>JAJTWQ010000023.1:3908300-5205234 GCA_029007595.1 Solanum commersonii | reverse complement strand
ATATAAGGTCCATTGGCACTTTATGCGCAAATAAAACATGGACTTTAATGAAAAGATGCGCAAATGGAGAAAAATACAAATATATATGTTCAGTCCAAGACTACTTATTGTTGGAGAAAAAGTACAGCGAAATCTGGAAATAATAAAAAAGAGAAGAAAAACTGCGACTCCTTTTAATTTCTGATTAATTGGAAGTTACTTAATAACAAAATATGCCCACATGATATATAAACAAAGTGATAAATAACTAATCCTAAAATATAGGTCCTATAACCTACTAAAACACTATTTCAGCAACACTAGGAAACTACCTAACAGAATGCAGAAGACTAATTCAACCAAACAATCCATGTCCTAATTTACGTGTTTCTACTTTGTTTTGAATCACTTTTCAATATTTCCTCTTGATTCAAAACTACAGACACCAAATAATCCTCTGAAATAGCAGAATTTCTCTTTAGATAAAGCCTTGGCAAGTACATCTGCCAGCTGGTCTTGTGTCTTGCAATACTCCAACAATATTTCCTCCTTTGCTACCAAATCGCGAATAAAATGGTAATGAATATCAATATGCTTTGTCCTGCTATGGAATGTTGGATTCTTGGTCATGGAGATAGTTGCTTTATTGTCACAAAATATCTTTGTTGCTCCCTTCTGCACTTGTTGAAGGTCTGCTAATACTCTTCTTAGCCAGACGGCTTGACAAGCTGCTGAAGTTGCTGCAATATACTCACCTTCTGAGGTTGACAATGTAGCTGTAGCTTGCTTCTTTGATCTCCAAGTCACCGCACCTGAGCCTAGAGTGAAAACGTTTGCTGAAACACTTCGTCTGTCATCCAATGAACTTCCATAATCACTATCTGTGTACCCACACAATCTGAAATTATTGGTATTTGAGTACCAAACGCCATAGTCCAAAGTTCCAGCAATGTACCGCAAGATTCTCTTTGCTGCTCCATAATGTACCTTTGAAGGTTGCTGCATAAACCTTGAAACAACACCAACAGAAAATGCAATATCGGGACTAGTGTGCGTCAAATATATTAGACCGCCAACCAAGCTTCTGAACCACCTTGCATCTGCTAACTCTTCTTCATTCACCTGCTACAATTTTTCATTTATATTCATTGGTGTAGCCGCAGGCTTGCGATTGAGCATGCCAAATTTATTGAAAAGGTCTCTGCCATATTTCCTTTGTAAAAGAAATATTCCATCCTCGGTTTGGTGGACTTCAAGGCCCAGAAAATAATGCAATAACCCCATATCCGACATCTCAAACTCCTTCATCATTTGAGACTTGAAATTATCCACAAGAGAATTAGAAGAGCTACTGCAAATGATATTATCAACATAAAGGCATACAATGATGAAATCATTACCTTCCTTCTTCACATATAAGGTGGGTTCATTCTCACTTCTCATGTATCCATTTTTCTGGAAGTAACCATCGATCTTGCTATACCATACTCGAGGGGCTTGTTTTAAGCTATACAATGCCTTTTTCAGCTTGAACACCTTTGTTTCATTGCCTTCGTTTATGAAACCTTCAGGTTGAGTTACATAAACTTTTTCTTGTAAGTCTCCATTGAGAAATGCCGACTTGACATCAAATTGGTAAACTGTCCATTTCAACTGTGCAGTCAATGCTAGAACCAGCCTTACTGTTTCTAATCGGGCTACCGGAGAAAATGTTTCTTAAAAATCAACACCATACTGCTGTGCATAGCCTTTTGCCACAAGACGAGCTTTGTGCTTTTGTAGGCTACCATTTGCAGCAGATTTTGTTTTAAACACACACTTCAGACCAATTGCATTTTTCCCTTTTGGCAACTCCATCATTTCCCATGTTCCATTCTTTTCAATGGATTTCATTTCCTCCACCATTGCTTTCTTTCATTCTTCTTTTTCTGCAGCTTCTTCATAATTTAAGGGATCTGAAACATAAAAAGCAAATTGACAAGTCGCATAAAGGTTATTAGCATACTTGGGATTTGGCGTTCTAAGCCTTGTTGATCTTCTTAATGGAACTATCCCATCTGAAGACTCTTCATGAGTTGCTGAAATCGGTGAGGTTGGTAACTCCATGGAAGAACCTGAAAGTGAACTTGCAGGGGTTGACCCTTTTTCTTCTTCTTCAGTGATTCCAAGAGGCATAGGAATCTCTTGTCGGACCAACTTTTTACTACATTCCTAGCTTGTATTTTCATCAAATATTACATCCCTTCTAACTGAGATTTATCCATTAAGAGGGTTATATAATCTATATGCTTTAGATTGAGTACAATAGCCAACAAAAATGCATTTTTCTGATTTCTTATCAAGCTTTTGACGAGCTTGTGAGTTTACCAATGCATAAGCAACACATCCAAAACCCCGTAAATGACTTACATTTGGTCTCCTGCAATGCCAAGCTTCATAAGGAGTTTTATTCATAACGACTTTTGTTGGTGAAACATTCAGTAAGTAAATAAATGCTGCCACAACTTCTGCCCAGAACCTATTCGAGAGCTCTTTTGCTCGCAACATGCTTCTTGCCATTTTTGCAATGGTTCGGTTCTCCCGTTCAGTGACACCATTTTGCTCCGGAGTATAAGGAGTTGTTAACTCCCTATGGATACCATTTTTTTCACAAAACAAATTGAATTCGTTGGACACGAACTCTCCTCCTCTATCTGTGCGAAGAACTTTGATACTGCAGCTACTTTGGTTTTCCACCAAAGCTTTAAATTTCTGAAACTTTTCAAATGTTTCAGACTTGCTCTCCAGAAAATACACCCAACTCATGCGACTATAATCGTCAGTAAACAACAAGAAATAACGACTTCCACCTAAGGACTTAGTCTGCATAGGACCACATAAGTCAACATGTATTAATTCTAAATATTTTGAAGCTCTCCATGCTTTTCCAACAGGAAAAGATTTCCTGGTTTGTTTCCCATAAATGCACCCTTCACATAAATCAAGAGAGCTAATTTTCGGTAATCCAAGAACCATACCTTTATTACCTAGCAATTTTAGGCCCTTTATATTGAGATGACTGTACCTCAAATGCCATAACTTCGAGTTGTCCTTTGCACCTGCAGCGAGAGCAAAATTTTCCATGTTAGAAACATCCAACGGAAACATATTGCTTGGTGTCTTGGCGATGTGAACCTTTTTGCCTGACTTCTTGTTTGTAATGACACAAGCATCATCATCAAACAAAAGAGAATATCTGTCAGCCATTAGTTGTCCAACACTTGACAAATTGAATCCTAAATCTAGTACGAATTGAACATCAACCAACATCTCTGTTGCTTCCTTCAACATACAAGTGTAGAAGGGAGCAACAAAGATATTTTGTGGCAATAAAGCAACTATCTCCATGACCAAGAACCCAACATTTTTACTTTGTCGTGGCTAGTGTCTACAGCCACATTGCCTTTTCCTTCAACCTGCATCTCTTTTGTGTTGCCAAGCTGCACCTTTTTCTTTTGCTTCTCATCAGCTTTCTGAACATTGATTTGGCCCAGGTCATATGATTTGAACAACTTTGTATCAATGCAAGCCATAAAAAGATAATTCTCTTCCTCATTTTCTTCTGCTGTAAAATTCATTTTTTGTTCTTTAAACCAACAATCAGCCTTTATATGCCCGTAGCGGTGGCAGTGATGACATTGAACGCCATTCTTTGTGTTGCCTTGCTCTTTGGACTGCCTATGCCCATTATTTCTTCCTCTGCCTATTCCATAACCACAACCTCGACCACTGCGAAATCCTCCTCTTCCTCGGCCTCTACTTGTTGGACCATTATTATTTCCATATTTAGTGGTTGCGTCTTTCACTTGGAATGCCTTTTCTTCGTTCTTCTTTACTGATCAATTGATTCTCGCCTCATGAGCTTGAAGAGATCCCATCAGTTCATCAAAGGAAAAAACTGATAGATCTTTAGATTCTTCGATAGCCGCAACTACGTGATCAAATTGTGGATTCAAGCTTCTCAATACCTTTTCAACAATAATCTGATCAGTAACCTTCTCTCCATAGGATCACATTTGACTGACAATTGTCATTGCTCTTGACAGAAAACTAGCAATAGATTCACCACTTTTCATCATCAAGGTTTCAAAGTCACACCGAAGTGATTGCAGTCTCACCACAATGACCTTTGAATCTCCTTGAAACTCTTTCTGCAAAATGGACCAGGCTTGCTTTGATGTAGTTGCTGTTGTGATTCGTGAAAAAATGCTGTCATGGACAACCTGCTGGATAAACACCAGCGCCTTATCATCTTTTTTCTTGTTGTCTCGCAGCCTATTTTGTTCATCAGGATCTGTATATCCATGTTCTACTAAGTCCCAAAGATCTTGAGACTTGAGTATAGTTTTCATACGTATACTTCAGAATTCGTAGCTTTCTCCCTTGAAGACAGGAATAAGTGGTTGTTCCACACTCAATGAACTGCCGTTAGTTGCCATGACTGGCTCTGATGCCAAATTTGTTGGAGAAAAGTACAGAGAAATCCGAAAATAATAAAAAAAAGAAGGAAAACTGCGACTCCTTTTAATTTCTGATTAATTGGAAGTTACTTAATAACAAAATATGCCCACATGATATATAAGCTAAGTGATAAATAACTAATCCTAAAATATATTCCTACAACCCACTAAAACACTATTTCAGCAACACTAGGAAACTACCTAACAGAATGCAGAAGACTAGTTCAACCAAACTATCCATGTCTTAATTTACGTGTTCCTACTTTGTTTTGAATCACTTTTCAACCCTTATAATAAATCAGGAATGACAAATATATGGACAAATTTTTTTTTTACCATAAAATGAGATATCAATCGTTTAATGCTGCCTGCTCAGTAGGAAATATGTGTCGTTCCAAGATTCATCCTCAGCAATGCTAGGCATAAAGTTTGAGCTAGATAATTGAGCAGTTGAGTAACCTATATAATTGATGAAACCATTAGCTGATGTACTTACTTCCTGTTAGTCACGATCATCGCCCCTTTGGTGAACCAGTTGCTGTCTAATATCCTGAAGCCTAGAAGTTCTGAGGGAACTACTGCATGATCATTCACGCTAGAGGTCATCTTCGACAAAGCATTGAGATGTGACAGTATGAAGTGAAAATCGACATTCTTAAGTAGTGCTCCCGGAAGCCTTTTATCTTATATATATACATATTTTCAAATGTTGTATGAAAATGTATTTTCTATTGTAATTACAGAACAGAGGAGGCTTATAGGCTCTGCCTCTATTTGGTTTATGCTTTGCAGTGATGGTTGTGTGTAATTTGCTAGTGCAGAGTGCAGTGAAACGTTTTAACTCATCAAATGCTTGTAAATCCCTACTCTAATTGTTTTTTACCTTGGCTAGCCTAATGAAAGAAAAATGTATCACTTGACATGTGAAAGTTTACATCACAAACTTTCACATTCCTCCCTGCTTCAGTTGTAGTAGTAGTTCGGTTCATCATTCCTCCTTGCTTCAGTTGTAGTAGTAGTTCAGTTCATCATTCCTCCCTGCTTCAGTTGGTTGTTTCATCCCAGATAACAACAAAAGTTTTAGCCCGACGAGTTCATCAAAGATTGCAGCGACATCCGAATCAAGAAATATGTAATCATTCTCTTGCATTTCTTTCAAGGTCAGTGTTTGGTTTGTCCTATCCTCCAAAGAAGTCGCTTTTACATTGCTTCTCACTTACCTTTGTGGTGAATTTCATAGGAGAAGCATTGATGTTCATGAATTTTTTGTTTTACTACTTCGACAAATATTTCTCCACTTTCTTGATTGTCTTTACCTTTGCGAGGTTTCTTGGATAGACGACCCTTTACTTGCGGCTAGTGTCATGCTTAACTCCAAACCCTATTCACGAGTGGACAATTCTTAAAAATTTCTAGGCTTTATGCCTTGCAAAATAGACCCAGTGCATACCTTGAATGCTCATATTTATCCCTAAAGCTTCACTAAGTATATCTTTATAGTTTAGACTTGCAAGCCTACATCTGCTAATAAAGTAAAAAATTGGTTCTTCATTTTGCTAATGTGTGTTTGTAAGTTCTACCATTCTTACGGTACACTTTGTATTATAGAAACGGTTGATAAATTCTTGCTTCATTTGCTCCTAACTATCAATGCAATCATATTCGAGGTCTATGTACCAATGAAAAGTATCACCTTTAAGGGAATGAGCAAAATGTTTGAAGAGATATTCACCATAATTTCCAGCATTGTTGCACATTTCAATGTAGTGTGCCACTTGTTGCTTTTGATTTCCCTAACCATAAAATAGCTGAAATTTTGGGATTGACAATCGACAGACATCTTCAAGCTATCAATCTGTAGTGTACGACTTTACATATATAAAAGAGGATTTTGTTCCAACCTCGTACTTATCCTTGATGGTCCCATGATGAACTCATTTATTTGACTTATTGGAGTCATCCCTTTAGAGAAGACTTCGATCTCCTTAGAATGTTCCACTTGCTTTGCTAGATGATCAATCCCTTGTTGTGTTTGTGGACACTTTTTAGGTGCATGACTGATTCTTCTTCCATCATGCCTTCCATTCTATATATTAATTTAACAATTCGAGCATCTTAAATTTGAACATATTTGGTTAAGTATTCAATAGCTCTTGTCAAGCTCGTCGGTTGGTCCTCTACATATGAAGCATTAGTCATCATCGCATACATCACCATTGTAGATGATGGACAATAACATGGATATTTCCGAATATTAGATACAGACTTATTATGCGGGTAGATCTAGTGCTTAAGACATCACAATCAACTAGAGTGAAGGACTTCTTGGACGTAGATAAACTAAGTTGGGCAAGGACCTTCTTGGCTATTTAGGCGATGCCATCCCCTTATTTTGTGGTGTTTGCGAGAGACCTCACACCTTTTGAAGATGAACCAATGATAATAGTAGATTCGGATTACACTTGTGAGGCTTGTTGTCCTAGCAATTTGGCTTGATTCTTTGTGACTGATCTCATGCTTCCCTCAGTAAAATCTAGGATGTTTTCCACAACAACAGAGAATTCAGATTCAATAGTTCTTGCGAATGCGAATTTCAAGTTGACCTTCCTTGAATCCATTTTAGTGTACTTGAACTTTGGTTGTTGAAGAAAATATATGAGAAGTAAAGATTTTTCCACTGGGCGTGCCAAATTTGTAAGCAACTAAATTTTATTCTTGAAAAATAATGTTCAAGACAAGAAAAATAGCGATTAGTAATAATATTTGATTTCAATAATTTAGTGAGGGGTTACAATCTTTATAAAATCTTATAGAAAAAGATGTAATTTGCTGATTCTTCTACTCATGACTGTTAACTCAAGAGCTCACTTTGCTCTTGAATTGATGGAATACTTATTAGAACTTCACCACAAACATACAGTCGGGCTTTGATCACAATCGTGGAGGTAAGAAAACTTGCAGCTCTCCACTTGGAGACAAAGACTTCTTTGTATGAGAAAGACTTACAGATCATCACCGAAGAACAGAGCTTCTCTATTTATATATCTTTTTTCTTTCTAGCCTTATGAAGACTCTTTTACGTAGTCGTGAGCTAGGCTTAAGGGTATTTTGGTCTCCAAATAATTCTAGCGGACCTTGGGCTTAAAGAACATGAGTTGAGCTCATCTTGTCAACTAACAGACTGACCCTAATGTAATTGAATTCGTTTAAGTCATATAATTTTAACTTAAACATTAATCCAACTTTATTAACCAAAAATTTGACTTGATGAACATATCATGAATTTTAGATTTAATCCAAAACTCAATATGAATATATCCAATAAAATTTCAATATCTACAATATTAACCATAGGTAAATGTCCTAGGTCAACTCCCCCCCCTCCCCCCCCCCTCCGCAACCCCAAAAAATAATAATAAATAATAATAATAAATTTTAAAAATAGGTAATGCATTTGAATGGTGAAGCATTTTTAGTAGGTACATCCTATCACATTATTACTTATTTGAGTATTTTATTTGACAAGGGTGTTTTTGGCATGAAGGAAAATATTTTTTGAATAACGCTTGTTAATTTTTCATGTTTGGTAGTTCAAAAAATTGAGAAAATATTTTTTCCTAAAAACACAAGTTTCTTAAAACGAGAAAAAATTATTTACATAATAAAAATAGAAAAAATAAATTTCATAAATAACATTCCAAATCCATTGTGACTATAGGCAAACACAATGTTACATCCCTACTCTATTCAAATAGGGTGAAACGCTGAGGTAACTCGAAAAATAAATAATTGAGTCGATTCTAAAAGAATTTTAAGAATAAACAAATTTTAAAAGAGTCTCCACCTAATTTTAGGAAAAAACTAAGAAACCATTAAGTGATCTACGAAACCAAGATTCTAGGTAAGGGGTTCAAGTTATTTCGAAGGGAAGGTGTTAGGCATCCTTCGAAATTCACAACTGTGGGTTCCGACTGAATTCATTTTTTCAAATTGAGGAGGAGGTAAAAATAGTATATAAATATAACAAACATACAATATACACAAGTAATAAAGTAAACAAGTAATATGAGAAACGACCTAATATTTGCCTATCATCAACAATATACATAATAATGAATATGGTATTTGGACTTTATTCGAATGGCTTCGATGAGAAACAACTTCGGGGTACCTGTAAAGACACTTAGTAAAAGTGTTAGTACTAAATATATATAAATAAAAATAAATGAATCAAATAATAACTTAAAAATAAAAACCCGTCTTATTAACATAGGAGACCTTGGAAGTCGACAGTAATTTCTTCATCGGCCATTTGAACAAACAAAATATATGAACTTAAACTAAATTTCCGTCTTTTACAATGTAAAGGCCTCCAAAATCAACGGAGAGATTTTCTCATTGGCCAATTTTAACATTGGTTTCAAATTAGCTAACATATTTAAGAACAAATATTATGCAAATCAACGTAATAGAATTGTATGCAAAATTAACATAAAAAAGTTGGCAGAAAAAATAAAATAAAATAATGAAATAAGCAAAATAAGAAAAAGCAACATTAAATAATAATTATAATTTAACAACAGCAACCATGAAAGAGTAACATCGAAACTTGTTCATTATTTAATATAATAAAATGTACTAAAAAGTAAAACTAACATTAAAACATTAAGATACTGGTTGACAGATAACCCAATATAGCAAACAATAGTAGAACAAATGTATATTCACTGAAAAATTCAAAAGTGCACCTAAAATTACATAATTTCTGAGAATACCAAATAACAAACATAACAACATTGACATCAACAACACCAAAACAAATATAAATGAAAATCAACAAAATTAACATTTGAATAAAATTAATTAACAGACAAAAGCATAGAAACAAATAAGTACTAAAATGTGAAGAATGAAAGAATGGTCACCTGGGGTTGCTTTTTTCAAGACAGATCCGGCTATATTCAGGCGTGTTGCCATGGCTTCTAGGTTGGTTGTTGAATGTTCACTGGAGTTTAGGTGGGTCTGGTCCGTTCATTGTTCGTCGGAGCTTGGCCGGTTTGAGTGAAATCCTCACCGAAGTTGGGGGTCTGGGACTTGCTGGTAGTTGATTTGCTGTGTGAGTTCGGAGCTCACTTCTCACCAGAAAATGGTTCGCTGGTTCGAGCTATGGTTCGTCGGCGTTAACGGTACACCTACAAAACAAACAAATGAACGAAAAATTGAAAAAGGGGAAATGGGGTAAGGAACTGGCCGTGACCCTTGACTGATTTTGTCTATTCTTCGGCGTTGCTAGCTCTCTCCAGAGCTTAGTGGTGTGAGGGACAAGAGATGGGTCTGTGTTCTGTTTTTCGGTCTGAGCTGCTGGTGGAAATGGTTTGGTGTTGTTGATCTGTTGCTCACCAATTTGCTGGAAAAAGAAGCAAAAATAAAAGAAGGTTTTGCGGTTGTTTGGTAATGGGTTTGGTCTGTGGTTGTATATATGTGAGCTGCTGTAGTATTCTCCGGTGGTTTCAGAGTTATTTCTGGTGAACATGGAGGTCGTTTATGTGCTGGTCATGGTGGTTGTTTGGTGTATGAAGAGGGAGCAGGAAAGTGAGGTAGAAAAGGTTAGGGGGTTTTGGGTGGTGGCGGCTGTTCTGAAGTGGGGGAGTTGGTGGTGGTGGAAGAGAGGGGAGGCAGTGGGGAATAGGATAGAAAAATATATTAGGGTTTCACACATTTTCAAAATTTTCACCCTTCAACTTAAAGACTAAGAAATAGATTAAATAGAGAATTAAAAACCATCTATTGTACAATACCATTTATCTAAAAATCATGGATCGAAACCACTAGTTAATAAAATAGTCGTATACGAAAATTTATCTATATTTGAATAAATTTTTAAACTGTGCAAAATATCAAAATCAACATTAACAAATATAACTAATAAAATATTAAAAAATATAATAAACGTAACTAATGACATGTAAAAATGTAATTTTTTACTAATAAATAAAACTTAAAAGTTACGAATTTTGAAATTGTTAGGCCAAAATTGAGTGTCAATAGCTGTCCCTTTCGTTGGATATGATTAATGAAATAAATCGTGAACAACGAAAATTGACAAACCCGATTTTGGCCGAACACGTGACCTTTATATAAAAGTGTGGTTGGAATGTGGTGGAAGTCGATCCCGGGCTTGCCTCCAAAAGGTTCCACGTTGTGTTGCGTCCTTGTTGAAGTAGTTCAAACCTGTAGCTCAACTGAGAATGCATCCTCTTGGATGTTCTCGAAAAAACAAAGATGAAACTCATTAGTAGAGAAAAAATTACAGAAAAAAAGGTAGCATCTCTTACGATACGACAAATGAAGATGATCCATTGGTAGGATAAAAATGCATGTCCATTGGTAGGACGAATGAAGATGATGATCCATCAGTAGGATTTTGAATATATGTCTATCGGTAGGACGAATGAAAAAAAAATGATTAATCGGTAGGATTTTGAATCTATGTCCATCGGTAGGACGAATAAAAATGATCTATCGGTAGAATTTTGAATGTATGTCCATCGATAGGACGAATGAAAAAAGATGATCCATCGGTAGAATTTTGAATGTATGTCCATCGGTAGGACAAATGAAAAAAATGATCCATCGGTAGGAGTTTGAATGTATGTCCATCGGTAGGATGAATAAAAAAGATGATCCATCGGTAGGACGAATAAAAAAGATGATCCATCGATAGGACGAATAAAAATTCTTTCAAAGCAAGTCCCCTCTGACTTGAACGTGGAATAGATAGGGTGCACATCTTTCACCTTCGAATAAATGCAACTTAAATGCAAATATCTTTCAACGCAAGTTTCATTTGACTTGAACGTTGAATAAATAGGGTGCACATCCTTAACCTCCGAATAGATGCGACTTAAATGCAAATATATTTCAACGCAAATTTCCTTCGACTTGAACGTTGACTAGATATGGTACGCATCCTTCACCTCCGAATAGATGCGACTTAAATGCAATGGCCTTTTCGGCGAATGAAAATGCAATGATCCTCTTGGCAAATGAAAAATGCAATGACCTTTTCGGCAAATGAAAAATGCAATGACCCTCTCGGCAAATGAAAAATGCAATGACCCTCTCGGTAAATGAAAAATGCAATGACCTTCTCGGCAAATAAAAATGCAATGGCCTTCTCGACAACAAAAAATGCAATGGCCTTTTCGGCAAATGAAAAAAATGCAATGACTCAATGATTGTCCATTGTAATGAGATGGATGGCTCGATAAGTGTCCACTGTAATGAGGTGGATGGCTCGATGATTGTCCAATTGTAACGAGGTGGATAACTCGATGATTGTCCATTATAACGAGGTGGATGGCTCGATGATTGTCTTGAAAATGTCCTCATCTTGATGCTTTCATCTGTTCCTGTATTCGAAAAGGAATGATTTGTAGACACAATGTTGCTTTAGCTAGCAACTTGATCAAGGAACTTTAAGGAAAGATTCACAAGATAATGTGTACAAAGTGCCTGATCACTTTGACACAAGTGAGCAATCATCATTTGCTCTTGAACTTTGTTCTCATTATAACTCATGGCTTATTGGAGATTTGTATGAGGAGTTGATGGCTCGCCATGACAATGCTGGAGATTTGCAAGTTGACTCTGAACTTCAAGAGATGATAAATCCTTTGAAGTTGACTATTAAGCTTCTGACAGTACTCGTTGAAATTTTTGAAGTCTTCCTAAAAAATTATGTCCCAGTTAGAACTTTCTAGCAAATCTCAAAATGATCTCCAATCTTGACTTGCTGGAGATAGCACATTTTTTTGTGAATTTTTGAGATATTCTCAAAAATTTTGTCCCAATTTTTATTACAAGGAGAAAAGAAACACAGTGGGTATATGACCGAGCCGTCGTGGCGCCTACATATCCTGTTGAGCCAAGAATCAGGTCAAATGTAGTTCCAATCCTGTAAATGATGAATACTGCAAAGAATCTGAGATAAGATCGTCAATAGAAAATGGACAATATGAACATGATGAAATTGGAAAATAATATTCCCTGCGATATTCAAAGTTTGAAAACAAGATATATCACATTTTTTGGACGGACAATTCAATGAAGTAAAATATGTGTCTCACACTGACAAAATTAGCCTAATGACACTTTTTACAATGAATAACCCAACAAGGAAAGACAGTCTTTTTATTTTCTTTAATGGAAAGAATCTAAAAAAAAAAAATGCTTTGAAAAAATATTAAAGAGTGGGTGCTTGCTCACCTTTTTTTTTTTGAATTTTGAAATATAAATAATATAAAGAGACAGTCAAATCTTGACTACAATTGGTACCAGGATTTAGGATCGCATGTAAATTTTTTTTTTCTTTTTTTTAACTAAGATTGAATTCAAGGTAACTCCCATAGTTTCAAGTGATACCTCAAACATACTTAAGTATCAACAAGATTTATTCATCTTTCTTCAAAGAAAAATTCGAATTGTATCAATCCCCATGTTTCAAGTGCCCTTACAAAAAGAAAAGTCCTATTTTACGCATATTTGAGGACATTTTTTTAAATGTACTCACACTCACGAGAATGTTCAATGCATGCAACTGTGATATCATATGTTTGACCCTTATGTAAATCTCTACTGTAAGAACATTTGGAATGAGATCCAGTAGGACTTGTTATTGGCTTGTAATGTAAGCTTAGGGACGGGTAGGATATATATTTGGGATAAGAGTGACTTAATTCCTTCTTGAGCGTCACAGTGAATTTGTGTTTTTGATGATTGATATACCTTTGGCGTCTCATTCTCTTTATTGCCCCCTATTTTTTTCTTTCTTTTTTTGACTTTTTGTTTTGAATTCTTATTTGTTGGAGTTTTTCCTTTTTCACCCATTTGTTTTGAAGTTTTCTCCTTTTTTGTTGGAGTATTTTTTTTCTTCTCGTCTTTCATTGACCTTGTAGAGGTGTGTTAGTCTTTTTTTTAAAATTTCTTTCAACCCTTTTTTTTTTCTTTTAGAGGTCATTTTTTGCTTACTTGACTTTGGGAGACTTTGTATACTTTGCCTTTGGCAACTTCAAACTCTGATATTTAATTATAATTTGCACATCTTTGGTACGCTCAAGAAGGTTGGTTCAAAAGAGGGATAATGCATGTAAGTACTCAGAAGGGTAATGACTAGAATGTGGTTGTCCAAAGAAAAGATTTCAGGCTCAAAGTGGGGAAAACTAGGGATTAATGTCATTTGGTAGGCTTTGAAAGGCACAATCGGGTCAAAGAAGGCCTATGATCCTTTCCCAAACCAAACATTACTCAGAATTTCGCCTCGATAGCATTCAAGCCAAGTTCTAGATCAACAATGTGATGCGATTGAATTTTAATCTAAAAGCTCACCACACAATGTACATGAAACCATGAGGTAGGCTTTATTCTTATCTTGAATGCATGCAAGAGAATTTTCAAGCATCACAAAAGTAGAAATGAGAGGTACCAAAAGAGTCCATAGTTTACCACAAAGTCAGTCCCCTCCATCATACCAAATATATTTGCATGCTCCTAACTGCATTGGTCCCAACTGAGTTGAAGACATGACTCTTATGATATATACAATTTTTTTTGAAAGAATGAATATCGAACCCAAAAAAGGCTGCCTACGTATCTCATTGATATGAGAATCAGGTGTGCGTAGTTCATGCAAATATGTTTTTGAAAATATGCACAAACTATTTGATTTTTTTTTAATTTAAAAGAATGAATATCGAACCCAAGAAGTGTTGCCTACGTTTCTCATCGAGATGAGAACCAGGTTCGCGTAGTTCGTTCAGATATGACTTTGAAAATATGCAGAAACTATATATATATTTTATTTTTTTATTTTTTTATTTTTTTTGAAATTTGAAAGAATAAATACCAAATCCAAGAAAGGTTGCCTACGTATCTCATCGAGATGAGAATCAGGTTCGCGTAGTTCGTTCAGATGTGACTTTGAAAATATGCAGAAACTATATATATATATATATATTTTTGAAATTCGAAAGAATAAATACCAAACCCAAGAAATGTTGCCTACGTATCTCATCGAGATGAGAATCAGGTTCGCGTAGTTCGTTCAGATGTGACTTTGGAAATATGCAGAAACTATATATATATATATACTATTTTATTTTATTTTATTTTTGAAACTCGAAAGAATAAATATCGAACCCAAGAAGGGTTGCCTACGTATCTCATCGAAATGAGAATCAGGTTCGCGTAATTCGTGCAGATATGACATAAAATAATTTCAAAATTTAGACAAATTCAGAGCGATTCCTTGTATCCTTTTAATTGTCGACCTTTGTACTGCTTGTTGAATGTGGTCTCCTATTTTTTTTTACAATAACCACTTGTTGTATTCTTTTTTGATGTTTCTTGGAACTATGTATTCTTCCAATTATCTACTAGAACCACAAATTGTTACGACCATCCCCGATTATTGTCGGGAATGGTTTTTCCTGAAAAAATATGAGAAATGTGTGAAAGCAGGACCAATCATGCAAAATAAAAATAAAAATGAGTGCGACTAATAGTCAAATACTCCCATGATTTATCTTTTTGACTTGATATTAATGTCTTGTACAATCTAAAAACTCAAATTTAGCGAGTCTTCTTGTCCCTTGCAACTTTGGACGAACAATGACCTCCAAATTCTAACATAAATCAACCTCTAGCTTAAAGGGAAGAAACACTCAAAAGGTAAAAGTACTAGTTCGTGTTCATAATAGATAATGCAAAATATCACACAAAAAATTAATTAAATACATAAGCACTATTTTTATTGAAGACAAACTCAATTATATCACATAAAATACAAATAGTTATTATGCGTCTTTTACAAATATGTGACCCTTTTTGCCAAGGGTAGACCTACCGATCTGAAGGATGTATTACGTCATTTGACAACATTGTCCCAAAAACCAAATTTATACAAACTTTATGAATAAAACTGAATGAGGATACATAATAGGGAAAATGGGATATAAATAATCAGTCTCACGTAGGGGTACCATCCTAAGCTATGCTTTTATGGACGGTCTTTCTGTTTGATTTCTTGTCATCTCCAGATGTCCACGTTTTTTTATGAAATGATAACTTGATCCTTCTTTGACTCGAACCAATTATTAAAATCCCATACCCAAGGAACGTTGTTTTTTCAAATGACGTATACATTCTTCAAATTTAAACACATACACATGATTCTCTTTTATTGACCAATGAGCAAAATATACACAATGTGGACTTCAAATGGGTCCAACATGCCTTGGGTGTTGGGTCAACTTAGTTCCAAATGCGCTAAATTCGAGATTTGGTTTCGTTCTACGCTAGTTGACTAAGAGTGAGCTTTATTTGAAGTGGATCGGTGACCCAAGCAGACTACTTGGGCTGGGGCAGTTAACGATCGTTGACCATCCAGTGGCCAACTACATTCGTTAGGGTACCCCGAGAAATAATTTGGTTAACGAACGACTGTGACTCGCATAATCGTCCTTTAAGTAAGAAATAAAAAATACCAAGTGATGAAAGATATGTCATAATGCAATGCCAACATACATACAATTAAACAAATAATGAATAAACAACAAATACAATATATAAATAATCAACAAAATTTACAAAATACAAGGTATAACACAATAAAAGAAAATGCTCCTCAATTTGAAAAAATGAACTCATAATGGTTAGAACCTCTAAATCATCAGTGGAGTCGTCATTCTGTTTACATCCCTACTCTATTCAAATAGAGCGAAATGTCGAGGTGACTTGAAAAATAAACAATTAAGTTGATTTTAAAAGAATTTTTAGGGATAAACAAATTTTAAAGAAGTCGCCACCTAGTTTTAGAAAAAAACTAGGAAACCATTTAGTGATCTATGAAACCAAGATTCTAGGTAAGGGGCTCAAGTTATTTCGAAAGGAAGGTGGTAGACATCGTTCAAAATTCACAATTGTGGGTCCCGATTAAATTCATTTTTTAAAATTGAACAGGAGGTAAAAATAGTATATAAATATAACAAACATGCAAAATACACAAGTAATAAAGTAAACAAGTAATATGAGAAACGACCTAATATTTGCCTATCGTCAACAATATACATTATAAAAAATATGCTATTCGAACTTTATTCTAATGGCTTCAATGAGAAGCGACTTCGGGGTACCTGTAAAGACACTTAGTAAAAGTGTTAGTACTAAATATATATAAGTAAAAATAAATGAATCAAATAATAACTTAAAAATAAAAACCCGTCTTATTAACATAGGAGGTCTTGGAAATCGATGGTAATTTCTTCATCGGCCATTTGAACAAATAAAATATATGAACTTAAACTAAATTTCTGTCTTTTACAATGTAAAGACCTCCAAAACTGACGAAGAGATTTTCTCATTGGCCAATTTTAACATTGATTTCGAATTAGGTAACATATTTAAGAACAAATAATATGCAAATCAACGTAATAAAATTGTATGCAAAATTAACATCAAAAAGTTGGTAGAAAAAATAAAATAAAATAATGAAATAAGCAAAATAAGAAAAAACAACATTTAATAATAATTATAATTTAACAACAGCAACCATGAAAGAGTAACATTGAAATTTGTTCATTATTTAATATAATAAAATGTACTAAAAAGTAAAACTAACATTAAAACATTAAGATACTAGTTGGCAGATAACCCAATATAGCAAACAATAGTAGAACAACTGTATATTCATTGAAAAATTCAAAAGTGCACCTAAAATTACATAATTTCTGAGAATACCAAATAACAAACATAACAACATTGACATCAGCAACACCAAAATAAATATAAATGAAAATCAACAAAATTAACATTTGAATAAAATTAATTAACAGACAAAAGCATAGACACAAATAAGTACTAAAATGTGAAGAATGAAAGAAGGGTCACTTGGGGTTGCTTTTTTCTAGACAGATCCGGCTATTTTCAGGCGTGTTTCCATGGCTTCTAGGTTGGTTGTTGAATGTTCACTGGAGTTCAGGTGGGTCTGGTTCGTTCGTTATTCATCGGAGCTTGGCCGATTCGAGTGAAATCCTCACCGAAGTTGGGGGTCTGGGACTTGCTGGTAGCTGATTCGTTGTATGAGTTCGGAGCTCGCTTCTCGCCAGAAAATGGCTCGCTAGTTCGAGCTATGGTTCGTCGGCGTTAATGGTACACCTACAAAACAAACAAATGAACGAAAAATTGAAAAAGTGGAAATAGGGTAAGGTACTGGCCGTGACCCTTGACTGGTTTTGGCTATTCTCTGGCGTTGCTAGCTCTCTCCAGAGCTTGGTGGTGTGAGGGACAAGAGATGGGTTTGTGTTCTGTTTTCCGGTCTGAGCTGCTGGTGGAAATGGTTTGGTGTTGTTGATTTGTTGCTCACCAATTTGCTAGAAAAAGGAGTAAAAGTGAAGGGAGGTTTTGCGGTTGTTTTGTGGTGGGTTTAGTCTGTGGTTGTATATATGTGAACTGCTGTAGTATTCTCCGGTGGTTTCAGAGTTGTTTCTGGAGGACATGGAGGTCGTTTATGTGCTAGTCATGGTGGCTGTTTGGTGTATGAAGAGGGAGCAAGAAAGTGAGGGAGAAAGGGTTAGGGGATTTGGGTGGCGGCGGCTGTTATGAAGTGGGAAATTGGTGGTGGAAGAGAGGGGAGGCAGTGGGGAATAGGATAGAAAAATATATTAGGGTATCACATATTTTCAAAATTTTCACCCTTCAACTTAAAGACTAAGAAATAGATTAAATAGAAAATTAAAAACCATCTATTGTACAATATCATTATTTAAAAATCATGGATTGAAACCACTAGTTAATAAAATAGTCGTATATGAAAATTTATCTATATTTGAATAAATTTCTAAACTGTGCAAAATATCAAAATCAATATTAACAAATATAACTAATAAAATCAATATTAAAAAATATAATAAACGTAACTAATGACATGTAAAAATGTAATTTTTTACTAATAAATAAAACTTAAAAATTATGAATTTTGAAATTGTTAGGCCAAAATTGGGTGTCAACACACAATTTCAAATCTCAACTTCAAAAAGTTCTTTCCATTTGTAACTCAAAAGTTGTCCAAAGGGACCTAATTTCCTGAATTATGTCAACCTATTTTGGTTTAATTTGAAACTCGTGTGTCCAAAGGGACCTAATATCCTTATTCTTGAGCTTGAGTTACCTTTCATGGTAACTTTAAGCCAAGTTTGGCATTAATTGTTACCAAAAAAAAAAATAGTTCATTATCTTGCTTCAAGATCTTAATTATTTTTTTCTTATAGAATAAAAATGAAAGACTAGCCATAATAAATTATGTTATGATATTTACTTTTAAATTTTAAATTCAATTTTTAATTTAAGATCTGAATTATTTTTCTTTTACAGAATAAAAATGAAAGACTAGCCAGAATAAACTTTGTTATGATATTTACTTTTAAATTTTAAATTCAATTCTTTACTTTAACATCTAAATTATTTTTCTCTTATAGAATAAAAATGAAAAGACTGATCATAATAAATTATGTTATGATATTTACTTTTAAATTTTAAATTCAATTTTTTACTTTAAGAGCTGAATTATTTTTCTTTTACAAAATAAAAATGAAAGACTAGCCAGAATAAACTTTGTTATGATATTTACTTTTAAATTTTAAATTCAATTCTTTACTTTAACATCTAAATTATTTTTCTCTTATAGAATAAAAATGAAAAGACTGATCATAATAAATTATGTTATGATATTTGCTTTTAAATTTTAAATTCAATTCTTTATTTTAAGATCTAAATTATTTTTCTTAAACATAATAAAAATGAAAGACTGACCATAATAAACTATGTTATGATATTTACTTTTAAATTTAAATTAAACTCTTTACTTTGAGATCTAAATTATTTTCTTTTACAAAATAAAAATGAAAGATTTTCCATAATAAACAATGTTATGATATTTACTTTTAAATTTTAAATTCAATTCTTTACTTTAAGATCTAAATTATTTTTCTTATACATAATAAAAATGAAAGATAAACCATATGCTTTGATATTTACTTTTAAATTTAAATTCAACTCTTTACTTTAACATCTAAATTATTATTTTTACCAAATTAAAATGAAAGACTGACCACAATAAACTATGTTATGATTTTACTTTTAAATTTTAAATTCAATTCTATATTTTAAGATCTAAATTATTTTTCTCTTACCGAATAAAAATGAAAGACTGTTCATAATAAATTATGTTTGATATTTACTTTTAAATTTAAATTCAATTCTTTACTTTAAATCAAATTTCGTACATTTAAAAAAATTTAAATCTAGCTACAATATCTAAATATTTTTTCCTTTTACGAAAGAAAAGTAAAATACTAGCCATAATATACTATATTATAATTTTTGATATAGTTTTACAAAATTAATATGTTTGATATCTAGCTTAGAGAATCTAGATCGAAATAATCTTCTTCTTATAAAAAGAAGATAAAGGAATAACCACAATATGGTAGTTTGTAATCTATTTACAATTATTTTTCTTATAGAAGAAAAATAAAAGACTAACCAAAAAAATATATTATTACAGTAACTAGTTCTAAATTTCATTTTTGGTCTATGTTTTAATTTTTTTTATATAAAAATTATATTATAATTTATGTAGTTCTAAATTCCTTATTTTAAGCCAAGTTTGACACATTTTTACTAAATTAATTAGTTTGATATCTAGTTTAAAGAATCAAGATCTGAATTATGTTCTTTACTTTAAATCAAATTTCGTACATTTTAAAATAAATTAAATAATTTTAAATCTAGCTATAAAGTCTATATATTATTTCGTTTTACGGAAGAAAAATAAAATACTAGCCTTAATATACTATATAATAATTTTTTGATAAATTTTTATAAAATTAATCAGTTTGATATTTAGCTTAGAGAATCCAGATCTAAAATATTTTCTTCTTATGAAAAGAAAATAAAAGAATGACCACAATATGGTAGTTTGTAATCTATTTACAATTTTTTTTTCTTATAGAAGAGAAATAAAAGAGTAACAAAAAAAATAATTAATGCACTAACTAGTTCTCAATTTCCTTTATGGTCTATGTTTAATTTTTTAAAAATAAAAATTATATTATGATTTATGTAGTTCTAAATTCCCTTTTTAAGTCAAGTTTGGTACATTTTTACAAAATTAATTAGTTTTATATCTAGTTTCAAGAATCAAGATCTAAATTATGCTCCTTACTTTAAATCAATTTTCGTACATTTTTTTAAAAAATTAGATAATTTTAAATCTATCTACAAAATAAAAATATTTTTTCTTTTGCGGAATACTAGCCTTAATAGACTATATTGTAATTTTTGATACATTTTTACAAAATTAATCAGTTTGATATCTAGCTTGAAGAATTCAGATCTAAATTATTTTCTTCTTTTGAAAAGAAAATGAAAGAATGACCACAATATTGTAGCTTGTAATCTATTTACAATTGTTTTATAGAAGAAAAATAAAAGAGTAACCAAAAAAAATATTATTACACTAACTAGTTCTAAATTTCATTTCTCGTCTATGTTTTTATGTTTTTTTATAAAAATTATATTATAATTTATGCCGTCTAAATTCCTTATTTTAAGCCAAGTTCGATACAATTTTACAAAAATAATTAGTTTGATATCTAGTTTAAAGAATCAAGATCTAAATTATGTTCTTTACTTTAAACCAAATTTCGTACATTTTGAAAAAAATTAAATAATTTTAAACCAGCTACAAAATCTATATATTTTTTATTTATTTTTGAAGAAAAATAAAATACTAGCCATAACATACTATGTTATAATTTTTGATACATATTTACAAAATTAATCAGTTTGATATCGAGCTTAAAGAATTCAGATCTAAATTATTTTCTTCTTATGAAAAGAAAATAAAAGAATGACCACAATATGGTAGCTTGTAATCTATTTATAATTATTTTATAGAAGAAAAATAAATAAATTATTACACTAACTAGTTCTAAATTTCATTTTTGGTCTATGTTCTAATTTTTTTTTATAAAAATTATATTATAATTTATGTAGTTCTAAATTCCTTATTTTAAGCCAAGTTTGATATATTTTTACAAAATTAATTAGTTTGATATTTAGTTTAAAGAATCAAGATCTAAATTATGTTCTTTACTTTAAATAAAATTTCATACATTTAAAAAAAAAAATTAGAGCTATCTACAAAATCTAAATATTTTTTCATTTTACGGAAGAAATATAAAATTCAAGCCATAATATACTATACTATAATTTTTGATACATTTTTACAAAATTAATCTGTCTGATATCTAGCTTAATGAATCCAGATATCAATTATTTTCTTCTTATGAAAAGAAAATAAAAGAATGACCACAATATGATAGTTTGTAATATATTCACAATTTTTTTCTTATAGAAGAAAAATAAAAGACTAACCAAAAAAATATTATTATACTAACTAGTTCCAAATTTCATTTTTGGTCTAAGTTTTATTTTTTTTAAAATATAAATTATATTATAATTTATGTAGTTTTAAATTTCTTATTTTAAGCCAAGTCTAATACATTTTTACAAAGTTAATTAGTTTGATATCTAGTTTAAAGAATCAAGATCTAAATTATGTTCTTTACTTTAAATCAAATTTCTTACATTAAAAAAAAAACAAAATCTAAATATTTTTCTTTTTACGGAAGAAAAACAAAATACTAGCCTTAATATACTATATTATAATTTTTTATAAATTTTTAAAAAATTAATCAGTTTGATATCTAACTTAAAGAATCTAGATTTAAATTACTTTCTTCTTACGAAGAGAAAATAAATGAATGACCACAATATGATAGTTTATAATCTATTTATATTTTCTTGTAGAAGAAAAATAAAAGACTAACCAAAAAAAATATTATTACACTAACTAGTTCTAATTTTCATTTTTTGTCTATGTTTTATTTTTATTTTTATAAAAATTATATTATAATTTATGTAGTTCTAAATTCCTTATTTTAAGCCAAGTTTGATACATTTTTACAAAATTAATTAATTTGATATCTTGTTTAAAGAATCAAGTTCTAAATTATATTATTTACTTTAAATTAAATGTCGTACCTTTAAAAAAATTGAATCTAGCTACAAAATCTAAATATTTTTTCTTTTTATGGAAGAAAAATTAAATACTAGCAATAATATAATATATTATAATTTTTGATACATTTTTACAAAATTAATCAGTTTGATATCTAGCTTAAAGAATCCAGATCTAATTATTTTCTTCTTATTAAAAAGAAAATAAAAGAATGACCATAATATGGTATTTGTAATCTATTTACAATTTTTTTTTATAGAAGAAAAATAAAATACTAACCAAAAAATTCATATTACACTAATTAGTTCTAAATTTATTTTTTGTCTATGTTTTAATTTTTTTTAATAAAAATTATATTATAATTTATGTAGTTCTTAATTCCTTATTTGAAGCCAAGTTTGATACATTTTTACAAAATTAATTCATTTGATATCTAATTTAAAAAATCAAGATCTAAATTATGTTCTTCTTATGATAAGAAAATAAAAGAATGACCATAATAGGGTAGTTTGTAATCTATTTACAATTTTTTTCTTATAGAAGAAAAATAAAATTCTAACAAAAAAAATATGATTACACTAACTAGTTCTAAATTTCAGTTTTGGTCTCTGTTTTTTTTTTAAAAAAAATGTACATTATTTTTAACACTAATGATTTTTTTTTAATTCTATCTAATTTTTCTATGACCCTTTTTACGCCATATTGTTTTATAAATTTTGTTAACTAGAAAAAACATGAAAAACAAAAAAGGAAAAAATCTCCATATAGAAAAACAACAATTTTGTTTTTGGATTTTATTTGTGTTTTGGTCATCTAACTTTAATATTATTATTTTAATAAATCTACTATATATCTTGGCATGAGTGGGGTCCACATCTAGCTATGTGCAACTGAGAGTCTTACTGGCCTATAAATTCTTCATATATTCCGTAGAATTGAGGTGCATTACTCAATATCATTCTTTCTTTTTGAATAAATCAAAAGGCAAACTCGATATCTCTTTAAAAAATATTAGAGTTTGTTTTTTCATTACATATATTAACATGTCTAACATAGATGCGTATACTGTTATGTTCTTTCGAATATTGAGTTCTCATCCTACGCTTCTTTGTTGCCCTATATGTACTCAAATTGGTGATACTCATGAAGAATTTATGTGTCATTTTCAATCTCATTCAATGAAACAACAAGCACCTTTTATGTTACGAAGTTTTAACATGTTAGGTATAACGTCATCAAAAGATTTACCATCAAAGCAACAAACAAGATTCGCGACAGTTATGCCCCAAACACCACTGCCACCACCATAGGGTTCTTCCTCAATTGCAGGAAATGTTAGGGGCAAAAGATTGCTTCAAGATTCAATGGATATAGATCTAAATAAAATTCTATGTCGACATGCCCCTAGTTAAATGTTCCTATCCAGGATACACAAGATGGATCCCAGTTGTTTAGAACATTTTCAATATTATTTTTTAAAAAGTTTTTTCTTTTTCAGGAGTTGTACTCTCTTAAGAAATAAAATTTAAATTTAAATTTAGTCTTTATTTCATAGAAGTTCTTTCAATTGTAACAAATATAAAAGGGTATGCATGGATAAACTAAAGAATATTACAAACTATACTTCTACTTTTTATGCCTTTTTTTTCATGATTCCATAGTCTAATGTCCAAGCATCGAGAATAATTTAATGTTATTACACAAATTATAGTTTTATCCATTTTATGTCCCAAGAATATTGAAGTTCCTCTATACACTGTAAATTTAAAGATATAATGAATTTAAGAAGTTGTGTTAGTAGTCTTTTGAATTAAATTATTTTGAAAAATAAAGAGAAAGAGAAAAAAGTAGTAACGAATGTATATTAGATCTTGAAAATAGGATCAAGTCGTATTAAAGGGGGTCAAAACAGGTCAAATCAATGAACGAGATAACTTATTTGGAGATTGTTTTGTTGATGCAAGAAGAAGTTATTCCGCACGCACAAAAGAAAACCTTAGAGAATTGCAATTAGCCTTATAAGTTCAATTGTATAAGGAATTTATTGGGTTTAAGCAAGGTGTGAATGAGAAATTGGGAAATATGGGGAACCAATTTGGAGGGAAAATGAAAAGTCACTTCTCCCATATTGATAGAAGAAAGAAAAATGTTTGTCCTTATATTAGGAAACACTTCCTTTAGCTTATAAAGGATTAAGTAGAGGGTGCCCCTGCGCCGTCATGATTGGTTGATAATTTTTTAGGCAAAATTTATTTAATCAGTCGAGATTGAAGTTCGCTCGGAAATGACCTGTCTTTTGTAAACAAGTATGTTCCTACTTAAAGATGGCTATAAATAGAGAGGATTTATCTCATTACTGCTACTTCTTTAATGATTAGTTTGTTTTATCTTTTTTTAACAGGTATGTTCACACCTATAGATGTCTATCTCTCATTACCGCTATTTTTTTTAATGGTTAATTTGTTTTATCTTGGGAGGAATTAATCTACAACCTAATGTACTTGAGAGGATTGAATTTCTTAATACACAGTGGGTTCTATGGACTCGAATTATTTTATTTTCTGTCTTTCAATTTCATCTTTTTTTATTTATTTTATTTCTATTTTACTAACTTGAATACACGAGACAACAAAATTGGAGTTCAACACATGAAAAACTATCATAATTGAATAAAAGGAATTACATTGCTTGGAATTATGAGAAGTTTAGCTAACTTCAAATCAAGTCAAACAAGGATTGAATTCATGAATTTTTTTTTAAACCAAATCTCGATTGGATTGGAGAAACATAAATGGATATTCTTAACTTCAATATAAAAAGATTGCATTGATGGTTTGAAGACTTACCACACACAGAGAGATTTCAGAGATAGAACAAGACCTATTCTAGAGTCGACCAATATAATGATTCAACTAAAAATCATCAAAGAGCATGTTCATATCAAGAGTTATCAATACAATTCTTGAGTTGTAATAGTTAGATTTGTGTTTCAAAATTGGACCTTGAAGCACTTTGAAGGTAAGAAAGCAGTAATGAATGAAGTATACACACATTACACATAGCATGAAAGAGGATTAAGAATTCGACATAAAAAACATAGATTATCTCACAAAAACAAGACCACCTCATGGAATTTCTTAGAGAACCTGGTTCACATGACTCACTAAGTATACATCTCATCCCAAATGTATGGAAAACTGAAATTACAATTTTAATTAGTAATTCAATACAAGAATTTATAGGAATTATTCATGTATGTCGTTCATAGGTTACAAGCATACAATTGTACGTGTATTGGAAAACTGCAACAAGCTCAAGAACTTCCATTATCCTTGTTGAGGAATAGAACACAACATTGCTTCACTGTATCCTCCGGGCTAGTAACTAGTAAAAAAAGAGAAAAAATAGCAGGAAATGTGATTCCTCAAGTAATTAAGCAAGAAAATGATTTATTCAAACATAAAAGAATGAAATTTTAGACGGACCTGTGTGACCAACAGTTCTCTTACACTCGTAGATCTCATGGTCATTTCCTCCCTGTTCAAGTAAAAAGCAAGACTTGTGTATCAGCCCGAACATGAAAAGAAAGCTTCAAGCACAACAGAAACTAAAGATTACCTTGTATGTTTTGTCTCCAAAAAAGTGAATTTCATTAAATTCTTCAAGGTATCTCAAACAATAAGTCTTGTCCCAGCCTTGGGGGAAAACCTGTCATGACCAACATCCCCAAATCATCTACCTAAAACGTTCATCGATCAATGAGCACAAGAAAAGGCTTAAAGACACTCACATCGAAACTTATTTGGCCTCCAATGGAGAAGGTGAGATTAAGGTGTGCAAACTTTCCTCTAAGCACCGATATCATTGTTTCGCGTATCTTTTGTACCTGAATATAATTTAAAAATTGTCTTTAAATCAACGAGAAAAAAGAATCTGCCAGAGGTACATTACTGAAAAACATATATGCAATACTAGAGAAGCTGTCTATACCTTGTCATACTTAACAAATTCTTCCCTCTCTTCCTGACTACAGTTTCCCCCAATAGGCGACACATTTAGCATGCCACTTCTGAACTCAATGAATGTTCCTCTGTAAAGGAGAATGATTAAGAAGTTTGACACAAAGAAGCAGTCAAGAAGCTAATTCAATCGTTGATCTATGTTGCTTGAATCCTTCAAAAATGTAGCAGGGTATTACACAAATGCAACAACATTTTTGGAGGATCCAAGCAACATAGTATTTGATATTCCCACCTTTTTATTGGAATATCCAAGTCAGCAATATAACGAAGTGTAAAGTTGATAAATTCCTGCATATCATTTTCATACCATTAAGTCATCAAGATATGTATGCAACAAACATACAGAATTGTCTCTATAGTTTGCAGCTTTTGATTAATTAATCATAATATACATTACTCCAAGAACTTAACAAATGCAGAGTCAAAGCAGTTTTTGGACAAAATATAATATTTTTGGTAGTTAAAACAAAATATAAATTACACAGTAATCTTTCTCTACGTAGCTCTTACCCTTTTATCTTGTCCATAAAGATCACACACTAATTAATTATAGTTATCTTATCAACAAATACTTTAACTAAGACTTTATCAAACTTGGGTATGTTCCTTCTCTTTGCATAAAAATAAAACATTTCCTTGTTAATCAGAAAAGCGCATTGACTAACCTTGAGCTTCTCATCTCCGAGAAACGACTTAAAGCTCTGCACACACAAGGAGTCATGTCATTTCAAAAGAAATCACCTTGCTAATTAGCAACTAAGGAGAATGAGGGAAGCCATGCACTTTGTACCTCGACAGGGTACAAAGTGCTTATGTTGTGGCAACAAGTTCAAGTTTGAAAGATAAAGACAGTATCCAAAAGTTTCGTTATGTGACAAAATGAACCTGCACTCACAAGTAAAAATTAAATATATAAGATGTCAAATTTTGGCCATTACCTGTTTTCCGATAAGCTTGCCATCCTTATGTGCTACAAGGCCATTTTCAGAGAAAACGTAATCATAATCATTCATAACTGCATCACAAATATTAGAAAGATCAGTTAATAGCCATATATGAGAACCAAGGGTTCTGTATAAGTTATCAGTTTCGAAACTCAGTTCAGTGCTCTTGGCTAGTAAAACCAAAGTTGTACTCTTGCCTAATACTGAGAGGAATTTTAGATAGTGAGCAAGAAACACGTGCACTAATAAGCTGATGTAGCTCCTTAATTACAAATCCTACCCAGTGGCGGAGTTACATGCATTCAAGGGGTTACTACAACAAAAATAACTGTTAGCGGCAATAAATATACACATTAATAAAGTGTGCTAAAACTTTTACCTGCATTAGTTAATTGCTATTAGATCCAATGTCGCTATATGTTTTAGGGACATTTAAAAGAGTGATAATTGCCTCTAAAAATATATATCTAGCGATAATTAAGCTATTGTTGTTAATTATTTGTTGCTAAAAAATATTTTTGGTGTAGTGGGTGTTAATTGAAACCCCTTGGTTGGAAAATTACATCGTGTAATTGGATAAAAGAATGCACTATATTGACTCCCCTTGGCTTATACATGACTTTAATCCTTTATATTTTGACACTGCTAAAACTATGGCTCCGCCACTGAATCCTACCCACAAAATTTGAAGTTGTAAACCTTTCATCATCCCAACTCCAAGTTTAGTTAAGCTAACCTGAATTGCCAAGCTGTTTTGATATCTTTATAAGATCAGAACCTCCGACAACTCCAATTGTAACAACCTGCAGGGGGACAAAATTGTTAAGCTAGAGAATCGTTGAGAGAGAAGTGGAGTATGGCAAAAGAATCGTTTACCTTTTTAAGTTCTTGCATGAATTTCAACATTTCTGGAGTACATTCCTGAATTTTAAAGAAGAAAATCAATATAATTATGGGGATGGTTAAATGCCAATACTGGTAAATTTACTATAAAATTAAAGGAAGAAATAATAATTGGAACAATAAAAACTCATGACATGAATTTTTTGAAAATAAATGTACAGGCTAGCAAGAATACAGTGACTCAATCAATGACGCCTCAATCTCAAAGAGGTTGAATTCATCGAAATGCACAAATCATCAACAAGAGTGCAATTTCACAAGTGGGGTTTGAAGGATGTATGTTATCCTACCTTTATGGGGTAGAGAGTTTGTTTCCGATAGACACTTGACTCAAGCAAAAAATAAAAGAAGAATTTAAAGCACGATAATAAGAAAATAAGACAACAAGAGCAACAGATAGTATTAAAAATAGGAATTATGTCATTCCTAAAAAATATTTACTAATTGTTGGTATTTAAACTTCTAAGAAAAAAGTAAGGTTCAGCAGAAATTTTTTACATTCATTTTTTATTGCAAAAGGCATACACATATATATCTGCATAAGCTTTTCAAAAGTTAGTAGAGGACCATATCTATCCAACCATTACTGTACTTTTCTTACAAGACATATTCGATAAAATAAGGACTACCATTCTTTTACAAACTAAGCAAAATATTCAAAAGAGACTATTAAATTAGGGCCCGTTTGATTATGCGATATGAAATCATGATATAAAATTATAATATGAAATCAACATAAAATCGCACATCTAACCGCAGATTTCATAATACTATACCTTCCTGGGTGCTGTAAGAGTTCCATCAACATCGAACAAAGCAATGAAACCAGCTTTCCTTGCACGCATTTTGATCTCTCAATACTTCTCACCACCTCTCCCTGCATTTAACAACAAAAATTCACCTTTATCAGCTTTACACTTCTCAAAACCAAAATACAATTAATAAAAAACACTTGGGGTCGTTTGGTTGGTAGCTGGTTTGAAGCTAAGTTATTCTTGTATAAGAGTAATTCAATGTTTGGTATGCAATTTAGAAACCTACGTAACTAATACATGTATAAGTTATGAAGAAATCTATGTATGTATTTTATGCAAAATAAAATATGAAATAACTAATAGTTGTATAAAATGAGTAATAATTAATTTAATACATAAATTTTCTCATAACTAATTCCTACATTATTAATACATGTCTTAACTCTAAACAACTACCAAATTAAGATTCACAATCAAATGCTCAAAACAATTACTCCCTCGATCCCAATTTATGTGATGCATATCGTTTTTCGAGAGTCAAACAATTTAAGTTTGATGGGGATTTTGCGAATGAGATTTTTGATTCTTTTGAAATGAAATTTATATATTTGTAAATTACGTAAAAAATATTATAAGTCACAATAATTGACAATCTAAAATATTTCAATGATATATAAAAACTTACCGTTAAAGATAGACTTGTTTGAATCTCGAAATTTGAAATATGTCACATTGAATCGAGTGGGTAAGTTAATTGGCTCACCTCAGCAAAATTTGGCGGATGAATTGATTTGTGAGGAGTTCAATTTATAGTTGGGATATTGAGAGGGGTATTTTGGACTTTTCACTCAAAGGCTGCCAAGTGGATATTTAGATTTATGTCCCTGACGTGCTTTCTTCAACAAGTAGCCAATTATATTCTGCCAAATCATTCCTTTTTGTCATACTGATGCTAATAACTTGTCAATTTGGACTTTACACCAAATTTGGTGAATAACTTGTCACAATTATAATTTTGAGAGTAACCAAGATTTTATTTGATTGGAATTATTTATATAATGTCTAAATATTTTAAATCATTAACTATTGTGATTTATAATATTTTTTTATATAGCATCAAAATATATAAATCTTATTAAAAAACATTTAAAGTTTTTGCTTCTCAATTTATGATCAAACTTTAGAAGTATGAATTTTAAAATTTTATTTGTGCCTCATAAATTATGATGGATGAATTATATATTTCGATCACCTATTATTGGTTAATTAGTGCTCCTTCATTTTAAAATAAGTGATCTTGATGCGGCACTGAGATGGTTCCACCCGTCTCGACTTGAGAAGGTTCTTGTACGGAGAGGATATGGTTGAGAGGAAACGACGCGGCTTTGAGATCGGTGGGCTGATGTTGAGAGGAGTGGGCTGGGATCTGGATACGGTTTCCAATTAGAGTGAAATAATGGTTTTTAAAATTGAGGTAACGAGGTGGCTAATCTTGTAATAAAGAAATAGCCAAACGTATTAACAATTTAGCTAAATTCAAATAGCCAAGCGTATTAACAATTTAGCCAAATTGAATTTAAGTAATAAATTTGGCTAAAACTTACATGAAACGAATTAATATAATTGACTAACGAGTTTCTTAATCGTAACGAAATAAAATAATTAACTTAATTATAAACTAATTAATTCAAAAATATAAATCACTAATTGACAAAAATGTTTTACTTAAAATGAAATCTTTTTGAGATAATTTTTAAATATTTATAAAAGGTACCACATATATGCATACATAAATATATAAAAAAAGAAAGTATAATAAGGAATGCAAAGTTTATTTAGCATAACTCGTAAACTGTATTTGGTTTTATAAAAATAAGTTAGTCTAAATTGTTTGAAATTAAAGAAGCTCGATAGTTGATCTATATTGTGTAGAGCCAAAATTGGGTGTCAACATTGTTAATATTTCGTAAGAAGTCAACTATGAAATGAATTGGAGTATGAACTTTAGAGGCCAGTAAGTTTTGATTTTCTTGTTTAGCTCGTGTGAGGCAAATTTGTGATGCTTAGCCTGTGTGGAGGCTGGTGTGATACCTTAATTGTTGTTAAAAAACATGTGATCCTTGAGAAATTGCTTGAGTAGAGGGTTGTGTGATCTATTTTTATACTTGACATTGAGAGGCCTGAGTTAGGGGCTTGAATTGATATTGATCATCTTAATAAATGAAAGAAATGCTTTCTAAATGGTAAAGACTGATTTCACATAAAGTCTTCTACTATCCCTATCATTTGAGGACACGTTCATAACTTATTGAGTTTGGAAACTTTATGCTATTCAAATCCTTGATTTAATTGATTATGCCTTGTGTTATATGTGTTGTGATGCATTCATCCTCATGCAACATATCATGGTTTACTGTTATATGAGAAAGTAGAGAAATATTATTTTTGAGAAAGAAAATGAGACACCTTACGTTTATCCTTGACCACGAGCTAGGTGGCAAGTTGATGAGATTTTGAGATTGGTATATGGACTGCGAGTCCACCATGGGTCCTTGTATGGAAGCTAAATCTCGGCAAGGTGTATACGACAGGTTGTGCGACGACCTCGATTCCCCCACTTCATTTCATCATCTCAATGCATTGCATTGACAACCTTTAATTTGTTGTGTAACCTTTTTATATGTTGATTTGAGTATTATCTATATCCTTATGTTTTTACTTTATTTGTGTTATTATATAAAAAAGCGGCATCGATATCGGAATGAGACTTTTCTGTGTGCAGGTGGAAGCGTTTCGTAGTTTATTTCTTAAGTCTGATTAATTAGTTGCTTATGCTCAATTGGTCTAACCTACTAAGTACATGTGGATTGTACTCATCCCTACTTCTATTGTCTTTTTTATGTAGATGCTAGTCAGGGTGATCTTCATAGTGATTGATCGGATCTAGCGATTTTTTCTCCTTCGGAGTTATGGTGAGATCTTACTTTTCGGATTGCCATTGGTCTCCATCTATCTTTAGAGTCTTTAATTTATTTTAGAAGACTTGAGATGTAATCCAGATTCTTGAAATGTAGTAAATGTTCTTTATGCTAATGATACCAAATTTTGGGAATTTCTTTGTTGTTCTACATTTTTCGTCGATTGTGGCCTGATTTTCTTTGGGGAGTGTCGTATGCGTTACTTATTTTGAGCTTACACACCAATTGGGTTGTCGGGGTGTATTTCATCATGTATGTCATCATGATCTTGATTTTTGGATCGTGAAATTTATGTTTTAATTATTATTTTTTTTAGCCCACAGATCGGCCTAACTCATATTGCTCAAGCCCCTCAGACTAGTAGGCTTATCCCCACTAGGCTAATTTTTTTTTTTTTAAATGGGCTCCAAAAATCTTAGTTCAACCGTATTAGATCACGAATTAGGTCAGTCGATGCAACAGACATAGCCCATATTGACGACTCTATAACATACCATTGAGTCTTCTCTTTTTTCTTTTGAAAATAGCCAAAAATAAAATACTAGCTAAAATGTTAAATAAGAAAACTCAAAGACCCTTTTTTTTTTGTAAATCTTCTTTGCCTCGTGAATCATTAACATATTATTTTAAAAATATGACTATTTTTGTGGTTTCTGAATTTATCAAATAAAACCTAGTAAAAATGAAATAAAAGGTAAACTAAAGATTGGACTTAAATAAAAATTTAAAACTAAAAAAAAGTTTTAGCTCTAGGAGGGTAAAAAACCACGTGTCTACACCAATCAAATGTAGCCACCTAGCAAGATTTGTTCCTATCCTTTGTGTAACAAACTTCTAAAATTGTCACAAGCACTCATAGTGGATAGAGTTTTTACTCCCACTGTCATACTTGAGCCTAAGAAAAAAATTCCTCTCTATTCTATATTACTCAATGATAGAGGAAGATCGTATCATATATTATTAAGAATGAGAATAAATAAGATTAGAAGTTATATTACCATTTTATTCCTATACTAATAAAAAAAATTGAAAATATCTAATCAATTAAATATTATTGTTATTATTGTATAAACACAAATACAATATCTCTAGCTTTTAAAAATAATACAATCAAATACTAAAAACTTTTGGTTTTCTTCTGGTAAACACAAGAGTCAAACAAATGCATCTATCCAATTTCATTTTAGCATGCGCAGAAAATTTAAAAGGTTGCAAAAATTGTTTTATGTATACACCAAATTCATGATATTGTATCTTGATAGCCATTTTTTAAAATTGAATAATGCATTAAAAGAAATAAATGAATGGACATATATTCTCTGGTAAACACAAGAGTCAAACAAATGCATCTAACCAGTTTCATTTTAGCATGCGCAGATAATTTAAAAGGTTGAAAAAATTGTTTGATGTATACACCAAATTCATGATATTGTATCTTGATAGCCATTTTTTATTAATTGAATAATGCATTAAAAGAAATAAATGAATGGACATATATTTTTGAGTCCGGAGCCTAAAGGGCAAAAAAATTTGACAAAAGTTTCAAAGGGGCACATCAAATTTTTTTCTAACCAAAAGAGCAAAATCGCTACTAATGTAGCGATTTTGTTTTCACGCCGTTACTCCATTAACAATCAAAATCGCTGCTTTAGCAATGATTTTGCCCTTCTTTTTTTTTCAGAAAATCGTTGCCCGTGCAGAGTTTTTGCGATTTTTTAAAAAAAAAATTAAATCGTTGCTATGGCAGCGTTTTGTAAAAACGGTTTTTTTCTAGAAATCGCTGCCTTGGTAGTGATATTCATTATTTTAAAAAAAAAAAAATCGCTGTTGTTGCAGCGTTTTTATAATTTTTGTGGATTTTTTTTTTTTTAGAAATCTGTGCCTTGGAAGCAATTTTGGTGAAAATTCTTTTTTTTTTTTTAAAAATAAAAATCGCTGCCTTGTGGAATTTTTTTTTCTAAAAAAACATTAAAGAAAATCGCTGCCAAGGCAGCGATTTCTAAAAAAAAAAATCTTTTTACAAAATCGATGCACTGACAGCGATTTTCTGAAAAAATAAAAATTGACAAAATCACTGCTAGGGCAGCAATTTTGATCTGTTAAAGGAATAATAGCGTGAAAACAAAATCGCTACGTCAGTAGTGATTTTGCCCTTTTGGTTAGAAAAAAAATTGATGTGCCCTTTTGAAATTTTTATCAATTTTTTTTGCCCTTTAGGCTTTGGACTCATATATTTTTTTCTTACCTTCATAACTCATATCTAATTATTTATTCAATTGATACTTTTAATATTTTCAACTCTCATACTTTTCACATTCAAAACCTTCAAATATTTAATTTAAAACTTTAAGATGTTATTTGGTATTCCTTCATATTTATCTATATAAATTCATTTTTTTGTTTCACTCCTATCCAAGGTTATTCTATCCATTCTATACTAAAAGTAGTGAAGCATTACAACATTATCGTACTATCTGATTCATGTTTTACAACTTTAGTTTAACTCGATAAAAAAGACTCTTGAATTTTGATTGGTTATAAGAGAAGGTGTCGACAAGTACTCAAAAAATTATGCACTTATTAGGCATTTCTTTTTTGGCGGAATGACGTGGGAGACTCTTGTACTTGGCTTCATTTGTAAGTTGGACCCTTGTACTTACGACTTTGTCGATTGAACTCTTAAACTTATTGAAACACAATATTTTAAATACCTCTGACCATTGATCGAATACATGTGACGTTAATATTGTTGACTTGGAATAATACGTGATTTCATGCGTATTAAAGTGAGTGCGTCTATATTTTATATTTATAACGCCCCCGCATCACTGCCCAATCTCCAAATATTTTGCAAAATTTCCTTCGTTTGCTGCTAACCAACATCTGCTCTAGTCCTTTTCGTTTTGCCACATTTCCACCCCCAAAGTTTTTCAATTTCGTGAATATTTTTGAATTTTGTATGACTTAATGTGAAGGGTGGGTGATGGTGGGTATTAAAAAATAAAAAGGAAAAATCACGTCCTATACACATTTAAGAGTCAATTTTACGGGTTTTAAATATATTTTAAAAAAATTCTTACTTATAACAGTTTATTTACGAGTTATGACATATCATTTAAAGTTAATTTTATTTAAAAATCAATTTTCATTTATTTAATAAATGATTAATCTATTTATGGTTTTTTATTATTAATTAATAATATGTAATTAAATTGATTTATGTTCCTTGTTTAAATCTGAAATTATCAATTACATAGATATAGGGATTCACCTACAACATGTTTCCTTCTTTACCGTTACCACCTCCCATACGTCAATCCCACCCTCCTCCAAATCGCCCATACGTCAATCCCAGCCCCTCCCCCCACACTCATCCAATTCTACACGCTATTAACACACTAGCCCACTTTTACCTTCATCTATCACATCTTTCTCACCACCAAACTACGCCAACTTCACAATCCTCCATTCAATTTAGTTTTTTCAACAAAATCATGTCGAAGTAAACGGTTGTAACTCCTCAAAAGAGCCCTCTATTAGTCGAAGGAACTTATACGGATGAAGTTCATGCTCCATCTTTCAACATTTTGACTCAAACACCATCGCCAAACATTGTTTGAAACTCCGGCTAGGGGTGGTTCATCTCTATTGAAAGATCAAAAACAGAAAGAAAAAAAACGACTCAAATAAAAGGGTGAGTCCGATAAATAGAAAGGAAAGAAGAGGAAGGGGAAAAATGTTGAAACCCCTTCTGATTCTGATTTTATTACCGAATAAAAAAAGAAAAAAGGAAAAGAATCGATGAATGTTGAAGTTGTGAAAATCAATGAATGTCTATCTTGTAGATGGTTTTGACGACTGAGCAACACCTAAAAAAGACAAAAAAATTGTTAGGGCAAGTATTATATTCAATTTATTTTCACATTGTTAAAACTACTATTTTTTTCTTTAAAATATCACATTATTCTTATATTATTTTCGAAATAGTTGTTTGGATGAAACGTGTATGAAATCTGATTGATATGTGTATGATTCCGATTAAACAGTTGATTCTTGGATATTGTATGATTTGTGATACAATAATGGTATACAAATGGGATGAATTGTGTTTTAACAGTAGTGTGATTGTCTATTAACTATATATACAAAGAGTGAGGATGACCCGCTCAGTGAGAGTGAAGTTTCTGGTATGGTTGCTAGCAAATTTAGTGGACCTCGCATAGCAAAAGAGCATGTTCCGAATACCACCAATTATCCTACACCAAGACCACATACAAGAAATTTGAAATAGTTGATTGCACCTTCTACTTTTTTAGAATTACATGCTATTTTTTTTTTACTTTTGGATAACTTTGTTGTGTTTAAGTATTTCATGATATATAATACCATATGCTTTCTTCCAATCAGATATCATCTACATATGAATTACTGTTTGGCTATTATAATTTCAGGATACTAGTAATATACATACTTCATACCATTTGGATTCACTATTTTAAAATATCAGTGTGTATCCAAATTGTACAATTAATGGATGAAATGTGTGTGAAATTTGATTAATATGTGTAAGACACTGAATTTAATATTTGATGGTTGGATATTGTATTAATTGTGATATAATATTGGTATACAAATGATATGCATTGTGTGATTATATGAAATTGATTTATTGTTGGTATAATATGTGTGCTATAAGCTGAAGTTCGTGTTGGAATGAAACTTTGATAAGATTGGTATAAAGTTTGTTATATATTTACACTATCTTATATATTAATCTGGAATACATGTTATTTCCAAGTATATTAAATCTGTATGAATAATTAATGAATCGCGTATATGAAATCTGGAATCTGAAATCTGTACAAATATTTACACTATCTTATATATTAATCTGGAATAAATTTTATTTCCAAGTATATGAAATCTGTACGAATAATTAATGAATCACGTCTATGAAATCTGGAATCTGAAATTGGAAACCTGTACAAATATTTACACTATCTTATATATTAATTTGGAATAAATTTTATTTCCAAGTATATGAAATCGTAAAGAAATCTACATTAGCTTTCTTTTGATCTAAAAAAATCCGCACACCAACATCATTGTGAATACTAACAGGGGGACATCTATCACTAACTATATATTTTATCTCTATATTGTGAATATTAACATCTATCATTAGATGCGATGTTATCGCACTTACTAGACCACTATAAAGACTAGAATACTCATATATAATCCCCTCCATCTGAAAACCAACATATTTCCCTGTTTCATTAAAAAAAAATAACAATTAGTCTTTCATAATACAAAATAAAAATAAAAATTATACACACTTATCATTATTTTTTCATACAAAAATCATTCAGACAGTAAACTACAAACAAATTTCATTAAAAAATAAAATTTTAGATTTCATACCCAATTAAATACAAATTTCATACATACAATCATCATTTATACCAAATTTATACATTTCTCATACCAAAAAGTTCATTCCTTTCACACAAATTTATACATAATTGACAAAACTTATATAAACAATAACATTTCAAATTTCATACCAACTTAAAACATTTTTCATACAATTATTCAAAATTCTAAATAACTTTTTTTACTAACTAGTTAACATACTTTCATACCAACTTAGCACAACTGTCATACAATTCTTTAAAATTCTATATAACCTTTTTTTTCACATTAGTGAATACACTTTCATACCAAATTCATTACACTTATACTAACAAATTCATTCAAAACTATACATTTTAATTTATTTTTTCAAAAAAAAAAAACAGTAATCAATATTATAATTTTGATCTACGTACCCAATCTACAACGATAAAAATATTTATATGTTATACATTTATACTCAAATCTTTCATATATTGCGGCAACTTTTCATGAAATCATTGTTTTGCCAGTATAAAAAATAACCAAAAAATAAATAAATATAGTGACATTAAACCCCTACCAAAAAACAGAACTTACCAAGAAAATCACTAATATTACAGTTTCACAACAACTAATACGTATTATGAAAAAAACCAATTGTTTATACAAAAAAACATATCACATTCAATATAGTGACGATGTACAAAAACAAAATCACAAAATGTGATTTACAGTTTCGTTTTTTTTTTTCATTTCACTGAAATCCAGATACAAATAGTAAAAAATTAAAAATACTAACCTGAAGAATCCCATCTTCCGCCATGTTTAATTAATATTGATACGTAGTTGTCTATCACAAAAAAAAAAAGGATTTTTCAAACAAAAAAAAAACTTCAATTAGTCGCCAGTGACAAAATTTCTGGAAGAAAATTGAAGAGAGAGAAACGTGGAAGAAAAATGGATAAAATCAGATTTTTGAATTAATTTTAACAAATTAGAATGAATTAAGGAAATTGAATATTCTTAATTAGTTTGAGATTCCTTAATTCATGCTAATTAATAATTATCTTAAATTAATTCAAATTTAATTGACACCCCTATTTCCTTCTTCTTTTTTTTCATTTTTTCCTTATTAATTACATATTATTAATTAATAATAAAAAATCATAAATAGATTAATCATTTATTAAATAAATGGAAATTGATTTTTAAAATCAGATTTTTGAATTAATTTTAACAAATTAGAGTGAATTAAGGAAACTGAATATTCTTAATTAGTTTGGATTCCTTATTTCATGCTAATCATTAATTATCTACAATAAATTCAAATTAAATTACAGCCCACAATTTCAATTTTTTACTTTATTATTTCTAATTCAGTTTTTTTTTAAATTTTCGTTTATCTTTTTATTTATTTTTTAAGTTTTTTCCAATTAATAAAAATATTTGTTTTTTTTTTAACTTGTTATAACCTGAAATTTTTAATGTTATAGCTTGAAAGTCAAAATCTACTGTTATAGCTTGAAAATAGTACTATAATATATGTCATATATGAAATTTACACAAATAAAAAACTTCATTGATAAACCTGAAGAAGGTTCAAAAATAATAAATGGATTTTGTGAATTTATGAAATAAATTCAAAGTTGTATTGGCGATTTATTGGATTTGTGTTTGTGAACATACAACGTGAAATTCAAGTCAAATAGATAAGAAATTCAGCTATTTGACATGAATTTGGTGCTCAATTTGGGAGCAAATATGAAGAAATAATGTTCAAATTTTAATATGCAAATGTAGCATTTTATTTTTATTTTATTTTTAATACTTCTTATGTGTCATTGAAAATGACATGTAAATGACGTGGAATTCCATGTGTAGACGGGCATACTACACGCACACACGTAGGATGAGAAAAGGGTTTAAAATATTGTATTTTAGTGAGTTTAAGGGTTTAATTGATAAAGTCGTAAGTATAAGGATCTAACTTACAAACGGAGCCAAGTACAAGGGTTTCCCAGGTCATTCCGCCTTCTTTTTTCCATCTATATTAGCATGATTAATGTCTTAAAGAAGAAAGTGTATTGTGTAGGGTTGTACTTTTTTCTTTGTTTATTATTTTGTATTTTCTCTATTAGACTTCTTTAATTAATTTAATCTGAAACATACGTCGTGTAACACACGTGTCCAGAAACTAGTAATCGTGTAAGCAGAGGGCATGCTTTTTTTACACAAAAAATATTACATGGGAGAACATCTGTGGGTGGATGATTCACAAGCAAAGAAAGTTATGCTTCTAAGTTGGTGTATGCAAAGACCAAAAAATAATACAGTTACACATCTAGGTTAAGATCCATTAAAGTTTAATAATAAAAAGTTCGAACAAAACACGGCTTATGCAATTTATCCAAAATTATATTAAGTTGATTCCAAGTCGATAAAAGCATTTGTATTAGAACCACAGGACTCAAGGCCTGAGGGGTATCTTATATATTTTTCTTCAGTCAACAAATTTCTTACTTGACGTTTGTTTTTCTAGATCAAAAATAAAAAGTCATTTTTTTAATTAGGGATTGAAAATGTGACTTGTAACAGTATAACTCAATTCTAAGTGATGATTCTGAATAAACAAAATAACCTTTATCATATCATGATCACTTTTATTGTAAAATCCTTTTGTTTTTCTTAAATAAAAGGTGCACCCCCAAACAAAAGAAGGGTGTGACAACTCTATCTTTAAGACTAAGAAAAAGTACAACTACAAGTTTGTTGAGGTCTTGTCCGACTATGATGATTATATTCGTGTTCATGTTCTAAATTTAGGTAAAGAAAAAGGCTTCACTTGTATTTTTCATCAAGTAGAAACAAAACTAGGGAAAGAGACTCATTGATAAGGATGGCATGAATTTAGAGGAGTGATATTTCTAAATGATCTTTTTAACTAGACCTTGCTTTCTTAACTACGATCAAATTTACAGGATCCTTAAGAAACATCATTCCTCTGGATACCTATTATCTTAAAAGAAATTTTTTATGACAAAATCTAATCTTAGCCTTTACAACAATTTTAAAAGACCTCAATAAACTTATAGTTGTACCTTTTCTTACTCTCAAAATGGAGCTATCACAACCTATCTTCCCCTTCACAATGCAACTTTTATATTTAAGAGAAATAAGAGTTTTTTCAATAGAAGTGATGATATTGAAAAGATATTATTTTATTTATTTAGAATTACCATTTAAAATTGAATTATGGTATTTCAAGTCACATTTTTATTCCCTAATCAACATAATTTCTATGTATTTTTGGTATATAAAAACAAAAAAGTGGATAAGAAATTTTGTTAACTGAGGAGAAGTTATAAGACATCTCTCGAGTCACATGGTTCTAGCATGGTCGTTTTATAGACTTATACTCAACTTATTATATTTTTGGATAAAATGCACAAGCCATGATTTGCTTGTAATTTTATTATTGAACTTTATAGGTCTCAACCTAGATGCGTGACTACATTTTTTATTTTGGCACATACCATTTTAGAAGTATAATTGTTTTCTTCTCTCCTGTGTATCACATCAAATAAGCTCTATCTACACATCTTGATTTGAATTGATGAAAAGTAATTATTAGAACAAGTTGACCAAGGTGCATGACCGCATCCTTAAATTTCTTCTAAGTGTCTAAAAGTGTGTAACCGCATTCCTAATCGAAACAAAAAGAGAAAATACATAAAGTCCCCATTAAATTAGTACCTATTTTTTAAAAAGACACTTAAACTTTGCGGTGGTCCTATGACCCCCTGAATAATTTTAAAATCATACTATTGCTTCATTTTTTTTATCTGCCCCACTTTTAACAAAGGAAGTGATGTCACACGCCAATCCTTGATTGTCATGTGTTAAAATACCATAAATTTAAAAGATGAAAAGAGAAAAAGACTATTTTTATGAAAGAAAAATATAAATTCAGAACCCTCCCCTCACCCCACCTGCTTCTTCCCTTTCCCTAATCCTCTCCAACACAAATAGAAAAAGAAAACGAAAAGTGACAGACGATTAAGCAAGATGGGGTGCCATTTTTATGAAATATAATTTGTGATTATTTCAAGGTCACATCAATTAAAATTGTTCTGTGTGGACCATAGAAGTGGAGGGAAAATGTCATTTTTTATCGCCGTAAAAATGTTTTTTCACGGGATAAAATGGTGACTAGCAGTCCTCTTCATTTTTTTTGACTTTTATTATCTTTTCATCATCTAATTGAAAAAATTAAATACCAATGACGAAATTCATCATCAACGCAGTTCAAAAAGCATATCTTAGTCGTCGAAAAATGTTTTTTTCACCGAAAAAAATGGTGGTCAAGAGTAGCCATATCCCTCTTTGTTTTTTCTTATCATTTTTTATTACCTTCTCATCATTCCTATTTAAAAAATCAAGCACTACGATGAAAATAACTAGCAACGTCATCGAAGAAGATCGGAGAAACAAAAATCGGATAGAAAATAAAATTTGAAAAATAGAAAAGGAATATAAAAATGAAAAAGTATAATAAAAAGAAAAAAATAAAAAATTTCCTTAGTCCATTTCTCTCACTCTCCTTGAGAGAGTGAGCTACACTTTTGCTGCGAGATGGCCATAAATGGTATATTAATACCAATATAAAATTGTTTAGGAGGTCATAGACCCCCCCCCCCCCCACACACACACAAAAAGTTTAGGTGTCTTCTTAAAAAATATGTATTAATTTAATGGGGACTTTATGTATTTTCTCAAACAAAAATTAATTCTATCTAAGTTCGTCTAACGTTCAACGCATCCTAATGTTTGCAAACCAAGCCCATTGAGATCCCAAAGCTTAGGTTTACTGCCTTGGGGATGCAAGTTTGGGCCTGTTGTGGGTTGTATTTTCTTAAAACTTTTTTTAACTGCAAGTAGCGAATTTAGTGTGAAAGAAATTGTGAATAAGTCGAATAGAACCCTAGACCTCTTCTAAGTGAAATCCTAACTTCACCTACCGTACAAGTCTAAATTTTATATGCAAACTAAATATTAAGTATTGTCTTGCTCTACGTTGAAGTTTATGTTATAGTTTACTGTTCAAAGCATGTGGCACCAAATAATTAACAAAAAATAGAACTTATCGATAAATATAGAATCAAACAATGAGTAACGAGTAACAAAAAGAAATAAAGTGATTCCCAACAAATGAAAATAAAAATGCAATAATACAAAAATAAAGATTAAGGAAAGAAATATACCTTCAATAAAAGCTTTCAATTAACTTAGAGTCTCCACCAAAGATTTATAAATCAAGCGTCACTCAAAAATGTTAAGCTTAAACTAGACTTGAAAAGAAGATCTGAAATTGAAGCTTCACGTCAACCAAAATTAGGACAAGAAATACGGCTGATACCCCTTGACTTCATTGATCAAAATTAAATGAGTGAGAGAAAATTTGGTCTCTACGGAAGGTATCTCGTTGTCTATACGAGATTAGAGGTGTCGAAAACAGAGAGGATAGAGGTTTGGGTGGCTATCCATGGCAATTCATGTGAGATATCCTTTTCATTGCTACTATATACCCCCTCTCTCGTATAGAGTATCTGAAACTGAAAAAATGCAAACATGCCTTATTTTGCATCTCATTTGAATCTAATTCAAGTAAATGATTGACTGAAATCATAACAATTACCGGAAAATATAGGTCTATTAGGCCGAAAAAGATCAGAGAAAACCAAAAAAGAAACTAGGGTTTTGGAGATCTAAGTGGCGATTAAGAAAATTGTGCCCCCTTTTTACCCCTCATCGTTGTGGCTTTATAGTGCTAGGTTTCGAGGGTAAGGTGTGCCATTTAATTTTTACCAACCCTTCCCTAAAACACCCCTACAAATTTGGAAAAATCTTGGAAAGAAAAAAATGAAATATTCACTCCCCAAATGGAATATGTTTAGGTAGGGATAGGGATGAATTCTGTGTTGTAACATACCATTGAGTCTACTTTTATTTCTTTTAAAAATAGCCAAAAATAAAATACTAGCTAAAATGTTAAACAAGAAAACTCAAAGAACCTATTTTTTGTTTTTTTGTAAATGTCACGACCCAGACCGTCGTGATTGGCACCCACACAAACACTCCGGTGGGAGAATCGATACTACAACCTAACTAAGCAGCTTTAACCAATATACTACACACTTAAAGATATGGAAGCAGGTTTAAATGAAGAAATTATATAGAGTTCTCATTAACTCCAAATGTTTAAATAAAATGGCCAAACTAATGCAGAAGAACAACCCCTAGAACCTGAAAGTCATTGTACCAGAACATCTAAAGTGCAACAAGTCTAAGAAAGGGGCACAACCCCAACCCAACATAAGAAGTATCTAAATAGTACACCCTAAACAAATTGTGTGAGTCTGAAAAGAGTGAACTTAAACAAGAGAGATCCATGACAGCCTGAAAGAACTGGCTCACCCTTGAATTTGGTCACGCTCAATAGTCACCTAGCTGAGGTCTATCAATAGCCACCTGAAGAAGCCCTGTACTCAACAAAGAACAAACAAGTGCAGTATTAGTACACAACCACAGTGTACTGGTAGGATCACGCGGTTATTCCAGTAAGCGAAATATAAATAAGCAGTCACAATAAAGTAAAACATCGCATATACAGAATATATATATACATATATACATATATCAGTTATCATTTCTAGAGCAATGTACAATTCCACATTCTCAATAACAAGTATATATGACAAGTCAATGGTCCTCTTATGGAACCTAATTCAATGGTCCTCTTATGGAACCAACACCCAAACTGTTAGAGTACCGATACGTGGTACCCGATCCAAGTTAGTGTGTCGGACATGACACCCGATCCCATAGATGCACTGGAACGTGGCACCCAATCCAAGTTAGTGTATTGGAACGTAACACCTAATCCATTCAACAAGCCACAATCACAATCACAATGTACATTCTCATAATCATACAATCAAGTGTTGATTCATGGCATACAATTATTCAATCATACTCATTTACGATTAGTTTGATCAATAATACAATATTCGCATACATACATACATACATACATTAAGATGACATAATTACTAACATGCATCACACCAACATGAAATCACAACCATCACCTACCTCGAACAAAACTTAAATTCCCTAAGAAACTTGATTCTTTCCTTTTCGGATTTTTTCCACTTGTTCTTGGTCTACAAACAATCAATATAATGCGAAGATCAATAAACAAGACCTAATTACCTAGATTATAATCAATAAAATCAACCCTAGGCCAAACCCTTGATCCCCATACCTAGATTAAGGCTTTTTCCACCATAATTCTCATATCAAAACCCTCTCCCATCGATAATTACCCAAGAAACTAAGCTCTACGGATCAAAAAATGGATTCGGAGAGTAAAAACCTTACATTTGGTGCTAGAAGAGGTGGAAAACCTTCAAGAAGTATCCATGGGTCGTTCCTTAGCTCTCAAGATCGAATGCTGCAGAATAATAACATTTTGGGATTTATTTCTGACTTAAGTCGCATCTGTCCCACTATGACGGCCCACATCCCTTCACAGCGGCCCCGCCATAGCGGGAATCAGGGGCAGACCCACGTGTCGTCCAGGGAGTTCACCTGAACCCACTCGGTAAAAAATTACACTGTATATAAGGTGAATTTTCTGGATTTATGTGGATATATATATTTTGAACCCCCTTAAAGACAAGGTGAAAGGGATATCCCAGCGACAACTCCCTTCAAAATTAAGTGTGACGTCCAGGGTTCGAATCCCTGGGTTAGTATTTTCTTTTTTAGTTTTTTACTTTCAGTTTTTTTTTTTAGTTCCAGTTCTGATTTTTACTTTTTTTCTAGTTTTTTTTTTAATAAAACGTGCTAAAATAACCCAAAAAATCAAGGGTCCCATACTCCCATTCCTAAAAGCTAATAACTTTTTCACTTTTCAAATCCCTAAATCACTTCCTTAATTCTTCCCAACACTCAAAACTCAAATATTAAAATCATCTCCCATAATATTCTATTGTTGATTGTTTCATACTTGATACTTCATTCTTGAATCTCACATTCAATTCGAAATGGAAAATCAAAACTCATGCTTATTGCTTAAAAGGTAAAAGCCCTTTTCTCTTCTTCTTCTTTTCTTTCAATTTTCAAGAAATTAAATGGGTCTTTATTTTTTAAGGTTGTAGACTTGTAGTATCTTTGATTATCTGAAGTGGAGGCTCAAAGCTAAAATCAAAAGAGTTGATTGTTTGTCTTTTATCCAAGGTAAGCTTTTCTCCCATTTTCTTGAAAAGTTTGTCTTTCTTGATTGAATATTGACTATCTTCATTTTAAATTGTGAAATTTTTTGATTGTTTTTTTCTATTCTTTCTTTGATAGTCGTAACTAGATTGATGAACCATTTGAATTTTGATGGTAATAACTAATGTAATTTGTAAAATATTATCTTTAATGCATTTAACAATTTAACTATTTTGTATAGATTCATAGTCAATGTAGAAGTACTTTTTTAAAGTATCAAATTCAAGTTCTATTGCTCAAAATCAATCTAACCGGGAAGAAAATGCTAATCATTTGGAAGTACCATCACATTCTTCTCAAGAATTTGATTGAAGTTCTTTAAAGGCTGATCCAGGTGAAAGAACTCAAATCTTGGAATTTCATCCAAATCATTGTGACACTATTAGAAGAGCTTATCTCCATAAAAAAAAAACCTTGTCAACCTCTATTAAGAGAGTTTCCACAAACATACATTTTTGGAGATATGCGACGTTTTAATCATAAATGGTTTGATGAATTTCCTGATTGGTTAGAGTATAGTATAAGTAAAGATGCAGCCTTTTGTTTGTATTGTTATTTATTCAAGCAAAATAACAATCTTCAAGGCGGATGTGAAACATTTTCGAGTGTGGGTTTAGAAGTTGGCATAATAAGGCTAGTTTGCAGACACATGTTGGTGGGCATACTAGCATTCACAATCAGTCAAAAAGAAAATGTGAAGATCTATTGCGACAACAACAATCCATACATGCTTCATTTGAGAAACAATTTAATCAAGATAAGTATGGGTATCGGATCCACTTAGCAGCTTCAATTGATGTAGTAAGACTTCTTGTGAAACAAGGCTTGACATTTTGAGGTCATGATGAATCTAAATTATCACTTAACAAAGGTAATTTTATTGAGATTCTTTCATGTTATGCTCAAAACTGTGATGAAGTTCGTAAGTTTGTATTGAAAAATGCTCCTCAAAATGATCAAATGACTTGTCCAAAGATTCAAAAAGATATTGTAATTGCTTGCAAGATTGAAACAATTAAGGGCATCATAAAGGAACTAAATGGTGATTATTTTTCCTTATTGGTGGATGAATCTTTTGATGTTTCATGCAAGGAGTAAATGACTGTTGTTTTACGATATGTTGATAGAAGAGGATTTGTGATGGAGAGACTTCTTGACATTGTTCATGTTAGAAATACTAGTGCTTTATCTCTAAAAGAAGCAATTGTCAATTTACTTTCTCAACATTCCTTGAGTCTATCTTATATGCGTAGACAATGCTATGATGGAGCAAGTAATATGCAAGGTGATATCAATGGCCTTAAGATGTTGATTAAGAAAGAAAGTAGATCGGCTTATTCCATACATTATTTTGCTTATCAACTTCAATTAACTCTTGTTGGTGTTTCTAAAAGATGTCTTCAAGTTGGAGAACTTGTTCATTTGGTTTCAAATATTTTTAATATTTTGGCAGCTTTTTACGTATGGATGATTATCAAGAATCTCAAAAAAAAAAATCAAGAAGTTTTTGATATGGGTGAGCTTAAAACGGGTAGAGGCTTGCATCAAGAAGTTGGTATTTCTAGAGCTTGCGATACTCATTGGGGATCTCACTTCAAATCTTTTAATTGTTTTATTCTCAAGTTTGGTACAATTATGGACATTCTTGATAATATTGTTGAAACTGCTCATTCTATGGATGAAAAATCCAGGGCAACAGGATATATCAGAATTGCTCAAACTTATGAGGCTGCATTCATGTTGCATTTGATGAAAGAAGTTTTAGGAATTACTAATAATCTTAGTACATGTTTACAAAAAAAGGAGCAAGACATTGTAAATGTCATGCTACTTGTTAAAGTGGCCAAGAGAAGGCTACAAGAGTTGAGGGAAAATGAAAAATGGGATTTATTTGTTGTTGAGGTTTCTGCATTTTGTATTAAGTATAATATTGTGGTGCCTAATTTGATGAGCCGTATGTTAATTCTGGAAGATCACGGCGTAAATCTGCTGATTATACTGTTTTTCATCACTACCGTGTTGAAGTATTTCGTAAAATAATTGATTGACAATTGCAAAAACTCAATGATCGTTTTGATGAGGTGACAACCAATTTGCTTTATGGAGTTGCTTGTTTGAATCCGGTAGACTCATTTCAAGTTTTGATACCCAGAAAATAATGAGAATGACTGAATTATATCCTGATGACTTTGATGAACTTAGCATGTGTGCACTTGAGAATTACCTAGCAAATTACATTATTGATATGTGCACTTGAGAATCAACTAGCAAATTACATTATATCCTGACGACTTTGATGAACTTAGCATGTGTGCACTTGAGAATCAACTAGCAAATTACATTATTGATGTCCGTGATAGCGATAAAAGGTTCCCTGATTTGCATGGGCTTTGTGATCTTTCAAAAAGATTAGTTTAGACAAAAAAACATTGATGTTATCCTCTTGTATTTCGTTTGGTGAAATTCGTTTTGCTTCTTCCAGTTGCCACTGCATCCGTTGAAAGATTTTTTTTGGGAATGAAATTTATTAAGAATGAGTTGCGAAGAAGAAGGAATGATGACTTCTTGAGCGGTTGCATGGTTCCTTTGATGAAGAAGGATGTATTTAAGGATGTTTCAACGGATGATATTATTTGTCTTTTCAATCAATGAAACCTCGTTGAATAGTATTGTAAACGTGCTTGAGAAGTATTAGCAGTGACCTCTTTTTGGAGTTTATAGTTAGCACTCTAGTCCTAGAGTGAGACATTATAAAGTGCTATTTTTTTTTTATTCTAGTTAGCTCCATTTTTTGCTCTACTTAGCATCCTAGTTCTAGATTGACATATTGTAAAGTGCTAACTTTTTGTTTCACTGTAATCACTCGTGTTAGTTTCGGATATCTTGTAACAAAACTAACTTTTTGTACCTATAAACTATATAATGCTACTTCCTTGAAATTTTATTTTGTTGGCTTATTTACACGTTTATACTTTTATTTTTTGAACCCCCAAAACGAAAATTCTGAGTCAGCCACTGGCGGGAATAATCCCGCCCTAGCGGCTTGCACGAAAACATATAGTTAAATTAAGAGTTTGAAACCCCACTTCATAACACACTTTCAACCCATGACACTCAGAAAATACTCATTCATGCTAAGATCAGTTTCGTGAGTTCTACTCGCCCGAATTTAATTTCGTAAAGTCGTACAATTTCTTTAACGTCTTAGCTATCTACTCATGTGATCAAATTCATAATTTGGTCTATCGATACCCAATTTAGGACTTTCATAATATAGATTAATCATCAAGCTTCTTTAATTTTTAAACGATTTAAAATAATTAGTTATATAAAATTTCAAAAATAGTTTGCAAGTTATTTTATATAGTTGTCATTTTTATAATTTTTTGAATAATATATGTGTTTTATATAATTAGTACAGTTTGTGAATGTTCGAAACTTGTCTTAAATTTTTTTTTAGTTTTATTTAAATATTTGGTTAATCAGTTTAATTAATTAATAGTAGTTTATATTTTTGAGTTAATTAGTTTATAATTAAGTTAATTATTTTATTTCATTAAGATTAAGAAGCTCGTTAGTTTAATTATATTAATTCATCTTATTTAATTACTAGTCGAATTTACAAATAAATTCAAATAGGCTACGTTTGTAATTTCCAATGGCTATAATAACAATCCATGTAGCCAAGTCATAAATTCAATACAAGCTATTTTTTTACTCAACTCTTAATATTTATTGAGTCCAATTTTGAGCCCATTACATGTCCACTTCTTTCATTAACTCAGCCTAGCCCATTACAACAATACATATCAGCAATAACAATACCAAATTCCAGCGACAATACCCAACGCTTTATCTCTTTTTATTTTATCCATTTTTCATATTTGTTCAATTGTTTACTTGCTAAATTAATTTTCAGGCTCCTTAATTCAACCCCCCAAAAGATGAACCAATCATATCTTTAAAAACAAATAAGCATATTTTATTTCACTTTATAATATCTAGTATTTAAATAATATGCTTATTCTATCCCCCTTTACCTTTTTTAAAAAATAATTTCAAGTCTTAAATTGTTGTTTCTTAAAAACAAAGTTTGCTTTTATTTTAGAATCAATTAGCCAAGTAGTTAATTATCGAATAATCGTGTGTTAGCGGGTATTTTGGGTGCTTTTAAACCCTTTCTGAAATGTTAATATGAACCCCGAAGCGTTTTTTAATTGATTTACTATTTTAATCTTTTGAAATTAGTTGTGGCGACTCTTAAAACCTCGTTTCTTTTTAAAACAGAATGACGACTCTGCTGGGGACTTGAATTGGATTCTAACCTTAAAATTAATTTGTTTGGCTAATGTTTATTTGTTTATTTGCATATTTGTTTAAATTTCCGCAATTTTAAGTTGCTGCATTCATGGCATGACATATAATCCGTCAGATGACACATATTTATATTTTCCACTTAAAGGACGATTATGCAGGCCACAGTCATTCGTTAACCAAATTGTTCTTGGGGCACCCTGACGAATATAGTTGGTTACTGGATAGTCAACGGTCATTAATTGTCTCAATCCTAGTAGTCCGCTTGGGTCATTGATCCACTACAAAAAAAGCTCACTCCTAATCAAACTAGTGTAGAGTCAAACTCAATCCCAAAATTTAGCACATTGGCCTAAGATGACCCTACACCCAAGGCGTGTTGGGCTCATTAGAAAGAGCACCTTGAGTTCAAAATGACCCACGACCTAAATGGACAATGATATTTATATGTTTAAATTTGAAGAATGTATACTCCGTTTGACAAACCATTGTCTCTTGGGGTAGGGAGTTTAATGGTTTGTTTGAATCGAAAAATGATTAAGTTACCATTCCATCCAATTCGGAGATGGAAAGAAGTTCAAGATCAAAGTACTTTCCATGGAGGCATAGTTTAGGATTGTACCCCTGCGCGAGATTGATTATTTTGTATCTCGTTTCCCCTATTATGTAACCCCATTCAATTTATTCGTAAAACTTTTATAAGTTTGGGTTTTGGGGGCAATGGAATGTTTCAAATGACATATACATCCTTCAAATTGTTAGGCCTACCCTTGGCACAAAACGGTCACATATCTGTTTAGAACGCGCAATAATTGTTTATGTGTTATAACTGCTTGTGTGATTATGTTTGTTGACACCCAATTTTGACCGACCTGTAACAATCTCAGAAATGCTATTCGATTAAATACGCATTTTAAAATATATTTTGAGTTCTAAAATCTTAGTTGATTCTGTCAAAAATTGTACATTTTAGTATGCATGTTTTATAAAATTATCATAAATATTATTAATATATTTTTAAAATTATTAGTAAAACTAAAAGTAATTATTTAGTTCAAATGTTTTAAAATTTAAGTGATTTTAATTATATAAAAATATTATAATATTTGTAGTATTTTAATTGAATAACATGTCTTAAAAAAAAATTCCTCAAAATCAATTAAATCTTAACCTATCTTACTCTAATTCCTTGCAATTCTAGCCATTCTAATTCAATTGTCATTTCAATTATAATCATTTAGTTGATTGCAATTTTAGCCTTTTCTTATCTCAATTTTTCAGATCTCAAATAGTCTCCTTTAATCGTAGCCATCCGTCTAAATCAGATTATCCAAGTTTAAATCACATGCGTCCATTTAAATTTAAATCGATGGTCTAGATTTGATCCTCTTATTTTCTTATTTTTACCTAAAAGACTAATACCTAACAAAAAAAAAATCATCTTCTTCCTTTCTCCCTCAAGCCGCCAGCCCCCCTTCCTTTTCTCCTCTCCTCTCTCTAGCCGCTCCACATCTCTCCTTCCAGGTCGCCGCCTCCAGAGAGAATCGCCAGCCAACAAGGAGGAGGCAGTCGCCTCCTCTCTCCTCTCCTCCCCTCGCCTTCCTCTTCCCCTCGCCTTCCTCTTCCCCTCTCCCCATCCGCTTGTGTGCATCATCCGCTAGCGAGCAGCAACCTTATTTGTAATATGATGAAAGTTCTAGGTATGTTTGGTGTAGAAGTTATTTTTAATCCTAAGGTTGAACTGCTAGTTAAAACTTTCAGATTTTATAAATTGTCTAGGTGTGATAGAAGGTGGAAGTATAGTCTCTTTCAAGTGGTTGATGTTCTTGTTTGCTTAGCTTATTGTGTAGAAGTTTGCCCTTGTATTTGTAACATTTACCTGGACTGTTGATTTCTTAGTTAAAATTGATAAGTTGGTTATGAAATCGCCGATTCTTGAGATGTCCTTGTTTTTTTATTTTATTTACCTCCCATAACGTTATTTAATCCCTTCAATTTATGCATGTAGTGGTAATAATGTTGTATGTTTAAATTGAATATTGGGTTTGCTATTTGAGTTTAGATTGATCATTGACAGATTGCTCTTTTCCTTGTTGTGAATATTATAAAATATTCCTTGATTTGTGCTTTCTTCCTTTAACATAGTTATTTTATCCTTGCCTAATATTGATTAATTGATACTAAGATAATTTTTATGATATTGTGTTAATCCAGACAGATTTCCTATCTCTTGGTAAGATAAATTTTCCTTATTATTTTATTTAATAATGCTAATTGATCATAATTGGCGTAATTGGAGTTTAGTTGATTCTTGTTATATTGTAGTAAAATTATATTTGATTGAGCAAAATAATTTAAAATAATTCTGATTTGGTTCTCCCTTTTCTTAAAGGAAAATAATATTTCTTGACAGATTTCTTACTTGTTTATTTATGGTAATTTAATATTAGGTAAATATTTGTTTTAGACAATTATTTCCGACTGATTCTTGCACTTTTGAAGACTCTTAATTATTTCTTTGCCATATTTAGTTGCTCATTATTTGGTAATAATATTTTAAAATCTGATTTTGGCTTCCCTCTTAACAAGGAAAGTATATGTTAGTGAATATTTTCTCGCCTTATTTAAGTTTAATCCGATTTCTTACTTGTTTATATTTGGTAAAAAATAAATTAAAATATCTAATTTTGGCTCTCTTTTAAAATAAGGAAAACTTTTTATAATTGTCTCCTTAATTATTCTCTTCCTTATATTTTTATGCCCTCCCCTTCACTATAAAAGAGACATCCTTTCATTATTTTTAACAGACACATCCGGGCATCTCTACATATTCACACATTGCTCTCACATTGAGGAATACTTTAAAATATATTTTGCTCTCTATTCTTTAAAAAATATAAGTTTAGTTTTCCGGTAAACAAAAAGCTTCTTTATACTTGCTATCTTGCTGTGTACGGGTCGAAAGTTCGATTAAGGGGTCTTCACTGCTGATTAATATTCTGCATAATTGGTTAGCTCCCTTTCGTTAGGTTAAATCTCGTTTTGCATTATTACTTTGAATATTGTTGTATGTTGGGTATTAATAAGTAAAAGAAAGCATCTGGGTTAGTTTTCTTATCCTTTCTTTCTCATTGGGTAATCTCATATGACATGTTTGCAATCTGTGTTGTTTTGTTGTGAATACCTTTTGTTGTTCTATCTATGTAGTTATTATTATTCTGTGATCTTGTCTTTGGTATATTCTATTTAGCAGGGTTGAATTTAGATTTCAAGACTTGAAGAGTCGCCATGGGAAAGGATGTCGATTTAAAGCTATACCTTTTTATTTTGTTTATATTCGTATTTGGAGCATTGATTCGGTTTGTAATAATTTGTAAAACTCTAACTCTATATATGTGATATAACTTGGGGACCGTCTAAGGGGAGGGGGATTTTACGTGCTATTTGTTTATTTATTTATCGTAACTTAGTTGTTGTTAGAAAGCATGCTTTAAATGCTTATTTGCTCCTCGCTCTACATTAAAGTGATCTTTTGATATTTTTAAATGTTGTTATAAGTGGCCGCTTAATATTAATTAATTACACATTAAAATTAATCAATAAATATTTGTAACACCCTTGGCATAATATTAGTAATTCGGAGTGTTTGATTGTTACATGTTTATCTTTTTGTTGTGTTTAGTCAATCATCTCACTTATAAGAATATGATGAAAATGGTGAAATGAATAAAATTTGTTCAATAATTTGTCTCATATTAGAAATAACATAAATATCATGTTCATAGGATTTAATTAATAAAGTCAAGGCTAATTAATTATTTTAAATAATTCCAGCGTGTTTAATAACCTAAGATTTTTAGTTCATTAATCAAGTTCTAATTAATCTTAAATTGCTAATAAAATTGCAGCATGCTAATCACTTAGGAACCATGCCTGTAGGTGCAATGAATATTTCGACTTTTCAATCACTTAGAAATCATGTTTATAGGTTCTAATGATAATTTTCAGCATGTAAGTTAATCAAATAATTTTAATGATTGTAGAGTTAATGCCTATAAGTTTTCTTAAATGTCTTAAATTTTCAGCATGTTTGCACCTAGAGAATCGAAATGTCACGATGTGTTCGCATTTTAAAATCCCGCTATTGAAGATTAGTTTTATGTATTAATTAAGGTTTAGAAATCATGCCTATAAGAGCTTTAATACTTTTAATTTTTCACACTTAGAAATCATGTCTATAGGTTTCTAAATAATATTGTATATTTATATAGAGAGTGCTTTAGTTTTGATAATAATTTCAACATGTTCACTTAGATGTCATGACACAAATAAAACTTGTTAAAATCATGCCTTAAGCATGTTAAATATTTAAAATAAAGATGTCGCATATTCTTTTCCAAGTGCTAATTATTTTCTGCATTTTGTATTCAGGTGTTGCCTTTTTTTTAATAATTTCCTGTAATAATAATGTCATATGCTACTGCTCTAAAATATAATAGTATATTATCTAGATTTATTTATTTATTTTATTTTTTATCAGCTATTCTGCAATTACTAAATTGGTATACATAAAATAAGTTTCAGCATTAATTTGCGTTTGCTTTTAAATATTTTACCCATTTTATATTATAATAAGCTGCCTGTTAAAAAAAAAAATTAATTAAGTAGTCTAACGCGTTTTTTCAAACTTGCAATATTTTGTCCATTTTAATTAATCTATTATTATATTGAGTGTTTGCTTGTCTATGCACACATTTTGTCATGCGACCATTTCACTTTATTTGTGTGTGCAGCATGTTAATAAAATTTAGAGGCCAACATGAGACTTTACGTGCTAAATGATCGTCCAATTTGTTTGACTTGGTGTCTAGGTGGGCCTATTAGGATTTTATCTTTGTCTAATCCACCCTAATAGTAGTCCAATGCCTCTTGGACCTTAAGCGGGGACGGTAGGCACCTCTTAGAGACGAAAAGCATGTGGTGGTGGGGTAGGGGTAGTTTAGGTCCTATGGATATGATGACATCGACTCGGTCTCAAAGACAAACTTTGGTTTTGTCTGTCCCTACGAGAAGCTGACCGAAATAAAGAAAAGTCGAGTGCTGATTCTAAAGTCCTTCAGAGTCTCCCTTTCCTTTTGACCCTTTATCTGTTTATAATTATATTTATTTGGGTTAGTTTAATTAAATAAAATGATATTTGTTCATATACTTGTCTACTTTCTATCTTCTCGCTTCTTCTAAAATTTTATTTATACGAGTTATTTAGTATTATGCCATCACATAGTTTTTGCATGTTTAATTAAATAATAGATAAATAAATAAAATGATATTAATTGCTTAATGTTAGTCATCACTTAGTAATCATGCTAATAAATAACCAAAATAAATGAAGTGACCACACTTGCTACTTGTGACCCCCCACATATTGCATGAAACATGGTCGGGACCAACATTTGTGGACCTCGAGGGGTGCTTAACACCTTCACTCGAGGTAACTTGAACCCTTACCCTGATCTCTGGTTCGTTGACCTTAGCTAGACATAGTTGGGTTAGATAGGTGCCCTAATGCGCTTTAATTCGTTAGGTGGCGACTCTTCAATCCTCCCAAAGCCCAAAAGAGTTGTTAGGTCGTGCACCAAAATCCGTTTTGAGAAAAATGGGGCGCGACAGAATGGCGACTCTGCTGGGGATATTAGGTTCTTACCATTACGTGTTTTATGCTTATGTGAGATTTATTTGGTTATTTCATTGTTTATTTGGTTATTGGCATGTTAAGTTGTCGTTATTTTCCTTTGTTTATTTATTTCCTTATTTACTATATGTTTTCCATGTTCCACCCTTTTCCCTTCTTCCTTATTTGTTTATTTCCATGTTTCACCCTTTTTCCTCTCCTTTATTGTTTATTTCCATGTTTCACCCTTTCCCCTTTTCCCTTATTTGAGTATTTCCATGTTTAATCCATATCCTTTTCCTTATTTGCTTTGATTATTCAATGTTTGTATATTCATTTCCTTTTATTTATGCATATATTTACTTACTTGCTTATTTACCGCTTTTCATAAAATTGTTTATGTGTTACTGTTTTGATAACTAACATTCCGCTCATACTTCTCCCAATTGGGACTCTCTTACTTTTTTTATTTTGTTACCGTGATGTTGTGCCTTTGCACCTCTCACAACTACTCCAACTTTCTTCAAATACCCAATTATAGAGAGTCGGCATATACGTGGACGGAACGGATAGTTTTACTACCGCAAAACCACGAGCCTTCTCGCATAGAATCTCTTTCAAGTCTATGTCAAGCTAACTCTTAGAAAGTTTACTTAGGTCATACATGCTGCATAAGCCCTAGGTGGTTAGACCATTGGTGTCAATCCACGTAATTAGTAGCCACCTTATCGTCTAAAGGGCCCCAACACCCTTTAGACAAATTGCATATTATGTGTCAATGTGATCATATTAACTAAATCAAGTCAAACTATGTCAAAATGGAGATCCAAATATCTTTTTGACTCTACAACTTCAATCGACAAAGTATGGCTTGAATCAACTTTATTTTCAGTTATTATTATCCTTCTTTGAGAGTATTGTGTCATTTATTTGAAATTATAATTTTGACTTGTTATATGGTACCCCATGCTTGCATTTGATTTACTTTCTTTGATTAAAGGTTGTCTAGTATTTGGACTTGGGCTTAACTAAGAATATGCAATATGACAAATATGTTTAGCCTTCGAAAAAATCACCCCTCTTCTCATCCAACGATTTGGACTATCTCTCCTCATCCTATACCTACTCACACCATCTCTCAACAACTATCTCCGACACGCCTCAACTTTGATGCTTTGCAATATAAGGGGATACGTGACAAAATGGAAAAGTCTAAGCTAGATGCAATACAACAAAAACTGCATGACTTGGAGAAGAAGGTGAATGATGGACTAAATCCAAAACCTGCCCATGACCTGAGGTATGAAAAATTATGTTTGCACCCAAGGGTTGAATTGCCATCAGGATTTAAAATTCCAAGATTTAACATGTTCGACGGGCGTGGAGACAACCCAATTGCACATCTCAAGGACTTCTACAGCAGATTAGTTGGTTTAGAAAATAATGAACCTCTCCTGATGAGGTTGTTTATTCAAAGCTTATCAGGAATTTCATTCATCTGGTACGTCAAGCAAGACTTTGACAAATGGCTCACATGGGAAGACATGGCTCGAGACTTTGTGGAACAATACAAGTTTAACATGAGGAATGATCCTACAATGTTGAATTTGCTCAAAATAAGGAAATTGAGTCATGAATCTTTTGAGGAATATGTCATACGATGGAGAATGGAAGCTTCCAAGATAAGTCATTTACCGAATGAAGAAGAGTTGGTCCAAACTCTCATCAGATCACTTGACGGTATATACTACAAGACTCTGTACTTCGCAAGTATTCAAAGCTTCGATAGTCTAATTCGAATTGGAAAGGAATTGGAATATGGCATTCAGTCTGGGAGAATTATTGATGAACAAATTCATTTTCAAGTACTGAAAAATTCATCAGATAAAAGGAGTAAGAATGTGTCCACTATACCTCTGAAACCAAGCAACCAAAATACTAAGCAAGTTCATGCTATTTTTGATTCATGTGACATGCGTTTCAAACCTTACAATCCACGAGTATTTCTACATAAGGTAAGAAAGCCTCGTGTCTTTACTCCCTTAATGGAAACTTTGACTAGCATTTTTCAAAGATTATGGGCTAAAGGACTGTTGAAGCCACGAGAAGGTTGGATCCCTAAACATTTTTTTTCAACTTTGGATCTATCCAAGAATTGTGCGTATCACTCAAATATTCAAGGTCATGACACCGAGGAATGTCCAGCATTGAGAAATAAGATCCAGAATATGATTGAAAATGGGAAAATTATAGTGCAACAGGGACCACTAGATAACAATAGTTGCAATCCTTCTACATCGAATACAATCATTGTTCAAGGAGATCCTACAGGGCTATATTCAAGACACTTGACAAGAAAGCGCAAATCGCATCAAAGAAATTGAGGAGGACAAGACTCTTATAAGCAAAGTATCTATTTTGTTCTTAGACCTTATGCTCGAGCTTTTCTTTTTATTTTGCTCATTTCTCCTTGTACTCCTGAACTACGTTTGACCTGATTTCCTTTTGGATACGTAGGCAACCCTTTGATGGGTCCGATTTTTATCAAATAAATTTTTCCTTTTTTCCTTGGTCATTCAAAACATTCTTTTCCAAATTAAAATCAGGGCTAATTGATCCAAATCTTGAACATAATTGGCGTTCAGATTCAAAGTCAAGCCTCGATGTCCAAATACAAGACAATCACTCTTCTCTTATTGAACTAATAATTTTCTTTGAGTGAAGCAGGATCACAAAGTCCCTACAAATGAAACTGGGGCAGAATTTTTAAGGGAACCTCAAAAATTCCAAACAATAGTATATATCTTATACTCTAAACTGGGGCAGAAATTTTTGAGAAATCCTCAAAAATTTCATCACAATGGAGTGCAATTTCGATATCAAAGCAAGCACAGGTATGATCAAATCTTGCTTTCAAATTTACAATCTTTCTCTGGATGCGGGAATAGATTTGACATAAGAAGCTACTATTTGAATCAAGATACCGTTTGACTATTTCAAAGACGCTATTATCAACTTGCTATTGTGACTTACCAAATACTCAGGCTCGTCTGCCTTACAATACGACATTAGGCTCGTCCGCCTTACAATACGACATTGGGTTCGCTCGCCTTGTAATAGGACATCAGGCTCATTTGCCTTACAGTACAACAGTCAGGCTCGTCTACTTTACAATAAGACATTTAGGTTCGTCCACCTTATAATAGGACACCAGGCTCGTTTGCCTTACAATAGGACTTTCAGGCTCGTCTGCCTTACAATAGGACTTTCAGGCTCGTCTGCCTTACAATACGACATTCAGGCTCGTCCGTCTTACAATACGACATTTAGGCTCTCCCGTCTTACAATAGGACATTTATCTTTATCATCTGGAAGTTGGCTATAACTCTTCAAGAAGTTAAGCCAGAATTCTTGGAGACGAGCACTGTCTTCTCAAAACAGATACACCTTCTTATCTCCTCTTCCCATTATTACTTTCTAGCACTTATATTTTTATCATGTTGGTTCACACTTTTTGTATTTATATGCTAACGCTTTATCTAGTCATGTATTAGAAATTACAGGCAAGATCGATCGCCCTCTCAGCTATGATTATCAGGTTTACATATCTATCACAAAAAAAGCCCTATCAAATTTTTCGCTACTCATATTACCGTTTTTCATTTAACTCTTAGCTACTCGTGTTACCGCGTCTTATCAGTTTCTTCGCTCTTAAACGAGAAATCTCTCTGTCATGCCTTTCTCGCTACCCTAATCTTATCCATTTAAGCCAATGTCACTCTCGTTCGTATACCGTACTGCCTTTTCAATTCTTAGGAGTTTAGTCTGCTCCTGATTTCAGAACTATACACGACCTGATTCTCGTATAACCAGAGATATGTAAGCGACTTAAAACCAAAGTCTCGGTCGTACCCTTTTCCAACTTTTATTTATTTCAATTGATCCCACTGATATCTCTCCTCGGTCGGACAAAATCGGCTACTAAGTCAACGTTGGTTGCTCGACAATTCATCCTTCATTCTCAAGCAACCAAGGGGCAGCTGTTGACACCCAATTTTGACCGACCTGTAACAATCTCAGAAATGCTATTCGATTAAATACGCATTTTAAAATATATTTTGAGTTCTAAAATCTTAGTTGATATTGTCAAAAATTGTACATTTTAGTATGCATGTTTTATAAAATTATCATAAATATTATTAATATATTTTTAAAATTATTAGTAAAACTAAAAGTAATTATTTTGTTCAAATGTTTTAAAATTTAAGTGATTTTAATTATATAAAAATATTATAATATTTGTAGTATTTTAATTGAATAACATGTCTTAAAAAAAAACAAAATTCCTCAAAATCAATTAAATCTTAACCTATCTTACTCTAATTCCTTCATTTAAAGATAAACTGGCCCACCGATATAGAGAAATAGCTAAATAAACAGGAATTTGTCTATTTGACTTTGGGATTAGTGGATCAAAGAAGTCGATTTTCGTGGAGCCAAGGTCGTTTTGATATTTTTGATTTTCGATTGATTATGAAACTCTAGTCTCCTTGAAAGTGTTAGGAAAACATAATTTCTCAAAAATGGGGACCGAACCTTGAAAACTTGCCTACGTATCTCATGAGGGAGAATTCAGGTCTTACGTAGTTCGACTCTTGAGTCTTTTTCGATTTGAGACGGTGAATATTTTTTTGATATGAGCGAGTAATATTTGAAAAAAAAATGAAATTCGAATTTTGTTGGGAAACTAAAGATTCAAAAAATATTTGGACGCACTTTTGATAATGACTTGATATTTGTGCTTAGGGGTTTCTAGAAAATTTCCAAAAAGAGTCTGCTAGAACATCTCCAACTAAAGCAACATTGTCGCGCCCCGTTTTTCTCAAAATGGGTTCTGGTTCGTTGACCTTAGTTAGACTTATAAAAGAAAGCAACTCTTGTGTGTTTACACCTATGTGTGATATCTTGTACTATTTATCACCTTCAGGCACTATCACGTTAACCTTTTAAGTTATTTTTCATTTGTCAGGTATTTAGAACTGATATGTGTTGATAAGCTGATCGAACACCCTTACTTTACAAGGTCCAAAGCTCCTAAAGCTTCCTTCCCTAATCGAAGTCTTCTAAAAGGAAAAGCTACAATGCTCGACAACAGTGAAGAGATTGGCTTGACCGAAGTTGCTATAGTCCAGCCCTCTACCGCTGAACAAAATGAGTTGATCACACAACTGATGCAACAGGTTGCTGAATTGAGGGTTGAGATCCAGAAAAAGCAAGATTTGTCAAATTCGGGTACCACTGCCAACATTCCAGGTAATGAAAGACTTCCACTCTACTTTTCTCCTCTGAATTCAAGTGCAGAACATCTCATTAACCCACCCTTTTAACCCAGCTCAAATTCCCCCCATCATCAATCTAACTGCCTCAGATCCCTATCACGCCTCCGCTTCCTACCAAAAGCCACTTTACCCTCAAAGTAACAACCCTCAAACCTTCCTTCCTCCTCAAAATACCAACCCGTAAGCTTGTCCTTCACTTCAAAGCCAAAATATTAACAATCCACAAATATTTCCCCATCTCCAAAATCAGCTTACCAACCCTCAGACATTCCCCAAAAATTACCAAGCCCCTCTAACTACCCAGAATCCTTCTACCGCTCCACTATTGCCTCTAAGACCTACATTCCAAATCTCAATCCCAAATGAGCCTTATGCCAACTGCTCTGAACTTGATCAATATGAGGAATAAGAAAAAGAGTGGAGGGCTAAAGAAGAGTCATCCAAACAGAATCTAAAGAAGGAAATCTTGAAAGCTGTGAAGGAGTTGCATTATAATTCAGAGGTCGCCGGATTCAATTCGAAGATTTGTGCATCCATCCAAACTTGGACCTTTCTGAAAGGTTCAAAGTATCGAAGTTCGACACTTTTGAAGGAACCAGAAATCCATTGGCTCATCTGGGAGCTTATTGTGACCAACTTATAGGAGATGGTAGAAATGAAGCTTTGTTAATGTGGCTCTTTAGCCGAAGTTTAAACGGGGAGGCGCTAAAATGGTTCACTTCCCATGAGATAAAACAGTGGTCTAGCTGGAATGCATTAGCGAAGGATTTTGTCGAATGGTTCTCCTACAATGTGGAGATTGTTCTTGATAGATATTCTTTATAGAAGATCAAACAGAAATCCACTAAAAGCTATCGTGAATATGCGTATAGATGGAGGAAAGAGGTTGCTTGAGTTTGAACTCCCATGTCTGAGAAGGAGATGATTGAAGTGATCATACGCATTAAAGAATCAGAGTATTATGATAAGATAATGTTGCTTATTGGAGCAAAATTTGCGGAGATAGTCAAGGTAGGTGAGGCAATCGAAGATGGTCTTAAAACCGGAAAGATTTCCCGTGTTGCCACCACAACCGAATCTTCAGGATTGTTGGGAAAAAAAGAGTGTGTGTCTTCCATTTCCTACACATATGATGGAAAAGGACACTTCAGAAAATTCTCACCTTACAAAGGTTATCCTCGAGCTCCACAAAATTCATATACAACTTGTTATACCCAATCAGGTTATCAAACTCCACCACCGAGTTACCAAATTCAACCTCAAGTTTATCAAACTCCACCTCCACATTACCAAAATACCCATCCATACTATCAAGCTCTACCAATTAATTGTTCAAATATCCAATCAAATTACCAAACTCCACCTCTACACTACCAAAACACCCCTCCTAGCAACCGAGCTCCACAATACCCAAATTTCCAAACGCAAACACCAACTCACCAAAATCCTTCAAACTACCTTCAAGGACCTTCACATCCAGGAAATAATTACTATCCTCATCGCCCAAATCTTGAGAAAAAACCATCTAGAGTCTTTACTACTTTGGTTGAGAGCCGAACACAACTTTTTGAGATATTGAAATCAGCTAGCCTGATACAGACAATTGATCCTAAAAATATCAATGTCAACTCCAAGCTTTATAGATTCGATCTTCATTGTGCTTGTTGACACTCAATTTTGGACCTCCACAATATAAATTAATCATTAAGCTTCTTCAATTTCTAACGATTTAAAATAATTAATTTTATAAAAATTTTAGAAATAAAATAAAATAAACATAGTTTGCAAGTTATTTTAAATAATTTTGCCACTTCTTTAATATACATATATATATATGTGTGTGTGTGTGTGTGTGTGTGTGTTTTTTATATAGTTATGTATATAATTAATGCATTTTATGAGTATTCAAAAATCATCTCGAAAGGATTTTATATTTTTAAATACTTTAGTAGCAAGGGTCATAATTTTGAATTAATAAATTTTATGAAATTCAAAATACTTTCAAGTTATTTTTAGAATAGTAGTATCATTTTAATAATTTTAAATAATAAATATGTATTTTTTTTTTACAATCAATATTTTAAAATCATCACAAAGATTCTATATTTTAGTTAAATATTTTATGACTTTAAGTTATAGTTTCGAGTTAATTAGTTTTAATTAAATTAATTATTTTATAACATAAATAATTATTATATTTCGTTAAGATTAAAAAGCTCGTTAATTAATTAATATTAATTCATCTAAATTAAACTCAATATGTTTATCTCTTAAAAGATCTAACCCCTTTTCTTATTTGGGCCAATTTTCAGCAGCCCATTAAGTTAAATTTCCCAGCAGCCCATCAATCCATTTTTTCCAATATCGACCCAACACTTTCCATTTTCCTCCCAGCCAATCCAATTAACAGCCTCCATTAACCCAGGCCCAAACATATTAATAACATACAATACATACACAATGTACAAACATCAATATGTACAGCAATACATACGTTACCCCTGTACCTATCTTGTTCTTCTTCAGACGTTAAGAAACATAGCGCCCATCCCTCTGTGAAAAATCCAGGAAATTCGGAAATCTCATCACCCATCCGCGAACCCATAACCCTAGTAACCTAATCCATCACCCTCACGTCTCCTTTTCCCCCCTTTTCACGAAAATCGCAGGCCTGCACAACAACTTCACTGTTGCTTCGAAAAAGTAGAAGAAATTCAAATCTGTGTTTGAATTTTCCAGCAGATTTTTACCCCCTAAATTGCCCCAACTTCCCCTATAAATAATCATTTACATTCAATTCTTAAGAGGGGGGAACAAGTTTGGAAATTGGATTTCGACATGTTTTAGAATTCGATTATTTGACGATAGACATTTAAACTTAAGAATTTTATATCTAGCTTTCTGATTCTAAGTTCCGAGAAGATCGACGCATAGATTTTCTAGCTTACTGTTGTATTTAGATTTCATAATAGAAGAGTCTCCGCTCTCAAGCTCGTTCAATCCCGGAACGCTGCTCTGAAAGAGGTAACTTCAACTCTTCTCCTATATCGTGTTGGTTTACTTTCCATTTGATGAATTAGCTATGTATTCGTTCTATTTGAGTTCGGGCTGATCTTATGATATGTGAAAATAGGACGAAAGTGGCAATGAACATGTTTTTGTTTTGAATTTCTAATCACTGATGCATTTTCTTCTATGTATAATTGATGGCTTTGCTATATTATTGCTATATATAATCATTCATTGTCATTCATGTCTTATGTATATTATTCCAAATTCATGAAGGTGTTCTATTCATCTTATATGCCTAGATGTATTTGGAAAAAGTCCTAACTTACGTTTTTGTCTAAATCCTTTCGACATGTTGCTTCCTTTAGTACCGTATTTCCATTCGAATCCGAAAGTGACCGCCATAGATCTTTGCATTATATTTCTCGGTTCACTTTATTCTTTTCTCTTCAAAATTAGCTTAATGCTAAAAACAAAATAAAAAACATTGCTTTTGATTCATGTATATGGCATCTTGAGTTTCATATAAAAATCTGTCTTTTAATTTGGTTTGTAATTAATTTCAGTTTAAGTTATTAGAGGTAGTAGCACTTCCGCTTGAAAATTCCCTTATAATCTATATCTTGTTGTAGGAAATTTTTCATGAGTAATTGTAGGATATTTGATATCCAATAGTTATAATTTCCCTCCCAAAATTGCTAGTTCTTGTTTTTAGCCCACTTTATATTGTGAAAGTTTCCAGAATGCTTGGTTAGTTTTCATTTCTATACTATATTGATTCATTTGATATTTAAGTTGGTCATTGCCTAACATTTCTTATTAATTTGCTAGTTGCATTTTATATTGCAAAGAATGTCAGTTATATTGGCCCCATGAAATGTACTAAACCCTATTTATTTATCTCTCGCATGTGACATCAATTCGAGTCTATTTGGACTCCATCATTGCATATTGTTGGGTAGCCTAATTATGTTGTGTTCACATTTATTTATTGATAGCATTACTTTATCTGATAGGAACTAAATTGATTTTACTTGTTCATTGTTAATTATTAATCCTTATCTTATCATTTTTGTTGCATGTGAAATCTGTCTGAGTTCTATATGAACTCCTATGTTCTCCCTCGCATTTAGAGAGAGCCGTAAAGGCTCAATTTTATCCTTTTCTCGAGTCAACCCCCTATGTATTTGGAAGCTGTTATAGATCCCGAAGGCCCAACATAGTGCTGGAAATTAGTTCATAAATGTTCAAAGCCCAAGATATGGGTTGTATACATATTGTATACAACGGTATACATTCATTATACAGCGATATACCACTCAAAAAAATGCAAAAATACAGGGCTAAGGCGAAATACAGGTGTTCGGAAGCAAGAGATACATGAAAAAAGCCTATACACACGCTGATATACATCAGGTGTATTCAAAAACGGGAATTGGGTTAAGCCTAAAAATTCCAGCAAATTTGGCCCAAAAGGAGGCCCAAATTCAATTTCTCTCTTACTCTTTAATTATTTAATTGCGATTATTTATTGTTTGTTAATTAACTCTAACTTTAGCATTGTTAATTAACTTAATTGGATTCCCCAAAAGACAAATTATTTCTTTGTGTCGTTTTATTACTAACAAATCTCATTTTATCAACTCTTGCATTATCATTTATCTTTAGTCAAAACTTTTTTTTTAGTTTAAAATAGTTTTTTTTCATAAACTAAAAAAATGACTAAAATAGAAACCAAGTAATTTAGTTTCGTTAAAATTCTAATTACTTGTCTCTAATTCAAATGTTTCAATTAAGGTCCCATTTTCTTAAAAAATAAAAATTGCTATTTGTTTAACTATTTTCTCAAAGTTAATCTAATAATGTTAATTATTATTATAAAATACTTACTTAGTCATTTTCTCAAGAAGGTTAGCCAAAACTTTTATTCTTCAATAAATTTAAAATAATTTTCATGCTTTAGTGTACTAAATTGGTTTAAGTTATTTTAAAAATGAATTAAATAAATTATAATTAATCTAGTTTTATTAATATTCTAATCATTTGCAATTTAATTCAAATGTTTCATCTTTGGGTCCCTTTCTCTAAATAAAAAATAAAAAAAATACGTCATTTATTTAATTATGTTCTCAAAAGTTAATCAAATATTGTAAATTATTATTTTATGTTAAATCGTTATTTTCCTAAAAATAGTCAAATATATTTTAGTCAAATCGCAGGTCAACCGCATGTTAGCGGACACTTCGAATGCTTAAACCCTTCTCGAAGTGTAAATTGAACCTCGAACCCTCTTTGGTATTTTCAAATGATTTTTTCTGTTTAAATCTTTGAAAATTATAAGTTTTCTTAATTTCTTTAAAAAATTAAGTGGCGACTCTTTTCTAAGTATTTTCTCAAATTGTTTTATACTTAGAACATTTCAAAAGTGATTTTTCTATAGATAGGAAAATTACGGCATAACAGTGCTTACCATTCAGGAGGTGTTGGGCATATTACTGAGGATTGTATCAACTTAAAGCATAAAATTCAAGACTTGATAAATCAAAAGGTCGTCACTCTTCAGACTGTCACTCCTAATGTCAATAGTAATCTCATGCCGAATCATGGAGGGGTGACTATTAGTACGGTTGAAGTCGAAGAAGATTTGAATGTGGAGAAAGTTGAAATCAGTAAAAAAAGTACCTCGTTGGTCCCATAAATTAATCACCGAATTGGACCAACAAATGGGTGAATTTCAAGATTGCGCATCAATTGATCATCAACTTCGTTCAAGAAAAGCCAAACGTGTAGTTATTTTTACTGACAACAACGCAACTAACGATCCTGAGGAGGAAGTGGCTTTAATAAGCTATTCGCAACAATCAGATTTTCGGCGAGGTATAATTAAAAGCTCTATGCGGGTTCAAAGGCGCAAAACATTTCGGTGATTAATTTATGGGACCTGTGAGGTACTTTTTTACTGATTTATTTTATTCCAATCGATTTTTTTCCCGATTTTGTCTCATTAGGATCAATTGCATTGAATACAAAATTTTACAAATTTCGTTCTTTTTTCTGAATTCGCTCAAAATATTTCTTTTTGAATTTTCCAAAATTTTTTCGAGTTCCTTAAAAATGGGCTCAAAAAATGAAGGGCGCTTTCGGGGAGAACCAAAGGGAAGTTCAGCTTCCATTCCCCAAACTGTTAAAAAACAAAAATCATCTTTTTGTTTTTGCTTTTTCATTAGCTCTCCGCGGGAGGGGTACAATTTAGATATATGCCAAGGTTTCAGACAAAAAGGAAATAAAATTTTGATCTGAATCCCGTCTCTCAACCAAAGGGAAGTTCAGCTTTCATTCCCCAAACTGTTAAAAAACAAAAATCATCTTTTTGTTTTTGCTTTTTCATTAGCTCTCCGTAGGAGGGGTACAGTTTAGATATATGCCAAGGTTTCAGACAAAAAGGAAATAAGATTTTGATCTGAGATTACGCATTGAATTTTTGGTGGTAGAGCCATAATAAAAAAAGTGTTTGTGATTGTTCCAGAAGAAATGAAACAAAAGATATGGTAGAGCTAGGACAGTTATTGTATGAGGTCTACCCAATGCTAGATGCAGAGGCGCATAATAGATCGATATGAACATCATGAGCTATCCCGTAATAAAACCAGTTGTTGCTGATACCTTCTTCTCGGTTCCAATCTCAGCTAACCATGAAAAACTTAAGAAAGTTGTAACCTCTCCAACCAAAATAGAGAAATCCAAGTTTGTGATCATGACACCCCATCAAGCAAGCTTTTCCAAAATTGTCTCACTCATATCAGTCTTTTTCAATGCAAAATGGTGTAGGGGAAGGAATCGAAAATTTGTTCACAGAAGGTGATATTGTTCTTGAAGAGATGATTGAGACGCCAATTATACTAGACAACGAGCCAAAGGAGCAAACGTCTAACTGGACATCCACTCCACTCTTGATTCCTCGCTCGTCTTGGTAGAAATAGATAATTTACTATGTTTTTTCTAAAATTGGTGGTGTTTCGAACGAGGCTCGACACCCATCATTTACTCTATTTTTTGCCTCAATATGTTTTAATTTCCCACCTAATATTTTGAAAAGGCCAAATGATTTATCGATATGGCCAAAGTTCTAATTTTCTTATTTCAAATGAAAACCTCATTTAATGCGAAAAATTGTTTTACTTGCCTTATATTGCTATCTAATAGTATCTGCCTATGATTTCAGTGAAAATATTTTCAAATCTGTCAATAGCATGTCATGTCACAAGCTGAATGTACAAAATGAGGTAGATGCAGACGAATTTGAGGACTACAATGAGAAGATCATGGTACCCAAACACCTGGTTGAGGAATTCAGATAGTTCGAAAGTCACGATAAGCCAATTTCAGAAGAGATCAGAATAGTGAATCAGGAACATGATGAATGCGTCAAAGAAATCAAAATTAGTGTCTATTTGACAAAAACACAGGAAACAGAACTCATCAGTTTACTTAAAGAACACATCGATACATTTATTTGATGACATTACATGGTTGAGCATGAACATTGGATCTCATAAGCCATCAATCTACTTAAATGTGTCAAAAGATACAATGTTTGAAGACTTGATTTCTATATTTTCCTTGTAACTGCCTTTATTTGTTTGTAATCGTTTATGCTTAGAATTTATCCCTTTTTAATGAACTATGTCTAACCTGAATTCTCTAGAACGAGATATGTAGGTGGCCTATTTCGGCCTCGGTCGTTTCCTTAATTAAATTTCTTATTTTGGTTAATCCTCGAGGGGGGAACTACATTTGACCTAATTTCTGCCTCAACGGGATACGTAGGCGCCACAACGGCTCGGTCATATCTCCCACAAGATTTCTAATTTTTTTACAATAGAAATTGGGACCAAATTTTTGAAAGGGACTACAAAATTCTCAAGAAGAGGATCTCTCCAACAAATCAAGACTGAAGTTACGTTGAGAATTATAACTTGGATAAAATTTTAGAGAAGATTTAAAAAATTCCATAATTCATTCATCGATGGCTCAAGATACACCGATTTCAATAAGGTTCATCAATTTAGAGCAAATTTGAATACCTCCAGCTTGATCAAAAGTTTAGAAGTGACTTCCAATGATCCTCATGTACATTATGAGATCAGAACTCAGCTTCAACAATCTTTAACATTTCAAGAGTCAGATCACCCAAACTTCAAGAATCTTTTCAACAAGTTGTCAGATAAACCTTGAAGCATCAATCCCAAAGGATGCTCATTTAAGCTTGACGTGACATGATACTTGGCAGTGACTTTTTTCAATTACAATTTTTTGAAAATCTTTTTCTTAAAGATTTTATCTATATGTTTTAAATATTTTTGCATAAAAAGTTTTGTCTTATCTATCGAGATACAAGAGATCAGAGCGATCAACTGAAGATAGCAAGACAAGGAGCAAACGATTGAAGAAGTCAACACAAATCAGTTTGTTTTAAAAATTAACAATTTTTTTGTGGATGCAAGTTTATGAGACTGCCTCAAGTTCATCATATTTCTCCATTCAACGAATATGGAGAAGTCAAAATGGCGAGAAGCTCCCGACAATCGATAACTTTTATGTGGATGCAGGAAAGTTATTGAAGTTTTTTAGAAGAAAAAGAAAGAGTTTGGAATACGAGCAACAACACCTCGTTTAAATTCCCAGCAAAACATTAGTCACAATGAGTACAAATGTTCAAATATGAACAAGTGAAAGCATCACTCTCAACATGTACAAGCATTTACAATGACATCAAATTATATTTTTTAGCATTAAGAACGTTTGAAGAATATTCACGAATTTCGTTAATATCAGACGTGATAATGTGAACTACCCAGAAGGACATCGTCTCTACCACCCAGATGGACATTCCTAGAGTATTATTAAATGAGATAATAACATCACCTAGAGGGATATCATCATTATTTTATCAATGAAATATCATCATCCTACCGACAGATTTTTGTTATCATTATCCAACCAATGGATCAACATTATTCTACTAATGGATCATCAACATTATCCTACCAATGGATCAACATTACCTCACCGACGGATCTTCACTATCATTATCCTACCAATGGATCAACATTATCCTACCAGTGGATCAACATTACCCCACCGACAGATCTTCATTATTATTTTCCTACCAATGGACCAACATTATCCTACCAATAGATCATCAACATTATCCTACCAATGTATCAATATTATCCTACTGACGAACCTTCTTCATCATCATTATCATCATACCAACGGATCTTTATCATCATCATATCAATGAATCTTCAGCGGTATTATCCTATCAATGAATCATTGTCAATCATTATTTATCGATGAAGCATTATCATCCTATTGATGAAGTAGCATCATTTTATCGATGGATTAACATCACTCTACCAATGGATTATCGTCATCCTATCAATGAAGCATCACTATCCTACTAATGAAGCATCAATATCATCATCCTATAAATGGAGCATCAACATCATTATCCTATCAATGAAGAATCATTATCCTACCAATGAAGCATCAACATCATCATCTTATCAATGAAGAATCATTATCCTACTAATGGAGCATCAATATCATCATCCTATCGATGAAGCATCATCATCATCCTATCACGTAGCAGCATTATCCTACCAATGGATTAGCATCATCCTACCAATGGATTATCATCATCTTACCAATGAAGAATCATCATTATTATTTTCATTTGCAAGAACGTCATCAAGAGAACCATCAACATATTACATCAGTCTATAATTTATTACTTCGATATAAAAAAAAGAGTACATTTGAAGAATTATATTGCAAATATGAAATACAAGTTTTATTGGCCTAACGTCAAGTTGAGAAACTGACGTTAAATATTTAAGGAGAGCGACAAGTGTCAACATGGTAAAAGACGCTATCTCTCCATCTGAATTATATTTTTATGCTAATGAGTTTTTATCTTAGTCTTTGTTGAGAGCGTTCGAGAGGATGAATTCTCAAAACAAATCACAGGTGCGAACGACATTCAAAGGGTTGCAACATAACGTGGAATTTTTTCTTAGCAGTGAACTGGGACATAGTCCAAAGAGGAATACCAAACTCTTAAGACGGAAGCTGGGGAGCGACTTCCACTACAATCAAACGAAACTCCTATCAGAAGGCATGTGGGTTGTTCTTTAGGTTTATTGGTTTCAGTTTCGCATCTAGAAAATTTTGTTTTCACCGAAGGCAACTTTCCAATTAGAGTGACAATGCTTTAAGAGCTTTGGAAATTATGTCCACGCAAGTTCTTAATTATGGGTGTGAAGCATGTCACATTCATGGCTGAGAGATTACAAGACTCTTTTTCATACTCGACGTACTTTGTCACTTTTCTAGAACCAAAGGTTATCTTGCATAATAAATTTCCTTTTCAACTGATTGAGTCGAACTACAAACAGCCTGATTCTGTAGGTTGTGGGATATGTAGGCGGGATCAATGTTAAAAACTCGGTTGTATGCCGACATTCACACTTAAATCTTATTCTCGAGCATTTCGATCTCTGCATAATTCGGTATCAGGATGGCTTTTGAATTCTTCCAAAATCGTGCGTTAGATCAAGTGTATCGAACTACAAGTGACCTGAATTCTCATATAGCTAGAGATATGTAGGAAACCCACTTCCGGGGTTCAGCCATAATTTCTAAAGTCCGTACCAAAAGCCATTTTTCTGTAGGATGAAGATATGGTCAGTCAAAATTGGATTCGTCAATTTCATTTGCCTCGAATTTCTTTCATCAGTCCAAGTCAAACGAAGGACAGTTGTTGACACCAAATTTTAGACCTCCACAATATAGAATAATCATCGAGCTTCTTTAATTTTTAAACGACGTAAAATAATTAGTTTTATAAAATTTCAAAAATAGTTTGAAAGTTATTTTAAATAGTTGTCATTTTTATAATTTTTTGAATAATATATGTGTTTTATATAATTAGTACATTTTGTGAATGTTCGAAAATCATCTCAATTTTTTTTTAGTTTTATTTAAATATTTGGTTAATTAGTTTAATTAATTAATAGTAGTTTATATTTTTGAGTTAATTAGTTTATAATTAAGTTAATTATTTTATTTCATTAAGATTAAGAAGCTTGTTAGTTTAATTATATTAATTCATCTTATTTAATTACTAGTCGAATTTACCAAATGAATTCAAATTGGTAACATTTGTAATTTCCAATGGCTATAATCACAATCCGTGTCCAAGTCTTAAATTCAATACAAGCCTTTTTTTACTCAACTATTAAACCTTTATTGAGACCAATTTTGAGCCTATTCCCGGCCCACTTCTTTCATTAACTCAGCCTAGCCCATTACAACAATACATATCAGCAACAACAATACAAAATTCCAACGACAATACCCAACGCCCTCTCTCTCTTTATTTTATCTATTTTTCATAGTTGTTCAATTGTTTACTTGCTAAATTAATTTTCAGGTTCCTTAATTCAATTCTCCAAAAGATGTACCAACCATATCTTTAAAGACAAATAAGCATATTTTATTTTACTTTAGAAAATCTAGTATTTTAATAATTTCCTATTCTATCCCCCTTTCCCTTTTAAAAAAATAATTTCAAGTATTAAATTGATGTTTCTTTAAAACAAAGTTTTCCCCCTTTCCCTTTTAAAAAAATAATTTCAAGTATTAAATTGATGTTTCTTTAAAACAAAGTTTACTTTTATTTTAGAATCAATTAGCCAAATAGTTAATTATCGGATAATCATGTGTTAGCGGGCATTTTGGGTGCTTTCAATCCCTTCCCGAAATACTAATATGAACCCCAAAGACTTTTTCAATTGATTTATTGTTTTCATCTTTTGAAATTAGTTTTCTTAATTTTTCTTTAAAAATTAAGTGGTGACTCTTAAAACCTCGTTTCTTTTTAAAACAAGGTCTCTCATTCGTTACCAAATTTCCTCACTGACTCCGATTTCGTTCAAATCTGGACTAGGTTAGAAAATTTCAAATTACTACCAAAAAATTTTCTATCCCCATCGGCTTGTTACCTAACGACGGAATCAAGTCGTTACAATAGATACCAATTTACCCATCACTCGTCCCTGAGTGATCAACTAGGAAAGACTGGCTAAAATAAGGGTAGAGTAGTACTTGAATCGCTGAACAACTGGGGATACTTGTCCCGCATGTCCTTAGTTTGCGGACATCGCGGTCAAGAATTTCAACCGGTTATTCCTCATACAAAAGGTCTTGTTTAACAAAACTGAGTCTCACTTTGTGATATAATCTCCATCCCCAAACCAACCAATTGAATACCTACACATCCTCTCATACAATGCTTCAATAAGGTCATCACAATACTCGAGTGATAATTGCTGTTGCATGTACATTTAACTAACAACAAGGTTATTCTTAATAACCACCAAAGTTGATCGTACACACTTTATCGAGGACCTTGACACAATCATCAGGACGAATCCTTTCTCACATAAGCATGATAAGATTCCAAATCAATACTCGCTACAATTAGAAGTGGCCCTGAACCAACCAACACACACTCATAATACTCAAACAATTATAGTTCTTATCAACATCTCCTTCTCACACCATAAATTTCCATGAGCTTAAGTTATAAAAATTTGATCTTTAGACATTAGATACTCATCGAGGGATATGTCCAAGCATACAAACCCTCCAACAACACTATCAAAATGCTAGATTTAGTAATTGTAGATTACCTATAAAGAACAGTAGAATTGGACCTAATGATCCCCACATTCAACCACACATAATCGATACATAATCCGACGAATAAACGAATATTAAAATTGTCGGACAACCATAAATACGCATGATAGCTCTTCCATAAACTCTCATAAGCAATGTGGTACATGTAGAACCACTGAAATACTTTAACAACTCCAAGACAACACCACATATGTCATCCAAAATAACCAAATCTTCCCAATCATCCCACTCAACCAAGAGACATCGCAGGATCGGTACCCTTGATCCACCACTAGGGATCCACCCACAAAAGTGAAAACACATGTGATCATAGCTAGTGAAACATACTCACTATCGTGTACAAAATGAAATAGATGGTCACGTAAGAATTTTACGAAATCACACTAAAGGTTTTCCTCTGAAGAGTCAATACCAGTCATTTCCATTGAGTTGACTCCACATACTCTTCACATCATTCCACTGAAGTCCACACTCTTAATAATAAAAATCATCATGAACACTCCGACCATTTACCTTACTATAACCTAACACTTTTAAATGAAAACCTTTCTTAGGTACTTAACAATCAACATTAATAAACTTTACGACTCAACCCAGGTGTAAGTCCATTCAAAGGCTTAATACCTGATACAATTAATCATTTCTCACCTTGCCAACTCATACCTTGACAACATATATCACCACGAATGTAGACTTACAATTAAATTCAACTGTATAACACAATCCCCTTATCTATCAACATTAGCTTGTACCTTGAAGATTTTTATGAATTCTTGGATCTTCGCTTATCATTGATTACATCTCCATTGATCTTACAATATCTTTCGCTAAAAATTCAATCGTACTTATTACTAAACTTAAAAACAAAAACAAAGCATTTATCATCACACTTAAGCTAATGTCTGTACACTCATTTCTCAAGTATTTTCCAATAGTTTTTAACCAATCTAATGGACCTATGACACTATTACTATAACCATAACAAAACGAATAAAATCACGTATTTCTGAACCCAATTATCTACCTCTCTAAAGATACCACTTTAGCCTTTGCAATCAAATAAAATATTCTTGCTCTCGTTTCTCTCTAGAGGTTGTACTACACCCACTATTTTTTCTTTATTATGACTCTAGCTCTTACAAATTCTATTCGAGTGGTGTCCCACCATCTCTTAAAACTTCCCATACAACCACGTTACTCACCAATTATTAGAAAATTGCAACCTTAGATACTCGCAAGTCGTACTTACTATACAAAATTCGCTTAACCACAATCTTATTATGCAGTTGCATCCCATCACAAACTCTTATTACCATTATGCTCGGTCAATCCGACTATCACTATGAAGTCAACTTTTTCATCAACACGACGCCTCAAACTCAGGTGTACCCATCAAATTCAAAGGACTAATCCAATTTTATACGCACTTTCTTACTAAGATCTTCAATTTCCTTTACCCAAGTATACTCAATGGGACTTTCTTTATCTATAAGATTGTCATTTCGTATCAATCCACTCCTTTATGGCTTAAAATAAAATCACCAATCCACATATTACCATCATTTTTCTTAACAAACAAGACAAGAGCACTCCACGGGGAAGCACTAGGACGAATGAAACCTTTATCAAGAAGCTCTTGGATTTGAGCCTTAAGCTCTCTTAGTTCTGCCGGAGCCATGCGATAAGGAGGAATGGAGATGGGGTGAGTGTCAGTTTCCAAGTCAATGCAGAAATCTATATCTCTATACGGAGGCATATTAGACAATCAGTATGAAACATTTCTCTAAATTCTGACACCACAGGAATAGACTCAATAGAGGGAGACTCAACCTCAACATCTCGAATATAAGCTAAATAAGTCAAACAACCCTGCCCCACCAATTTCCTAGCCCGCACGAAAGATATGATCTTAGTTGGCTTAGGCTTGTACGCCCCTTCCCACTCTAACCTTTCCCTACCCGAGATCTCTAGAGTTACCGACTTAGTATTACAATTAAAATCGGTATATTACGGGTACAACCAAGTCATGTCTAAGATCAGGTCAAGTCAGTCATATCCAACATAATCAAATCAACCCAAGTCTGAAAATCCATAAACACACAGGACAAACACGATACACATGGGTGACTATGACAGACTCTCCAACTGGGGTGGAAACATGGATGGGGCATCAAGTACATCACAAACTGCATCAAATCCCAAGGCAAATTGAATTGACACATATGAACAAGTAGAAGCCGAATTTAAACAAACAGTAGCCATTCGGTCACATATAAAAATAGTACTTGTGATCACTATATCTAACGCCTCAACCTCGGTCTTGCCCGGAAAGGCATAAAATTAAGCCATGTCATCTCGACGAGCAACCTCCTTACCTGGCTACATTGCTCCTCTACCTGCATTACCATTTCCCCGGCCTCTACGGCATTGTTGATTTCCTTCTCATATTCCTAGGTTCTCCACAATTGTAACACACTTAATAACTTAACCAAGTAAGCATTGGTGCTAGTGTAGTAATCATATCATGACTCTCTTTGATATACAATCATTCCGGAAATTATAGTATAGCTTCTAACCTTAATTGACATAACTTAATTTCATCATTCGCTAAACAAACCCTGCATTTTATGACAACAATACTAAATGCATTTTCCAAAGCAATGGTGTTCATTATCTAGTCGTCCCTTACCAAAACTTCTTGAATGTTGTCACCTATAAACTTGAATCTACAAATTTGACCTTAATTCTTTCACAAGCGATGATAGTAGCTAGCGAGCCCCACAAAACTCTTAATTACAGTCACAGAACTAGGTCGGACCCAATTCTTGACTACTTCAATCTTTTGGGAATCTACCATTACCCCTTCCCTTGAAACTACATGCCCCAAAAAGGTAATCGAAGTCAACCAAAAATCACACTTAGAAAATTTCTCATATAACTTTTGTTTCCCAAGAACACCTACAATAATACGAGGATGGTCGGCATACTCTTCCTCACTTTTCGAATAAACCAAAATGTCATCAATAAATACTATAACAAACTAATCAAGATATGGTTTGAACACACCATTCATCAAACTCACGAAAGTTGCAGGCACATTTTTCAACCCAAACAACATAACTAGAAACTCATACTGCCCATAGTGGGTCCTAAAAGCCGTTTTTGGTATATCCTCAGGCCTAATCTTTAACTGATGATAGTCAGACCTTAGATCAATCTTAAAGAGAATTGATGCACCTTGCAACTGGTCAAAGATTATCTATCCGAGGTAGCGGATACTTGTTCCGAATGGCGACCCTAATCAACTGTCGATAGTCTGTACACATCCTCTCTTGCTAGTGATGGTGTTACCATTTGTGTTGCTCTAGTTTGGACCATAAAGTGAAGGAGAAAAGATATCAATTTGTATCACCCATATACCAATTGAATTCAAGTCATAGTACGAAGGAGTAGAAAAAAGTGAGTTTTTTCTAAAGTCCTATAGCCTCTCGAAGAAAAGTACGGACGTCTTCGTACCTAGACTCGTTTTGGTACAATGAGATCAAAGAACCTAGGGCTCTGATACCAACTTTGTCACGACCCAGACCGCCGTGATTGGCACCCACACTAATCCTCCGGTGGGAGAACTAATACTACAACCCAACTAAGCAGCCTTAACCAAGATACTATGCATTTAAAGATACAGAAGCAGGTTTAAATGCAGAAATTATATAAAGTTCCCATAAACTCCAAAGGTTTAAATAAACTAGTCAAATTAATGCGAAAGAACAGCCCCTAGATCCTAAAAGTCATTGTACCAAAACATCTAAAAGTGCAACAAGTCTAAGAAAGGGGCATAACCCCAACCCAACATAAGAAGTATCTAAACAATACACCCTAAACAATTAGTGTGAGCCCGAAAAAAGTGGACTTAAACAAGAGAGATCCATGGCAGCCTGAAAGAACTGGTTCACCCTTGAATTCAGTCACGCTTAATAGTCACCTAGCTGAGGTCTATCAATAGCCGCCTGAAAATGCTCTGTACTCAACAAAGAACAAGCAAGTGCACTCTCAGTACACAACCATAGTTTACTGGTAAGATCACGCGGCTATTCCAGTAAGCGAAATATATATAAGCAATCACAACAAAGTAAAACACGTATATACAAAATATATATATATATATATATATATATATATCAGTTATCATTTTCGAAGAAATGTACAATTTCACGTTCTCAATAACAAGTATATCAATTGTCCTCTCATGGAACCTAATTCAATGGTCCTCTCATGAAACCCACACCCAATTTGCTAGTGTATCGGTACGTGGTACCCGATCCAAGTTAGTGTGCCGAACGAGACACCCGATCCCATATATACATCGGAACGTGGCACCCGATCCAAGTTAGTGTGTTGGAACGTAACACTCGATCCATTCAACAAGCCACAATCACAATCACAATGTACATTCTCATAATCATACAATCAAGAGTTGATTCATAGCATACAATTATTCAATCATACTTATTTATGATTAATGTGATCAATAATGCAACATTTACATACATATATACATTAAGATGAAGTAATTACTCACATACAACACACCAACATGAAATCATAACAATCACCTACCTCGAACAAAGCTTGAATTCCCTAAGAAACTTGATTCTTCCCTTTTCGGATTCTTTCCACTTGTTCTTGGTCTACAAACAATCAATATAACGTAAGGATCAATAAACAAGACCTAATTACCCGGATTATAATCAATAATATCAACCCTAGGCCAAACCCTTGATCCCCATACCCAGATTAGGGCTTTTTCCACCATAATTCCCAGATCAAAACCCCTCCCCATCGATAATTACCCAGGAAACTAAGTTCTACGGATCGAAAAATGGATTCGAGGAGTAAAAACCTTACTTTTGGTGCTAGAAGAGGTGGAAAACCTTCAAAAAGTATCCCTGGTTATTCCTTAGCTCTCAAGATCGAATGTACAGAATAATAATGTTTTAGGGTTTATTTTCGACTTAAGTCGTGTTTGTCCGGCTATGGCGGCCCCGCCCTGGCTAAATTAATCCCACCCTGATGGCTTGCACGGAAACAGAGAGTTAAATTAAGAGTTTCAAACCCCCATTTCACAACACTCCTTCAACCCATGACACTCAAAAAATACCCGTTCACGCTAAGATCAGTTTTGAGAGTTTTACTCGCCCAAATTCGATTTCGTAAAGTCGTACGATTTCCTTAACGTCTTAGTTATTTACTTATATGATCAAATTCATAATTAGGTCTCTCATTATTTACCATATTTCCCTAGACCTCATTGACTCTGATTTCATCCAAAACAGGATTAGGTTAGGAAATTTCAAGTTACTACCAAAAAGTTTTTTGGCCCCAATTCTTTCTCCATTGGCTTTTCCCTAAAAACTGAATCAGGTAGTTATGGTAAATTTGCTTTGTCTCGTGAATCGTAAAAAAAATATTATTTAAAAAATACAACTATTTTTATGGGTTTTGAATTCATTAAATAAAACCTACTAAAAATGAAATAAGAGGTAAAATAAAGATTAGACTTATAATAAAAAAAAATTAAAAAAGTTTTCACTCGAGGAGGGTCAAAATTGTGTGTATATGATGTTTGTGTAATCAAGACACAACTTTCAATTCAAGTGTCTACGATCGTACAATAGTCATATAACCCAACCAAGGGTTGGAGTTGAGTCTCAAGGGAGCAGTTTCTGAGAATTAAGAGTTAAGTGCGAATATGCTAAAGTTAATCATAGCTAAAAACATTATTAAGTAAAAACATAATAAATTAAGGGGTTGACACAAATGTCAATTATCAAATGGGGGGGGGGGGGGTTAATATTCAACTAGTGAACAAAAACAGTAAAAATATAAGGATGCGAGATATGGAGACGGGATTCTTGGGATGTGATAGGAATATGGGATAAAATATACTATTGAGTAAATGTTATTGATAGTAAATTGCTGAATATTTGTAACTAGGCTAGCTAGACTTTAGTGGGGGTAAATTCTCTCTCGAACAACTTACCCCGAATCAACTAGGTTTCTCTCGAACACCGAGTTGCAGAACTTAAGCATTGCCTCCGCCTTAGCCCATTTACTATCTCGAGCTGAATATGTGGGAGAAGGTCTAGGATTCACTCTCTCGAGTTGAACCCACGACAACCCAATAACCACCGGCTATCGATTTAGTAGTCTTAGTTTTAAAACCTCTCTCTCGAGCATGCCAAAAACACTAAGATAAAATCATATTTGCAGCTATAATCCCATTAAGTTCAAACACAACTACTAAATGAAATCACATTTAAAGAGCAAATAGACTAACAATAAGCAATACCCAACAGGAAATTTAACTCATATTCACAAAATCACAACCCAAGAATTAGGGTTTTAGCTAGACATAAAAAAAAGATAGAAATTAATACCAACAAGTGTTTCCATCAAGTGGGTATGATAGAAAATGTCTTTAAACACGTCTAGGATGAAGATTCTTGGATACCCACTTCCAATTTCTTGGAGTTGAAAACCTTCAAGTTCAAGAACAATGTCTCCCCAAAAACTCTAAGAACTGACAATATTCTCTACAACTTGATAAAGTTCTTGATTGATTCCTTTGATTCATTCATTCATTGATTTTAAGCTACAAAATTAAATAGGTATTTATAGTTTTTGAAGATTTGTGCTGCAAAGGACCACTCGGTGCAGTTAGTCGGGATCAGTGATGCACTCGGCGATCCACCCTTTGGTCTGGTTCATCGCCTTTCAGCTATTGCCTTCAACATCTTCGCGTTTTGAATCATTGGGCGATATAGTACAGCTTCACGAAACTACTCGGCGATGCGCCAACTGGACCTTTTCATCGCCGACTTGATATTTTCCTTCAGGGCTCAGCACACTGGAACATTAGGCGAGATTAAGACCATTCGGCGACTCTATACTTTATCAACTAGACCCTTAAGCTTTTTAAAACACAATATTTGAAACCCCTCTGACCATTGACCAAATCTATGTGGCATAAATATTGTTGAGTTGGAAAAATATGTGAATGCACTTGCTTCCAAGCACGTAATTACACTATATTTTATTTAAAAATATTTTTTTATTAAAAAAACTTATTTCTTCTCTTCTTCTCCAACACTCTCCCCACCCCTAATCTTAAACTTTCTTCTCTTCTTCAACAAAACCACCCACCACACCCATTCTTTTTTTCTCTTCGAAATCACCTGCCATAACCTTTCTTTTTCTTCTTCAACCCATTCTCCTCTTTGCAATAAATCAACACCCCGCCATGCATTTCATTTTTTCAGTGCCCCCATTTTTCTAAATTCTTAGTGTTTTTTATTTTAAAAGTTGAAACCATAGTTTATGTTAGTTAGATTGAAAGAGAAGGTATGATATGCATTAACGTAAAAAGTGATGGTGACTATTGAAAAAGTTGAAAACTCCATTGATAAGCTTGAAGAACAACAAATGGTTCTTATGAATTTGTGAAATTAATTCAAATTTGTGACCGGGACTTGTTGGATTTGTGCTAGTGAACTTGTAGTTGAAATTTCAAGTCAAATAAAGAAGAATTTCATCTATTTGGCATGAATTTGGTGTTCAAATTGTGAGCATATATGAGGATTGAAGAACATGACTATTTAAAAATTTACAAAAGTTAAATATTTGATTTTTTATGTGTCATTGAAAAATGACATGGAATTACATGTGTAAGAGGTTGGATGACACACACAGTGATCTGATGAGAAAGGGATTTAAAATATAGTATTTTAACAAGTTTAAGAATTTAGTTGACAAAGTATTGAGTATGAGGGTTCAGAATACAAGTATAAGGGTCCATCAGACCATTTCACGAAGATATTTTACTCCCACAGCCACACTTGAGCCTAACCAAAAAAATCCTCTCTATTACTATATTACTCAATAATAGAGGAATCATATTGTGGAATTACATCATATCATCATATCATATATTATTAAAAGTGGGAAGAAATAAAGTTAAAAGCTGTATTACCATTTTATTGCTACACTAATACAAAATATTATAAAATAGTAATCAATTAAATATCATCATATTATCATATTATCATCATATATTACTAAAAGTGGAAAGAAATAAAGTTAAAAGTTGTATTACCATTTTATCCCTACACAGATAAAAATATTATAAAATATCCAATCAATTAAATATTATTATTATATGAACACAAATATAATATTAGTAACTTTTAGTAATAAGACAATCAATACTAAAAACTTTTGATTTTCTTGTGGTAAACAAGAGTCAAACAAATGCATATCAGTTTTATTTTAGCATGCACAGAGAATTTTAAAGGATGCAAAAACTGTTTTATATATACACCAAATTCATGATATTGTATCTTAATAGCCATTTTTTGTTAATTGAATAATGCATTAAAAGAAATAAATGAACGGTTATTTATTTTTATCTTCTCTTAAATATTCACCTTCATAACTCATATCTAATGATTTATAATTGATACTTTTAATATTTATAACTCTCATATTTTTCATATTCATAACATTCAAATATTTAATTTAAAACTTTAAGATGTCTTTTGATATTCCTCCATATTTATCTATATAATTTTTTTTTGTTGTTTCACTCCTATCCAAGGTTATTCTATCCATTCTATATTTAAAGTAGCGCAATCTTATATCATTATTGTACCATTTGATTCATGCTTTAGTTTGACTCGATAGAGAAGCCTCTTAAATTATGATTGGTTATAGAAGAAGGTGTCGACAAGTACTCGAAAAGTTATGTACTAATTATGTATTTCTTTTTGTTATCTATTTAGTATGATTAAAGTTTTAAGAAAGAAGTGTATTGTGTTTGTTGTATTTTTTCTCTTTGTTTATTATTTTGTATTTTTTCTCTTTGTTTATTATTTTGTATTTTTTCTCTATCAGATTTCTTTAGTTACTTTAATCTGAAACACAATGCACGTGTCCAGAAATTAGTAATCATGTAAGTAGAGGGCATATTTTTCTTTGTAAAACAATTGACTCACATAAACTCCCTTTGCACGACACAAAACATATATTCCATGGGAGAACATATGTGGGTGGATGATTCACAAGCAAATAAAGTAGGTATGCTTCTAAATTGATGTATGCAAAGACCAAAAATGCAGTTACACATCTAGGTTAAGACTCATAAAAATTCAATAATAAAAAAAGTTCAAGCAAATCATGACTTATGCAATTACTACAAAATTATATTAAGTTGAGTCCAAGTCGATAAAAGCATATGTACTAGAACCACAGGACTCGAGGGGTATTTTATACCTTCCTCTAGTCAACAAAGTTTCTTACTCGATCTTTTGTTTATCTAGATAAAAAATAAAGAAATCATTTTCTTTTAATTAGAAATTGAAAAGGTCACTTGTAACACCAAAACTTAACTCTAAGTGGTGATTCTGAATAAACAAAATAATCCTTTATCAATACTATCACTTTAATTGGAAAAAAATCCTTTTGTTTTTCTTAGATAAAAGGCGCATCCCAGAGAGAAAAAAGGGTGTGACAACTCTATCTTAAGTCTAAGAAAAAGGTTGTCCTAGATATTATTTTATTCAATGAATGTGTTACCTCATGCAATAGGACGGGAAGCCTTAAGGCATTTTATCTCCTATAAATAGAGTGGAAGTAAAGCTAAATTCTAATGGATATACATCTTCGGTTGGTCCAAAAAGGAAGTATGTAGGAAATGCAAATCATAATTAACCCATAGACAAAAGAGAAAAAACTAATTGTATGGCGTACAATCATATAGATACAGATAAAATTGTGTAATATTTGTATCTAATAAGGTTCCTAAACCCAAATTCTACAATTTTGATGCTGAGAAATCACTGGAGAAGTTTCAACTCGATTAATAAAACCCATAACATTTTTTGTTATAAGAAATACAGAGCTACACATTGTCAAATACAATCCCCTCAATGTGATGGTAATTTTAATTATTCTACTTGCTTTGAGGATTTGTTTAAATATTTGAGTTATGTGTAAAAAAAAGAGCAAATTATATAAATTTCATCAGTTTAGGTCCTAGTTAGGAGGATTCACGTTAGCTTAGAATATTACTTCCTATATCATGTTTCGTTCTTTGGATACATGTATCATGACTAGCTAGATACATGTATCCGGCTGTTAAAAAAAGTGAGATACATGTTTTATTATTTTTGAATTAAATGTGTGTAATTGTTATCCTTAATTAAAGGAGTAATTGAGTATTAACTAAGAATTCTAATAGATTTTGGTCTTTGAATACATGTATCTGAAGGTTAAAAAGATCGAGATACATGTATCCGATGGTAAAAAAAATGGAGATACATGTTTTATTATTTTTGAATTATATGTGTGTTACTATTTTTCCTTAATTGAGGAGCAATTGAGTATTAATTAACAACTCTAACATATTTATGGATTCCCTAGCGTATCAACTCTAACAATTTTTTCAAAAATAACGAAATCATAAACCCAAAATAATTCTCTAATTGTAATTCTTTTTTTTCTTTTTTTCTTTCTTGTGATTGTGAGTTTGTTTCACAATGACGAATATCACCATATTGTTGAGGCATTCGGGGTCATGGATTTTAGATTGTATTTTAAACTAGGACTACATCCTTAAGAAGATGAATTTGTTCTGAATGTGTAACTGAGTTTGTATCCTTAAGAAGATGTGTTAGAAACCACATCTTGCACTGGATGTGTTTCTGAGTTTAGTGATGTATCTGTTAGTAGAGCTTCACATAGTTTTTTCATTTTTATTGGATTGTTCGTGTGCTTAGATCTATTCTCAACTTGAATGTCAGCGGATGAAGATTCAGACCCTGCAATGACAAAATCTTGAGTGAAAATAAAAATATCAAGTTCATATCTCATACTCATAATGTATATTAATGTTAATGTGTTGTACTTTGATCAGTCATGAAAGAACAAACAACATCATACTATGTAGGACCTAATTTGCAAAAAAAAATTAAAATTGAAATTTAAAACAACTTGAACTCTGTAATAGATATATGAAAAGGAAGAACTTTATCCTAGATACATGAGAATAATGAAACAAAGTTACAAATCCTACATATAATGTTGAATATCAATATTCAATTTTGATAAATGCTAATAAAACGTGATTTGAGAGAAAGAAAGAAGAGAGAGATGGTGGATGGTGGATGGTGGATGGTGGAGGATGTGGGGGATGATAGATATTGAATTACTGATGGATAATGAGATTTTTTCGGAAGAGAGAAATGGCTGATGAGAGAGAGAGAAAATTGCTAATTCACCATTAATTTAGGTAGTTAATTGTAAAGATAATTAATTAATTTCATTTTTAAGAAATTTGTGTATCTAATTGTATCTTTTAAAATATATGGTATAAAATATTAAAAGTAGTAATATAAGTAATTGTTAGAAACTAGAGGTAAAATAAGAAATAAGAATGAAATAGAAATAATGAAAATTATATAAATTCATTATTTGGGAAAACGAAAGAAATGATTTATATTATAAAATAAGAATGAAATAAAAATAATAATATAATATTGAGGAGAGAGAAGATGATTATTTTTTAGAGAGTAAAATAGATAATTGAGTTGGAGTTGGTTGTAAAAAATAGAGAATTCTATATTTGAAGAGTAAAATAGAGTATATGATTGGAGATGTCCTTAGAGCCCGTTTGACCATGCGTTATGAAATCATGATATGGTATCATGATATAGAAATCATGAGATGAAATTGAAGTTTTGTTTAGACGTGCGATATAGAGTTTTTGTGTTGTATATTTTCTCATAAACATAAGAATCTCATAAGTTGTAAAACAATTAAAATAACCCCCAATTGTTTATTCAATCTTACCAAATAAACAAAAATTTATAAAATCACATAATGAATTATTGCAAAGCTATTTGTTTCCCATTTAAATAACTGTTTCATCAAACTTAAATTCAATAAAAAAAATTGAACATAAATTGTAGTGAACTAGTCTTTAATATAATTATCCCACATAATACGGACAATCTCCTCACGTTGAACTTGCATTTCTCGATCATGTGACCGAGAAGACGAATCAACATTGTTACTTTGAGCCATTTGTTGGTCAATATTATCATCCGCAACTATATTTTCATGCTCATAGATCATAAATATTTCATCACTCCTTCTCGCAAATAATTATGTAACATTGCACAAGTTATGACAATTTTCACTTGTGTGTCAATATCATAATGATTCATGCCTTGTTTCAGTATTCTGAATCTATTTTTCCAAGCTCCAAAAGTTTGTGGGGGTTGTTTTAACAAATATATACTTGTGGATCAATTTTTGTGTTTAAAAATTTTCAAATCATGATATGAAATTCCCATATAATTCCAATCATGATTTTTGGAGAATATGGTATTCCATCTCATGATATGGAATCAACGTGAAATCGCATGTACAAACGTTGATTCCATCTCACGATTCCATACCATGATATGGTATCGCATGGCCAAACGCCTACTTAGTATATAAGGTAGTGATGTATGTCTAATTAAGTAGTTTTTCCAAAAGGACAAAATGATAATATTTAACGCCTACTTATCTATATAAAGTACTTTTTTTCTCATTTTTTAAAATTAAAATAATTTTTGGTTCTATGGATTGATTTTTATTTTTATTTTTGAAAAAAAATGAAGATGAATACATGTTTAAATACAATTGGATGTTCTTATACTTTTTTAAATATTACATTTTTCTTAATGTCTAAATGCCTATTAAAAATCCTAGGACAAACCATATTTCCATTTGTATGCACATGCTTGGTTTATTGACGAGCCACCCATTAGCATGAATTGTAGTAAGATGTCTTAAATTTCTTTATTTTTAATTAGAGATTATGAGTACAAATTCTTAGATTTGTAAATAAATTATATTAGGAGGTCGCACCTAGAAATAAGTTTTGTAATGAGCGAATTTAAATTAGTCGAGCTTTGATACTGATACCGGACATGTTGGGCAACAAGATATACAGAGGGGGTATATTTGGAATATGACACCAAAAATTTCTGCATATGTTTCACACTCCTCCGTTGATCTTCTCCACTGGCGCAGACTCGCAAAGTTCCTCCTCCCTCATTTCCAGTAACTCTCGAAGATCTCTGTGATTTCACTTCCATTTCGCTAGGTTACTATGTAATTACACTGTTAACAGTTTCTTGTTTGATTTTTTCTTTACAGGAATGGCGAAAGTTTTAGGATTTCTGGTACTAGCATTGTCCGCACTGATCTGTGAAGCGGCAATCTTCAAACCTATCTCCGATTCTCACCGATCTGCTGCATTGGAGTTGTTTACTCCCGCTCATGGATCTTTGTCGAGGTTTGATTAAACCCTTACTAAAACCCTTCTTTCTCTGGATCAGTCAACTAATTGGAATCAGCTATATGAATTAAAGCTTGCATAGACAGAGCTTAGTTCGATTTGTTTCCCGTGAATATATCATAGCGTATGTCGGAATCATATTTAAAGCGTGCCATATATTTGTCTGTAAGAAGGCTACGTTTTGGGGCCTCTCATGTGAGTTTAGTCCGCTGATCTGTCCAGATTATGTGAACTCTTCACTGTTAAATACTTAATTGGGTGATGATAGTATAGTTGTAGGCTTTGGGATGGCTGGTAGACTGAAAATGGAATCTAGAATACCCTATACTGTTGTCGGTATCATCATTCAACTGCAATTGGGATTTTCGATTCTTCTTCAGCCTTTCTTTTTTGGGAAGTAAGGTTGAGATGGTTCGGGCATGTGATGATGTGGAGGTGTGTGATGTTGGCTACAGATGGATTCAGGAGAAGTAGAGGTAGACCGAAGAAGTATTGTGGAGAAGTGATTAGACAAGACATGCTGCAATTGTGACTTACCAAAGACATGATCGTAGATAGGAAGGTGTGAAGGATGTGAATTAGAGTGGAATGTTAGTGGGTAGGAGTGTGTCCATGCTAGTAAGCAGGAGTGCATTGTCTTGGTGCCTTACTAGTAGTTGTAGTGCTATGCTTGTAGTTTCTTGTTTTTTGATTTTGTTGATAGTTGTTTCGTGTAGTTCGATGGTAGTATTATTTGGTTGTAGTATTGTTCTACCACTATCTGTTGTTTTGTTTACTACCTATTGTCTCTTGTACTATCATTATCTTTTTTTGAGTATGTTTTTGTCTTGAGCCGAAGGTCTATCGGAAATAACCTGTCTACCTCTCTCCTCTGAGGTAGAGGTAAGGTTTCCGTACACTCTATCCTCCCCAATCTTCACTCTATGGTAATACATTGGGCATGTTGTTGTTGTGTTGTTCTGCCTTTTTTTTGTGGGGTTGGTCGGTTTAATTTCACAGTCTATCAGGAAAACGTGAAAATAACTACAGTATGTTTGGGTCACATAAGAGTTCCAGAATTATGAACTATATACATTCTATAACTGAAGGATAGTATTAATGGACAATGAGCTCCAACTATGTGTAGTCAGTTTAATTTTTCGTGTTTGGTAAGAGTAATTTACGGGTAACATATTGTTGATTTATGGGTAGTTCCTACAAAGGATTGGACTAATGACGTATACAATACTTGAATTCTTGATATAGATGCTACATAGTTGGTTCTCATCCTTCAGAGACTACGAGTGTAATAAGAGCATCCGTCGACAAACATTGACTAAACAATATTTTGTATATTTTATGTGCATCCAACTGTCTGTGTTAACATCATTCACCTATTAAAAAATTGTAATTGGCTCCCAAGAAAAATCCCTCAGTTTCCAGTTACATTATACAACTTCATGGCTGGCAATAACTGTGTGTTCTTGAAATGTAAATGATGCATGTCATTATGTTTCTTATGTCACCTCTCCAGTTTGGAAGAAACATATGAGGCCTTAAGGACATTTGAGGTTCTTGGAATTAAAAAACAGCCTGACCAAAGGGCTACATGTGCGACGGTGGTGGACACTCTGTCATCTCCTACTTCAGCATTGAAAGATCTGTTCCAGGCATTAAGAGTCAATGGGTTATTGAACTGCGAGCTTAACAAGAAGACATTCGCAGTATGTTTGAGCTGGATGAACTGTTTCGATATACTGATTGAAAACCAATTTAAATGCATTATATTCACTTTTCTCTCTTTTTTTCCTTAAGGGCATAGCCCCAAGACTTAAGGATGCTGTGAAAAGTGCCAGCTCACTTCTTGACTACTACTATTCAGTTCGAAGTTTAGTTCTTATCAAGGTAATGCATGGGAAAATGCCTTTGTTTTCTTTTCTACTGTAATTATTAGAACTGATATCCTGATTCATTAATGGTTCTATCACCTCAAATCCTTTGAAAGAAAAAGAAAAGCAGAAGCGTCTAATTATAGCCATTCTTTCTGCTTGAAATTGATAACATCTGTGGATCTCGTGATCTGCTTATGTATACTGTGTACTTCACAAGGACATTGTATTTAGTCAGGAGTGATTTCTCTGTTCCTCACATATCATGTTCACTTTGTAGGGCCTAAATTCTGACGTGGATGTACATCTTGAAAGTGCTGATTCAGTTGTCCGTGCCATAAAGGTTTCATCTTATGTTCCACATTTGCACTACTACTGGAGTTTTGACTCTTTTTCGTCTTTATGAGGTTTTTTGTATGACATTTGGTATTCTTGCTGACAGGCTCTTAGCCAAAGTGATGGAAGGTGGCGTTATAGCTCCAACAATCCCGAGTCTAGCACTTATGCTGCAGGTAATTATTCTCTATTTCTATTTCAGAGAAAGCCAAGTCTCTGTAGGACAACTTCCCTAAGGTTCTTAAGTACATAGGCAATATTTCTGGAAATATTTTTTGATAAAGCAATATTTGGTTAATGCTTGTGGTAAATAGAATGCCTGATTTGGTTAGTCTTGTTTTAAGATCTACAAAGTTTATATTTTCTGGAAACAACAAAAATAGCTATTGGTTATTCAAAAGCCACTCGAGAAAGCATCCCGGAAAGAAAAGCTATCTTTTCTAAAACCACACAAAATTGTTTTCAGGGTTTGGAGAACTTTTTGAAGAGAAACCTAACTTGAAATAATCATTACAGTGTTTTCTTTGCATTTTCCTGATAGAACACTTTTTACAGGAATTGCACTTGAGAGCCTGGCTGGTGTCATTTCATTAGCTTCTTCTGAGATTGATCAATCTTTGGTGAGTAAAATTTGTCCTCTTTATCATCCTTGAGGAGTTTAATTCATACTTCCTCATCATAACTCATAAGATGGTCTTGTTTTGCTACCTACAAGCTTGCTATAAATGTGGTCTAGCTTGCATTTTATGAAGAGCCCATGAGATTAGTGCAATCACCTCTTTGTGGTGTTTCCTTCAAAATGTGGCTCTATGGGATTCTTTTTATTGAGATTTTCTATGTCACAAGTACACTGGCCATCTTTTTGACACTTCTAATGTCGGTCTCGTTCTTATGAAATGTCATCCTATTTCTTTCATTCCAAATATGTCAAAAATGATATAGTGGTGTTGTCCTCCAAGTGGCCCCCATTTTCTTTTTGGGCTAATCTTTAGGACTTCCCAAAGAACAAAGAGAACCAGTCTGTAGTTGTGATACAAAATTGCAATGTAATAAAAGGTGATCTATGTCCTTACTGGACTCGTTAGACTAGTAGGACTAACCTAAAATTATGTATCTCTTTCTTCGAAGAGTATCTGTCTATAATATTACATCACGCATTGCCCATGTTTCTTTCCAATATACATGCAAGTAGACACCAACATAACAAGAAATATTAAGGGAGTAGATATCGTTTCCGTGAAGAATTGGCACCAAAGGTTGCTATATACCAAGATTGATGCAATTGTATTGTGTAGACTACACTTGGTGATGAGATTATTAGTGTAACTACCAATTAATTGACATCTCATTAATGATGATTATAATGCTTCCATAAATGAGTGGATCAAGGCTTTAGGACTTTGAATTTTCTAAACATTTCATTTAATCAATTGCACCTCTCTACACTTTTATTTCAATGGATTTGGTTATTGACCTGGGGCAAGTATCTTCCTACTTGCATATAATCCTATCTCTCTTGACCTATTATTATATTCTTACGCGAGTAAAAGGGCTATTCGGTTCATGAAGCATCCCTCATTCACACAGGGTCTAGAGAAGGGCCGCAACCTAAGGGTGGTGGGATGTAGGCAGCCTAACCTGATGTGATTCCACGATTTTCTTACGGAAATAACATTAATTAAAATGCTCTAGTGTCATGTTCAATAACGGACTACATAATGTTCTTTGGTACTTGGTATATCCTATTGTCAACATAAATCGAGCCAACTTATCTAGTTGTCTTTATCCTACCCTACTTGGATTTTAAGTAAAATTATTGAAGTCTCTTTTCTGTTCGCTGTAGGATTCCATAGACAAATCTAATTGATGGCCAATCTAATAGATACATAAGCAGAAGTTGGATAAATAACTCTGTAACCCACTTTCATTTTGATATATAGCAAGAAAAGTGTGTTGTAAAATTAAAATACATGTTGACTTCCATCGTATTCCTTGAATAATGAAGTTCACCAAACTTGAAAGTAAGAGGGTCCAATATCATAATCATATTGAGGAAAAACTCTTTTAGAGAGGTTTTCTTCATGAATCCTCTCTCTTCAAATTCTTGCCTAAAATTAATCCTTGAAATAGGGAAGAATTCTTTAAATATGCGGATGGTGGAGATTCTGTAGGTAATGGGACTCAGGTTGATCGTAAGCGCTACATGACCACATACGACAGTGTCTAGGAACTAGGCGTCTCAAGTATCTCTGGGACCTAGGTGCTATACTTATCTGAACTTAGTCCCTTCTTTCAGCTCTTTCATGCGTCCATCTTGTTTGCTCCCATACTGATTTCTTTGGTTTCTGTATGGTCCTTCTCCAGCTGAGTATCTTTCAAAAAACAATAGAACTTTGTTATTTAATCACACCAGCAAGTCACATTTGAAGCATCAAGCAAGTGTAGATTCCAAATTATCACAAACAATACGAAACAACATCAAGAACAATTGCAACTTACTTCAAATTGGACATGAGATACGCTCTTTTATCCGTAGTTTAAGCCAGCATGCTGCGAGAAAAGCTACATTCAGTGCATTGTGTTCCAAATGTAATTAGACTTCACCTTTTTCCTTCCTAATAATCCAAGTAACACATTTCACCACAAATTTTACCCACGTATTCCTAACAGCTCCAAGTAAATCCATCCTTTTTTTTTATAATGACGTCAACGAGGTGTGATATCAATGACATCATTTTGAGTTGTCAAGATAAAATTGGTATTGAAGGTCAGGTGGACAGCAGCTATTACTGAAGTGGGCTACATTGGGATGTATTTTATGTGACCATTTGGTCACTTACAAAAAAAAAGGTATTTTATATGCAGTTATATGGTTGACACTAAATGTGAGTTTAAGTTTTACACATTCAATATTTAACTATAGAAACAACAACAACATACATACCCAGTGAAATCCCACAAAATGGGGTCTGGGGAGGGTAGCGTGTAATTTAACTATAGAAAATGATTAACAAAACCATCTTTGATTGCCTTCCTTTTCCTGTGGGTTAATTATCCATGGGTGTAAAGAGGTGCCAAATGGGATTAAGAAACTTTAATAATGCATATCATGTGGTAGTGACCTCTGTAGCTTTTTTTCTTATTTCAATATTTTTGTTTTCTTTTTAGTTAAAAAGGGATGAGGATACATAGTTATTTCTTTGAGATAACATGCATTCAGGAGTTAAAGCAGACATCAAAATCATTCTCTTGACATTGAGTGTCACTTATCAGAAGTAAAGATCCAACATTTCGTCTTACTTGATTTGAAGTTTTTTTATGTTGGTGTCTCAGCTTGACCGTTATGTTAGGTTACATGCTTAAGTTATTGCATGCTTTACTTGGTTGTACATAATGCCATTAATCTTCTGATTTTTGTTTATTACCGCTCACATAATTCTGTGTAATATCTTTTGTATTTTGTATTCAACCCCATATTTACTGTGCATTGGCAGATTAGCATGGTGAAAAATGATATATCGAAGCTTCTTGATGGTCTAGAGAAATACGGTATATACCTCTTTTTTTTCTCTCTTTCTGTGAGCTGGTGGAGGTGACAATTTATAACAGAAATTGTCAGAAGTTCCCTTTGTTCTAATAAAAGAACGTCTATGATAATAATGTTGTCATATCATATTACAGATGATGGAGCCTATTACTTTGATGAAAAACTTGCTGATGCTCATGGACATCAGGGTCCCCTCTCAGCTTCATCAGCTGTAGTACGTGGGATTACAGCTTTTGCCGCAGTGTCTGCCGAAAATTTAAATGTATGTTGTGTAGCACATGCCATTTTCTTTCTCTAATTTGATGACAGTCATTCTTGATAATACTTTCCTTTATGATGTGCAGCTTCCAGGTGACAAAATTCTAGGTTTGGCAAGGTTTCTCCTTGGTGCTGGAGTTCCTGGAAATGCGAAGGACTTGTATTATCAAATTGAAGCATTGGCTTCCTTGGAAAACAATAGGTTCATAGCAATATACTTTGTTTTCACCTTTTCTGATTTTTTATACATTTGCTTTGTTTCTGTAAAATGTTGTGTTTTTGGCTTTTTGCTGGTAGAGTTTAGATGTAGCATCGTTGCTGCAAGCAGGCCAGCACCATTTCTATACTTACATATCAAGCATTTTTTGAAATGCAGGGTCTCCATTCCATTGATATTATCACTCCCGACCAGCATTCTTTCGTTGACTAGAAAGGACCAGCTTAAGGTGTGACGTTTTTGATATAATTCTCTTGAATTCTGAATACATCACTCTATGTTTCTTTCATAATTGCTTTCCTTGTATTCCTCAATTTCCGGATTTAGACTATTTTCCAGTTTTGGGTGCTTCTTTAGTGATAACTTGAGAGTTGAGACCTAGAGATCTACAAAAATAAGATTCGGAAAGGGTATGCTCTAGACGAAAATTAGTGGCTTCAATAAAAAGCATCAAAATCTGATGCTGTTTTAAGCTAAAAAGTCACTTTAACATATAAGAAAGGCACATAATGAAAACATAAAATAACTAAAAGAAAAGCCAATATAAGGGTGGAGGAATTGGAATGCTGCAACCAGTATGTCAAGTAAAAACTATGTATCACGTCTCAGACCATATTAATTTTATTTATAAAAGATATTATTAAATTTCTTGAGATGGCAAAATGCATTTCAAGTTTCTAATTCAAACATATTAACTAGTTGTTCTTCTGTGTAGTGCCACCTTTTTCAAGCAGAGCGCTCATCTATCTTTTAAATATCTTAAATCTTATTACGAAAAAAAACAGTTGGTTGAATTTGCTAAGACACCTCCCTCTGTGCGATCGCCCAATCTCTGTATAAGCTAGACAAAGCCACAACCTGCTTTGTGTCTAGTTGCAATGTTTTAGCATGATTCATGTGTGCCTTTTTTTAACAGTTATTCCTCTGAGGAAAACTGTGATGCATTCTTTCTTGTATCATGTGTCCTGTTATCTTGGTGCTCTAATAAGTTTCGCCAGCATATCTGAAATTGATGGACTGTTATTGATACAATTAGGTAAGCGTAAACACTGTTTTGGGGGCTACTGCACCTTCTCTGACAGTCAAACTCAAGCAGATTTTCAGCTCTGGTTCAAAGGATGCCTCTGTTATTGATCAGGTGCTAAGGGGCTTTTGTTTGTGATCTCGTGCATAAGACATAGCTGTTAATAATTTCTTTGAAAGTAGTTTTAGCATCTCTGCTTGCTATTAACTTTGTGAATAATTGTCTGCCACCATGATAAAGGATCTCAAATTTGACCATAAAAATGCCGTGCATTACTTGGATGCTTTGCCCAAAGACATTGATGTTGGCAGTTACATTTTCACTTTCGAGGTATGGCATCTTCTTTTCCTTCCTTGTTAAAATTTTCTTCCTGTGTCGATCTTCATTTGACCAATTTATGTTCCTTTCCTCTTGATGATCTTGTAGATTGTTCTTCATGATTCAGAGCACAAAATGATCTATGCCACTGGAGGAAGAACAAAAGCACCCATATACGTTACAGGAGTTATTAAAGTTGATAATGCAGAGATTTCTGTTCTTGACAGTGATCTTGGGAATATTGAAACTCGTAAAAAGTAAGTTCTTTTCCTTTCTTATCCTTCTCATCTCCTTCGTGATATCCATTTTGAGTTCCCTCTTTTAATCATTGGCTGCTCTTTTTACCATTTCTGGCACATATTAGTTATTTATTGTCAATGTCATTAGTGGAACTTATTTCTGTTTCAGGTAGGTGATACTGTCAATTCAATATATAAGGAACATAGATACATATTTTTCTCTCTTTTCCTCTTGTTCTTAAAAGCTATTTTGTTATAGTATTTATTTTGTATTTTTTTAATTACAAGTGGCTTTTTATTCACTTCTACTTCCTGCATATAGTTGCTTTCAATAGTTTAATTTACTTCTGACAACTGGTAGAGGTTCAAGGCTCATGAAAGTAGAGTCTCTACGGGAGCTGTGAAACCAATTCACTGAACTGTTGTTTAAGGACTCCTTCTAAAAGTTTTAATAGTCAGAGTTTCTTTATCATTGATAAACTTGACATTGTCTGCCTAATGGTTGATTGCAGAACTTTTTAAGTTTTTCAGTTCAAAAAGGTTATTTAGCTAGTTTGCAAGAATGCTCATAAAGTTGTAATACTTGCTGATTTGACTTGAGATTTTACTTGTTCGTAGTTTGACCTTTCCATACTTTGTTATGACTTCCTTGCTGAGATTTTTTTTTTGGAAATTGGCGCTGGAGTACATGTAATGGTATGCCAGTAAATTTGGTGAAGTTTGATGCTAGATTGGCACTACCTATCTTCTCTTTCCATTGAACTTGTTTTAGCTTGAAAACCTGGAGAGTGCATCTCATCTTTATTATCCAACTTTACAAGGCACAAGTAAAGCACTGAAATTAGTGTTCTAACTTCTTTGACTAGCCATATGGAATCGTCTTCTATTATTTACACAGAAATTGTATGCATTAATTTTTTATAAGCCATCATTAGTTTTTCTTTTTTCTTGGGGGTGTTTCATACAGGCTTGATTTGGCTGGAAAGAACTCCATCTCTTTATCAGCAAACCATCTTCAAAAGCTCCGGTTGTCATTTCAATTAACTTCTCCTCTTGGGCATGCTTTGAAGCCACACCAGGTTGGGATCCTGAATTATGTGTTCAATAAGTTGCACTCTTTATTATCCAGTTGGTGGACTTATGAGATGTTCTGCAGGCTTTCCTCAAGTTGAGTCATGAGAGCAAGGTGGAGCATATCTTTGTGGTCGGGAATTCTGGAAAACAATTCGAAATAATACTAGTAAGTTCTGAAAATTTTTTCTGCACTCTGTTGGTACTGCTTAACATAATGTGGACGTGTTTTGCGAGTTAAGCACAAACTCCAATTCCAAGAAGAAACGTGTGCAACTGCCTCTAACTCCAATGACGATCTTTAAAAAGGAGCTAACCGCTGAATTCTTAATTGGCATTCTGTCTTGTAGGATTTCCTTGGACTTGTTGAACAGTTTTTCTATCTATCGGGTAGATATGATATTCAACTTACTGTTGGAGATGCTGTAATGGTATGTATGGATTCCAACTTCATTAAAGCTGCATATAGCGCCATATTTTTGGTCAATTTTTGGGGAAAAACATGAACTAAAGAAATTTGGATATTGGATATTGGATCTAAAACATTTTGTCGTATCTTGAGCTGACCATTTTGTTTCCTCCAGGAGAACTCGTTCTTGCAACCGTTGGGATCTGTTGCATTAGATTTGCCAGAGGCTCCAGAGAAGGCAGCACGTCCACCTCCTCAGGCTGGTGACCCTTCCTCTAGATTTGGGCCCAAGGCAGAAATAGCTCACATTTTCAGGGTTCCAGAGAAAAGACCTCCGAGCAACCTTTCTTATGCATTTCTGGCCCTTGTTCTTTTGCCATTCTTTGGATTTTTGGTTGGGGTAGGTTTTTTCTCTGAACCATGCTTGATTTTCTTTTTTTAAATAAGTTAAATGTAATGAATAGCAGTGTCCCCTCTCCACACTTGAAAAAGACGAAATATATAAAAATAAGAGATAATAGCTGTGGGATCAAATTCCAATAGAACCAAAGAAAGGTGATTTCGTCCCATCTATCTAAGCCTTGGTAGGTGGAGTTACCCGGTACTTGTACTGATGGGGGTAATATGTACCTGGTTGATTAGTTTTGGGGCACACGATCTTCCCTTGACACAATTGTTAAAGAGAAGAAAACATAAAGAGATAATAGCTGTATGATTGGTTGGTTCTATTTCAGTTTGTTGTTATGCGTTGGCTTGGATGTGGAGCTTAACATCTTCTCCCTTGCCTGAAATGCCTTTGTTGTGGTTAATTTATCGTGCTTTCATGTCTTTTTGAAGCTTTTGAGACTACGTGTGAACCTGAAGAACTTTCCTACAGCATCAGCACCTGCAGCATTTGCCATTCTTTTCCACCTTGCTATTGCGGCTGTTCTATCACTTTATTCTCTGTTCTGGTTGAAGGTTAGTCCTTTGGTTTCTTTTTTGCTTCCTGTACATCATTATTATGCTCTTTTCTTCAAAAGCGGCTGCACTTTTGGTCACAAAGACCCTTTTTTAGTGGGTTAATGGCTTATGAGATTGTAAACCTCTGTTATGTATAGTTTTTTATTTTATTTTTTACTCTCTTTTTAGTTTTTATAAAACATTGGGTGGGGGTTTGTTTTTTTGGTGGGAGGGGGGGGGGCATAGGCTCCCTGTCCCTTTCTTTCTCTCCCATTGCTTGAACAAATTACTGCTAGCTGAGGAATATTGGTCATTCAGTTCTGCAGAGGATACCCTTGCAAGTTACAAATCTTCATAATTAGTTATAGGAATTCTGCAAGGTCTTAGAAAATGTCCTTTTTAATAGCTAATAGGATTAACTGAATCTCGGGATTTCTCTTAAACTTTAGTCTACTGCAAATGTTTTAATACATGATTCATGGCATTTATCAAAGGAGAAATACAAAATACATGTGGTTCTTTTGCTCCCACTGACATTGGTAACAGCCATTCCTTTCTCACAACTGCCACGTTAGTTGTTGAAAAATTGTATCTATAGCAAAAGCATCAAACTCTTCACTGTAGCTATCATTTGCAACACTATTACCAGGCAGTTTGTTTGACCCTTTTTTAAATGGTGATTTAGTCCTGATTCTGCTTATTATCTAATGCTTCTTGATAAAACATTAACTGGTAGATCATTACTTCTAAGCACCGGCAGAGACAGAAAAATAGAATAAGGATCCATTGCCTACACTTCAGCTTAACTTTTTTCAATTGACAATGAAATCCTAAAAGACCCTGCCATGGGAAAAAACGGAAGGGTGTTCAGCTGCCCTATAAATCTGTGGAAGGCTCAAATTCCGCAAGTATATTTACTTGTTAGACAAAATACTTTTGCTTGCTGACTACATATTTTTTTTTTGTTTTTCTGCGTGCAGTTGAATCTGTTCACAACACTGAAAGTGCTTGGATTCTTAGGGATCTTCTTACTATTTGTTGGACACAGAACCCTTTCACATCTGGCGTCCACATCTGCCAAGTTGAAATCTGCCTGATTTAGATAGATTGATTTAGCTTAACACCTATAAATGTGAGGAAGCAGGGTTCTTCAAGAGAAAAGAGGGTCAGATATATGCATTTCTTTTTTGTAGGACAAATTATTTATGACATAAGTGTATCGGATATTTAGTTCACGGTAATTGTGAAAAATTCAATTTTGATGCTGCTTGCTTTTGCAAGAAGTGGCATCTTGAGGTGCCTATTGTTCTCTTTGGTATAGTGAAGAGTGCTTTGCCTTGCCTTTGGGAAATTCTCATTTGCTAAAACGTGTCAAGAGAATGAAATGATAGTGAATGTTGGGCTGCTAAAATTCAACGTGTCCACTAGAAGATGTGAATGCTAAAATGAATGTGTGATCATTACATGACTAAATTAGATTAGAAATGACTACATTTACTAGAAGCGGAAGTAGCACACATTGAGGATAAAATGTGAGAACGTCAGCTACTAGTTGAGGATAGATTTTAGACTTGTATGAAATTTTTACTATTATATAATGTATTTTTCACTTTTATTTTATAAATCATGATGATAATGATATAATATAAGTTTAAATGGCAAAAAGAGGATTCGTAAAGCAACCTCAGCTTATATGAGACTTAGGTGTAGTTGTACCCTAAAAACAACTTCAACACGAAGCTTTGGCAAGTATAATAATTGTAACACAATGCATTGTAATTTGATATAACTTGAACTTCATGAACAATATGTGAAGTATCAACGTGATAGTTCAAACTTTATTAACAAGTGAATTTCAGTAGAATGTGTTTGGAGCTTCAAATGCATTTCAAATTTTTAAGCATAATTCGTAGACTTTTCAACTGCAATAGTTTAAACTTCTGTATTCCCAAACAACCTTCCGATATTAAAAAACTATCATGTCCTTTAAATTTCTCCACCCAATCTACCAAAATCAGTGTATATTAACTATGATACATTAATAAATAATGAGAATACACCATAAGCAAAACTTGCAAACAAGCTGTTAAACCGAAGCTACTACTAGCACAAATTAAAAGAGGGGAAATTGTGCATGCAAGTTTATGACATGTAATATGAATTCATATTATTACGTTCAATCTAATTATTATTTTTATATATAATGGATTACTCATAAAACATGTTGAATTATCATGTAGCCATACTGAATACGTAACCGTTATAGAATAAAGGCTTAAGTCATCTGCGGCCTTTTAAAGTTGTCTGCATAATTCACTTAGACACCTTAATTAGGACTAGTACCTATTGAATACCTCTACCCTCTCCAATTTGAACCATTTAGACACTTTTGCAGATGTGGCACAAAAAATATAATTCACATCTTGGTAAGCACGTGAAATCAATATTTTAACACTTTTCCTTTTCCTTTTCAATATTTTTTTTTATTTCTCATTATTTTTTTAAAAAAATAACAATCTTTTTCTTCTTCCTCTCTTTTAAAACCACACACCTATTGCAACCACTTCTTCAATACAATCCATCACCATTATTTTCCCCACAAATTTCCTTCTTTCTTTTTTTAAATCATCTTACTGTCACTTCCCTAGAAAAAAAGATGGAGATCACTAGTTCTTTATCAAATAAAATGGAGATTATTATGTACGTCTTCTTTGCCGAAAAAAATGGAGACCATCCGTATCTTCTTTGCCGGAAAAAATGGAGATTATTATTTAAATATTTTCTCTCTCCCTCTTCACCTCTCCCACACACACCCCTTCTCCCTCACGAATCGAACAGAAAAAATAAAAATTGAAATTAAAAAAAAAAACGAATCTTTTAAGAAAACAATATCAATTTAAATGGAAATAAGAAAGAAGGCATAAAGAGAAATAAAAATAATAAATTCATACATAATATATGTTAAAACCTCTAATTTTTCTAAATGGAGGTTAACAATTGTGGACAAGGTAGTTCTGTTAGGGAAATAGAAGAAATGGAGAGGTTTGAGGTGGGTGGGGTGTGGTTAGGGGTGTATAATTTTTATTTTTTTAGTTTAAAGTATTTTCTTTTAGGATTTTATTATATTCAAAATTCATTTATTTTAAATTAAAATGTCACGTGTCTTCATTTGATTTGTCATTTTGCCACCTCATATGCATGCTTATTACACACACTTTCTCTTTAGACTAAGTGTCAGAAAAATGTTCAATAGGTATTTATTTTTTAAGATTGAAGTGTCTAATAGGAAACAAGGTCTATTAAAGTGTTTAAGTGAATTATACATATAACTTTAAGGGGCCACAGATGACTTAAGCCTAGAATAAATGATATTGTGAGTGACCAAAATTAATGAGCAAAGTTGAGATATAACTAATTGGCCAAACTCATCTTTTATCTTTGGTAATTTAGTGTCTAGACCTAGCTAGCTCAACACTTATATTAATTTGCATTAAAGGTAGTAAACATCTCTAAAGAGTGATAGCCCACCCTCAAAGTCTAGTACTGGACCATTCTATAAATGGTCAACCTTTTTCATATGATGGAAAAATTAACAACGTCTACCATTTTCAAAAGTTTGCCTCTCATTTATTACTATTGTTTTGCTTTAAAGGAAATATATTGCATTCATATAAAATGTGATGTGATGAGTCAACCGCGGATTTCTATAATACTGTAGTAAGATTTTGAAGAAGAGAAGTATGTTACACACATGGGCGGATTTATATACATGTCATGTGACACTGATTCGTCGAAATTTTTTACGGAATATACCTATTAAAAAAACAAATTTAAAGGTTATATAATTAAAAGGAAATTGCTTGCAACAGAAAGCTCCTAGCTTAGGTGGGAAAGGCACCGCAAGCACTGTGTAACGTCTCGAGTTCAATTCCGGGGGTGTTTTTATTCACGTTTTTTTTTTCCCCCTTTTTATTTGCGTTTTTTTTTTTTGGTTTAGTTCACTTTTTTTTTACCTCTTAAATTTTTGTTTTAAATTCAAACTGTAGATCCCTTCATTAAAAACCTACCGATCCATTCTAATTTAACTACTCTTTTTTATTTTAGAATTAAAATAAAACTCAAAATCTTTGAGTCCTTTATTAATTAGAATTATAGTTAAATAAAAATAGTGTTGACCCGTTAAATCCTTGTATTTGTATATTTGTGACTTGTGAGTTTCTTTAATTTTCTTTCCGTTCTTGTTCATCAATCATCATTATTCGGCATCTCGAATCTCCATATCATGTTAGTAATTTTTTGCTATTCTATTTTTTTATTATGTGTTTGAATTTTTATTTTTATTTGTTCATAATAATATTTTATTTTTTTCTATTTGCTTGTTACAATTAATTTTAGATTCATTAAATTGATTACAATTGTCTGCAATCCTCTATTACTCTATTATTTGAGTGGTTTAATTTAAAATTTAAAATTATTTTCTAATTTAAAGAGTTGACAAATTTTTTAATTTAATCAAAAATTATATTTTCAAGAAAATTATTTTTTCATAAAGTTCACTATTAATGGGGCCTCAAATTTTTGGAGGCTTAAAACAAAATCTTCATTGATTTTATTCTTGAGTCATTCTTGTTCCTTTAAGGGTGACATCGCTAAGAAAAAATTATGCGTACGCCATTGGTTACACAATTACACTTTAGACAAATCTCAAACATATATAAGTATAAAACTTTTTAAGACATAGTATAAATTCAAAGGGTATGTTGCTTTTTAGGCTTGATAACAGTATAAATTGTATATTAAAGTTTTATACTTAAAAAATATTCCTAAGGTTTATTGGGTTAAGACAAACAATACTTGTCATGGACTTGCGTCATGACATGTGATTCTTAGAATATGATTATCATTTATCAATATAAGAGTGCGACTATCACAATATACTTATTTAGGAATGACAAATGAGTTGTTTGAGATGAATTTGAGTAGATTAAGATGGGCAATGAGCTGAAGTAATAAATAGTTCATTGTCCAACCCTATACAAAATTGAGATTTGGCAAAACTATGAGTCATAATCCACAATTAGACAAGTCATATAGATATAGGCTAATTTTGTCACCCCTTTTTACTTATACATATCAACATGCTGAACATTGTTAATCATGTTATGGAAACATGTTTATAGGTTAAAATTGTTATTCTGAACCTATATTATCACAAACCTAAATTAATTCTCAAAGATATAATATGGTTGATTAGTATCCCTTTTTGGTGCTTGTGGTCCAATATATTTGCCCTAACTTGAAACCAATACTTTTAATAAACAAAAAAAAAAAAAAAAGTATGCACATTAACTTCTTCATTCAAAGGTTTGGAAAAAAAAAAAAAACCTCCAGCAGTAAATGCAACGTAAAATTTATTAGTATTTATTATTGTTAATCAAATCTTTAACGTAATTTGAAATATATAAATTTTATTTTAAAATTTATAGTTAAAATAAAAAGAACTCAACCCTTAAAATTCAAACGCATATCAGATATAGTGCAATAGATGAAGTTGATTATGTCTTAATTAAAGATATCAAGTTTGAGCCTTGAGTATAAGAAATTCTTATTAGAGAAGACTTTTCTTCCGAATAGAGCCCTATGCACTATATTCAAATTAATTGAGCTTCAATATTAATACTAAAAATCGAATAAAAATTAAAAAATAAATATGGGAAAAAAGGATAAATATACCCCTAAACTATCGTAAACGGTATGCAGATACCCTCTGTCATACTTTTGAGACATTGGTACCCCTGCCATTCAAAAACTAGAGCATATATGCCCTTCACTCTAACGGAAGACTAAATAGGGACATGTGGCGCAATCTTATCCGTCGATTAGATATTTAATAAATGTCGGATCAGTAAATAAGATTATGACACATGTATGTCCGTTAATATAAAGGGTATATATGTTCTAGTGTTTGGACGACAAGAGCACCAATATCCCAAAAATATGATGAAATTAAAAATATCTACATATCATTTACGATAATTCGGAGTATATTTATCCTTTTCCCAATAAATAATTCAAAACACATAAATTGAATAATATTTTAGCTATATTGGAGCTATCAGCCCTCTTGATAATGTGACCCGTCACATTCTTGTCTTTTCATAAAAATGGTGTTTTGACATAGACTACTTTAGTGGAAATCTATTCGTACTGTAAATACAACTTTAGGTGTACTATAAAGGACAAATGTAAATATCAAACTGCATATGCTCATGCACAACCTCAATTATTTCTTCCGTTTTAATTTGTATGTCTGAATTCAATTTTATAATAAAATTTAAATAAACATATATAAAAGTATAGTACTAAAATAAAAATATGTGAAATATATTAAATTTATCTTTAATTTTATGATCTTAAATATATAATGTGAAAAGTTAGAATTTTAAAAAAAAAATTAGTAATATAAAAAATAATAATTAAAACAAGCGAATAACAAATTAATTATACACATATTTACAAGAGGAGGAAAAAAACTATTAATCCACTAATGAGAGAAACAGCTCTTGATTTGTTGTCATTTCTTTTTTTTAATTAGATAAATAATCTGCTGTTAATCTCATTTTTAATCACGTGGCATGTGGACAAATTATTGCTATCCTCTATTTTTATAAATTTAAATTTATTTGGTCAACTCTGTATATACTACACTACTTTTAATGGAAGCATCTCCACGTTCATGGACCGTACATTACTGCAAATCATTTCCTAATTTGATTTTTAAAAATGTTTGTTCAAAAATATTTATTATTTTATCAGATTATACATTTTTTATTTTATTTTTAAAAATAAATAATACTCTATATTAATTACATTGAAAAAAGCTAAATATAAATTAATAAAAAAGTAAAATTTTTTTATAACTTTTTATGAGTATATAAAAAAGAACTTTGACAATTAATATGAAACAAAGTGAGTATTATTAGGGGTGTCCAAGAATCGAACTGAAAAAAATCTTATTGGGTTAACAAGATTTTAATGATTTTATAAAAATTATTGGGTTATCGAATCGACCAATAAATTGAACTGAATTTTTTTCATTGGGTTAACGGAATTTTAATGATTTTATATAAAAAATAAATTGGGTTACCGATTCGGTATCGGTTTTTAGTGTTGGGTCATTGGTAAACCGATAACTCATTAAGACGATAGTAATTTACTACTTTACTTTTTACTACAGTCTACACACTTTACACTACTTCTACTTCACATAAGAAATTTCATTTTATGTTTAGGTTGTAATATGTTATTGTAGCTTTCGTACTACATCTACTCTTATTGATGCAATTTCTCATTATATTTATTGTTTCACTATATCAAAGTATTTACAGCTGATTTGCTTGTTTCACGCCAATTTTTTAAAGAAGTGAGAAGTCATATATTTATTTTATGAGCATTTTCTTAGTGAGTAAATTGAAAATCGAACCGTTAATTACCAAAAACGATAAACCAAAAATCAATAAAGAATATCTTATTGATTTGCTATTGATTTAACGTATATAAAAATAAAAAATCATTAAATCAAATTGATAATACATAATCGAACCCAACCAACCGATACACACCTAACTATTACTCTTACTTAATCAACTTGACTTACTTCCACCAATTGAGTTAAATGCATTCACACTCTTCTTAAAAAACATTTTAAAAATGTTTTCTGTATCATAAATTACTATTCTAATATTAATAAAAGTCATATTAATTAAAAACAAACTACTCCTCTACTCTACAAAGATATAGTATATCTTGGGTACTTCGTAAATAAAATTGATTAATTAATTATAAACAATTTAAAGTACTAATTAAAAGATTAATTTTTAAAAAAACACGAGATCTGTTGTATGATTGTATACACGTGACGGGTTTTTCTAGGTAAATAAGTTGGGAGGCGTGGAGGATGGGAACATGGAACCTGATTTTCAGTTTGGCTTTGACTAACCACTATTAACTGAATATCTCCCTCTTAAAATACTTATTTTCGCAAGAGAGGCTAGAATATACATAAATTTTATCTGTATGTATAGAGGTTGTTTTTGATAAATTTTTAGTTTAAATTTAAAATATTTTAGAAAAATATGTAATAAAAATACAAGAAACAATCGATAGTGATAGAACAATACTAAAACAAAATAATACTACTATAAGTGAATTACACGAAACAACAAATATAATCAAAAAAGAAGAAACTACAAACGTAGTACTACAACTACTACTAAGGACAATAAGACAATGTACTAATATGGATGAACTTCTATCTACTAACCTTCTACCCTAGTTTGTATTCTTCATACTTTTCTATCTAAGGTCATATCTCGATAAGCTATATTGAAGAGATGTGCATATTTGCATCACATGTCTGGACTATCTCAATTTAAAATTAATTTTAAATTTTGATCGAAATTGCTATAATAATCTCAAACTTTGGGCAGGACCTATTACCCCATGTACTATTTAATAGTGTATTTTAAAGATATTTATGTATCCACGTGGACATCATAAAAATTGCATCATCATAAATAGTAACGTGTCCAACTGGGCACTTATATATCTTTAAAATACACTACTATTAAATAGTGTAGGGAGTAATATGCCATATACAAAGTTTGAGATTGCTACATCAATTTCGATTAAAGTTCGAATATATTTCAGATTTTTTCCCCTAATATTTATAACACATTTTATGAAATATTTTTCAATATAAATACATTATTTGAACAAACGTTAATATAGCTGATAAATCCATATATAATCTTCTAACTTCACCTTTTATCATTAAGTAGTCAAAATTTTGCTTTACTTTAACAGTCAATTTGATTAATGTTTAAAGTAACCATTTATCAAGTTTTAATGTGCATTGATCTGAAAATGTAGAGTAATTATAAAACTCAAAATGGCACAATAATTTAGAGTCCAAAAACATTAAGCCAAAGTGTTTAAAGTCATCGAGTCAATGCGTGCTATATAATTAATTTACAACAAAGCAGTATTTGATAAATCTTCAAATAATTAATTTGTTGCCAATAGTAATAACTTGATGGGCTAACAAATAAGACTAAAAAATTAATAGAGCTCAATCTTTTATTATTCATTACCTTCGATCTATTTTTTAAATCGCAAGTATTAGAAATAATTAATCAAAATATACTATAACGATATTTATGATCCGAGTCCCAAACATAGTATAGTGTCATTTAAAAAAGAAAGAAGATGAAATTAATTTATTTTTTCTATTTTTACCGTTACTCGAATAAATATGAAGAAAATTAATATGGTGAAAAAAAAGTAGTATTAAATTGAGATAAAAAATTTATTCATGTATTAAGATTGTTATAGCTCTTGGATTTTTGTGACCAATTTTCAAATGATTTCCTTTTTAAAATGTGTATAAATCAATTATAAATGCAATTTAGTCGGAACACCATTTTACATTAATGATGAATGTAGAGTAAATCTAACATATTATTTTCAAATTAATTAGTTGAGTCTTTTTCATCATTTAAAATAAGTGAATTATTTCATGTTTACAAACAACTAGGAAATATTTTCCATATTTACCATTTATTTAATGAGGTTATTAGTTTAATTTACATAGAATGAGTTGGGAATAATAAAAAAAAATAGCAACTAAAATAACCTTTAATTTTTGTCTTTGAATAATTTAAAATAAGTCAATCCAAATAGCCTCTAAAAACATTCAACTTGAAATATTTTAACATTTTGCAAAAAAATTAACAGAGTTCAAATTTCTAACACGATAAAAAATTCTAATATTATCCAATTGTGTGTTCTAGTATAACAAAAAAATAGTTGAAACAATTACATAAAAAGACAAATATAAAAAATTACATAAAAAGGCAAATATGAGATATCTATTATTTTTTGTTTAGATGCATATATCTGAAAATTTCAATCCGTTTTACATGCATTTCAATCCTGTATATCTAAGGTGCAAAATACATGCAAGATTTGTATATACACAACTGAAAGTTTAACCAATTTTAAATGCATTTAACTCAAAAAATTTAAATTTTTACCTTTACAAATCATACTAAACATCATCCCAAAATATCTAATTTTTAACTTTCATAAAACCACAGTTTCATATGTGAATATCTAATCTTTTGCCCAAAGTAGTTAAACTTACCAATTTATATATATATTTTTTATTTTCTTTTCCCCTCTCTCTATTTCGCATCATAAATATTACATAGATTAAAGACCAGATCATTTGAAAGGCAGATCATACCATAAAATAATTAAGTAATGCGAACTTTATTTAAGAGTAAGAGTAACTTTTACTAGTTGAACTGATAAATAATTAAAATAATTTTTTATGTGATAAAATAAAAAATACTAATATTTTTTTCTTTAGCCAAAAAAAAGGGATAATAATACTTAGATGAGGAATCACGAAATTATCTGTACATATTTTTTTTTTCAGATATGAGATCCATACCCACTACCACTCCACGCCCGCTCTTCAAGTCTTTCTAACTGCCATTTTTCTCCCTATAAAATCTCTTTAACAAATAACAATAAACCTCTCTCTTCACTTTCTCTCTCACATCACACATCTCGAGAAAAAGCTTAGAAGCAGCATCAACAATGGCCTCTATCAAAAAAGTTCACATGATTACCAAAATTGTTCGCCTTAAACAAGTCGTTAAGCGATGGAAGGACAACTCTCTTCGTCCTCGTTCCGTTCTCTCTTACTCCTCTTCCGATTCCGACGAACCGGCGCAACCTGATTTGAACTGCAACCGCTGCCGTACGCCGTCCGGTTCATTGGCGGTTTACGTAGGGGTTGATGAGAATGAGCGGCGCCGGTTTGTGATTCCGACTCGATTTCTGAATCTGCCTGTGTTCACTTCGTTACTTGATAAGGCGGAGGAGGAGTTCGGGTTTCAACCTACCGGAGGATTGGTTTTGCCCTGTGAGGCTGAGTTGTTCTCGGAGATTCTGAGTCTGCTTGAAATTGATGAACAGAGATTCGGTGTTTTAGGGTTAGATGAGATTTTGATGGTGATTTCTGATTCGGGTTTAGATCAGTCTTGTAAAGAAGCTGCTTCACATGGATTTACTCCTCTGCTTCAGAAGGCTAGGGTTTAACCCGACCCGACCCGGTATTCGAGGAGGAAGATTTAGGTTTTAGGGTTTTATTTTTTACCTTTGGCCTAACCAACCTTGTGGAGATTTGTAGGATTTTTTTTTTGTTTGTTATTTTTCAACCATTTGTGAACCCAGAAATTTGGTTTTATGAAGGTTTGCTGGGTTACAAATAGATGTTGGTGAATTTTTCTTTCCTTTTTTACCCCTTAGACTATTAGGGGTGACAAGCTGATGATGATTATTGTTATTGTTCTTATTATTACTATGATGATGATGGAAAATAGCTTGAAAATTTATGAAATATTCTAGTACTAATTGACTTGAGAAATTTGAAAATTGTTAATGCTTGTTTTGTTTTTGATATTTATTTTGTTTTGATTATTATACTATTTTATGTTCTTATTTGTTATGTTATTTTTTGATTACCATACTATTTTGTATTCTTATTTGCTTTCTTTCGAAAATAGTCTCTTATGGTGAGATTGAGATTTCACTCATCAATTGTTATGAAAATAACATATTACTGAGTTATTTTAATCACAAATGAAATGATGCTCAAAGTAGTTACGTAATTATGTTAAATCAGTTAATGGAATTTTCCTAGGGTAAAAGAATCACTTTTATGAATTATTTATTTATGTAGTATAGTACTTATTTATTATAACTAATCATTTTTGCTCTCAGTTTTTCTTTTATCTTTAATTATATTATGCATTAAAGAATTAAAAAGGGAAAAGAGTACCAAATAAAAAAGTTTATCAAACTTTCATTATGATTTTAAATGATGCTCCTTTCAAAAAAATAAATTAATGAAAAAGTTAATAGAAAGAATATAAAGGTAGAGTTTGATCTGTACTACAGTACTTCATACTTGATACCTTTTGTTTGCTTGATAAAAATATAAAGTGCTCATTCGAAGGACAAAATTATAACGATTATGGATTATAGTAGAATTTCCAAAAAGCTAATATTTTCTTTCCTAAAAATGCTCCTAATATATCAAAAAAATTCATAATTACCAAAAAATATTCACATTTCATTCAATTGTTTTAAGTTTAATTCTAGTTTTGAACAATCCAATTAGTTATTATTCCCTCCGTCCATATTTACTTGTTTATTTTTGACTTGACACATTTTATAAACAAGTAATTTTACTAGTTTTTTAAAAAAAAATACAATAGTTAATTTAAAACTACAAGAGTAAAATACTTAACAATAAGAATAAAAAAAAATTATCTTTCAATTTTTTAAACTAAACACGAAATATCTATTTTGAATATAATAGAAAATTAAAAATAGACAGAAAAGAATAGTAGTAAATTACTCTAAGAAAAGGATCAATGTTTACTTAAAGTCACCTATTCTATCTAACCGCCCCTATTTAAGACGATAAGTACATGCAAAGTTATATTTAGAATAACATTAGCATAATTAATATACCTCCATCCATTTTTAATTGTTATGGGTTTTTTTCGTAGAGTTAAACGATAATAACTTTGATTAATATTTTATGATGTATTTTTTCACCATATTGATATGCAAAAAAAATGGAATTTATAGTCCTTTTCGTATAGTTATTGAATATCTGAATTTTTTGTTTAAAATATCAAATTAATATAATTTAATTTAATTTTAAAAATTAATCAAATTAATTTTCGAAAAGCGCTTAAAAGTGGAGTACTTATCAATATTACTTCCTTGTCCTTTTAAGAGTACTTTGCAATTTACTTGGCGAAATAGAGTAAAAGTTATATATAGACAAAACTGACAGGTAATGCCAAACAGCACTTGCAAGTAAAAAGTAAAAATAAAAAAAAGTAGATATTTATGTTTTCTTGTACCAAAAAGTCACCACATGCATTGCTTTTTTTCAGTTGAAATTTCTAATATACGCTCAACTATTTTATTTTATCAGATTCCATAAGGTTTTGTCTGGTAATAAATATCCATTTCTTGGAAATACTTTTCTGTACTTTACTTTTACTTTATTTCTGCCATGGATTTAGAATGTACCAATTTGTAAAACAACTTCGTGCCTAATTATCTTTCCTTCTTTTGTTCAAGACAACTTTGTGATACAAATCAGAACAGTACAAACCAAATTTGTAAAATGGTGCTGTTGATGAGATTCTTTTTATCGTAGAAATATGACACTTGAGTCTGATTTAATTTTTAAAATTAGTTTTAAATGAGGTGTGAGGAGGATTGTTCAGACCTTATAAGAAGATTACTCGTCACATTAATTATTGATGTGAGACTTTTTCATTCTTCAACACCCAACTCGCGCTTAGGGCTGGAGCCTGGACATCTAAGGCATGGGAAAATTTAATATGGGAGCATAAAATCGGTGAGATGGATTATGCTTTAATACCATATAAATATATGACATTTGTGCATTAATGCAACACCAAAAGAAAGAGGAGGATTGTTCAAGCCTTATAAGAAAATCACTCATCTCATTAACCACTAATGTGAAACTTATTCATTTTTAATATCGACTTTAATAATTGAAAAGAATCTTATTAGAAAATACTTGCTTCTTAAATAAACTTCATGTGACATGAACTCAAATTAATTGGAGCCTCCATACAGATACCAAACATCTGACCGAAAAATAAAAATAAAAATACTCAGCGTAGTAAGCAAGCTTCTTTATAAAGAAGAAAAATATGAAGTGATCAGTATTCAATTTTATGTTTGAGGTTCCATTTTACTTTGATAATATTGGCATAAGCTCTATGTATAATTTCTGATTCTCAGATTCTATTTATGAGATTATTTCGTATGTTTGTTGTTATTAGTTGTTACTAAAAGAAGGTTGTTAGCTGTTCAATTTTTGTTGTTCCATTTAATTTAATTAATTAATGATATCATGATTTTGCTTTAATCTATTTTCTTTGTTTAAAATAGCTGTAAATCCACAAAGCATGATGAGTCATGCTTGTTGGAGGAATCTTACATGTAATTATGCTAGTAGGGAAGTAGTGCTCCTCAACTATATACTAGTATATATTTAGTTTTAAAAAAAAATTATGTTGTTAATAGAGACAAATTTATAATTTAAAGTTTATTGATTTTTATAATAATTTTAAATTATTTTATAACGATAATTAAATTCACAATTTAGTATTTCTGTGAAATTGAATACAATGTTATATGTAAATAATTTGATTCAAATATATTCATATGCGTTAATATCTTAGTTCAAAAATACTTCTATTATTACTTTTGAGTTAACAAAATTCTCTTTTCCTAATAAATATATATATTTTTTTATTTTTTATTTTTTAAAACACAATCTTCTTCTAATAAAATATAAATTTATCTATCATGATATAATTAGAGCATTATAATTTTATTTTAAATCAAAATAGGCGCTAGCACAATATTAAATATGATAGCAACAAAAATACATAAAAAGAAGTTACGAGTAATATTTAATCGAAATTCGTGGATTTGAAAATATAAAATTTGGATTCATTAATTTATGAAATGATAACAAAAAATAATTACACAATAATCAGTATATGATCTTAATTTTCTACTCTATCATTTCTTTTAAACTTCAGTCTTGTTATTGAAAATTCTTTTCTCAAACATCTACTGAAAACCATTCTTTACCACTATATAAATAGAAATAAAATCACTCCATACACTGTGTTGTGAAAATATATTAAACATGTTATTTTTATGTTATAATTATATGTCCTAACTTATTTGACACGTTTTCTTAGTCAATTTTAAAAATATGACATATTTTTTATATTTAATAATACTTTAATTTTAAAATATTTATTTTGTTATTATTGAGATGGTTTATAATTACATAAATATCTATGATATATTAATAGCAAAAATACTCGCAGGGGGAAATTTAGAAAAGGAGAATTATTTTATAATATATTTATGGAAAAAAACAGAAGACAATACTAGTAAGAAAAAAGATTAGGAAAAGAGATTTTTTTTAATAATACATTTATAGACAAGATAATATATTGTTATGATTGTGATATTGTTATTTTTCTTATGAAATATATATTAATTATCTAAATCATAATTAAAATCTTGACCATTAATTTTTACCTATGACGTGTGTCTCACAATAAAGCAAGAACTTGGGAAAATTGAGAGAAGAGAAATAGAGAAGAGCCGGATCCTACATAGGTCGACTTGGTTTGATTTTCACTAAAGAAAATACCTAAATCAAACATGTCAATTTATTAAATCTAAAAATCAAATCAAACCACATAAAGTCGAATTTTTTCTTTTATTTTGGCTTTAGTCGGTTCTTTTGATTATTATTTTTTGGTTTATTTATAACTATACGGTGATTAAAAAAGAGATCAAATATATTTTTACTTACCTTTGTGATAAGCTAAACTTTAAAAACGTTAAATGAATAGAAATCTTCAAAAAATGGTAAAATTCACATGAGTACAAAATATTTTTATTGAAATATCAAAATTCATTATGTAAAATTTATAGGATTAAAGACTATAGTCAAACCGAATACAAAACAAAATATTTATAAAGTAGATTGTTAACTTCGAATCTGAAAACCTATAATAGTATAATTGTAACTTTCGATCTGAATACAAAATAATATATTTACAAAAGTTTACAAGCCCAAATTTGAAATAATATAGCTTAACATTGAAAACTATAAACTAACTAAAAATATATTAACAAAGTAGGTTATAATTAATATTTTTTTTATCTATATTATATATATACATATATATTTATTCGATTAGACTTTTTTCTTTTAACAACAAACCAAATTAAGAATGATCGATTTTTTTTAATGTCAAATCAAACCAGTGAACCATAACTCATTTTTTTTCTTCAATTTAATTTAATTCATCGATTTTATTTGACTTTATAATTTAACTTGTACACTCAATTTCTATAGCGCACACAAATTACGTATTCTAGCTTGTCTATCCTCTTTAGCCTTAAAAAGGCTTTAATAGATTAGTACAATTGCCAGACTTCCTGTCCTTTCGATTTTATTGTTTTTTTACTCAGTTCGATTGACTATCTTAATTTTTATTTTATTATTGAAAATTTGAATTATCATGTACTCTCTCCGTTTCATAAAGAATGACTTGGTTTGATTTGACACGGAATTTAAGTAAATAAAGAAGATTTTTGAATCTTGTGATCCTAAATTAAAGTTATGTCAAATATACAAAATTGCCCTTAATCTTGTGGTCTTAAACATGTCACGTGGAAAGTAAAAAGTAAAATGTTACCAAAAAAGAAAAGATATCATTTTTTTTTTAAATTGACTAAAAAAGAAAGGATGTCATTCTTTGTAAAACGGAGGGAGTGATAATTTTTTTCTCTGGTCACCCATCGGCCAGCAAAACCCCTAACGTTTAAAGAATTATACGAAATATAAAACTTATATTTATAATAATAATAATAATAATAATAATTCATGTTTTTATTCTACTTTCAACACATAACAAGATAAGGGATATTATAGATTTTCTCTTTCTTCTTAACTTATTTCTTTATTTTTTTCAAGTGTCCTAAACTTTCTCTCTCTCTCTCTTTTTTTTTTTGGGTAACTTCAGAAACATCTTCGCCTAACCAATTTATTTCTTTATTTTTTGAAGAACCATTTTGAAGCTTCATTTTAAATAGGAAAAATTGTATATAGTAGCAAATTATTAATTCAAATTAAATGCTATAAATATAGTTTGATTTAATTGTACATCATAGCAAATTGTTGTTATTTCGCCTCTCTCCTAGTGAATCTCGCTCGCCACTCTCCTTCTCTCCCTCGCCTCTCTCGCTTTTTATACAAACGCAAATGTATAAAATGTGTTTGTATTTGTATAAAGCGAGAGAAAATTGTATATATACATATATTTTTCGTCCCTCTCTCTCCCCTCTCCCAGATCTCGCTCGCCACTCTCCCAGATCTCACTCGCTCACTCACCTCTCTCACTTTATACAAAAACGCAAATGTATAAAATGTGTTTGTATAAAGCGAGAGAAAATCGTATATATACATATATTTTCATTCCCCTCTCCCAGATCTCGCTCGCCCCTCTCCCAGATCTCGCTCGCTCACTTGCCTCTCACTTTATACAAACAAAAATGTATACATTGTATTTGTGTTTGTATAAAGCGAGAGAAAATTGTATATACAAATACAAATACATATATTTTTGTCCAATACACTTATGATTATACAAATACGGTTTTCCCCTACCCAGTTTTCTTTTGTCTTTCTCTCTTTCTCGCTTTATACAAATACAGATTATACAATTGATCTTTTGTATATGTATATCAAAGCAGATTATACAACTGCTTTCTTTTGTATATGTATAGCGAAATTATACAACTGCTTTCTTTTGTATATGTATAGCAAAATATACATATTTATGTTTGCTATGGAGCATAATTATGCAAACTATAACTATAACATACAAATATGATTTTTGTATTTGCTATATGTGAAAGTTGCTCTTTTAAATATGAGTTTTTTTTTTTTTAATTATTAAATTTTAGGTGGGCATACTTAGTATTCATTAGTAGAAGCACATAAACGAAACTATATACAGAATTTGAGTAGCATTGAAGGTTTTTAGATTGATTTGCATTTAAAGTTTAGAGCCAAAAAATATAATTATGACATTATATGTCACGTGAACATCATATGTATGTCTCTCTCTCACACATATATATATATACGCACGTATGTACATCATGTATATAATGTTGTTTTATAAGACATACATGAGATATATTCAACATATATGTATGACACATAATGATATACATGTGACATACATATTATATACATAAAACGATAACACCCTTTACGCCACGAAAAATATTTTTTTCTTATTTTTCACACCTCCTCTATCGTAACACCACCATAATCAATATAACCACCCGTCATTCCAGCATAATAGTACAAAAAACTATTTTAATACAAAAAACAAAAATCAAATGTTGTAGTGGTTGGCTTAAATTGCCACAAAAATAAAATGTATTGTTAAATTGGGTAATTATTTAAAAGTTTCTATAAATAAAATAAAAATTAGTACTCCTAAATTGGCATGTAATGTAAAATTCTCAATATCCTCTCTCTTACACGTTAGATTAATCACTTATATTCTTCTCTTCTTTTTTAATTTGATATTTTTACATTTGCATTAGATAATAATTGAACAAAGCCAACAACAACAACAAAAATAATAGAATCTTTATAATTTACAAGTAGTGAAATTCACTAAGAGATTCTTTGTGAATGGAGGAGTGTGTAGCAACACTGTAATATAGTGTATACACATTATTCAATGTATACAAGATGTATAAATAATGTATAATCTATACAAATAATACGTATTCACATTATAATGTGTATATCAATATTCATCATCTTTGTTCTTATTATTATTTTCTTCACTTGTGCTTGAGTTTGGTTATTGTTTGCTGATTTTTGTTTTTAATTTGGTAGTAGAGCTTAGCAAAATTGGTTGTAGGAATGAAATTTTTTGAGAAAAGAAATGTGAAATTCATTGATAGCAATTCTCTGAAGTGGAAGAGTGTGTGGCTGAAATGTAATATCTATACATAGTGTATACATAATGTATATAAAGTGTGTATGCATAATATGTATAAATAGTGTATCTCCACATCACAATGTGTAAATCAATGTTTCTTCTTCATCCTCTAGGGCCTGTTTGGATTAACTTGAAAATTGATCAAACCTACTTTAAAGTCATTTTTAGCTTTTGATAGTGTTTGATAAAATTAAAATGACTTTTAAAAAAAAGTTGAAAATCAAAAGTAGCACTTTCCCTACTTTTTATTTTTTGACTTAAAAGTTATTTTAAGTTTGACTTTTTCCTACTTTTTATTTTTTGACTTAAAAGTCATTCAAGTGTAATTTGTTTTACTTCTTCTTCAAGTCATTTAAGTTTGACTTCTCCTCCTCTTCTTCTTCTTCTTCGCGTAGGGCCGTCCCCCACTCTCGATTTTTTTATTTCATTTTTTCACCAGGCTTGGACCATGCCTCCGAAACAATCTCAGTACATATGACGTAAGACAATTCCACATATTGAGGTTGGAATGAAATCAAGTGTTTTCACGTCTTACCATAGTGCCCGTATTATTACCATTCCCTCCCATGATATAATAAATTTTAATATCTTCAAAGAATTATGGTGACAAAAACAAAGAATCCTTCTTCTTCTTGTCCCCCCCTTCCCTCTTCTTTCCTTCTCTCCTTCTTCTTTATTTTTGTTGCTTGAGTTTTATTGAATTGGTAATGAATCTAGCAGAAGTGGTGGTAACAATGGTGAAAATTATTGAGAACGATTCTCTGTGAGAAGAGTGTGTGTGGTAAAGGTAAAATATATACATACTTCCATATTATTAGTGCTATACATAATGTATATAAGGTGTACAACATGTATAATGAGCATAAATAGTATATATCCGCATTATAGTATGTATGCCATGTTTCTTCTTCCCCCTCTTCTTCTCCCTACTATCCTACTCCTCCTCTAAAATTGAAATACAATGTTTGTGAACAGTGTAAACATGTTATAGAATAATTATATACTATAAATACATATTTTTCCAATACATGTAAATATTATATATAAGGTGAATAAACACTATATATAGTGTATAAAGGTACACATACACATTATAATGGGTGTATTACTTTATACATGATGTGCACACTTTATTTTAGTTTCTCTTTCATGAAATTTTCATCTTTGCCTCCAATTACATCAAATAGGGTCGTATATTCTTCGTGCTAATCAACGATTAGTGCATGGGGATTTTTTTTTTTTTATCATAGCTCCAATTCTTTCTCTTTTCAAAATTACATCTTACGTGATATATTTGATCTCGATTATATGAATTATATTGCAATGCATAATTTGATTAAAATTTTGATTTTTTAAATTCAAAAGAGAAACTGTCATTTCATTCAACTCAATTGAGATTTTTTGAGCCTGACATGCCACTTGAAAAGCGTAACATGAAGCTCATAATTTGGGTATAATCAATACTCCCAAATAAAAAGGGAATTAAGCCCCTGAAATGTGGAGCATTTAAGACATTTTTTTTTCTTTCTAAAGTTTTGAAGTAAAGATTCCTCTATCAACACATTTAACTTCATTTGTTAGAGCTAGAAAGAGGCACCTCTAGTATACCAATTAGCATACACACGGTGAATATTGGGTAGTCAAGTGCATAACAAATAACTATTGAAATCAACTAATTAGTAAGCCCACCACGAAAGGAGTGTTTTCCTATTTTGATTTTCTCAGAGCTTTCAGTAGCACAGTCCAGCGAATTCTCTGTCCCTACAGGGGATGGAGGGACATAATTCTTTTAAAAATTTTTAAGAGAAGGTCACAGTGAGATGAATCATTTATCATTACAATAAGTATCAAGTGAAAGTGCATTGATATATACAACTGAGGAATCCTAATAAATCGATGGACTCGAACCATGTTCCCACATCGATCACCCACTCCTCTTCATATATTATCAAGTGGTCATTTATTTGGTATTGACCAATAATGAAAATTACCATTTCTTAATGGTACCCTATAAAGGAAAAAGAAGAAGAGAAAATAGGAGAGATCAAAATGAATTTCCACATTTGTAGATTTATTGATATCAAATTCATAAAGGGTATCAAATTATGACTGACGCGTTTACTGCTATTGGTAATTATTTGAGGTCAAATATATATAAGTAAAAAATTTGTGTGATTATTTTGCTACCTTCATTGCAAATAAGTGCTAATGCTTATTATTTATATTCTTTTTCTACATGAAATCTGCCTCAAGTTCATTTTGGACTCCGTCTTTCTTCCCCTTGCATTTCGAGAGGGCCATGAAGCCCAAATTCTTCTTCTTCTTCTCGGGTCAGCCCTTATTGCCAAGATAGGGAAGCTGATGGACAGGTTGAAAGACAGATCACAAGTCTCCGAAAGTATACACTAAGTATACATTGATATATAGGTTGAAGGCATAAATACAGGGCTAGAACAACAATACAGGTTTCAGAAGTCTCCAAAAGGGGTTGTATACATACTGTATACAAAAGAATCACAGGATATACAGTGATATACATAATTGGTAGACATTGTATACAACAGTGAAAATGGGGCCAAACGCCTAAAAAACTCCAGCAACAGATTTTGGGATAAATGGGCAGCCCTATTGCTAGTTTTAGGACAGGGAAATTGGGCCGAAACCCAAAATAAAAAATTAGGCCCAAGTACTGGCCCAAGCGGACATAAATCAGACTTAGGTCCAATACTTCTCCCTCTTTATTATTTAATAACTAGTATACGTACCCGTGCGTTGCGCGGATATAATAAATTTTTTATAAAAACATATATTGAGTTATAGTTTATATGGAATATAAATATCCAAAGAAAGTAAATAAACTATAAATTAAATGAAATACAATATATATTTTTTGAAATTATTTTAATCACAATATAAATTTGTTTTGTGGTCCCAATAGTAATGTTTTTATAATTTTCATAATAAACATAAGCCACTTATGGTAATATATAATATAATATAATAAACTATATTAGGTATTGTGTATGTGAAATACTCCCTTTGTTTCATATTAGTTGATCACTATTAGTTTTTTACAGTGCTTAAAAAACATAAATAAGAAGATTATTTTTCGAGTTCACGCCTCAAAATACATATTGTGAATTATACAAACAAATATGAATACTTTCAAAAATAAAATTAATTGCAAGGGTAGTAAAAAAAGTTATTAAAATTTTATTGATTTAGTAAAGTGATCAACTAATATAAATTAATTATATTTAGTATAATGATAAATTAATATGCGACAATTATATTTAATATAATAATAAACTAATATTCCATCAGTTCACTTTTAATTGTCATGTATTTTTTAGAGTAAAACATAAGAATTTTGACTAACAATTTACGATATATTTTTTCATCATATTAATATGCAAATAATGGCTATTTGTAGTAATTTTTGTATAATTTTGGAATATAAAAATATTTTTCTTAAAATATCAATTTAATATAATCATATTTTATTTTAAAAATTGGTCAAATAAACTTTCGAAAATTAAATATGACAATTAAAAGTTGAGGAAGGAGGTATAAAATGAAGGAAGTAATATAAAAGAATACAACTTTTTAGGTATATTGATTAGTGTGCCTTGATTGTATAGTAGACTTCAATGTATGCACACATTTCAATATTTCCATCTTTCTTTCGTTATTTTTAATTAAACAAAATGGCAATGGGCCAATTTATTGAATAACAAAAAAATGTAAACAAAAAGTTGGAGGAAAGTGTCAGGTAGTAGAGAATAAGAAAAAACAAAATGAAAACTTAAAAAAAATGGATCTATCTAGATTGTGGAAGGAGACCAAACTTGCACCGATGGAATATGTTTTTTGAGATTAGGAAAGTGAGCTTCCTCTTTAGATCGTCGCCGGTCAGAGCTACTCCGTCATCTATTAGCTCCTGTGTGTTTTTCCATCTCACTGTAAGTGTTGTTCCTTTGTTTTCTTTATATTCTTCTCTTACCCTTTATCAATTGGGTTCTTTCTAATTGTTAATTTTTTCATATGCTTCCTTGTAAAAAATTTCTTAGAAGAACGAAATCTATAATTTGAATCTCATCACCATAACTTTGGTAAAAAAAAATCTCATTTCAACATTTGAACATTCCAATTAGAACAAAGCCTAAGAAAACTTTTATTCAAGTAGGTATCACACTGGAAATAAGATTTTGATCGGAATTGTATTTAGATCTAGAGTCGTTCCGTCAACAATCATATGTTTCGTAAAATGGTGAGTTCATTTTTTTCTTTATTTTTTTTTAATTGACCTTGTTTAATAAGAACTTCTATTAAAGAGTATTAGCATGCATCATCTTCTTGTCGTGGAGTTAATTTTGCAAAATTTATCAGTTGATGTCTTCTTCAGCTTTATTTTGCGTCGATGTTACTCTATTTGGGATGGTCAACTAAGATATTATATTTTAAATTTAATTTAATTAGTACATGCATGCTATAACATAGTTGTAATAACCTTATGTTGATTCAGATTTTGTTATTTTGCTTGGCAATTGAGAGTTTATGATGTGGTCGTATCAGTTTTTATGTTCTTTGCAATGTCAGATTAGATCTCTATCTTGGTTTTTTATGCTTAACCATGTTGTTAGAGTAGATTGTGATGAATTATTGCTTCTTGAAGGAGCAGGGAACTGATTATTTGTTTTTAAAAATTTGAAAAGATGTCTTACATCTAAAAATATGTAGTTAAGCTATTTTATTTTCCTCTCAATTTGATTCTTTTTACAGCAGTCTCTATATTTTAATCTGGTTTATATTGATATTTTCTGTAGTTTCAATGTGCTTATACCTATATTATGATTCATGGTTCAGATGAAGAGCTTAATAATAAAATTCATATGCTTGATAGATTATAATTCAGTTTACTAAAATTAACATAATGTAAATAATTGTGTGTTTAGTTGGTTAAACTTATTGGAGTCTAGTTTTAATGTGCTGCTTCTTTGAAATATCTAAAAGCATATATGAACTCCTTTAAATACTTGTTACAGGATAGCACGATTAAATCTAAAGTTTAAAAAGTATATAGAACCAAGCCCTTCATTGCATATATATAGGTTAGTTATAAAAAAATAATGTCAACATGCGGTTCCATTTGATATAATGAAAGAGACTGATACTATCCTCAAAGCACACTCAATTACTTAAGTGTGAAATTGTTCACTATATGGATAAGTGTATTCTTCCCCTCCGTTTTTTCAAATTCTTGATACCAATTATTCAAACTCAAGAACTCAAAATATCAACTGTATTATCTGCCACTGTCAATAAAATAGTTAACAATAATAATCTATTTAAAGTATTTTAAAATATTATAATTATTATAAATCTTTATAAAACAAAGTAATGATAAAAGAATAATGGAAATATTAGAGAAGACTAAAGGAAATATTAGAGAAGTATAATGAAAAAATTTGAGATTAAAATTTTACCTGAAAATGTATAATGCAAATACTAAGGATTAAAATTGTACTTGAACATTCATTATCAGTATTTGTCCTTTTAGAACTCTTATTTCTTCTGATTGCATAAAACACTTTCTAACGTTTCTTGACTGTAATTAGCTTGAAAAAACAATGCAAAAAAAGGTAAATCAATCAATTTACATGATAAAAAATTTAATTTAAAATTAATAAATTTGTATATTAATTAAAGTAATCACATAACATTTTAGATCATATAATGTTATCTTTAGGTGTACTATATAGAACACAATATTATTAAAAATTATTTAGTTCGTTAAAATAACATACCTCTAAATGATACCATAATTATAACAACAACTTCATCAGAATTGTTTTATAATAATCATCAACAATTACAGTATATATAAAACATCCCAAAGAATCTGCATATCACAATACATTTCGGAACACTTCTTTATATACTACATTTATAGCCTCATCAGTTTATTGTCCGTCATCATTGTAACTCAGTATTTTTAATCCCTTTCTACTTGTTACTCTAGAACAGCTACATAAAGTTGTCTATGGGTAAACACTGATTTCTTCAAAAATAATCCAACATGAGATAAAGACTGTCCTTGGCTCTTGTTGATTGTCATGGCAAATGATACAGTTATAGGAAACTGTCTTCTTTGAAACTTAAATGAGATTCTAGCATTTGAAGGTGTTAAAGTCATTCTTGGAATAAATACCTTATGTCCAGCCATCTGTCCAGATAAAATCTTTGCTTCAATTACTTGATTTTCAAGTTTAGTAACAATCAACCTAGTGCCGTTACATAGTCCTGCTGTCTGATCAATATTTCTTAGTAACATCACTGGAACTCCAACTTTTAAAGTAATTGAATGATTTGGAACTCCAGAACATTTAATAGTGTTCAAAAAATCTGGGGTGTGTACATGTTCCAAAGCTGAATAAATATGATCAGACTTGCATATTTTGTCAGAACTCAAATATGATTTCTAAGGATTATGATTCAAGGAGATCATATATTGATTGATTGATTCCACCATATCAAGAGTCGGAGCAAGAATGGCTCTTTGTTGTAGATATCCAACATCATTACAATTAGTACTAAAATCTGAATACGTACTTCCACAATAGCTGCTATTGGATCAGTATATTCAATTATTAGAAGATCCTTTGGTATTGAAACTTTATCAATTCCATCAAATGAATTACCAATACTACTATCCCCAACAACCAATATCCAATTAGAAAACTCTTACAACTCTTTTAGATCAGTATCAGCGTCACTGTTTTGCAACCTCATATTCTTTGTCAGTGTTAATAATTCACAATGGGGCCATAAATATGAAGAGTTGAGAGTTGCATTAACAATATCTTGTCGACTACCTTTTGGGATCACATGAAGAATTTGTCTGAAGTCACCTCCAAGAACAATTTTTTACCACAAATGGTAATTCTGACTTAGTTGCGTCTTTGTAGCCAATAATATCTCTTAAAGTCTTATCAAGAGCTTTAAAACAATGTTTATGCATCATTGGAGCCTCATCCCAAATAATCAACTTAGTTTTGATTAGCAAATGTGCTAAAGGAGTACCTTGTTTTAAATTGCATGTTGAATCTTCAGTTATATTTAGCGGGATAACAAATCTTGAATGTGCTGTTGGGCCACCTGGTAATAAAAGAGATGCAATCCCGCTAGATGCAACTGTTAAAACAACATCTCCTTTGGACCTTATGGCAGCCGATAAAGTCTTTCAAATATAAGTTTTTCCTGTTCCTCCAAATCCATATAAAAAGAAAAATCCACCCATATTTTCATTAATTGCTGCCATAATTTTTTTATACACTAATTTCTGCTCATCCGTTAAATTTATTACCAATTGTTGATGTTCATCAGCTAAAGCTCATTTATTGTAACACATTTCATCACAAATTAATCTATTGGTGATGTCAACATCATCCTTAGTGTAAACATGTATTGGCATTGTAAGAAAATCTGAAAAACTTCTTCCACAACTTTTTAAAAAACTTTCTATCTTTTGCAAGCAACAATTCTTCAAATCAACATCTGATAGATAAGCTTCTGAAAAAATAATATATATATAATAAATTAATATTTAAAAGTAAATATAATAAACCAATTAATCAAACAAAAATAATATAGAATTCATGATAATAATAAGATTAATTTAAATTTAAAACAGTATTGGGTACCTGGGTTATCTAATACTCTTCTTTGTTCATGAAGAATATCTTCAGATAGTAAATGCCATGTTGATTGCCAAACAACCTCCGAACGTGACATTGAATTTGATATAAGTAGCATAGCAAATAATTGGCTTAGATATGATGGCATTTCCCACTGACTTGCTTCTACTATAGCATCAACATATTCTTTGTCATCATCTAATAATCCTAAAGCATAACATGCATCTCTAAAAGTCTCATGATCAATATCATTTATTCTTCTGATATCCTCATATGAAGTGGGACCTCTAACAATATTCAATAACAATCTAAGATAATATTGCTCACCAGATTCCGATGGAACAAAGAAAATTCTTCCAATCGAAAATGTAGAAGTTTTTCTTTTATCCCATCTCTTAGATTGTTACTTCCAAACAAACTTTAAAGGAAATTCTGCATAGGTTAAATCTCTTGCTTCAGGAAATTCCTTGTTTGCTTCAAACCAACTTAAAAACTTGGATTCCTTTATGGTTGGTTTATTGATGACAACATCAATTGGATCATCATCTGAAAATATGATATTCTGATTACCTGGTAAATGAAAAGATAACCTTTCTACAGAAGGTTCTCTATGGTGGATTGGAAATTTGAAGATTCTCCAAGCTACTTCATATGGTGATATATACCGACAATCACATTACATATTTATTTCATCAACCCCTCTTGAATCTGAAGAATTCGCACTATCACAAAAAACAGCTGTAACACGGTCATGACCTTTATTAACATACTTAAATAAGTATTTAATTGACCTTGATTGATTCCACCATTCAGCATTAATATGCGCCCCATATTTCAACAACAAAAATCTATTGTGTGGTACAACATATCTATTATCCAAATCAATACCTGATCTCTTTGTAGATCTGCCATCATCTCTTCTTCTATATACAGGATATCCCTCCTCATCAATTGAGGTAGAAAGAAAAAACCTTTTTGAAAAGTGTTTTGAACATTTTCCATTTTGCATGCAAGGAGATGATTTTCTAACTGAACCACATGGGTCATGCATCATAAAGTTTGTAACAGCCACATAATAATCCGGATCAAGTAATTTATTTGGTAATTCAGCTGAAATAATATCATCAATATCACCAATATTTGGAGATTTATTATGTAGAAATAGCAAAATATGCGCATGAGATAATCCACGCTTTTGAAATTCAATAGTATAAATCACTGAATCAAAGGATAAATATGCTATTATTTTTTATTACTGTTTCAAATTAAATATAAACAATTGTGGTATAATAATAAGGTAATAATATACCTGCTTTTACTTGTCCAAAAACTTTGTTGTCTCACAAATCCTTTATCAAGTGATCTAATTTGACTTTAAAGACTCTTGTTATAATGTCTGGCCGATCTTCTGGAGCCAATCCCCTACTGTTCACAAATCTAGTGATCTCAGGCCATTTAAGATTGCAAGTAAATGTAATAAATAGATCAGGATATCCGGCCCATTTACATATTGACATTGCATCTTGATAATTTTGCAACATGTAACGTGTACCTCCAGTGAAAGAAGAAGATAATATTACTCTTTGTCCTTTAGAAGAAGGCTGAGTGTCTCCCTGTAAAACAGCTTCTTGTAATCCCTTATAGAAGTCTGCTCTCAAATGTGTTTGATGGAGCCTATAAAATAGCAATCGAGAAGATTCTATCATTGTATATCCATCTACCAAGAATTGTTGAAATAATCTTTTAGCCGATACAATTGTTGGTACTTCATTCTTCCTTTCTTGAATTTTGTATGAAAAGTATTCAAGAGAACTAACATATTTCCTTCCATCAGATGATTCATCAATTCCATTTAAGAGAATATCTTCTCTATATCCATCTTCACCAAATGGAAAAAGTAATGGATATTGCAAACCTAAGTATGCTGCATTCAATTCACTTATTCTCTTAAGTTGTCCAGAATGACTTTCAATTATTATATCTCTGTCAGAACTAGTTGGTTCAAAATCACCAACCACCAAAGCTGCTACCTCAGAAACTATTGGCAAATTGTACCTTCTTCCATCTGATCCTCTTTTTCCTATCAGTCTTAGTTTAACATCTGCACTTTGATCAATTTGAAATCTATCTCTTACCATTCGAAAAGATTTTGTAAGCACATTGTGTTGATCTAGCATTTCCTTGAGATCATTAACAATTTGAGCATGAATTTGACTGTTGCTTTCACTACGACTAAAAAAAAATAGTTATATAAATAATAGTGATTAATAATTATAATTATATTGAACGTTGTAAAATTTATATATACTATAAATACTTACTTGATAACATTAATTCTATTTTGCACCTCATTTTCTGTATCATATATATACAATTGTGCAAATTTTGGAGTAGATCCCTTGGTAGGTAATAAGCTTCCAATTTTATGATAATTCTGTCCAGATAATCTGAATGTTCTTGACCCTTTTGTTTGATTGACAGATGCATCAATTTTTCCTCCCATTGATGTAAATGAAAACATAGAATTATAATTTCTTATATTCTCTCTGAAATGACGACTTTTGTCACCTAAATTAATTTTATGTTATTCAAACATTTAAAAGAATATATTCTATTAATAATGTAGTAATTTGATAAATAATTTCAATTACCTGATCCAAATAATAATTCCTTTAGCAGTGTAGGAGGATCCTTTGGATTTGGAAGCTTTATCTTTTCCTTACCGCAACACAAAGTGAAAACAAGTTTTATTTTTTTGTATCTCTTCTCAATTCTTTCTTCATACCAAAAGTACGCACCGCAATGTTCACACTCATAAGTAGGATCTCCCATATCCCAATAATCTAATAGTATTTCATTTAAAATTTAAAAGATAGAGTTTAATTATTTATTGTAGAAAAAACATAAATCGATTTGTTGATGAAATGTAATATTGAAACAAATACCTTGATTGTAAATTCTACCACCTTCAATTTCATCCCCTATAAATATAAAAAAAAATGTAAAAAAATTATTACTATACAAAATTTCGCACATTAATAAATTATAAGAACATAAAATGTGTTTAAGTATATATTCATACCTTCCAACATATTATCATATTCATTTTCATAAATATTTTGCTCATTTGATTGAACATTAGAATGTTCCACCGAAAATGCATTCTCATCCACCATTATATGTTTACCTTTAGATTGCCTTGGATTTGAAGAAGAACTACTTGGCAAATCTAGCATAAAGGAATATGCATTAACTAATGTACTTTCAATGGAGTAACAAATCAGTCTACTTATGCAAGCATTGATTCTCTACAGAAAATAAGTATAACAATATTATATAAGTGGAAATAAGAAATGCACAATAAATTACTTAATAAGCCTACAATCATTCATCATATTTTATTAGTTTATCATCACTAAGTTAATCACTTTGTACTAACTAATTTTACAAAGTTAAATGACAATTGTGAATGTATTGCCACTAAATTAACTGTATTAGGCATAATGTATGTTTTTTTAGATTGTAAAATCTGTTAAATCTGTGTCATATTTAAAAGAAATCAGTAATCATGTCTTCCATCAAAATCTCTTCCCCCTTATAGTATTACAATTTTTAATGGATGTGTTTGTCCAATTTATAAACATTTTAACACTTAATTAAAGTGTTTCTGAAAGTGTAAGAAAGTTGCTCAATTAATCAAACAAAAAAAAGATATGAAAAAACTAACCATTAACATCAGATGAGTGTTTTCCACGTTTTTGATTCTGTTGTAAGCAGATTCTGTTTTTTCTTGCTATTTTTTTTATGATCTTTCATGTCTTTGTTGTATGTTATTGAACTTTATATCTCTTTAAATGGATAAAACCTCAGAACTGAACATCAGTTAATTTAGAGCAGTTTATTAATTTTTTAGATCTGTATCCTATTATTGAATAACTGTAAAATTTAAATTTACAGTCAGTTGGGCAAAAAAGGGAGATTTTTACACAATATATTTGTTAGTTGAGTCTCAAGACTCTTGTTTTTGTACCATCATTATATATTTTTTTTTAATTTAAAAATATCAGTCAGTTAATAGAAAAAACTATATAATAAAATCTGTCTAACTAATATGTCTAAATGACCATATTTTATTTTCAATGTTTTTTTTGTCAGAAGCATACATATAGATTTATCATAATGATAAGAGACTCAAATATATGAAATTGTGTGATAACTTTTCAAAATTTATTGGATATTACCTTTAGTATACTGTCTTGTTGGAATAAATGAAAGTTTATACGTCCATTAGATTAGTATTTGATTAGTTCAAGCCTTTTTGTTCTAATTATGAGAAAGCTATTCATAATTATATACTTTACTATATATGATTGTTGTAATACTTAATCTTGTTCTAATTATGTAAAATCTATTCATAATTATATATTTTTTCTGGTTCAACAGTGTGATTAAGGTGTAGAGAGGTATGGGATGAACTGAGTTGTGCTTCTGTTCATTGAGTTTAATATGTTTTAAAACGTAGATATAGCTGTCTCCTTGACAATAAATTTTATATTTGTGTTATACTAAGATCTATTCTTTCAATTAGTTTGTACTTGATTATTATAAACACATGGACATATAATAGATTGAGGTAATCCTCTTATTTCTCCTCGTATTATCCAATCAAAGTTTAACTCTAATATTACTCCCTGCAGTGCTTGAACAATTCTAATACATAAAGTTAGTGAAAGCCTATTTATTGATTACCTATGGCAGTCATATTTTGGTTTTATGAGGGAAGCTATGACTATTCTGTTAGTTAACATGTTAAGGAGGTTCTATTTTGACTTATCAAAAATTTTCATATTTGAATTATGCCTTTTTACAGATTAGCTTAAAAATGGTTATTTTTCTGTAAATAGTATAGACTCAATGTATGATATTTATGGATACCTATTATACTATAGCTTGTGAGCTGTTCTATTGATGGATATATGAGACTGTTTTGTACATTTTTCATACCTCACTTTTTGACTTAATTCATTCTAAGTGATAACAATAATTTGAAACTTCAGGATTTAATCAATTGTCTCTTATGTTTTGTAGATTGCTTAGAGGTTGTTTAATGGAAGAAATATTTCCTGCAAGTATATTGTTGGCAAAGATAATTGCTTTATATGTAATACTTAAGGTTAGTATGTAGTTATTATTGTTAGCATCATTCATATTATTATCTGTATTCAACACATTATTATTTGAAGTTATCTGACAGATTTTGCTATTTGAAACTTGAGAAGTTGACACTTAATTATATATCACACAAAGAATGGCACATGTTTAAAAGTGAAATAACATCATATGCATATATAGAAAGTAAAATAACAACAATCAGTACTAACACAATGAAATACATTCTTAAAACAAGAATGGATAGTTTAATATTCTAAAATAAACTAACTTAAAAAATTAAAGTCTATCTCCCATTCTGACAAACTTATGCCTTTTTCTCCTTCTTTATAACTTTGTGTAACTTGTTAGATGGTAGTTTGACATTTAATCCCTCATCATCTGCATGTGTTGGCCGAACTCCAACATGTTTGCCATTATTGGAATATAACTTTTCAGCCAAATCAATCACATCTTCTGTTTGTCAAGAAACACAATCTAAAATGCTATTTTTGATAGGTATCTGTAAATAATTTAAATACATACATAATCAAAAATTTATGTGTGTTGCCTAGTAAAACACATAATGTAAAATAACATACTATGTTTTAAAATCTGAAAAGTTAAAAATACGAAATATATAGGTTGAATTAATTTAAATACCTCAATTAGTTTATCTTCATCAATGCTCTGTTCACAATCAAGAGATGCCTCCTGTTTCAAAAATTATAATTAATTAATTTATATGAAAATTAATTAATATGCCTCCTGTTTTAAAACTAATCGTAACCGTTTAAGGATAATATTTATTATAAACTAAAATTTTAACATTTCTATTTTGACTAATTAATTAGTTGGCCTAATTTGTTTTAAGGATCATGCATTATCCATTCTTTTAAGCCTTCTGGTCATTTAGTTTAGTTTTTATTTCATGGCCTTTAAGTAGTATTGTTGTGAAGAGTATGATGTTTAAACATATGTTATTTACCTTTTTCCATAAAGTTCGATAAAGTTACTATTTGTCTTATAGATAGGATATCTTTGATAATTCTATTTTTTTTTTATTAGAGCATGTTTGGATAGGTTTATAACTTATGATTTATTACACAAAAATCACAAAATAGAATTTCAACGATCTTATTGCATCATAGAAAAATAATTTTCTTATTAAAATTAATTATTTGTAATTTGTAATCATAACAAATTCTAAACTAAAATTTAAAAAATTAAATTTTATTAAAGAATTACTTAAATTCATCATGATATAACCATTTAAAAAAATATAAAATTTATATAAACATAACGATTAAAAATTTAAATGATCCGCTTTAAAAAAATTTACAAAAAATTAAATAAAACGTGAATATGAAAACTGAGTTACTAATATATATTATCATGTTTTTTTTTTCTAATATTAAACTTTTATTTACAATTAGAATTTAAATTGTCGGTTTTACAACTTTCCATTACATATCCACGAACTTTTAAAACTGATTAACAAAAATAAAAAATTCGAATTTGTTAAGAATAAAAATAAATTTATTTATTTGCAAAGTCACTAAATATGGTTACTATAAAAGTGTAAATCATGATTATTATTTTTTACCCTTTTTTAATAGCAACTACAAGGCAAGTTGTTGTCTCCTATGGTGATTAAAATAATTAAATTATCTCCAATTATTATTGCAGTTATTTTTTTTTAATTATTAAGGACAATTTTAAATTTGTGTATGGTAGTTTTATGATAGAATCCTAAAATTAAGGTAACTGATTAAGATCTTTTTTCGCCTAATGTATTTTGGATCATACTTTTATCATGATTTTTTTTTTCAAAGTAAATTTTGAAAGTATTTATTATTAACAATAGATAATCAAAAAATTTCACATGCTCAACTTATCCATATTAAAAATTACAAAAAATTTAAATAACTAATCCATATTAAACTCTTCAGGAAAACATGCTTCAAAATCATAGGTGCACAATAAACCATTTATCTCCAACCCAAAATAACAGACATGCAATAGAAAAAAAGAATAACAAACATGACAAATTAAATCCCTTTGTTCAATCTTAAATAATTATAAAAATAAATATGGATAATTTTTTTAAAAATACTTATAAAAATAAAGATAGATATGTTTTTCTTCAAAAAGTAAAGGTTAAAGAAAATAAGACATGCTACATATATGTTGGGTTATTCAATTATGAATATGAATATTACTTATTAGTTAAATATATTAATTAATTAATTAATTAATTTAAAAATCAAACTTCTTTATTTTTTAAAAAAAATGGATAACTATCCTTATATAAACTGCATACAAATAATTAAATTGTCACGATCCAAAAATGGACGTGATGGCACTCGTCTTATCCCACCAAGACAAGTTAGCCTAGCACTCACCCATTACAATAAAATGAGGAAATTTCATAATTAACTCAAAAACACCCCAAAAACTAATTGTCACGTGTACAAGCCTCTAAAGTATTACAATAGATTTGAAAGAAAACGTAAGTCTCAAATGATGTTGTCTCTAAAATAGAACAATATCATAAATAGGAGTAAGAAGGTTCGCTAAGATGACAAACAGCTACCTCACAAATCTCCAAGAAGCCTCGGAAAATAAGAGAATGAAAAGTATCACAAAATCTAGGCTCGTAACCTATAAAAAATTGTAGAAGCAAGGGGTGAGTACTAAACCACACGGTACTCAACAAGTACACCTCTAAACACAAGCTAAGGGAATAGAGTACGAGTACTCCTTACATCCCAACTGAACCTCCACAACTACAACCTGCATAAAACCAGCCTAACCTAACAGTTCATAGTTTATATAGCACCCAGCTCAACAACAATCACTTTAACAAATTACATATCATCAACAACAAACTCAATATTCATCAATCACAACTTTCACAAAAAGGCACTTACAAATATCAACAACATACAAGGTCAAGTTCATCAAATAGAGGTAATCAAACATCAAGTACTTTCCAACCACCAATAAAACACATAATCATCAAGAATGAAGGATGTCATGGGATGCAATGCAATATGACACCATGAAATGATATGCGTCAGAATACCAAGTACTCTCTCAATCGTATATACATGATACTCCTCGGAATATACATCGAGAGTTCATGATCCATGAGGGACTCGCGAGGTCCATATACCGTCACGGACAATCTTCACGTGTCTGTGCGGACGATCTCAACGCACTATCATAAATCAAATAAATTTCGCACGGACGATCTCCACGTGCCCAAATTATAATCTTAACATCTCACCATCCCCAGCACGGACGATCTCCACGTGCCCAACTTATACTCAATCTCATGTCAATGCATGTGCACAATATGATTTCAATAAAAGGGATGATGTATCTCAATCAAATATCAATATGATATGTAATCACCTCAACTATCACCAGTATACGGGTTCAATAAAGAACACAATCACAAATAATAAATCAAGTCAATAATATATCAACTAATGCCCATATGCTTTGGCATTCTCGAATTACAATCCAAATTCTATAGTAATAAACTTTCCCTTTATAACACTGGTACCCGTACCAATTCCCGTCACAAACAATTCTCAACACATCACACACAAACAATTAATCACATTGCCTTTTATTACCCCTTTTTCATCATTAGAATTAATCAACGTGGACAAGTTAACCCATCACCAAGTCTCATTACTCCCAAACAGATATTACAAGGAAATACACGAATTTCATACACTTAACAAGAGTTTAGAAATCCACTTGCCTTAATTAATTGAACAATCACTCCGGGTCTCAAGTATATAGTTAATTAATTTATATGAAAATTATAGTTAAATTTTAATGATTTTTACACTTACAATCAAACTGTGTATAAGAGAAGGATGACAATATTCCTTTAGTAATGCTTCATCATCAATGAACTTAACTACTTTGTAGACATTATCATTCTTGTTAATGTTTGAATCCTTAATCTGGACTTTAAACATGAGCTTTTTCTCAATCAAAGTATCAAGTTCTGTGGGATAACCATTGTCAGCATCTCCTATTAATCCTTCCTTCAATTCCTTGGCAGTCTTTCCAATTAGTTGTAGAACCTCTTTATTCGACAACAATAATGATATAAATCCAGTTTCATCAGTAACATGAATTTGAAGTCGATACCTAAAATGTATAAAATAAAGTGTTATATAATGTTAATTAAATTTTAAATATTTATATTGTTTGCTCCAACCTGTGAATAACTTATATAACTTCAACATTGCATTTTAAGCAATAATATTTGTCTCCCAATGATCAACCTTTGTGATACACTTCTTGCAAGCCAAGTATGACCATTGGTGACCAAGTTCCAAACAAACAATCTTTACAACAATCCAATAGGTAGACTCATGTGAGTTAATATAGATGGTTAGACAGTTATATGTACTATAAAAATATGTTCTTATAAATAATAATATAATATACAACTCACTTCAGTGCATTGAAGGAAATCTTTAATAATTTTAAAAGACACCATTCCTGTAGATAACTCCTCAGAAATTGAAATATGTTTTTGTGAACTTGTTTGTGAAACCTTCTCATATTCGCCTGATGCAATTAACTTGTTTTTAAAATCAGAAGATTGTGGTAGATCTGTATTAATCCATAGTTTGGTTTGGTACCAACAACTATGAATAGAATAGGTATCTGTAAAATAATTTATAAGATTTATTAAGTTAGATAAATATATTTGGAATAATGATAAACAACTATGCAACAATTAATATGAATTTTAGAATTCATACTTCTAAATTTGTGTGTCTTCATTAATTGAAGAACGACAATTAATGGTTCATCTGTTGATCCAGATAAATGTGATTGCATTTGAAAGGCGAGATCACCCCATAAAGTGGCAGAAATATTGTTTTTCCTGCGTGAACAATGTTATGAAAATATGAAATAATGGTCTATACCCTATTAAATGAAAATTGTTTAATAAAACTTACTTTTCATCTTCTACAACAATATTCATGAAAGAACTACTGTTGTCTCCTTGCTTTGACAATTGAATTGGTTCATATGAGACAACATGTCCAACAACATCTTAAATAATAATTCTTCAAGTTTAGATATAATATTTACAATAAAATGAAATGAAGTATATAATATAGATTACTATTTACCAATTAGTTGATTTTCGTCGGTGTTGTGCTGAATTGCCACTTCATCGAAAGTGCGTAGCTTAAAAACATCCATATGAAAAGAGGAATCTTCAAGTTTAGTCACAATAGTATTCTGAGTGAATATAAGCTTGTGTTTATGAGAATTAGATTTAAATTTAGAGTGATAAGAGGCTATGACAAAATATTTCATTCGATATAAACCATGATCATAAATCTTGTCTCTGAAATACTTTATTGTGTACTTGTCAATAGATGCGTGTATTCGATCACCCTATATGCAAACAAAATTTTGTTAAGCATTAATCATTATCATTAATGTATAATGTATAATAATAATAATAAAATTAGAGAATAAAATTAAATTCAGAAAGTTGATTTAAATCATACCTTTTCATCCTGCAAAATCAACTCCATAGAATACGGAATATCTGGCTTGTATTTATCGGGCGTTGTCCAGAAACGAATAACGCGAACTTTTAAATTCCAGTTCATTGAGTTATTGGTAATTTCAGTTATTGTGTTATATTGTAAAGCCATATTTTGTATTGTGAAATTCGACAGAAACATGTTTAGTTTGACACAAATGATGTCTTTATATATGTACATTTTAAGTGAGTTGAGAAGCAATTTATCCGGAAGTTTATGAATTGTGGATAAGATAGTAGGGGAGTTATGGAACCTCTTTACTAAAAACTGCTCTTAATTAAAATTGCTTTTGATTTCTTTTTTATTACATAATTACAGGTTAATTCAAATGGTGACATATATTGCTATTTGGTACTTGAGAAGCTGACACGTAATTCTATAGTATGCAACTGAACGGTATAAATTGATATATATATATATATATATATATATATATATATAAAGTTAAAGTTAAATTTAAGTTGAATTTATTTTATTGATTGTTGTATATATGTAATTAAATTTTTAAAATTGACACGTGTATCATTTTTTTTTAAATTGACACGTGTATATGTAAAACTGGCTTGAATTTATTTATTGACTGCTTTATATATGTAAGATATTTAAAAAAATTAAAAAGTTGACACGTACATATTTCCAAATGATGACAAATGTTTATATTTTTTTTAATAAATTATTATTTTAAATGTAAAGATAGAGATTAATTAAGAAGATGACACATGTATATTTAAAACTTATTTGAATTTTTTTCACGAATTGTTGTGTATATAATTAATTGTTAATTGATTTTTAAAAGTAAAAAATGTGAGATTAATTGTGGCGCTGACACCTAAGCACTATCACCTCTCCTATTATATATATATATAGATTTGTTTAATAAGTACTTGCTTATTTGATAACAAATTTTAAAGTTTAACTTAATTCAAATTCCCCATGGATGAGTTATTCTCATATTAGTTCATTATAAACCCTTTATTTGAAAAACTTTGAAACTTTCTTTACTTGGTCATATTTTAGACAAGAATGTTTTTCTTTTCCTGCAAAAATGTTTTAAGTGTAAAAATTCAATTATTTCCTGAAGTGATTAAGCATTCCTTCTTTTTTTTTAAGTCTTAGACAAATATTTTAAATCACCGGATAATCGCGTGTTAGCGGACACTTCAAATGCTTTAAAATTCTTCTTGAAGTGTAAATGTGAACCCCGAACTCCCCTTGGTATTTCAATTGATTTTTCTGTTTTAAATCTTTTGAAATTCTAAGTTGTCTTAATCTCTCAAAGATTAAGTGACGACTCTTTTCCCAAATAAAAATAAATAAAACACTCCCCAAACTTAGAAGACATTATTGAATGTTTTAATCGAAAGAAGATGTGTTTTGTTCTTATATTTATATAAATCTGATTTATCTCAACTTGAATGTTTCTTTGAGTAATTGAAAGCGGTTCTGGAACAATTTTTCTTAGATTATTAATTGGTGATAATTGATTTTGAGTGTACTTATATATTCAATGTCGTATTTTACCCATGATTAACTTATGTTACAAAATAATTTCACATATATTCATGTGTTTTGAGAAAAATTAATGTGAGTAAGCTAATATATGTGATAGACATATTTCGGGTCAAAATGCAGCAGGAATAGATCAAAAATAATAAAAGAAAAAAAATTCAAGCACTATGAACAAAAGATACATGATTTGACGTTGAAAGGAGGGAGTTTGCGGTGCAAAAAAGGCACTCATCGATGAACCCCCACGTTAGGATTGTGCTTGAGCTTCAGTGTAATGAAAAGTCAGCTTTATTGCGCGATGGAGGGCGCATCGACGAGCTAAAAGACTGCAATGAAGGGCACCCCACGGAGCCTAAGCCATACGTTGGAGTAAAGTCACAAACAAATATTTCACTGAGGGATCATTTTACAAGTCAAGATCACATCCAACTAGAAATAGTTGTTATTAATAAAACCTTGGACAAATTGTTTGGGGGGTTGGGGAACACTTTTTGCTAGCCACAAGTCGAAGAGAAGCCTATTGTTCATGAGTAGCTAAACACCTTTATCCTGTGTAACGGCTAAAAACATGATTATTTAATAGATAATTGATTCGACAAATTTGATCATCATATTAGTTATTTTTACGTTCTTAAACTCATTATTTTAATGCTTAACTACTCTTAGAATATATGAATGCTCTCATTGTAAACTCATAAACAGAATCATGAGATAGAACACTGAAATAGGAAGTAAGATTCTTACTTTATTATTAAAACAGAGAACTGATTTGCGTCTATGATCAATATGAATAAACCTAGATTGCCTTACTTGGTTACAAAATGTGAAGCTATATTCGTTTAGATTGATTTATCACAATTTTGGTCAACGATGTAGGTGTGAATCCAATGATTGACGATTAAAGGCTCGAAAGAATATAATAATATCATTAAATTTGGTGGGTTAGCATAGTATGTTTGCGTACACGGGGTTCAGAACAAATACCAAGCCCCCATCAAAGCATTTTGCCAAATCCTACTGGAGCTGATGTAGTCTTTGCTCGTGCACCAAGTTTTTGTTCTTTGGGTTTGCGGAGACCAAGGGAATTGGTCACTATGTTATTTGCGTGCTCACATCCACGTTCGCAGAGAGATAAAACGACAACTCTTTGCGTTCATGAATGTGTTTAGGTGTTCGCGGAGAAGAGTCGTCATTGACCCAACCCAGTTGACTACTGTGATCAGGGCCAATGGCTCGAGTTCTTGGAGTTAATTTAACAGGGATATATTTTGTGATGATCTCAAAATTTCACATCATTTTCCCAAATTGTGAAGTTGATATTTTTAGCTATAGAGCTGATTTCAGTTGCTACTTGTTAGAAATTGTTGGGGCACATGTTCCTTAAGCCGAGTAAGACCAATTAATAGAGTCAATTTTAAAAATTTCTGGCACAGGCTCCACAATATCATTTTGATTCATTTTTGGGTTTGTCTTCAATTATTGCGATTTTGGTGTCAAAACGTCTCTATTGATGTTGTTATTATTCATTTGTTAGCATAACAATGACTAGAGGCGGTTCAGAAGGTAAAAGATCTGATTTAGTAGATTCAAAGCATGCATGATCAACTTTGAGGTAAACTACGCCTTACCGATCTCTAGATTGAGCTTGTGTTTGTATATTCATGTTGAATAACTAATTTTGGGAGGGATTTCTAGATTGTATCATGTTTAGTGGCCTTAGAAATTCTCCAACGTAGCTTCAAAAGACTTAGCTCCTTCTAAAGTGATGTAGCAGACTTGGGTATAATATTATGAATCCTTAGCTAGGAGACAACTCTACTCTTGTAACCGTTCCTGATGTTTCTTTGGCGATTTGGGGCCTTGTTGGTGATATTGGATCAGTTCTTGGATTTCGAGCTAAGCAAGGGCCCTGATGATTCTGAAGATAGTTTTGCTATACGGTTTGTGTCTGCGTGAAGAAGATCGTATGATTTGGAGGTATTTAGTGTTAGGAAAGGCAAGACACTAATAAGAATGTCGACATGATAACAACGAAATAATATCCAAGTCTAAATTTTCCCTTTCAATTTGAACCAAGAGAAGACAAACTAAATCAAGTAATACGAAGAATGAACAACAAGTATATCAACCAAACTAAAATAATAAGACAAGAATAAACCAATCACAAAAGACACAGAGATTTACATGGAAAACTAAAAAACCACGGGACCAAAAGCTTCACTATAAACACCTAGAGTTACAATATTGTTCTCCAAATTTGGCCACAAAATAAGTGTCAAACAACGAGCAACAACAAAACAAGATTGCACCAAAACTAGAGAATTAAATGAGAGATTTCACCCAAAAACGAGCTACTATTCACGCCCCAAAATCAGAAGCTACAGATAACCATATCCGATCTCCGTCATTGAATTGCAAGAACCAGATGCTGAGAACTCCCACGATCCAACGATTAACGAAGCGGATAACTCTGTTTGAAGCGGATTGCCTGAGTAGAAAATTTTCTGATGCAAAAATGGGATTTTTCTCAATCTCTAAAACGACTCTCCATTGATTTTTCTCTCTTGTATTTCTGAAAATAAGACTTAAATAAGCCTTATATATGTCACATAATAATGGGCTTATGGGCTAAAGTGGACTGGTCCAAATAAGACTTTTATTTATCCACATAGGAAGGGAAAAAAAGTTCCTAAACCCAACATTTAGAGCCTTTTAGCCATGGTTCAAGGCTTGACGTCCCTCCTTTAGCCATAGTTCGAGGTCACACATTTCTACTAGCTATTGTTTGAGGCCCTGGTACATGTTCACTCGTCGTGATTTGAGTTCGGACCCGCTTCTTTTAGTCTGGTTTAAGTCTTGGCATGATGTACTATTGGGTTCTTCGGGATGCTTTTGTCACTATTTGAGTTTAGGGTTGACTGGTTCAGTTTTGTAATACTTTTAGTCTTAGTTAGTGTTATACTTGGCTCTTTTGTGTACTTATCGGGCTTATAAGGAGTCTGTTTGGGTTATTTACTTTTCGATTGCGCATGATTGTATCTTCTAGGCTTATGGGGGTGCAATTAGGTTATAGATAACTTTTTAGTAGTTCTTTCTAGACCTGTGAGCTTTGTAGTTAAACTTTTTGTTATCACTTTATTAATTTGATCTCTTGTCACTATTTACTTTCTCGTTTTTCATGTTGTTTTTACTTTCCAAGCTCAATCGACCTATGATACCTATTGAGTACTTGTTGTTTTGGTACTCATGCTGCACTTTGCATCTGTTTTCTTGATGCAGATCCCAGCACCGGCCATCAACAATGATTCAAGTTTGATTGCAGAGATCTTTGGAGAATATTGAGGGTGAACTGTTAACGTCCTAGTTCGGCCTATATCCATATGTAGATAGTTTTTTACTAGTCTTTTGGATTCAAGACAAGTCTGTACTTTTGAGACTTGTACTTTCGTCCACCAGGTTGTGAGATTGGATCATGTACTCTTTCTCTGTATGTATATATTGATGTTATTTCTTTTTTCCATTGCGTTTCTTATTTTATTGCAGTTAATTTTTCGTTGGTTGTTGATTCTGCCTAATATGTTTGTTACTTGTCGTTCCAGAATATGAGTTACCTACTAGTGACTTATGACTCAAGTTTTCGAGTTGGTACCATTTTTTAACTTTATTAAGTAGTATTATATTATTAGAAATTGTTTGATATAATGTAATATATAATTAATTATCTTATTTGATATAATTAATGTAATTCAATCATTAGTTATACACACTAATTAATGCATAGTGTGTATAAATGCATTAATTAGTGTGTAACAATACTACAATAGACTGTCATAGCCCAACGGTTTTAGATCCCTTAGATGGGTTCCAGATTCCTTGAATGAGTCAGTGTTTGCGTGTTCAAATCTCACCAATATGAGTTGTGGTGCACTGGTGGGAGTGCTTCACCCTTAACCAGAGGTCTCGGGTTCGAGCCATGGGTATGGAGAAAATCCTATTGGGAGCACCACTCCCGAATGGGCCCTGCAGAGCGCGATCCGAATTTAGTCGGAACTCCAACGTGGGCTCCGAACACCGGATGAGAAACCAAAAAATAAAGAAAAAATTACTAAAATACACGTCTTATGTTTCCCTTATTTGTAATATTCCCTTCTATTTCTAAAAACCTCTAAAATCTCTTATTTCTCTCCTAATTCTAAATTATTTTATAATGCATCCGAGCTAGTTTTTAATGTATTCGAACTACATATTATGTATCCGATTTATTTTACTTTTTCAGGGATTAATGTAATTACAAACTAAATAGGAATAGATTGTAATTTCATATTAAAACTATGTGATTTCTAAAATTTATTTTTAAAAAAAGGGAAAAGGGTTAAAAATGCCCTTAACGTATTCCAAATGGTTCAAAAATGCGCTCATTTCACCTTTTGATTTTAAAAATGCCCTCAACGTTTTTTTAAGGTTTAAAATTGCCCTTTTTTAATTGCCGACTGACATGGCAAATGTGACATGGATTTTCTTTACCCATTTCAAAATATATGACCCACTTAGTCTGAAAATCCATTTCGAAAAACTTGACCCGATCATATTTGGGTTTTTTGTTTCCATTAGCTCTAGTTCTCTTCTTTCTTCTCCTTCAATTCATACGTTCTCCATTCTCTAGTTAATTGCAGGAAGAAAAAGATGGAAGAACTACATCAAGATTTGTCAAGTTGATGTTTTTGCACATGGCTGCACTACAAACTTGATTATGACGTGAATTTTGATAAATATCGAACGGAGATTCTGCAGGTTTTCTTAGTTCTGTTGTAAGCAAGTTCTTGAATTCAATTTGGTTGGAAAGAAACTATCTTGAAACTTAGGATTTTAAACCATCTTGGACAACTAATTCTTAGGATTAAAATTCATATAGTAACTCTAAGGAATAGTGCTTTCAAAAAGCTAGCAATTAACCGAAAAGTTATGCATAAGTAAATCTTTCAAGGGTATTAATTCGCAATCGCAATACGGGAAATATCAAGAAGAAGAAAACAAAATCACCGAGCAGCCATAAAAGTAGAATAGAACAGATACCAAAAAAAGCAAGAAAAATAATTTTGGGAGAACAAAGAACAAGCATTGGCTGCCACGTTTTAGAAGACCTACATGTGTTGTTCTTTAGAAATACAAGGAGAATCGAACAGATACCAAAAAAGCAAGAAGAATAATCTATGCGAAGAAGTTATAAATACTCGTGGAGAAGGCAAATACATAAAGTTTTACCTCTATTAAAGATGGATGAATACAACAGAAACGAGTATGATCCGAAAGTAGTTTCATTAGGACCTTACCATCATGTAAAGCAGAGTTGCGACTAGCAGAGGATCCTCGACGGCTGCTACGAAAAAAGGTTGAGAATCGTGCTAAATTGGAGTTCAAGGATATGTTAGGTTAATGTGTAAACGGGTTTGTGGGTGGGTTTGAGTTTTGTAGCATCGATGGGTTGGGTCGTTGGGCTGGATTTTAAAAAAATAGGTGGACCAATAAGATGAAGCCATTTGTCTAATTTAATGACTCAATATTTGCCATGTCAACAGACTGTTAAAAAAGAGCAATTTTAAACTTTAAAAAGACGTTGAGGGAATTTTTAAACCAAAAAGTGGAAGGATGACATTTTAAAACCATTCCGAATATGTTAAGGGCATTTTTAACCTTTTTCCCAAAAAAAAAAAAAAAAAAAATGCATAGCAAATTATAATAGGACTATTTGGTTTCTTGTGTGGGACCCTGACCCGAGTAAAGTGAGGCCCACAGTTTGTTTTTCTCTCTATGTGCACCAAAGTTCCAGAAAAATCTAGACTTGGGAGAAGAGTCTACAAGCTTCCATTATTCTTCCTATAACTGAAATTCTCAACCTCGTTCTTCTTTCACTTTCATAACCGAGCTCTCCAACTACCTAACAACACTCTGGTTGCTGTTTTGATCGATCGTTTGAGAAGGAGGTAGGTAGCATAAATTTGTGCAGAGTGATCTCTGATAGCTTTTTAGGGTTTTTTTTGGACGCTGTTGTTAAAAGAAGAATATGGAGCCATACTATACATTGAAGATGAAGAGGAAGGATTTGGAAGATGTTTATGATGAATTCTCTGAATTTTCACTTTCTTCTCCCGCCAGAAAAATTCGTCGACTGGTAAACCTCTACGCCCTTTGAGAAATTCTTCTGTTTTTAAATGCAAGTATATGAAATTCTGTTGAAGGTAGTGATTAGTATGATGGTTTTGTAATTTTTTTTTCAACTAATGGAGGTTGAGCTTGATTTTTTGAGTATTGGAATTGTATGAACTTAAACTAGAGAAGAATGCACTTAGTGTTGATTGAGGTGGATTTTTGGATTTGAATTGTATGAACCTTGGTGTACCAATTGCAGTTGCCTACATGTGATCAGGAGATTCGCGTGGAAACAGTTGTAGTCAAGTCTTTCTTCGTACTCAGGAGCTTAGAACACTGGGCTGCCTTTTTAACTATATTGCTTTGAGTTTCTACCATAACTCCTGTTATTTACTGGGTTCGAGATCAATTCTGTTCTTATTTAATGAATTTTTAAACACACACATGGTATGTCAAAGCTACACGTAAATAACCCTCTACATTAGCCTCAGGATATAAAGGTTACGGAGTTACTGGCGAAAAAATAAATCACTGTTGTTTCAACTTAAGAGCAGGATGAATATAGAGGATTCCTATAGCTAACTCCGATTAGTTTGGGATTGAGGTGTAGTTGGTTTTTTACGACTTAATTTGGCAGAATTGAGGATAAATCAAAGAATGTTCTAAAATTGCTATCGCCCCCTTTCAGTTTGTTTTTGATGAAATTGCCTGTGCAATGAGTATGTTAGTGATTTTTTTTCTATTTACTCTATGTTTAGGATGCAGATTTGCCTCCCATAATAGAAGAGGTTGAAGAACCAGAGATTCCTATAGCTTTTGAGCAAGCAGTTACTTATCCAAGCTTCGGAAGCAATGCAGTAAATAGGGGTCTAGTAATTGAGGAACTGCCAAGTGTGCCCGAGAATGAAGAGAGGGCAATTGTTCTATTCAAGCCCATGAACACACAGCCTGTGCATTCCCCTTCTAATTTCTCCGTTAAAGTGGATCCCCAGTTTCTTAATGGTCTCAAAAGTAAGTCTCTGGTCCCTATAGCTTTAGTTGTTAATTTAGTTTATATGAGATTATTTGGTAGTTTTATTGAAAACATCGAATGCATAGCTTATTTAGTAGGCTTATTAGGTTATATTAATATGGTTTAGATCACCTTGAGATCAACAGGATGAACATAGTATCTAATTGTTGGTGGTGTGTTTCTTGTTTTAAGAACTTATTAAGTTCCACAGCTCGAAAAGTAATAGTGAAGCTCTGTCTAAATTTGGGAGAGGTCACGAGAAGGAATTGGCCTTGAATCTATCAGTTCTGCTGATGTGTAAATCTTCCCAAGGGTAATTGGCAATACATCAGTTCAAGATGAGTTGATTGGAGTTGCAGTTAATATGTAAGCCAGCTTGAATGCTAATGCAAACTTTAGGTACTTTCTAGAATAACCTTTGTCAATGCAAGTGTAGCTCAAGTAGCTCAGTCTTTCTTTTTGATGAATTTATTGGTTAAAAAAGTTAGAAATCCCTGTTCGCTTTGTGGAACTTGTTTTCTTAGTGATCTGATCATGGAGCTGAGCTAAGGAACATTCAGAATCCTGTATGTATTGAGTATTTTTTGAGGAAGGTGTTAATGGAAACAAGCTTCATGAGATGCGCTGTTACTATATTAGAAAGAAAAAAATATTGTTTTGGCTTCTACAGATCCAAAAAAAGAGGATATTGTTTTTTTTATCCTTTAAGAGAAAATGGATGTGATCCTGACAATGGTTAAAATTAGAATTTGATTGAGAACTTTTTGACAGAGTCTAATTTGATCCATGGGCAGAGCCATAGAAGCTGGTTGCCGTTGTATATTCCTTGGTTTGATTAGACGGTGGCGATTTACCTAAGTGAAAAATATACTTTAAAGCTCAGTGATCAGTTTTTGTATGTTGTGCAGGTCAAATCTTCTGGGATAACACTGCAAATGCATTTAGACTAGTTGACAATGAAGCAACGCAACAGGACGACTCTAGTTCTGCAAAAGAATGTCTAGCGGTTGTTCCCTGGGTTCCATCTCAATTTCCTTCTGCAGCAGAAGCTGAAGTCCTTAGTCAACCTGATGTTTCAGATATGATGGATGCTGAAGATATGGAGGGAGTAGCTATGGATATTGAAGATAACAGTGTGGATGTTGAACCAAGAACTGCAGTCGAGACTGGTGCAGTTGGTGTAAATGATGGTTTGCATCATTGGCAACAACAGCATTGTATGACGACGACTCAACTGCCTCAGAACACATCAACACCTATTCCCTGGTACCGGTAATTGGCATAAGGATTAGGATGTTATAATTACGATTAGATATTATTAGAACTCTCCATGGGTCTCCTCTTGCAAGGAAGCATTGGTTAGGTAAAAGAGGGTGAAGTAAATAGTAGATAAAAGTACTAGAATGTGAATTGGAAAGGTCAGGAGACCGTTATGTTAAATTCAGCTAGCATAGCCTCTAATATGTCGAGGAAGAGCTGCTTATGGTTTTCTAATGTCTCCGCTCGAGATGAAAATGCAAATCATTCTCCATATCTTGGATATGATTTTTCTTTAGTTATGCCTATTTTGCTTCCACTGATAGAGATTGTGGAATGGAAAATAGTCACTTTGGGAACGAAATTTGTTCAACTCAAAATAGTTAAAGAGGGAAAAAGACAACGAGCTCTTGTTATTAATGTGTCGTTTGTTGACAAGTAGTTCTTCATAAAATTATTTTGGAAGTTTGTAATCACAAAAAAAGAAATATGGAAATATGTGATTTGGTATTGTACGATATTTTATTCATGAATTGGAGAAACTTCATACTTTCCACACCTGTATTTTTTATGTTCATGAGAAAATAATAATACAATTTAGACATTTGATTGGCCCTAAAACTTGAGGTCACCCTCATCAAAAGACCCTAGTTATTATTTCCATAAAATGAAGAAGCAATATTCAGTTTACTTGTTTCTAAGAAACAATACCCCCAACTGTAATTACAGTGCAATAATTGAAATTGGAACTGATTAACCATAGAATAAGAATGGAGTAACAGTTCCTTAACTTACAAGAATCAATATGGATTTGAGATTAGGAAATCAGCTACAACCCAAGAAATAAATAATTAAATAAATAAAAATCTACATCTTCCGACTATGAATTTTCTTCTTATATCTTGCAAACCTCCTCGAACGTATATATTTCAAATACAAACAAATACAAATACAGGACGAGCTACCTTGAAAAAAGAGCAGCTTCGTCGAAGTTACAAGTCACAAGAGGCATACTGGAGACAGTAACATAAAACTTAATCGCCTGAAATATACTGCTTCTCTGCATAGTACTTCTTCTCACTTGCTTCTTTTTTTGTGTTCCTTTTCTGCACAACTCAACAAGGCGTGTTACCATGATAGAGCAAAACTAATTGCAAACAAACAACAGTGATATCTTCACACTAAAAATGATAAGAAAACGAGGATGCTAGCGCAAAGGATGTAATAAAATATTGACATGCAATGTGCTTCTTCAGAACAGAACAAGGCAAGTTGAGGTTGGCAGCGTGCAGGCGGGGGTGGAAAGGTTCTTTGTAGTAACGGAGAAAAGACACTTTTAGCAAAATCTAATATCAATGTGCAGCAAATAGAAAGTGGAGGATACAATGTCCATGAATCATATTTCAAATATAAATTACAACAAATATTTTAATCTGATGAGAGGAGATTGATAATATGGTCTTTGTAGACTATATTATATATATATATATATATATATATATATATATATATAGAGAGAGAGAGAGAGAGAGAGATGTGAGCATTTCATGGGAATGCAAGTCGGTCTATGAGGTAAACGGAGTCATATATGGGATTTCAAACCTAAATATAAGCTATGGACACAAGAGAATACACAACTATTGTTTAATGGACTTAATTTATATGTAACTGTCCCATTTTTGCACAACTAAAGACTCCTACAGTTATGGAATCTTATGGTAATATATTGCACAACTAAAGACTCCTACAGTTATGGAATCTTAAGATAATATATTGCACAACTAAAACTCCTGTAGTTAGGATTCTCTAAGGTGGTTAGTCAAGTGTGGCATATGGAGGATTTTAAGTGCTTCTCAACGGAATGTTACATCATAGGAAATTTATAACCTACTTTGTGACGCTACTATTACACTAATGATTTTCCTGACCACCAATGCTTTTGACTTTCCTAGTCAATCGACACTTTATGAACTAGGTCACACCGGAAATAGAGAACACAATGATAAATTTTGATCCACCTAAGTGTCTATATCATCATATATAGAAATTTGATACTGTTGGGCATGGTAGTCAATCCAAATACTGCTCCTTTACAAGTTCGTCTCTTTCTGTCTTTTTCTCTCTCCAACTGGCATGTGAGTAAATTCCGCAAACAGCTAAACACTGTATAATCTACGGACTAAGCAACAAATGTGAAAGTGTCACTTACCACATACATCTCGTGGTTGGCAATGATTCTTTGAGCAACTGAAGTGGTTGTAATGTCTTTAGGGCTCTCAATTACTCGGAAGATTCCCATGTTTTTAGGAACTGCATAGGGATCATGTTCTTCCTGCAGCAGCCAAGATTTTTCTCAGGAACATGCTTCTAATATTATTTTTTGGCGTTAAACAGAAAATGTCATTGTGCAAATACTTACTCCTGTAGAAGAGTTCCTTTCAGAAACTGTCCCATGTACAACCACAGAAATATTGAAAGTTGTTACCTAGTCCATGTCAAATAGAAAAAAAGGGCAAATTAGTCACCAATAAGAAATGCAGAGTACATACTTTCTCCTTTGAAGGTCTAAGAGTAGGATGAGAGAAAAATAAACAATTGATTTCTAAGAAAAAGGAATCGCTTGTTATAATAAATTGCTCTTGTAAAAGAACTGTAAAATGCCACATATATTGTTGCATTTTAAAGTGTTTTGGTGAATGTTTCAAGCAATATTAATGATCCACAAACTGTAGCGCATTAGGCTCTCAGTTATAGCAGAACATTTTCATGGTGATGAACTGTAAATCTTGCGCTGATCATTTCTCCGTACTATAAGTTAAATATGATTCCACAAGATAGTGAAGAATTTGCTAGTATACAGTTAAAGGGAGAGTATGAAGTCCCAAGTCATTGGGTCCACCAATTTAAGGGCCATTGATCGTCCTCAGCTATATGAGAATGTAGAATGTTAGGATTTTGAGAACTAGCCAAAGTACCAATTGTTTACATAATCTTTAAACTATCACCTAATGAAACCTTAGCCTTTTCCATTTCTGTCAATTTGTGACTATGTGTCTGCTTTGCTTTCAGAAAGAACCCCTTTTCCAGGGAGAACTATATACTTGTATGGCAGGGCAAAGGGTAAAGGACACACAGGTGAGTGATACTTCTTTTTCATCAATGCGAAATCAACAAATGCAGAAGAAATTTCTTTTAAAAAAAAGAAAAAAGGGAAAAGAAAAGCAGCTGTTTTGCTTATCTTTTGGATATACAATAAATACAATTAAGTAGACAAATCTAAAGAAACTAGAAATAAGAGAGAAAGAAAACATCTAAAAGGTTGAAGCAAGCTTACCATATCGTGGGTCACTTCCCAAGGGGCACCAATAATGACCTCATCAACATAGCGGCAGGCAAGTACACTAAGACTGCGCTCATGCAGATTCATCAGTGGATACTGATGTCCACGAAGTTCGCTGCAAGAAATAAAATTAGTTAATTCTCTATCTTCGTACTCATAAAAAGTGTGTTAAATGAGATAAGCACAGGTTCTGAAGGAGTACTGTGAAATTCTTTTAGAAAGTCATAACTAAACCATGGTATCTCAACATGCAAGTAAAAATACAGAAAGCATATCTTGACATGAAAATAAGACTTTTTGAGATAAATAAGGGCTCATTTAAAGATGTGACCTCAGAGCCTTTCAATCAACAGTGCAGTTTGTCCATTGACAAATAAAATCAGGGTTGTCACTTAAAGTATGTTATTGGGAAGCAACAGATAACCAAGAATAGGCAAGTAATACTAACATAAATGTACCAGATAGTCTCATCAGTGTAAACTCCAACTAAGAGAAAATCTCCAAGCTGTCTGGCACTTCGAAGAATCTGAGATGGGAGAAAAATAGTCCGTTACTCGTAAAACTGTATACTGATACTGAATGAGAAAACACTATTTTAATGAACTACAGAGCACAATAAAAAAATGAAAGACACTATAGGCAGGTTAAAGACTAGAATTGGAGATTAAGTATATCATGTATAAAAGGCAAAAGAAAAAGATTCAATAGTTTGGATATTAAGTCTATCATTAAACATCATCTACTATTATGATGAGCTTTGAGGTTCAAAAGTATTTATTGCAATTAATATAAAATGCTACTTGATTCTCAACATCATTAAGGATAATGACTTAGAATGCATCGTAACCCATGAACCTTTGCATTACATGCAAGTAGAAGGAAGCAAATTTCACAGAAAGTTCATAAACCATCCAGATTAACAATATCACAGACATTAAATATAAGTGAAAGTCACACATATGATTGCACTATGTATACATAATAAAGCCTGACTAATTCCGAAATTCCAAATTAGAGATTTACCTCCACATGGCCAGCATGAAAAAGATCGAAAGCACCATCAATATACACAACTCGAGCATTTGGCCCAGGCCCCTAAGAATAAAAAGGGAGGAGAATATTTACTTCCAAGGCTCTAGGAGGAAAAAAAAATCTCAAACAGAAATGATTGCAGTGAGAATAGAGAAGTGAGACTTAGGTTTTCTGTACTATGAGCTAATGGGAAGTAACTTTATCCCCATTTTTGTTGTTTCAACTTCAACAGCGTGAATTCATTTACTCAAGCATGGTTCAAGCATAGGATTTATGAATGAGGTACATGGTTCAGTTATTAATGCATGTTCACCACAATAGAACAAAATTTTCGTTTGCCCAAAGAATAGACGATCTATTATCTCAAGTAATCTCCCTAGTAAGTACTAGCCAAGTTAACTCTATGTATTCTGATTCATCAACTCCATGAGGAAGACCTTCATTTATATAAAATTTTGCTAATACAAGCAGGGGCATACTAGGTGGAGGACAGGAGGAGTATGGTTTCATGTGAATACATGCTCCTCTCCCTAGACCACGCATAGCAATGTTATAGTTTTACAAGATCAGTTTAAAATATATGTGCACGCCCAAGCTGAAAGTGTCCCATGGTGCAATTATTATTGGTTTCACCTCTACAAATGTAATCGGCGGTTCAAATTCCATGTTTGTCTTATTATATTTCCTTTCTTTTTCTAGATTTGAGCCGGGGAGTACTTCTTTCTTTTTCCTTCTTTCTTCATTTGGTTTATTTTTTCTAACTCTTTAAGTTTGACAGATTGAAATCCCTATTCTGCTTTTATTACTTAAATTTTATATAATTAAACCAAATGTCTATGTTTGAAGTAGTAGTATTGGACAACGTAGCATGTAGTCAACTGGCTCAACTAATACCAACATTTTCGGGTTTCGACATGGACTAAAATATATATATGTGATATCACTACATTTGTAAGAAAAAGAATAATTTTTTGAACCTATAATTACAATAGACAATGAGTTAATGGAAAGAATCTAAAGGCTAAATCCGTCAAATGTAAATTCTAGATCTGCCCTCTTCTTAATAGTGCACCCATCCTTTTGAAATCCTAGATCCGCCTCTGAGTATAAGCCCGCGCTTCAGGTATGATCTAGGGCGAGACTTACTAAAGTTTTATCCTTGAGCACTGTTGAACTGTAGATTCAGAAATAACGGCTCCAAAAAAAATAATTCTAATTCTACAGTTGTGTTGTCTTCAATTCATACTCATAATGTTCACATTGAAAATTCAATATAGAAAAAGGAACAATATACATCTGGCATGAGGCCTCACAAAAAAGTAGAGAGTATAGCTTGTGATACCTTTCCATTCGAAAATTGCACAATCCGTCTAGATGTGGGCAGAAAACTAGATATGTGATCAATCTTCGACATTTTTTCCTCAGCATGTACATGGTTCATATTATCATCTTTGCTGGGGAGAGATGAATTGGAGCAATCTTGAGAAATACTTTTAGCAGATGAAAGAATCCTTCCTACAAAACATGATTGTAAAATCTATGAGAAAACAAAAACATACTCATCGCTTTTAGTATGTGGTTCCAGGAAACATTTCCTTTTCTTCACTTTTTCCAGGATGTTTACTGAACAATCTCTTTAATTTATTTTCATTTCTGGTCTAGGGAAGATAATTTGATTATAGAAAGATTTCTCCTTTATGAAAAAACACTATTAAGTCTTCTGATATTATCAGCTACATACAAAAGTTTGGCACATGACAAACAGTCTAATATATAGCAGGATCATGGATAGCTAACCAAACCATCAAAAGAGGCCAGGGGCAGAAGAAGAAGAGGAGGAAGAAAATGGAAGATTAATAGCCTCTGTACATTATTAATTACATATGTATGCACAAAGTAAAAGCTAGGGGGGGGGGGGGGGGGGGGGAATGGCAAGGATTTGCAATTAAACGAACTGAGGTGGGGGGCGGGTTCATTTTATACAGAAAACAATCTTATTAAAAATCAGTTCAACCACAAACATAAGGCATATTTCTGGAAAATTTTATCTATACTAGCATAATAGATTGCATGATGTGCTTACACATCAAATCTTAAAACTGAACCAGAATAGGAGAGATATAGTACCTACAATATCTGTGCTGGAGACACCTTCAGTGCGTTTAATCTGCTTGTAACGACCAGCTTTCTTTGCTAGGGCATAAGCATCAGTTCCATCGGGTAGTAGACAGGGATCATCACCGTGTATAATGTAATCAATCTTATGCTCCATAAACAGACGGTTCATAAAATCTTCAGTAATTGCATAAGGAGCATTGGCAATTACTTCATCCACCCACTTCAACCCACTAATAAGGGCGAGTCTGCAAAGAATCTTAAATTAGATAACATGTGAGGGTCGGGAAAAACTGAAACAGTTAAATTGATGAAACAAAATGGTAGCAGATAACAAGACGCACTAAATTCTCTGTCAAGTAATTAAAGTAAGTGCTAATTTATATTTGAAGTTCCAAGAACTAAAAGACATTCACATCTACACACAGAGAACATGCAAGAGCTAATAAGCATAAATTAAAAGGAGAAATTTCTTTTTTTGAGAAAGATTTGCACCTAAAAGGAGAAATTTCTTTCAAGAAGTTTCTTCTCCATAATCCACTTTATGCCAAAAACTTTCTTAGGCTCATCAAGATGCAAGGTCAAACTTAGATGGACAGTGCTGATAACAGGTTATTGATCAACGTATGTCCTGAAATGGACAAGAGACCTTTAACCTAATCATATAGTTTTCCACAGCTACACTTTCAGCCCAGAGATGGTACTGGGATAAACTGCATGTGCGATGGACTCTCAATGAGGATTTGATACTTTTCTTTTATGAAGAAAGATTCATTGATAATATCGAAGAGGATTTTCTACTCATAGGCAAAAAACTGTCTCAGTTGCTTCCTTTGCCAAAGAACCAGTAGACAATGCAAATTAGCCACTGGATGAATGCAGGAAACAACGATAAGCGTTGTGAGTTATGATATTATTTCACGATGCCTAGCTATCATTTTCACTCAAGTAAGTGGAATCTTGAAAAATATTATTTATAATCTAGATGCTTTACATGGATAGTTAACAAGGACTTGAATTAGTGCATCTGGTTAATACTTTATAATCTTGATAAGAAATTGTTATCAACATATCTATAGGATGTCATCCTACATAAAATATGGATTGCCCCAAAACAAGACCATCTTTACTAAGATCCCTCTTAAGAACTGTATTAGCTCGTGCAATTCATAATTCTCAGTATTGGTAACAGTCCATACAACCAAAGTTATTGCATTTTATCTAAACAATTTTAGCAACCACACACAACCTTTCTGTTTCAGACTGGATTTGTTCTTCACCTATCCTACTCAGGCAGGGTGGTGAAGGAAGAAGAAGAGTACAGTGTATCTTCTTTTAGTCCATTGTCACTAGATTTTAAAGTTTCATGTAACACATATAGATGTAGCTAACATTCCTAAGGTAGACACGAAAAGTACAGCTTTCTATGGCACCACTCAAACAAATAAGGCATCAAGCAGAATGTAATGCATTAAACTACATTTTTTCTGTACAAAATATTTTGATCAATGAAAGATGGAGCAATTAACTCGTACCTTTCTTCCATGCATAAAACCGGTGGACCCTTATTAGCTACAATTTCTTCATCACTAACAACTCCAACTATTAACTCGTCTCCTAATTCTTTTGCTTGTCTTATTGCATTTGCATGTCCATAATGCATCAGATCAAAACACCCATCCATATAAACACGAATACGCATCTTCCCACGCTTCTTTTTATGAAAGATACTTAGATTGGGTAAAAAGTGGGGTAGAGTAGGAGCACTAATCCCTGTTAAATAGCTAGTTGAAACCCCGAGCAAGGCTGCAGTTAGCATGACTCCACCAAAAAGCCTGGGGTAGTAACACAGCCTTTCCCCAATCCAGCTATTGCTTTCAAAATCCATTGGCCTCCTCCCTCTAACTTGTCAGGGTCCTTGTGGACCTCTTCTCTAAAAGAGGAAAAGAGGCCCTGCAACAAGAGCAACAACTGTATAACCAAACAAACAAATGTAAGTGGTAGAAATAAAGCCTGATAACAGTAATCTCCACTTCAATCTGAAATCAGAAAAATAGCATCTAACAACAGTAGGATATGTTGGTTAAATGATTAAATAAGATGGAAAGGCCAATTAATGAGAAGGACCAAATCTCATATGTTGGGGGATAAGTACCAAAAAGCTGAAAACTTTATTGCTATAATGATCCAAAATTGAATATAAACAAGAACATCCAATAAACAGACACATCAAGTTACAAGAATTGGGTTTGCTCTATATAATCCCCATTTCAATCTGAATTCAGAAAAAACCAACATCTTAACTACAGTCAGGTAAGAGTGGCAAATCAATATACAATTTAAAAGGGCCAAATCACACAAGTGGATCAGTATGCAAAAAAAATGGCAACTTTATTACTACAACAACCCAAAATTAAACAAAAATCAAGAACATAAATAAGCATATACAGCAACCAGAGGTGGATCTATCCCTTTTTGGATTGTACCATATATACACAATGTAATTTCACTGTCATTAAATCTTAGCTGTCCCTATTCAGCAAACCAAAAAAAGCATTCTTGGCAGAAAAAAAAAGCTTCAATATGCAGAAACACCAAGCAATCAAAACATGAAACAGAACAAATATTCCGAGAAATCAGGAAATAAGATCTGGGTGTTGCATGAATATCAAGAATTTAAAACAACAAACACAAATCACAGAGACGAACCATGCAAATCATATAGATAAATCTAGCTCAATAATTTCCAAGAAAACAATAAAAAATCAATCTTTTTAATAAAAAAAAATGGTGGGGTGGAAATAAAGAAGAACCTGAAGGTGTAGAGGAATGGAGAAGTTGAAGAAAAGTGAGAGAATTCAGTTTTGTTATGGTGAAATTGAGGTTAACGCCGCAGTAGAACAGAAATCTAAAATTCTGCAGAAGAAAAAGGGGGGAATTTGTCAGATTAGAATCTTTACCTTTATTTATTCTTGAACCTCATTCACAAATATCACCATTTTTTTTTTTTAATTTCATGTTATTTTTTGATTTCCCACACATGTTAGATTCCGTATTGGCCAACTAATTCAGATTCAAATAGAAAAATCTCATTTTAAAAATAACACATTTTGAATAGGTAAGTTGTATGGTAACATAAAGATTACCATAACTACTTATTTAATGCTGTGAAATTTAAGCATGATAAAGTATCTATATACCTTACCACTATTTCGTAGATATTTTTGAAAATAATCTACTCAAATACAGTAAATTAACGCTTATAAGAAAGAAATAATAACAACAATTAGTACTATTCAGCTGAGAGGTAAAGCTCTGCATCCCCGTCAAATTTAGATATGAAATTGCTAATTAAAAATAAAAAAAATACTTAAAATACGAATATAATCTTTTCATGATAATAGAAAATAATTTGGTCAATCTTAATTTTTGATTTTGATTTTATTTGTATTGAAGTTCGACTATTTTAAATTCGCACAACATAAAACCTTATTTAGAGGAAATCAAATATTTTTCTATACCTAAAGTTCAAACGTGAACAGGGGCGGACCCACGTTGGTTCCAGGGGTTCACCTGAACCCCCTCGGCAAAAAATTACACTGTATATATAAGGTAATTTTCTGTATTTATGTGGATATATATATTTTGAACCCCTCAATGACAAGGAGAAAGAGATAGCCCAGTGGCAGGTTCCTTGAAAATTAAGTCTCATGTTGAAGGTTCGAATCCCTGCATTAGCGTTTTATTTTTTTCTTTTTCAGTTTCAGTTTTTTTTTTTTTTAAGGTTTCAGTTCCGTTTTCACGTTTTTTTTTAGTTTTTTATTTTATAAAACATGCTAAAATGTGTGGTTTTAAATCCAAAAAAATTCAAGGGTCCGCCATTAAAACTAAATACTACTACTTTCTTGAAATTTTGTTTTATTGGCTTATATATACACACTTATACTTTTATTTTTCGAACCCTCTAAACGAAAATCTTGGGTCCGCCACTGAACGTGAAATCTCAAAACAACACCACATGGCTGATCAACCTTTATCAATGAATTGGTTTGATGTTGTTCTTTGACAAGGAAAGAAAAAGAAATTGCTTTCAACTGTCAGATTCATGTTGTCATTTTCTTTGGAGTAGTATTGCCAGATGTTAAAATTAAATGTATGACTTATCAATTAAGGAAATAAATTAGTCCTAGTTGACAATTCATACATAAAATGTGAGGCAACAAAAGTCATTTTCATAATAAATTGAATAATTGTATGAAGTTAGATCAAAAACATTAGCCAAATTTATTAAGAACTCTACTTATAAATATCTTCATCCATATTGTTATTTTATATTAGAAAATATATTCAATTGAAATTACTATTCACTCTATTTCAATTCACGTAAAAGGATTAGAAATACAAAGATTAAAATTAAATGTATGACTTATCAATTAAGGAAATAAATTAGTCCTAGTTGACAATTCATACATAAAATGTGAGGCAACAAAAGTCATTTTCATAATAAATTGAATAATTTGTATGAAGTTAGATGAAAAACATTAGCCAAATTTATTAAGAACTCAATAACTTTCTTTTCTAGAATTTAAAAATAATTATTTCAAAATCTTAACCCCATCTCTACTTATAAATATCTTCATCCATATTGTTATTTTATATTAGAAAATATATTCAATTGAAATTACTATTCACTCTATTTCAATTCACGTAAAAGGATTAGAAATACAACGATTAAAATACTTTTTCATTACAAATTTAGGTAAAGAATTCTTTATATTTTAAATCAAATTTACATTTTTAAAAATACTACAATTCAATATAACTAATTAATTCAAATATTTTTAAAAATTTAACTCCTAAAATAGTAGTAATAATTTCACGTAAATCACGACAAAGGAATTTTGTATTTATTTTCTGGAAGGGGGGTCAATGTCAATAAGATACGAAGTGAGAGAACTAATTCTAATCCTCCACCATTAATGTCATCATATGAGGCTGCTTCTTTCTAAATTAAATGCTTTAGGTTTGAGTTTTGGTGTGAAAAAAATATTTGATAGATAATGTTTTATTGCGATATAAATTTAAATTAATCGATCGAACTTTAATATAAATACAAAAAATGAAATGAAAAATCAAATCGATCGAACTTTAATTTAGGTACAAAAAATGAAATGAAATGAAAAATCAAAAGATAATCTTAGTCCACTTTTCTCCTTTAATTTTCTTATCTTCTAGTGATTCTTCACATCAACTAGATTGCATGTGAGAGAATCATCATTCTTCACATTATATTGTTTTTTTAGTTCTCCAATTTCTTCTTCTCAAAGAAATTGAGATTTTTAACTTATATCACTTGGTCCAATTTATAATTTAAAAAAATGAGTGATTTGTTGAAATTTTTGTGATTTGGGCGAATTAAAGTGAAAACTAAAAGCTTTATTGTTGTTGAAAACTCATAAATAAATTTTGTGATTTGTTAAATTTTATGATAAATTGATGATTGGGGTTTGTTGGAGATATCATTTTAAAGTTATGATTAAAATTTGAAGTTATTCGATTGATGAAGATTTTGATCCATTTGGTGATGCTTTAAAATCTTATTGCGAATGAAATTCGTGGAAAATGACATATAATCTGTTGTATAATATTATATATCAGTTTAAAAGTAAATATAACTATTTTTATACATTATTATAAACTTTTTTGACAAGATTCATATATTATATAGTAAATGTATAGACTATAGTATTGTATATCGCATAAATAAACATTGTTATAAAAATAAATCAAATTAAGAGAGAGGTGCCATGAGACATGAGTAGTGCACCAGCTGGGACAACTTGTTTGGATTCTCCTTCCATCATGTTATTTATGCCATTTGTAATTTTGTTACATCTTTTAAGTATGATACACACAAACTGATGAACAACATGTTGCCCACTTGACAATTAACACATTGATATGTATGTGCAAATGTTGTCATCATATTCACTCTTTTCGACCAGGACAAAATTGATTTATATTATTTTCCATTGTTGCATCAATTACTATTATTGGTTTTATTATTAATGAGAAGCTTATATCTGATATCTTTTCTAAAAGGTTATTTATTTATTACATTGAAGGAAGGCAAAGTTGAGATAATTTGGGTACGTAAAGAGGAGAAACGTAAATACTCCAATGTGAGGGGTTGGATATAGTGTGTATGAAAAGAAGTAGAGGTAGGTTGAAAAAATAATATTGGGGGAGGTGATTAGATAGGATACGGTGCATCTTTATCTTACCAAAGATATGATCTTGGATAGGAAGGTGTGAATGTTACGAATTAGGATAGAAGGTTAGTAGATAATGAAGTGTTGTCTGTCATAGTAATATTTATTTTAATAGGAGGGTGTGGATGTTACGAATTAGGTTCGATGGTCATCTTCACTGAATTATATATTTGCTCCCCTATAAAAATATACAAATATCTTGCTGACATCAGTTCTCAGTTCTGCACAAATATAAAAATCAACTATATGCAGCTAATTGTAAAGAAAGTGTACAAAGCAAAAAAATAAATATAATGGAAGATTTTTTATAAATAAATAATTATTTTAGAAACTATACAATGCATTGTTATTTAATATATCAAATTAAATATTAAACAAAAATAATGTCAGCATAACTAAATTCAATATTATTAATACATCTTATTCAATACTATTTGTAAATCCTACCAATTTCAACGACCTTGTGCTATTCATTGTCACCAACAACAATAGAGACCTAGAGTTGAGGGTGAAGAAAACAAATACACAAGCTCCTTTTAGGATTAAATGAAACGTAAAAGTGTCGGATTTAGTAAATTTGATAAAAAGAGTTCGAGTGAACACCCTCGCTGGATCCTAAATCCACCTGTGGCTAGGTTGACTTCATGTATTTCAAACCATGTAATTTCATATTTGACAAGTCTATATATCTGGATAAATCAGGCATTGTAGACACATCAAAATTATTATTGGGTCTAATTCATATAAATTTTGAGTTAAATAATTAATTTGGACTGTACGACTATATAAGTCGATTTTATGAAATTCAAATTTATTTTATTTTAAGGTCCAAACTAATATCACGTGTCAAGTGACATGGTCAAAGGTGGACAAAAGGGTGCACGTGCATATGTATACATTAACTTCGAAATAGTTATTTGTGTACCATAACAAACACAAGCGTGTTGGGGACATGGGTTGTAGTTGTTACTTCTCATACTTGTGACCTGGGATTGACATCAAATGTTACTTTTATTTTTAAAATATTAATTTTATTTATATGGCTTAAAAAAAGTATGTGAAAATGAGTGAGCTGAAAATAAATTTTTTTGTTGGGTATGCGTTGTTTATGTACTCATACTATTTGTTGTATATTTTGGTGTACATATCGATTCTCGTGACAACAACTCTCATGAGCGGATCTCAATCTTGATTTGGAGTATTGGATGAGTTGCTTGGATAGTTCGCAACACTGTTAACTTCATCTATATTTTTGTTTACTATTATAATTTTTAAGACGATTTATTTTGTATTTCAAGACTTATATATGTTTCATTCAATAGATGTTCTTGACTCAAATCACAAGTTCTCGAGAGGGGAGGGCAGAGACGAATTCAGGATTTCAAAAAGACGGGTGCACCATTGTCAGGGGCGACGCTGCCCTTTAAGAAAAAGGCAATCATTTTAGGCTCACAAATTTGAGGGCCTCATTTAATTTAGCAATAATAGATAATAGGTTTTTCATAAGAAAACTATTAAATACAATTTTCGGGAAAAAATAATATTAAAGAAAAAAATTATTATAAGTTTGATAAATCTCGAGTATTATGTCACAAGAAAAATTAAATGCAGTTTTTATATGAATTACTAATTGAAAAAGAATTATTAAAAGAAACCATTTATAAGAAAAATATATGCATTTTCGCATCTTAAGAAATTTAAAAAGTACATTTTATAAAAAGAAAATGAAATTTTTTCAAAAAAATAACAAACAATGGTGCTTTTTAATTGATTTTAAAAAGGGGTCCTCTAGGAATCGAACCGTCAACCTCACAATCAAAAACCAACCCTTGAACCAGTGAGTCATCCAATCATTTGTGATCATGGGTTCCTTTATTTAAAATTTACTATATTTTAAAAATTATACAAATAATATATCGAGTTTTGTCGGATGACCATGGATTCGAGTGACCATTTTTTACCCTTAAATTCGCCCTTGGTGGGGGAAGGGGGTGGGGGTGAGGTTATGTACCTTCTATACTATTAACTTATGAGATTTATTTTATGATTATCAACTGTTTTAAATGATTTACTTTCTTTGTTAAATTAATACATTGGTTTGACCTTATCATTCCTTGCTAATGCACAATATAAAACTAGGAAGCCTATAAAGAGCTAAATAGTAAATACTACATCATTTACTAACATCAAATCAAAATAGAAAGAAACTAGATATGAGAATAAGAATTTAAAAACGCTTAAAAAAAAATGCCAACAACTACTTACATTGTACACATACATACTTTCTTTCTTATATATATATTGATAACTAAAGTGTTATTACTACACATTTCACCCTTCCATTCAAAATTTCCTTTGTTCGCATCATACTCCAGCTTAGTAATTTTCAACACTTGACATAAAATGAACAAACTCTCTTTTATTCCTATAAATCATCCACTACTACCTAAACAAAAGAGACTATCAAAATACAAACTATGATGCTTATATCTCAATAAATTGTACTCTCCCACATTTTTAAAGCTTCCTTTTTTGGTATTGTATAATAAGAGTCTCCCATTATTTGGAACAAATATTAACTCTCCATTAGTATTATCTTTTTCAAAAGGCACAAACCCCACAATTTTAAACCAATGCCCCATATGAAACAAGTTGACACTAAACTCCTTTACCCAAAACTCCTCCTTATTCTTCTTCTTGTTGCCTTGTCTAAGCACAAAAATATTTACATTTGAAAAATTTGCTGAAAATTGTGCTACTCCAAATAACTCCTTTACTTCCACTAGTTGTTGTGCTTGATATATCATTAGACTTTTTTGAGTAATTGAACTTTCTTTTGGACAAGAAATTTTCCTAAATTCCTCATTTTCCAAGTCTAGACACACAATTCCTTTTTTATTGTCTTGCATATCATTAACCAACCAATAAATAGAGCCATTCACACTCAAAGATGAAATTTTTCTTGTGTATAAATTCTTATGATTTTCAAGAATCCTCCAAGAAGTTGGGACAAAGTCGTCATCTTTAAGAGTTATAATCTCATATCCAACTTTGTCATCTTTTTTCCCAAAAACATGAACAATCTTGAATTCATTAGAACATGGGATGTACCCTAAATCAAAACCAATCATGGGGGTTGTAACATGAGGCAATTCTTGATTTTGTTGAGTGGTTAGATTGTATAGCCAAATGTTGTCTTTAATGTTGTAACAAATGAAACATTAGTTAAAAGAGAAGTTGGTGTTGTATTGAAACAAAATGTCTAAAGTGAATTTCTTGTCAAGATTTAGTGTTGGATTTTGTTTAAGGTGATTAATTGTGGATATTGTAAGAGTTTTGGTAAAACAGTTGTTGCATTTGATGGATTCATCAATTACAACTAGATGAGGATTTTTGATGGATTTTTTGTAATGGAGTTTCTTGAAGTGAGGTGTGGAAATTGTGTTGAGCCAATGTTTTGAAACACATTTTAATTGACATACATTTTTGGCAGGGAGTCTTGAGAGGATCTCTGCTAATAAATCACTAGGAAGCATGATTTTTCTCGTACAACATTTCACAAAAGTGAGGAAATAGAAGGATATATATATATAAGAAGATGAAGAATTATTGCAAGTCAAAATAATTTTAAAACATTTTTATGGAGTTTGAATGAAATAAAATAAGATAAAAATAAATATAAAAATAAACCAAAAACCACCAATCCTAAATCTAGTGGTTCTTATTGAGGTCTTAGGTTCAAAACTCAGCGAAAAGAAAAAAATATTATGTGATTCTTCCCATCTATTATAGCCTTGGTGGACAAAATTATATGGTACCTATTGCTGATGGAAGGTGACAGGTATCTCATAAAATTAGTTGAAGTGCGCGAAAAACTGATCCAGACACCACGATCATCAATTACGGAATATCTAGATTGATAGTATAATGCTAGACTCACACACACATATATTATTAATTTGTTTGATAGCAAAAGAATATTGAGGATATTTTAATTCAGTTTCACATAGTTTAAAAAGATTTTTTGATTTTTGTCTAGAATAAAATAAGATGCTATGATGGTACACACGATAAAAGAAAAACATGTTCAACTCATTAAGCAGGAGTAAACTTGTCGTTTTGGGTATTACAATATAGCGTGGTAATACAAAATATGAAAGAAATGGAGTGTTGCCAATCTGTGTTTAAAACAGAATTACTGATTCCAATAAACTTTGCAGAAACATGAAGTAACCAAAGTTTTAATGAACCAGCAGAAACAAAAGAACATAAATTAATTCAGAACAACTAAAATCTGTAAAACATACCAGAATTTGGAAAAAGACAGAACGGAAAAGATCAAGCCCACTGAATGAACAGTGTCCCCTTAAGGTAATTATTCTCCTCTAGTATCCGAGGTTTGATTTGGAATATGTCCTCCTAGGATAGAATGATCTCAATCACCAGTGTATTGATACCCAAAACTCTGGTGTCAGCGAACCACTCAACATCAGTAAAGTACATGAAGAAACTTTGTGCAGAAGAAGAAGAAGAAATTAGATAAATTCGTAAAAACAAATATGAAGAATCAATGTATTTATAGGCAAAAGGAACTGGTTCCGAAAGGTTGCAACCCCTTTAGAATCCACACGACCATTTATGAAAGTTTGCAACCTTTCAAATGGTCATGGTTGTTCCTGAAAGTTGCAACCTCTCAGAACAGTCACTTCCAACGGCGAAAAATTTAAATAAAATGGGTTGCGCGCGGATCCGAGTTGGGTCGGTCAATTAACTGAATAATTGAAACATTTCGGTTAATTAACTAATTAATTGAAACATTTTGGCCATTTAATTAAATAAATAAATAAATAACTAAATAATTAAAATAAACTTTGTCCAAAAAATAATCTCTCAATCGATCATTTTCCAAAGCCAAAGCCAAAGCCAAAGTCAAGCCGAGCGAGCGACGACGACGAAGGCACGAAGGGGGTCCCTCTTTCCAACCCTTTTAACAATTAATAGGAGTGTTTCTATATTTAAACACTTCCATTTTTCTTTCCTCCACCGATGAGGGAGAAATGCCTTTTCATTAAAGCATAAGAGGACTCTTCAAGTTCCCAACTCTTCAAGTTCGGAACCAAGTTCCTCTCTTTTCATCTTCCCTCCATTTTCCATTAACTCTTGCTACATACTCAACAATCCCCCACATGAATGGGGAATGATTATAACATAAGGAAAGCACGGACGAGTGTGTAATTTATAAGCATGGATCAATTGCATCTGGATAAGTAGGTTTCCCCTTGGACTTTCTGTAGTGAACATATGTCGGATATACTTGGTCAATCGGTAGATGTGATATCTTTGAACCGTCGAGTTTTGGTGTATACCTAGACAACCATATGCCACACAATTAACCTTTTACCGTTTATGGTTCTTACGATTGTGTTCGTTTCAACCATGAACACCTCATGGTTTCATGAGTGTATAGAGAATAGGCTTTTGACATAAGATTCTCTTTGAAGCGACTTACGCTTTACACTCACATAAGTGATTTCTAACCGTGTCATCTCGTAGATACACTATTTGGTCAAATCTGCCAAACTTAGCAAATTATTAAAAACTTTAAGCTTTATTAACTCATTAACAAGCCTTAAAGTCTTAACCTTGTTCCTGAACATTTTCTTCATCATGAGAATGAATTGAGTTGATTGACAATGTCGAATCGTCAGTCATAACTTTGTTTTTCTCCTTGAATCTAGCTCTTGGGATTTTCAGTCTGCTAGATAGAGTTACCGCCATGCTGAATTGTTCTAAGTCGTAAATCCATTCTCTTAGATGATCTTTCAACTGCCTCTCTCACTAGGCCTTTCGTTAGTGGATCTGACACATTATCGCTTGACTTCACATAGTCAATAGTGATAATTCCACTAGAGAGCAGTTGTCTTATGGTGTTATGTCTACGTCATAAATGAGGAGATTTCCCGTTGTACATGACGCTTCCTACCCTACCTATTGCTGCTTGACTATCGCAATGTATGCAAATAGGTCTCACAGGTTTGGGCCAGAATGGAATATCCTCTAAGAAATTCCGAAGCCATTCAGCTTCTTCACCAGCCTTATCTAAAGCAATAAATTCAGATTCCATTGTGGAGCTAGCAATACATGTCTGTTTGAACGATTTCCAAGAGACTGCTCCTCCACCAAGTGTAAACACATAACCACTTGTGGATTTTACTTCATTTGACCCGGTGATCCAATTTGCATCACTATATCCTTCAATAACAACAAAATATTTATTATAATGCAAAGCATAGTGTTGTGTATGTTTCAGATACCCCAACACATGTTTCATTGCCATCCAGTGAATTTAATTCGGATTACTAGTGAACCGACTCAGTTGCTAATAGCGCATGCTATATCTAGTCGCGTACAATTCATAATATACATCAAACTTCCCAATACTCTGGCATATTCCAATTGAGAGTCACTTTCAACTATATTCTTTTAAAATGTAAAACTTAAATCAATTGGAGTTTTGACAATATTGAAATTCAAGTATTTGAACTTATCCAATACTCTTTTAATATAATGAGATTGAGATAATGCTAGGCTTTGAGGAGTTTTGAGAATCCTGGTCCCTAAGATCAAATCAGCAACTCCTAAGTCCTTCATATCAAACTTGCTGGACAGCATGCGCTTAGTAGCATTTATATCTTCAATATCTTTACTCATTATTAACATGTCATCAATATACAGACAAACAATGACTTCATAATTCAGAACGTTTTAAATGTAAACACACTTATCACATTCGTTAATCTTGAATCCATTTGCCAACATTATTTGGTCAAATTTAGTATGCCATTGTTTGGGTGCTTGCTTGAGCCCATAAAATGACTTCACAAGTTTGCACACTTTCTCTTCTTTACCAGGAACCACAAACCCTTCAGGTTGTTCCATGTAAATTTCTTCCTCCGACTCTCTATTTAAGAAGGCTATCTTTACATCCATTTGGTGAATTTTAAGATCATGCACTGTCGCTAGTGCTATTAACATCTTAATTGATGTTATCCTTGTTACTAGAGAGTATGTATCAAAGTAGTCCAGACATTCCTTTTGTCTGTATCCTTTGACTACAAGTCTAGCCTTATATTTGTCAACAGTCCCATCGGCTTTCATTTTCCTTTTAAAGATCCACTTTGATCCTAAAGGTTTATTTCCTGGAGGAAGATCAGCCAATTCCCAAGTATGATTACTTAAAATTGATTCGATCTCACTGTTGAATGCTTCTTTCCAATAGATTGACTCAGATGAAGACATAATTGCTATAAATATTGGAGGCTCATTTTCAAGCAAGAATTCCACAAATCTGGTATGAAAGAAGTGGATTTTCGTTGGCAATTACTACGCTTAGGATCCTCATTAGGTAGTCTATTTTCCGTTGATTCTTCCCATGGTTGTTTAGGTCTTTCACTTGTCGACTCACATTCAGTTTTATACGAATAAATATGTTCAAGAACTCAGCGTTATCTGACTCAATTACCGTATTCACATGAATTTCAGGATTATCAGATTTGTGAACAAAAAACCGACAGGCCTTATTGTTCATAGCATATCCAATAAATACATAGTCCACTGTTTTGGGTCCAATTTTCACCCTCTTGGGTAAATGAACCTTTACCTTGGCAAGACACCCCCACACTTTAAAATATATCAAGTTGAATTTCCTTCCTTTCCATAACTCATATGGAATCGATTGTGTTTTGCTTCAGGGTACCCTATTGAGTATTTTGTTAGCCGTAAGGATGGCTTCCTCCCACAGGTTTCGTGGTGAACCAGACCTGATTATTAAGGCATTCATCATTTTCTTTAATGTTCTATTTTTTTGTTCCGCCAAACCATTTGATTGTGGTGTATAAGGTGCAGTAGTTTGATGAATAATACCGTATTCCAAACATATCTCTGCAAAAGGAGATTCGTATTCTCCACCTCTATCACTTCGAATCATTTTTATCTTTAGATTCAATTGATTCTCCACTTCATTTTTGTATTGCTTAAATACATCAATTGTTTTATCCTTACTATTAAGCAAATATACATAACAAAATCGAGTGCAATCGTCAATAAAAATTAGAAAATACTTTTTCCTACCACGTGATGGTGTCGACTTCATATCGCATATACCTGTGTGAATTAAGTCTAAAGGTTTTGAATTTTTTTTAATAGACTTATAAGGATGTTTAACAAACTTACTTTCTACACAAATTTCGCATTTTGATTTATCGCATTTTAAATCAGGCAATACTTGTAAAATAATCAATTTCTGCAAGGCTTTGTAATTTACATGTCCTAAATGGGCATGCCATAAATCATTTGAATCCAATAAGTAAACAGAAGCAAAATTCTTATTAATACTGTCAATAACCATTACATTCAGTTTGAAGAGACCCTTAGTGAGGTAGCCCTTTCTTGAGAACATCTCATTCTTACTTATTACAGCTTTGTCACTAACTAGGACACACTTAAACTCGTTCTTAACGAGCAGTGCAGCAAAACTAAATTCTTTCTAATAGTAGGAACGTGCAGAACGTTGTTCAGAGTCAACACCTTGTTGGATGCCATTGTCAGCATAACTTCCTAGTTCCTACAATCCTTGTTATTGTTGTGTTTCCCATGAACAAATCTTCATCGAACTCAACAGGAGTGTACATTGCAAAGGCTTCTTTCGCAGAGCAAATATGTTGAGTGGCACCTGAGTAGAGAAACCACTCCTTGGGATTTCCAACTAAGTTGCACTCCGAGAACATTGCACATAGGTCATCTATATTTTCCATCTCTTCCATGATGTTTGCATGACTTTTGCCTTTGTCTTTGTCTTCGTCCTTTCTTGGAGCACGACAGTCAGAAGACTTGTGACCAGCCTTACCACAGTTGTAACAATTGTCATTGAATTTCTTCTTGGCCTGTTCTGACTTTTGTCCGTTGGACTTCTTTCTCTTCTTGCCTTTAGTAGGAGCTTCTTCAACAATATTAACTCCAATTATTGTCAAACTCTTACGAGACTTCTTTTCGGCGATTTTGTTATCTTCCTCAATCTTGAGCCGAATCACAAGATCTTCAAGCTTCATTTCCTTACGTTTGTGCTTTAGATAATTCTTGAAATCGTTCCACAAAGGAGGCAACTTCTCGATCATTGCAGCCACTTGAAAATCTTCATTTACTACCATATCCTCAGCAATCAGATCATGGAAAATAAGTTGAAGTTCCTGCACTTGTGATCCAACAGTTTTACTATCTGACATTTTATAGTCTAAAAACTTTGCGATCACAAACTTTTTCAAGCATGCATCTTCTGTTTTATATTTCTTCTCAAGTGCATCCCACAATTCTTTCGAAGTTGTCATTGCACTATAGACATTATATAAGTCATCCTCTAAAGCACTCAAAATGTAGCCCTTGCATAGGAAGTTTGTCTATTTCCATGCTTCAATAATCATGAACTTTTCTCTGTTTAGCATTTCAACAACAGGCATTGGAGTTACTTCATTGGTAAATTTTTGCAGATCAAGAGTGGTAAGCCAAAAAAATCCCCGTTGTTGCCATCATTTGAAATTCACACCAGAAAATTTTCCCAGTTTCTCTGCTGTTGTTACAGCGTTCGGGTTGGTGCAGCAACAACCACCGTCACATTATATTTGTCATTTCAGAATTAGAATTTGTAAAAAACAGAAATTGATACAAATGACTCTGTAAGCAATAACTTAAATTGCAAACTTAATAGGAGTATAAAACCACGAAGGTTTTTGTCTCTACCAGAAACACAGATTAAAATACAATAAAATAATTTCCCTAAGATTGTTGCCAATCTGTGTTTAAAACAGAATTACAGATTCCAATAAACTTTATAGAAACACGAAGTAACCAAAGTTTTAATGAACCAGTAGAAATAGAAGAACATAAATTAATTCAGAACAATTAATTCAAGCCCACTGAATGCACAGTGTCCCCTTAAGAAAATTATTCCCCTCTAGTATCCGAGGTTTGATTTGAAATATGTCCTCCCAGGATAGAATGATCTCAATCACCAGTGTATTGATACCCAAAACTCTGGTGTCAGCGAACCACTCAACATCAGTAAAGTACACGAAGAAACTTTGTGCAGAAGAAGAAGAAGAAATAAGATAAATTTGTAAGGAACAAATATGAAGAATCAATGTATATATAGGCAAGAGGAACTGGTTCTGAAAGGTTGCAACCTTTTCAGAATCCACACGACAATTTATGAAAGTTTGCAACCTTTCAAATGGTCATAACTGTTCCTGAAAGTTGCAACCTTTCAGAACAGTCACTTCCAACGGCGGAAAATTTAAATAAAATGGGTCGCGCGCGGATCTGAGTCGGGTCGATCAATTAACTAAATAATTGAAACGTTTCGGTTAATTAACTAATTAATTGAAACGGTTTGGCCATTTAGTTTAATTTAATTAAATAAATAAATAAATAACTAAATAATTAAAATAAACTTTGTCCAAAAAATAATCTCTCAATCGATCATTTTCCAAAGCTAAAGCCAAAGCCAAAGTTGAGTCGAGTGAGCGACGACGACGACGGCGCAATGGGGGTCCCTCTTTCCAACCCTTTTAACAATTAATAGGAGTGTTTCTATATTTAAATTCTTTTATTTTCCTTTCCTCCACTGATGAGGGAGAAATGTCTTTTTACTAAAGCATAAGAGGACATTTCAACTTCCCAACTCTTCAAGTTCGGAACCAAGTTCCTCTCTTTTCATCTTCCCTTTATTTCCCATTAACTCTTGCTACATACCCAACAATCCCCCACATGAATGGGGAATGGTTATAACATAAGGAAAGCACGGACGAGTGTGTACTTTACAAGCAAAGATCAATTGCATCTGGATAAGTAGGTTTCCCCTTGGACTTTCCGTAGTGAACATATGTCGGATATACTCGGTCAATCGGTAGATGCGATATCTTTGAACCGTTGAGCTTTGGTGTATACCTAGACAACCATATGTCACACAATTAACCCTTTACTGTTTATGGTTCTTTCGGTTGTGTTCGTTTCAGCCATGAACACCTCCTGGTTTAATGAGTGTATAGAGAATAGGCTTTTGACATAAAATTCTCTTTGAAACGGCTTACACTTCACACTCACATAGGTGATTTCTAACCGTGTCATCTCGTAGGTACACTATTTGGTTAAATCTGCCAAACTTAGCAAATTATTAAAAACTTTAAGCTTTATTAACTCATTAACAAGCCTTAAAGTCTTAATCTTGTTCCTGAATATTGTCTTCATCATGAAAATGGATTGAGTTGATTGACAATGTCGAACCGTCAGTCACAACTTTGTTTTTCTCCTTGAATCTAGCTTTTGGGATTTCCAATCTGCTAGATAGAGTTACCGCCATGCTGATGCACATATATATTTTCCAAAGCCAAAGCCAAAGCCGAGCGAGCAACAACGACGGCGCAAGGGGGTCCCTCTTTCCAACCCTTTTAACAATTAATAAAAATGCTTCTATATTTAAACTCTTCTATTTTTCTTTCCTCCACCGTTGAGGGAGAAATGCCTTTTCACTAAAGTATAAGAGGACTTTTCAAGTTCCCAACTTTCCAAGTTCCTCTCTTTTCATGCTCCCTCCATTTCCCATTAACTCTTGCTACATATCCAACAATGGAGGTTATATAATAATTAATCACAATGGAAGATGCTTTCAAGTCGAAATATTAAAAAAGATGTAAAATTAGTATAAAAAATTTATGCTGAAATCTCATGTGATTGTAAATTTTGGTGTAACAAATTTGGAAGGATATATAATCTTCACGTAATACTACTTTTTTTTCCTTTTCATTTTAGTCATATAAAAAGATAATGAATTTTACAAAGATACTAAGGAAAATAATTTCTTACTTATTTTTTTTTGTATTTGGTATATATAAACAAATAATATTATCCTAAAAGTATTTATAGACAAATTCTATTTGAGATCGAGGGAAGGAAGCTATTAATGTAAACTGTTATTTATAAAACTTCTCTCAACTGTTGCTAGGAAAATCACTTTTTAAAAAGTTATATCGTTTTAAAAAATGATTACAATTTTTTTTTTATCAAATTATTATTCATACACACCCTAAAAAGACACCCTAAAAAGACAATTGTTAGCCCCAAAACGTCTACAACTCACAAACGGCGGATTAGGCCAAACTAGTTAATGTATTAAATGCTTTTTATTGGTTGGTGTTTTCCATTCAATTGTCGGACTTCATATTAGAGTTTCAATTAAATTTGAACCATATATTACATATCTTATTCGGAGCTGACGCTTTTAATAGAATTTTCTTCATACTCTAAAACTCGAACTCGAGACATCTGATTAAGAATAAAATAGTTTCACTACACCACAACTCGTATGTTGGTGAATGTATTAAATGTTGTCCACTCTTTTGTTGCCACATCTGTCGTAGAAGTAGTGTTCTATTAATTGCCGAATGTTAGTTAGCCACATTAGTATGTAATTTTATTATAAAGAGGATTATGCCAAATTTATTTAAATTAAATGTATTTATGTCTATGCCATTTAAATATTGAATGGCTTTAAAGTTAGGAACTCCATCCTTTTTAATTTATGTCAAGTAGTTGATTTTTTTTCAACATTCTTTTTTTAATGCGATGTGTGATAATTTTTGAAATTTATGGTTTAAAATAAATCATAGATATTTGTGTGACTATAAATTATTTCATTGAGGATGAAATACATATTGATAAAGAGATGATACCTACCTCAATCTCACTCAAGGTCGACTTAATAAGAATGGGGGCCTAAAGTGAAATTTTAGAGAAGTGCCCTAATATTTTACTTTTTTCATCATATATACTCTAGCTTTTTAGATGCGAAGTCATTAGTTATTGTTTTATAATCGATTTGTTTTAATAATTCCTTTTCAATTGATAATATAGCGAATACATTCAGTCTCTCTTGAGACATTGTTGATCTTAAATAAGGTTTAATCAATTCTAGTTTTGAAAAACTTCTTTTGGCTGAGGCAACAGTTACATGAACGGTTAACATCATTCTATAAGCAATATGTGTATTTGGAGAAAAGAATCAAGTCTTTTTATTTGATTAAGTATTTCGTTTAGATCATTATCTTCTACTTGTATATTATTTCTCTTAACACTTTTAATTTTTTTTAAAATCTAAATCATCAATATCAGAATAACTATTATGTGTTAAAGAAAGTTCAATGTTAAGACTATATATGTTTTTTTTTAAAAAAAAAATCTCATCACCTACTGATCTCAATTTACCACTAAATAAGAAACCAAAAATATTTTTATATGCTTCAATTGATTCAAATATATTTTGAAGTGAAAAAATAGTTTGATCTACTATATATATATATATTATTCAACTCTAATTTCAAGGGACTTTGTGATTTCGTTATCAATATTTTTATCAAATTGTTTCTTATGAAATTCAGGTTGTATATTCATCTCATACACAATTTTCTTAGTAGAAATTATAACACTCATAGTATATATATATATATATATATTATTTTTTTTAAAAATAATAATTTATAAGTACTTTTTTTTTAAAAAAATATAGAGCCTCAAGCAATGGCTTTAGCAGCATAGAGATTAAGATGACCCTGATCTCATAATAGATAAGTCAATCCAAAATAACTTAAGTCAAATCCAAAATAACTTAATCATGACGCGAAACATAAAAACACTAAAGATAACAATCAAGTTAATAACAACTCCTTTTATAAAACTGTAAAAAAAAATGGAGAAAATCCATACAAAATCTTTCGAAACCTGGAATCACTAGTACACGTCTTCATGAATTCAAATACAACCTAACAAGTCTCAAATTTAGATTTTATTTTCTATTCACACCTTTAAAATCCAACATCTAATTTATATGTATAAATATTGGATAGTGTGCCACTCTAATCTGTACAAAATACAATGCATTATATACGGATGTGCAACTCTGATCTCAATCAATAAATTCACATTTTAATATGAAATTGTGACATGAAACCAGAGTTTGGACATGCCATATGAATCACGATATGAAATTGTGATATGAAATCAGGATTTGGACATGTCATTTCATGCTGCATTCATCTCATGAAATCCCAAATTCTCCAAAAATCATGATTTATAACTCATATATTACTTATAAAACCATTTATATCTCATATAATGATTATTCATACTATCATAAAATTTGTTATTATTTCAAATCAAATTCTACTTATCTTTTATATTCACCAAATTCAATATTTTTTATCAAATATATTTACCAATCAAATTGACCAACAAATAACTTAAATTAGCATGTTCACGTGATTAACCAAAAATTCTGGAGAAATTTTGATTAAAAAATAAAAGAGAGAGAGGTTACTTCTGCTATTTCCAAAAAAATAATATTACAAGACTGTGGTCCTAAAAATTTTGGCCGAAAAAGGGTTAAATAGTCATTTTTAAAATGACTAGTGTCAAAAAAAAAAAAAAACAATTATATGTGGCCAAATTTTCTTCTTAAGATAATTATCAACTTAGCCTAGTACCATGTCTAGCCAGTGGCGTAGCCAGAAAATTTACGAAGAGTGTCCAAAAATTTAATAGCTAATAAAAATAATTATATGAATGAGTGCACTTAAATTTAGTAAATCAAACTACGTAACATTAATGATTAATTTCTTTAATTAAAAAATATATCAAAAATTTTAAAATCAAACTAGATAATATTTAGCTTTAATGTTCACGTGTATTTGATAGAAAGTGAACATACAAAGAAAAAAAAGAGAGAAAATTCAGTTTAGATGAAATCACATTTATGCTTCAAGATTTCACGAACTTCTGATGACTAACAACAAGAAATGAAAAATAAAGAGTAGAATCAAACGAGTTATATTAAAAGAAATTATATATGGATCCTTTTCACTTTTAGTAGTTTTATGAAATAAATAAATAAATAGGATTTGCTTATCAACTTTAAATTAAATAATTACTTTTAAATTTTTAATGAAAAGAAAAAAAAAATCAAAAGTCAAATAACATATTTGGGGGATTTGAACCCGCGCACGACTAAAATCAATGAGCTAAGAAACTTTATTGTTTTTTCAAGGGTGTTCAAAATGTGTTATTTAACCATTTAAAGTATCATTTTGCTTAAAAATACAGTGTAATTTTCCGATGAAAATCGGACACCCTAGGCAAAGGGTAGCTACCCCCTGTTTAGGGATGTACAAGTTAAACCGTAAAGTCAAATCAAATCAGGCAAATCGTAGCTATTTGTGGTTTGGGATGTTTGGCGGTTGAAAAAAAAAAAACGACCACTCTTGATTTGGTTTGGTTTTAAAAGAAAAAAAGTCAAATCGAACCCAAACCAAATCAAATCAATATAATCAAATCAAATCGAAAATAAAATTTATATATTATATAAATAAATGGTTTGGTTTTGATGGTTTGGTTGTTTAAACTACGCAGAGAATTTATTCCCGATCTAGCAAGAGTATCACCTCTTTTGTCTTCTTTTTCAAAACGAAAACCACTTTTGATTTGGTTTTCTTTACTACTAAAATAAAATAATATTCAAATCGAACCCTTGAATATAACCAAACCGAAATTATATATATATATATATATATATATAATTTTATTTTATTTATAGATAAAAAATATTATTTATAATCTACTTTGTTAATATATTTTTAGTTAGTTTATAGTGTTCAATGTTTATATATTTTATTTCAACTATGGGCTTGGAAAATTTACAATATATATATATATATATATAATTTTATTTTATTTATAGATAAAAAATATTATTTATAATTTACTTTGTTAATATATTTTTAGTTAGTTTATAGTTTTTAATGTTTATATATTTTATTTTAAATTTGGGCTTGTAAAATTTGTAAATATTTTATTTTGTATTTAGATCCGAAGTTACAATTATATTGTTATAGTTTTTCAAATTCAAAGTTAACAATTTACTTTGTAAATATTGTGTTTTGTATTCAGTTTGCATGTAGCCTTTAATCTTATTAATTTAACATAATGAGCATTGATATTAAAAAAACAATATTTTGTACTCATGTGAATTTTACTATTTTTTCAAAAATTTCTATTCATTTAACATTTTTTAAGTTTAACTTATCACACATGTAAGTGAAAATATATTTTATCTCTTTTTCAAACACTGTATAGTTGTAAAAAAACCAAAAAACCGAAAAAATCCGAAAGAACTGACTAAAGCCGAAACCAAAAAAACCGACTTTATGTGATTTGATTTGGTTTTTAGATTTAATAAACCAACATAATTGGTTTATGTTTTTTTTAATGAAAAACCAAACCAAATCGACCTATGTACACCCCTTCTATGCCCAATTCTAATCGAAGTAAATTTGGATGGGATCGAATTGATCAGGTATTAATTCGATTGTTATCTTAATTCATTGTAATCTATTCAAAATTGATTTTATTCTTATGCACTCCCCTAGTGAATAAGAATTATTAGATGTAGAATGAAGTTAACCGAAAGCTCCTCAAAGCAACTCATCAAACTCAATTGCCTTCTTTCAAACTTCACTCATTCCCACCAATTCTCCGATGTTCTCTCTCTCTTCAACCAAATTCACTCTTCCCTTCATCTCCGACCAGATCATTACACCCTTTCAACCACTCTCACCGCATGTGCCAACATTGTAAACACTAGCTTCGGCAATCAGCTCCACGGTTTCGCCATTAAAACAGACGTTAAACAATTCCCACATGTATCAAATTCTCTCCTTTCATTCTACTCGAAATCTCAAGATTTGGGTTCAGTTAAAAGGGTCTTTAAAGAAATTGAAAACCCAGATGTTTATTCTTGGACTACGCTATTGTCTGCTTGTACTAAGTTGGGGGAAGTTGGGTATGCTTGTAAGGTGTTTGATGAAATGCCGCAGAGGAATTTGGCTGTTTGGAATGCAATGATTACTGGGTGTGCTGAAAGTGGGTATCGCGGGATTGCTTTGAATTTGTTTCAAAGAATGCATTTTTTGGGTGTTAGATATGATAATTATGCTTTTGCTAGTGTTTTAAGTTTGTGTGATATGGAGTTATTGGATTTCGGAAGACAAGTGCATTCGATGGTCATCAAGACGGGTTTTTTGGTAAGAGCTTCAGTGATTAATGCTTTGGTTACCATGTATTTTAACTGTAATAATGATTTTGATGCTTTTGGAGTATTTGAAGAAGCTGAGGATGAAGTGCTTGATCCTGTAACTTATAATGCAATGATAGCTGGTTTAGTGAATATGGAAAGAGCTGAGGAGGCATTAGTAATGTTCAAGGATATGCGTAAGTTTTCTTTGAGACCTACTGAGTTCACTTTTGTGAGTATAATGAGTTCATGTTCATGTATTAGAATTGCTTCTCAACTGCATGCTCAAGTTGCTAGAATAGGTTTAGAAAACTATACGTCTATCGCTAATGCAACAATAACCATGTATGCTAGTTGCGGGAACTTGAATGCAGCCTTTTTAGTTTTTGAAAGACTGAAGGTGAAGGATAGCGTGTCGTGGAATGCCATGATTACAAGCTATGCCCAAAATTGTTTGGACAGTGCAGCAATTTATGCATACATTCAGATGCAGAAGGAAGGGTTAGAGCCAGACGAGTTTACGATAGGAAGCATACTCGCAAGCTCAAAGTCTCTAGTAATTGTTGAAATAATTTTGGGTGTTGTTTTGAAGAAGGCCCTTATCTTGAAGACTGAAGTATCTAATGCGCTGCTCTCTGCCTTCTGTAAGCATGGTGAAATGAAGCAAGCTTATCAAGTTTTTCATGACATCTTCCCTAGAAACATGATCTCTTGGAATACTTTGATTTCTGGTTGTCATCTCAACGGACTACCCATGGGGTGCTTGCACCTCTTCTCTGAGATTGTGAGTGAACGTTTGATGCCTAATCCTTTTACTCTAAGCATCATTTTGAGTGTTTGTGCCAGCATTTCAGCTCTACAACAAGGGAAGGAGATTCATACTTACATTCTCAAATCTGGATTCATTTCAGAAATATCTTTAGGAAATGCCCTCATCACATTGTATGCAAAATGTGGACTGTTGCATTGGTCTCTAAAGGTGTTCCAGATAATGACACAAAAAGACATAGTTTCATGGAATTCAATTATTACTGCATATGCACAGCATGGGAAAGGCAAGGAAGCTGTACATTGCTTTGAGATGATGCAAGAATTAGGTGGGGTCAAACCAGATAACACGACCTTTAATGCAGTTCTATCAGCTTGCAGCCATTCAGGCTTAATCGATAAAGGCATTGAAGTTTTTACCTCCATGGTTCATACCTACAGTATAGAACCTACAGCAGACCACTTCTCTTGCATTGTTGATCTTCTAGGCCGGGCTGGATATCTTGATGAGGCAGAAAGACTGGTAAAAGATAGGCATGTTGATGTAGATTCCACTGTTTGGTGGACATTATTCAGTTCATGTGCTGCTTATGGCAATGTTAGACTAGGCAGAATTGCTGCGGGATTTCTGCTTGAGACTGAGAAGAATAACCCCACGGTGTATGTGCTTTTATCCAATATTTATGCTAGTGCGGAGAACTGGGAGGACTCTGCTAATGTGAGGAAACTGATGAATAAATGTGGAGTGTTAAAGCAACCAGGAAGCAGTTGGATAGGGTCCTAACACTCATTTCGTTAATGCTGGATATCTTGACATGATTGGTTTCGAAGTTCAACCTTACTTATCAAACGGAGATTGTTCATGGTGGAGGAAAGGTACTATGTCTTTAAGATTTAGACTAGCAATGTAAATGGAACATTGGAACTTTCTGATCCATTCCTGCAGGACTTAGGGTAACAGGTAGTCTTAGTCCTACATTTTCCACTTCAGCTCTGTGCCAGGCATGCTATGTTCCTCGCAAGTGCCAATGACTCCCTAGTCCACTCCACCAGCGAGCTCTTTCCTCTGCATCCTTCCCCTTCCTTCTGCTCATGTTGTAAATTCTTTGATGATGACTCATTGGTAAATAGCTTATTGGCTGAAAATGTTTTCTTGGACGAATTTTAAGGAAATTTTTGCACTATGGTTAGCACTCAATGAATCTACTTGAACTGGGCAATTGCATGATGCAGTTGCCATACCAAAGGACAATTGATCCATCAAAAAGGTATGTGTTCAGAATAACAAATAACCATTTTTCAAGTACAGATATCTTTGACAACTGTTATGTTTCCGATTGAGCTTGTATTGGTCCCTACTGGATCAGAGGGCACCGTCCTTTCAAGGGTCTTTGTGCTGCCTGTGTTGTTAGGTTTCTTATGGCACTTCGAACAAGTCAATAACCGTTGAGGTTGGACTTGTCTCTTTGAAGATTATAGGGACCAGAGCCGAGGCCTATTTGTCTCACCTGCTTCAGGGCTTTACATTTGCCAGAAAAACACCATTTATTTGCAACCACTGAAAGGGACTTGAAAAAGAGAATCTTTGTTGGTTGCCCTGTTGTATCATTAGTATAATTACGTCTGAATATTTTCTGAATTCTCTTGTAATGTATAGTCTATAGCACATTTAGAACACTTTTGGAGGAATAATTGTAGGTAGTGCTTCTGTAGAACGGTGAAACTGAATTACGCAAGAGTTCATGTGTATCAACTTCAAGTTAAACAAATTTTCACCAGTGGCTTAATCAGCTCACAATTTCCTTTATTTTAAATCACAGCTTGTACTGTTGTGGTCCAAGTTTTGTTTTTCTTACATTGTTATTGTTTAGCCGAGTAACCCCATTAATGCAGCTTATTTCTCCATTCTCTTGATGCTCAATATTGTGGTGAGTGTTGGGACATCTCTCTAATTGACTTAATTTACTTTTTGACTTTATATGACAAGCTTATTGATGTTTTTTTGTTATAATGGAAACACCGACTTGGCAAATAAAGATACTTGTTCATTCATGTGATATATAAAGTGGTACTTTGCATGTGGGGAACACATATTTGGTGTGTAATATATAAATAGTCAAATGGTTCTGAAGAAGCTACATATTAGTACTCTTAATGCATCCAACTTCTACTGATTGACAATTTTCTAGTCAGAACTAATAAAAGTATTATTAATAATATACTTATATTTACTTGTATAATTTTTATTTAATCTACCTATAAAGTAATATTATTGCTAGATACTTAAGTGAGATGTTAGTCCACCTCACTATGAGAGAATGTTGTTAAAGCTTAGTTGTTGACTAACTCACTCTAAGGTGTTTGTTAGAAGTTTGGATTCCTTATTTATCGCTTGCCTTAAGGTTGGGATGAGTTTAGTATTCCTGCACCAGAAATCAAACTTCAGAATTTTTTGGTTTTTTACAAGGTTTAGTAAAATTGCACTTAGTATTCTTGGCTGATTGCTTTTGATGCTCTAGACTTGAGCAATGACCAAAAGTGTGATAGACTTCATTTACAGTTACATTTTATGATACTCGAGTTGATCTGTCAGTGTTCCGATACTCTTTGACTTCAGTGTTTTTTTAAACGATGCCTCATTGCTCCTTATTCAATGTGATGCATGTAGCCAGAGTATCTTAACACTAAATTGGTTTATATAACAATCAAATTGCCCCCAGGGCTTAGTTCAAGTGGCAAAGGTAGAGGGACTTGTGACGTAGGTCACATGTTTAAGCCCTGTGCCATACGAATGAAGCTTGGATTTAAGTGGAGAAGGTTAGAGAGGTGGAGCCATTACCGCTGAGTTTCGGAGGCTGCAGTTGGCCCATCAGAGTAAGATGATTCACCTAATCCTCCAGAATTAAAAAAAAAGTATTGTGTGGGGGGGGGGGGGAGTAGGGAGCAGAAAGAAGAATGAAAATGATAACGTGTTTGACAATGGAATTGCAATTGCAAAATGGAGATCCTTTCTTTTGCACAGGGTAATGGAGATGGAATCAGTCATTCTTGCTTGAAACTGGTGATCTTGTTTCTGGTAAAGGAAAAACGCTACCTACCTGGAAAAAGAAGAGGTCAGAACAAAAGTTTCTACCTTTTCCTATTTCTCTACTTGTGTATCTTTTAGTTTTGAGTAAAGAAATTTTGCTTCTAAGAACTGCAATAGTAGATAAATATTCTGGAAGTTCTAGTGCTAGCTTTCATAATATTTGCCTGTCTTTAAGTGTTTCTTACTTTATCCTACGCCTTAATCCCTAAATGTAATGTTATCTTTTAGTATTGAGTAAAGAAATTTTGCTTCTAAGAACTGCAATAGTAGATAAATATTCTGGAGGTTATAGTGCTAGCTTTCATAATATTTGCCTGTCTTTAGGTGTTTCTTACTTTATCCTACACCTTGATCCCTAAATGTGGTGTCTTTCTCTCATTGTCGCTATGTACTTGTCCAATACAGTTGACCTTCTATTTTGATTGCTAATTGCTAAGCCTGTGGGGAATCTGGAAATGTAAGTTCATTAATTGTGCTTGTTTATCATCAACTCTGCATTTTCCAAGTTAATTTGCCTTTAGATATGAGAAATCGTCCTGCTCTTACAGATTCTTGGAAGTCTAATCGTGGCCTACAATATCTTATTAACCTGTCTTCAAGGAGCTATGTTGTAATTAGTAAAATTGTTTACTGGATATTTAGAAGAAATGCAGATATCCATGTTCTATTACTGGACTTTAAGGTCTAAATTATTTGTTAAAATATCACAATGGATGCTTAATAGTTTACTTTTCGAATACTATGTGAAATTCTTGACGATATGAAATACCCATGAGCCAAATGATGTAGCTTGGAAACGAAAAGAAGCAAGTTTTGTTAGTAACTTTGTATATTGCATCTTAGAGATACAGGGAAAGCCACGGATTACGCTATCTACTACTTTCTACATGATTATACTACATCTTTCTCAATAATACCAACTGTATGCAATTTCCCAGTCAAGATGGTATAGGTTGCTATAGCATATGACTCTGTCTAATGTCTTACCTTGTATAGATGTGAACCTCTTGATTTTTAGGTGGATAAAGGGAAAAGTTCCACTTTTTACGTGTGAAAGGATTTTTGGAGAAATTGATGAGAAAATTCATGGATCAGGAAGCTTCTTGTCAGAGTTTCTTGATGGCCTGAGAGTATGAAACAAACCCTGTTGTGGTTCTTTATACTTCCTTTTCATAATCTTTTTTTTTTTTTTCCCTCTAATTGTACGCATGAATTTCACTGTCTGGGAGGGGGGCCGGGGGGCGAGTTTGGTATGTATCTCATGTACCGTTTGCTCTAGTTAGACCGGCATAGTTATAGTTTGGCTATTTTTAGCTATCAACCCAGCGCTGTTCTTCTCCTTTATCTAGCTTGGAAATTGACTAAAAGAAGTGCCTGCCTTAAGCCTTGCAAAAATGTTATACTATAATGAAACATGTTACCTCACGAAAGACTGGCAAAACCCAGATAAATACGAACAAGTCTCACAATAGCTAGCTAGGGAAAAAGAAGAAAAAGTCCCATTATAGCATTTACTTCAAAACATCCTCCGCGTCTTTTTTTCCTTTAATCTAATATCCAAAAAGCTGTTGTTGAACCATTGAAATAGCCTACTAGGAACCAAATACAATATGTTGAGTTCCACATCGGCGGGTATGAGAAAAATTGGTCTCTTTATATGGTCTTGTACAATCCTCACCTCATGAGGTAATTTCTGGAGTTGAGTTAGGTTCAAGATCCATAACTTATGGTATCACAACCAGGTCCATCCCAATTTATTGTTTACCTGATGTTGGGCTCCCATCTTACATTGTCCACGCTCTATATGTTCAGTCTGCAAGGGGTGTTGAGTCCCACATAGGTGGGTATGAGGAAAATTGGCATCTTTATATGGTCTTGGATAATCTCACCCTATAAGCTAGTTTTGGGGTTGAGTTAGACTCAAGGTGTATATCTTTATTATCACAATAGAAGATGATGAAATGAGGTTTCAAATATTCTGCATAAAATTTTATCTGTCCTCTATTGAGATAAAACTTAGCTTCCATCTCCAACTAGGTAGCAGGGACTTGGACATGAATATGACATTTGCATGAACAACATGCCTACCTGATATATTGGTAAAATGTAGTTTTCACTTATCCCATCAAAGGCTATTATTAATGGAAATGAGGTTTCTTGGGCTACCAAAATATAATCCGTACCCAGAACTTTTAGAAATCTGGGCACTGTTCGAATCTTTGTTGATAATGGGCCAGCCCCTCTACCCTTTTCCTGTTAAATATCAGAGTTTTGTGTGTGGCAGGATTCGTGCCCGTGAAGTGTGCCTAACCACACATCATCTGTTACACCTATACCACTAGACCAGAGCCATGTAAATCCTTCCCCAAAACATGAAGCTTAATCCTTCTTGAAGGTCAGCTCAACTTGTTCAGCTTTTTGGTTCAATCTCATTTTCTCATGCTCAAGATTTTTTCGTTGTATGTCAAGTTACCATTTTCCCAAGAACTAACTCTAGAAACCATAAAGACTTGTGGTTACTCTTTTGGAGGGTGGAGTTGTGGAGGAAGCTATTGGAAATAGAAGTCTGTCGACATCTACAGTCGGTGCTTTTATTATTAGAATAAGAAAGTACTGAGTCAGTTATGTCATTCGAAACCTATAGTTTTTGGCTCTCTTTCCTAAGTATTTGGTTCAACACGAGCACTTCCATATTCTTTTCTTATTGTCATTAAGGTACCCTGTCTATCTTTTACCTCTATACTGTGGATCCAAACAAGTTCCTATCCAACATACTCAGTTCCTGTGAAAGTACAGGACACAATGTAGCAAGAACATGGATGGTTTTGTAGTGATTTATATAGCACTAACGAGTAAGAAACTAAATATGTTGTTAGAATCAGCAGCTTTTGTGCAGCTTAGTCGCTTGTTTCTTGCTTTAGGAAAATTGCTCATTCGATAAGCGTTTTCAATAAAGCTTGCACTAGACTCTCACCTTTTTTTGCTTAGTCATATATATCGAATCTTACTGGTTTGGGTTTGATTTTTGAATCTAGTCAAAATTACATAGGTGAATGTAGAGATCGGTAGTGTCCTACTTGAGACGAACCACTTGTCATCTACAAACTGAAAGGGATTGAGGAAAAAAGCTTGAGAAAGACCAAAAAGAAAACTAACGGAATGTACTTGTTATAATTGTGAGAAATTAGGACATATAGCTAGAGATTGTAAATTACCTAAAAATCCAAAGAAAAAACAAATATTAGAAATAATAATAGACAATGAAAAATATACACAAATAGAATATGTAGATTATGAATTAGAAAGTGAAGATAGCATATATGAATTATCAGAAAATGAATTAGACGAAATGGAAAATAATTCATTAACAGAATCAGATAGTGAACACTATATAAATGACTAAATATCAAGATAAAGAATCGGCAGAACAAAAAATAATATTTGATAATAATATATTTGAACAAACAAAAGGAAAAGAATTAGATCTAAGTGTAGCAAAAATATTCGAAATACCAAAAATAAGAAACTGGTTTAAACGACCAAAAGAAGAATATTATGTAGTAAGTCAAAGAGAACATATCATAGATTGCAAATACACCAAAGGAAAGGCTAAAATACCAATAATAAACAAGCCAATAATAAATAAAGAAATACAAGATATTAAGGCTAAAAATCCAATTAAATATGTACATTTAGGAGGAACAGAAATATTAATAAAAGCATGTTTTAGAGAAGGAATAGATACACCCATAGAAATATACTTAGCAGATGATAGGATCATACAACCCATAGAAAAAAGTATAATAAGCGCAAAGAAAAGGTAACCTCATATACCAAAAATTTAAATTTATAATAAGTGCTAATTACTCGGTAGCGAGAAATGAAATGACGAAATATAGATAAATCATTAGTATTATATTGGAAATGTCAGGAATAGAATTAGCCCCGGGAAGTAAAATATTTATAACTAGATGTAAAAACTTATATGTTTTAACAACAAAACATAAAATAACAGCAAAAAATAAAATAGATAAAATAAAAATAGAAGATCCCTTTGAAAGAATAGTTACAGTCATAGATAATAATGATTATAGTTATAATGAAATTGATATAGAAGAAGATTTAGAAATAGTAAGAGAAAGACTAAGTACATCGAAAAGAATAAACAATGAGATACCCCAAATATCATAAAAAATGAGTACTTCAAAAAGAATAGATAAACTTCCACAAAATCAATAAAAGAAGAAATAAAACCACATCATTACTACATAACAGGAATAATGAAACAACGAAAATATTTAATATTAATAAATACAGGATTAGAAGAAAATTATATTACAAGAGAATTAGTAACGGAAGATGAAATAATAACTACTGAACAATCATGCCCTGAACTACCAAAAGTATTAACATATACCGCAGAAACTATGGAAAAGGAAATAATTATCGGAGGAATACCAATAATAATAAAGTTTAAAATATATCAAGGAGATGAAAACATCACTTTAGGAATAAAATGGTTAGAACAAGTAAAACCATATAATCTAGAAGACAAATAGTTAATAATAAATTATGAAAACAAAAGAGTAATAATAAAAAGGACTTTAGTATGATAAAAATATGAAAATATATATACTTGCAAAGATAATAATAGAAGGATATTATAACAGATATTATACACCGATGATAGATATGGGAGCAGAAGCTAATATATGTAAATACAATTGTTTACCAGAAGATAAGTGAGAAAAATTAAAAACACTGATAGTAGTAACATGATTTAATAATGAAGGAAGCATGATCACATATAAGGCAAAAAATATAAAAATACAAATATGGGATAAAATATTAACTATAGAGGAAATATATAACTTTGAATTAACTACAAAAGATATGTTATTAGGAATGCCATTTTTAGAAAAATTATACCCACACATAATAACAAAAACACACTGGTGGTTCACAACACCGTGTAAACAAAAAATAGGAGCAAAAAGAGTAAATAATAAAAAACGAAAAACAACATAATGGATAAAAAGAAGTGAAAAAATTACACAAAAATTAGAAAATATAAAGAAAGAAGACCCTAAAATAGAATTGATTATATTCTCTATAGATAAAGTAAAAATAATTCAAGATAAGTTAGAATTATTATATAGTGAGGATCCTTTACAAGGATGGGAGAAATATAAAACAAAGGTAAAAATCGAGTTAATTGATAATAATAGTATAATAACCCAAAAGCCTATATTTTAATGATTTAACCGAATTTAAGATACATATAAATGAATTACTAGAAAAAAGATATATACAACAAAGCAATAGTAAAGCACTGCCAAAACCAATAAGAAAGCAGAAATTGCATGAGGTAAGACTATTTTTCTTCTTTTTTTGGTTTTGGAACGGATAGTTTTATTACTGTAGTTATATGTAAACTATTCTAGTTTCCAACTAAAAAGAATGGGATACAATAACCACTGAATATTTAAAAGCATGCATTATTATCTATTAGCAGTGACACATACGGATCATGTTTCCTTAAAACTTTTGTTAGAGACACTTGACTCCTGCTCGCCCTGTCCACATTTTATCTTCTTCAATTTTTGAATGTCATCTGTGGAGATTTTTAAAATATACTTGCACTTTGCAATTGATATGTAGGAAGAGAAAAAAAAAAGAAATATATACCTTATCCAAAAGAAAAGAAATAGATAGATGATAAAATGTGGTAGTGCCTGACTGCCTTCCAGGCACACTGAAGGCACATGCTCAATAGTCAAACAATGGAACAAATCTGGACATGGTGAAAGGTGAGTTCCACACAAGTCAGATGAGGGTCAAACGAGGGGTTGTGTCAATCTCCAACAAGAACATGACCATTTAGAAGTGTCCATGTCATTCAGGAACAGAATCATCGCCATGATAGCACTAACAAGTTTCTACTTTAATCATTCATGTTAATCTTCCCCTCCTGAGGGGTAAACATCTGCACCCTACCCATTCCCCTCCCAGAGGCAATTTCCTGGTTTCTCCCACTTGCATGTAATTGTTCTTGTCCTCAATTACGTAACTCTGTCTACATAATCTCAAATGCGTTTGCACTTCACATAATCATGCCAGTTTCACTACTTAATGCAATCATTTGGCGTTTTTACATGTAAATTCTAAAGTGATTCCTGCTGCTGCAGCCCACTGGAAGAGATTTTTCGAGACAACTACTTGTCAAAAAGAAAAGTGGAATATTCTTTTTCAGGGCCACCTTTCTTGTTAGTAACTGTATCCTTCCACAGGTTCCACATGCAAGGTCCATTTTCTTGATATGTAGTCTTTGATCTCAAATTTTCTGTTTTATGCAGTCATATATTCTGTTCCTGTGTGTTAATTTGACCATAACCAAACTAGGCACCTTATTTTAATCTTGATCACATTAGAATTACACTTCTATCTTGTCAACACCATGCTTATTTTCGGGCTAAGTTGATCTGAAATGCATATAGGATGTATTAGGTCAGAGCCCCTAAACTTTGATCTTCTACATTGAACATCTTGATTTTATGGGTGACGTGAACCTTCAATTTCTAAAGGAATAGAATAGGCTCTTTCAGCTGATTTACCTCTTGACTGAGCATATCCATCAGATTAGTCATTTCAGCTTAACTAGCTTTTTTAAAGCTGAAGAATTGACTAGGTGATGTTTAATGGCAAAATCAAAAGGGTTAAGAGAGAATTATAGACAGTGAAGTACCTGTATCTCGTCCACCATGTTCAGCAAGGTGGACGTAAACATATTGACTATATCAAGAAACTGGACCCAAACTCAACTACCACAGACAAATTAGAGCCATTTGGTTCTTTGTTGCATGTTTGACACCATAAACAAGTATCCAGCACATTCAATTTGATATTTTTGATCTTCTAGCAGCTATGCTAGATCTTCTTTATGCGTTTTATGTGTATGTGTACTTGGTTAATAGGAGGAAATTTAGGAGCAACGCGCAAGGAAGGGGAAAAAGGATGATTTCTTGGTAGTTCTGCACAGCACCTTGAAAACGATTCCTTCTGCTTTTTTGGATCTAGTTGTTTCATGAAAGTGAAAAATTAACGACCATCCTAATGACATCCTTTCTGTCTGCTCTCTTCTTAACATGTGATTACAGTTTTATATTAAGAACAACTGATAAAATATTTGAAATCGTGCTTTGCATCTGGGACAGATACTAATATGTGGATGAAACAGAATTGGAGTCTGTCTTTGTCAAGCTGGCGCCTCTCATGATTTACCGTGTTTAAGAATCAAACCAGACTTGTACAAACTTCTTTATCCTTGTTTTTCTTTTTTTCATTTATCTCATCTGCATGTTTTCATTGTAAGATAGAAGACACTTTTATTATCTAAATCATATATTGAAATTGTTTGCACTCGAGCCGAGGGTCTTTCAGAAACAACCCCATTACCGCCACGAGATTGTGATAAGGTCTGCGTACAACCGTACACTCTACCCTCCCCAGACCCCTCATGTGGGATTTCACTGTGTATATTGTTGTTGTATATATTTAACATGTCTCGGAGCATGTGGGTCAGAATAATTTTCATGAACCAAGCAATGGAAACTATTTGATGATGGATGGCAGCAAGAAATGCCGAGAATTGCACCCGTAGTCTTTCTTGCTTATCTTGTTCAGTTGTTATTACATCTAAACATCAACCTTTTAGAGTAAGGAAACATTTGTTTTAATGATTCTTAAGACACCATATAATAGACGGGGTCCAATAAGCATGGAGGATCCAAGTTCTACCCAATGATATTATTAAAACATTTCTTTTTGGCCTAAAACTTCTCCTCTTTAGTTATTCCTTAGTCTTTTCCAATTGTGGTTGTGATGATTTGGGTGAATGATAGTTATTGACAAGATCTTACTGCCCTGAGTTGCATTACTTTCTTCCTGTGTTCAGTTGTGAGATTTTTAAGTGACTGGGTCAGAATAGTTTAGTGTGCATCTACTCTAACATACCTGACTGTCGTTTTAGAAATGCGCGAACAAGAATGCGGATTCCTTAAATAACACATACTGTATTTCAAGACTACAGCCAAAGTATTACTTAGTGTAGCTCCCATGGAATTGTTACTGGCTGTATACTGTACTATTAAGTAGCTACTAACATGTTTATACCTCCCCTTCCAAGTGTATTGCTTCTTGGGATGATGAGACTGGATGTTTCTACTTCACAGTATGGCGTATGCTTTTTTGCGCTATAAAATCTATGGAGTCTTCCCAGTGTTTGGAGTATCTGAAGTTTCCAGTAACTAGTGTCTCCTACTGAAATTGTGTAATTACTGTTTTGTTTTACATTCAATTTGAAGGAGATGAATTATGCATGAAATATTCTGATGATTCTTTTTGGCGTATGGGCCTGTATGAAGATGAGGCATTCAGTTTACCATAAATGTGTCATTAGAAAAACACAGAAAATTTGAGCTTGTGATGTGTTCTCTTTTTTCTTTTGCTAAGAACATGATTATTAATTTATTATGGTATATTTACCATCAAATGTGCTGGCACAGGACAGCTCCATCTGCTTCACTTTATACTGTTAGCTCCGGGATTATTGTCTCAAGATACTTGAATCTATCTCTCTGGGGTATCTTTTGTGTGTCAAGCCTCTCTTTCACGTCTACCTCATGCATCATCACATCATGAAAAATCTAGTCAAAATATTTTTAGAAAGATTTTTTTTTTTAATTTGATATGTTATATATAAGTTTGACCATTATAAATTTTATTAGGTACTAAAGATTTATAAAATCTTGTCAATACATTTAAGAACATTTATATATCCAAGCATGCGAGAAGTTATTGAAAAAGAAAAGGAAGGGTAAAATCCTCTAACCACTTGGGGGCTGTTTGGTTGCTAGTTAGAGTTATGCAAGTATTAGTTATGCAGGTATTAGTAATGCATGATTTAGTTATGCAGGGTTTATTTATGCAAAGTTTAGTTATGCAAGGTTTAATAATATCTTTGAGTGTTGGTTTGTTATATTAAAAGTTAACAAACATTATATACTTCTTCAATATAGATTATTTGTTATCGTTATATCCTTGACCCTTCGTACCTTTGTATATTTATTTATATTTTGCATTTTGTTTAGGCAAAGTTTTAGACAGAAACTTGAATGCCAAAATTTTCAACTTTCTCATATAGTTGAACCGACATATATATATATGGCCCATGTCAACACAAGACCAACGTTGCAATAGTTGAAACTTATTGATATGCAAGTACATATAATTATGTGTACTATAACAAAAATCGATACATGTAAGTTAACATCTGAGTAACACCACTTACTAATGCTAGATATTATTTACATACATTTTGAAATCAAAATATTCACTCATTGATGATATTCATTATTCACTAGTTGACAGTAGAAAAATGCCAATATCATATATGTCATGTTACACTGTTATACTATATCAAAAGTAAATACAAAAGCATGAAAATGGTACTAAGAAAACTCTACTATTCTCAATGCATCCTGAGAGAAAAAATTATTACCCCGTGTATTAATGTGAGCACAATAAAGTGCACCAACATGAATTTTATTTTTTCTTTCAAAAGAGAAACCACATATGGAAAGTAGGACAAATCTTTCAATTCTAAGAGAAAGAAAAACTACTCCAAAATAATTGTGTTTAGCCAAAAATATAAAAGGTTATTTAATGTACTTTAATCAAGTTTTAGGATAACATATCATTGTATATCTGTATCATATGCACCAGTTTTATTAGAAATAACAATCAATGGAAATATGATCATCAGACTTACATTAGGATTCAACATGCAAATCCAAGTGCTGATAGAGCAAAATATAATCAGCTCAAGAACTTACGATTTCTACATTGATTTTTGGAGCCTTTACTTAATTATCTATAATATAGAAATGAGGAAGTTTGTTTTTTTTCTATTTGATAGAGGATGTCATATTTACAAAAATCATGGCAAGAACTAGTGGAAGCTCCAACAGAGCTTACTTCTAGCAGAGCCATTGATAGATATGACTTACTTCCAATGGCAAGAATCATTGATAGAGGATGCTTACTTCCAGCAGAGCCACTCTAGTTGCTGGACACTATCCTAAACAATTTGAATGTCTACTTAATTTTCAAAATAATAATAGAGTATATTAAATTAAAAATTTAGTTTCATCATACTAAATAATTCATTTACTCATAATTCATATACTGCCTTATCCGAAAACTGAGAGTCCAATGTTCAAGCAACAAAGTAGTGATAACAAAATAGATTTTATAAGATGAAAAATACAATAAATCTAACACACGCCATTGAGACAAACTTGAAATTCTAGTTTCGTGGCCTCAATGAATCAAACTAGACCCATCTTCATTAAACGTGAATGAAACTTATATAATTCGTTGTTCAATTACATAAATGGGCACATAGAACATATACAAAATAAAAGTGAACTAGGTCATGGTTAAACCTTACAAAGTAGCTACACCAAAAACTCTTAAAACGTTTAAAGTTAATCATTGATAATCATTCATACCATAGTGTAACGATCAAGTTCTTTGATGTTTAAAAAGAACTTTTTGAACTTTGTATTGCTCCAGTTGATACACTAGGTTCCTCTTGAGCAATTTGGTCTTCTCTTTCAGCTAGAGCATCATCTTCATCAACAAAAATAATAGGAAACTCCATAGACATGTCATTAGCAACTTCTTGAGCTTTAGTTCTTTCTATTTCTTGAACACCATCTTCTGGCCCCTCACCAAATTATCCAATAGCTCTATCCTTGTGAAATATCTCTTCCCAATCAACAAATAATGGTCATTTCTTAAAGTTTATTGACTCGACATTTGAATCAACCAAAGAATAAAAGAATCAAGTATATAAAGTAACTGACAATATTTCAAAGACAGAGATCATATTCACCAAGGAAAAATATAAGTAACTAGGTTGAGTTTACTAATAATTTAAACAAACATAAATCACCTTTATCAAGTCACTCCTACTAGAAAGACATAAGATATTCTGAAAGTATTATTCTCTGTTAATACAATGATATAATAGAAACGAAATATTTATAGCTATACAATTGTAGGGTTAGAGTCCTATCCTAGGAAAAAGTATATATGGTTATAAATGTATGTTCTGTAACTCAGTCCTATTCTAAGAAAGAATATATTTTCTGATTACTATACAATTATAGCATTATAGCTTTGCCTAACATCCCCTCTCAAATTGATATCGATGATCACAGAGTATCAATTTGGAGATAAGATATTGATATCGTGCTTGTGTCATCACCTTTGTAAACAAATAAGCAAGTTGATCATGAGAAGAAATGTGTTGTAGAGTGATGAGACGATCGATAACCAATTCTCAAATGTAATAACAATCCACCTCTATATGCTTTGTGTTTTCGTATTGCACTGGGGTTGTGGCTATTTTAATCGCACTAGTGTTATCAACATGTAACAGTGTAGGAGATGTAATAGTGCCACCGAGATCAGATAATAGCCATCATAGCCAAATAATTTTTGAACTTGCTGCTATCATAGCATGATACTCAGCCTCTGTAGATGATTTAGATGTACATGATTGTTTCTTACATTTCCAAGAAATCAGGGATGTGCCAAGAAACATGCTCCAACCAGTAACAGAGCGATGAGAATTGGGACAACTAGCCCAATCTGCATCAGTATATCCTTCAAGGTGTGTAGAAGAATCGAAACGAAAAAGAACATCTTGACTCATAGAACCACGAATATACTTAATGACGCGAAGTTATACAGTGTGATGTATACGATAAGGATTAGCCACAAACTGACTTAATTAGAACATGCATTGCATATGAGATGTCAGACCTTGTCATAATGAGATAAATCAATGATCGCACCAACGACCGATACAATGTTGGATCATTGAATGGTTCTCCGTCAACCATCTTTTACTTCATATTAATCTTCATCCGGATGTACACAACATTCTCATCAGTAAGATAAGCCCTTGGAGCAAGATCACTAGCATACTTTTGTTGTGTAAGTATGATCCCAGTAGGCAAGTATAGAGCCTCAAGTCCAAGGAAGTATGTTAGTCGTCCCAAGTCCTTCATCTTAAATGAGGTATGTAAGAATTCTTTCAACTTAGTAATATTCTTTGGATCATTTCATGTGACAATCACAACATAGATGGGAAGTATTGTGAAACCTACTAGAGATGTACGAAGAAACAATGAATGATCTGAAGAACTCTGAGAGAAGCATGTTGTTTGAATCATGGATAAAAAATTTTTAAACTAAGCTCGGGAGCCTGTTTTAATCCATAAAGAGATTTTTGAAAACGAAAAATTGCATTTGGTCTTGACAGACATGTGGTGGTTTCATAGACACAACTTCTTCCAAATTGCCATGAAGAAAGGCGTTTTTCACATCCATCTGATGTAAGGTCCAGCCTCTCATAGAAGCTACATCCAATAATGTCTCTACCGTTGTCATATTAGCAATAGGTGCAAAAGCCTCCTCATAACCCATTCCACACTCTTGTTTGTACCTTTGATCAACCATTCGAGCTTTGTAGTGATTAATTATCCCATCTGCCTTAAGTTTAATGGAATACACCAACTTACCTTCAATGAGAACTCCATCTGTTGGTTTATCAATAAAGTCCTAAGTAGAATTTTCATTTAATGCACGAAGCTCTTTCGACATTTCCTTTTTCCAACAAATTTGTGTAGAAGCCTGATAGTAAGATGTAGGCACATAAAAAAAATGTAGTTTGATATGCATGGCATAAAACATACCAAATTTCCCTAGAGAATAATCGAGTCGTTCAGGAGCAAGGTGATCTATCCTACTAGATCGGCATGGGGAAATAACTGAGTGAGATGATTCCTCTTTTGAAGACGACGATGAGTATGAAAAGTCAATACCCAAAGGACATAGGGTTGGAGATCATCGTGATCATAGTTCATGGGTTGCTTTGTAGGATCAGTAGCTACCACATCATCATCACACTTATACAAAAAAGAAATATATTTTGAAACATGTTTAGAATTGTCTTTGTAAGAAAATTGTCCCTAAAAAAACATGTCTGGATACAAGAAGCTGGTGAAGAGATGCATCATAACAGAGATATCCCTTTTGTGTATCACTGTAGCCTACAAAAATACATTGTACTGCTTTTGCTGAAAGTATTTGTTGTTCATGTGCTGGAAAATGGATAAACCAAACACAACCAAAAACTCGCAAGTGGAGATAATCAGGCTTCTGATGAAATAATCTGAAGTATGGTGTCTCATTAGCAATGACTGATGAAGTTTGTCTGTTAATCAAAATTACAGATGTATGTACTGCTTCAAGCCAGAAACTCTTAGGCATAATAAATGTACCCAACAAAGTCAATGTAGTTTCTAAAACACGTCGATAATTCATTTCTATGACTCCATTTTGTTCTGGAGTATGAAGACAAGTGCATTGGAAAATAATTCCTTTGTTTTTTAAAAACTCAACAAGATTAGTCTTAATGTACTCTCCCACAGGACCAGAAAGAAATATTTTTAGAGTTTTATGAAATTGTGATGCATATACTCAACAAAATTTATAATAAGAGTCAGAACCTCAGATTTATTTCGAATAAAAACACTAATATTTATCTAGATACATGATCCATAAATAACACAAAGTACTTATATCCCATTCTTGAAAAAATAGGAGAAAGATCCCAAATATCACTATGCACCAAATCAAATAGATCTTCGTAAAAGAAGATATACTAGATGGAAATGGGAGTTTGTGACTTTTTGGATCGGCACAATTGGAACATGTCAGAAGGAGATTGAAATGAATGTCATGTCTTGTTGGAAGACATGATTTGAGCATGTGTTGAAGTCGATATGAATGAGGATGACCCATCCTATTATGCCAAAGAGTGAGCAACTTATTCGAGCGAATAACATCCACGACAGAAACTAGAAGAAAACAATGATGCAAATGACGATGAACCGACTCTAGAAGAAACATTCTGCCAACTCTACTCCCCTTGGCCATGGTCATCTCGATTTTCAAATTTTGAACAACACAATCATTATATGAGAATTTGACAACAAAATTTTGATCAGCTAGCTGACCTACCGAAACCAAATTAGCCTTCAAATTTGATACATAAAAATGTTAGACAGATTCCCAACAAAATCAATACCAAAGCAGGCAACGTATGCCTGTTTGCTGTATGAATAACATGTTTAGAAACGTTATCAAACAATGAAGAAAATAGGGACATAGTTTTATTCATATGATTGGAAGCACCTCAATCTAAATGCCAAGTAAATTTAATAGAATTACTTGCACTGTCGGGTGCACTTGAGATGGCTCCAGGAAAGGTAGCAACTATAGAATCTCGGATCAACCTTTTAAGACCATGTCCAGCAAGGAAGAACCAGATAGTTTAGTGACATCTATTTGGTATGCTTGGTGAACAGGCCGAAAATGATTTAGATGATGACGATAGTCCGAAATATAATGGCCAGTAATCTTGGAGTAAGCACAATTTTTTTTCTTAAGAGAGTTGACTGCTATGTGACCAAAGTCGTGGAATTCATAGCATTTGACACTTCTCTTAGTATTTCCTGGTTAAGTACCAATACTTAACTTTTGTACAAGTAAAATAACATCGGGTAATGGCATAAATTTCATGGCCGCTTGAATTTCAAGCCTAGTCTCTTCACGCAAGACGGCTGCCAACACAACATCAAGAGCATGTGTGACTTTTCTGTTCAACAAACTGCCATGAATCGACTCAAATTCGGGTCAAAGTTTCATCAAGAACTGCACTATCCTTGTCCTTTGTCATTCTCCCAATATATCCTTGAGCCTAGCCATAGACATATTTCACCATAAATTTGATTTTATTCTGACCAGAGCAACTGCAAATCAGCATAAAAGGAGCAAACATTTTTGTCTCCCTGTGTATATTTGGCAATTTTGCGTTCCACTTTAAACTCTCGTGCTAGATTGCTTTGTTGGTAGACATTACGTGGGTGGAGCCACATTTCTGAAGCAGAACTAAATGGTCTAAGTGCCATAGCAATGTCAGCATGTATCGAATTCAACATCCAAGCGGTTACCTTTGAATTATTCTTTTGGCAGACCAATAGAACCATCTAACGACCCAAAAAGTCCCTTTTCTTGAACAAAATTTCCCAAGTGGAATTCCCATGGAGAAAAATTGGAACCATCCAATTTTGTGGAGATCAAATCGTGCGAGGATGATTATGAATTCATTGAGTAGAAATAATATAACAGAGAAAGAAAAAACTTGTGTAGAGAAAACAGAGAGACAAGACGAACACAGGAAGATAACAAGGTACCTGTGTAGAGAAATTAAAGCAAAGAGCAATTTTTTTTTTAATGATGACTCTTGATACCATGCTAGAAAGACATAAGCTATTCTAAAAGTATTATTCTCTGTTAATACAATAATACAATAGAGAACAAATATTTATAGTTATACAATTGTAGTGTTAGAGTCCTATTCTAGGAAAGATTATATATGGTTATAAGTGTATGTCCTGTAAATCAGTCCTATTCTAAGAAAGAATATATTTTATGATTACAATACAATTATAGCATTATAGCTTTGTGCTTTACCTAACAATTCTAAGCTTTTGAATCTTTAACAAAGATAGTTTCATCGCTATATCAAAATCCTAAACCACTTCGACTCTTTACTAACGATATGGTCATATAACACTTTTTTCACTCTCTTTTTAGAACAAATATGTGATAGAGATTGCAATCTGGCATTCTTGTGTAAAGGTTTCAATATCTTCTCTTCTGGAGTCCACACCCTTCTTGCCCTTTTTTGAGACATTTTAGACCTTTTTGTGGGATTGACAATTTAAGTCTTTAAAAATATAAAAAGATCACAATTTATACTAAGTTATAATTTACGATAAAATTATACTAATTTATTTTCACATGTATTGCATTTGTCTCTCACTAGATTAATAAGAGGGAAAAAACAATAGGAAGAGGGACAAACAAAGTTTAAGATTTCAAAAGGTTCTAACCTCAAAGAAAGAACTTGGATTTAACGTTCTTCAAGCTTTGCCTCTGAGAAGATGAAGAAATTTTAGATCTATAAAAAGACATATAATAGATCTGATTGTATCTTTAGAAAAGATTTATATTTAATTGAGAGTGATAGAGGGTCACAACTATCTATGGCCTACACACCATTGAAATGGTCTGTAGGTAATAGGCTCATTTGCCCAATACCCTTAGTTAGTAATAAGAGATTTTAATGCAATTCTAAAGAGTGAAGACCGATGATTGAATGATAGTCCTGTTATGGATCTAAAGTTAGGGACTTTGAGCAACTAATGACAGAAACAAGCTTGACAGAATTGAGAACAGTTGGAAAATATTCTTGATAAAATATGTTCAGATGGGAATTTTGTCTATGCAGTTAGCTTCAAAAGGTTCTTTTTGGTTTAGTAGGATTGTTGATTTGGATTTTGAGGGTTCCGTTTAGAGTTTGTGTCGTTAGGTGTTTTAGCTTTGAAGTTTTGGCCACATAATCAACCAAGCTGCCTTAACTAATGCTCTGTCAATTTTACTGTGGACATGATTGTTTGTCCAAGTGCAGTATTTTACAATTATTCTCAATTCTGCCAAGTCTATTTGTGTAATTAGTTGCTCAATATCTGTAACTTTAGAATCCATAACAAGATTACCATTCAATTGGTCTTCACTCTTTATAGTTACATTAGAATCTTCTATTACTAAGAGTATTGGACATATAAATTATTACCTTCAGTGCTGACCATTTCAATGGTGTGTAGGCCATAAATAGTTGTGACTTCAATCATAATCACTTTAATTTGATCATTTGCTAGATAGCTCATTAATTGATCTTTAAAGTATAAAACTGTTGCATTTACTCGACTATCATTTCATAGGATCTAAATCCTGCCTTTATCACAATTATCATAGTTTGCCTACCACTTCCAGCCTGGTAGTGCTTTCTTAATGATGCGATGTGTTTTATTCTAGAGCACCTAATGCTCAACTACGTGACTATACAGATCTAGCTAAAGGAGAAAGCATTCATGAGGAAATTGGAGATATGATAGTTTCTGAAATCTAATTTTCTATAAAAAGAAATCATGAAGTAGCCTATTATATTGGTCATAAATAAATCAATAAAAGAATGTATTCACTCATAATTTATTATTAATATAGTAGTCTCATCTTCATTTAAAGTGAATGAAACTTATATAATTCATTGTTGAATTACAAAAATTGGCACATAGAATATAAACATATAATTGCATTTTTTTTCAAAAGAAATCTCCTATTTTTACAACATTATCCTTTCATGAGTAAAATATCGAGCTTCAAAATCTGAATACCAGCCCCAACAACATATAATCAGTTGAAATAATAGCATCTGAGTACTTTGTATTTCTGACTGGACCTTTATGATTACTCAAACTGTTGAATAATCAGCGAGAAAAGAGAAGTTGCATACAGTCTCGGAGAAAAAAAAATTAAAAATACCTTGAAGATGATGATGAATTTACCGTTAGGACCAGTGTTTTGAGCAATCTGTAGAGCATCTGAGTTGGGTACTTACAAAAACACTAATATTGAACCTAATCATGCATTTGTTATACAAAAACAACCTACTTTAAGCCCACAACATTCACATATATGTACGTTTGTGGACATTCTACTTGGTAACCAAAAATCCCATTATGATTAGATCTTACAAAATAGCTAAATAATAATTATTCAGTGCTTTAAAGCTTATAATTAATAATCATTCACATCATACTGTGACGGTCAAGTTCACTTATGCTTAAAAAACACTTCATCCTCTTTATATATTTAGTAATTTCCGTTCTTTTCTTGACTCGTTTATTCTAGTTGTATATTTCAAATGCAAGGAATTCAATAATAGAAAATATCTTACCAGGAATTGCAGATAGATCAAGTTCTTCTGGCTTATCAATTAAAGAAGTCATCCTCTTATCATGACTTTCAGTAAATTGTTTCATCACCTCCATTAAACCTTTAAGAGCAGTCTCATTCTCATCCTTCATTATTTTTTCTTTTTTTTGCATCTACCTTTTTTGTTGACTTAGAAGACGATGCTTTAAAATTATTACCTTGTTTTTGAGATTGATGGGTTTCACCTTTTTGAGTTGTGAATGAACTTTGTGCTTGATACATTAGGGTCATCTTGAACAGTAAGTGAATTTTGTATTTCTCCAGTTGATACATTAGGCTTTTCTTGAGCAACTTGATCGTCTCTTGTGCCTGAAGCATCATCTACATTGAAAAAAACAATAGAAATTTCACAGATGTGTCATTAGCAATTTCTTGAGCTTCTATTCTTTCTATTTCTTCAACAACATCTTCTAACCAATTGGCAAACTACCTAGTAGCTCTATCCTTGCAAAAGATCTCTTCCCAATCAGCAAACAATGATCATTTTTTAAGCTCATTGACTTGACATTTGGATCAACCTAAGAAACAAGTAGATTAAGTAACTGACAATATTCCAAAGACAAAGATCATATTCACCTAGAAAATTCACTAATGATTTAAAATAAGTATAAATCACCTTTATCAAGTCATTCCAAGCTTTTAGAACATCAACAAAGATCCTTCTATCACTATATTGGTAGCTTAAACCACTTCGACTCTTTAGTAACATTATGGTTGCATAACTCTTTTTTCATGATCTTATTTTGAAATCAACGTGTGGTAGAGATTTCAATCCACAATTAAGATGATGAGCATTTATGTAGTGTTTCAATATTATTATATATCTATGTCTAAAGATTTCAGTATCTCCTCTCCAATCATTAAACACAATTCATTTAATCCATGTACAAGAGTGAGTTCCTTTTCTGGAGTCCATACCCGTCGAGATGAAGGTGCTAATTTTCTTGCTCTCTTTTTGGACTTGTTAGATATTGCAGCCGTGGAACTAGCCATTTCAATTTGTAAAATTATAAATGAAAATAAGTAATATTAACTTACAAATTACTGGTAAATTATTTTAATTATAGTAAAAAAAAATTGTAACAAAACTAGACAGTTCTGAAAAAAATAATAATGTGAAGACATACAAAATTCACTACTTATGTTAAAAAAAATATAGATATACATTGAGATTCACTATTTGTCTCTACAAATAACAATGTGAGACATATAAAAAAGATTGACCATTCGTTTTCACAAAATTATTGAAGCTATTACATTTTACAGTGAACGAAAAATAAAAAGCAAAAATGCATGAATATAACAAGAGTAACCACATAGTTTAAAATTATAAAGATTGATTTTCAAATCTTTCATTCCCCATCGACTGAGTTAGTTCATCCCCCAAGTGATCCACTCAATAGATGCTTCAACTGTGTTAATACTTTCATGTTCATGTTGATTCTCCATATGGAATTTCATATTCATATCTAAGGGGTCAACTTCCATCTCTCTTCGGATGAAATTGTGTATCAAACAACATGCACTAATAATTTTATTATGAATCTTAATCGAGTACCATGTAGGACTTCTAAGAATTCTCCAACGTCCTTTTAATAGACCAAATTCACTTTTAATAACATTACGTGTCCTAGCATGCTCTTATTAAAGAACTCTTCTCAACATCGAGGTGATGGATTGCCACCTTGTCAATTCTTTAGCCATATCTATATCCTCGGTAGGGAGACAAAAAACCATTTCCATTTATATATCCTTTATCGGATAGATAGTAATTGCCTAAGAATGTAAATAATAATATAAATATCTTAAAATATTTCTCCCCCCGTCCCATTTTATGTGAGGTAGTTTGACTCGGCACGAAGTTTAAGAAAGAAAGGTAGACTTTTAAAACTTGTGGTCCAAAATGAATGATAGAAATTTGTGTGGTTGTAAATCATTTCATTAAGGGTAAAATAGACAGTTTATAGTCAAATTGTTACTTAATATAGAAATGTGTCATTCTTTTTGGGACTAACTATAAAGGAAAGTAAGTCACATAATTTAGGACAGAGGGAGTACTATTTTTCATATAATATAAATAGACAAGTGTTTGTGTATTTAACATATCTTGGGGTACTTTCAACCCATTTCTTCGTACAATAACATTTCACAATTCGCGATCATCAACGACTGATCCCTCTCAATCAGGTAATACATAAATGAAGTTGGGATTTCTATCACAAACTCCCAAGACATTAGTTATTGTATCTCCATTTCGTGTTCTGTATCTTCACTTATATATTGCTTCAACTCTAATGAAAATGTAAGTACCATCTAGTGCACCATGATAACTCTCTAAGATAGATTCAACTCTAAATGTTAAAGGACAATTAAAAATAAAAACAGTCTCATCATGATATTTCAAGTCTGTTTGTGGTAAATGTTAGATTGAAATTTACCTATATTAAACCATTTTCATCGATCATCAGTATCATCTTCGAGCACCGAATTAGGTTTAACAAGTAACACTGGAGTTAGTTTAAGAATAACTCTTAGACATTCATTAAATGTTCGACTTATACTCCACCCTGATATAATATAATCAACTTTGACAAATCTATTCTTCTCCTGATGAGCCAAAATTTTTAAGAACATTGATAACTTTTTAGTACTCAACATATTTTTACCGTCAATCAACCCTACAATATTCTTGGCTAAGGAGGCTAAAATGTGAAAGACATTTCTGTCAATCCTAAATTTGTCAATACATATAATATCATTGTCATGAATGAGAACATTTAGATGAGACAAGATTTTAGGAATTCTAGCACTCATACAATATTGAATGACCCGTTTGTTTTCTTAATAACATATTGTAAATAGCCATAAAAATCAAATAAGAATAATATAGGAATGCACCACAATCTCCTCAAGAATGATAAACATTCAACATTGCACAATTGTTGAGGATCCATAGACACCTATTTTCCATTTTAAAATGGCAACATCATTATCAAATTGAATCATAGAAAAAAGAATTTTCAACCATGTTACTTAACTATTTATTGTAGACACGTTAAATATGTATAGTAGGAAGGTGGTAGATGGTTTCATACTAGAATATTCAATTTTATAAAAAAACAAAAAATAATTTTGAAAAATATGGTAAGATGTCCTATTTTTGTTTGACTTCAATAACTAGAATACTAATACTATTTTGTCACACTTCAAATACATATTCATTTCTTGCAGTTTTAAAAGCTAAATAAACTAATTTTAATGAACCTCCTTTTCAAAAAGCACGATTTTTGAACAAACAAAACAAAACCCTCATAAAAAATGAGTGTATTCAAACATCAACTTCACTAGAAAATATTGCGAAGATCTAAAATTTCATTCGTCTCTCGCTAGATTAACAAGAGGAGAAAATAAGAGGAGGAAAAGAAGAAGAAAATAAAAAAAAAGATAAGCCATGTTTAGAGTTTCAAAACTTCTAACTTCAAAGAAAGAACGCAAAATTGAAAGTTTTTTTCAATCTATTTGCCTCTAGGAAGATGTAGAGTCATTTTAGATCTACAAATATGGAGAGATTATCTGGATGTTTATCTAAAAAGAAGTGGCGGAGAAGGGTCTAAAATGCCCCTCTAATATTTGAATTGGTACAAAATTACCCTTCATCCACCTTTCGGTCATAAAATACCCCTGACGTCCACCTTTTGGCTCAAAAATACCCTCGACGTTAATCCTTTGGCTCATATTTTCCCTTATTTTTAATATCTCCCTTAAAGTAAAATTATTAGATATTTATTTATTATATTGCTTAATGTAATTGGTCCAAATTTAAACCCTTCTCAAATAAATAATAAAAATGATATTTTTAAAATTTTATTTTTTTATAAAACCACTTATGATTTATATTTTGACCCAATACACTTGAAAATATAATTGTTTCATGATATCTTCCTATTGGCCTATTTTAAATCAACCTCCAATTTATTATAACGTAACCCAACTCATAAATGAGGATCCAACTAAAATACATACTTACCCCGACTAATTGTCCATCTAAAAAATTATTATTTTCATATAAAATTTTATATAATTATCCAAATGTCTTGTTCATTTTCTCTTTTATTCCCTTTTTAATCTCTTATTCTTAATTAGGGTATCCGAGACTCAAATTTGAAATGAACTCATATGTCTATATTCTTTTAATTTGTATTATTATTATTATGGTGGAATGAGGGTGGTGATAAGAGAAATGATTATTTTTATTCTTTTATTTTGAATTTTGGGTACATAAAAAAGAAACATGTAATATTCGTACATATTTGCTTAATTAAGTCATCTTTTATTGAACTAATTATTTCTATATGAATGCATCATTATTTTCCTCCTTTTTTCTCTTGTGTTTGTCATAAATTGAAAAAAATAATTAAAATTGGTTGACAACATCCAAATAGAACGAAAAATGGAAGAGATAGGAAATGAAGGGCCGGGGTGGGGGAGTGCAGAGAGTAGATGCCTAACATTTTATTTATTTATTTTTAATTTATTATGAAATATAAAATCAAGTCAATCATGTGAGCGTACTTATTAAGTAATTTCTAATTATTTTAACGGAAAAAGGGCCTAAAATGTCCTTAAACTATTAGATTTAGTACAATATTTCCCTCCATCCACCTACTGAGTATGATCCGTTAGACATAAGAATATTTTTGAGTCAAAAGATTAACGACAAGGGCTTTTGGGACCCAAAGGTGGATGGAGAGTAATATTTTGCCAATTCAAATAGTTGAGGGACATTTTAGGTCCTTATATTTGATTGAGAGTGAAGGTAAAGTTGTCAATTTATATTTTTTTCATGTATTATTTATTCAGATATAACTTATTTCATCTTCTACCCCGCATAAAATAATACATAGATTGACTTATAACTTATACATATATTGGTTATGTGGTTTTCAAATTCTCTAACCAAACATAGTATTATGTGTGTTGAATTTTATACCTTGACATAAAAATACTATTAAACATGGTAAAACTTATGCAACATTTTATACCTGAATAACTCAACTCTTATCTAGTAACCAAACGACCCCTTTTAATATTAAAATTAACAAATAGTTACAACAGGTACAAATGGAATTTCTCCATCTTATTCCTCAAATCAAAACAAACTATTCTACTAATCCAAAGGAGGAATATTACAAAGTACTATATATTTTAATTACAATGCAATAATTAACTTAATTTACTTGCACTAATTGAGAGAACACTCACGAGGAAACCCTTGAGGAAAACGTTTAATATCATTACAATAATTATAAATCATGTAATTATTTTGCACCCATTTAATCCTTGATTGGCCTGTTATGTCCAAGTTTTCACTTAGCCAAGAATTTTGTGTAGTGGAATTGCAAGAAGAAGAAGTTGAAGTTGAAGACCATACACAAGCTTGTGCATTGAAATTTGTATATGAAGCAATAAATGGGGCTTTAGTCCAATCAGTTTTGACGAGTCCACCTCTTGTAGCCCAATCATCTGCATTCCATAAACTTGAGTATATCCACATTGGTTGTGACTTTGGATAGGGGATACCACTTGATTCCATATTCTTGAATTGCCTAATTGGTGTCCCATCTACTGAAAATCCGATTTTTTTTTGTTTAATAAAATGGGGGAAAAGATTAGTAATTAGTAATCAACATGTAAGGACAAATTAATTAAGTACGAGAAAAGTACTTATAATCAGTATTTAAAAAGACGGGGGCGAAGGGGATGTTTTACGTAGAAAAGTACTTATAATTAGTGTTTCAAAAGACAAGGGCGGGGAGGTATTTTATACAAAAAGGTACTTACTATAACCAGTATTTCAAAAGGCAACTTATTATAACCAGTGTTTCAAAAGGCGGAGCGGGGGAGGTGTTTTATGTAGAAAAGTACTTATAATCAGTATTTCAAAAGATGGGGGGAGTTATTTTATGCGAAAAGGTACTTATTATAACCAGTGTTTCAAAAGGCGGAGCGATGGAGGTATTTTATGCAGAAAAGTACTTATAACTAGTGTTTCAAACAACGAGGCGGGGAGGTGTTTTACGCAACACTAAGAGAGGCATAAGAATCGAAATATGAGGCGTACGTCCCATAAATATATAAGCATATATCTGATGTATTTTTAATTTTATAGCAAAAACTTTTAAAACAATAAAAAAAAAATTGACGTACAAATGGTAGCTTTTACGTTCCAAATTTTAAGATATACGCTCTATGGATCTACACCTTTCATTTTTGTGTAGAAACTTTTTTTTATACTCTCCTCTCGAAAATGCCTTTGAAAACACGGGGTATAATTACACAATATATTCTCAAGTTAATATCTCAGATGATCACTCAACTATCTACTTTTCTCTCAGAGAGTCACTCAACTATCCACTCTTCTCTCAGAAAGTCACTTAACTTTGAATTTTAACTCAAAAGTCACTCAACTATCAATTGTTTTCTCAGAAAGTCACTCAACCTATTTAATTGATATTTTAATTAAAATTTGCTAATATATAATTTTTTATTTAACATCCAATTTTTATTTTTATTTTAAAAACCATTTGAAACATTTAGTGACCCGCCTCACTTGACTCGACCCGTTAAAAATATAATATTGATCCATTTTATTTTACCATTCTCCTACCTTATTCCACTCTCTTCTCTGACTCTTTCTCCTTTTTTTTTTCTTTTTTTTTTTGCTGGTTCTCCATTGCTCCTTTTCTTCTTCTTTTAGTTGAGTTTTAATTAGGTATCTCAATTTCTAGTATATGAAATTAAAGGAATCTAATGCATGGGTTCGGACTGGCACAAATTTATTTCAATTTGTATTTTAGAGTATCGTTTCGATATACAAATATTTGTTCGGAAACTAAGGAGTCCCTTTGATTACATCTTCCTCAGCAAATAACTCTCACAACACTAAAAAGAGGTGAATGTGGTCTGAAGAGAAACATGTAAAAACAAGTTTAATTACTTAAGGCTCTATGGAGATTCTAGTTCATATGATTCTTCCAACCAAAAAGCAAATTATTACAAGTTAAGAATTGAACATGGCCAAAGCACAGATAAAAATCTGATTATCATATTCTTTTAATTTGACTTTTTTAAATCAGATTTCTTTAGCTTCCTACGTAATATAGAACTTGAAATTGAAGAATTAAAGGAGAAATGGGTCATAATTAAAACCTATAGGAACTAATTATTGCATCATAATTTTGTATATAACATCTGTAGGATTTTTATCAAACTTTATAGATAAAAGAGGAAGAAGAGGCAGCAATGGAGAACCAGAAGAAAAAAAAACGCAAAGGAGAAAAGGAGAAAGAGTCTGAGAAGAGAGGAAATAAGGTAGGAGAATGGGTAAAATAAAATGGCTCAATATTATTTTTTTAATGGGTTGGGTGATCAAGTGAGATGGGTCACTAAATGGTTTAACTAGTATTTTTTTATTATTTTTAAAATTTTGGATTTTAAATAAAAAATATATATCAACAAATTTTAATTAAAATATCAATTAAATAGGTTGAGTGACTTTCTGAGAAAACAATTGATAGTTGAGTGATTTTTGAGTTAAAATTCAAAGCTAAGTGACTTTTTGAGAGAATAGTGAATAGTTGAGTGACTTTTGAGTTAAAATACAAAGTTGAGTGACTTTCTGAGAGAAAAGTAGATAGTCCCAGGTCACTTTTGGGCCTGGGTTATTCCTGTTTTATTTCCTTTTAAGGAATAAATAGGCTATGCCCAATGTTGAATTAAAAAAAAGAAGATATTAACTCTATATTCTCTCATTTCTCAATCATTTTGCTTTATTACTTTAATTTTTTACTCTATTTTTCTTTCTCCATTAATTGATAGTAGTATATTCAGCAATCCCTTAAATTTCAAATTTTGATTCAACTTGTTGTGAATAAGCACTAAATCCAAAAACTTTAATCAAAATTAGTTACAGTAGAGTTGTTTTTGAATAATCAAGAAAGGTAAATCTTAGGTGGAAAAATAAAACTAATTAATCACCACTATAAATTACGTGAAACCTTCCAATATTATTAGTACTACACTAACTAATAATGAAGTTTATCAATATAAGAAAGGTAGGTAAAAAAATATCAATACTAAGTAAATGTCCAAATAGAAGTTAATAAAATGCACGTAAGTGAAATATAATAATTGTTTTGCTTCAGTCTGTAAGACATATTTTTCTTTTTAGTTCGTTAAAAATATGTTATATTTCTATAATTAGAAATAACTTCACTTTAAAATTCTTTTTTATCCTCAATGAAATGGTTTATAGTCACATTAATATTTAAAATTTATTTAGATAAAAAAAATTAAAAAAAATACTTTTCTTTAATTTTATATTAAATCAAATAATATCATATATGAGACCGAAAATTGGAACTACTTACATGATGCTTTGAGGATTCCAAAGAATAGAATATGTATGAAAGTCCTTAGTGGGGTCAAACCAAAGATAAAATTGTTGCTCTCTATCTCCCTTTCCTTGTGTGAATACATTTGTATGAAGAATATATGGGTCACCACTCAAATTCCCAAGAAACTCAAAGTCAATCTCATCATGACTTGATCCTATTGAAGATAGCTGCATTTTGTAATCCATACCAATTAAAAATCAACTTATAAAATATATTAACATCTAATCAAAATCATCACCATTCAATTAATATAAAACTTAGCTATATACACCACTCATATAAAGAATTTCATATTATCAGGTCATCGTTATTCAAGATTACGAGTCTCATATTTTAGAAGGCATACCAAAAAATAATTTTTGGTCTACAGAATTAATGACCTGAGGGTGACGATGTATATACTCACAAAATTATTATATAACATGTAGTAACGATGAAAAAAAAATGACTTACATAATATGTTGTAACAGTACCAGCAGAGTTACCAGGCACAAGTTTGATTTTCAAATCGATCTTTCCAAACAAATACTGATTTTTGGATCGAAAACCAGAGCCAGAGGCTTTATCAAGGGAAAGGGTCATAAGTTGTCCATTTTCGAGTATTTTAGCGCGGCCATCACCCCATGTAATATCAAAATCTTGGTTGAAATTTCCAGCCAAAGCCACCACCAAGAACAAGAAACTCAGAATCAAGAAAAATAAGAAAGTAGTCTTCATGGTGTATGCGTTTTTGAATATTGCATGAACACAATTAGGCTTTATATAGAATTATAGATGGAGGGCCTTGAGATATATATGAGGTGTGGGGACTAGTTTGTGTGGGGGTTGGTGAGTTTTCTTTTGTATATGTCTCATTTTGGCCCCTACAACTAGAGATCAATACTATAACACTACTAGAAAAATAAAATTAGCTACAAATTTATCGATAATCCATTACGAATTCATAGCTATATGAAATTAGCATGACATTATTATTTAGCAAGCTACAAAATTTTGTACATTGTTAATTTCTTGTTTTCTAGTAGCCTAAGTAGTGTTTCATTAAGAAACCATACATTACTATGTTACTCTTTAGTATTTTTTTTTGTACATGTATTTAACTCCTTATAACAAGCATATATGATACTTGATAGGATAACTTTAAGAAAGAGTAATCAAATATTTTTTCCATTCCAATTTATTTGGCACTACTGGGTGGAACACATAATTTAAGAGGTGAAAAAAGACTCATAAAATTGAAATAAAAAAATTATCAAGAAAATAAAATTATATATTTTTTAAATGAAACAAAAAATAAATTCAGATAAACAAATTGAAACAACTAGGAGTACTTAACAAATCATATTTTATTATTTCTCATCCCAATTATTATATTCCCAATTTCTCTATCTATATATATATGATGATGATGATAAGCATTCCACGAAAGAGCTTTACGAGCTAGCAACATGAATGTTCATAATTTATTATTTCCACAACGAATTATAATGTTTAATTAATTGAAGCTATTAGTAATAATTCAAGGATTAAAGTTGAAATCTTGGAATATAGTGCCAACGTATTCATAACTTATCTACATGCATGCATAAGTGAAAAAAACAACAACCAAAAATCAAGTTGATTAATTGGATCGCGTGTCATCATTATCTTTAATCATCATTATGATATTCTCTCCGTTCAATTTTAATTGTCATGGTTTTTTTGTTAGAGTCAAATGATAAGAATTTTGACTAACATTTTACGATGTATTTTTTTATCATATTATTATGCGAAAAATTGTAATTTATAGTACTTTTCATATATTTTTTGTTTAAAATATTGAATTAATATAATCTAATTTCACTTTGAGAATTAGTTAAATTGACTTTCGAAAAGAGCAATATGACAATTAAAAGTGGACGGGGAGTATATATACAACATTAATACGGATATCAAACTTCGGATGGGAAATAAAAAAAAACAATTACAATTAACTTTAACGAGACTCTAACATTTAGGACATCTCTAACTCAATCCTCTATTTGATTATTTTCTTCTCCAAATATAGGGAATCTTTTTCGTGATGACATAATTAAATTACTTTTTTTGTTTTTATTTATCTTATTTTTTATTCTTTAAAAAAGAATGTCACTTTCTATATTTACGCTTAACATCCTATGCCACGAGATTCAAAGGACATTTGATACATAATTACATATATGATCTTTAGTTTAAAACCATAAAATTCAAAAATCTCCTCTCTACTAAATCAAATTAAGACAGAAAATTAAAATAAAGGGAATATAATACGAACGAATTAACTTGTATCCTTATGTATATTAAAAAGAAAAAAAAGGTTTGGAGGGTTGATGTAGTTAGGAAAAAAATGCAGACTTGAGAATTAGGTAGATATTAATTAAGTTGACTTGGATTTGGAGAAACAAAGAAAAGGTACCATTTGACAGCTAATATTTCTACGATGTTGAAAGTATCCTGCTACGACAAAAGACACATTTAGTAATAATATATTTTTCTTTTGATGTTAATATTTATCATCATAAGAATATTTGATGACAATTAGTAAAAATAAAATAAAAAAATTTAATGACAATCAAATTAATGTCATATATTTATAATACTAAAGTCTCTAACAATATTTATATAGAATATTTGATTATAAATACTTATTTTTATCATTATCACTAAATATAATTATATAACGATAATTATATTATTGTGTTTAGTATTTTTCCTTTGGGGATGATGAGTGTGTAGAATTAGATGTTTGGCCACCTTCCACTTCCACAGCTGTATGATGTCTACCATTCTTTTGTTAATTTGAACTCATTGGAAGATTCCATATGCATCAACTCAAGATATATTTTATTATATTAGGAAGAAAAAAAAAAGAGTGTTCATGTTTATTTTTATTTTCTTGAAGAATAAATAAAATCTAAGATATTTTTATCATGATATTATCCTTATCCCCCCCCCCCCTCTAATTCGTTATTATATTGGGTTAATATAATGGGAAAATTGTATGAAATAGTAAATTATTAATTCAAATTAAATGTTATAGTCATAGTTTATTTTATTTGTAATTCGCAGCAAACATTCCATTTTTTTGCCATCTGGTTCGGTATACAATTACCCATTTTCGATATACAATTACCCATTCGGTATACAAATGTATAAAATGCATTTGTGTTTGTATGAAGCGAGTGAAAAGTGTATATACAAATACAAATACATATATTCTCTAATATAATATATTCGACCATCAGAGGTGGAGCCAAGATTAAGAGTTTGGGGGTTCTAATTTTTTTTTAGAACCATCAATGAATTTTTTTAGGGGTTCACAAATTAAATATACATATATTTAATTAATTTTCTAGTACAAATATAGGGTATATGGAAAAGCTACTAGTTCGTCCGAACCCATGAACCCCACCTAGCTCCGCCTCTGTCGACCACAAAGGTAAGGATAGAGCTAGAAGTGATCATATACAAGCTCGTTGAATTCAATAATTTTTGTTTAAATAATGTATTTAGGTTAAGAAAGTCATTAAATACTACTACAAATATTAAATTTAGAACTCAATCAAGAATAATTGAAGTTGTTATTCTAAAATTCATCTGAACTTATAAAAATTAAATTCTAACTCCGCCTTTGTACAAAAGGTGACCTCACACCAACTGGAGGTTCAATTTAATTGATTGTCACTACAATACAACAAATTCGTAGGTAATATTCAAAGCACTCTACCAATCGTCTTTTAAAAGTTAGTTGGCCGGAAAATCATTTAACTTTTTTTTAATTGTGGTGTTCGGATTAGCTTTCGCGTATTTTGATTTATTTTATGAGATATTTGTCACTTTTCACCAGTAACAAATATCAGGTAACTCTATCCACGGAAGAAAAAATATTTCACTTTATTAGCTATGAAGTTGAATTTGGGATTTGGAGAACACTCAAAAACTTGTTTTCACTTTTAACTTTTTTCATTTTAAATTTATTTATTTTCAAAAAACTCATATAAACTTTTTATTACCAAGAATATATGCTAAGCTTGGACACCAACTTTTTCTACACAAGGTTGGAGTACCAAGATTGGACCATTTCAACAATCTTAGAGAAGAGTTGTCTTGTTATTCTTTGAGAAAAAGAACGATATATATAGTTAGGTGATTTATTCGATCGATATTTATATTTTGATTTTCAAATTTAATATCGATAATATAATGCGTAAGGAAAAACTTGTTATTATTAACTCTTGGGCTCAGAATCTCCTATATAACTTAAGTGACACAACGAAACATTTGCGTCTTCTTCTAGTAATTGAGTTTTTCTCGGATATCATTCATCTCCAGGTTGGAAATTCGCTATACGCTCTATCTATATAATTAGTGGCGTTAATATCATGGATGGATATATGTCACTCACTTTTGATTTTACTGCCCTAAAATTACTTAATTATTATTGTAACAAAAAATCATTTATGTATGTATTACTAAAGTTACTACACTATATTTTGAAATAAATAAAAAAGTCATTTCATTATGTCTAAATATCAAAGAAAGTCAGTACCAAACAATAAAAAAGACATTTTATCTGATAATTAGATAAAGTTTGAATGAATTTTTCGTTTCGAAACAAACATTGTTTAGCGAGTTCATGTGATATTAAGACAAAGTTGAATGATTTTTTTGTTATAGAATTTTTTTATTGATTTCTGTAATATTTATCCCAAATTGAGTGATATTTCTATTACAAAACATGGTTTAAGGACTTTAATGTCATGATAAAAAAAGTTGAATCATAATTCGTAAATTAATCTAATTTAATGTTGTAAAAGTGTATGTAATTCACTGTAATTCCTTCTTTGAGGGTATAACCTCTCTCAGGTTAGCGATAAGAGTACACTAGCCAGTGTGATAGCAGACAAACTAAGAACTTCGTGCTTAGAAGGAAGCGTGCAAGTGAGTGAACGCATCACTAGCCAAGCTAGTCACTTGAAACATAGGGGTATTCAATCCCCGAGCTTACGGGCCTTGAGAACCGACTTCAAATTTGCTCCTTAGATAGGGAATAGTAAAGAAGGATAGGATTTCACGTTTAGGAATTTCACTTAGCTTCCGCGTCCCAACTCGCCGAAGTTATCACCTATCGATTGAAATGCTAATATGATTGATTTTTAAATACCTTCGATTTTTTTTTATATACTCTATATAATAAATATTAAAACCTTTTCTAGTCAGAAAAAGAGACTTATTTGAACGGGGTCTATATTTAGCCCATTATTCTTCTTTTTTGTATCCAGCTGGAAACAAGTCAACAACCATGCAAAATCCCAAATAAAAGAGAAACTAGATTAATTTTCCCCACTCTGTGCAACATTTTATGTCTTTTGCTAAAAATATTAGGATAATAAAAACATCATCTACTTTCAATTTTAAGATTGCAAATTTAAATCATTCAGAAATTAAAAAATGTAAGAGCGTCTAAAGAGGGGTGAAAACAATTGTGCATTTTCAAGTCAAAGTGATTTTTTATGTAATGAAGAAACAAAAAGAAATATAATTTTCAAGTTGATATGAATATAATAAAATATTATTTTTACGTAACAAAAAGAAAACAAATTTTGTGATATATATGAAGTTAATACTTGAGTGACCTATAAATTTACTCAATGCGTTTGGCAGGATGTTAGGGAAATGAGAAAGGATGAACTTTGATCTAATGATTGGCCTTTTTTTTTTTTTTTGTTTCCCATTTGGCGTAAGGTACTCGCATTGGAGCTTAATCAAATTTGGATTAGCGTAGTAAAGTTTCATAATGGGGTAAATTGATCGCTTTCTAACAAAGGCGATTCTGTACTCAAGAAAACTCGAACCCGAAATCAAAACCTCTGGTTAAAGATGAAAGAATACTTATCACTCCACCACAATCATGTTGGTAATGATTGGCTTTCTCTTGGCAGCACAAGGGAAAAAACTTCCTTTTACTCAATTCGTTTCTATTTGTTTGACCTACTTTCTTTTCATTTTCAGCAACTTTTAAATTTTTAACTTTTCACGTGACATATTTAAGGTCACTAGATTAAAAGACATTTCGGTACATTTAACATATCTTTAATTTTAGACTATAAGATTCAAAAATCTTCTTTATTTTCTTAAACTCACATCAAGTCAAAATAGGCCAAACAAATTGAAACGGAGAACAACATTTTCATTGGATAATTTCACTTACACTCTTTATGTACTTGACAATTACCAGAATATTCCTCAAGTCTAAAAAATTTACAGCGAAATCCTCTTATTTGATTTTATGTTGAAATCCGACTGAATTAAAATCCGCATCCGAAAGTCTCACATTAAAAGGTAAAGTGTTTCCTAACAAAGACGACTCCATACAAAATCCTCTTATTTGTGTGCAATATAATATTAACTCACAACTTGAGAAGGCATATTGCAATAGCAAGAAAGCTCAAAGAATTGGGAGAGGCTCAAACAATTTCACTAAGAAAATATTTTATATTATTTCATTACAACATTTTTCTTTGTTTTTTGTGAAAGATAACATAGGCTTTCATTCTCTCTTGGTCTTCACTGATAATTAAGACAAACTTGGAAAGAAAAAAAAAGGCAGTATATCAATGACATATTCAAGATTGTAGGGACCTCTTTCGTTGGAGTACTAAAGCATTCATGGCAATTGCATTTTAATTCGTACAAGCAGTGTCAGTCTATTATTACAAGCTAATTTCTAGGTGATTTGAATTTTGTAAAATAAGGACTTTTGACTTGTAACTGTGAGTTCCATTTCATACACCCTTTAAATGATGGGACTTACATGTCAAAGATGTACAATCAAATACTCCCGTTCTCTTAATTTAAGTGTCTTAGTTTAATCGAACACAAAATTTAAGAAATAAATAAAAAATTAAATCATATGGTCTTAAACTTATTATATATATAGAATGTCTTAAATATAGAAAGAAACACTCGTTCTAAAACAGGTTAAAAAGAAAAGTAAGAAATTAAAAGAATTAAAACGAAGAGAGTAGTAATAGAAAAGGAAGTGTTGCTATCGTGCAAGTAGGCATTATTTTTTGGAAAATCAATTTAACTATAATAGCGACCAATAAATGGAAGATTAGAATCGCATATTTGGACTTTGGATAAGTATTTGGCTTCCATCTGATTCATAGTACTTGTAATGATCTATTAAGGTAAAACTATTACTGGTGTGACACAAATCTGATTTGGACCATAGGAACCTATAATATATATACGTTTCAAGTGTTTTATTTCAAACACAAGATAAAAGTTGCTTGTTTCCAGAGTAGTAGTAAGAGTACCCAATACAAACTAAAGATTTACGTCTTAAAAGTTAGAAATTTGATCATAGAACCAAATATTAAATGTATAATACATAAACCTGACCTTCGTTGACATTCATACCTCCGACTTTGTGTGTGTACAAGTAGGTATGTAAACTTGTATAAAGTTGAACAAATAGACACACATCCTATGCAACATAATACATGTAAGATGCAGATTGTCACGTAGGACGCATGTGTCTACATGTTCAACTTTATACAAGTTTACGTATCTACTTGTGCACACACAAGTTGGACGACATAAATAACAATTGAGGGCTTGGGGCCAAGTTAAAAGACATATATATGCTCAGTTGTCCTAAGCGTAGCACAACTTGACACCCAAATCTAGTGGAAACTCTGGGAATTGAATGCAACTCTTTTACGTTCTTCAGCTCACCACAAGACAACAATATCTGACTTCTCCACATTTAAGAATCACACAAACCTCCTTTTGACAGATGAAAATCCAAAGTTTTCCACCTAAATATATCACACAACCCACTTGAACAAACTGGATAGTAATGTAAAACACACATTAATCAAGATTCAAATTTTCTTTAATAAAGTTCACCAGCTTCACTAACATGTGAGGCACTAACAGCAAATTTCTGAATGATAATCAAATTAATGTGTCTCCTCTTTCTTATATTGCATGTTTAGTGTGCTAGCTCTGCACAGCCATACACTAGAAGGAATTGCAAAAAAAATTCTTGTTAACTTAAGCAAGGTAAACACACCTTCATGGATCTGCCGTGAACTGACAGAAATGGAACCCTTGCTAAAGGAGACGGACTAAAACCTGTAGTGAAGGCAGCAAGTTGATAAATGAAAATCAGCATATGAGGTGCACAATTATTTTGCTACATAACATATAGATTGCACCCCAGGCAACCGATCACATGCACATAATTTTTAATAAGCGGTGTCGACATTTAAAAAAGAAATGAATAAGAATCAGTTACACTATTAGTTACTCCTCTTTAGTTAAGGAGGAAGAATTAAATTATTTATGGCAAAAATACAACAGTAATTAGTTATGTTTCACTTGGTTTAACTATAACTTTTTACGACAGGAGTCTAGACCTCACTTTGTGGGAAGGAGTCAAAAGATCAAGACCTGAAGGCAACAAGAGCAAGCATAAAGTTCATATTCATTCATGCAAGAACATGGTTAGGATATAACACACATGCGTCAAATAGCACAGGACGCAGAAGGAAACTGATGCACAACTCAATCTGATGTGGTGAGTGTTTGTACGCCCTACAGGTCAAGTGACAATAGACTAAAATGTAACATTATTTGTGTCCAGGGAAAAAAAAGTTGATAATTGGCATTATGATCAGAAAAGGAGGAAAATTATCTCATGATATAAATGGTGAAAGGTAGTTGATCCATTGTCTTCTACATATGTGGGCTACTCAATACAGCAATCCTCCAAAGAAGGGTGTAGCAAACAACAGCTCATTAGGGTGCAAAGTGCATTTAAGATTAACCTCCAAGGTACATATCATTCCATGGAGTGTAGAAGGATGTCTAACTAGCATCTAAAATACTATCTGCTGTGAGAACTTAACTAGTTAAATTTTAGCTGGAAAACCATATAAATTCAATAGGGGAAATAGCATAACCACATGAGCAATCCATTTTGTACAACATCCATTCATAGAAGTAGAAGTAGAAATGGGTAATACCTAGAGGCTAGAAGTAAGTAAAACAGACGAAACAATTAATAATTGAGATTGTCTCCTTCCTTACTCTTTTCATGCTTAGCTAGTTCACCTCAATCTTCAAAGCTATGAGTTTGGCTCTGGATTACATCATTTCATCAATTATCAAACATATAAGCATGGAAATTTTGAATTCTGGAAAATATATGAAACATGTAGCTTCGCTACAAATGAATAATACAATGCAGCAGAAAAGGGACAACTCTTTTCTATTAATCTCACTTCTTTTTCTCGCTTTTTATTTTTTTTGAGAACATAATGCACATCTTTTTAACACATTAAGATTTGACTTCATCTGAACCTATTAATAGGCAGAATGTTTACAAAAAATAAAATCAATACACAATTCAACTAGCAACAAAAAAGATCAAAAGTTTAAGCCGTGGATCCTGCATGAGAAACACTTTCTTGGCAACCCACTCTACCACTAGGATAAAAAGCATGCAATTTCACCACACTGGCTCACTGAAGAACTTCATTTACTTTATATAAATCACTAAGAACAGTCTCATCAGTCAGCCACTATGCATCAATCATTAAAAACATTAAAGCACATGATATTAGAAGAGTAATTGAACTTTTGCTGAACTATAGTGCACAATATTGCTAACATCATCCCAATTGAGTAATCATATTCATACATAGGGTTGATGCAATTTACGTTAAAATGTCTTTCCAAGTATGCTTCTATTTTATGAAAGTTCACCGGTTTCACTAACATGTGAGGCGCTAACAGCAAATTCCTGAACAATAATCAAATTAATAGTGATGAGAATATATATGATCTCCTCTTTCTATATTGCATGTTTTGGTGCTCCAGCTCTGCACAGCCAAACTCTAGGAATTGGCAAAACCAATCCTTGTTAACTGCAAGAAATGCAACACTTGCTAAAGGAGAAGGATTAAAACCTTACCGAGGGAAATAAGTTGATCAATGAAAATCAGCATATGAGGTGCACAATTGTTTTACTACATAACATATAACTGCACACCAGACAACCAATGACATACGCAAAATTCAAAAGGTAATAGTTAGGTTGGAGGATTCAAAACCTTGACCCTCAATGATAAGATTTAAAGCCTTTACCAGCATGCCAACTGAACTCTTGATGACAAGTGTTGCTACTCGTTTTGAATTTATACAATATATGTGTCTGTGTGTGTATTTGAATGTGCCTCGACACCTAAAGGCAAGACGGGAGTGTCAAGTCTGATCAAAGATACTTACATTGCACCCAAGGTGTGGCCTAGTGGCCAATGAAGTGGGTTTAGAACCATGAGGTCTCAGGTCCAACACCTCTATTGAGTAATGCCTGAGTCGCAGCATCAAGGTCTGAGCCAAATTGAGCAAGGGCGGCCACTTCGCGATATTGTGCCAATTCAAGGTTTGAACTACCGCAGACTTGTTTCATAGTTTTCAACGAGCGGCGGGACCCGACGCGACCGACGGATAAGCCGACGTTAATAGCGGGTCTAATTCCGCGATAAAAGAGCTCTGTTTCCAAACAGTTTGTCCATCGGTAATGGGGATCACATTGGTGGGAATATAGGCCGATACGTCTCCAGCTTGTGTTTCAATGACGGGTAAGGCGGTCAAGCTACCCGCGCCTGTCTGGTCCGATCGTTTAGCCGCTCTTTCTAAGAGACGGGAATGTAAATAGAAAACATCCCCTGGGAAAGCCTCGACCTAACAGAGATTTTAAAAAAACACTAGGCCTGGTACCTACTGATACTAGGAGGTGACAAGTATCCTGTTGAATTAGTCGAGGTCTGTGAAAGCTGGCTCGGACATGTCATCAAAAAAAAAAGTCTAGCCTAATCAAGGATACTACTTCGTATATGTGAATATTTTACTTAACTAAGTTGCATAAGATCTTCAAATTGTTACACATCTTGCAAATGTTACATCCTTACTTTAAGTTAACATCTTAGGTATATCAGGTGTTGTGACACATTATTCAGCAACACATTTATAAGTTTTACTAAAACATGAAAGTTAAGTAATTGTTTATACAGAAAAGCTTGAAAAGGAAAATTACACAAATTGGCCATCACAGCTTGACTATGTTTTGTGTTTACTTGGAAAGTTGAAAAGAAATTGTTTACTTGGAAAGTATTATATTGGCTTAGAAATGTCATGTTTACTTGGATGTGTTACATGTTTGGGATTTATAATTTAATGGAACCTTTTATTTAAAGAAAGATGCCTCTTATTCCACCTTTATCCTTACATGTTGGAACTGTAGGTATGATATGAAGTGTACTTGTGCTGTCTATTTTCTCATGTACCATATTAATGTTTTGTCTTCACTGCATTGACATATGCAGAAGCCAAACTGAAGGCACAGTCCATTAGATATCCAATCGATGATCTCTTGAGTCCGATAAACAGTTGGCTGAATACCCTCCTCCATGCAGGGAATTTAACCAATGGAATGTGTAGGGGATCATCTGATGGTCTGGGACTTCTGTACCTCATTTGGCAGGTTATTGCACCTGTCACCATTCTCCCTTGAAAAATTTGAAAGGGCTGTCTGTCAAAAGGGCAGCAATATTGTTCTCATAACTGAATGTCATTCATTTTTCTTTTGAAAGGTAACAGTGAGTATTTCATAGGTGTACAAAAGACCAAAGCTGAAGGTAATATTTGAATCATGTTATCTTTTTCTGTTTCGAAGGTCAAGAATTCTCAACTTTTGAAGGATTTGTTTTTTTCCAGACATATGATTGATTAATCTTCCCTTAAAAAACAACTCTTGAAGGATGTATGTTTTTTTTCCCAGACATATGATTGCCTAACCTTCTTATGTTACACAATCTGATCAAGTACCATATTTTGTGAACTCTGATGACATTTATATCTTTAGAAGGCAAAGTTGGAACCGGTCCTGATGTGATGCAAGCTCCAACAATCCTGAGGGGACTATTGGAGGTCCGAGAGTGTCAAGGGCTAAATCCAGTCTAATGGGCAGGAAGCAAGAAAAGGGAGGGTGTGGCAACTCCTCATATACTGGGTGTGATAACCACCTCAGAGAGAGTGGAGATATGCCAAGTAGCTACGACAAACAGACATCTCAATCAAAACATTCATTAGAAAACAGGTTTACCTTTTTGTACTTGAAATTTTTCTGGAATTTGGACGGTAACTTGATGATGTCAGTTTCTTATTTTCCGTTTTTTCTGTCTATTGTAGGTTCCTGTCTGATGTTTGATAGTGAGAGTGAACTAGCAGTTTCCTCATTGAGAAATGCTAAGAAGAGAAAGGTTGACGTCAAAAATTCTACAGCAAAGATGAATGCTTCCTCTAAGATCACTACTGATAAAGGATGAAGGGAAGGAAACATTAGAAAACAGGAGTATGGACCAAAGAGCTGCTCACAAAATGCGGAAGAATTAATGAGATAAAGGAGCATCTTGTAAACAGGAGTAAGGAGCAAAGGTTAGTATCCTATCCTCTCTCTATCAAGCTCTCTGGTTCTCTTTCTTCGACACACAAGCATGATGTCTCATGTTAAACAGACAAGTGGACATACTTACCTAGATGTCTGTTGAAATGGCTTCAGGGTCCACAATTTGCACAGTGCAAATTGTGACTCAACATGAATGTGTTTTACTTGTATTTGTTAAAGATGTGTTCCTTATGTGTCTGTGTATTACAGAAAGAATATCTTGAACGGGAATTTATATATCCTCTAGGCAACTGTTATTATTGTCATGTGTGTTTTATGCTTACATGTATGTCATTTGCTGTTAATTATGTTTAAACTGTATGATAAGAATCGGGTTACCAAAATAAACAAGAAAATAATGCGGAAGCGAAATTATAAAGATTAAAGACAAAAATTGAAAGATATGCGAAATTCAAGAATAAAATCCCCAATTTCAAAATAAAGTACTAAGAAATCTAATCGATCTTAGTATTCAAAATTAGCGGATTAAGACTAATTATGATACTAATAGAGTCAATTCAAGAACTTAGATCAAAAGTGATCTAGACCCCTATTACGAAGAAACTAGAGACAATAATTAGTATAAGACTAATTACCTTCTTTAATTTACGAATAAGAACCAAAGATATCAAGTTAAAGAATTAATCTCACCTCTTAAGAATCGTTCTTATAAGGTTGTAAGATAAATTCCAAGTAGCCACACACAAAGGTGTAAAGAAGAGAACTCTCAATTAATAATAATGTTGCCTGTCCAAATAATAAAATCAAACCCCTATATATAGGGAAAACCTATCCCAAATAGAATGGGATTTAAATCCTACCTTTATGGAAACTTTAAACTAGGAAAACTTTTAAACTAGGAAACTTTTAAACTAGGAAACTGTAAACTAGGAAAACCTTAAACTAGGAAACTTTTTAAACTAGGAAACTTTAAAATAAAGGTTTTTATACTAGGAAACTTTGACTTTAACCATTCAGCTTTTTGGGCTCCTTTGTTGGGCATTGTGTGGCCCAATCTTCTTCCATTTAGGCTTGGACTTGAACCATAAAATATGTGTAGCACCTACTCCATTCTTCTCCACAATTCCTGGACTCGTTCTTGGGATTTTCTTCCATGATAATCATCTTCTTGATTTCCCATTGAAGCCCAACGACCTTAGCTTGTAACTCCTTATCTTGCGACCTTGATGGTCTTCCTAGGGCTTCTATAACCTCAACCGTATCCATGGAGCTATCACTGTAGGTATGATCTATTTTAGAAACAGTAAGAGAGGCACAATAAAACCCATCTTCCCTTGGTATTTAATAATTGATAAGAGAGGTGCATTGTCAAGTGCACCTAATTATCACACATAAGTTTCATTTGACTATTCTCTCCAAACTTCACTTCACTTATGCAGATGGTCTTGCAACTGTATTTTGATTCTTGCTTTGTGAAGACACTAAACTTCCTCTTAACTAGAACCTTGTACCCAAAGGTAGGGTGACCCTGTCCAATCTGCATGTGTATTCAACAATCTGCTGATGTCCTTGATGTTCGTAAAGTAATTCTTTTCTCTGGAGTAGATTTTCTATATTAAAGAATATGAATAAACTGTATTCCATTGACTCATAAGGAGAATTCAATTACTGACTCACAACACTTACTGGGAAACCGATGTTAGGTCGAGTCACAATGACTCACTTTAACTTTCTACATCTTCCACAATCAGAGTTAGGCTCCCTTTTCGGATCCATCAGAGTATTAATAGGCCTACGATTCTTCATTCATGTCTCCTCGGGAATATAAGAACATACTTTCTTCGTGAAACGAACTTTATCTGGATTCATCAAAACCTCAATGCCTAAGAAGTATATCAATACATCTAGGTTCTTGGTCTGAAAATGGTTATTCTTCAAGTTGGTACTTTTCTTTTCATCATTATATATGATGAGCATATCATCAACATAGATCACTAAATACATGCACAAATCTTGAGGCAATAGAACACATAAAGACCAGTCGTCATTACCTCACTCCTTTTTGTTTACTCAAATCACCTTTGTTCTCTCTTCCACCTCATGTCTTTGGGAGCACATATTTTGTCCATAACTTCGCTCCAAGGAAAGACAAGTTAGCTCTTGTGCTATTAAGTGTATATACTTGCATTATTCCCAAGATTCAATTGTAAAAGCTAGTGCGTCCATGGTGAGTGAATCATGGGTGTAAAAGGGATACCGGTACATGATTCAACAACTAACACAAAACATCAGACAATCAAGTAATCCATCCTAACAAACTCAGGAAGATCATATATTGCCTAACCTTTATAATAGAAAGATCATATATTGATTCACGTTATCTAATCTACTACAATTACACCAAAAATATAAAAATTGCAAACATGTATTCGTAATTCTAGAAATATGTCTATTTTTTCCTTCAAAGTAAACCAGATTGTCTGAAAACGCATATGGGAATAGGCTTCCAAAGCTAATTGAAGTACAGGCTATTAACAATGTCTGTAACACTGGTTTCTACCAGAGCAAGTACCAATAGTAGTCTCTTAACATGATTTTGTTCGTTAGTTATAGTAGCTATTAATGTTTAGCATTTTTCCAAATAGATATGTATTTTGCACTTGGTGCTAGAATTGATGCGTAGAAAATAATTCAAAGGCCTCCACTGTCATTTTTTTTACCCTATTACCTTTCAGAGAAAAAGAATTATTGATGTTATCAACAACATTCTGGAGGAAGGTTTTTCAGTTTCTATGCTTCTCATTCAAGATATAGCTGTACTTCTCTACCACTTCTTAAAGTTATCTGAAGCGTCCAGTGAGGGTGTACGTAAAGAGGAAAAAGGCGTCTTTTAACATGTTTAATCTTACAGATATGTATACTAATCACCATGAAGCATAATCAACTTGGAGATTAAACCACATTACACTAGCAAGATTTCTGAGAACAATGTCTTGGGAAACCCCTGTCTCAAAATTAGCTTTATTTCTTTTGACACATTTACATTTTGCTTCATTTAACACCTACAGTAACGTTTGCTAGCATTAGTTCACCAGAAACTGAAGTTTACATGAATGTCAAATGAGTGATGAGCTTGTTGTAGATATCAAACTTACATTATCTCAACAGCAGCGTATCCAGCAATGGTTACCTGATCAAGATCTTTGTATGCCTGTGGAGCCTCTTCATATTTGCAGGTCCTTGAACAGCAGCAGTTAGATTGAATATGCCGCTTTTGGCAAGTTTAATCAGCTTAGGAGATCTTGTCTTGCTGGCTCCATAAGAGCCAATCACTTTTATCTAGCATCACAATATCAGCAGTGAGAAAGAGCTGCTTAAACTCTAGCAAGAAAACACAATAGTTCTGAGAAAAATATTTAATAGTATGCCCTTACCTAAACATAATATGGATTTTCATGTTCCACTGGAAGAATAAATACCCAAAAAATGAAGATATTTTAGTGAGTTAAAAACTTTACTAGTATATATCAGTATGGATTTTACTAACAGACCACAGACTAGGCCTAGGTCAGCCATATTTACCACTTAAATATCTCTAAATGTCTAGCAGCTGAATTTTAGGAGAGATTTTAATGATTGGGAATTGGAAGTAGGGCAATCACTGCAATTATTGGATCAATGGTAGAAGAACATAAAGAGGACTGCATATTTTGGATGGCAAGCAATATTCTGTCAAAAGCTGCTACGATATTCTCCCACAAACAGGCTGATAATTATGAAGAAAATTGGCCATGGAAATGTTATGGAGTACCAAAGCACCTATCATGGTGGTGTATTTTGGGTGGATTGTCATCAGAGAATCTTGTTTAACCCAAGTAATCTACAAAGGAGAGGCTTCACTTTCAGTAACAGGTGCTAGTTATGTGAAAATGGATTGGAATCTGTTAATCATCTGTTTATTCACTGTATAATTGCTAAGCAATGCTGGGAGCTGTTCCTGAACCAGTGTGGGGTTACTTAGGTTATGCCTTCAGATATAAGAAGCCTACTAGTCAGCTGGCAAGGGTAAAAGATAGCAAGGAATCAGAAGCAATATGCATATTCTGGACCATCTGGAGAGAGAGGAAAAATGCTTTTTTCGAAAACAAAAAAGAATCACATCTAATTGCATGTTTATTTCTGTAGGCATTGTCTGCTTCTGATATATCTTCATGTACCAGTTTGGTATTTCTTTAATAAAACTTCACCTTATAAAAAAGAAGTATGTGCATATTTCATTGAATGCAAAACAGTTTATGACATATCAAAAAGAGGGAATGGGTCATAAGTGTTAGCAGATCGGAATTGAGAGGGACAAACAATAAAAGACCTGCACACAAAAGCACACGCCTGTCATCGCACTAGGTGGTTTATATCCACCTCCACCTTAGCCCCAGATAGTGTAAGTCCAATCATCACAGCTTTGCCTCCATTGCGAACGCTTTGCACACATTGCAAGAATGTTTGTGGTCTCCACAAAGCTTCAACAGCTACATCAACACCGTAGCCTCCTGTGATGTTCTGTACAAGTTGAATAGCTGATAACATTAGTTTAAGCAGTCGGTATGTTCTCAGATGCAAAGCCGAAAATCTATTTCAGAAGAAGAATTCATTTTAACAGCCTAAAAGGCAAATAGCTATGGGAAAAATCTCCCGATAAATGCACGTGTAAGTCATTTCAGAGTGCTAGAAGGAAAAATCAGATGCTAATAAACAAAATCCAAAGAGCTTATTATAAGCACAACCTTTCCTTTATTATTGGACCGTGATAGGTGCAACGCGTTTTTGTTCAGCTGGTTGATAAAAATAAAAATAATAAAAAACATATACCAATAGTAGTAATAGCACTAGTTTATTAGGACGGTCTCACCATTAATCACCTGATAGTCGACATTCTCTATTATACTGGTTTTACCCATAAGTTTGTCACATTAATCAAAACATTAAAACAGTGCTGTCAAAGGTGCACTCAAAATATTTCATTTTCATTGCTAGTCTAAATCTTTAAGACATGGTACCTTTCCTCCACCATGAACAATCTCCATGTGATAAGTAAGGTTGAACTTCGAAATCAATCACGTCAAGACATCCAGCATTAACGAAATGAGTGTTAGGACCCTATCCAACTGCTTTCTGGTTGCTTTAACACTCCACATTTAGCCATCAGTTTCCTCACATTAGCAGAGTCCTCCCAGTTCTCTGCACTGGCATAAACATTGGATAAAAGCACATAAACTGTGGGGTTATTCTTCTCAGTTTCAAGCAGAAATCCCGCAGCAATTCTGCCTAGTCTAACATTGCCATAAGCAGCACATGAACTGAATAATGTCCACCAAACAGTGGAATCTACATCAACATGCCTATCTTTTACCAGTTTTTCTGCCTCATCAAGATACCCAGCCCGACCTAGAAGATCGACAATGCACGAGAAATGGTCTGCTGTAGGTTCTATACCATAGGTATGAATCATGGAGGTGAAAACTTCAATGTCTTTATCGATTAAGCCTGAATGGCTGCAAGCTGATAGAACTGCATTAAAGGTTGTGTTATCTGGTTTGACCCCACCTAATTCTTGCATCATCTCAAAGCAATGTACAGCTTCCTTTCCTTTCCCATGTTGTGCATATGCAGTAATAATTGAATTCCAAGAAACTATATCTTTTTGTGTCATTATCTGGAACACCTTTAGAGACCAATGCAACAATCCACATTTTGCATACAATGTGATGAGGGCATTCCCTAAAGATATTTCTGAGATGAATCCAGATTTGAGTATGTAAGTATGAATCTCCTTCCCTTGTTGTAGAGCTGAAATGCTGGCACAAACACTCAAAATGATGCTAAGAGAAAGGGTTAGGCATCAAACGTTTTCACTAACAATCTCAGAGAAGAGGTGCAAGCACCCCATGGGTAGTTCGTTGAGATGACAACCAGAAATCAATGTATTCCAAGAGATCATGTTTCTAGGGAACATGTCATGAAAAACTTGATAAGCTTGCTTCATTTCACCATGCTTACAGAAGGCAGAGAGCAGTGCATTAGATACTTCAGTCTTCAAGATAAGGGCTTTCTTTAAAACAACACCCAAAATTATTTCAACAATTCCTAGAGACTCTGAGCTTGCAAGTATGCTTCCTATCGTAAACTCGTCTGGATCTAACCCTTCCTTCTGCAGCTGAATGTATGCGGCAATTGCTGCTGTCCAAACAATTTTGCGCATAGCTCATAATCATGGCATTCCACGACACCTTATCCTTCACCTTCAGTCTTTCAAAAACTAAAAAGGCTGCATTCAAGTCCCCGCAACTAGCATACATGGTTATTGTTGCATTAGTGATAGACGTATAGTTTTCTAAACCTATTCTAGCAACTTGAGCATGCAGTTGAGAAGCAATTCTAAATTTCTAATACATGAACATGAACTCATTATGCTCACAAAAGTGAGCTCGGTAGGTCTCAAAGAAAGCTTACACATATCCTTGAACATTATTAATGCCTTCTCAGCTCTTTTCATACTGACTAAACCAGCGATCATTGTATTATAAGTTACATGATCAAGCACTTCATCCACAGCTTCTTCAAATACTGCAAAAGCATCAAAATGATTCTTACAGTTAAAATACATGGTAACCAAAGCATTAATCACTGAAGCTCTTACCAAAAAAAACCATCTTGATGACCATCAAATGCACTTGTCTTCCGAAATCCAATAGCTCCATATCACACAAACTTAAAACACTGGCAAAAGCATAATTATCATATCTAACACCCAAAAAATGCATTCTTTGAAACAAATTCAAAGCAATCCCGTGATACCCACTTTCAGCACACCCAGTAATCATTGCATTCCAAACAGTCAAATTCCTCTACGGCATTTCATCAAACACCTTACAAGCATAACCAACTTCCCCCATTTTTGTGCAAGCAGACAATAGCGAAGTCCAATAATAAACATCTGGGGTTTCATTTTCTTTAAAGACCCTTTTAACTGAACCCAAATCTTTAGATTTGGTGTAGAATGAAAGGAGAGAATTTGATACATGTGGGAATTGTTTAAGGTCTGGTTTAATGGCGAAGGCGTGGAGCTGATTGCCGAAGCAGTGTTTACGATGTTGGCACATGCAGTGAGAGTGGTTGAAAGGGTGTAATGATCTGGTCGGAGATGAAGGGAAGAGTGAATTTGATTGAAGAGAGAGAGAGCATCGGAGAATTGGTGGGAATGAGTGAAGTTTGAAAGAAGGCAATTGAGTTTGATGAGTTGTTTTGTAGAGCTTTCAGTTAACTTTATTCGACATCTAATAATTCTTAATCCATGCAGTACAACCACTAGGGTCGTGCATAAGGATAAAATCAATTTTGAGTAGATTATAATGGATTAAGATAACAATCGAGTTAAAATTTGATTAATTCAATCCCATCCAAATTTACTTATGACAAAATGACTTGGGCAATGGCCGAAAGAGGTGGGGAAAATTGGGTGTTAGAATTGGGCATGATATTAGGCTAAGTTGATTATTATCTTAAAAAGAAAATTTTAGCACCAGTCATATAATCATTTTTCTTGGAAATAGGAGAAGTACCCCTCTCATTTTTAATTTTTAGTCAAAATTTCTCAATATTTTTTGGTTAATGATGTGAACTTGCATTTTTCGTTCGTATGATTGAAAAAACGAATCAATATTGTTACTTTAAGCTATGTGTTGGTCAATTGATTTGTAAATATATTTGATAAAAAAAATAATGAATGTGGTGAATATAAAAAAGAAGAACTAGAAACTGATTTGAAATAATAGTAAATTCTATGATAGTACGTATGAATAATTATTAGGCAAAATGGTTTGTGTACTATTATACTTGTACGAATTTATATTATGAACCCTTTTATTTAATATTTTACCAACGAAACTCTTAAATTCAATAAAATACAGTATATCAAACCTCTCTGACTATTGATCATGTTGATGTGGCATTAAGATAGTTCAGTTGGCGAGAGAGTGTATCTACTCGCGTGCTAAAGGCAAGTGAATATCATATTTCAGTTTTTTTTAAAAATATTAAAATCATACAAGAATAAAATAAAAAACATTTTTCTTCACCCACTCAACCCTTTTTCAACCATTATCATCCCTGCCCAACGTCTATTTTATCTAATTCAGATCTCAAAATTGGCATTAACACATCCTTTAGTCTATTGATTCACCGATGAAGGAGAGAGTGACGATGTTTGCCGGAGTTCACTGATTCGGAGTGGAGTGAGAGCGAGAGAGAGGTGGCGCTGGCTCCCTTTTCTACAAAACGGGAGGCGGCGAGGAGGTTCGCCGGCCGGAGTTGATGGTGCAGCAGCGGGTTACTGGATTTGTGGAGTTGGAGAAGAAAGAAAGGAAAATGGTGAGGGTCTGTCGGAGATGGAGAAAAGTGAAGGAGAAAATATGTGATTTCCCTGGCAAGAGGAGTGGCCGGCGGCGGCGGCGGCGACGACTTTCTCCGGTAAAATTTGGCCATTTCACCATGGGAATGGAGGAAGATGTACGGTGGACTCCCAAATTTTAGTTTGAAGAAAAAAAATTAAAATTTTATTATATTAGTACCTTTTATTTAATAATATTGGTTATTTAAAAAAAATAAAATAATGAAGATTAGTATGACATGTTATTAATTTATATGACATGAATTTGATATGTCATCCATTTAAGGGAGAGTGAACTACACACGGTTAAAAAGGGTTTAAAAATCTTCTTTTGATTGAATATAAGGATCCAGTTGATAAATGGTTAAGTAGAAAACGCATAGAAGTATAAGGGTTTACTAGATCATTTCGCCTAATTATTATATGAAGATATAAATGATTTTTAAAAGTAATAATATGAATTATAAATTTTATTCACATATGAAATAATTGGTTAGTATTACTATATAAGAAAAGGGAATAAGTATTCACTACAAGTCAACATGTGTTTCAATAAGAAGAGGGAATAACCAATATATTTATAAAAAAAAATGACATATAAAATAAACGGAAAAGGGTCAAAAATACCCCTGAATTATTGGAAATGGATCAAATATACCCTCCGTTTGATTTTGGGGTCAAAAATACCCTTACCGTTAGTGTATTGGCTCACTTTTACCCCTCAAAACTAACAGATGCCATGTTACCTAAAAAATCACATAAAATCATATTTTTTTGCTGACTTGGAAATTCAAATGGACAAAAATAGACAGTAAAAGCCTAACTTTTTAGGATTGGTCCATCTGTTCAGTCAAATTATATTTTAAGGGGCAAAGAGAACATTACAAGAAGGGAACTTGAGCAAATCAAACTATAGGTACATTTAATATGGAGGAAGATGGTTTACATAAACAATGTGATCCGTGAAAAATTATTTCATTTTCTACAATGTAAGGTAATGAAATACTTCCAGGAAAACATATTTTGCTATAACAAACACACCGCAACGCTAATGCCGCATGACCAAAGAAACATTAGTCTTAAAAACTAAGTATTTTCCCTTTAGGCGTCTACAACTAAGAACAGAACTAAAAGAATGAGTGCATATGACAGTAAAATCGCCCCCCCCCAAATTAACCAATCAAAATGTAAATTAATGAGTCCCAAAGTGAACAAACCTCAGTTTCGAGTTTGGCTATATAGGCAATAAGAGCTGCTTTGTCTCTCCGTTTAATAGAGTCCTCATCAAATCCAGCTTCACAGAGCCGCTTCCATATGACTTCATCTATCAAAGGGGTTTTCGAAACCCTACCTAAACCAGAAAATAGGGGTCGGATTCACCGGAGTCAAAGCCAATCTCCACGACCCGGGGACTCGCCATTCTTGATTACACCACACAACTGACAAGTTTACAAAAACAAAAATCCAAGATTTCAGCAAAAAAAATATGGTTTTATGTGATTTTTCAAGTGACATGGCATCTGTTAGTTGTGAGGGGTAAAAGTGAGCCAATACACTAACGGTAAGGGTATTTTTGACCCCAAAATCAAACGGAGGGTATATTTGATCCATTTCCAATAGTTCAGGGGTATTTTTGACCCTTTTCCGTAAAATAAAATGGAGAGAGTATTGATTTTTGAAAATGAAAAAGGACAAAACACATATAAAATTAAAAGACATATAAAAAAAAAGTTAGTTTAACTCTCAAACATAAAAAGTAACACATGTTATTAAAAACTTTAATAAAAAGTACTATAATTTACAATAAATAACAACTTAAAATATCTATAAGACAACAAAAAAAAAGACTAATTTTTGTACTGCTTGTGTCACATAAATTAGGATTGGGATGATTTTAAAATTTTAATTTTGGTTATACATTATAAAATAGCCAAAAAATTGAATGATATAATTTTTTTTAAAATAACTGAATGAATCGTTCTATCAATAACCCTAATGTTACTTCTACTCTGTTTATTTTTACTTAAATTTAGAAAGATATGCTTCATTTCTACCCTCAATCTTATCGCTACATTTATTTGCTATTTAAAATTGAAATTAAAAAGACAAATGACAAATAAGTTTCTATATTAGTTCACTTATGAGCAAAATATATTATAACAATCTTTACTAATTTTATAACAATACATAAACTATACTCCCTCCGTCCCATATTAGATGGGCACTTTCAAATTTACACGGTGATTAAGAAATCATTAATACATTGGAAGACTTCACCATTTTGCCCTTTGTTTATATCAATGCACATTGAAATGAGTTACAAAAAATACACATACAATATAGAAATGGTCATATTAATTGTAGGGGTAAAATAGAAAAGAATTAATTAATTCTATCCTAATTTAATAAGTGCTCAAATAATATGAAAAAAATATTTATAGTAAGATTCTCATCTAATATGGGACGGAGAGAGTAACAATATAACTTTATTAATGTTGGGCCCGGGCAGCGCCTGGACTTTCTTTACTAGTATATATATATATATATGGGGATTGTTTTACAGAATATAAATTTATTGATCAACTTTTGTATTTGAAAAATCTCAAATCGTGATTTTTACATAATTTCAGAAATCAGCATGATATTGCAGGTCCAAATCCTAATTTCATATCACGATTTCATATAAATATAAACAGTAAAATTGATATAATTTATTCACGAGCACACATAAACCAAAAGGTCTTACGAGTGCTTAATAAGGGTTGTGAAGTCGAAGTTAGAGTCCATTGAAGCCTTGCAATGACTGTTTGAATCCTTTTTTACTCTTTCTTTTATACATTTTGACATCTGATTTTTTTGCTTATCTTTTCTTTATTTTTTTCCACTGTCCTATTATATTCTATTTACTAACTAGACTATAAAAATGTTAACAAAGCTAGCAATTATGGATCCTCCATTGAGTATCCCTCAAATTCAACGGTTAGATTGTGAGTTCGAGTCACCAAGAAAGCAAAAAAGTGAAAGCTCTTGCAGGAGAGGTATAAAAAATAAATAAAAAAAGTATAAAATAATACTAAATAGAGTAAATTAATAATGTTTGTATTAATAATGCTTGTGATAGTTACACATATCACAAAAGAAATCTATACAAAAAAAAAACTTCAAATAGCTAACATAAATAATTCTGATTAAACTAGAATTTACATTGAATTCGAACCAATATAAAACTTTGTGTGTCCATTTCAATTCGCGCAATTAACATTATGTAATTTACATCCTTCTGCTTATTGGTCGACTAATAAAATGTACACTACACAAAAAAGAGAGTAAATTATCAAATTCAATGTGACATGATAAAACATAATATTGGAGAAGAATATGAGCTCTGAGTTTAGTAATATGTTCGGCTAAATTTCTAAAATCATTTTATTTCAAAAGTATTTTTGCTGCAACAATTTATGTTTAACCAATAAATAAAAAGCATTTTTGAGTAGCAATTAGTGTTTGACCAAGCTTTCTAAATGTGTTTTTTAGTGTATTTTTTTCAAAAGTAATTTTAGGAAAAATAACTATTTTTTAGCTTTTAAAAAGCTATTTTCCATAAACATTTATTTTCTCCCAAAAGCTTGATCAAATACCTCATTTTTTTAAAATAAACAATTTTTAGAAAAGAAAAAAACACTTTTGAGCAAAAATAAGCTTGATCAATCATGCTATAAATATATCATTTATTTTAGTTTAAATAAAAATAGAAATTCCTTTGGTATAAAGCCAAGCAATAATATGCTAAAGTAAGCAAGTGAATAAGAATCCTATAACACAATCAATTCAAATTTGGGAATTCAATTACAAAATCTTCATAAAAAAAAAAAAAGAAACCTAGAATATTCCAGTTCATAAATATTTAATTAAAAAAAATTCTTGTTTATCTTTGTCCTCTATATTCTACTAACTAATGACAATACCATAAGAAACCATAATGATCAAATCTGAATCTGGAAATTGGAGAATACAAGAACTCAAGAAAGGAAGAAGAACAAAGAGAATCGATTTGGGAATTTTTATCTGTATTGAAGTTGTATTGAAGTTAATCTGTATTAGTTACTTACAAGTATATATATATATAAATATACTGTTCATCTAACTAACTATGCTGCCAGCTGGCTAACTAACTTTACAACTCATTAGCTAACTAACTTTACATATCACTAACCAACTAACTTAGTTATTCTAACTCAGCTAACTTGTACCGTTCTATAGCTAACTTGTACTGCTCTATTGTTTATGTTACACCAGAATTCTCAATACTCCCCCTCAAACTAGGTCCCATGAAGACATTCAGGACTCCTAGTTTGGATAATAGGTACTCATGTTGTGTCTTTCCCAATGCCTTTGTTAGTAGATCTGCTAGTTGATCATGTGAAGATACATATACTGTTTTGATTAACCCTTGCTGAATCTTTTCCCTTATGAAATGGCAGTCTATTTCAATGTGTTTAGTTCTTTCATGAAATACTGGATTTGCAGCTATTTGTATAGCAGACTTGCTATCACAATATATTGATACTGGACCTTCAATCTTGATTCCCAACTCTTTTGCCAGATTATTTACCCAAACTACTTGAAACCCGTTAACCCCGCCGACTTCTATACTCGGCTTCAAACAGCTCCTTGAGATTGTTGCTCGCTTTTAGATTTCCAAGAAATGAGAGATTTCCCTAACTTCAATATGTATCCCGTCACGTACCTTTTGGTGTTTGGGCATGCGGCCCAATCTCGCATCACAATACCCCGTTAACCTCATGTCCTTCTCTCGATGACATTAGCGAGTCCCTAGCCCTGGTTGAGTCTGAATGTATCTCAAAACTCTTAATGCTGCATTCCAATGCTGCTTTGTAGGCTTCTGCATAAATTGGCTCAGTGTTTGTACAGTGTATGCAATATCAGGTTTAGTGTTCGTCAAATAAAGTAGTTTCCCAATCATCCTCTGATATTGTTGTACATCTTCAACTAGTTCAATTGCTTGGTCAGCATCCTCCTCAGCTATAGTCAACCTTATGTTTAATTCCGAAGGAGTCAATGCCACTTTTCCTCCTGTTAATCCAGCTTCAGCTAGTAGTTCTAACGCATACTTTCTCTGATTCATTAGGATTCCCCTGCTTGATCTACTGAATTCAATTCCTAAGAAGAACTTCAGTTCTCCTAAATCCTTAATTCTGAAGGATTGATGGAGAATCTGTTTAGTTTCTTTGATCAACTGTGTGTCATTTCCAGTTATAAGTAAGTCATCCACATAAACTAAAATGATTACCAACTTGTGTCCTTGTTTCTTTGTGAATAAAGAATAGTCCAAATGACTCTGTTGGTATCCTGATCCCATCAGTGCTTCTGTCAATTTGAAGTTCCACTGTCTGGAGGCTTGTTTGAGTCCATACAAGGACTTGACAAGCTTGCAGCAGACCTTAGGTGTCTCCCTCTGAACCTTCAACCCCTTGGGTAATTCCATAAAGACATCCTCCAATAAGTCACCTTGCAAGAAGGCATTATAGACATCCATTTGAAACAATGGCCAATTCTCAGCAGCAGCTAATGCAACAACAATTCTTACTGTCACCATTTTTCACAACTGGTGAAAAGGTCTCTTGGTAATCAATTCCAGCAGTTTGATTGTACCCCTTAGCTACAAGCCTTGCTTTATACCTTTCTACAGTACCATCAGACCTGTACTTGATTTTAAAAACCCATTTACACCCAATAACTGACTGATTATGAGGCAAGGGAACAATTTTCCAAGTCCCATTATCCTTCAAAGCCTGTAGCTCTTGAGTCATAGCATAAACCCATGTAGAGTCTGTTATAGCTTCTTCATATGTGGATGGTTCCACATCAGTGGAGATGTTGGCTATATATGCTTGATATGGTGAAGAAATATGTTGATAAGAAACATAATTACCCATAGGGTAAAAGGCCTGTTTTCCAACCTTATGACCAGTGTGATAATCTTGGTGCCAAGTAGGTGTTGTTGTAGCTCTAGTTGACCTTCTAGGAGCAGGAGTGGCAACATCTGCAGTTGATATATGATCAAGATTCACCTCATCAACAACTGATGTCTCTACTGTAGGTTCACTGGTTTCACCATCTGGAATCAAGTCACTACTAATACTGCTGGTATCAGTATGTATGCCTGGACCAACTAAGAAATGCTCATCCTCATCAAATTGCACTGGTGTAACAGGTATGGAAGTAAGATCAGGAAGGCATTGAGAAGAATTAATCTTGAATGGAAACACATTCTCATGAATTATTACATCTCTGCTCACCAACATCTTCCTGTCATGTAAGTCAAAAAGGATGTAACCTTTTTGAGTAGCAGAATATCCTAAGAGAGCACATGCAGCAGCCCTGGGTGAAAATTTGTCAACCTTAACAATCTTAGTTGCATAACAAAGACAACCAAGCACTCTTAGATGATCTAGGGGAGCTTTATGCTTATGAAATACTTCATATGGAGACTTACCCTTAAGCACGGGTGTGGGTAATCTATTGATCAGATACACTGCAGTCAATACACATTCACCCCAAAATCTAATTGGTATACTTCCTTGAAATCTAAGGGCTCGAGCCACCTCTAATATATACCTATGCTTTCTTTCTACAACTCCATTTTGTTGTGGAGTGTGAGGACAACTACTTTGATGTATAGTTCCTGTGCTTTCAAACAGAACTTTGCATTCTTTATTGAAAAATTCACTATCATTGTCTGATCTAAAAATCTTCACAGTAGAGGCAAATTGAGTTTTTATCATTGAAATGAAATTCTTTAATACAGTGACAACATCTGACTTCAATCTGAGCAAATACAACCATGTCATCCTGCTGTAATCATCAACTAAAGTAAAAAAATATCTAAAGCCATTATGAGTAGCTATTTTATATGGGCCCCAAACATCTAAATGTATCATATCAAACATTCTACTCCTTTTAGTACAACTCAAATTAAAAGGCAATCTAGTTTGTTTTGCTAAAGGGCAGACTGTGCATTTATTCTGAATGTGTTTATCATGTCCTTCCACTGCTAACGACATTCTCCTTAAAACATTGATTGAGGGATGTCCTAGTCTCTTGTGCCATAATAGGTCTATTCCATCATTGTGTACATTGACATTCATAAGCTTTGGACCATTGTTGTTACTAGGATGATTATTATTTGGATCCATCAACCAATATAGGCCTCCGCTTTCTTTACCAATCCCCTTCACTTTCCCAGTGGAGAGGCCCTGAAATACACAAAATTCGGGGAAAAATACAATTGAGCATTGCAATTGTTTAGTGAGCTGTGACACAGATAATAGGTCATACTTAAAATTAGGCACTGCTAACACATCTTTCAAGACATCTCTACCATTCCATTTATACTTTCCAATATGAGAAATTGTGGTGGTTTGGCCATTAGGTAAATGGACTTGTTTTTCATTGCCTTGTGGAGGAACATGTGTGTCAAATAATGCTTCCAAGTCTGAAATAATATGTTTACTAGCTCCTGAATCCACTATCCATTGTTTGTAAGTATAGTCATCTTTATTATCTACTAGATAAGCATGTGCAATACCTGCCATGTTAGCTGCTCCTGCCATGTTGACTGCTGTATCGTCAGTCCCTTTTTCTTTGCTGAGCATTCTGAGTATCTGTCCATATTGCTCCTTTGTGAATACTGGTTGTTCCATAGGATGCATATCTTGCACATATTGGCCTCTCACATCTGCACTGAAAGGGTTGAAAGCATCATCATAATCAACTGCATTTGCTATCCTTGTTCCCCCATATTTCTTCCTGAATTTGGGATGACCAGGAGGGTATCCAACTACTCTGTAACATGTATTCTTGGTGTGTCCTTTCAGCTTGCATACTTCACATTGCAGATTGTAGTTCCTTTTCTGTCTCTGTGAATTAGAAGTAGAGCCACCACCTTGGAAATTGTAACCCATAGCATTTGAAGAATTGTTGCCAGTAAGTGAATAACCAGAGTTGTTGATTCCTAGATTAGTGCTTCCCTCATGAAAGTTACCTTGATAACTAGTCTTGTTAGAACTATTACTCCCAACATAAAGAGCAGCTGATGATGATTCTCCCAATTCAATCCCTGAGTACGAACCAGCAGTCATTCTTTGACCTTCATCAGCCACAATCATTGAATAGGCTTTGTTTAGAGATGGCAGAGGTATCATCATAAGAATTTGGCTTTTCTGTTGGTTGTAAGACTCATTTAATCCCATGAGAAAAGCACACAAACGCATATACTGCAGATGACTAACATACACCTTTGATTTGTCACAACCACATGATGGAGGAGGGACAAGTGCATCAAATTCATCCCAAAGCACACGCAATTTTGTAAAATATGCAGATACAAACGAGTTACCTTGTGCAATTGTACAGATCTCTCTGTGTAGTTGGTAACCTCTTGAGCCATCTACCTTGTCAAATCGTTCCTTCAAATCAGACCAAACCACTGATGCATCTGTGGCGTATACGATCCCACTCATGAGTTCCTTTGAGACAGAGTTGAGAATCCAAGATAAAACAAACGCATTACACTTCTCCCACTGCTCCTCTAGATCATCTCCATAATCACTTTTCTTGCAGGTTCCATATACAAAACCTAATTTGCTCTTAGCTCGAAGTGTGAGAATCATCGATCTACTCCACACAGCGTAGTTCTTGACACCTGTGAGTTGAATACTTATTAACAATGATCCTGGAGTATCTGATTGATGAAGATGTAGGGGACGATTACGTTGCTTCTCGACTGTCTCAATTGTATCCTTGCTTCCCATGATTCTTTGAGGAAATTAGAAAATCTTGAATATTGATTAACCAGATCAGCTGCAGAAGAGAAGATCGAAACGAGAACTTGAATCAAACTTTGATTCTAGGCTCTGATACCATGATCAAATCTGAATCTAGAAATTGGAGAATACAAGAACTCAAGAAAGGAAGAAGAACAAAGAGAATCGATTTGGGAATTTTTATCTGTATTGAAGTTGTATTGAAGTTAATCTGTATTAGTTACTTACAAGTGTATATATATATAAATATACTGTTCATCTAACTAACTATGCTGCTAGTTGGCTAACTAACTTTACAACTCATTAGCTAACTAACTTTACATATCACTAACCAACTAACTTAGTTATTCTAACTCAGCTAACTTGTACTGCTCTATTGTTTATGTTACACCAGAATTCTCAATACATAAGCAAAATGAATTATAAATATTATGAATGTGAAAAGAGTGTTCAAACAGAAACAAAACAAACATTTTAGAAATGGCATTTTCTTTTAACAAAGTTTTATTATTAACATTTCTAGTTCTACAAGGCATGTGCGATGCTAATGGTAGTAACAAATATTCAATTTCTTTTATTTGTTCAAAGGCACCTAATCCTTCTTTATGCCTACAAGCCTATAACTCTGATCCGCGTTCCCAGAACGTGGATCTGAGTGGTTTATGTCAAATTGCAATAGACTTTTCAGAGAAAAGTGCAAGGCAAACGTTGAATTTGGTTAATCAGCTTCTACAAAATGCCAAAGGGGTTTACGGGAATAGATTACAAGATTGCGCATTTCACTATTTGAACTGCGCGAATTTGTTCAACCAAACTGGGAAAATTTTGCAATCGGGAGACTTTCAAAAGACCATGGATGGTGTAAATGGAGCATTGGCGGAAAGTGCTAATTGTGATGCGGGTTTTATAAAGTCGCCACCTAAGGAACCAAACGAACTTCGACAGTCTAGCGTGTTAGTGCAACAATTGGGTGTTGTTGCCGTGCTTACTGCTACATGGCTAATTAAATAGAGACGATTATGTTGATGAAAAATCTTTTAGATTGTTACTATAGATGTCCATTTGTTAGTATGAATTTAAATGCTTGATAATCTATTCTTGGGTTCAATCATATTCCTAATAAAATGAAAATTCGAACAACTAGAACATTGTAACCCCTCCCCCTTGTGGCACTCCTTGCTCGCAGAGTGGCATATTGAAAAAAAAAATGTGACTACCTTACTTGAGCAATATTTAAAGATTCCTGCTTTTAATATCATACTAATTCTGAACAAATGTATGATCACTAACTAGCTAATAATCAATACAACTATTTTAAAAATATTGATAAATAATTTTAGAGTAAGTGTGCAATAACTTATATATACGAAATTAGGACAGAATACACAAGTGAAAGAATGAAACTTTTTAAAAAGATTAAAAAACAACAACTGTGTTATGTCTTTATCCCTCAACTCACTAGTCTTGTGAATTTAGCCAAAAAAAAAATTAACCTAAGGAGGAAAAGTTAGTAAAATAATTTCTCTTAATATTAATGCCATCATTACATTATTTATTATACGTTATCCTAAAAAAATTATGACCCGTAAATTAAATGAATGAATATCAATTTTTCATCTTTTAACCGTGAATATAATATAATAACTGAAAAGTATATCCAAATCCAAAAGCAACATCAGCATGAATCCTTATCCAATTTACCTTTATCCCATATTTACCTATATATATATATATACTCTTTATAATACCTCAATTTTCAATCACAACTGTAGATAAATATCCTGTATATATTCAATATGAAGGTTTTATCGAAATTGAGGACGTGCTGTGGCGGTGCAACCATCAAGACGGTGATGGATGGACTACCGCCGGTGGAGAAAAAGGAGTCGGAGCTAGTAAATCGATCAGGGAATAAACGCGTGGTTTCTCGGGGAAAGAAATTAAGGAAAACGGAGAATTGGAAACCGGCGCTCCACGTCATCTCCGAGGACAAAGCGATCGCCGACGTTGATCGGTACAGTTATGATAAAATTACGGTTGGATATTCCGGGAATAAAAGAGCGTTAAAAGATGTCGGTAGATCTGGTAGAGCACGGAAGAGATTCGGCGATGGTTACTGGTAACACTGCTTCACTTTTCTGACGTTTTTGAACCAAATTATTGACGGACAGATTATTTTTAAACTAAAGGAGAATATCTTTGTTCAATTTTCACATAATTCAAATACATTGATCATTTTCCGTTATTATTATTATTATACTATTTTTAGTAGTGAGATTTATTTTTTCTTTGTATATGCAGGAAAATGTCGTACGCCGTTGCGATGCCTGCTTTCTCAGGAATGCTTTTTTAGTGTTGAGCTGTGTTTGTCTTGTCCTTGTAAATAATTATATTTTAGATTTTTGTTCACCTCTATGGAAATTTAACAAAAGCAAAAATATATGCTTTTTAATTTCCTTTGTATATATTGTAAATAAAAAAAAATGATGTTTAAGTTATGTTGATATTTGGTTTTGTAATTTTATACAAATTTATTTTTGATTTTATATCCTTTTGATAAAACATCTCTGTTTTATACCTAAAAAAAATGAAAAGGTTAAGTGTATTTTATTTTCTCTCCATTTTGTAGCTTGTGTTTATCTTATGGTACAATTTCTTTTTCAACTGCAATTAACTTCATTATTATCGATTGAATAATTTCGTAATTGAATATTGAACTCTTTGAACGCGAAATACATTAGTTAAATTTATTAATGTTGGCTTGAAGGTGAGTAGAGTGTGTTGTCTCCTGGATTAGGGAGTATTTCAATTTGGGCATAATCGATTATTCATAACTTGAATTTTATTGTTGGATAGTAAAAATTCAGTTTGAGCTTATCATTTTTACATTTTTTTTGGGATTCATATTTTAGCAATTCTCTCTTCTTCACTCACTTGTTGCTTGCTGGCAACAACTCAAATGATCAATCTCTATTACTCTAGAATGTTCTTCCAAGTACTTAAGGCGAACCCAAGGCTGATTTTTAAAGTAAAAAAAATGACAGCACTCTCAGGATTCAAACTCAATACATTGAGCTCTAATGTTCAGCATATTATCTTTTTATAGACTATCTATCTATCTATCTATCTATATATATATATATATATATATATACAAAAAATTTAAAAGGTGTCGGGTGCACGTGCACCCTCACGAGTGCATGTGGGTCCGCTCTTGTTTAGTATCATCCTAATGTCTAGACACTTGGCGGATCTCTCTTTCACCATCGACTTCTCTAATTATGACTCTTTGAAACTTCTTCAAGGATATTAGTAGAATCTTTGATATTGATGACCTTTATTAATGTTATATATTTGTATACTTGATGTTTAGATGTTTCAGGTTGACCTTCTTAGTTTCGATTGTAGTGCTTCTTGAACTTCTTCTTGCAACATATCCGATCGTTCCACAAGCTTCAATTTTTCATAAGCTCTTCTTTTTCTTTTCTGGAGATACCTCTTGGTTAGATTTGATCTTAATCTTCTTGGGCTCGAATGTGGTGCTTTTTGAACTTCTTGCAACACATCTGAGTTTCACAAGCTTCAATTTTTCATAACTTCTTCTTTTTCTTTTTTGGAGATATCTCCTGATTAGATTCTATCTTATTCTACTTTATTAAACTTATCTTGCAACTATTTCTCAAAAGCTATTCATGAGTATGATAAGAAGACTTATTTTGACCACTATGTTACCATTTCGTCAAATATCATATTTCTTGATACATATATCTGATTCGTGGTATGGTTACAATACTTTCATCCTTTTTTCTTTGTTCATCATAGCAAAAAAAATCGATATGGTTAGCATCCTTTTCAATTAGTTTATCAAAGTTATTGCAAAGATGATATGACATGAACACACAACACACACAACCTAATACTAAAAAATGACTTATGATAGGTATTGTCAATGATGTGGATAACAACCTCTATGAATTATGTCCAAAACCTTGTTGTTACATTCATACTAATCAACATACTTTTTCATCTTTCCCGAGGTGTTTATTTTTTCTTTCAGCTATTTCATTTAATTATTTGAACAAGTCAATCACCCCCTTCTCTTTAAGATAGTCATTAAACTCATGATGAGAGGTGTATTTTCCCTCATTGTCCACAAAGAGATATTTGATTCTCCGCCCAATATCAGTCTCCACAAAATGTTGAAACTCTTTAAATTTCTCAAATAATTCAGACTTCTTCATTAAGAAGTAAATGCATATGTACCTTCGGAAGTCATTAATGAATGTTATCATGTAATAATAACCACAAATGGAGGACCGCTTCACTGCTCCAGACACTTTTGAATGCACCAACGCCAATTGCTCTGGCTTGATACTTTGATCATCCATAGAAATGTTGATGTGTTTCTTCATTCTTGCATCCAACACATATAGTGTCTCCTCTAGTTTCAAGGTGGGGATGACCTTTTAATTTTGAATGTTGCAACGTGTTTTTACTCTATTGTAGTTCTCGTGCCCAAAACATGCATGACATAAATCAATTATTTAATTACTTGGAGTTTTCTTCACATAAGTTGTCTCGGCTAACATGAAATAAATTGACTCTTAATATTCTTCACTCGAGTTGGTTGTATAGTTAATTTAATTAGTGAGGCATCAGGCATGTAGTGCATATCACCCTACAATGTCAATAACCTCCTTTTGTGCTTCTAGAATAGGGCTTTTGGGGACATCTACTGCTCATAATATATTTATTTTAATTAATGCAACTTATTTTTTTGGCATAACACATAAATATGACCCTTAACTTTGCTTCAACGAACAACTATGCCCTCTAACTTTGAGTGTGCACAAGTAAGCGTTTAAACTTGTATAAAATTGAACAAGTATACACACGTATCCTACATGGCATAATACACGTACGACGCCACGTAGGACACAAAATTGTCATGTAGGGTGCCATGTAGGATGAATGTGTCTATTTGTTCAATTTTATACAAGTTTAAGTGTCTACTTGTGCACACCAAAAGTTAAAGGTCATAGTTGTCAGCTGACGTCAAATTAAGGGTCATGTTTATGTATTATGCCTATTTTTTTCTTCAATCACACTAGCAACTTTGTTTAGTGCCTCACTTGACCAATAACCAATAAGCAATGGGAAAATAACCCATAGAGGGATGTGGTGATACAACCAAAGTCGAAATCAAAATTAATCTCTCATATTTCTTCAATATATACGAATGACTTACAAAGTGTAGGGACTATATAACTATTTTTGTGGGAAACATGTTCGAAGGTACGGGGATGTGTATATGACTCATGAGTTATATGTGTTATCCCCTCTATTCAGATTAGAAAATCAGAAATAATAAAAGATGAAAAGAAAAAAACAAAGAACTATCTGAGTCCACAGAACTCACTGTGAGTCCTTAAAAAAATTAATCCCCTCAAGCACCTGAGGTTGCAGATTAATTCCTCTCAAGATAAAATGGATTAACCATTAAAGAAGTAGTGGTACCTCAAATTTCGATAATTTCAACGAACTCAAAATGACAGCAATAAATCACACACACAGACACGATCGATTGATTTTGTTTTGTAAGAAATGTATGCAAAAGAAGGAAAGAATTCAATGCTGAAAAATGAGAGAAAGTCTCTCTATTTATAGCCAACAAATGGTAAATGTCACAACTTTTTGGGAAAAAAGACAACCTTTCAGAGAGGTCACAACCCTTTGGAGAAGGCACAACCTTTCAAACGATCACAACCCTTTAGAAAAGACACAACCTTTCATAAAGGTCACAACCCTTCGAGGCTAAGAAAATTTACTAATTAGTAGATAGCTACGGAAGTCAAATTTTTGTGGCTATTATGAGGTAACTGTTACAAATTTTATATTCATAACTTAAATTTCATAGCTATAGATACATTTTGTTGTAGTGACAGACACGATCTATCGATTTTGTTTTGTAAAAAATGTATGCAAAGAAGGGAAGAATTCAGTGCAGAAAGATGAGAGAAAGCCTCTCTATTTATAGTCAACCAAGGATAAATGTCATAACTCTTTGAAAAAAAGACAACCTTTCAGAAAGGTCACAACACTTTGAAAAAGTCACAACCTTTCAAACGGTCACAACCCTTTAGAAAAGACACAACCTTTCATAAAGGTCACAATGCTTCGGCATAGTTACAACCCTTCATTTCATGTTCACACCTTTAAAATCCAACAATCCCCCACATGAATAGGGAATGACTATTGTTAAAACATATGCATGAAAAACTTTGTGATTCATAAGTAAGGATTGATTGCATCTGGATAAGTGGATTTCCCTTTGAACTTTCCACAGTGAACATATATCGGATATACTCGATCAATCGATAGAGTTAATATCTTTGAACCGTTGAGCTTTGGTGTATACATAGACAACAAAAGTCACATAATCAACCCTTCAATTGTTTTTGGTTCTCATTGTTTTGTTCGTTTCAGCCATGAACACATCTGGGTTTATAAGTGCGTAGAGAACTAGCCTTACCAGAATTTCCTTGAAATGACTTACACTTTACACTTACATAGGTGATTTCTAAATGTGTTATCTTGTAGATACACTATTTGATATACTCTGTATCAAACTTAGAAGCCATACTAAACATTGTCTTATCATGAGAATGGACCATAACAAAATATTTTGACAATGTTGAACCGTCATCAATGACTTTGTTTGATCTCCTTGAACCTAGATCTTGGGATCTCCAGTCTTCTAGGAGAGTTACCACCACAATGACTTGTCCTCGGCCATAGTCTCATTCCCTTTGATAATCTATCAACTCCCTCTCCAGTTAGGCCTTTCGTAAGTGAATCTGACACATTATCCTTTGACTTTACATGCTCAATTATGATAATTCTACTAGAGAGTAGTTCTCTAACGATATTATGTCTACGTCATGTATGACGAGACTTTCCGTTATACATCATGTTTCATGCCTTACCTATTGCAAATTAACTCTCACAGTGTGTGCATACTGAAGCTAAAGGTTTGGGCCAAAATTTTTTAAAGAAATTTCGAAGTCATTCAAGTTCTTCATCGGCCTTATCTAGGGTGATAAGCTCAGATTTCATAGTAAAGCGAGCGATACAATTTTGTTTGGAAGATTTCCAAGAGATTTCTCTTCCGCAAAGAGTAAATACATAGCCACTCGTGAATTTTATTTCATTTGACCTGTTGATTCAATTTGCATCACTATATTCTTCCAATACTGTTGAATATTAGTTATAATGCAAAATAATAGTTTTTAAATATGTTTTAAATACTCCAAAAGTCTTTTAATTGTCATCCAATGAGTTTGATTGAGATTACTTGTGAACCGACTCAGTTTACTAATAGCACATGTTATATCTGATCGTGTACACTTCATGATATATATCATACTTCTCAATACTCAAGCATAATATATTTGTGAGTCACTTTTTCCTTCATTCGTTTGAAGTACAAAGCTCATATTTATTGGAGTCTTGACAATACTGAAATCCAAATACTTGAACTTGTCAAGTAACATTTTCAATCACATCAGTAACTTCAACGTCTTTCATATCAAAGTTACTTTCTAGAATATGCTTAGTAGCATTTATGTAAGAAATGTCTCTTTTGATGATCAACATGTCATCAACATAAAAACAAACAATGACCTTGTGATTTGGAGTGTCTTTAATGTAAAAACATTTATCACATTCAATAATCTTGAATTCATTTGCTAACATAGTTTGGATAAACTTCGAACGTCATTATTTGGGCGCTTGTTTTTAGTCCATAAAGTGACTTAACAAGTTTACAGGCTTTCTTTTCTTTACTAGGAACCACAAAGCCCTCGGGTTGTTCCATGTAAATTTCTTCCTCCAATTATCCTTTTTTTTTAAAAAAATGTTTTCACATCCATTTTGACAAATTTGAAGGTCATATACCGCAACTAGCGCAATTAACATCTGAATTGATGTAATCCTAGTTAATGGCTATTATGTGTCAAAATAATCAAGGCTTTCTTATTGTCTAAAGCCTATGACAACAAGTCTTGCTTTGTATTTGTCAATAGTTTCATCAACTTTTTTTTCCTTTTGTAGATCCACTTTGAACCTAGAGGTTTATTTCCTGGAGGAAGATCAACCAACTCTCAAGTACGGTTACTCAAGATTGAATCTATCTTACTATTGACAGCCTCTTTTCAAAAAGAATAAGTCCACAAAGGGCATAGTTTCTTCGAATTTATGAGACTCATTTTCAAGAAGAAATGTTACAAAATCAAACTCGAAGGAAGTAATTTGTCCATTGGCATTTACTATGCCTCTGAATCTCATTATTAAGTACATTCTGCTTTGGTTCGTTCCAAGGTCGTTTACACCCTTCTCTTAACTATCCGACGGTTCGGACAAATGAACCATAAATTGACATACTTTACTATTTGTAGCATATCAAATGAAAATACAATCCTATTTTGACCCGTTTGGGAATAGTTCCCTCATTTTCATTTCTCATATGAAATAAACTGTATTGGAAATTGTTATATCATTATTTTTCAAGAATTATTGTTTGTATATACTTTAAGGGGTGACAAACAATTCTCTATTAGGATACAACAAAGCCTGAACAAACAAAACTTTTTGTTGCTCCCTTTCTAAAAAATCAAAAGTTTTTTTTATTTGTTGCTCCATTTACTGACAAACAAAAACTTTTTGTTGTTCTCTTTTGCTATAATGATAGCCCCCCCTCCCCCCCCCCCCCCACAAATTTTGTAGTAAACCTGAACTTATAAGTAGGACATTCAACATTTCCTTCAAAGTTTGGTTTTTTCTCGTCAACAATTTCATTAGATTGAGGTGAGTATGTGCAATAATTTGAAGGATGATTCCATTTTCCAAATATATTTCTGCAAAAGAAGATTCATATTTTCCACATCTACCACTTCTAATCATGATAATCTTTTTATCCAACTAATTTTCAACTTCAGATTTATATTGCATATATATTTCTATTGCTTCATCCTTACCATTCAGCAAATAGACATAACAATATCTACTGCAATTGTCAATACAATTTATGAAACATTTTTTTCCACCAAGAGATGGTGTTGACTTCATATCACAAATGTCAGTGTAAATCAATTCTAAAGGATTAAAACTCCTTTCAATAAATTTATAAGTATGCTTAACATACTTTAATTCAACACATACTTGACATTTTGATTTATTGCACTAGAAGTTAGACAAAACTTCTAAGTTGATCAGTTTTTGCAAGGTTTTGTAATTGACATGTCCTAAGTATTCATGTCTCAAACAATTTGATTCAAGCAAGTAAGAACAAACAAAAATACTGAGTTTGAAAAGACCTTCTGTGAGGTAACCTTTTCCTACAACTACTATGTTCTTTACTTTTTATAACTTTCTCAAATAGAGAAATTGTTTTAGAGTCAACACCGTGCCAGGTGTCCTTTTCGAAAGGACCTTTCCATAACAATGAATTTGTTATAGAATTACCCATGACCATAGTCTCATCAATCCAATAAGGCAATATGACCCAAATGTTTGTTTTACAATACAAACATAACAAATCACTTTTTACCAATGTTCATGTCTATACAAATAAATTTATTTTAATAGACATATTTTTTCATGAAAAATGACAATATTTTAAATGACACTTTTTCATCAAAGAATAAAATTCTTTTGAACAAGCAATATAATTTTGTGGTTTTATACTAGTCATATCATATACAGTAAAGAGAGACTAAACGACCACAATATTAAATATATTCTAAGAATTTGTGGGTCTAACATAATACAAGAATGTCATTAAATTTCATATTTTATACTTTCAAATTTGAATTAGATAGTAAGTCTAATTTTGTCTTTATCACAACTAAAAAAAAACCTCACATTTTAAATATGTTCTCAAAAATATTTTTCAAGTATTTGAAATTATTTTCCACATATTTTTTTTCCATGCTTTCAAATTGTATACCATCAAAATACACATTGGCAACACGAAGCCTTCTTTTGGAGATTTAATCCATAGAAACATCCATTGTAGGCACAAAAATCACTAATTTTATGTCACTGAATTTTTTTTCCCCTTTATGTCACAATGAGACATACCACTTAGTATTTAGAATACTAACAATAAAGATTCAATCTTTATACAACTTGTTTCTAGTTTAACGATGAAGTTTTTATATTCTTCTAATTGTTAACCAAATGAACCTTGAATTATGATAAAGTTTTTATATTCTTAAATTAGTTTCACATTCAGACAGAGTAGTAAACCAAAAAGATTTAATCTCCAGAAATCTCAAATACAATATTGTTTCTACCTAACAATGAAGATTTTTATCCTTCTCAAATCATTTAGCCTTAATATTCTTGATGAAGATTTTGTACTCTTCAAGTCGGAATATTCATTCAAACAGAGTATTTGACAGATTGATGAAGTTTCTATATTCTTCAAACCAATGCATAATCTGATTTGTTCGTGAAGTTCTTATATTCTTCAAACCAAATGAGTAAAAAATCAGAAGATTTTAGTCTCCAAAAGTCAGACACAATCAAATTTCACATGAAGTAGAAAAGTACAAAAGTTTTTCCCCCCTCTAAACAAAATACATACTAAAAATAATAAAGATATATTCTGAGATCATCACATAATGACCATCTATCCTAACATTTATGAAATAAATCTCATAACTTATAAAGGATAGAAAAAAAAATAATCAAGGAAAATAAAGATAGAACCTGATTTTTACTCTCATTGAATCATATTCTATCTGTCAACAGTGATTCCATGCAAGTCACTTTTCTTACTAATTTTTTCCTTTTTTCCCAATTTCCATCATATTCCAATTTTCCTCAAGCAGACATTGAATTTCACCAAGAAACACTCATGTTCAAATATTGTTAGGAGACAACATCTGTTCATTTACTTCTTCTCATATTTATATAAAACCAAGAATATAAGAAAAATAATTAAAGTGCACATCTTAGCCTTTATGCACAAAATAATTTTTCTCATTGAAAAGAAAACAGAAGGGGTGCAATGCTTAAAAGCACTTGGGAAGAAAATAAAATTAATCTTACGTCCATCCAAGGAAAACTTACTACAGAAAATATACTAAAACATATTAAAGTAGTACTAATTCACCCCAAATCTCTTTTATCATATCATAAAGTAATTCTCTTTTTCTTCTTTATTTTTTTTCCCAACAAAAAGAACACAGAAAATAAAAGTGATTTCCTTACCACAAAAAATACCAACAATTTTAAATTTCTTAAGCTTGTTATCTCTTGTATTCAGATTAGCAAACCAAACATAATAAAAGATGAAAAGAAAAAACAAAGAACTATCTGAGTCCACAAACCACTTTGTGTCCTTAAAAAATTTAATCCCCTCAAGTACCCAAGGTTGCAAATTAATTCCTCCCTAGATAAACCGGATTAACCATTAAAGAAATAGCGGTACCTCAAACTTCGATAATTTCAACGAACTCAAAATGACAACAACAAATCACATATACAGACACGATCGATCGATTTTGTTTTGTAAGAAATGTATGCAAAGAAGGGAAGAATTCAGTGCAAAAAAATGAGAGAAAGCCTTTCTATTTACAGCCAACCAAGGGTAAAGGTCACAACTCTTTGGAAAAAAGACACCTTTCAGAAATGTCACAACACTTTGGAAAAGTCACAACCTTTCAAATGGTCACAACTCTTTAGAAAAGACACAACCTTTCATAAAGGTCACAACCCTTCGGCATAGTCACAACCTTTCAAGAGAGTCACAACCCTTCATTTTCTGTTCACACCCTTAAACCCAACAATACGTCCACCTCTGAACAGTAATCGAAATGATCATATAAGTTTAATGCGAAATGAGAATTGATATAATTAATTTCAATCAATTATTTAGGACTCACGTAGTTATTGTTGTCATCTTCTTTGATATGATATTAGATTAGTCAGCAATTCAAATTCCAATTGATTTGAGTTTGATGTACTTTTATCTTCGACGAGTGGCCTAACATTCAACACGGGTAGAAGCTAATAATCAAAACTTTGTCCTACCTTTCTATTGAAAAATCGGGCAGTGAAAAGAGGACACTAGACTAGACGAGGGCATCACCACCCAAATAAACCAAAAGGAACTAAAGGCATACTTTATTGCTAATTTGGTAGCAGAGCTACGGCTATAAGGAATGAGCGATAGCCACTAGGACTAAAAGTGTCGCTAGAGTCCCTAAGGGTTGGTGTGGCAGGCTTGTAGGTACAGAAATAGAGTCAAAATTTAAAGTTAATGAATTCTAAATTTTAATCTTTTTAGATTCTAAATTAATAATATATATATATATATATATATATATATATATATTCCATGGATTTTTAAAACAAATACATAATTGAAACAAATATGCAAGGACAAGTCCTCCTTAGCTTCTAGTTGTTATAATTTTGCACTAGGGGTCTAGGGTCATATGTAAATGGAGTGACATATTTTGCCTTTTGTGAGTTTCATAGGCCGAATATGCATAGTGATGAAAATAATTGTTCATCCCAATTAGAATTTGATGAGGCAAGGTTACATATTCACTTCCTTTTCGAATATTTAAAAAAATGTACAAAATATGGAAGGGTCAATATACCAAACCCCTTACACAACCTAGTGGTGAATTTTACTTTAACTATATTATAAATTATAAAATAAATATAAAAAGCTTAAGATTGTCATCTTGTTATAATGTTGGAGCACATTCTTTAAACAAAGGCAATAATGAAGTGGATCATGAAATTCCTTGAGAAAGGCAAACAATTAACAAGCATTACCTAGCTTACTATATATATTTGAAAGAAAGATTTTTATCCAAAAAAAAAGAAGGATAAAAATATTATGAGATTTTTATCCCAAAAAAGGTGCATGAAATCTTGGTAGCGGATAATTTGCTGTAAAAATATTGTGCGTTTTTCCTTTCTTATCAAAAGTGTTTATATTTTAATTTTCCTTTTAGAAAAGTATTTTTGAGGAAAAAAAAATACTTTTATAGCTTTAGAAAAATGGTTTATGTTACTTTTTAAACTACTTAATTTTTCTTAAAAACTTGGTCAAACTCAAACACCTCAGTTTAAGATAACAAATAATTATTTATTGAAAAAATAAACACTTTCAACCTCCCAAAAATCTGATCGGCAATAAATAAAACAAAAATATATACTCCCTCTGTCCCTTTTTTATTTGCCCAAATTTAACTTTTTACTTGTCATTTTTGACAAATCAAGAAAAAGCAATATTTTTTTTACCTATTATACTCTTAATTTATTTAGAGAGTTAATATTTTTGAAAAATGTAAAATCTCTTTAATGAGTAAATTGATTTTGGAATTCTATCAATTAGAAGGGGTAAAACAGTAAATTCACTATGTTAATTATTATTTTCTTAAAAAATGTATCAGGTAAAAAATAACAAGTAATTAGGGACGAGGCGGGAGTATATGAGAACGTCCTTTGATCTTATTAATTGTTTTCAAACACCAATCGATATGTCGGATTAAAATAAAAACACTACTAATTTCAAAGTAGTATTGGCGATGGAGGCTTAATTTTTAAAATGCAAATATGTGTCTTCTTTTTTAAAACAAGACTAAAAAGGAAAAAAGATATACTTTTTTACTCGTCACAGTTTCCTTTCTCAGAGTCAAAATAATATGAGCTTTGACTAATATTTTAAAATATATTTTTCATTATATTGATATGAATTTCTTTTGCAATTTATAATACTTTTTTATATATTTTTTGAATATTCAAAAATTTGTTTCAAAATATTAAATTAACGTAATCTAATTTAGCTTTGAAAAGTTAGTCAAATTGACTCTCCAAACTAAAAATAAAAATGGAGGGAGTATCACATAAAATAATAAACTTTTTTATTTTGACCATAAATTTGGTAATTAAGATCTTTAATTTTTTAAAACTAAAGTTTACATATTCGAAAATTAGGTAAGAAGTAGTACTATACAACAACAATATACACAATATAATCTCACAAATAAGATCTGAAGAAATTGATGTGTATGCAATTTTACCTTGTAAGAAATACAATAAATCACAATAATTAACAAATCAAAATATTCATAAAATATATATAAAAAAATGATCAAATAAAAACTCGTTTAACATTAGAAATTTGAAAGATACCATATAAATTGGGACGAAAAGAATATATATAATTGGGACTAAACTTTTTCCCTCAATTATAGATGCCTGCCTAAGCTATATTCCCTTGACTGGTTTTATGCCCTATTACTTCCCTATTAAGGAGATTCCATTAAGAAAAAAAAAGAATATAAAAAGTAGGGCAAAAAGAAAAACCAAAATAAAGCAAACTTTAGTACTGAAAAATAATTTTAAAAAGCCTATCTCTTTAGATCATCCATCTCTATCTCTAATTCCTTTAAAGTTGCAAATGCATATATACTCAGCCTTCATATCTTACTTTCTCTTTTAGTTATTTTCAAAAAAAAATATCTCTTTTTAAGATTGTAAAAAATGTGCGTATTTTTAATTTAAAATTATAAGATTCAAAAATTTCTTTATTTTCTTACTTTATGTCAAGTCAAAACAAGATAAACAGATTGAAACGAAGAAAATAATATATTCAAATGCCATCCCATTTAAGCATACTACTTGTGCTTTTCATGTAAACAAGGATATACTTCTTTTATATATATATCTATTGGGAGAGGGAGGGGTATTTAATATAAGTGTCAATAATTCTTTGTTTGCTCATGAAAATATGGGCAAATTGGTTAAAATATTTGCTGGTTTGCTAATTGTGGCTTTGGATATTGTGGCTGGAATTCTTGGATATAAAGCAGAAGCAGCTCAAAACCAGGTACATCTCTTAATTATAGATCAAACAAAGCACGCAAATTAAATTTATTGATTGAATTCCCTATATATCAGTCTTTCTCCGTTTTAATTTGTTTGTGTATATTTCTTTTTAGTATGACATGTATAAGAATCACAAAATTAAGGGGTATTGTGATACATTCTACACATATATCTTCGATATAAGATCATGAGATTCAAAATCTTCTTCATATTCTTAAACTACGCATAAAGTCAAAAAACTAAACAGATAAATTAAAACAGAAATAATATTTTATTATTATTATTTTGGGTCAAAATTATGTTCTATTTCGAGTCTAGTTTCATACAACTTCTAGTGGTGTTTGGTCAAGATTTTGAAGATTTCTCTGTTTGGTCTAGATTTTAAAGATTCTGGTCTTCTTTGTTGCAAAACTTGCTTCCAACTGTTTTATTTATTTTTCCTACTTTAATTTGACATGAAGTTTAAGGAAAAAATTGAATGTTATGGTCTTAAATTAAAGATATGTTAAATACATAAATTTTCTAGCATTTAGAATCATCAATCCTTCAATTTTTTTATTTTATTTTTAAAAAAATAATCATTTTGTTAGATAGTTAACTTTTGTTAATTTCAAAAACTAAAATTGTGCACTTCAAATAATTGAAGGTTAAATGTACATAATCAAATAGCAAAGGGACTAAAATTGGGATTATGCAATAATACAGGAATTAAAATCTCTATTTCCGCTTTTAAATTCTAAACATGTCATGCAAGAAGTTGGAATTAAAAAGTTACCGAAAAAAAATACTAATAATTCTTTTTTAAATGGACTATAAAAAAAAAAAGAGTACAAACAAATTTGAAACGAGAGAGTAGATATGATGGAATATATTAGCGTAGCAAAATTTTAGTAACCTAAAAATATGTAGGGCCCATCAAGACATAGTACAAGTGTATATCAAATATATATAGTAAGTGTATATTAATATACTAATTATAATATATTCTCTTTTATGAAGAAAAAAACAATAGAGTTCTTTTTTAAATGGCCACTTTGGGATGATCTGTTGCATAAAAATCATGTTTTTGCACTTTGATTTTTGCCCTTTAAATTGATGATATTTCATTTTCGCTGTTGTTTCTCACTTTTAATAAAAAAATTACATGTCAAAGTATTGTTAGTTATGACATAATTTTATAAGATAGAATCTTACCTTATTCTATATAAATTGTATAGTATCTAATTTACAAAGTATAAATTTAGAAAAAAATTATCTTGTCTGACAAAAATTCTATAGGAATAAGTGGGTTTTCTTATTGAACTTATGTCGTTTCTATTGGCATAAGTTTCGTAGGAACTAATTTATGTCTTGCAATTTTGTTTTTGTTTTATGATCTTAGAAATAATTTCAGACATGTTTTATGAGAAGTTACAAGAAAGAGCATATTACAATATTTCTATTCGTTATAATGATCGTTGTATTCTGTGTGCCAGACCTTCTACTATATACCTTATGTTTTTTCTGAAAGTGTGTCATCCCCTTAAAGTTTTAAAGGATAAAATTTTTAAAAAAATGATAAATTAAAGAGTAAGAATTAAAAATCACTCCATAATAGGGACATAATTCCTACGAAGGACCCCACAAAAATCCCAACGATTTTGTTAAATTTACTACTTCTTCATCCCATTTTGTGTGTAGAGATGACGATTGGACGGTGTGGGGTGGGTTGAGCTTAATCTGTCTAAATTTTTTAATATTTTTCTTTGTTAATTAAGTTTGATACTAAAAATGAATTTTATAAAAATAAATTTATTTTCTCATTAAGTTGTATTAATTTAATAGATAATGACTTAAAATTTTATTTTTAAGTGATCAATTGGAAAGCATGTAAAAATTATATTAGTTTTAATTGAATCATTTTCATTTACTATCTTAACTATTTTAGTAACTTTAAAGAAATTTTCAATTAATATTGTTTGAATAAAACATAATGAATTTGTCATGAAATTTGTGTATTCTTACTCTTGAAGGGTGCTCTATCACTCGATTGCCTGAAAGACTAGAAAAATAAATAAAAAGACTTCGACCTATCCAATTCAAGTTCAAGACCGATTAAGAAAACTACCGTCAATTGAGTGCATTATCCACTATCTCTCTCTATAAATTACTAAACTTTTTTAATATGCTATATTTTATTGGTAATTGGAACAGGCAAAACATGTGACATTATGGTTGTTTGAGTGTAACAATCCAAGTCATGAGGCATTTGTTTTAGGCTTAGCTGCTGTAACTTTACTTGGAGTAGCTCATGTTCTAGCCAACCTTCTTGGAGGCTGTAGTGTTTGTAGTAATGATGATATTCGTAAAGCCACACCAATCAAGCAATTATCAATTGCTTGTCTTGTTTTCACATGGTATGTTATACTACTATTCGTGTTTTAATTTATATGATATCGTTGATTGATCTGTTTTATGAATTGTTTGTAACTCAAAAGATAGGGAGGGCTTAATCCCCAATCAAGGGGTTATTGTTATGTCACGTATGTCCTAGGTTTCTCTAGAGCGTATTTCGAGAGTCAAATTCTTTATTTTTGATTGTGAGTTTGGATATGACATCTTTATTATTATTATTTTAAATCATTAAAAACTACATAAGAAAATAGCAATTAAAAAAACTTATTTGACTCTCAAAATCAAGTTATTGAGTGCAAAGTTAAAATACTCTTACAAAAACATTTTATTGGCATCTTAAATATTGATAATTAAATTCATATTAATAAATATTGAACATATTTGCAAAAAAAAAAAAAAAAACTACATTACTATTTATGGCCAAATGGGAATAATGTTAGGCTTAGGCACTCTTGCCAATGGTGAATCCATTCGAAGATAGTGGATTGCACACAATACCTTCGACTCTTAGGTGATTTTTTGTAAAAATAGTACATAGTACATTATAGTAGGTGCAATTATATTGGACTCCCATTTACTTAAAATCCTAAATTCATCCTTTCCTTTGTTTTTCCCTCTTCCAACAAAAAGAGGGTGAATTTTATGAGAAATGATTGCTTACGATCACTTACATATTGAATAGAAGAAAATGACATTTTCAGATCTCTCACGTGTAAAAATAAGAATCTCTTGTAAAGAAGACATAAAACTATTTATAAAGGACTACAATATCATATCTCCAGTGTTATATGCTATGCTGCTCAGACTCTTTAAAGATATCGCCAGGTGCATGTCGGATCTTTCAAAAGTAGTACAGTTTTTGAAAGATGTTGCCAGGTGCATGTCGAATTCTTCAAAAGTGGTACATCTTTTGAAGGATCTAACACGGGTTAAACAACATTATTGAAGAATCCGAGCAACCTAAGTTATATGAGTTGACAAGTGTGGTGTAATTTTCAAATATTCAAGTCTACAAAAATTTGAAGTAAAAAATAATAATTATGTGCTTATTATATGTTTTTTTTATTTTTCAGGATCATATTTGCAGCAGGATTGAGTACACTGGTGATTGGGACAAAGGGAAACCACAAGTCAAGAACATCATGTGGTTATTTACATCATAATTACCTATCCATTGGTGGAATTCTTTGTTTTGTTCATGCTCTATTTTCTGTTGCATATTATGTTGCAGCTAGTCAAAATCTAGCTTAACTTACAAAAAAAAAAGAAAAGACAAATCACAGTTGTGTAAATTGATTATGAAGATTACTGATTTTGGTCTCTGATGAAAGTTTTTGAGATGTTTTAGACCAATGACATTTGCATATTTATGTTGAACAACTAATTGTAAGTGGGAACAACTTCCAAATGTGATAATTGGAAGTTGATTTATCTATTTCATAGATGAGACCACCCCCCACCCCATCCCTTTTTTTGGACTGTGATTGTTTCGTAAAACTAGATATTTTATGCATATATTTTTTAAATTGATGTTATATTATCTGTTTGTACTCATGCTACAAAGAAGGCTAAATGACACTTGGTTTAATGTTGAGTTATTTATTTAGAAGAGGAATCAATTCCCGTTTAATACATTTTTCTTAGTGGTGCACTCATGTTCTAGAAATTCAATATTTTCTATATCGGCAAGGAAAAACAAGTTTTTTTTTTTTAAGTTTTCCATCCAGTGTCCGATACCCGCATCGGGTGCCCGGCACCTCATAGGGCCCCATTTGGAGAAAAGTGCTTCATACCAAAAAAAAATTTATACCCAAAGCTCAAACCTGAGGCCTCTGATTAAGGGAGGAGCAGCACCCATCTGTTGGTGGTACCAGGAAAAAGAAGTTGGAATTGGAACAAAAGCTAAAAACCACAAGCTGTACAAAACTGATACATGTTCTTCAAGTCTGCCAACTTGTATAAAAAATCATAATAATACAGAAGAGACTTTAGTATTTGGGGTTGACCATATATACAAAAGACTTAAGTAACTTTTGCCATCTCACAGCCAAAAAAAATGGTATTTATATTGGATCTTTATGAAAAAATGGTGACTACAAAACAGTAAGTCATAGATATTTTTTGAAGAGCATTGCAAAATATAGCTATTTGGATGAGCTCTCATCATCTGATGAACTAAAATCATCATCCATCCGCCGCTCCTGGATTGCAGGAAATAGTCGTTGATGAACATCTGGCAAAGAATCTGGATGGGCTTCCTGAGAAGGTGATACCGTTAATGCTCCTTTTCTAGAGGTATTTGCCGGTATCTTGGTAGATTTTCTCAACAATGTACATGATTTGTCCAACATAACTAAGAAATCGCGAACAGTGATGAAGAGACGCAAGCCTTCATCCTTCCCTGCAGTTCCATGGAAGTAGTCTCCTGTACTCTTCACCAAAGCCATTATCCTTTTCTCTTCTTCTAGTATCCACTTGATCTCATCGTCCGCATTTTGCATAAAATTTGTGAGTGTATCGCAGAACTTACTGTTCTCGTTCAAACTTTTCATGTCGGTGTCTAGGAACCCTTTGGTTTTCACTAGTGACTTGCCAAGTTTGGAGACAGATGCAGTTAAATTCTCACCATCTATAAGTGCTGCTTTTCTTACATTCTCAAGCTCGTTGCTTAGATCAGAAACCACCTGGAGACCAAGGTTACGATGGTAATCGACCGAATCACGAGAAGCATCCTGTGCAAGATCTTCTGGTGTTAGACTTGACAAGCTTTCGCTCTCCCTTAACTTGCGTGCTGCTCTTAATCCTTCTGATCGGATAATTTCCTGAACAACAAAGTTCAGAAGTGTGGTCTTTCCATCAGTTCCTTTAACATCTGAGAGTTTCAACAGCGTATCAAGCTTGAATGCCTGTGCACCACCACGGTAGGTGCCATCGTTCATGCGGTTCCCAGTTTTAAGAACTGCTTCTAGAAGTTTCAGGAAGAGTCTACTGTTTTTCAGCTCTTGGCATGCCACCTGCAAGTTTTGATAATGAATAACCATCTACCATGTGATAAAAAACAGCAACTAGAAAACAATGTACTGAAAGCTCTTTTATTTAACCATGACCAGGAGTAGGATTAGCAAAATTTCCTATGTATAGATAGCTAAACTTTGATTGGCATGACTTTCCTTTAATGTAAAGAAGCCATCCTCATTTAGGTAGTAGGTCGTAGAGTTTGAAATGATCTTTGTCACTGTATAACAGATTGCGGGTTTGAATTGGTAGTACAATTGTGTTATTTTAAGCCACTTAATTTCACAAGTAATTAAAAATAACCCCCTTTCAATAGGAAAAACTTTCTCCGTTATTAAAGATTATGACACTCAAAAAAACAACATACCCAGTGTAATCCCCACAAGTGGGATTTGAGAGGATAGGATGTACACTGACCTTACCCGTACTCTACCTTTGTGGGGTAGAGAGGTTGTTTCTGATATATGAGATAATCAAATATAAGAGGAAAAACTCTGGTAAGTTCAACTAACTGGAATTGATTTCAGTTCATCATGACTACACAAAGAAATGACACTTTCAATCAAAAAAACCCTGAGCCCTTATATATATATATATATATTTCAGCACTATTTATCTAAGAAAAACTCAGTTCCTTTTTTCTTTCTCCCTTAACGATGATCTAGAGAAATGCAGAAACAAACTTTTACGGATGAATATACGAGATCCGTTTCATGATATGTAGCCTACAAATGATGCTTATTTGATTATTTTTTTCTTAACTCTTCCCAGAATTTATGCGATGGTGGATGGTATAGTTGGACCGAGATGGTTGCAGCAGCATACCAAAAAAATTTCATTTTAAGCTGCTACACCTTAGTATGAGAGACTTAGAATTCCACGATTTACCTCTAATGTTTCAAAGGACTCTTTAATGGAAGTAACTTCTTCCTGAAGAGAACTCATGAGCAACAATGCATCCATTCGTTTGAAGGCAAAGGGAATTTCAACCAGGGATTTGAGAAACCTTTCAGCAGGACCAAGCTGAGAAATTTCCCCGCAATATAATCGAAGTTTGAGTTCTTCATCAGTTGTTGGTGCCAACTTTGATATGGTTTGAATAAGTTCAGGAGACAGTTTATTACCTGATAAGATAAACAGGCTTTTGCAAGTAAGTGGCTGAAACATACTTGATAAAATAAAAAGAAAAACTATGAAAATTTATAAACATTAGTAAGAAGTAATTTGGAGTATCCCTCAGCAATCATCAATCTTTTTCCACAAGATACGACGATATAGCAACTCAAGTCTGCCTATGTGAATTAAGGGAAAATTCTCATTTCATGAAACTTAAGTTTTTCTTCCTTGGAAAATTGTTTAGCACTCTACTAGAAGAATACTATAGTTTCTCAATTCACTTATAACCATAAACAAATATGTAATTCTATAGTTTCTCAATACACTTATAACCATCAGCAATGTTTGGTGGGATTTGTTGTTATTTTCACTCTCTGGTGAAAGGTATCAGACTGAGCAATGATTTTTTTTTGTTAACTGTGGTGTCCGGGCCAGCTTGCGCTAACCTCTACCAAATTCCACGGGGAAAATGCTAGCTATCACCAACACAGATACCAGGTAACTCTACCTACCAAGGCTTGGAGCCTTGGACATATGAGAAGACATCGCCTAGTGTTTTTAATTACCGCCAGAGTAATACTTAAATAACTGATAGACTATTCTTTCCTTCTTTCCTTTTTCATTCTTTTGGGAGGAAAGAGTGGGGACAGTTGAAAAAATTGCCAGGTTTGTTCTAGAAAATCGCCAGCAAGTTCTATTTTCCACTTAGATATGGGACCTTGTTATCAACTTCATCTAATTGTTAGGAGCACTTAATTAGCATAGAAAATCTTTCTTCTGAAAATTCACCCAGGGATCATTCTTCTTCAAAATTCTTTTTGATTACTCTCAATGTGCTTGAAGTCATTTCACAACACCATGCATGAATCAAATTAGTAGAATGGAACTTCTTTATTACTCACGTAAATAACATACATTTTCCTAACAGACTGACAAGAAGATCTATGTGCAGACCATGTTGTTTGTTCTCTTCCTTCCTTTTTTAAGGCAGTCAATAACTTTCATGCCAAACCTGAAAGACTTCAAAATCTATGGAATGGAGTTAACACTTAAGTAACAGCCCTCTGAGGATTAGACACACTCTTCTCCATGGTGATAAATTTCCTATTCTTATTTTCCATTAGCAATTAATTCATTAGAGCAAGATTCACACTCTCACAGATCTCATGGGGAAAACCTATGTTGCTCGGACTCTTCAAAAGTGTCAACGGGTGCGTGTCGGATTCGCCAAAAGTAGTGTATTTTTGGAGAATCTGAGACGGGTGCGGCATCAAAAGTGAAGAGTCCGCGCAACTAAGGGGAAAACACAGAGAGAGAGAGAGAGAGAGAGAGAGATAATGATTTACCCTCCTTGAGAGCATCACAAACTTGTTCTGTCGTCACATTTAAGGCTTTAAGAACAATTGCTAGATTTTGTGATTTCTTAGCATCAATTATCTGAATATACTGTGGGGTAGCTTCAAAAGATGATGTAGCTTTCCCGCCATCATTTTTGCCTGCATTTGATGCATTATACCCAAATAACGATTCCATCATCTCCTCATTAAACCTGTAGTAACATCATTATTAAAAGTGAGGAAGTTAGACATCTTGCAGAGCAAAGTGCAATATAGGAAGATTGATGCAAAGCTTACTGGAATGAGCCAGATTTGATGTCGTGCCAAACCATGGAGTGATCAGGATTAGCAAGAACCTTGTCCCAGAAAAATGGCTTTAATTTTGCCTTTGGACCATCAGGGTCATCAGATGGTTCAGTTCCCTCACCAGCAGAAGAACTTCGTCTCCGATGTGCTCCAAGGGGTAAAGGCTTTGGCGGATTACCAAGTTTCGGTGGATTAGGAGGAGGCCGAGCAGCTTTTGGAGGTGGAGGTGGCATTGGAGCCGGTGGTTTGGGAGGAGGAGGAGGTGGTGCTTCAGGGGGTGGAGGTGCAGATTTTCCTGGAGGAAGTGGTAATGCATTTACAGGTGCATCTGTTTTAGCTTCTGCCTCTGAAGAATTATGAGAATTAGCTGGCACCGAAAGATTATTTGCAGTCGAAGAACTCTTAAAATCCTTCTTGGTTGAACTTCCTATGCTTGAAGACTTCTGAGAAGAATCTGACAACATTAATTATAGAAATTATTCGGCATAACGAAAAAGACATGCAATTCGAAAAATTTGACCTTCATGATAAAATACCTGCGTATAGATTACCTGAACAAAGGTTAAGAAGAGGTTTCTCATCTCTTTTCCCATGCTGTGGACCTGTCTCTTTCTTTTTACTTTTTATAAGACACAGAATTAATAACAGAGCTAAAAGGGCAATTCCTACTGCGACACCTCCAGAAACAGCAGCAATAATATAAGTTCTGTTCTGATTATTATTTTCTGAAGCATTAGTTCCATTATTTTTTGGTTTAGCAGGAGGATGAATGACAGGCAAAGGTTTAGAAGAGTTGACACGAGTAGGAGGTGTTGGAGCCTTTGCAGGGGTGTTGACACGAGTCTGCATTGTTGGAGTCTTTGCAGGAGGGGAGCCACGGGTCGGAGGTGTTGGTGCCTTTGCAGGAGGAATGACACGAGTCTGAGGTGTTGGAGCCTCTGCAGGAGGTTCCATGGGCGCTTCAGAAGAAGGCACTGGAGCATGAGTTGGTGATACCGCTCCATGGCCTGGAGATGGTGCAAGGTTTGGAGCTGCAACATCATCTGTTGACTTATCTTCAAGCTTTCTTTCTCTTAGGTGCCTTCTGGGAACACTGGACGACCATTCCAAGAAAAGCTTTTGGTACTTGATGAACCAAGCAATGGATGCAGCCTCACTACCCGAACAATGAAGAGGAAAACTTTTCCTTTTTAAGCATTCCAGAAGGATCTGCTTTACTTCAGGAGGCAGATCACTAATAGCCTTTTGTAAGATTCTTTTTCTCAACAAAGGTATATCTGATTTTAAGTAAATATAAGTTCCTGTTGCTGCCTGATAAAGAGACAAATCCAGAAAGCTTGCAGTTTCCGTATTCTTGTGTAATGGTTCTATGCAATGAACCCATATTTGCTCAGCCTGCAAACAGAATACTTCATTACATATGGCCAGAAATACAACTCTATCTTGCTTTTTTGGTCCACACTACAGAAAGAGATAAAACCAACTTATGCAGTTACATGTCTAGGCTTTCGCACAAAGAGAAAATTTTCAAAACCATGGCATATGTCTCCTAGCAACGACTGTACTTTCATTTGATTCCTCCTAAAGATTTCATTTCAATTTGAATTTGGTTATTCACCATGTAAAAGGATTACTCCTATACATCCATAGTTGAACGGTTAAAAGTGCAAACAAAAATGCACAACTTTCTCATTAGCCAGGGAATAGTACCAAGTTTTAGTACTCAACAATAATTGTTGTATCAGCAGATAAAAGCTCCGGTGCAATTCTCTTACATTCCTAGGACCAGTAGCAGAATCAAGAATCTATACAAGGGGGCTCAAAAAGTAGCAGTTTTTTAACCCCTTTCGCCACTTCACTAGAATTACTCTCTCGCAAGGAAATTCAACAACTTATATATAACCAAATTTTCATTTTTTGCCTTACTTGCACCGTATAATCTTTCAACGAAGGGGATTCAATACCTAGCTCTACCACTACCTAGGACATTGTTCTCAAATGGAAAAACAGAGTTATTAAGGTTCAGAGACACAATTACCATTAAGCAACTCACATCATTAATCCATCAACACATATACATTTGGCTGTTGTGCATTATATAACGACAGGAAAAACAATATATATCCAAACATTGTATTCATCAAAACGATACATACCGTATGTTCATCTATATGTTGAACACCTCCATTGTCTATACAGTTTTGAGGAAGCTTTCGATTCCCTTTAGAACTATTAGCTGCCAAAACACAAACAAAAGCAATAAAAGTAAATACAGAGCTGACCCTTCCCACACCCATTGATTGTAAAATCAATCTTCCAATCCCATAATTTGTCCTTTTTCATTTCATCTGATATATGTGCTTTTTTCAAGAATAAGAAAAAAAAACCCAGAAAGCCCTCTGGTTTTTCTTGAATATAATTTGACCTACCTACATAAAGATTCAATCTTTACAAATAAAAATTGGATATTATATGTTTGTATAAAAAAAAACCACCACCCTTTGGTGCCCTTTGCAAAAAAATTACAGGGAAAAGTGAAGAAATTTGCAAAGGTTTCAGGAAGGGGAGTTTTTCTGTGATGAAAATTTTGGATTATTTTTTTGTTGGGTCAGATTTTGGCATGAAATTTTTTGTTCATTCAAATGATTTCATGTTTTTTCGGAGAAAAATGAAACGTGCAGAGAACTACGTTGAGAGAGACAACACAAAAGTGTTAATTTCGACCCTTTTTAATTGTATCATACAATTTGTGTGCTTCTTTTCCATTAAACCTTGTTATAGGCTTATTTATGACAAATATATCCTGGTTTTAAACTTTGTTAAATACTAAAACAAAGTATTTGAGAAACTAAACTTTGTTGATAGTTGAGGTGTGTTTTCCGAATTTTCAATAATTTAGGTATGAAATTAAAAGAAAATAGTTAAGAAAAACACGTGTCAACAAAAAAAAGTCATGTTTATGGAAATTTTGGGTCAGACACGCCTGAGTGTTGTATACACACATTTGGTCCAGTCTGTATTGAAGTGTATTTATCAAACTAATGAATGATAGTTTAAGTGTATTTTCACACTCTCAAAAGTTTAGAAAACTCAAAAAAAATGAAAGTTTATTGTGTTTTTGACACTTAACTCTTAAAGATTCTCAAAATATATTTTTCAAATATATTTAGGGTAGAAAAATGTTTTCTTGAAAAACAAGTGGATTTCTTACTTATTTTCTAATGTTTGGTAAGTAAGCAAGAAAATATTATTCTTTGGGTGCAGGATGGGATGGGGAGTGAGGGTTCGGGGGTGGAACGATCAAGGGATGGGAGTTGGGGGGATTGAGTGGATGGGAGGAAACAATAAACTTGAAATGCCACTTATATAATTTGTTTTCCTTACTTCTATTAGAAAGTCATTTTTCTTATTTTTAAGGAATTTATTTTCCTTTAAACATAGAAAATTTGAAAAATGTTTTCCTCAATACCAAACACTCAGGGTATGTTTGGAAAGTCACCTGGTAATTGAAATTGGTATAATTACTAGGGTAGTAATTATCAGCCTAGTAATTACACTGTCTAGTAGTTACACTGACTTGTTTGGTTGCCACAATGCAATTACACTATAATTACACATGTCATGTTTGGATGCCACAGTGTAATTACACATAAACTGTTTGGATGCACAATTGCAATCACAAAATTATATTAAATTTTAAAAATAAAAATTAATTATTTAAAATTTATACTAGACAAATAAGAAACTTTATAAATGACATTAAATTAAATATTTAAGATATATATTCTTTTTTGAAAATATATTAATTAATAAACATATTTTCTTTAACTAATATTATGAAAAAATAATTGATTTATATTTTTTTCAAATTAATATATTTCAATTGAATTGATCATAAAAACTAAAAGTATGAAGCTTCTACGAACATCGTGAAATGCATGTTTGATAAAAAGATTAATATATAAATAAAATGTCATAAATTATTAAATGTTTGACAAAAATATAATCTAACAAGTCTAATTAAAAAAATTACGTGCAATGTGAATTCAATATTACTAAAACAAATGAAACTGAAAATATAACATAAGTTATAAATTCAAAACAAAAAATTTAACATAATACTCTTATAGAAAATTTCAACATAGCATGCATAAATATGATTTATTTTTATTTTTTTCTTAAAAAAGAAAACCTAAGTCTATAACCTTACTTAACAATAAATTCTATTTTAATTTAAAAATTAGAATACTAATAAAATTATGCTAATGAGAAAATAAGCATGGCATAAAGAAATAGATAATACAAAAAAAATGCATAGAATCACGTAAAGTAAGGTTGAGAACAAGAAGAAAATGAAATATAATAATAATAAAATAAAAAAAAACTTTTACAAATTTTTAGAATAATAAAGAAAGAACTTAAAATAATAGAAGTAAAAAAAATAAAACAAAAAAAAATAGAAATAAAAATAAAGTAATTAAAAAGTAATCAGCTAGTAATTATACCATGTAATTAATTACTAGCAATTCACAACCTCTGCCTGTGAATTGTAGAGTGTAATTACCCTCTGCCAATTACACCAATTACCTGTTGACCAAGTAATTATCTATCCAATCAAACATGACAAACAATGTAATTACAGCCAATTACACCAAATCTTATTACCAGGGTGTCCTTCCAAGCATGCCTTACAGATTTCTCAATATAAACATGGTACTTGTATCTCCTACCCCGGATGATAGCCATTATAAGTATTAGAAGTATGGAACTTCTTGTCTTTGAAATCATCGAACTTCTCACGCTTCATTAAGCTCAAAATATTATGTTGAAACTATATCCACAAATGGATAAGATTTTATCATTGGTGGGGGAGGAGAAATATCTTAGAAGTCATCCAAATAGATATGTATCATTCGCTCGCTAATGAAATCTGAATTTATAAAGTTAGACAAAGCAAATAAAGAATTTATTTAGATCTTGAAATTTTTAGAAGACACCTCATTTTGATCTAAACCTTTGACACATATTTGTATACATTACGATATTCAAACAACCATAGAAAGGGAAGTGAGTATTATGTATCATGAAAATTTCATCACACTCGAGAATTACTTTCTAATGAAATTTTCATAATTAACTGCGTAAACAAAGAATAATGTGTCGATTTACTTATAAAAGGCCGAATAACTAGAAAAGCGATTGAGAAATTACTGAAGGAAATGAGGCATGGTCAAGGACAAGTCACCATGGAGGAAAGTAACTCTATCTAAACTACTGAAAATTCAAGGATCTAAATTCAACAAGGAAAACAATATTATGGTTAGATGGTTCTAACATTGTCAAAAATAAAAATGTTGATCCATTTTCATTATGAAGACAGTTCAATACCAAGAATAAATCGTTACTAGTTTTTATTGGTTTTTATGTTTGATATTGGATTATCAAATAATAAATCTACTTATTTTACATGTATAAGAATCATCTATGTAAATGTGAAATGTAGATCGTTTCAAAGAGAATTTTATCAGGTCAATTCTATATGCACTTATAAAATTATGTTGTATTCATGACTCATGAAATAAATAAGATAATGAAAATCAAAGGTGATTAAATGGCTGATTATGCGACTTATGATTTTCTAGGTATACATCAAAGGTCAATGGTTCAAAAGAAATCAAATTAACTGATTGTCCGAGCATATGCGACATATGTTCGATCACTATAAAAGTTTAAAGAGAAATATGGTTATTTAGATGCAATTATTTTTTTATTTATGAATAACATAAAAAAGATGCATGCATATATTATAAAGTTATTCCTCGTTCATGTAGAGAATTTTGAGTATTTGTTTAGCTAAAGAAGTGAATTGGGAACTGGAGGAAAATAATTTTGAACAAAGTTTCTTTGTCCTTCGTTAGATAGGAAGAGGAGAACTTTTATGCTTATTTAAATATATAAAAACTTCTTCTAACTCTTAAAGAATTGAGAAGAGAGTCTCTCTTCGTGTCAACATTGTCACTCAACTCGACTTCAACTTTGAATTTGATTTGATCAAACAATTCGATTAATCGATTAATATTTAAATCATTTGTTTTTAATGATAATTGTATTGGGGCTTATCATTGGTCAAATATCGTTAGCATATTAAACGAGTGTCATTTGCAAAATGTCGAACTTATGAATAAACAAAATGTAATTTTTATTTCTTTCATCATTTTTCTTCGCTGGAATACTCTCGTCTTTTCCTAGACAAAAATGAAATTTATTACTTTCTTCTAACATTAGTCTAATTTAGAATATCAAAATATAGTTAATATGAGTAATTAAGTAACAAAAATTCTTAAAAAATAATTTCTTAAAGAAGTGTCAAGTCGGACTGTAATGGAATAATAAATGAAATGGAAGGAGTAAGAAGTAAAAATAAAAACAGTTTTAATTTAATATGGTGTTTGATTTTGATATTCAGTAACCTAATATATAAGTTATGAGTGAATCCATATACTAGTAAAACATGAATAACCAAACCTTGCATAAAATAATATATAAATTTTCATAACAAATTTATGTATTATTAATATTTGTGTTACTTTAATCAGCTATAAGTTTTTATACTACATAAAAACGCTAAGTATAAACAAACAGGGGATGTAGCTCAGATGGTAGAGCGCTCGCTTAGCATGCGAGAGGTACGGGGATCGATACCCCGCATCTCCATCTTTTTTTACAACAATGTTAAAAAAACAGTGGATTACAAATTTACAATATAAGAGAAAAACATTTTCAAAAAATTGAAAAAAGGTCAAAAATATCTTTATGAAAAATAGCTCACAAATATCATTCCTCCGTCTATCGGTCTAAAAGAGTAAAAAGTACCTCTAAGCTATATTTTTTTAACTTCTTAATAGCCCTCAACCTAACACCTTAAACAATAATCATTTTGTTATTATAGTTATAATCCAAAACTATTCATGGTCAATTACATTAACTAATTTCAATCTCTCTCCCCAACTTTAATGTAATTTCATCCTTGCCCTACCCAATTCACCAAAATATTGAGCCCCACAATCAGTAGCTTCATGGTCCATACCTATCTAAACTCTTATTTAGTCACATTAACATTATATTTCGTGTCAGAGTTATAATTTTTATTATTGAGTTCAAAATATGAAGAAGTAAATACACGAAAAAAAAGAAAAAAAGTTCAACCTCTACTATATATAAACAATGTAATTTTCCGCTGAAGAGAATTTGAATGAACCTCTCGACCCTTACTAACTATTGCATGATTACTGGTAAAGAGTCAGTGCTCAAACAAGTTAATTAATCATACATATATGTATTTCATGATAGAGAGAGAAGCATGTCACATTTATATAATAATAACAGAGCTACACATTATTTTTAAAAAAAAGTTCAAAGTCAAATTTGAGTTTTTTTTTTCTTTAATTAACTCCCAAATTTCTTCACATTTGATTGCTTATGCAGATGTGCATAGCTTTGTAGTTACATACTATATAATTATAATTCCCTTTTCCTTAAGTACACTATAATCCTACTAACTTCATAGTTAAATTTCCTAAACTGCTTTCCTAAATCTACTTCACAAGCAAAGGAGAGTAGATGTTATGCTTGGAGAAAGCAAAATAGTATTGGCTTAATTGGGGATAACCGCGAAAATCCTCTGTTCTTATAAATCCTTCATATCCCAACACCAATTTGCCATCTAATATCGACATGTTGTGATGTTGAATGTCAATTGTCACAACAACTAAGGGTGTATGAATATCAGTTCGTCTTCTTTGCATTCTCTTATCGCGACATCCATCACATTTCTTGATGTAGATGATAATACATCACAACATTGTCTTCTTGGTGATAGCAACTGCATATATAATATGTCATTGATTAGACCAAATGTTTCAGAAAGTAAACACAAAATGATACTCAGTAGTACAGTCAAACTTTTCTATAACAGTATCGTTTGTCCTCATATAACATAATATGTCATTGATTAGACCAAATGTTTCAGGAAGTAAACACAGAATGATACTCAGTAGTACAGTCAAACATTTCTATAACAGTATCGTTTGTCCTCATCTAACATAATATGTCATTGATTAGATCAAATGTTTCAGAAAGTAAACACAGAATGATACTCAGTAGTACAATCAAACCTTTCTATAACAGTTTCGCTTGTCCTCATATAACATAACATGTAAGATTAATTTCTACAGAAAACACGGTTGTTATAGTGAAATGTTGTTATAGAGAGGAACATTACCCGTTTTCTGTCGATTTCTAGCTTTTGTGAAACAACTCTGATTTCTTCTAGTCTTCTAGGTGACACCATTGTGATAGTACAATTCTCAGGGGTTTTTTTCCTGTAAATAGTCTTGATTTGTCCATTAATTCCAGTAGACACATTATGTAGAAAATAAACAAGCTGTCTTTTGCAAGGATCAGGTTCATATGGCCTTGTATCAAAGTCATAATGTCTAGCTAAATCACTCGTTTGCCACGGAAAATAACTCTCCTGTATACGTAGAGCATCGGGCAAGAAGATGTTATAGCTGAAAACTTGAACAGCGTATCCCCACGATACAGAAACTGTCCAAGTAAACCAACGATCGTAGCATACTGTTTGCTGCAAAATACGATGAGGATCGTACTTTGCAGCATCGTATAAATGCTCCAGAGATTTCATTTTCGTCATGTTTGGAAATATAGGATCATTCATCTCCAAATGATGCAGAGATACCAAAGGTCTCAGTGTATGTGCAGCCAATACTCCAAACATATTTCCTCTTACATCCAACTGGTATTACAAATTCCAGGAAAAAAAAAGTTTGTGTCACTTACCTATTAGAATAAAATACCTTTTGAAATTCGTATCGTAACATTTATGTGACTATAAAAACATGTCATCAATTATAAAACACAAAACTTACAGTACTTCAATTGTTTCCAAATAGCAAATTTTAACACTTTCTGAAACTAACTATTAAGTGCTCATTTTATGGAACGTCATAATACGTAAACGTGCCCTTTAGCTGACATATGTGTCCTCCAACTTTGAATGTGCATAAGTAGACACTTAAACTTGTATAAAGTTGAACAAGTAGACACACATGTCCCTACGTGACATAATATGCATAGGAGGTCATGCAGGATGTCACGTAGGACGTGTATGCCTACTTGTTCAATTATATACAAATTTAAGAGTACTCTACTTATGCACACTCAAAGTTAGATGACATAAATATCAATTTAAGTCTAAGTTAATGGGAACCACATTTTTATGTATTATGCTAAATGGAACAAAGGAAGTAATTAATCATACCCAAGTCTAATATGGTGACATAGAAATAGTGTAAGTAACATGTTCTAACTAGTTAAATTAGACTCAATATAAACAACTATAACAGCATGTTTGGTCAAACTTTCGAGAGAAAAAATTACGAAAGAAAAAAAGGTACCTGATGAAAACCGGGTTCATGGGTTAACCCGACACCAAGTTCAGCCAAACATGAATAAATCCTAGCATCACTACCAAAAAGGTGAGGGTACCTTTCGATACACGCATCAAACACTGTGCCAAGAACTTTAGCTAACGGAGAACTTATAGCAATTCCAGCACCACCAAACGCCATTTCATATGAAAAAGCTTTATTCATCAAAAAATGTTCCGAATTCGATCCAATATAATACCATAGTCCATGATCATATTTCGATAACGTCTTCAACAAATTCTCCGTAAAAAAAACCGTATCATCATCTCCAAAAACATACCACCTAACATTCGAATGGTTCAATGCAACCGTTTCGGTTACAACACGAGCCACACGTATCGCGGAGGGTGTCCCTCCGCGAAACGTGTACTTAAATCGTGACGTGTCACCTGATATACAAATCGGAGGTAATGAAGAATCGTTAGCGTTGTTCGTATAATTAGGTGGCATTTTTTCAAGAAATACACATCCTCTCATATTTCGTCCTGGTTTCCACCACATCTTCACTAATTCTTTTCTAGCGGACCATGCGTTCTCGTTGGACGCAATTCCGAATACAATATGTTCAAGATTTGTATCTGATGATAATGATAACGATGATGACGACGAATCATTTTGGAGTGTAACTGATGTGTGGAGTGATTTTGTGTTAGGAATTGAAAAGTTGAAACACATGAGATAGATTATAAGTATGAAAGAAATGATCATGATGATATTTTTGACACCATTGGAACATTGATTTTTGTTGTTAGATACTTTAGATGAGTACATTTTTTAATTATTTTTTTTTTTGGTTTTTTGGAGGAAGAAAGTGAGAAGTTTTGGATTGGATTTAGTTAGTATTATTGGTGAAGTGAAGAGAGGGAGGCAGAGCCACTCTTAAGACCCGTAAACAACGCCCAAAGTAGAGCATGAAAATTTGACATTTTTTTTTTTTCAAAATTAGTTTTATGTCCCACGTGTTATAGACTATAATACAAGGAAATATGTATGCACTAAAAACAAAACAAAAATAAAAATAAAAGTATTATATGATGACAGCTTAGGAATATGGTGAAAAGATTAATATTTGTTCATTTTAATATTAGAGATTTCGAATTTGAGTTCTTGATATAGAGTGTTAAGCTCCTTATTAAGTATACTCGATGCGAATCTATATGATATAATTTAATAAGATATAAGAATTTTTTTTTTTATATTTTCTTTATGTGATACAATTTGAAGTACATGCAATGGTTAAATTAAATAATTTTAGTGTGATTAGTTGTATTATTATAGTTTTTGTTTGTGATATTTATATAGTCTATTATTTATTGTGTTTTTTTATCATAACATTTTTTTGTTGTTCTTGGTGTCCTTTTTGTAGGATTTGTGTTACCTTTCTAGTTAGTTGCTATGTTTTCTTCTTCTTTGTACTTGAATTTATTACACTTAGGTTGAATGTCTTTTGAAAACACTCTCTCTACTTTCATGATGTAGTAGTAAGGTCTGCATACACTTTACCCTCCACCTAATTAAGTTGTGCGGACTCTACACTTTCGATGCCGCACTTGTGTCGTATTCTCCAAAAACACATTACTTTTGGAGAGTCCTACTTGTAAGATTTCGAAACATAGCTCTTTACATCCCCTACTTGTAAGATTTCACGAGATATGTTATTGTTATTTATTCCGACATTAAATTTTTCATATTTTTAAAATAAGTTTGCATACTTAAAAAATTCCAAATATTAAAAATGTAACTGCAAAGACATGGTCAAGGACTCCTTTAATTTATTAAATAATAATTGTGTCATAAAGTGAAATATTGGGAATAGATGATGATGATAGTATAATAATGTTTTAAGTTTTGGTTTTATGCATTAATTTTTCGGATAGAAATTCCAAGCGGTGGATCTAAGTGCATGAAGCTGACGTAAAAACTACTCCATTACATATACTATTTTATTTTATTTCAAATAAATAAATAAATGACTTAAGTAAGAAAGTTTGTGCATAAATTGAAGATTAAGAAAAGTTGCATGGTGGTGACTGGTGGTGTGTTAATTAAACAAGGATGTGGTAATTTAATGACAAATCACGTAAAGGTATTAGAGATTCCCTCGTATTATTAAAAAATAAAATTTCTTTCTTCTAATTTGGAGTTAATAATACTATACCTCTTGACATAATGATGATTAACGATTGAGAAACAATACTTCTCCACGCGTTGAATGTGAACGATAACTTTCTTATGCAATATTTTTCGATGAGTTTTTTTTTTTTTTACATAATATATGTCTTTTTATTTGGCCTTAATTGATCTTTATGATTTGGTGTGTACAAATACACATTTAAATTTGTATAAAATTAAACAAATAGATATATTCGTCCTATATGACATCCTATATGACAATTTTATGTCCTACGCGTGTATTATACTACATAGGATGCGTGTGTCTACTTGTTTAATTTTATACAATTTTAAGTGTCTAGTTATGCATACCTAAAAATAAAAGGCATAATCAACATGAGTTGTCGTGAAGTAGTGGGATTGCTCCACACTTAACAAGAGATCTCGGATTCGAGTCATAAGTATAGAGAAAATCTTGTTATAAGGAGTGTCACCCTCAAATGGGCCCTATAGTGTGCAATCCAAATTGAATCGAAGCTCTAATACGAGCTCTAAACACCAGACAAATTTTTTATGAAAAATAAAAATAAAAATAACAGTTAAAAGATATATTTATGTATTATGACGATCTTTTCTAATACATTAGGATGCTATGGATATGATAGGCGTGAAAGTGCTCTTAGTTTTTCTTCTGCAGTTTGACAAAATTGTTGCTTTTGTTTAGCTTTCTATTTTTAGTCAAGTTTGAAAAGTAAACCATTGGCCTAAATATTTGAAAATATCTTTGGAGATAAAAACCCCATTTGTTTATCTTTCTGTGTTTTGGTAATTGAATTTTCTACTATTTGGTGACCTTTTTTGCTAATTGAAAGTATTATTTGGTACATAAACAAGTCTTATTATCACTCCTAATTCACTACAAGAAAAGTGTGAATTATATGGGGATTTTTTTGGGGATTAGCATGAAAATTTGCAGAAAAATAAGTTTTCTACAGATTTTCATTCTAATCCCCAAGAAAATTCCCATGTAATTCACACTTTTTTGATAGTATAACTAGCTAGGGGTGTTAATGAGATCTTTAAAAACCGGCCAAATCAATCTAATCAAATTGCACTCATATTTTATGAGTAAAAAGATAATGATATTATTTTTCTAATATATATAGTATTTTTCTGTTTATTTTTACTTATTCAGGACTTATGGCATATCTTAATGTATATATATTTTATCATATTATTCATATTAATTGGTGTATAATTTTAATGGACTTAAAAATTAATCTGAAATGAATAATTAATGTTAAAGATAAACAGAAAAATAAAATTAGTTTTCTCTTCATATGTTAAAGTAGACAAGTAAAATTGACAAGTAAATATAAATGGAGGGGGTACTAATTTAAATTTAAGCTTCTTATTTTACTATTAATAAGATGATTTATATATCGTCACAAAAAATTATATTTAAATATTTTAGACCATAAATTTTGAAAGTCTTCCTCTTCCCACCCCTAAAAATCTATTTTCAGTCGCACAACTTAATATAAATGAAGTAACGATAAAAGAAACATGTTGGGAACGACAAATCAATCTAGTTATCAAAAAAATTCTACCGATGAAGAATAATTAAAATAATTGCTACAAAAATAAATATATAATAAAAGAAGTGGTTAACTTCTAAACCTTAATTAGAGCTTGAGTTACACACAAGGAAGCTATAAAAATATTATACGACCTCCTATATTTGTAGTAGGCGTATCCAGCTAATTAGTTATGGAATCATAATTTTTTATTTTGACTTATATATGTGTTAAAAATATATATATATATATATATATATATATATATATATATATATATATATATATATATAAATAGATTTTGAATTCAATAAATTTAATAAAAGTAATACAATTATAATTTTATATTCATAAAATTTAACAGCAGAAACATTACTTTTACTTCTATTTAAAACACTTTTACTGATTTGTAAAACACATAATTTTTTGACAAAAGTGTTTTTTTCCCTCAAAATAAGTGTTTTTGACCTCTCAACAACAATACCAAACAAACTCTTAATCACTTGTACATATAATATAAGTTAGTCAATGAACATATTATAACAATAACTTTACTTTTCCATCAAATTAGGGTTTGTGTTGAAATGTTCAAACCATAAGCATTATACATATGTACGATGCGTATAACCAAAACCTATACATATAGGTTTCCACAAATTATAATAGTAGTTAATTTTGTGGCTTAATCCTTTTTAGACTACATTGGAGTTCATAGAGAAAAATAATATATAATTTAATTGATTTTAAAAGAAAAAGAATGACCTAGTTTGATTTGGCACGAAGTCAAAGTAAATTAAGAAAATTTCCAATCTTGTGGACCTAAATTAAAGTTACGTCAAATGTACCAAAATGTCTTTTCGTCTTATGGCCGTATACATATCCTGTGGAAAGCTAAATTTAAAGTTATGTCAAAAAGAGGTCATTTTTTTTAAAAAAGACTAAAAAAATAGATCATTCTTTTTTAAAACGGAGAGAGTAATAATTTTGCATCTCAATAAAAATAAATTTGGTTATGAGCCTATGCTACACCCCTGCTTGGGATGGGTTGTCCATATACTATGCTAATCGACCATAATGCACTAATATTTAGGTAGTCATCGAATATGCTTAGTGTAGATGAGTAAACCTAACATCTAGAGTTGTCAAGTAAACGGGTTGAATTGTATTTGAGCGAGTTGAAATGAGTCAATTAGAGGTCTCGAGTTCGAGCTCTAGGTATGAAGAAAATTTTGTTAGGAGCGTTACTCCCGAATAGACCCTGTAGTGCACAATTCGAATTTAGTCTGGGCTCCAATGCGAGCTTCGGACACCAGGTGGGAAACCAAAAAAATCAAAATAAATAGATGAGTTATTGATGCATTCAAAAGTTACTTGAGTTGAAATAAGCTACTAATAAAATGTGGGTCATAACTTAACATGTTCAGCTCTTACTAACTTTTAATTATTTTTATAAATTTTAAGTACTTAATAAAACTATTTTTTTCTTCATTTTCGAAAATATTTTAACAACATTTCTCATGAATCAATTTTATCATATATCGGGTGTGTTTGGTATGAAGAAAAATGTTTTCTTGGAAAACACGAGGATTTTAAACTTATTTTCTCATGTTTGGTTAGTGAATAGAAAATATTTTTCAGATTTTTTTTTAATGTTTGGTTGGTGAATGAAAAATATTTCCAAAAAATATCTTTTATTTTTATCTTGAAACTAGAAAATAGTCTTTAGAAAAATAATTTCTGACCTGGTGGAGTAAAAAATAAAATTTTAAAAATTTGAATTATTTTTCAAAAATATATATATATTTTTTAAAAATTGACAGGGTGGCCTGGGGGTAGGGGTGAGGGTGGCGTAAAAAATGAAAATTTTTAAATTTGAAATATTTTTTATAAGCAATTTATTGATTGAGGGTGGCGGGTGGCGGGTAGGGGGGGGGGAGTTAGCATAAAAAATGATTTTTAAAAAAATTTGAAATATTTTTCAAAAACAATTTTTTTAATAAAAAAAATTTGATGGAGGGTGGCCTAGGTGAGGGTTGGGGTGGAGTGGCGTAAAAAATGATTTTTAAAAAAAACTTGAAATATTTAACCAAAATTTTTTTGTGAGAGGGGTAGGGGGTAGGGGTAGTAGGTGTTGGCTGAGGTAAAAAAATCTTAAATTTTGAAATATTTTTCAAATTTTTTTTGTTTGCGGAAGGGGGGTTGGTTTGGGGTAGGGGTAAAAAAAATATTTGAAATTTAAAAAATAAGAAAATTTTGAAAAATTAATTTTCTTTTTGGATGGGAAGGGTACTCAGGTGGTAAGAAAAAAAATATTGAAGGATGAAGTAGAGTTTTGAAAAATGTTTTCCTTAATTTTTGAAGGAAAGTCATTTTCCTTAAATTTGAGGAAAATGAATTGATTTGGAAAATATTTTTCTTCCTACCAAACACATCCATCATCTCTCAATTTTTGATAAACTTAAAATGAATTGAACTAAAAATACACTAAACTAAAAAATAAACGGTTAATTTGAATGAGTTATATTTTCATGAACTAAATTTTGCCACCTCTACTAAAATTACTTAAATAAACTGAAAATTCTACCATCTCAAGGGTATTTAATGTGGATTGGTTGTGAACTGAAAATACTGGGATAGATATGTATAACTAGGCAGTACAAACTAATTCATATTGTAAAGTTTAATTGTTCTTGCAAGTTACATTAAGTTTAGCTAGGGATAAATGTGAGATTTAGAGAATCTTCCACTTTTGAAAATTCAAATTAAATAAAATGAAGATAAATTATCATCATATAGCTAAGCCACTGTCTGGCTTCGATATTTTTTGTTCTAAAATTCGAAGTAATAGTTGGAGATCATTTCAAATAATTGTTTAAAGGTTTGTGTTAGGGGTGGCTCAAGGGTATGACTAGTAAACATTTCTTTAGACCACTAAAATATTGAAACGCCAAAAGAGTTTTTAATGATAAATTTTATGATTTTATTCACTTAAAATAATAATGAAGACTGTAAAAATAAATTCAAATATTTTAAAATTTAGAATTAAATAACTCAAATTTTCACATTAATAATTTTTTTTTTTATTGTAACATCGAAAGTTATGTATTGCAAACACATGACTAACATCTTATTAAGTAGAATTATTCTTTAGTTTTACATTATTATGTGAGATTAACTAAAAACTTTATGTCATTTAACAATACCATCTTAAAAACAACAAGTATATAAAAATAAAAAGGATAACTCTAAATTATTATTTTCTTGGATAAACTTATATATTTAAGACCTCTTATTAAATTTTGATTTAGGTCACTAATTTTATTGAGACTCTTTGATTTGTGTTGTTGACACCTAATTTTGACCCTTGACAACGTAAATTAATTATTGAGTTTCTTCAATTTAAAAAAAATTAAAATAACAGCCTTTGAAAAATATAAAAATATTTTAAAGTCATTTTAGGCTGTTTTTTTTCATTTTCCTAATAGAATAAATAATGTATATTTTTTTTTTATATGCTTGTAATATATAGATTTTTATAATTATTATCTTTATGAGTGTTGAGAAAATTCTCTCAATAAATAGTTTCTTCTCAATTAAGTATTTGTTTATTAATTTAATTTAATGATGTCTCATATTTTCTCAAAGAAGTGATTCTATTGGTGTGATTTGGTATGAGATTGATGATCTCGATAAGATTGATATTTCAATCTTTCTTCTTAAAACGTATTGATTTGACCCATTAGCTGAGCCAAGCAAGTAACCGCCAGAATCAAAACTCGTATAAAATTTCCTAATTTGTTCAGAGCAACTAGAAAATAATTATGTTTTAAAATAATTATTTAATGTTTGATAGTTGTTTAATCTTGTTAAAGTGAAGAAACTCGATAATTAATTATAATAATTTGTCTTATTTGAATTCTAATCAAAACAAATCAACTTAAATAATTTTGGCTATATTCTAAAGTTAATTTAACTATATTTGCAATCAACTTGACCAAATCCTAAATACAATTATGGCTATATATTTCAATTCATTTTCATGCCTAGTTCTCGCTACAAATTTTGTTTTGTTAGTTTCTGCTTTTCGAATCGAACTCGTGGTGGTGGAAAAAGCTCCATGCTCGTTCGTGCAAGCTCGTTCTAGTTGTTGCTCATGTTCTTAGTACTAATTATCTTAAGTCTTGATTACAAGCTTCATACGTGTGTTAGAAGCTTTGTTTTAATTTGACATTGTAAAATCATATATACACGATTCATTTCTTGTTTATTAGTTAATTTATTTATGTTTGTTTTATTTTTTTTATATTTTTTTTGTATTCAGTTGGGTTTTAGTTAAATTACGTTCATGAATACGTTTCCTCTATTTGAATGCGTCAGAACTGTACATCTTTTAAAAAATTGAATCTGCTTTGATGAATAAATCTAAAGTATTAATACTGTTAGAATTTTCGAAGAATATGGATTAGACCGGAAAGATTATTTGAGAATTTTCAAATTGATTTTTTTTTGCTGTTGCTTACTTGCAACCACCATACCAAGATTGACTCATTTCTCCCTCTTGCATCTCCGTTGGGCTTCGAGGCCCAACACTTCTTTTATTGAGTCGACCTTGATGTTTTCAAAGAAAGGAAAGCTGAAATGTGGTGAAAGGAAAGCAAGTATACAGATTTCGGAAGCCAAAAGTGAGTTGTATACACTAATATACAAGTTGATATACATGATATACAGTAATGGTATACAATTGGTACATGAACGAAAGTGGGTTTAAAACCCAAAATTTCCAGCAGCAGAAGGCCCATAAAACAGCCCAAGAATCTGATTTTTTGGGCCCGAACAGTCCATTTAGTGTATTTGTTAGACTTAGACATTTGTCTCTTATTTTGTTTATGTGTAAATTTCATATATGACATATATTATAGTACTATTTTCAAACTATAGCAGTAGATTTAGACTTTCAAGCTATAACATTAAAAATTTCAGGTTATAACAAATTTACAAAAAAAAAAAGAAATGTTTTTATTAATTGGAAAAAACTTTAAAAAAGAAAAAAAGACAAACGAAAATTTAAAAAAAAAACGGAATTAGAAATAATAAAGAAAAAAACTGAAAAAATGGAAATAGATGTATTAATTAAATTTGAATTGATTGATGATAATTTTTAATTAGCATAAATTTAGGAGATTCAAACTAATTAGGAATATTTGTTTTCCTTAATTCACTCTAATCTGTTAAAATTAATTAAAAAGTCTTATTTTATCCATTTTCAAAAAGGAAAAATAAAACCAGATGTAATTGATGTTGGTGCAACATTTAATGATCTTTGTTTTAAATTGTAAGATTCGTTTATTCCAGTATTAATACAGATTGTATAAAACTTCATACATCTTTAAAAATACTTAATCCACACTTGTTAAGCCAATATAATTTACAATTAGGTTGTAAATTGTCCAGGATGAAAAAAATGTAAAACAAAAATGTAATTGAGGTTGTTACAAAATACAATTATCACTATTTTACATTGGCATAATCGTTTATACAAGGTATTTATACATGTTGGATACCAACTTCATTTGTTTTTTTTTTTTTTTTTTTTTTTTTTGTGTTAGAATATGAATTTGGATGCCAAAGGTGTACATTTTGGATACCAATTATAAGTCAGAGTTAGTTCATGAACTCTAAATTAGTAGTATGATTTCTTTCTAGTTAATAAGACATTCTAAAATCATAAACTCTAAATGTTGAATCCAATTTGTATGCATTTTGTATATAACTGTTATCCTGAGAATTATTATAGTCAATGTGTAATTTATCTTTAGAATGGTGTATCCATTTGGAATGCAGTTTGTATATAACTAGTATCCTGCGATTACAATAGTCAATCTGTAATTCATATGTAATTAGTATCTTTTTGAAATAAAACAGTGGATATTATATTTATCAAATACTTAAAGCTGTAACAAACACAAAAATATCTCCAAAAGTTAAAAAAAAAACTTGTAATTTTAAAAAGTCTAAGGTGCAATCAACTATCTCAAATTTGATCTCCGTGGTCTTGGTGTGGGATAATTGTTGGTATTCGGAGCATGTTCTTTTGCTATGCGGGGTCCATCAAATTTGCTAGCAACAGTGCCAGTTACTTCACTCTCACTGGTCGCGCCATCATCATTCTTTGTTTTTCCATAATGCCATATGATTGTGGCATACCTTTGACGATGGTACTTTGCATTGATATCAACAGAACGCATATCAAAAACTCAATTACTGATGTATTTAGCAAATAGACACGTGTACAAACCACAATCACTGAAAATTTTTTGAAAGAAAAATCATTTTATACCATTTTCATGCTAATGTTAAAAATTTAAATACATTAATGAAGAAATTGAAAAAGAAACCTTCCTATTAAAAAAAATCTCAATTTCATATCAATATTAGTCATAATTCATACAAAACAAAGTAATTTAACAATTCATACCATTTACATACCAATTTAACAACTCATACCATTGGGCTACTGATATAAAATCAATTTCATACCAATGTCTAAACACAATTCATACCATTTGCATACCAATATTATATCACATTTCATATAATATCCCAAAATCATATATTAAAGTGAGATTCATATAAATATTGTTCACATTTCATACAAGTTTAACCCAAACAAAAGTTTCGAAACAACAATAAGCATAATGTGATATTTTTAGCAAAAAAATCACTAATTTGAATAATGTGAAAATAAATTAAATATAACACTTACCCTAACAACTTTTTTTGCCTTTTTTGGATATTCGAATTTCTGATTCCTTCTTTTTTGTTGTTCTTCTTGTTGATGGTTTTGAAGATTGAGCAATTTCTACATTTGTTGCTTTTTTTCTTTTTTATTTCACTAACAAAATCAGAATTTGAATCAGAAGGGGTTTCTACAATTTTTCCCTTCCTCTTCTTTTCCTTTTGATTTGCCGTACTCACCATTTTCTTTGCTTCATTTTTTTTTCTCCTTTTGATCCTTCGACTGAGAGGAACCACACTTTGCAGGAATTTCAACATTCTTCGTGTGTAGATCTCATCCCACCATTAAATCATATAAATGTGGGAGTTCTACTGATTTTCTTTTTGAATGAAGAAGACGAATGTTGAAGATGGTGAGAGAGAAAAAGTTAGTTCTCTGTAAAAGAGAAATGTGGTAAAAGAGAAACGTGGGGGTGGGGGTGTGGGATTTGCGTGTGGGTAAAAGAGGAAGGTAGGGGTTGCTGTGTGAAATCTGAAAAAAAATCCCTAAAATGGTGGAAGAGATAATGACAATTGATTCTCTAATATTAATGTTATCCCTAAAATGATGGAAGAGATAATGACAATTGATTCTCTAATATTAATGTTATTTCTCTTACTTATTAATTATAATGTAATTATAAAAATAATAACTAATTAATTAAATTTAATTAATTAAATTATAAATTAAAACTGATCTGTTAATATTTGTAATTAAACTGTTATAAGTAATAATATAAAAAAAGTACATCTAAAGGTTGTAATATTAAGCCTTAAATATATATATGAGGTGATTTTTCCTTTGTTTATTTGTGATTGTTTGAACAGGATTCTAACTAATTTTAGGTTAGCTTAAAGTAAATTCTTCTAAAAGATGAATCAAATTCTGTTTTACGATGTTTTACTTCATATACTTAATCAAATGTTTTTGGCTAAGTCATTTTCAAACATTTCAAGATTATTTCTAAGTCAAGTTTTTTCTCAAAATGACTTTAAAAATGCAAGTCTTTTACTTTCAATTATTTCCCCCAAAAAGTTAGTCAATATTTTTAGTCAAGCTATCGGGTAACTCCATGTTAGCGGACACTTTGAGTACTAACGATTTCTCAAAGTGGAATTATAAACCTCTTACCCATTTTCTTTAAATTTTTAAAAGTTTTTCCTGTTAAAGCTCTTTTAGATTAAGTTTTCCTAATTTCTTTAAAAAATTAAGTAACAACTATTTCTAAGTATATTTTCTTAATTTTATACTTACAATTTCAAAAGTAATTTTTCAAAAGAAGTTAAATCACCTAATTACCATAAGTTATTAAGATAGAATAGTTTAAATACACGCAAGTTAGAGCTAGACATTGTCACGATCCAAAGTATACCCTAGGCGTAACATGGCGTATAGGACCACGAGAGGCCCTACACAAGCTAATTAGCATGCATAAACAAGATAATAGAAAATCAAGAGATCTTAAAAGATAATTCATATCATAAAGAGTTTTGTAAAAACGAAACGGAAGTCTACATAGTCCCAAAAACCATTTATTACATCAAGAGTGATCAGGACGTAACCCATACATCACATACAATCTGAAAAGATATAAAGACAAAAAACAATAAAGGCTAGGTCCATGAGGACTCACCAATCTTCAAAATCTATTAACTGATCCCTAGGCACGGAGATGAGAAACTGGAACGTCGGACCCTACATTTGAGAAATAATGTAGGCAAGAGTATGTGTTAGTACAAAAATGTACCTAGTATAATAGCAATGCAAAGACTAAGTTAAAACCATATGAAAAGAGGATAGAAAACATAAGCGTAATCATGGTCAATGCAAGTAAAACTCATCTTTGAACACTTGTGAGTACTTCTTGAAGTAACCTTAGTTCATCATTATTATGGGAATTAGCCTTAACCGACATAAAGACTGTGTGAGCTATAACATGTAATCCAGTGTCTGCCCCACACTAAAAAGTGGTGTCCTTACTTGCCAAGACAAGAACCTTAACGTCTAGCTTACGTGGATCCACTAGGTAATGTCTATCTAAGATAATCATCGTCTATCTAAGACAATCTTCTTATGGTGACACATAGGTACGGGATAAGGAGATTGCTACTAGAAATCCAACCTCTAGCTACGGGAGAACTTTCATCTCAATATCCTCTCGGTGCTAAGCATAAATCCCACAAAATAGTCATAATGCTTTACTTGACTTATCTTTCATGGAAGGCACATCAAATAGTCAATCTAAGCTAGGTTTCTTTAGAATTGCTCCTAAAATTTGATTCAAAGTTAGTTGAGAAAACCTTTCAACTCTACGAATCCTTATGTGAGAAAACCCTTTCACATGCATGTATTGAGTAGTATGTGAGAAATCATTTCACAACAAAAAAATTTATGCTTCACTCTCAAAGCAATCTTAAATCATTTTCATCAATTTCATAAAGAACATACATATCTTCATAAACTCATCTTTCATAGTTCAAAACCCACACTATATCATCATAACTTAGAAAACATGGGTTATGCATGGGTTCATGGGATTTATCTTAAAAACATGAAATTATCTCAATTCATGCATAATAGTTCATAAAACAATCAATTGAATCAACATTAAAAGGAATCCATGATATAGACGAAAACCCTAATTTCAATAAGAGATTTCTAACTTTGTAAATTGGAGAATTTAGGAACTCTATGGAGGAAAGAGCTCTATAGACGAAGACTATCCTACCTTGGAGTTTAAAGCCCACAAACAATGGTGAATTGGAGACTTGATCTTGAAACCCTAAGTTGACTTCTTCTGCTTCCTTAGAGAGAGAAATATTTGGGGAGGATGAATAGGTTCTTCTTTTGGGAAATTGAGAGATTTAACTGAATTGGGTGATTTCGAGGTTAGAAATCCTTATATAGGGCATTTGGTAGAAGACAAAATGACATAGTATTGAATTAAAACAATTAGGAAAAGACCCAAAAGCCTCTTACTTAAAGATGACGCACTGACTCCATAGAGGCCTTCATGGCCCGTCTAGAGCAATACGACCCGTCTAACGGGTCGTGAAGAAGCTCTGTCGGATAAGCTTCATTGTACCCCCTTTACAAATGACTTCACGATCTGTATGGGCCTTCACGAGTCGTTTAGCCATCCGTGGTCCTTGACAAGTGGCTAGGGGAGAAGACCCCATCTGAGTGGCAACTTGACGAGTCTTTAGATGGCCCGTCAGCTTCACCACTGGCCGTCTAGGCGTCTATGGGAGGGACACCTGCATGGCCAAGTTCTGGGAACTCTTCACGAGCACCCAAATAAACTGTGGTCCCCTATACAACCCATCTAGGGCTCCGTGGAGGGTTCCATGGTCCACTTTTTGGTTCTCGACTTGCCCTTTTTGACCCTTTTCTAGCCTTTCTCAAATCCGAGGTGTTACAAACATCAACCTTATTATTAATAACAAAGATATGCTACATAATTCAAGTTCTGATAAATAGAACATAACATGCTAACTAATTAAGTTGATTATGAATTTTAATTCTTGCATTTCTGCTAACTACACGAGTTAGTTATCATTAGGTCAATTATAATTTTTAGCATAATGTTTTTTGAAATATGCCAAGTAGCTGTGTTAAAATTAATTTTTACAATTGATAAGTAATTATAGAAGAATCAGGTCCTTAGCAATTTTCAATAAGGAATTGATAATTTAATATTTGAAAACAAGTACAGAAGAATCAGGTTTTTAACATGAGGTTTTTTGGTTTGTTAATTAGGGTATATTTGGATAGTGTAGATATGAGAATATTTAAATAAGGAATGATTAGATAGTCTAGATATGAGAATATTCCCCAACCCCTTTTATTAGGCAGTTAGGTGATTATTTAATATTTTATTAGTTTCTTTCCTTATTTACATCTATAACAACTATTTGATCCCATCAACATAGTGAATGACCAATCAATTCAATTCCCAATATCTCTTCTTTTTCTTCTTCTAATTTCTCATGGTATTAAAGCCACAAGCCCTTTTTTTCCAGCCCTCTCTCTCTGAATGTTCTCTTTAGTAACAGAAACTGAAAAAAGAAGAAGAAGGGAGGGATCAATCAATTAGTTGTTAAATCAATCATATCAGACTAGTGTCGATTCTCACCTCTCAATTTCTTCTCTCTTTCTCCAAGTCATTTAAACTCTGTCTAATTGCTTTCTTTCTTACATTTGATTGTCTACTTATTTGTTTCTCCATATATGTTGAATACACTTACTTTTTTTACTTCATTAGTACTTCTTTTTGTGACAAATAATAATGCCTCATAACCAAAATGATAATTAGATTACTCAAAATCACATTGTTAAGTCAATTATTTCTTCTATACCATCACTGGTAATTACTATTGTAAAGTTAGATGGTAGTGGTAATTACACCTCCTGGGCAGCCTTTGTAGAATTATGGTTAATAGGTCAAGGATTTGAAGATCACATGCTCAAAAACAGTAGTAATATTGGAGCAACTGATAGACCTGCTTGGGTTAAAATCGATGCACAATTGTGTAGTTTTCTATGGAATTCACTTGATCCTAAGTTGTTAAATTTGTTTCAGTCTTGTAAAACTTGTTGCAAAGTGTGGAACAAAGTCAAAAATTTGTATACAAATGATATACAACTCATTTTCAAAGCTGTGTCCGATATTGTTCATCTACAACAGAATCAACAAGACAACTTATTTGGGTTAGGTAGAATCCTTAAAGGATAAATTTGATTCTCTTATGACTTCTACCAACAAAGTAGATGAGTATGAGACACAAAAAGACATGCTCTTTATGGTCTTGGCTTTGATTGGGTTATGAGTTGACCTAACTTCAGTTCGTGACCAAATCCTTTGGTGCATCTATCATGAATTTCCAAACCAACAATTTCTAAGGTGGATACGTGAAAGGAAAATGGAGGAATAATAAACATTGCACTCATTGTAATAAGGGAGGACATATATGAGAGGAATGTCGACTTCTCCTCTTACATTGTACTTATTGTAATAAGGAAGGGCATGTAAGAGAGAAATACAAAATTCTTCATGGTAAGCCTCTACACAATAATGATTGTCATCGACATAACAAATATGACTCATAATAGAGATGGTATTCTACCTATACCTAATGTTAATGATGGATACCTTCAGTACCAAATATCAAGGCAATAATTATCAACCTCATCAGTTGCTTGAAAAATACAACCTGATAACTCATTTAATTATGTCACACAGTCTTCATCTCAGGAACAATGAATTCTTGATTCTGGTGCTTCTGACCATATTTCTGGTAACAAAAATACTCTCTCTAGTCTTACTATCCTTTCTACCTTCTCTACTGTTACTCTGACTAATGTATCAAAGACTATTGTAAAAGGGATAGGTATAACTCACCCTATGCCTTCCATAACTTTAAAATCAGTCCTTTTTGTACCTGAATGCCCATATAATCTCATTTTTATTAGCAAATTGACAAAAAAAACTGAAATGTGTTGTAACCTTCCTTGATGATTTTGTTATTGTGCAGGATCGGAGTATGGGACAAATGATTGGAAAAGGACATAAGTCACAAGGATTGTACCTCCTGTCTATTCCAACACCACATGTTGCTTTCACTTCCTCCGTTTCTTCTGAATTGCTCCATAGTCAATTGAGTCATCCAAGTCTCTTGATTTATTGCAAACAATGGTCCTCTGTTTATCTAGTTTATCTTTGTTAGAATGTGAGTTGTGTCATCTTGGAAAACATACTCGGACCTCTTTCCTAGAGCGTATCAATAATAGGGCTACCTCTATGTTTGAAATTGTTCATTCTGATATATGGGGTCCAAGTCTTGTTAGTTTTCCTGAGGCTTTCATTATTTTGTTACTTTTATTGATGATTATTCTCGATGCACACGGTAATTTTTAATGAAAAATAGATTTGAGTTATTCTCTATCTTTCAGAAATTTTGTGCTGAAATTCACAATCAATTTGGTATTTCCATTAAGAAGTTAATCAGTGATAATGTCCGAGAATACTTCTCTACTTCTCTCTCTTCTTTTATGTTTTCCCAGGGCATATTGCACTTGTCTTCTTGTGCACATACTCCTAAAAAAATGTATTTGGAGCCAAAGAACACACATCTAATTGAAACAGCTTGGACATTGCTCATTCACAATCATGTCCCTTTACATTTTTGGGGTGATGCCGTTATTACTGCTTGTTATTTAATCAATCACATGACTTCATCTGTTTTACAGTACCAATGTCCACTCTCAGTCCTCTATCCAGACCAAAATTTATTTCCTTGTTTTGTTCATAATCTTACCCCTGGAAAAGATAAACTTCAGCACAAGGCTTTCAAATGTGTCTTTCTTGGGTATTCTCATTTACAAAACGGTTACAAATGCTTTGATCTCTCTACTAATAAGTACTTGATCTCTGCAAATGTTACTTTGTTTCGAGGCTTCTTTGTATTTTTTGTAACACCTTGAACTTTGGTCAACTTTTAAGTTTTGGGTCAATTTCAAAGACCATAACTTTTGACATAGGATGAGTTAGGTGGCCTATTAGGTATCAAATCAAAGGTCATTCAGTCTTGTTTTCAACTCCGATGAGTTTGCTAAATTTCAAGTTTGGATGAAGGAGATATGCCCGTTTGAGTGCAGCCTGACTAGTTAAGGCAATTCATCCATTTTAAGGAGATATATTTTGTCCTTTTCCTTATCCCACCAGCCTTAGACGTTTCTACCACCCAAATAGTGGTCTAAAATGATTGAGATGAGTTTTCTCAATTTCTAAACACGCTTAGGGCTTTAGAGAGAAGTTCAAGAGGAGAAAAAGAAAAATGTTCAAGATTTTTGCAAGCATTGAGGATTTTCGCCAAGAACTTAGTTCTTTCGAGGTATGTAAATTTTCATAGTGATGGGTTTTTTCACCCTCACACCAATCATGAGTTTCCTTTATGAATTCGTTCATGAGATTGAGTATATTGAGATTCTTGTTCAGTTCTTGAGGTTTTGTGCTTTATTCTTTGATAATGGAGTTTTATTGAGTTCTTAAGGTGAGAGTCTTGCGAATGAGTACTGTTCTTGGTGGGTTTTGAGTGGATTTTTTTGTAATTATGTTGGGTTTTAGAATCCAGATGAGTTTCAGAGGAAATCGTTCGATTTTAGATGAGTTAGGCCATAAATGGAGCAAGAAAAATTTGTCGGACTTTCTGGGTAAAGGGTAGGGCGGTGCGCCACTGAGGCGGCAAGGGGGCTGGTTCCCCGCGCATGCAGTGCACCAGAATTGGGGTTCTGAAGTTTAGAAACTGGCGCAGGGAGCTAGGAATGCGCCAGTGTTGCCTACCCCTGTTCTTTTTCTGTCTTTCATTTCGTTTGCGTTCCTTTAAATCATGTCTTCGCTCTCTTCTTAATCCTAACTATCTAAACCTTCATTAATCATTGTGATATCCTAAATATATCCTAATCTTAACTCTTAAATATTTATTTTAAATTAAATTAAAGATTAAGAGTAAAGTTTGAGAAACCTTTTGAGTCATTATGAAAAGTCTTTTACAATCTTTTAAAACTTGATTTAAGATTTGAGTATGCGAATGAGGAGAGTTTAGTTCATATTTCAAAATGAGTATGAGGGGACTAAGTATTCTCAAGTGTTAACGCTTTTACATTAAAATGAGAGAAACATTGATTTCTAAATGAGTTTATGAGGAGTTTTGAGCATTATCTCTTTTAAGAGAAATCTTTTGAGTAATTATCTCAAACCGAGGAAGAGTTATGTTTGTAAACATATGAGCATGAGTTATATGTTATTGGGGGTAGTATTGAGCACCGATATGGGGATGAGTTCAGACAACTCAAAATCCTTATAAACCATGTATGCCAACATGGGTAAAAGGTTATACTGTTTAAATGATTCCTTATTGCTTTTAAGCATAACTTAGTAGATCCACTTAGTTAAGGATATTCTATACCCCGACAAGGTATATGACAGTTCTGGTAGCGTGGGCGAGACGATGTATCATCACGTAGTGATGGTTGTCGGTTAGAGAATCTCCCAAATAAGAGTAAAAAATTTATTATTGTATTTTTATACACATTGAGTTATTATCAACTATTTTTAAGAGCTTTATACATCTTGCATTTGTTATTGTCGCATTCATGTTGAGTTGAGTTGAAATGAGTCGAGGTAAGTATGTTCTCTTTCTATCAGTTCAACTTTGTATCTCCATGTTCAGTGTTCCCTCTTACATGCTCGTACATTCAATGTACTGACTCCATTTGGCCTGCATCATTTCATGATACAAATACAAGTATTTAGGATCATCAACTGGGGCTCCGTTGATCTAGTTGCATTCCAGTTAGCTTTGGTAAGCCTCCTTGCTTTCCAGAGGGCTTCACAATTAAATTTCAATTTTGTTTTGTTAGGATGTCGTGGATCTTGTCCCGACTTTCATCATAGTATTTAGAGGCTTCATAGACTGTAGTAGTTGGGGAGCCTTCCCAATTCCCTTGTGATGTTTTAAAGACTTTGAGTTGAGCACTTATGTTCATTTGAGTATTTCAGATATCTTTGAGTTAAACTATTTTGATTAATGGTATCTTTATGAGTTGACTTTGCATTTGAGGTTCCTATTTCACTTGAGTAAGTCTTCCACTGAGAATTGAGCCAGGCCAAGGGTTCGCTTGGGGACCAGCGATGGTTCTCGAGTGTCGGCCACGTCCAGGGTGTAAAATCGGGGCGGACATTTTTCTCCTATTACGGAAAATCAAAAGGCCGTATCAGTCCTTCCAATTCCAACTATGCCAACCCTAGCTCCACCTCCGAATCTTAAGGTCTATTCCCGATGACTTCAACATCCTTCTAAGCTTGCTAATCCAATTAGTATTTCTAACTATGATACAGGTACACAAGGCAATCTTGGTGACTCATTACCTACTCCAACAACGTCTTCTGTTTCGGTCGAGCACTTATTAGATGATCTTTCCATTGCTTTTTGCAAAGGTACTAGAACTACTACGAATCAAACTCCCATTTATTCTTATTTAAGTTATCATCTTAAAGCGAGACTGGTTGCTAAGGGATACACTCAGATTTATGACATCGATTATGGAGATACTTTTTCACCAGTTGCCAAGATGGCTTTTGTCCGTCTTCTTATCTCTATGGCAACAATGAATTATTGGCCCCTTTTTCAATTGGACATAAAAAATGCATTCCTACATAGAGAACTTGTTGAAGAGGTATATATGGAGCAACCACTTGGGTTTGTTGCTTAAGGGGAGTCTAGGCTTATTTATAAACTTTGTCGATCCCTCTATGGTCTCAAGCAGTCTCCTAGAGCATGGTTTGTTTGTTTTCGAGTTGTTGTCGAACAATTTGGAATGATCTGAAGCTGATCACTCTGTATTCTATAGGCATTCATCTCATGACAAAGATATATTTTTAATTATTTATGTTGATGATATTGTTATCACATGAGATGATCATGAATGTATTGCTCTACTTAAACGACACCTCTCAAGTCACTTTCAGACTAAGGATTTGGGCAAGTTGAAGTACTTTCTAGGCATTGAAGTGGTATAGTCTGGCAATGGTTTTGCTATTTCTCAAAGGAAATATGCCTTATACATTTTGGACGATGCTGGTATGTTGGATTGCAAAAATGTAGACAGTCCAATAGATTCAAATACTAAGCTTATTCCAGGACAGGGGGATCCTCTAAAGGATCCTAGCAGATGTGAAAGACTTGTTGGCAAATTCAACTATCTCATGATCACGCGACCAGACATCTCATTTGTTGTTAGTGTAGTTAGCCAATTTTTGCAATCACCTTGTGATAGTCACTGAAATACAGTGATTTGCATCCTGCGATATATCAAAAGCTCTTCGGAACAAGGTTTATTGTATAAAGATAAGGGACACACCAACATTGTTGGATATTCTGATGCAGCTTGGGCAGGATCTCCTTCTGAAAGGCGGTCCACTTCAGGTTATTGTGTTATAATGGGAGGCAATCTAATAACTTGGAAAAGTAAAAAAGGCAAGTTGTCGTAGCTAGATCAAGCGCAGAGGCAGAGTATCGAGCTATGATACTAGCTACATGTGAGCTTATATAGTTGAGACAACTTCTCCAATAATTGAAGATGAGAGGAGTTGAACCGATGACATTGATTTGTGATAACTAAGTTGCACTATATATCGCTTCTAATGCACTGTTCTATGAAAGAACGAAGCACATTAAGATAAATTGTCACTTTATTTGAGAGAAGATTGAGTCTAGATACATCACCACAAGTTTTGTCAACTCAAAAGATCAACTAGCAGACATTTTCACAAAATCACTTCGAAGATCTAGAATTGACTATATATGTGGTGAACTAGGAGCGTATGACTTAACGCTCCAGCTTGAGAGGGAGTGTTAATTATGGTATATTTGGATATGGTAGATATGAGAATATTTAATTAAGGTATGATTAGATAGTCTAGATATGAAAATATACCCTAATCCATTTAATTAGGCAGTTAGGATATTATGTAATATTTTATTAGTTTCTTTCCCTATTTATATTATCTGTAATAGCTATTTAATCCCATCAACTTGCGTGAATGACCAATCAATTGAATTCCTAGTATCTCTTCTTTTCCTTCTTCTAATTTCTCATGGACAAATTAGTTATGTTATAGTTGAGTTATAGAAGTTCTACACACATAGTGAAAGAATATTATTTCAATTGAAGACTATTGTTGATTAGAAGCTATGCAACATATAGATTTTAAATGCAAGAAGAATTTCTTGATGGATTGTGTTTACGAGTTGAATGTGTCGATTAAGGTAGACATTTTCAACATGGAAATATTGTTATCGTTTGAACAAAGAAAAGAAATTTGAAATTAAGAGTAATCGTGTGGAGGTAGACACAAATAACAAAATCATGTCCAAATAGGATTGGTTTCCTTAACCAAATTTCAGTAAGTTTAGAAGAAGAAACCAAGAGAAATTTGGTCGTGATTACTCCTATATACAATACTAAAAATAATGTAAAATGCGACGGATAGAAAATCGGTAAACAGGGCCGGTCCAAATCGAGGGAAAACCAACCTTGACTTGAAAAAAATCTACCAACGTCCCTTGTTTTTTTTTACAAAAATCGACGGACATGTCGGCTATCGTTTTTTTTTCGCACAAAAATTATACTTTTATTTAATTATTTTTAAAAAAAGAAATCAATGTATTCCCCCCAAAATTGCAGTTCAAGAGTATAAATAAAACCAATGAAAATATTTCATAAAAGAGCATCTGTGGTTGAATGATAGAATTGTCCAAAGTCCTACAATATATTTGGATTCGATTACAAGTGGAAAACCAACAGAAAGGGTTGATTGTCCCTCAATTTTAAACGATCATGTCAGTCGGATTCACAAAAGCGACGATGGCAAAAGCAATGACGTACAATTCAGCAGTTTGGCGTCACGTTTCTTTAAAAGACCGACTCTATCTGTCGATTTTGAACTTTTTTTTAGTAGTGATAAAGTACCACATTGATGCTATTATCTTGGATGCTATCATTTCAGTTTGAGATTTAGCTAGTGTTTGATCATAAATTTTTAAATATTTTTGCAAATATTATTTGGGTGAAGTTTCACCATGTGTTTTGCCATAATATTTGGAAAACATATTTCACTTTTTTAAGAAATATGATTTATACCCATAAGTTTTAATAACTATCAAAATTAACCATAGGTTTGTATTACATAGCAAGATGGAAACGTCGACGTAACAAGATTCATGACTTCCGCAACAAGTCAATTGGATCTTCGTTACAACAAATAACAAATAGAGTCCATGACACTAGAGCAATGTGGTAGTTCCGAGCGAATGCAACAAGCATCATTCCATACATTATGAAGTAGATGAAGCTAATGACTTTGTTACCCTGAACCGACTGTTCGACATTTTCATCAACAACCATATTATCACTTTCATATTCATTGAATATTCCATCGCTGTTTTGTTGTTCTGTAAAAAATTCTATAATACAATGCAAACAACAACTATAGAGAGTGTTTTTGTAAAAGATAAAAATTTGGTGTAAAATTTGAATTTTTAAAAGCTCCCAAATAATGAGATTTGGCTCTAATACTAGTTTTTTTTTTTAATATTTGGGAATTTGAGTTATTTGTCAAATAATAACAAATTATATGGACAAACACTATTTGCCAAATTTCCCCCCAAATTTTACTTGGGAAACCTATGGCCAAACGGGCCCTTATTCTTGGCAATAGTAGTTATAGTGTTTATTTGTTAGTAAGATACAAATTTCTGATGCATACACCTTGTTCTAAAATAGTATTTCCTTTGTCTCAATTTATTTGACCATTTTCCTTTTTAGTAACTCTAAAAAGAAAATGACACATTTTTTATTTGACAAATATTTAATGACACTATCAACATTTTACCCATGTTGGGTCCCACTTATTTGGCAAAAAGTCAAAAAGTGTATAAAGGTGTAGGTAATTTTGGAACATTGCAATGTTTTCTCATATTTCTTAAACTTCGAGTTCAATCAAATTACATCACATAAATTGGAACGGAATGAGAATCAGAGCATCCAAGCATAAGGGAAGCCAAGATTGCTCACTCAGTGCCACAAGTATCTAACTGTAATAAGACTTGGGAAAATTAAGGTGACCATTTTGGCCACAAATCCCTGTTGTTGTTCTGTCCTTCAAAATACCTTATTTAAAAAATTGCTAAAGCCAATTCAATGAGATGAATATAGCTCGAGTTCAATAGAAATTGTCTATTAAACGAGAAGGAAAATGTGAAAGCAAACGATCTAAGTGCTCATAATGTCAAGCTTATTAGATGGCACCGGATATGGATTTCATTGAAGTCAGAAAACCTCAACAAATCATACGTTGAGGTTTTCTGACTTCAGAATGCACAGGAAAGGCAGAGTTCTTTTGCAATTGTATCATCTGACTGTGTGATCCTTCAAGAACGAAAACAGAATAAGAAAACACAGCAACATAAACGCGAACTATAATGAGAGTACATGTTTGTTATAATTACCTATGAGAAAGCAACAGTCTAGTAGAAATACCAGTTAGGCCATTGTAAATCATGACAACCTCTTCTTGTTCAGAGTGTTCATTAAAGGCCTGCTTTATACAGATAGACAAAGATGTTAACGTCAAGAAAAACCGTGACATAAATCATCATTCTGCACAGTTGGAAATATTTCACATAGTAAACAAGTTAATGTGATGCAGCATCATAGTCATTCTAAAAAGAGAACTCTAAATATTTCATCAATCATCAGTATGCATTACTCCCCTTCAGCGTAGTTTAAAGTACAAAAAAGGTGACATGTCATAGCGTAAGTTAAGACACAATTATATAAGGGATCACAAGAGTTTGCTTATTTAAACTAGCCTAGAAGGTCCCTGGGATGATAATTAGAGTCGAGCAAAAAAAAAAAGTGTTTCAGGTCTTGAGCATGTTTTGATTTAGTCGTCCACGTTTTCCATTATGTTGAATATAGTTAGATATGACTTCCAAGCTACTAGAAGGTCTTCTCAGGCCTCCTACCTTAGCAGTTTACAGGTTAAACAGAAAGTTAGTTCAACTCATTGAGCCTAATTGTCATCATAGCTAAGCCAAATAGAGATGTAGAAACAACATCATAAGTTATTTGATTATTTTGACGCGTGTTGTTGTAAGGTACCTTAATACATTGGTAAGTGTTGACAAAGTAGAAGGGAGACCAAAATCAGCCGTCTTATCTCAGAAATCTCTTGTTTCAGATGGATCATAATCATAAGCTTCACCAGCCTTAACAAATCTACCTTTAACTCGTCTTCTGGTATCTGCCCTAGCCTTACGTGAAGCATATCTTATTTGCTTACCAAACCTTCATGTCACAAAGCATAATATCAATAAAGGGAAAAGGTTGCTATTTAATCACTTAACGAATCTACGCACTGAAAATGTTAGATTAGATAAATGGTACTAGCAAATTGGTATAGAAATTTTTGGTAAAATTGTACCTAGGGAATAAAGAGAATCTATGAAAAGTTTACTTGAGGTGAAAATGAAGAAAAATAAACGACATTAATAGGGACTCTAAATGCAAGAGTTGCAAAAGATAAAAGTTTGGAAGCTCCCCTATTTGAACATAGATACTTCTCAAAACAATGTTGCAATATTGTAAAGATATGACACCTACGCCAAACTCAACCCTAAAAGTTTAGTCATGAGGGGGGATTATTCTAGTCCATATAAACAGATCACCAGTCCATTCGTCAACCAATGTAGGACTTTAACCCAAACTAACAAATTTTAGTGAGACAATGGAATGAATATGACAGAAGCAATAAGCAAGCTATGCCAGATCAAATGTAGGGTGAATATGGATCAACTTACGTTCTAGTTTTCTTTTTCTCGTTATATCTCATCTTGGCTTCATGCCTTTTCTGTGGACAATTTTCCAAACTCAAATCCCATGGTGCTTCATTCAGAAACCCCGGTGACAATCCACAATCTTGTTCTGCACAACTTTCTCCAGTGATGTTGGAGAGTGATAATGACATGCTTGGATGAATTGGTGCAGGTAGAAAGGGTAAGGCGCCAATACTTCCGTTGCAATTGGAATTCATAAGCATGCAATTAGCATTGGCACTCATTGTCTGCAATAGATTCGTTGAACTCGCAGCTGCAGACATTTGTGAGGACTGCAACCCCATATACTCTTGCTGCACTGACGATGTTGCCTAACAAAAAGTACAAATGGAATAACTAAAGCTACTCCAAAAAAAACAAACAAAAAAAGGCACATGTATAGTAAGTAACAGATATTTACAAATTAAAACAAGCCACCAAAACAAAAAGCTATTAACAAGTTGCCTTAGTTGTGTCAACAGTAGAATCTGTTTCCTCTGCATTTGGTAGACTGTCTTTAAAACTCGATTTATGGGGAACGTAAGAGAGTAAATTAAGAAAGCAGTAACACAAACCTCGTGCGATGTTTCCACATTATTAGATCCTGTGACGGGTGAAATTTTCTCCATGACTAAGCAATCTAATTCCTTGTTTTCATCGGAGAATCCAGTCGGTAGTGCATTGGGCAAAATCTCATAACCACAGTTGAAATCCAATGTCACGTCATCAAAATCAACACCTTTTGAGAGAACATCACCTTCCTGTAATCCAAGATCCTTAATCGGACAATCTTTCTGCATTTGAAGTAAACAACCAAAGTACTATTAGTGCATACAACATATTCAACACCAAGACTCACTGAGTCTAAATCCTGGATTCACCTCTAAATTATGACGTCATTTCTTAGAACAGTTCACACATGTGACGAATATCAAAACAATGCAAACAAACAAAAAAGGAAATAGCAGAAAATCTAAGAGTAAAATATAACCTTAGAAAGGGCAGATCCCTCTGAGAAGGGTGTCAGATCTGGGTGATAGGAAGTCAGGTAATTTGGTTCGAGAGGAATTGCCCACGCTGCTTCAAACTTATAATTAGAAGCTAACTCATTTAGCTTACTAGGAACAAATGAACCTTCATTCACTTTAGTCTCCAAACTGCTATTATTCTCATTAATACTCAATGAGCTACAAAAAGAATTACCAAAGCTTCCAAAATTAGTATCAGTACCAATAGGCATTTCAAGAACTTGTGACAACATCTTTGTAAACTCATCAGGAGAGGGACATCCAGTGTAAGGATTCAACTTCTTGAGTCGATGCCCTGTCCTGATGCAGCCATTTCCAACCCAATCACAGCGTTCACATAAGCTTATTGCCTCATCCATGCATCTCACAACTGATGGTTGTGAATTGCATTTGTCACATATGAAAGAACGTGAATGTCTTCGTGATATAAGATTTGGTGAGTGCACATAGTCATCACATTGCAAGCAAAGCCTCGCTGAATCTGATTTACAATACACCACTGCCCTCGCTTCACTACACAAATCACATACAGGATCCATTTAACTTTTTTTCTTTTTTCTTTTCAATATTGACCTAATGTTTAAACGACAGAAAATAAAAAGATTGATGATCAAATTCTCATACTTGGTATTGGAATTTGATCTTAAAGATTTTATGAGAATCAACAACTCCAAGTGTCACAATGTATGAAATGATGAACTAAATATGAAAAATGGATCAACAACTCAAGTGTCACAATTTATGAAATGATGAACTAAATATGGAAAATGGAAAGGGGAAAAGAATCTACAATGTAAAAGTATTGTTTTTTGTTGATTAATGATTGGACTTGTGCCACCTTTAGAGAAGTTTTTGAGTGAAAATTATATTGTATTTATAGAAGTATGCCTGCACGTGGAATTATATTTCTTGTCTAACGGATTTTGATTGAAGCCCTTGGGACTCGCTCTCTACAAACTCAATTCATGCTAAAAAACTAAGTAAAAAAAAATAAAAATACAATCTATAGATCATATTTTTTTTCGTTATGGGAGATTCGAGAAAAGATGAAATAACAATACACGTTTATTAGCGTGTATAAAAATATTATATATTAATAATGTTATTCAAAGATTATTTCTTATGTATTGTTTGACTTGACGTATCAAAAATAACGTACATTGTATAATTTTTAAAAAGATTATTTATTTACAAATATACTAATATGATCAAAGGATGTTGAAAATGTTTTGAGAATAAGATTGTGTATTTAATTATGATAATTTATGCATAAACCTCTTGCATTTCTAATACCATGAATTTTCAAGTATTAGTTATACATATCTTAGAAATAAAATGCAAACATTGATTGAAAAAGTGTACCAAATTAGATATAAGTAATGCAAAATGCTAATACGTGACTTTTCTTTTTAATACGCTCTACCGAACAATCGTATTTCTAGGATGGATAAGATCTGCATTAAAAATGTTACTTTCTCTGTTCCATTTTTAAGTGTTGTTTTACCCCAAAACAAATATCCCAAAGTTATTAAAGAACTCAAAAGTTATTAGTAATGCTCACTTTACATAGTACTCCTTCCTGTCGTTAATTTAATATTTTTGATTTGCCCGCCCTTTAAAAAATTATGTATTATATCCATATTAAATTTATTTAATCATTTACTAACTCTCTCTTTAGTTAAAGAAAAATGTGCTCTCTTTTTTATAAATGAAAAGAGTGATGATAAAAGTATGATACAAAGAAAATCTTTTTCTAGAAAATGTTTTCTTGAAAAACAAGTTGCTTTCTAACTTATCTCATACTTGGGTGATGAGTGGATTTTAAAAAAAAATATTTGGTTGGAATAAAAAACATTTTTCAGAAAAAATATTTTTTTTGGCTAGAGAGTAGAAAATATTTTCAAGAAAATAATATTTGACCCGAAAAATTAACCCCGATAATCGATTCAAAATCCGACCCTGACACTTGACAGAACCTGGATGAACTATTCGAAATCCGACCCCGACATTGGACTTAACGCCGACTCTTGGACTCATATTTGAACAAGGACTTGACTCTCACCCCGACCTTGACACCTGAGCCGGGACACAACCCCAACACCCGACATGGGATCCAACCCGACACCCTAACCCGGGGCCTGAGATCCAAACTGTGACCGGACTTTTGAACCAGGACCTGACCCTAACACTCGATGTGGGACCCGACTTTAAAAGAAGAACCTGACCCTGACATTCGATCGAGACCCAACCCCAACTCCCAACTCTCGACTTGAGATCCAACTTTGAAATCGTGATCAAGTAAAAGTGAAAATCTATTTTTAGAATAGTGGAAAAGTAAAGGTAATGGGAGAGAGAATTTGTTTTAAATAGGAAAAATCACCCCATATACACATTTAAGAGTCAATATTACAGGTTTTAAATCTACTTTTAAAAAATTCTTGCTTATAACAGTTTAATTATGGGTTATAACATATCACTAATTATTTATAAATTAATTAAATTTTACTTTATTAAATAAGTAATTTTTTATAATTTTATATTATTATTAAATTATTTAAATAAAGAATACCCCATAATTATCTGTTACACAATTATAGAGATTTTACATTGATTACATTTCCTTATTTAATGTTATACTCATAACCTCCCATTAGTCAATTCTACCACCCTTCCCTCACACATATCCAACTATACACGTTATCACCCCACTTTCACCTTCTTCTCTCCCATGCTTCTCACCAACCAACTACACCAACATTCAATCTTTCGTTCAATTTTTTTCCAACAAAATTATGTCTAAGAAACCCATTGAAACGCCTCAAAAGAGTCCCAGATTGGGTGAAGGAGCATTTAATGATGATGTTCATGTTTCAAATTTTAATATATTAACTCAACCCCCCGTCTAAAATTGTTGAAAATCCGGCGACGGATGGTTCATCTAAGTTGAAGGAGCGACAAAGAGAGAAAAAATGAAGGAAAAAAAAGGCCACCTTTGCAAATCAAAAGGGGAAGAAGATGAAGGGAAAAATTGTTGAAACCCCTTCTGATTTTGATTTTGATTTTGTTACTGAAATAAAAAAAAAATGTAGAAGTTGGAGTATCTTCAAAACCATCAACAAGAAGAACAACAAAAAGTTATTTTTTTTAACTTTTGGACAATTTTTTTGTGTTTAAGTATTTGATGATATATAATATCATATGTTTTCTTTTAGGCTGATACCGTTTACATATGAATTACTGATCGCCTATTACAATTTCAAGATACCATTTTGAAAATATCAGTGTGTTTTCAAACTGTACATTTAATGGATGAAATCTGTACGAAATCTAATTAATATGTGTATGACTACGCTTAAATGTTTTGATTTTGAAAATTTTATGAATTGTGATATAATAATGGTACACAAATGGTATGAATTGCGTTTTAACATTGGTGTGACTGTGTTTATGGTATAAATTATTAAATTGGTATGAAAATAGTATGATTTGTCAAACTACTGATTTTTTCTAAAAAAAATCACATTATGCTTACTTTATATTCTAAACATGTTTTTGGATGAAACGTGTATGAAATCTGATTAATATGTGTATGCCTATGAGTTTAATATTTTATTGTTGGATATTGTATGAATTGTGATATAATATTGATATACAAATGGTATAAATTGTGTGATTATATGAATTTATCAATTTTTATACATGTTGTTTGGATAAAACGTATATGAAATTTTGATTAATATGTGTATGACACTAACTGAAGTTAGTGTGGGAATGAAACACTAGTTGCAATTTGTTTTAAATTTATTTATAGTAGGACACCAGTTGAAAACCAAATTAATATTCATGTAAACTCACATTAAACTAAATACTCAGGATACCATAATTACCTTTTATAATTATCACTAATATTTACACTATCTTATGTATTAAGCTGGAATAAATTTTATTTTTAACAGTATGCAATCTGTATGATTAATGAATGAACAGTGTATAAAGAATGAACGGTATATTAAACACTAAGTTTATAATGCACTTCAAACCAATTATGTTTCATATCAAAACAAAACATTAATCTAAACGACAAAATAAAATAAAAATTATATATAGTCTAAACAAATAAAGAGTCATTAGTTTTGCATAGGATAATTTGAACATGCTTCATGTTGTGGCCAACTTGACAACATCTACTAACTTTGGACCTTTTGAATTTGACATCAGCAACTCTCTTTCATATATAATTCATTTCATTTAAAAATCAACATAATTCTCTGTTTTATTAAAAATAAAATAAAATTAGTCTAACATTATACGAATCAATTAGAAATATGTTAAATACTATTAACTTTTCATTCCAAAGACAATACAAATTTCATCCATAAAAACCATTATAATAACAATAAAATTATACACACTCGTCATTATTTTTTCAAACAAATATCATTCAGACAGTACATTACAAAACAAATTTCATACAAAACATAATATTTCACATTTAATACTTACTTAATACACATTTCATACAACAATCATCATTCATACTAAATTGATACATTTTCATACTCATTTATTACACTTTTCATACAAAACGATTATTCATTCAAACTATATACATTTCTCGTCCCAAATAATTAATTACTGTCACCCAACTTTATACAGAAATAACAAAACTAATATAAACTCAACAATTTCACATTTAATACCAATTTAAAACACTTGTAATACACTTCGTCAAGAATTCCAATTTTTTTTTTACATATTTCTTAACACACTTTTCATACATAATTCATTCGACTTATACTATCAAATTCATTATCAAATAAAATAATTTTTCATAAATTCGTCAACATTATAATTAAATTATTTTTACAGAATAATTAGCACACTTTCATACAAATTTCATTTAATTTATTCTATCAAATTTATTCATAAAATCACATTAAATTTATAATTTCACAAAACAACAACCGTATACAAAATAAACAAATAAACAAAAAAAACACTAAATTTTTTATATTTCACAACAGTAAACATAATATGATATCAACAGTTAACAAATTATGACTCCACCTTTAATTAATCGACAGTTTGATCATTTTTGTTTCATTTCGCTATCATTCTAAAACAAACGTTAAACAATAATAAATACTAACACGAAGGATCCCATCTTTCACGATGTTTGATTAAAACTGATACGTAGTTGTCCATCACAACAAAATCAAGAATTTTCAAAGATGAAAAAAACTTCAATTACTCGAATGTGGGATTTTTTTTTGTTGAAAATTGAAGAGAGAAACGTTGAATTTTTTTTGTTGCAAATTGAAGAGAGAGAAACGTTGAAAAAAGAAGAAGATAAAATTTGAATTTTTATTTGATTTTAACCGATTTGAGTGAATTAAGGATACTAAATAATCTTAATTAGTTTAAATCCCTTAATTCGTGCTATTTATTAATTATCTACAAAAGAATGATATGATCTGATTTTTTAGTTTATCTTAACTGGTTTTGAGTGAATTAAGGATAAAAAATATTGTTAATTTGTTTGAATCCCTTATTTCATGCTAATCATTAATTATCTACAATAAATTCAAATTAAATTACAAGCCACACTTTCAGTTTTTTACTTTATTATCTATAATTCCGTTTTTTTTTATTTTCGTTTATCTTTTTTTTATTAACTTTTTTTGAATTAATAAAAACATTTCTTTTATTTGTGAATTCGTTATAACCTGAAATTTTTAATGCTATAGCTTGAAAGTCTAAATCTACTGCTATAGCCTGAAAATAGTATTGTAATATATGTCATATATGAAATTTACACATTTTAAATACTACCCTTATATTTATTTGACTTTTTAAAAATGTGTGACTTAAAGCCTGTTCATTTAGAAAATGGAGTTATATTTTTTTGATTTTTTTAATATTTTATTCTCATAAATTGCCAATTTTATTTTTTTTTGTAATGGGTTATAATTTAATAATTATTTCTTCTTTTTCAATTAACAATATAACATTTCTTGTAATATTTGTTAGAAAAGAATAAATATATGTACGTTATACAACAATACAAATGTTTAAATCTCTTTTTATTGATTATAATTTTGAAAACTTTTTCAATAGAATCAATTGTTACATAATCTATCAAAATTATTCTAAAAGTGTTTTCAAATAAAATTAAGATTTCACTTTATTGAATTTGCCTATTACAGTATCATTTTTTTTTTTCTTATATAATATTTCGTAATACTTTTAATTAGAAAAATCAATAATATAGTGATTATTACCTTTAGAAGACATCCAAAGTTAAGGCAATATTTTTTTAAATTTAATTATTTGTTAATTTAATTAGTTTAAGCTTGAAATGTGTAGTAAAACATCTCAAAGAATTGAAGATGATCTTACAAAGCCAATATTAAAACATAGTTAATTCAAATTAAAGTGAATTAGATAAATTGAGAAATAAAAAGTAATTGTAAATTTTGTTGTCTACTATTTTTAATTATATTTACATCAATAACAAAATTTCACAAAGAGATTAGCAACAAACTATTAAGAAAAAATTAATTAATAGTAACAATAAATGCATAATTTATTTATATTCTACTTGGTATTTTGTTTCTTCCAAGTGTTAATGCGGTGCTTCTTGCTTTTGTTTCTTCGTTTTATCTTTGCCTCTTAGTCGGATTCATTTCTTTTTTGTGCAAATGTTTTCATAATTGAATTTGGGGGTTTTTAAGTTCTTTGGAGGCCCTTATTTTTTGGGGCCTAAAGCCACTGCATTAGTGGCTTTAGTGTTGAGCCGCCCTTGATATTCCTACATTGTACTTAGGTTTTTTCATGATGACACTTATAATGGGATGGAGGAAGTAACTTCCTTCGCTTTATGTTATTTTACCCTAACTAAAATAATTTTGTTTACTTATTTATTTTAGAAAATCAAGAGGAATCTAATGCTGTACGTTCACTTTTACCAATTCAGATTACACTTTGCATGTTCCTTAAGAAACAATGATTGATATAATAAGAATAATAAAATATGGTAAATATATTCCTACATTGTAATTAATTTTTTTTTCATAATGACACTTAAAATGGGATAGATGGAGTAACTTCCTCCGTTTTATTGTACTTGACCCTAACTAAAAATAATTTTTTTACTTATATTTTTTAGCAAATCAATGGGAATATATAACTCCCTCACTTTTACTTATTCAGATTAAACTTTGCACGTTTTTTAAGAAATAATAATTGATATAAGTGTCTTATCATAATTCCATGCCCATAATAACATCAAAATCAAGCATATCCAACACAATAAAGTCAGTTCTAGTGTCACACCCCTGGATAGTCACCAAACATGATCTATACTCCAGATCCACTACTAAAGACTCACCCACACGGGGTCGAAACGTGTAACGACACTAATAGAGTCTAAGAAAACAAACTTATTTGGGTAGCATAATAAACATGTACATAAGAATATGTAGAATCCAGATTAAATAAAAGTGAGGCGGACTTAATGGCATAGAAGAATCGTACTTATGATGTCAACGTCCAATGCCTCAGCTTCCCACCTCGTTGGAGTTGTATATAGGTGGCCCTATGAACTGAACATCTAATCTATCTCCTGACCTACCTCCTTGGGGTCCTCCTCGAGCCTCTTGGTGACCACCTCTATGATCCTGACCTTGGGCACTACCTCTAGTCGGTACTACTGCCAAAATTGGTTGAGGTGTCTGTGGAGCAAGCACAATCATCCCTCACCACGGAAGCTCTCTAGATTAGTGGTCAAGCTTACCATAATCATAACAACCCTAAGAAGATCGACCACCACGACCCAAAGATCCCAAATGCGAGCCTCTCGAACTCTAACATAAACCATCACCACCTCAATTATACAAGTCGCTCTCTAAGGCTTGGAGTGTTGCTTGAACATGCCGACTGGAATAACCCTGATGCTGGTAGCATTGTTGAGATCTATCATAATGGTCCCTGTCCTTAGAATGATAACCATTATAACTGCCCTAGTGGCATTCCCTCTTATCGATGCATCTTTGGGCCTTGCAATAGAGCTCATCCATAGTACGAGTGTGATCAACAACATCCAAAAAATATTTGCCCATTGAAGCCATAGATTCACTCTCGATTTGCAACTACAGCCTCAATACACGGATGAAGCAACAAACTCTCTCTTACTCTGTAGGTAAAATAATGGCAACATGTTTGGAGAGCTCATGTAACCTAGCCTCGTACTTCGACATGGTCAGAGGCCTGCTCCAACCTAGCAAACTGATTTTGTAGTCAATCTCTAATGTTTCTCGATATAAATATTGCCAAGAAAGCCTTTGAAAACTCAGTCGAAGATACGGGAGGTGACCTAGCTTGTCTACACTCCATATACAATCACCATCACTTTTTGGCTTGTAACACCCCTAAATACTAGACCAATATTCGCATGTCGATACACCATTGCTTAATTACTAGAATATGTTTTATTCTCATTTTGGGAACTTGAAATTTTGTGATATTTGCAACCTTGCTTAACATAATTGTGATCGTAATTTAAGGTATTGTATGGGGGTATTTACGTAATTTTCTAATTAGAATTACATATAAATTGATAGTGTTGGTATTAGGTATATACATATAGGTATATATGTATGCTTTTTGGGCAGCCTACTTTTATTTGAACATCCCTTTTAGTGACAGCTGTACATGTGACTAGCCTCACTTTTGAGACTATATTTTGACACCTCTACTAGTAAAATTTGTATCACCTGAAGTATAAGAACCTTAGAACATTATCTAACAAGTTGTTCTTCAAAATCACAAGAGAAAACTTGGCCCTTTTGGCTGGAATTCGAGACACACACTTCTTTTTGGTAAGTGACGAAATCTGTTTCTGAGCTGGGTAGTGTTTGGTGTTTTATGCATATCTCTTTTTCTAGAACTTCGTTTACAGTGAATAAATATGATTTGGAAAGTTACTTTGTAGACCTACAACTCTTATGTTTGTGTAAAAATCTAATTTAGCTGTTATTAATTCGAAATATGGGATGCAACATAGGACAAGTTTTGTCCAGATTTTGAAATTACAAATCCTGTATGAACAACTGTTAGTGTTTTGAATATATCTTTTTATACAAATTATATTTTGCAGTGATTCTTATTTGTTTGCAACCTTAAGAGATGTATCTACATCTTTCATGAAGGTTATAAAGTCTAGTTTTGCCATTTTCCTTTTCAAATCTAAGTTGCGACATGAGGTACTAGGTTGGCCAGAATTACTATTTTGGGAGAATAGTCGTATTTGTACAGGCTAAGCTTACTTGTGATGATAATCCTGTTTTACATCAAAATTATTGATCTGGTAGGAATTAAAGAAGTTATTTAATTATATTTTTAAGGGTGTATATACTCGTGAACAGGTTGAGGACCTTGAAACGTTGGTTGGTCTACGGTCTGAACTCGCGAAGTTGTGTTGGACTACTTCTTTGCTAATGCACTGAGGTTTGTGTATAAACTTGTACTTGCACTCTTTTAACTGATGGTATAACTGAAAGTTGATCTTGGTACCTTGGTTACCTCTCGTCACTTTGCATTGTCGTGTTGGTATCCTTTAAGATGTTAAAGACGCTTGTGTAACTCGTCCACTTGTACAGATTGTTTGATCACTTGGTACTCTTGTTGGGACCTTGTCCTTCTTGTGGCTGTGACTTTGTCACTATTGGCATGCCTCTTGATTCAGATCATTTTCCATCTTGAGTCTGGATTTTTAGTTCGTCTTAAGAATGGAAGTTGTCCATTTTAAGTACGAACTAGAAAGCCATATTTAATATGGTTCTTGATTCTCTTGATTATTGGGCTTTGACCCTTCTTGATACCTATTTGTGCTTGGTGTGACGACATGATGTATATATTGGGCGAGCCTTGTTGTTGAATCTCTTGGAAAATGGTGCTATGAGCGTTCTTGACATTTGGATCTTTAAATATCGAACTTGATACTCTTTATGTATTGTTTCCTTGATTTATTTATTATGTTCAATTATGCTGCCCATGACTTGAGAAAGGTAACTTGGTGAATCTAAGGGCTCCGAACCTATAGTTTTTGCACCACTAAGCTATATGCTTAGCGATAGTTGTTTCTATTGTAGGGAATGTTCGAGAGGATGCATGAAGCTGACCATTGGAGATGGAGATTTTGAGAGCCTTAAGGAGGATCACATTTGCCTATAGGCATCTATATTTTGTATAAACCTTGGGACTTGTACATGATCTATGTGTTGTATATTTACATGAAATTTTGAGGACTAATTTGATCATGTCACCATGGGTTGTAATATAAGTATGTCTATATGTTTTGTTCTTTTGGGGTGTGTAAACCCAAGTCTTGTAATATACGAAATTTACTATTAGTTTTGAATGTTTGTGTGAAGCATGAACCAACTGTTTCGGTACTCGTAAGTTGGTAATATTCTTGTTATCTCATCCTTAAGTGTGAGGATAATATATGCATGAAAAGCTCGTCAGTTATTTGCTTAAATTTTTCTGGGAGGGTTTTTCTGTCATAAGTTAAATTTCGCACCATGTCAATTTTAACATCAAATAAATGTTTAAATGGGCAAGATGTATATCCTTAACTAAATTATTTCTTATGAACCTAATCCCTCTACTAGATTAAAATCAATATGCTCTTCGTTAATCTTTTTTAAATGTCGTAAGTATTAAACTAGGTTTCTCGTTAAGTGGTAGTATCCCTCCGAAAGGGTCGCTACATGGCTAGCCCTTCAAGCTGATATGCGGTAAAGCCTACTCTTCTAGACTCTATTGACCACAAGGCATACAATCTCTCCTTACAGGTCATCAAAAACTCATTGACGTCTTCCCCTACAGCCCCAAAAAACCTCGAAGGAGCCAGTCCCAAGAACACTTCGAGCATCTTATACTCCTCTAATGGCATAACTCCAACTGCAATAATTAGAGGTGATGGGTGATGGTGACACCTCAACCTGATGAGCTGATAATGTCGGCTGAACCCGCGGTACTAGCATAATTGGAGCTGGGGACTGCTGCATGCCCTCTAACATGACCAATAGCTTAGTTATAGTCACATGTAACTCTGAGGCAATGGCTGGCTCGAGTAGTGGCTAGGCTAGTCCTGACCCCACCGATTATGGAGGAATAAGAGCTAGATGAGTCTTCATAACTAGACCATGTGTCACATCTCTGACCTGATCCTAAGTTAGTGCTCTAGCTCGCGTCCGACCAGTGGGTCGACCTTTGACCCCAACTTGGGGATCTATTTACTGGCTTGTGAGCATCATCCCAACTAGTGAACCACACATACGAGCCATCCAGCGAAAGAGTAAAACAGGATTTTAGGAATTGAATAAGACTACCAAATGAACAATAACAACCTAAAGGAAAAATCTTCCTATAGATGTCATGTAGTCTCTCGAAGATAGGATACACACGTTTTCGCACCGATCTGTCGAACTTTACTAGACATTAGCTTTGTACCAATGACACCGACAGACTTGAGGCTCTATTACCAACTTTTCATGATATGAAGCCTCCGGTCATGATGACACATACCAAAAACCCACCTATAGGTAAGCAAACCTCTTTGCCGAAACGACAAGTAACATGCATTTTGGGTAGAATCAACAACCAATGAGAAGATAACAACATAATAAAGGAATACACAATGGAAAGAAGGAAATGACATAAATATATATAACAATACAAGATCCAATCCCACGACCTGGTGGGCAAAGATATAAAGCTACTAAAAAAAAGTACAAGCTACAAAATAACCAAAATAAGTACAAACTAATATCGAATACAAAAACTATCTAGAAACTATATATATATATATACAAAACTCAATCTCTATCTCCAGAAATCCCGCTAAACACACAAAAATTAACATTGTTGGCTAGTGCTCGAATCTGCATTTGAAAAATAGATGTAGAGTGTAGCATGAGTACCAAAACAACATGTACCCAATAGGCATCATAGACCTACTGAGATTGGAAAGAAAATACAAAATGAAAAGTGAGGGAATAAACGGTAGGTAAGGGACATACAAATGTGACAATAACAGGAAGTCTAACTATACACCTCAGTAATCTAGAAAGAATGGAACAATAAAGTAAAGAAACTAACTACAACCTAACTGGCCCCCATAAGCCCAGAAGGTACATTCATGCACAATTGAAATGAAAATAATCCAAACGGAGCCCTATAAGTCTGATAACTACATAGAAAAACTAATGGTATCCCAAGATGAAATGAAGTATGATCTAGAACTAATACAACTGAAATCGCACCTCGAACATGGTGAAAGCACTTCAACGAACTCATTAGAATCAAGGTGTCGAGACTCAAAGCTGACTGACACGCCAGACTCAATCCAATGTTGATAAAATTGCGCACGAACCTCGAACTATGGCTAGCAAAAATGTGAACAGACCTCAAACTGTGTTGGAACACTTTGAAGAACTTTTGTAATCACACGCTCATCGCCAAGTAGAAAGATACTGTAGGGTAAAACCTCCATCGCAGTTAGAAGGGACCCACTCTAGCTTAAAACCCATGATCCGGTCTGATGAAATCAATAAGGGCCAAAATCAAAACTAAAACATACTAGAGCAGTAACATAAGAAAGTTATGGATAAAAGTCCAATAAGAGTGGAGTTTTCACCTAGCTAACGATTCATACTACCAAACCCAAGTCTGTTACATTAGTCTACGGGGAGCTAGAAACGTTTGAAGCAATATCAAAGGATTACTAAGGCATAACTGCTCCAAAATAGCAGTTCTAAGGCAATCACTAGTCTACGCCTAGGCTAAGGCCAAATTTGAGTCACCAATATCAATACAAGAAAACATATAGTCACAACATGGCATAATACGACAATGAGGATAAGGTAGACATGTTCAATTTACCCTGAATTACCCCAAAAGAAGGCTTAGACATGATTTATATAAATTAATCATGAAGCATGCTAAGAACCCTCCCAAAACTAGTTAGACAATATGCAAATACCAACACAAACTCAATTTAAGATCATTAAACCATAGCCTATCTAGAAGTTGATCGTGTACACTCTAAAATTTACTAAATCGAAGTTTTACCCTTCTGAAATACCTTTGAATGCTGCCACATAATCAAATAAATGATCGCGATGTTAGTATGGACATTTTGACACCCAAATCGCAATAATAAGAGATAAAACTAAAAATGAGTCAGAATGATATTATGGGGCCTGCACAAGAAATCTCTTAATTGACTCCATTAATTGGTCCATCCAGCTCAAGGAACTTGTTCCTAAAAAAAGAGCACAATTCGAAATTTAAATCAACCTGGAACAGCTCATGCATCAAGAATTCAGGATATCACAATTGAAGACAAAAAATGAGGAATAGGGAAGGCAACTTATGGGTTTAAATGCGTAAACAATGAGTCTAACAAGTCCCCAACACCACTCCTAGATCAAAACAATAATTCCCATAAGAAATCACCAAATATCAAGCTCTCCAACACCCAAAGATGAAATGAAATAATGGAGGAACTTCAGTGATTTAATCACTGTAATTATCACTCCGGCGACCCCGACGTCGCAGGTGCTATCTTGCTAAAGTGGAAAGAGGCCACCTGTGTGAGGATTAACCTACCAGTATGCTCCCTAGGAGAAGGGCTACTCACGGAAACAATGGCCTATTCGTAGAAGCAACACCTTTCTCACACTACTAGACCGCAGGAGCCGACTTGACACCACAAGAGCTAGGTCGCAGGTGTGAGCCTAGGTTCTGCGGGAGTGGCCACTCTAGTAGTTGGTGCATGTCACGCCCCAAGCTACCCCCGAGACGCGGACACGGGACCTAGGACCACAAGTGATCCCAAGCTAACCCTGCTGGCATGATCATGAGCATACTAAAGAAAATAAACTGATGCGGAAGCTAAATCATAAATAAACTGAAAAAGATGGGGAAGACCCATATACTATAACTGAATATATAAAATCTGAGAGTTTAATACAAAAGAAATATCAAACTCAAATACTAAGCTGAATCTAACAATGTCTGAAATAAGCCTCTAAACTGACTAGAAATGTTGGGACATGCCCTAACTAGATCTAGCAAAACTGAAACTAAAGACTAAAAGCGATAAAGAAAATCATGTCACTAGTCCTCGAAGAATGAGGACTCACCACTGATGCTGCTGAAATGAAGATCGGGAATCGATCTAAGCGTGATCTGGATACTGAGAACTTGAACCTACATCACGAGAAGATGTAGCGCACGTATGCGTCAGTACTGGAAAGGTATTGAGCATGCAGGATAGAGTAAAACTGAAATATCACATAATTGAACAAAGCATACTGAGCAATGATATAATCTGAACATAATATAGATACTGAAAATAATGAATACTGAGCTAACTGAATGCAATGACCAAATTTATAACATGCTGATACTAAATACTGACTGTATTGAAATATGGTCAATGCAATAGAGTCTGACTGAACTGTGGGAGCTACTAATAACCGACATAAAACCACATGAGCTAAATGTGGAGTCCGATGTATACGCCCCATCGAGAGGACCCAATATACCCTGCCAGAGGTATAAAGGCATGTTGGTGTGATCACTAAGCTGATGTTGCCCACAGAGGGGACTTACACCTACGTGGCTCGTAGTTCTGGGACTATATGGGTACGCTGAACCCTAGTCCAACTCGGTATTATGCTACTCCCAATAGATTAAGTGATTAACACATTATGACTGAATTTACGTAAATCTTTGGATAGCTCGAAACCGAACATGCAACCGAGAATGCAACAATTAATCTGATAATGATGCATTCATAAACTGAGACATGTAAAACTGAATACTAAAATATCTGACCTAACACATGTAATTCAAGAACTAAAGAAATACATAGCTAGGGTTCTGAAATTCAGGCGACAAACTGAGCAATAACATGATAATCTGATTTGGAACATTTAAATAATTAATTCATGATGATCTGCTATAATTCTAGCAACCCTAGGTTTGTTCATAATCATGGAATCAAGAATCTGACTGAATTCTATGGACCTAATGGGCGAAAGGAACCCACTAGTGAAATCCCACATACCTGGTGATGAATTCCACGGAGAAATCTTTCGATTTCGGGGCTGGAACTGAAGGAACCTTGCTGCGTTCTTGAACTAGGGTTCTTGACCTCTTTTCTCCTCTCTTGCTTCTAATTTTCTAAGTTTGATTAATGATTTTGACTAAGGTAAGTTTTAGTTATGTTTCTAGGATTAAACTGATTAAAACCTCATGATTTGGGGTCTAAACAACGTACCTTAGGGGTTAAACGAAATAGGAAAAGACCAAAAAACCCCTAAATTAGCTGCTGTCGGACTGATCGACGGAATGGACTGACGGGCCGTCATTCAATCGACGGTCCGTCGATCGAGTTTGCCCGACAGGGCTTTACTAAAACGGGCATAACTTTTTACTCGGAGGTCGGAATTTAGCAAACTAGGTGGCGTTGGAAAGATAATTCAATTATCTATCATATAATAAGTAATGGGACACACAATTATTTTTGTGCTAAAAGTTATGACCATCTGAAGTTGACCCATCAAAATTTTCAGCTAACTGGCTGCTGACCCCTCATCTACGGTCAGACCTACGGACCGTGGATCAAATGACGGTCCGTGCTGGTCGACCGTAGTTCATGTCAGAGGCTGGGTAAGGAGGTCTTGATCCACGGACACAGACCACGGACCGTGGTCTGATCTACGGACCGTAGGTCTGTCCGTGAGTCGAGACTTAGCCAAATTTTCTGAGCTTGACTGGGGAGGGTTGCAGTGGTGAACCACGGACCACCAGCACGGGCCGTGGTCTGACCTACGGTCCGTGGATGGCAACCGTAGGTTGCACCTGCAACTTTTCAAAATCTGCATTTTGGTTTATTTTCGGATACGGGGTGTTACAGTGCACCAGCATATGGAATGAAAATCCTAAGTCTCTGCTGGACCTTTAGAATTGGCTTGGGGTCCCACCAATGCAAACCTAACTTTCTTCCTATTTAGATTTGGCATTCCAAACTCAACGGAACTATTGTTACTTTCAAAAGATGTCCTCTTGACAAAAACTAGGTCCCACACCCAAGCCTCGCTTTGGCCAAAAACCACTAGGTAGTTCAAAATGGGTTTGTAACTCTCGGGATTTTAACTAAGGGTCCATCAAAATCATAGTCGATGTTCCGGAGCTAATAGATCCATCATAATTGCATTCTGAGGTCGTTCACCTGAAGTTTTGACCAAAGTAAACTGTTCAAACTTAGAAGCTTTAAAACACAGAAACTTGCATAAAAACCAAACAAACGATCAAGTGGTCGAGCTATCAGTCCTATCAAGTCATAAATAATTTAGGATCGCTATAAAAAAAGCTTTAAACACCGAAAATGATGCAATAATGAGGAAATGACCTAGAGTGTCAATACAATAATTGTTTCTTATACTATCCTTGTCATTAAATATCTATATAAAGTATTAGTAATTAAATTCAAGTTGTCAAAACATAATAATTAATAAAATTAGTTTACTAAATAAATTCTTAATAATACTCCCTTCATTTCATATTACTTGGCCCCTATTGACTTGGCATACCCTTTAACAAAATTTTAATTAAAGGGTTGCAGTGGTGAACCACGGACCACCAGCACGGGCCGTGGTCTGACCTACGGTCCGTGGATGGCAACCGTAGGTTGCACCTGCAACTTTTCAAAATCTGCATTTTGGTTTATTTTCGAATACGGGGTGTTACAGTGCACCAGCATATGGAATGAAAATCCTAAGTCTCTGCTGGACCTTTAGAATTGGCTTGGGGTCCCACCAATGCAAACCTAACTTTCTTCCTATTTAGATTTGGCATTCCAAACTCAACGGAACTATTGTTACTTTCAAAAGATGTCCTCTTGACAAAAACTAGGTCCCACACCCAAGCCTCGCTTTGGCCAAAAACCACTAGGTAGTTCAAAATGGGTTTGTAACTCTCGGGATTTTAACTAAGGGTCCATCAAAATCATAGTCGATGTTCCGGAGCTAATAGATCCATCATAATAGCATTCTGAGGTCGTTCACCTGAAGTTTTGACCAAAGTAAACTGTTCAAACTTAGAAGCTTTAAAACACAGAAACTTGCATAAAAACCAAACAAACGATCAAGTGGTCGAGCTATCAGTCCTATCAAGTCATAAATAATTTAGGGTCGCTATAAAAAAAGCTTTAAACACCGAAAATGATGCAATAATGAGGAAATGACCTAGAGTGTCAATACAATAATTGTTTCTTATACTATCCTTGTCATTAAATATCTATATAAAGTATTAGTAATTAAATTCAAGTTGTCAAAACATAATAATTAATAAAATTAGTTTACTAAATAAATTCTTAATAATACTCCCTTCATTTCATATTACTTGGCCCCTATTGACTTGGCATACCCTTTAACAAAATTTTAATTAGATGTGTATTTTATTAAACTAACATTATTAATGATGCTTTGGTTCGAGTGTGTTTGGTAGGAAGGAAAATATTTTTCATGAAAAATATTCTCATAGAGAATGCTTTATCGGAAAACAAGTGAATTTATTACTCTCTCTTTTTTTGGTGTTTGGTAAGTAAGCAAAAAAATATCATCTCAAGAATATTTACATGTAATCTAACACAACAGTATCATGGTGGGAAGGCGTGGGGCCTCAAGGTTAGGGTGGATAGTCAAGGGGTGGGGTTTGGGGCATTGGGTGTATGGGAGGAGACAATGAACTTTGAATATAATTTATGAAACTTGGTTTTCCTACTTTCATTAAGAAAGTCATTTTCCTCATTTTTAAGGAATTTGTTTTCCTAGAGAAAATATTTTCAAAAACTTTTGTCCAAGCAAACATGGGAAAATTAAAAAAACACTTTCAGAAAATATTTTCCTCCATACCAAACACAACGATCTCCCTATTATTATTTTATGTAGATATTTAATACTAAAAGTAGTATGGAAAAAAAGTAATAAAACTCCCTTGATTTACTAAATTGAAACTCCTCTGTTTCATATTACTTGGCCGTCATACTAAAATTAAATATTTTATTTTACTAGTTCATTTTAGCAAATCAAGGAAGTTTTATTACTTTTTTCTCATACTACTCTTAGTATTAAATGACTATATAATGTTGTAGAAGTCTGATTATTTTAAAACATCATTAATAAGATTAGTTTAGTAAAATGAGTCTCCAAGTAAAATAAAATTAAGAAATACACTAGGTCAACAGAGGCCAAATAATATGAAATAGAGGAAGAATTCTTTTAACGGGATTGTCAAGTCAAACTTAAGATTAAAAAAAGATTGAAACAGGGGAGTATTATTTTTTCTTAAACAAACTTTGACCACATAGTCAAAGAAAAAATCTAAAGGAACTTCTATTATTAAAAATGTACTTGAGAACATTAAATATAAGTCAAAAGGACTTGGTTCTTTTTCTTCGATTTTGTATCATTCATTTTTTAATTTGCTAATATTGGGCTATTGGCTAATGGCTACTATAAAGACTAAATTTATTTCTCAACAAGCTCATAAAACAACTCATGCATTAGAATAGCTCATCTTATACGAGTTCAATTTAGAGCTCAAAATTACCAACATGAACTGTGGTGCATTGGTGGGACTGTTTTAGCCTTAATCAGAGGTCTCAGGTTCGAGCCTTGAGTATGGAGAAAATCTTGTTGGGAGCACCACCCAGGAATGGGCCTTGCAGTGCGTGATTCGGATTTAGTCAAAGCTCTAATGTGGGCTCCGTACACCAAATGCGAAACCAAAAAAAATATGGAGCTCAAAATTATCGTTCCATAAGTTTACTCATCTTGTTCAAGTAGTTAATCCCCAACTAATTAAGCACAATTGGTTATATAATTAAGCATTATAGCTGACCGGATCTATATACATCTCACTGGTTACAAAGCTTTGTAATCTAATTTAACTCATTTTTTCTTCATTCATCAATCAATAAATGATTTTTTACCAAAAGTATTTAGTATGAAATTTGATTATATTTTACTAATGTATGTTCTTTCAAATTCGAAACAAACACAACAACTTCTTCAAAATGTTTACAAATGTATCGAATAGTTCAAAATGCATCCGCCATTAAACTTTTATATTGTGCACCTGGTTGGTTTTCTATAGATTACTATAAGAATTGACTAAGACCTCATTTGTTTGCATTTAATGAAGGTCTGAATCTAAATGGTTCAGACATTAGATCATTATGTGCATTTGTTCTCATTAAAATTTAAGAACTTAATTGGTCTGAATATGTCTTGATCATTAAGATCTAGAATAGAAGCTTAATATATTCTTGTGTGGATAATATTCAATTATTCATCATCACTCTGTCTACTATCACGAGCCACCACCACTAACAACATTTACCATCACCATCACCAGCACTACCATTGTCAACCACCATTACCACCGTTTACCACCAACCACCTCTGCCATCACAACCACCAACATTGCTAACAGCTACTGTCAACTACTACCACACTTACCTCCTTCATCACTACAACTATATCCATTGCCACCATCACCTCCATCTTTATAGTCGTCTCCACCTACACCACCAGTATCATCACTATCTTCACTACAGTCAATTCTTACTACCAACAAACTTTTTCATCATAACTAGCACTACTGTCAACTACCACCATACATTCTTCGATCACCACCACCGTCTCCGCCACCTCCACCACTAATATCAGCCACTACCACCACTATGATCAGTATCTACTACCAACCACATAACTGCCAACTACCACAGACACATCATCAACCACCACACATTCTTCAGCCACCACCATCAACACCACTAACTACTAACATCAACCAACTTCATCATTACAATCACCAATACCACTATCAATTACCACGATTCTGACAGTCACCATAACACCGGTCACATCCACCGTTACAACTATCACTGCTATCATAATTACTAGTCATTAACAACAACTATTACCATCAGTACACCACTACAAACTATCTTCACCATCACTACCAAACATAAGTGTTTTATTTTTTTAATCAAGTAATGAATTAATTTTATTTGAATTATATATTTATTAAAACAAGTAATTTTAATCATTCAGTGTTCAGATCTAGAAACAATATCTTAATCATTAAGATGTGCATTCAAATTTAGACGTATAAGTCTTAATGAAAACAAACGAGGCTTAAGAATGTCTAATAGATCAGGCCTACCTGGAACTGGATCAGACTGGATACCCAAAATTAAACCAGAATGGGCTGGTCCACATAGGGATTGCGCTGAGTTATATAATAAGCTGGACCCTCACGGGTTCATTTGGGGTGCCAATGGATGAGGATCAGTAAACATGATAAAGTCTCATCAAATACAGAACTAATTAATTATATTGATTCAATGGTAACTTTAATTTTACATTTTCTGGATAATTATAACAACAAAAAACACACTATTGGTGTTGATTACATGCTGAAATAGTAATTTGCGAAATTATATTTTTCGTCAGACTATTATTTCTAAATACATGTATCTGAAAAATTACATGCATATATCTCTGGTACACACAAGTCAGAAGCGGCCTTATTTTGGGTATTTAAAAAAGAAATATAACTAATTCATATTAAATAAGGTCCGATTCACTGTAAAGACTCTTGAGGATATAGTGTATCATTTTGAACTAATAGAATTGATCAAAAATTCAAATTATCTCCTCAATTTTGTTCATCACAGAAATATTATTGTTTCTTTTCTATAATTTCTCTTCAATTTCAAATTCAGTGTATTGTTCAATTTCGTCAAAATCATTGTATTTGGGATTCTGAATGAAAAACAGAGAAGTGTTTGAGACATTTTGAAATTAGATACTATGATTTGATTGATGCTATTTATTCAAAACGATTGAAAATCGATGAATTTAGAAAAGAATAGAAATTAGATACACTTCTAAAGGGAATCCAACATCAATGGAGATTCAAAATGAAATAAGAATGAGACTATTTATGGAGTTGAAGATATTCATATTGTACATAACGACATAAATCTTTAATTGCAAAAGTAATTTGTAAATTACTTTTTAATCAGATACAACCTTATGTTTCTAACCGCGGTCGATAATATTGAAGCATGGTGTGTGATCGACATGTATTTTGATTATATATTATCGATAATAATCTATGTTGGTCAGACTCTTCAAAAATGTCAAGGGATACATGTCGGATTCGCCAAAAGTAAGTGTATTCTTGGAGAATTCAACACGGATACGATATCAAAAGTGAAGAATCCACAAATCACAAAGTAGTTTAAGTTAAGCAGTTATATAAGGATAAAGCCACTATTGTTGTTGTGATGGTGAAATATGACATTGATCATCTGTCTGTTCAGAATTTAAAAAAAATAAAGACAAAAAATTTAGTTTTGTTTATCTAATATTAACTATAAATATACTAGTATATTTGTCCGCGCTTCGTGTGGTTATAAGAAAAACTTAAATATATTTTAAAATAACTAATTTCACTATTTGATAAATGTTTTAATAAATAATATAATAAAAGAGAGAAACACAAATTAAAATACGACTTCGATATTACTTATTCAGAAAAATTGCTAAAAATAATTTTTCATACTGATAAAATATTTGAAAATATAAATGTTGATATGAAAAGTTAAAAGGTTGTTCTCTCTCAATCTTATATTATAATATTATCGTGGTAATTATTATAAATAAATTGGAGTAATAACTGTACAAAGGATAACACTTTCTTTAATGTAGAAAAATAAAGAAACTTTTATTTACTTTCAATAATAATAAATTTATTATACATTAATCATATATTCACATTTATTATGGTAAAAAGAAAAAAGAAAAAAAATATTACTCTTATTATCCTTATTTACACTCCATTTATGTTGTTAAGAAGAAAATTAATTTATATATATGATATATTTTTAACACTTTTAACAAAAATTTGTTATTGAGAAAATTAAATTAAGAAATTTAAAGTTTTTCTCAAAAAAAAGAAAAGAGTTAAGGAAATTATTTGTTTTAGTTATATATTAGCATACATATAAATTAAATCATTTATTTATAAATATTTTATAATGCGCCTATTTATAGGACAACAATATGAAATATTAAATGATATTATGAATATGATTATTAATATAATTTAAGAGTTGTGATCATCAAAAGTCATTAAAGTACCAAACATAAAGACACTTGAATTTTTATATTAAAAATTATGAATCAATGAAGGAGTAGTAATTGATACATTCATTTTTGTACAAAAATAAGAAATAAATAAACAGAAAATTTGTCAAAAAAATGAGAAAATCAAAAGATAAATAAGATTATTGGCCAAAGAAATGTGCTACATCACTTTTCTTTTATCTAGATAATTCTTATGTTGGTAAAGAAAATAGATTGAGAGAGAACAACTCTACTAAATCATTTTTATCCTAAACAAATACTTTTGTATTTCAATTTCTAACCAAACATATTGTAATAGTGATCTTTCAAAATCTCTTGAGAACTTCTAATATTAATCATAAAAAAAACTAAATATATGAAGACTACAAAGTTCCATATCAATAAACATCTTTTTATAAATTAAATTATACAATCTCGATTTGGTACCGCTCCGCGGCCCGCACCGAAACAGTGCTTTACCCCTAGATGTCCAGTCAATTGTTGTGCCTCAATGCATTTCGCAGAGAACCAGCTAGCTCTGGGTTCGAGTGACATTTCACCCTTAACCACAACTCATCCGCTGATTCTTCAACATTAGTCTGTTCGGACATTATAAAAATTATGAATTAACTTTACATTCTCATGTTCTATCATAATAGTTATTAAAAGTTGATTTACATGACTACAAAATTATATATACATGCTTTATTGAGTAGCATACATGTGTGTTGACTTTCTTTTCAGCTTCTATTTTCAAAAATATCCTGACATAAAAACAAAATAAGTTAATCATACAACAACAACAATAACGACAAAATATAAAAATGAAGTTAACTAATCAAATAAAAACTTTAAAGAATATTTAATTATGAGTTAAAGATAAAGGAAGGATGTTGTTGTCAACATTACATAATGCTCCAAAAACTACAAAAAGAAGAAAAAAAAATCTCTATAAACTACAAAGAGAAGCAAAGAGAAAAAATCAAATAGTTTTTTTCTAAAAAAATGTGATTCATATTATCATGAATTCAAAAATAATAATATTGAATATAATTGCAACAGAGAAAAAGTGATAACCATATTAGGCACATCAAATAGTTTACCTTGTAAAATCGAACTGCACAGAGATATCTAACAATCTTCATCCTACAAAATCAGATCAAAGAAGACAAAAAATTAACCAATAAAAGAGATAAAAGATGAAGAATAAGAAAAAATATAAAAAATATGAAAGGTTATAAGTGTGATTTTGAGATGTCATAAATTTGTATATTAAATTATTTGAGGGTTATGAATATGAAAGGTTAGGAGTTATGAAATTTATTAATATTTATTAAGAGTAAAATTTATGTAATTGAAGAGGTAAGAAAATAAAATAATTGAAAGAAATAAGAGAAAAATGCCAATAAAATCACAAAAAAAGATAAATAAGAATGAAGCTCTTAGAGAGCGCCACATCACCGTTTTCATATTCAGCTTTATTATAATATATAGATTTGATCAAATGTATATTATAGATAGACGTACTACTGATTTGATAAACGCCCTATCTTGCATTACCTATCATTTACTTGATTATGTATTTAAAATTTAAATTTTGTTACATATATATTCTCATATATAGTATTTCTGAGAAATTAAATAATCTTAATTTTGCAATTGATTTTAATATAAAATTATGGCTCTACCATTGCTAACATATATAAGTACCTGTGAACACTTGCATATGTAGACAGTTATAATAGACTAGGAAATTCGACCGCGCTTCACGTAGTTATGAAATATATATGTAAATTTATTTTAAAAAATAATTATGATACAAAAAATAAAAAATCAATTATAGAAATAAGAAAAATGATAAAATCACAATACAAATATTTTTTTAGAATTAGAGCTTAAGTGAATTACATTTTTATTATAAAATGTTTTTCATAAAAAAAAGACTACTTTATTAAGAAAAAAATTCATATATTATGATGTTAATACATAAATTTCGAATAAACATATTTAATGACTTGATTTTTTTTCTTATTTTTGTCAAATGATAAATTTACTATCCGATGAATCTTCCTTTAGTTCGAAAAAATAAATGATGAAACTAAAAATAGGAGAAAACAGAGATAAATATTTCTATTTCATTTCTTCTTCAATATTTAATCCTTTCTTTGTCCTTGTTTTTTCTCTTATTATCATTGTCTAAATAATTATTATTCTCTATTTTTCATTATCATCTAAATAAACCTCTATTGCTAATTTTTCGTATATATCTTATATTATTATGGTGATTCATTAGAAGTAGAAGAAATTAACAAATTTAAATGGTTCTTCACCATAAGAAATACCTAATAATTCCGTATTTCAATACTTAATATACATTTTTTTGAGCCACGAGTAATAAAATTTAAACGTCTGTTAGCGTAGTTAGTTGTGTTCTAACAAAGTTACAAATAACTAATTTGAACCTAAATGAAAATGTAATTTAGTAAAATTAAAAAATTTATAAGAACCTAAATTTTAAAAAATATATAGAGAGAGAACATATGAAAAAGTAAGTAAAAAGAGAAAAATAACAACACAATTTTGTGAAGTCCTTAATCACAAAAACAAAGATGATAAAAAATCATATAATCAATGCAATTATTTTTGAGCTTTTATTAGGCACCCCTTCTATCCATATCCAAGGGCCTTTTCATGGAGTCAAACTAAAGTATAAATCTGATACTATAACAATAATATTGAATATCGCTATTTCAAATATGGAATAAAAATAATAATTTTGAGTAGGAATCTAATATTTTTTCCATTTTTATTTCTTCTTTATGTTTTTCACATAGTTCCATAAACCATCGTTGCAAGAATTTCATTCTAGCTCCTAAGGTATCTGTTAATTCTGCTTCATTCCAACTTTTTATTATTTTTGAATTAAAAGGTTCTGGTAATTTTGTAAAATATAATTTTCTTATTTCTTTACTTTCTTCTGTGTTATATGTTCCTTTATAATAGTATTCTCTAAATGCACATGTATATTCATCTATGTAACACATATTACATATTGCTAATTTTGTCATTAGATTCCGATTTATGATTTTTTCTTTATTTTGTTCTTCTACTTCTGTTGTCATACTACTAAATTCATTTCCTATAGCTACTTCATATTTATATAATATTTCTATAGTTGTAGTAGCTAATTCGCCATTAGATTTTTTATTACTTCTTAGCGTTTTTAAACTTTCATCTGATAAATTTTGTAGCCATAATTTTACTGTTCCTATAAGCATTCTTTCTATATATCCTGGTGTCTCTATTATTACTATTTTGTTATCTATTAATTGTTTTGATATATCCTATCCATAATTGGATTGTTTTATTTATATCTGCTACACAGTCTAAATCTAAAAAATTATGTCATTCAGTTATTGGTTTAAGTGTCCATTTTTTATTTAATCTTTTATCCCATATAGTTTTTTCTCTATCATATTGTTCATAGCTTTTATTATAATATTTTGGATTTAAATCTTTTGAGTTTTTTACTCCTGATGTGCTAGGTTTTTCATCCATGTCTATGTCTCCTGTATTTATTTCTAAATTCTTTGTATTATCTATGTTTGCTAAAAGTTTCGTATATGTTTCGCTTATTTTTGAATGTTGTTCTAGATCATCGTCGTTTATTTCATCAACTCTTATTTCGGGTAGATTATCTTGGTTATTTTCTTCTTTTTCTTCTAATTCATCTTCTAGTTGCAATTTTTCTTTAAATTTAATTATCTCATTTGTTAATTTTGTTTTTTATTCTTTTTCTTTTTATTTTATTTCATACATTTCTTTTAATATTGCTAGCTCTTTTTCTAGCTCTATCATTTTGGTATTTTTTACTTCTAATTTTTGTACTTCCTTTTTTGCTTGTTGTTTTATTTTTTCAATTTTCGTTTTTCTATCTATTTCTTCATTTTCTTTTGTTATTCTTATCATAGCAGTTAAACTATCTTCTAGTTTTACCGTTTCTTTTTCTTACATTAGACTTATATTGTCACCTATTTTCTTATATCTTCTTCCTAGATTAGAAAATTTTATCTTTATTTTTAATCCGTCATAGTTTTCATATGTTTTTTCATCTATTGCGTATTCTTCCTTATTCATTTATAGATTGTGTTGAAGTTTATATTCTAAGTTATTTATTTGTATTTCTAGCTATAAAATAGTCTTTCTTTGTGCTATTATAGATTTGTGACAAATTCCTTGATTTAATTTTTCATTATCAGTTTTTGTGATATTGAGTTGTTTATATTCCGGATATAATTTGTTTAATTTTCTTTCTTATTCTTCTTAACTTTCTACTAGTATGTTTTTCCCTATATTTCTTATCATCCATAGCTCTGATACCATTTTTCGGTGCGGAACTGGTAGTTGAGGGATTCATGGAAGTGGTAGTGTGGTAGGTGAATAATTTATTTTAAAGATTTTATTATAATCTTCTTTTGCTAAGTGCATTTTTTGGTGCAGAATTCATGGTAAAATATAATAATATTTATTGTAATATTCTTCCAATAGTTGTTTTAATTTGAATATTTCTTTAATATTATTTATGATATATTCTAGATATAACATATCTTGGGTTCTTTGGTACATATATAAATTTTCCTCCATTAATTGTTCTAATAGTTTTAATCTTCCATAGATTCTATCCAATATTGTAAATATTCGTAGTTCATTTTAATCTGAATTTATTTCTAAATCATACCACTCTATTCTTTCGGAGCCTAAATCATGTAGGTCTATTTCATACCATTGGTGGTTTAATATATCTTCTGATTCGTTATCATTAAATATGTTTTCCCATATGGTTCTTCTTAATTCATTTATTTTTATATCTTTAAGTATATATAAGATTAAAGTTTCATAGTTTTTATCATTTCATCATGAACGTATGTAGTCACGTTCTTTATTATGCAGGTTTTTTTATTTCAAATTATTCCTTCCTATCATATTCATAATTGATTAAATTCATATTAGATCATTATGAACTAGATTATCTGTTTATCATGTTCTCTTGTCACTACTAGCATTGTACTTTAGCAGATACTTCCTTCTTATCAGCGCCTCAACTTTGTTTACTCCATTAAACGGCTTTCCTCGCCTACCGGTTTCAACATTAGGATGACATAGTATAGAAGTTTTCTCCCTGTTTTCAGTGTGCTAATAAACTAGAAATCATGATTCAAATAGTTCCTATATCATACCATTGTTGGTTTAATATATTTTCTGATTCGTTATCATTAAATATTTTTTCCCATATGATTCTTCTTAATTCAATTATTTTTATATCTTTAAGTATGTATAAGAGGAAAAAAAATACAATAAAAAAAATAGACAAATATCTTGAAATATTAAAGTAGTGAATATTGAGACTTTTAATTTTTTGTAACAAAGAATAATAATGAGTGTAAATAATTTTTCCAACATTTAAGTATAACAATAAATAGAGGAGTAGTAGTTGATATATTTTTTTTTTTTACAATAATAAGTAAATAGAAAAATATGAAAAATTGTGGAAAAAAGATAAATAGAATCTTTGGTCAAAGAGAGGTGCAGCTTCATTTCTCTATGAGATTTTTAAGTACAACAATATGTAATAGCTATTAGAAATGTATCATAGATAATATACTTTCAGGCATGGAAAAAGTTTAGATATTGGAATCAAAACAATACATTAATGAATCTTTAAAATATTGAAAGCATTATGATCATCTCTCTTGATGATTCTTGCAACATAATTAAACTTCCTTCTTCATTTTGATGGTCTTGTACTAAATTAATGTGAACATCTCTTTATAATGAATCTTTGAAGAATATATCTTTGATCTTTATCAAAGTGAAGAACATATCATGTCACTATCTTTTCTATGATTTCTTATGAAAAAGATGAAGAATAATTTTTATTTTTTTAAAGAGAAAAAAACTACACTATTAGAAAGAAAGAATGAGAAAAAAAAACTACACTAATAGAAAGAAAGAATGAGAAAAATGAAAAATGAATATTCAACATCTCCATGGATGATTGTAATTTATAGATTTGATAATCCATAAGAATAAGTTGAAGAGACATGTTATTTAAGTAGAGAATATGAATAGATGGAGGTTTTTTGTAACTCATTAGATTAAATTAGAATAGTAAATATGATTGTTTGTTTTAATTTAATAAATAAAATATTTAATGAAAAGAATTAAGAAAAAAAATATCCAAAAAGGAGAAAAAAGAATGGAGGCCATAGAGAGGTGCCACATCACCTTGTTTATGTTTCTCCTTTATATTATATATATATATATATATAGATTTTAATTTTAGATACATTAAAAAGAGATATAACTATTAATCAAAAAAAAGTTGGAGGATGTAAATTATCATTTGTATATGGCGTAGTTGACTCGATATATATTTTATTTTGGAAAAATCCTTTTGGCCAGGAATTTTTATTCATAATGGCCAGAATGGCACATTCAAACTTTAAACAGGTTTATTTTCTGCATTATTACCCTTATTTAAATTTAAATTTATTAATTAACTAGTAAATTTGACCGCGCTTTGTGCAGTTTATAAAAAAATCAATAAATTGAAAATAATATTTTTATAACTTCATATAGCGGAAACAAATTTTAATTTTATTATATTATTTAAAATACAAAAACAATATTTTTATTGGTGTTAGATGAACTTCATTTAAAAATAAGTAAATTTACATTTCAAATAAAAGAAAAATGAAATAAAACCTAATAAAACTAAAATCATAAAAACACAAACACACAACATATTTTTTAACAAAGTGAAGTACATATGACATTATTAGACATATTTGATATAATCTTTGAGACAATATATTGAAAGGAGCACACATTTTTTTCTTCAAAAAATTGATGAATGTATAATAATGTAGTTGTCTAAACAATGATACTCGCTCATGGCAATGAAAAACTTGCATAATTATGCTTTCTAAACTCATTTAGCACACTTCTATGGTGACAATAGAGAGAATGATTGATAATTTAATTTAGGAATAACTTCACCAAGTAAGAGGACTCCTATAATTGCCATACAAACATCTAATGTAACAAAATATTGTGAAAATTTATGATTACCATCGAGATAAATTCTCAACTCCTACTTGTACGTGAATCCCTAGTATTCTCCCACAAATTTTCTCATCAATCATCTCAATTTGTTCTTTGTCTCATGGATGACTTTGTATTCCACATTAGTTAGTCCACTTGCCAAACACATTCTATCAAAAAAGAAAAAAAACTTCAACATACATAATTTCACAATACATTATGAGAATTAAGGTGATCAAGAAGTCAAATAAGAGATTGGACATATCAAAGAGAATTTAATTAGTGTCGTTTGGGTTTCATATGTGAAGCGTGAAAAATTATAAATCAATTCACCTTTTGTCTTGAAATAAATCACATTCCACATTTCTTCAAATCTTATTCTTTTATCATCAAATAAGAGATTGGACATATCAAAGAGAATTTAATTAGTGTCGTCTGGATTTCATATGTGAAGAGTGAAAAATTATAAATCAATTCACCTTTTGTCTTGAAATAAATCACATTCCACATTTCTTCAAATCTTATTCCTTATCATCAAATCATGTCTATTATAATGATCATCTCTGAAAAAAAAGAAAATAAAAATGTTAAACTAACAATCCAGTTAAAAACAAATATAGTAACTAAAATAAATGAATTAAAAATCAAAATACTTTCATTAGTCAAAGGAGGATATATGAGTTATTTAATTTGCACATGTAACAATAAAAGTATATGTGAGTTTCTTTTTTCTTACGGAATATATATTATCTTTATATCACATTAATTAAGGAGTATATCAAATCTTTTTCTCCTAATAATAATCCAACATAATCTGCACAATATTATTTTAATAAAGATCAAACAAACAATGTGGCATAGTAATGAAGTGTAAAAAATAATATGAACCTTATTTGAGTATTCTATATTAATATTAGTATTATATTACAAAGAGAGTAGTCAACCTTGATATTAAGACAATTGTATTATAAGAAATGACTTTCTTGATTCAAGACATCCCTAAAAAAGGTGCATAATTATTAATATTTATTTAAAAGATCTAAGTTCCAAAATGAGCGAGTGTCCAAAGAACAAACAAGGTAGTGGTAATGGGGGCAATAGAGCCCAATCTTCTTCAGTTGCTCCACCAGACAAAGCTGCACCTAGAGGAGTTACTTTAGGGGCAGGTGGAGGAGCAAACTGTCTGTATGCTATTACTAGTTGCCAAGAGAAAGAGAATTCGCCAGATGTTGTCACTGGTATGATCAAAGTCATTAATTTTGATGTTTATGCTTTGCTAGATCCAAGAGCGATTCTATCTTTTGTGACTCCTTATGTTGTGATGAATTTTGATGTTCTTCCTGAGAAACTTCTTGAGCCCTTTAGTGTTTCTACACCTCTTTGTGAGTCTATTCTAGCTGAGAGAGTTTATCGTGATTGTGTCATTTCTGTCAATCATAAGTGCACCATGGCTGACTTAATCGAGTTGGACATGGTAGATTTTGATATCATTCTAGGTATGGACTGATTTCATGCCTGCTATGCCTCAATTGATTGTAGGACTCGATTAGTCAAAATCCAGTTTCCTAATGAGCCAGTTATAGAGAGGAGGAGTAGTTCAGCAGTGCCTAAGGGTCATTTTATTTCGTACCTTAAGGCTAGAAAGTTAGTTTCCAAGGGGTGTGTCTATCAGTTAATCTGAGTTAATGACTCTAGTGTTGAGACACCTTATATTCAATCAGTTCAAATTGTGAGTGAGTTTCTAGAAGTCTTTCCATATGATCTTCTCGGAGTCCCTCCTGGGAGAGAAATAGACTTCGGTATAGATATTATTCTTGATACTCGTCCTATCTCTATTCCGCCATATAGAATGACACCAGCAGAGTTGACATAGTTAAAAAGCAGTTGAAAGATCTCATTGAGAAAGGTTTTATTTGGCCAAGTGTCTCACTTTGGGGTGCTCCGATCTTATTTGTGAGAAAGATCGAAAAGGTCTATCTTAGAATGTGCATAGATTACCGTCAATTGAACAAGGTTACTATCAAGAATAAGTATCCTCTTCCGAGAATTGATGATCTTTTCGATCAACTTTAGGGTGCCACTTGTTTTTCTAAGATAGACCTCAGATCAGGCTATCATCAGTTGAGAGTAAGAGAAAGTGATATCCCTAAGACAACATTTAGGACCCGTTATGGTCATTATGAGTTTCTAGTCATGTCATTTGGTTTGAATTTTCACGCCTCAAGCCTAGACCCTAGGCGGAACTGGTACTCAAGAATCATTACTGGCCCCAAGCGAACCCTTGGCCTGACTTAACTCTTAGTGGAAGACTTAAATGACAAGAAACAGTCTCAAAAGATAACTCATGCAATAACTTAGAATGTCTTAAAAGAAATATTCGACTAGCCAAAATGGCAACTCAAGTCTTAACATAAACAACTGAAAATGGAAAGACTAATAAACTATAACTATCCGTCTATGAAGCCTCTAAAACTATGAGAGATGTTGGGACAAGACCCCCCGATCATCCTAACAACTGAAATAACAAAGCAATAAAAAAGGATCCTCCAAAAAGCAATGAGGCTCACCAACTGACTATGAGTGCTCAACTGGATCAACAAAGCACTGGATGTTGATCCTGGTTACCCATATCTGCATCATAAAATGATGTAGACCAAATGACATCAGTACATTGAATGTACGAGCATGCGAGGGGAAAACTAAACATGACATAAACTCGAATTGAATTCTGAAAGAAACACTTACCTCAGCTTTACACAACTCATGGATACTCAACTCAATACAAAAATAAACAATAATAAAGATGTAGTTTATATAAATCATTTGAACAGTAAATAACAACTCAATGTATTGGAGAAATACAATAGCAACTTAATTTATGTATATAATAAAGTAATATAATTCTTTAGGAGTTTCTCTAACTGACAACCATCACTATGAGCTATTTGATGATACACATCTCGCCCACGCTGTCAGAACTGTCCTATAACTTGTCGGGATATAAAACGCCTCTACTAAGTGGATCTACTAGTCTATGCTAAAAACCATTAAGGAATAATTTAAAAAGTATGACCCTTTCTATACCCACGTTGGCTACATGGTTTATGGAGACTTGAGTTATTATGAACTCGTCCTCATATCGGTGCTCAATACTACTCCAAAAATATACTCAGATCATATGTTTAAAATATAATTCTTTATCTGTGGTTTGAGGTTATTACTCAAAAAGCTTATCTCTTAAAAGAGATGGAACTCAAAACTACTCATGAAAACTCATTTGGAAATCAGTGTTTCCTTTTATCTTAATTATGAAAACATTTGCTCTTTGGGAATACTTAGTCCCCATATACTCTTTTGAAGAAATGAACTTCACTTTTTACTCTTTACTCAACTCAAAACTCAAGTCTTAAAACAAGTATAAAGCATTTGCAAAAAACTTTTAAAACGACTATAAGAACTTTCTAGACATGTGATATACCGTGAGTTTACGGTATTTCTAATACATTTAACTTACAAGTTGTGTGTGTCTAGGGCCTTATCGTATTGGTTTTTATGTGTCTTATTATGTTTTTGCAGGAAAGATGTTCAGGCGTAGAAGTATGGAGACAACTGATCAAAGTGCAGAAAAAGAGCCTTCACGAAGACGATCTACGGACCGTAGGCCCATTGACGGTCCGTAGGTGATGACCATAGATCAGCAGCCAAGGGACGGATGACAAATCAGGAAAATCTGACCAACTGTGGAACCACGGTGTCAATTGACGGTCCATAGATCGATCTACGGATCATACTGGTCAAATCGTAGAAGGAGACTGCGAGGGTTCCAGTACCTAATTTTTGAAGATGCTAAGTATGGAGCTACGGAGGGGATTGACGGATCGTAGATCAATCTACGGACCGTACTGCCAGTCCGTCGTTTGCTTCAGAGAGGCTGATGTTTGAGAGCTGAAATATTTTCTAAGTCCTGGCTGACGGAAGGGACTTACGGACCGTAGATCCATCGACGGTTCGTAAGTCAGTCTCGTGGATTGAAGACGCGTACCCGAACAAACTTTCCTTAAATTGTTTCCTTTTTAAATTAGGATTTGTTTTTCTATAAATAGGGCATGTAAACCTCGTTTTTAGGGGTTAGACATTATTATTCTAGTTTTATTGGGTGACTTTGGAGATTGAATTACAATCTTAGCAATTATTAATTTTACAAGTTCGTTTTGAAGATTTTTGGCTTTGCAACTCAAGTTGAATTTCTGGGTTTATTATTCTCTTTACATAAGTTCATGATTTCTTTATTTAAAATTATGAATTGTGTTCTTGCTAATATGAGTAATTAAATCCACAACTAGGGTTGTGGGAACCATGAGCGATTAACAAAATATGAATAGTAAATAAGTAATTCATGAATAGTGTTTTGCATGCATTGATAATTCTTTCGTTTAGAATTCTTTTTAACGGTGGCCAACGTTAGAACTCGCCTTGTTGCTACTTGCCGGATCAAAGAGGTAATCAACAAGAAAAGAATTATCAACATAGATTTAGTGTGATACTATCTAATAGACTAGTATCGATTGGTGCGAAGTAATAACTAAGCCAAACATCGATTATGATGTCTAATATGAGGTAAAGGTAAGGGTTAGTAAATTATACACACGTAGCCGGATCAAGGTGCGGGGTGAAATTCTCTAGATGCCGGATCAAGAATTTAGAGATACCTAACTTATCACTTTGCATGTAATACACTAGAAAAGGATTGCTGTTACTAGGATTATTGCGTTATGAGCTTGTGGGGAACACGTATACCCTAGTTATTTCTCTTATCTTGATAACAACAAAAAATTGAGTTTTGTTTGCTTACTGATTTCTTACTGAATTCTTATTATTTGTTTCATATAAACAAACCCCCCCTTTTAATTACTTGTTTCTGGAAGTTTTTGACTAATTGAATATAATTATCGGTTAAAGTAAAGTCTAAACCATTTTTCCTCGTGGGATCGACTCCAACCTACAAGTTGGGTTCTCTACTTGATAACGATCGCTTATACTTCATATGGTGATTGTACATATGCACAGATTTCTAAAAAATTAGAGAGGATCTCTCGCAACAATAAAGCATGGAGCACTAGGAGAGTAGATACTGGGAGAAACACATTTGCCGTTCATAATGCAACTGTCAACTCTGCAGATGATATTCGTGAGGAGATGGCTCAGATGAGGACAGAGTTGGGGTTGGTACTGAAGCATGTGAGCGGAGGAGCAGAAAAGGTAAATGCTGTGAACTACTTAACAAGAACTCCACCACCAGTTGAGGAGTGTTACTATGAAGAGGACACTTACCCGGTGAATGATCAGACGGGGGGTTTCCGACCAAATGCCCAAGGATCCAACACAGAAAATTGGCGCCAAGGTCAAGGAAACCAAGGTCGGAACTATGGAAATTACAACCGAGAGGGTCACTATGTCCGGGAAGGGAACTTCAATCGCGACAACAACTATAACAGGAACAATTATGGTAACAGAAACGATCGGGTTAGACCCTATGTTCCCCCTCAAAATCGAGAATCTGGTGCTAGGGAAGCTGGAGGTAATTTGGCGCGGATTGAAGATATGATGCAAAAGATGATGAGAAGGTTTGATGCAACTGATGAGAATGTGAAGGAGATGAGAAACGACTTATCTGGCATTGATCAAAAGGTTGATGCCCATGCAGTGTCAATAAAGCATCTGGATCAGCAGATGACTCAGTTGTCTACAATAGTGAACCCACGTCAACTTGGCACTCTTCCTAGCAACACCATCCAAAATCCCAAGAATGATGGTCGTTGTATGACAATTACTACTCGATGAGGTAAGCAAACCATAGATTCACCTATGCCGTCTGTGGTGGATACTGAGATTAGAAAAGCAGATGATGCGGTGAAAGTTAGAAAGGATTCTGAGACTGCGACAGAACAAGAGGCTGAGATACCTCAGAAAGTGGTCCCCATACCTAGACCGCCACCACCTTTTCCACAGAGGTTAGTGAAGAAGACTGAAGATAGTAAATATCGCAGGTTTATCACTATGTTGAAACAACTTTCTATCAATGTCCCTTTGATAGAAGCATTGGAGCAAATGCCTGGGTATGCCAAGTTTATGAAAGATCTGGTGACAAAGAAAAGGTTTGTGAGTTTTGAAGATGACGACAGATTGCAGCATTGTAGTGCTATTGCTACAAGATCTCTAGTGCAGAAGAAGGAAGACCTTGGTGCTTTCACAATCCCTTGTACTATAGGCTTGTTACACTTTGCTAAGGCATTGTGTGATCTTGGTGCTAGCATCAACCTATGCCTTTGTCTATTTACAAGAAGTTGGGTCTGGGCGACCCAAAGCCCACTGCAATGCGGTTACTAATGGCTGATCGAACTGTGAAGAGGCCCATAGGTGTGCTCCACGATGTGCTAGTGAAAGTGGAGTCCTTCATCTTTCCGGCGGATTTTGTGATTCTTGACTGTGAGGTTGATTTTGAGGTCCCCATCATCCTTGGGAGACCATTTCTTACTACAGAGTGTGCGTTGGTTGATATGGAAAAGGGACAGATGAATTTCAAATTAAACAATAAAGAAGTGACTTTCAATATCTGTAGGTCCATGAAGCAGAATGGTGAGCTCCAAACAGTATCTGCTATCACCTACAGAGTTGAGAGTGGGTCAGAAGTACAGATTGAAGAGCGACTAGGTGTTGAGGCACTCGCAGCGGTCATGATAAATTTTGATAGTGATGGTATTGAAGAATATAATGAGTTGGTGGCTGCACTTGATAAGCATGAATACCGGTCCAAACCAAAGAAGTATGAGCTAGACATGAACAATCGCGAGTCCCCACCCACAAGACCATTTATTGAGGAGGCACCAAAATTGGAGCTTAAGGCTCTACCACCGCACTTGAGGTATGTATACTTAGGCGAAGAGAATACTTTGCCGGTCATCATTGCAGCAGATTTGAATTCAAGGCAAGAAGAGTGTTTGGTGACTGTATTAAAGAGGTTCAAGCGAGCTATTGGGTGGACTATTGCAGATATTATTTGGATTCCCTTGGTATTTGCTCTCACAAAATCCAACTCATGCCAGAGCATAAGCCCAGTATTGAGCACCAAAGAAGATTAAATCCACCTATGCAAGAGGTAGTTAAAAAGGAGATCATAAAGTGGCTGGATGCATGAGTCATCTATCCCATTGCAGATAGTAGTTGGGTATGTCCTGTGCAGTGCGTGCCTAAGAAGGGAGGTATGACTGTTGTTCCAAATGAAAATTATGAGCTTGTTCCAATGAGGCGCATTACTGGATGGAGAGTTTGCATGGATTATCGGAAATTGAATGCATAGACTGAAAAAGATCATTTTCCCATGCCATTCATGGACCAGATGTTGGATAGACTTGCAGGAAAGGGTTGGTATTGCTTTCTTGATGAGTATTCTGGTTACAATCAAATTTCTATAGCTACAGAAGACCAAGAGAAGACCACCTTCACTTGTCCATATGAGACTTTTGCTTTCAAACGGATGCCTTTTGGGTTGTGCAATGCTCCAGCAACCTTTCAGCGGTGTATGATGTCGATATTTTCAGATATGGTGGAGGATGCTATTGAAGTATTCATGGATGATTTTTCAGTTGTAGGTGATTCCTTTGACCATTGTCTAGATAATTTGGCTGAGGTGCTTAAAAGATGTGAAGATTGCAACTTGGTGCTGAATTGGGAGAAATGTCATTTCATGGTGAAAGAAGGTATAGTGTTGGGTCACCATATTTCTGAGAAAGGTATTGAGGTTGATAGAGCTAAAGTTGAGGTAATAGAAAAGCTTCCACCACCTATATCTGTAAAAGGTGTTAGAAGTTTTCTTGGGCATGCAGGTTTTTATAGAAGATTCATCAAAGACTTCTTCAAAATTGCACATCCGTTATGCAAATTGCTTGAGAAGGAGTGTAAGTTCTATTTTAATGATGACTGTCTTAGAGCATTTGAAGAGTTGAAGAAAAAGCTGGTTACAGCACCAATCATCATTTCACCAGATTGGGGACAACCGTTCAAGGTAATGTGCGATGTGAGTGGACTGGCGGTTGGTGTAGTATTGGGTCAAAGGCGAGAGAAAATTCTTCACCCTATTTACTATGCTAGTAAAGCTTTAAATATGGCTCAGAAGAACTATACTGTGACTGAACAAGAACTTCTTGCAGTGGTTTTTGCATTCGAGAAATTTCGATCATACTTGCTTGGTACTAAGGTCATAGTACATACTGACCATTCTGCATTGTGATATTTGATGGCGAAAAAGGATGCAAAATCGAGATTGATTAGATGGGTATTGCTGCTACAAGAGTTTGATTTTGTAGTAAAAGACAGAAAGGGGATCGAAAATCAAGTCGCCGACCACTTGTCGTGATTAGAGGAAGAGGCTATGCTAAAGCTTGGAGATAGGGCTGAAATCAATGATGCTTTTCCAGATGAAAAGGTATTGGTTGTTTCTCATGATTTGATTCCTTGGTTCGCCGACTTTGCTAATTATTTGGCAAACAACATTGTGCCCCCCGATTTGTCTTTTCACCAAAGAAGAAAATTTATGCATGATGTGAAGAGATTCTTTTGGGATGAACCTTACTTGTATCGTCGTTGTGCTGATGGGATTATTTGTCGATGTGTGCCTAAGGTTGAGATGTTGAGTGTACTTGAAGCATGCCATTCATCACCTGTTGGTGGGCATCATAGTGGTATTCGGACTGCACATAAGATTTTGCAATGTGGGTACTATTGGCCCACCATTCACCAAGATGCTCATGATTTCGCCAAATCTTGTGATCGTTGCCAAAGAGAAGGAGGGATTTCAAAGAGGCATGAGCTCCCAATGAATCCTATATCGGTGATAATGTTGTTTGATGTATGGGGCATTGATTTTATGGGTCCATTTGTGAGTTCATATGGGATGAAGTATATTCTTGTTGCGGTTGATTATGTATCAAAATGGGTGGAAGCAATTGCACTCTCCAACAATGAAGGTAAAAGTGTCACCACATTCTTGAAAAAGAATATTTTCTCCAGATTTGGTACACCGAGGGCCATAATTAGCGATGGAGGTTCTCACTTCTGTAATAAGTTATTCAAGGCACTACTTGAGAAATATGGTGTCCGTCACAATATAGCCACTCCTTACCATCCACAGACTAGTGGGCAAGTTGAAGTATCTAACAGAGAGATCAAACAGATATTGGCAAAGACTGTGAATGCTAATAGAACGGATTGGTCAATGAAGCTTGACGATGCTCTATGGGCATATCGCACTGCATACAAGACCCCCATAGGTATGTCTCCTTACCAACTTGTATATGGGAAGTCTTGTCATCTACCAGTAGAGCTAGAGCATAAGGCTATGTGGGCAATGAAAAAGTTAAATTTGGATTGGAGCGCCGCATCTAACCAAAGGATGAATGACTTGAATATGCTCGATGAGTTTCGCCTACAAGCTTATGAAAGTTCAGCCTTGTACAAAGAAAAGATGAAGAGGTATCATGACCAAAGAATTGAAAAGCGAGAACTTGTAGTTGGTGATCTTGTGCTGCTATTCAACTCTAGGTTGCGCTTGTTTCCAGGCAAACTCAAGTCCAAGTGGACAGGGCTATTTTTGCTCACGAAAGTGCTCTCGCATGGAGCGGTTGAGCTTGAGAAAAAGGATGGAACAAGGTTCGTGGTGAACGGGCAGAGGATTAAGATCTATCTGGGAAATGCTGAATCTGTGCAATAAGTGATTGAGGCCTACAATCTTGATGAATTCTGAGTAATCAAGACACTTGCGTCGTGCCGCGACGTTAAATCAAGCGCTGCTTGGGAGGCAACCCAAGATGTACAATCTAGCCAATGATAGGGTTAAATTTTCCAATTAGTAGTTTAGTGTTCTCTGATTACTTGCATTTTTGTATTAATTTAGTTCTTAGTGTTGGCTAGAATTAGTATAGGGTCCGTGTCTAAAAAGTGTCAAGAAAATGTAAAAAATAAATAGCTTATTGGGTGCTACATGTGCAGGTACACCACATAAAACTGCAGAAATTGGTCTAGTGCAGAGGTCTACGGATACCATCGACGGCCCGTCGATTGATCCACGGACCGTCAATGGTGTCCGTAGATCCAAGGTAATGATACGCTCAAATTACACTTCCTTACAGAAGTATAAGCGATCGTTATCAAGTAAAGAACCCAACTTGTAGGTTGGGGTCGATCCAACAAGGAAAAATGGTTTAAACTTTACTTTAACCTACAATTATATTCAATTAGTCAAAGAACTTCAGGGACAAATAATTAAAAAGGGGGGTTTATGTATATAAAACAAATAATAAGAATTTAGTAAAGAAATCAGTAATCAGACAAAAATCAATTTTTGGTTGTTATCAAGATGAGAGAAATAACTAGGGTATACGTGTTCCCCATAAGCTCATAACACAATAATCCTAGTAACAGCAATCTCTTCCTAGTGTATTACATGCAAAGTGATAAGTTAGGTATCTCTAAATCCTTGATCCGGCATCTAGAGAATTTCACCCCGCACCTTGATCTGGCTATGTGTGTATACTTTACTAACCCTTACCTTTACCTCATATTAGACATCATAATCGATGTTTGGCTTAGTTATTACTTCGCACCAATCGACACTAGTCTATTAGATAGTATCACACTAAATCTATGTTGATAATTCTTTTCTTGTTGATTACCTCCTTGATCCGGCAAGTAGCAACAAGGCGAGTTCTAACGTTGGCCACCGTTAAAAGATTTCTAAACGAAAGAATTATCAATACATGCAAAACACTATTCACGAATTGCTTATTTACTATTCATATCTTGTTAATCGCTCATGGTTCCCACAATCCTAGTTGTAGATTTAGTTACTCATATCAGCAAGAACACAATTCATAATTTTAGATAAAGAAATTATGAACTTACGTAAAGAGAATAATAAATCCACCCTATTTATAGAAAAACAAATCCTAATTTAAAAAGGAAACAATTTAAGGAAAGTTTGTTCAGGTACGCGTCTTCAATCCACGAGACTGACTTACGGACCGTCGATTGATCTACGGTCCGTAAGTCCCTTCCGTAAGCCAGGACTTGGAAAATATTTGAGCTCTCAAAAATCAGCCTCTCTGAAGCAAACGACGGACATACAGTATGGTCCGTCGATACCCTCCGTAGCTCCATACTTAGAATCTTCAAAAATCGTGTTGGAACCCTCTCTGTCTCTTTCTACGGTTTGACAAGACGGTCCGTAGGATGATCCACGGACCGTCGATTGACACCGTGGTTCCACACTTGGTCAGATTTCCCTGATTTGTCATCCGTCACTTGGCTGCTGATCTACGATCATCACCTACGGACCGTCAATGGAACTACGGTCCGTAGATCGGCTCCGTGAATGCTCTTTTTCTGCAATCTGATCAGTTGTCTCAATACTTCTACGCCTGAACATCTTTCCTGCAAAAACATGATAAAACACATAAAAACCAATACGATAAGGCCCTAGACACACACAACTTGTAAGTTAAATGTATTAGAAATACCGTAAACTCACGGTATATCAACACCCTCAACTTAAATTCGTTGTTTGTCCTCAAGCGACGCAATACAACTCTAAACGACTCTTGTGTAGAAGTAAGCATTTCAAACCCAAGCAATCACATGGCTCTCTACCCCCCTTACTTTGTAGATGCAACTTCGTTATTTTAGTCTCGACTAGCTAATTAATGCGGATCAAACTATGACACGAGATCGACCAACTAGCACACAACTTGCACCCTATCACTATCACCAAGACACCAACTTTCCGACAATGTAACTTGTGCCCTTACTTCAAACGAAATCCTTTCTTTCACAAATATTGGATGTTATCTATGGTGTAAGGATTTATTCAACACTCACACTCAGAAGTAATTTCAAATACAATTAGTGTTTTATGCCATAAGCTTACCCTTATTTTCACTGCTTAGACTCTCCAAACTAGATTCTAGGATCACTATAGGACTTTATTGGCTTGTAACGTAGGCTCAGGGTCAGGTGTGGTACATTTGGGTACTGATTAGTGACTTTCTGCCCTCCTTGACATTACACTTTGGCTTTTAACCTCTTTTTCTGGCATCATACAGTTTTACCTTCTTTCGCTTGCTTTTCTTCAACCAAGGATGTGAGTTCGGAATTTGTAACACCTTTTTTTTCTTTCTTTTTTAGCTTTCAATCAATCACATCCTTTCCACACATTTTCTCTCTTTTTCACCTCACTCTTTTCATACCCATTTGTCTCTCAGTATCTTCTTTCGTAGCCACCCTCAACTTATAGATTTTTCATTAGTTGAGGTGCACACTACCCGATATCGGGTCAGGGCCAACATTTGAAGTTACTATTACATTAGCCACCCTCAACTTAGGCTTTTGGCCTAAGTCGAAGTGCACATGTCCAAGGAGGGACCAGGGCCAACGTATTAGATTATGGGAAGGTGAGTTTGGGGTTTTAGAAAGAAATGGTTTATTTTAGGCTCAAAGCTGGATCAAAGGGAACAGTTATTTTCATTTGGTTGACTCCTTCTAGGCAATTTACTGACTTTTCAGAACAATGGCCTATGATCACTTCCTATCCTCTAGATTGAGTTGTCTTAGCAGAACTAACCGGGCAAGTTCTAGCTTTGCACAAATTGTTTGAACACCACAATTCTCACCCACTCTTGGCACATAGTTTCATTATCAGATTATTAGATTACTTAGTTCAAGTTTCAGCTCAAGTCATACCATCAAGTTGATTTATTATGTCATATTCAAAATCAAAGACAATCAACTAATCATAGCCTAAAACATCTAGCATACATCCTAAAAATTCTCGACTTGGTATCATTTTTTATAAACCATCATGCTTGATTCTGTATCATACTTCTACACATACAATCCTAAGACATGCCGGTTCAGTACTTTGGGGAAAAAGAACACAGGCAAGAAAACCCCAAAGGAGGATTCATGAGTTGGGTTATTCAGATTTCACCCTATCACTCACAATCCATTTGCCCCATCCCCAATAAAAATAGATGCAGTTGTCCCCAACGCATATAGAAATAGTAAAAGAAAATGGATTGGGTAAGCAAACCTGTGGCGCAAAGCGCCGGCGAATCCCTAACAAGCAGGGGGGTCCGGTTGCCCTAACCCGCCGGGAACATCAGTGGGTGCACCCTCAGTAGTGCCCACACCATCAATCGTAGCACCCTCAGTAGTGCTCTCTCTCAATCTCTCGGCGTCTCCCGCAACAGGCTGGGCCGCTATAACTGGGGCAGAGCTCGACGCCCCTGCCACTCTCTCACGCTCCCTCTGCTGGCGCAACTCCTCATCGACTATGGACGCCCTCCCGCCTCCTTCTCCTCGCTGCGCGCTGTCTCTTGAGGGCTTTCTCCTCCTCGGTGCGGTGAGAGCGATGCCGCTTGCCTTTTGCCTGTTTAATTGAAAGTCCCTCCTCTCGCGATCCCACTTTGAAAGGGCATCCAAGATCAGATCATCGGCCGGTGCGGTGGGGGGCAATGCGGGGCTCGGCTGCGGGTGCAGCAAGAATGGTCTCAATGTCGGACCGGAGGCTAGCTATGTCTCCGCCATCGCAGCGAGATATGTACGTGGCCGGGGCTGGTCGGTCGAGGACCCTCAGTTCGAAGGCATCTAGGCGACTATTGACAGCCTGGACCTTCCGGTCCATCATATCCTCCATCCTACGCTCCACTCTAGCCTCGGACTCAGTGATCGACTTTTGCATCCAGGGCTGAATGTGGTGTAGCAATGTAGCTATCTGAGCTTCTAGCTTCTGAACTCTGGCCAATGGAACAACAGATGCGCCCAACTGCGGTGTGGAACGGGACGAACTGGGGCCCATGCTAGCTGCCTGAGAAGAGGAGCCCGGGACATTATCGGTGTGATCGGGGGCGCTAAAGGCATCGCCCTGTGCCTGCCCCACTGTGTTTGCAAGATCGGTACCCAAAGGAGGTACCTCCACCTGAGGCTCTCTGCACGGTGCTGCTACATTCGCCTCATCTCGAATGAGGCCGATGTCCAATGCGCCTGTAGGGTGGACTAGTCTGTCACAATGCCAGATCGGCACTCCAGAGTCCCTGCATAACTGAAAAATAAGGCAAGGAAAGGGGTAAGTCGTGGAAGTCCTGAATGCCCTCTCGTGGATCTCTGCCAGCAGCATGCGGGCAAAGTCGATCTCTACTCCCGCTACCAATGCCGCTACCATGACTGCTCTGTCCCACGTGACTTGATTATCCGCTTTAGTCGGCGACACCCTGTTCCGCACCAATAACCAGAAGAACTTGGCCACAAAAGTCAATGTCGCCTTCCTGATGCCCAAACGTGGAGCAGCAACCCATTCTGCACGCTCGCCATCTGCAGCAATGTATTTGGCCAACCAGTGTATCACAGCCTCTCGCTGCTCAGAATTCCTCTGGAAGGCACCACTCCGCACAATGTCCCATCTGTAGTCAAACTCCGCTGTATTGAGGGACCAAGAGTGACCTGCAGTGGGACCATAGAGAAACCGTCGGATGGTGGCAGGGGATATGTCTACCGGGCACCCTCGGACCAATGTGAAAGTCAGTGGGTCCTGAGCTAAGGGCTTTGACCTCTTCGAAATGGAGCCCCGGAGAGTGGCAGCATAGGAGGCATAGAACTCCCGCACCATCTCCTCATTGTACGTCCCTGGGTCTTGAGCCATCCAGCCACACTTATGGAGGGTGAATAACCGGTGAATGTCTGGAACAGTATGCAAGCTCCCCGTCAGAACTCTCCGCTCTTCTGTGATTAGTCGGGCCATTTTCTGTTTGTCATTGACCATCTTAGCATCCCTGTATATTTGCCATTGGCCCTCGACACACCATCTATTTTGCTCACCGGCTACAGGAGTAGGAGAATCATTCGGTGGCACGGGTATGGACTCTGAACTAGTGGCCTCGTCAGATGAGGATGCTTGATCCTTTTCTCCCGATCCGGTGGAAGATTTAGCATGGGACCCTATAGCCTGGGCAGATTCAGATCGTGAAGAATTGCCTGACTGGGAGCCGAAGGCATAGTCAGATCCCGATCCTGGGGCAGACTCCTCGGAACTGGAAGCAGCCCCAGTTGGTTCCCCAATCATTGTGTGCTCCTCATCGGAGACAGTGACTACGTCGGGAGTCACCTTCCGGGGTGTGCCTCTGGCGCGAGAAGTCCTAGTGTTGAGAGGCACGTACGCTGGATCAGTATCGGTGTCTGTGTCCTCATCAATCAACCGGAAACTAGGGGCAACAGACTTGGACTTGCCCCTTTTTGAATAGGTGACCATCTTCTTGGGTGCCATTGTACCTGCGGGAACGATTTTAGTGTCCAAAACTAACCAAAACTATACTACGAAAAAGTAAAACGATAAACAAACAATAACAAAGTCAGAAAAAAAAATTCTAGAAAGAGGCCACAGTGGTCATCCACGGAGGGTACCTACGGGCCGTAGACTGATCTACGGTCCGTGGGACTCTACCGTGGATCAGGAGGCCAGAAATATAGGTTGCAGATGGAAACCACGGATGTGCAAAACGGTCCGTCGATCAATCTACGAATCGTAGTCCACTTTCGTGGTTTTACACTTGGCTAATTTTTCGTGTATGCAGCCAATGACGAACCTCATCTACGGTCCGTAGAGGGATGTACGGTTCGTAGACGGGGTATCGTGGATGCCATTTATGCCCAGATTTTACCCTATCTTGCTAATTAAACATCCAAGGTCCTAAATTTCAACACTAACTAGCCTCATCATGCATTTCAACACTTAATTATGCTAGTTCTTCATTCTTACTATTCCGATTGGTTATTTTAACACATAATTTAGAGAAATTCTGGAACCCTAAGTCGAAACTTACATAAAGGCTTACAATCACATACAATCAAACTTCACAATCACTACCTATCATTCCAAGGGTATTGTAACTTGTAAATTAATCATGTAAGTACATCAAACAATAACCCTAGGTAAGACCCAATTCCCGATTTACTATATTCATGCTATGAATCGAAATTCAAAGTGAGGGTCAAAGTCATTACCTTGCTAACAACGAGGAGTGGGGGATTGTGTGATGACACGGCGTAGCACAACAATTGAAACACCTCTAGCGCTATCAAACCTAACACCGGATCTTGAAAAGTGAAATATGGGATGGGGGTAAACTAAATTAATGGTAGTGTGGTAATATAAGGAAGGGAGAGTGGTGTATGGCGGTTATGGAGTGGATTAGGGAGTTGAAAAAGGGTGGGGGAAACGGTTATGAGTAAATGGAGGGAGTTGGGAATGAGTTTGAAATAAAGGGTTATTTAAATAGGGGGTCCGGGTCGGGTCAGATAGTCCTAGGGTTTGGACTCACGAGACCCCGTCTACGGTCCGTGAGTCTATCTACGGTCCATAGATTAGGACCGTAGATCAGTTGGACAGTTGGAAAAATGTGGGACTTACCTTGGATCTACGGACACCATTGACGGTCCGTGGATCAATCGACGGGACGTCAATGGTCTCCGTAGACCTCTGCACCAGACCAAATTCTGCAGATTCAACAGGTGGTGTACCTGCACATGTAGCAACCATTAGGCTATTCTTTTTGTACATTTTCTTGACACTTTTTAGACACGGACCCTATACTAATTCTAGCCAACACTAAGAACTAAATTAATAAAAAAAATGCAGGTAAAAAGAGCAACCTAAACTACTAATTAGAAAATTTAACCCTATCATTGGCTAGATTGTACATCTTGGGTTGCCTCCCAAGCAGCGCTTGATTTAACATCACAGCACGACGCAGATGTCTTGATTACTTAGACTTCATCAAGATTGTAGGCCTCAATCACTTCTTGCACAGTTTCAGCATTCCCCAGATAGATCTTAATCCTCTGCCCGTTTACCAGGAACCTTGTTCCATCCTTTTTCTCAAGCTCAACCGCTCCATGCGAGAGCACTTTTGTGAGCAAAAAGGGTCCTGTCCACTTGGACTTGAGTTTGCCTGGAAACAAGCGCAGCCTAGAGTTGAATAACAGCACAAGATCACCAACCTCAAATTTGCGCTTTTTAATTCTTTGGTCATGATACCTCTTCATCTTTTCTTTGTACAAGGCTGAACTTTCATAAGCTTGTAGGTGAAATTCATCGAGCATGTTCAAGTCATTCATCCTTTGGTTAGATGCTGCGCTCCAATCCAAATTTAACTTCTTCATTGCCCACATAGCCTTATGCTCTAGCTCTACTGGTAGATGACAAGACTTCCCATATACAAGCTGATAAGGAGACATACCTATGGGGGTCTTGTATGCAGTGCGATATGCCCATAGAGCATCATCAAGCTTCCTTGACCAATCCGTTCTATTAGCATTTACAGTCTTTGCCAATATCTGTTTGATCTCTCTGTTGGATACTTCAACCTGGCCACTAGTCTGTGGATGGTAAGGAGTGGCTACATTGTGACGGACACCATATTTCTCAAGTAGTGCCTTGAAGAACCTATTACAGAAGTGAGAACCTCCATCGCTAATTATGGCCCTCGGTGTACCAAATCTGGAGAAAATATTCTTTTTTAAGAATGCGGTGACACTTTTACCTTCATTGTTGGAGAGTGCAACTGCTTTTACCCATTTTGATACATAATCAACCGCAACAAGAATATACTTCATCCCATATGAGCTCACGAATGGACCCATAAAATCAATGTCCCATACATCAAACAACTCTATCACCAATATAGGATTCATTGGGAGCTCTTGCCTCTTTGAAATTCCTTCTTCTCTTTGGCAACGATAACACGATTTGGCGAAGTCATGAGCATCTTGGTGAATGGTGGGCCAATAGTACCCACATTGCAAAATCTTATGTGCAGTCCGAATACCACTATGATGCCCACCAACAGGTGATGAATGGCATGCTTCAAGTACACTCAACATCTCCACCTCAGGCACGCATCGACAAATAATCCCATCAGCACAACTACGATATAAGTAAGGTTCATCCCAAAAGAATCTCTTAACATCATGCATAAATTTTCTTCTTTGGTGAAAAGACAAATCGGGGGGCACAATGTCGCTTGCCAAATAATTAGCAAAGTCGGCGAACCAAGGAATCAAATCATGAGAGGCAGCCAATACCTTTTCATCTGGAAAAGCATCATTGATTTCAGCCCTATCTCCAAGCTTTAGCATAGCCTCTTCCTCTAATCTTGACAAGTGGTCAGCGACTTGATTTTCGGTCCCCTTTCTGTCTTTTACTACAAAATCAAACTCTTGCAGCAGCAATACCCATCTAATCAATCTCGATTTTGCATCTTTTTTCGCCATCAGATACCGTAATGCAGAATGGTCAGTATGCACTATGACCTTGGTACCAAGCAGGTATGATCGAAATTTCTCGAATGCAAAAACCACTGCAAAAAGCTCTTGTTCAGTCACAGTATAGTTCTTTTGAGCCATATTTAGAGTTTTACTGGCATAGTAAATAGGGTGAATAATTTTCTCTCGCCTTTGACCCAATACTACACCAAGCGCCAATCCACTCGCATCACACATTACCTCGAACGGTTGTCCCCAATCTGGTGAAATAATGATTGGTGCTATAACCAACTTCTTCTTCAACTCTTCAAATGCTCTAAGACAATCATTATCAAAATAGAACTTACACTCCTTCTCAAGAAGTTTGCATAATGGATGTGTAATTTTGGAGAAGTCTTTGATGAACCTTCTATAAAATCCTGCATGCCCAAGAAAACTTCTAACACCTTTTACAGAGATAGGTGGTGGAAGCTTTTCTATTACCTCAACTTTAGCTCTATCAACCTCAATACCTTTCTCAGAAATGCGATGACCCAACACTATACCTTCTTTCACCATGAAATGACATTTCTCCCAATTCAGCACCAAGTTGCAGTCTTCACATCTTTTAAGCACTTCGGCCAGATTATCTAGACAATGGTCAAAGGAGTCACCTACAACTGAAAAATCATCCATGAACACTTCAATAGCATCCTCCACCATATCTGAAAATATCGACATCATATACCTCTGGAAGGTTGCTGGAGCATTGCACAACCCAAAAGACATCCGTTTGAAAGCAAAAGTCCCATATGGAAAAGTGAAGGTGGTCTTCTCTTGGTCTTCTGGAGCTATAGAAATTTGATTGTAGCCAGAATACCCATCAAGAAAACAATACCACCCCTTTCCTGCAAGTCTATCCAACATCTGGTCCATGAATGGCATGGAAAAGTGATCTTTTTCAGTCCATGCATTCAACTTCCGATAATCCATGCAAACTCTCCATCCAGTAACGGGCCTCATTGGAACAAGCTCATTTTTTTAATTTGGAACAACAGTCATACCTCCCTTCTTGGGCACACATTGCACAGGGCATACCCAACTACTATCTGCAATGGGATAGATGACTCCTGCATCAAGCCACTTTATGATCTTCTTTTTAACAACCTCTTGCATAGGTGGATTTAATCTTCTTTGATGCTCAATACTGGGCTTATGCTATGGCATGAGTTGGATTTTATGAGAGCAAATACCAGTGGGGATCCCAATAATATCTGCGATAGTCCACCCAATAGCTGGCTTGAATCTTTTTAATACAGTCACCAAACACTCTTCTTTCCTTGAACTCAGATTTGCTGCAATGATGACCGGCAAAGTATTTTCTTCGCCCAAGTATACATACCTCAAGTGCGGTGGTAGAGCCTTAAGCTCTAATTTTGGTGCCTCCTCAATAGATGGTCTTGTGGGTGGGGACTCGCGATTTTTCATGTCAAGCTCATACTTCTTTGGTTTGGACCGATATTCATGTTTGTCAAGTGCAGCCACCAACCCATTATATTCTTCAATACCATCACTATCGAAATTCATCATAACCGCTGCAAGTGCCTTAACACCTAATCGCTCTTCAATCTGTGCTTCTGACCCACTCTCCACTCTGTAGGTGATGGCAGATACTGTTTGGAGCTCCCCATTGTGCTTCATGGACCTACAGATGTTGAAAGTCGCTTCTTCATTGTTTAATCTGAATTTCATCTGTCCCTTTTCCATATCAACCAGCGCGCGCCCTGTAGCAAGAAATGGTCTCCCAAGGATAATAGAAACCTCAAAATCGACCTCACAGTCAAGAATCACAAAATCTGCTGGAAAGATGAAGGACTCCACTTTCACTAACACATCATGGAGCACACCTATGGGCCTCTTCACAGTCCGATCAGCCATTAATAACCGCATTGCAGTTGGCTTTGGGTCCCCCAGGTGGTTGTCTAGGTATGGGAACCACTTTCTGAGGTATCTTAACTTCTTGTTCTGTCGCAGTCTCAGACTCCTCTCTAACTTTCACCGCATTATCTGCTTTTCTAATCTCAGTCTCCACCATAGACGGCATAGGTGGATCTATGGTTTGCTTGCCTTCTCGAGTAGTGATTGCCATGCAATGACCATCATTTTTGGGATTACTGATGGTATTGCTAGGAAGAGTGCCGGGTTGACGTGGGTTCACTATAGTAGACAAGCGAGTCATCTGTTTGCTCCAGATGCTTTATTGATACTGCATGGGCATCGACCTTTTGACCAATGCCAGATAAGTCGTTTCGCATCTCCTTCACGTTCTCATCAGTTGCATCAAACCTTCTCATCATCTTCTGCATCATATCTTCAATCCGCGCCAAATTACCTCCAGCTTCCCTAGCACCAGATTCTCGATTTTAAGGGGGAACATAGGGTCTAACCCGATCGTTTCTGTTACCATAATTGTTCCTGTTATAGTTGTTGTCGCGATTGAAGTTCCCTTCCCGGACATAGTGACCCTCTCGGTTGTAATTTCCATAGTTCCGACCTTGGTTTCCTTGACCTTGGCGCCAATTTTCCGTGTTGGATCCTTGGGCATTTGGTCAAAAATCCCCCGTCTGATCATTCACCGCATAAGTGTCCTCTTCATAGTAACACTCCTCAACTGGTGGTGGAGTTCTTGTCAAGTAGTTCACAGCATTTACCTTTTCTGCTCCTCCGCTCACATGCTTCAGTACCACCCCCAACTCTGTCCTCATCTGAGCCATCTCCTCACGAATATCATCTGCGAGTTGGCATTTGCATTATGAACGGCAAACGTGTTTCTCCCAAGATCTCGCTCTCCTAGTGCTCCATGCTTTATTGTTGCGAGAGATCCTTTCTAATTTTTCAGAGATCTGTGCATATGAACAATCACCATATGAACCCCCAGCAATGGTGTCAAGGACCGCTTTATTATTATCATCCTGTCCTCGATAGAAGTACTCCTTCAGCGACTCATTATCAATGCGGTGATTTGGAACACTTCTAACGAATGAAGTGAATCTGTCCCAAGAGCTGCTCACAGACTCTCCAGGTAATGCTACAAAATTGTTGACCCTGTCTTTGTGATTGAGCTTTTTGGACACTGGATAGTACTTTGCTTTAAACACCTTCGCCAATTGGTCCCATGTAAATATTGAGTTATAAGAAAGCTCAGTGAACCATACTGCAGCATCACCTGTGAGTGATAGAGGAAACACTCGTAGCCCAATGACGTCCATATCTAGGTCTGGTCTACCCACAGAACTCTTGCAAACTACCCTTAGCTTGGCTAGGTGAGCATGTGGGTCCTCCGATGGCAATCCTGAGAATAAGCCTCTTCTTTGTAAGCATCTGCATCAAACTGCTCATCACTACAAATGTGTGCCCTGGAGGTAAAGGAGGTAGGACAATGGGTCCATCAGAGTTTTCTATGTTCAAGTCGCCCCGATAGTTGTCATATTGTCGTGGCCTAGTGGATCTTGCGCCCTCAGTGGATCTCCCAATCGATTTTCAGCTGGAGCCTGGTTGTCACCACCTACTACCCTCTGCTATTGTAAATCCTCTGCATCATCCAGATTTCCTCCGATAGGATTAATTTGACCTCTTGGGTTATTCATTCTTCGTAAAGTGCGGCTTAGCTCTGGATCGTAAGGAGTAAGTGGTTCACCCTGACTCCGTGTACTTGGCATACACTAGAGGTAGAACCTGAGAGAGACAAAAACAAAAATAAAAATAAAAAGTAAAATACGGAAATATTTGACTAACGTTCAATAATGTAGCTAAAATAAATCTAAAAGCCAAAATTTCCCCAGCAGCGGCGCCAAAATTTGATACGCTCAAATTACACTTCCTTACAGAAGTATAAGCGACCGTTATCAAGTAAAGAACCCAACTTGTAGGTTGGGGTCGATCCCACAAGGAAAAATGGTTTAGACTTTACTTTAACCTACAATTATATTCAATTAGTCAAAGAACTTCCAGAGACAAATAATTAAAAAGGGGGGTTTATGTATATAAAACAAATAATAAGAATTTAGTAAAGAAATCAGTAATCAGACAAAAATCAATTTTTGATTGTTATCAAGATGAGAGAAATAACTAGGGTATACGTGTTCCCCATAAGCTCATAACACAATAATCCTAGTAACAGCAATCCCTTCCTAGTGTATTACATGCAAAGTGATAAGTTAGGTATCTCTAAATCCTTGATCCGGCATCTAGAGAATTTCACCCCGCACCTTGATCCGGCTACGTATGTATACTTTACTAACCCTTACATTTACCTCATATTAGACATCATAATCGATGTTTGGCTTAGTTATTACTTCGCACCAATCGACACTAGTCTATTAGATAGTATCACACTAAATCTATGTTGATAATTCTTTTCTTGTTGATTACCTCCTTGATCCGGCAAGTAGCAACAAGGCGAGTTCTAACGTTGGCCACCGTTAAAAAGATTTCTAAACGAAAGAATTATCAATACATGCAAAATACTATTCACGAATTGCTTATTTACTATTCATATCTTGTTAATCGCTCATGGTTCCCACAACCCTAGTTGTAGATTTAGTTACTCATATCAGCAAGAACACAATTCATAATTTTAGATAAAGAAATCATGAACTTACATAAAGAGAATAATAAATCCAGAAATTTAACTTGAGTTGCAACGCCAAAAATCTTCCAAACGAACTTGTAAAATTAATAATTGCAAAAATTGTAATTCAATCTCCAAAGTCAAAAATTAAAACTAGAATAATAATCTCTAACCCCCCCCCCCCCCAAAACGAGGTTTACATGCCCTATTTATAGAAAAACAAATCCTAATTTAAAAAGGAAACAATTTAAGAAAAGTCTGTTCAGGTACGCGTCTTCAATCCACGAGACTGACTTACGGACCGTTGATTGATCTACGGTCCGTAAGTCCCTTCCGTAAGCCAGGACTTGGAAAATATTTGAGCTTTCAAAAATCAGCCTCTCTGAAGCAAACGACGGATATACAGTACGGTCCGTAGATTTATTCACGATCCGTCGATACCCTCTGTAGCTGCATACTTAGAATCTTCAAAAATCAGGTACTGGAACCCTCTCTGTCTCTTTCTACGGTTTGACAGTACGGTCCGTAGGATGATCCACGGATCGTCGATTGACACCGTGGTTCCACACTTGGTCAGATTTTCCTGATTTGTCATCCGTCACTTGGCTGCTGATCTACGATCATCACCTACGGACCGTCAATGGAACTACGGTCCGTAGATCGGCTCCGTGAATGCTCTTTTTCTGCAATCTGATCAGTTATCTCAATACTTCTATGCCTGAACATCTTTCCTGCAAAAACATGATAAAACACATAAAAACCAATACGGTAAGGCTCTAGACACACACAACTTGTAAGTTAAATGTATTAGAAATACCGTAAACTCACGGTATATCAGGTAAGCCCCTAAATTTTTCTAACTGAAACAGTGATCTACGGCCCTGATCTACGGACCATAGACGGGGTCTCGTGAGTCCAAACCCTAAGGCTGTCTGACCCGACTCGGACCCCCTATTTAAATAACCCCTTGTTTTAAAATCATTCCCATTCCCTCCATTTACTCCTATAACCGTTTCCCCCACCTTTTCCACTCCCTAATTCACTCTATAACTCCCACACATCACACTCCCTTCCATATATTACCAAAATCCCTTCAATTTAGTACTCTCATTCCATATTTCACTCTTTAAGGTCCGGTGTTGTGTTAGTAGAAATAGCGGTGTTTCAATTGTCGTGCTAAGAAGTGTCATCACACAATCCCCCACTCCTCGTTGCTTGCAAGGTAATGAATTTTCCCCTCACTTTGAATTTCGATTCATATCCTGAATATAGGAAGTCGGGAATTTGGTTTTAACTTAGGGTTATTGTTTGATGTGATTACATGATAAATCTACAATTTACAATACCCATGGAATGATAGATAGTGATTGTGTAGTTCGATTGTATGTGATTGTAAGCCTTTATGTAAGTTTCGACTTAGGGTTCTAAAAATTATCTAAATTTTGTGTTAAAATAACCAATTAGAATCGTAAGAATGAAGAACTAGCATGATTGAGTGTTGAAATGCATGATGAGGCTTGTTAATGTTGAAATTTAGGACCATATATGTCTAATTTGTAAGATAGGGTTAAAAACTGGGCACAAATGGCATCCACGATACCCCGTCTATGGACCGTAGACCCATCTACGAACCGTAGATGAGGTTCGTCACTAGATGCACATGCACAAAATTATCCCAAGTGTAGAACCACGAACGTGGACTGCGGTCCGTAGATCAATCTACGGACCGTTTTGCACCTCCATGGTTTCCATCTGCAACCTATGTTTTTGGTCCCCTGATCCATGGAAGAGTCCCACGGACCGTAGGTACCCTCCGTGGATGATCACTGTAGCCTTTGTCTGCAAAAAAAATTTACTTGGTGATTGTTCATTTATAGTTTTTTCTTTTTCTTATTATAGTTTTGGTTAGTTTTGGGCACTAATATCGTTCCCGCAGGTACAATGGCACCCAATAAGATGGTCACTTACTCCAATGGACCAGTCACACTCCGTAGGTGGGTGGCGTAGATGGAGCATCAGGAAAGTCTTGACCAAGTGTGGAATTATGGAAGCTGTTCACGGATCATAGGTCGACCTATGGGCCGTCCTGCACGTTCATTTGTATATCGAAGTCAGAAGGGACCCACTCCAGCTGAAAAACCATGACTCGGTTCAATGAAATCAATAAGGTCCAAAACCAAAACTGAAACATGGTAGAGCAGTAACATAAGAAAGTTATGGATAAGAGTCCAATAAGAGTAGAGTTTTCACCTACCTAACGATTCATACTACCAAACTCGAGTTTGCTACATTAATCTACGGGGAGCTAGAAACGTCTGAAGCAATATTAGAGTATTGCTAAGGCATAACTGCTCCAAAATAGCAGTTCTAAGGCAATCACTAGTCTACGCCTAGGCTAAGGCCAAATATGAGTCACCAATATTAGTACAACAAAACATATAGTCACAACATAGCATAATACGACAATGCGGATAAGGTAGACATGTTCAATTTACCCAAAATTACTCGAAAAGAAGGCTTAGACATGATTTATATAAATTAAACATGAAGCATGCTAAGAACCCTCTCAAAACTAGTTAGACAATATGAATATACCAACATAAACTCAATCTAAGATCGTTAAGCCATAGCCTATCTCAAAGTTGATTACGCATGCTCTAAAATCGACTAAATCAGAGTTTTACCCTTTTGAAATGCCTCTGAATGCTGCCACATAATCAAATAAATTATTGTAATATCAATATGAACGTTTTGACACCCAAATCGCAATAATAAGAGATGAAACTAAAAATGAGTCAAAACGACATTATGGAACCTCCACAAGAAATCTCTTAATTGACTATGTCAATTGGTTCATTCAGATCAAGGAACTTGTTCCCTAAAAAGAAGCACAATCCGGGATTTAAATCAACCTAAAATAGCTCATGCATCAAGAATTCACGATACCACAATTGAAGACAAAAAAATAAGGAATAGGAAAGGCAACTTATGGGTTTAAATGCATAAACAATGAGTCTAACAAGGTCCCAACACCACTCCTAGCTCAAAGCAATAATTCCCATAAGAAATGACCAAAAATCAAGCTCTCAAACACCCAAAGACGAAATGAAATAATGGAGGAACTTCAGTGATTTAATCACTGTAATTATCGCTCTAGTGACCCTGACGTCACAGATGCTATCTCGCTAAAGAGGAAAGATGTAATGACCCGAAAGGTCGTTTTTGGGATTTTTCATAAAATTAGCGTTTTACCCTTCTTGATAGTTGCCCCGGGTAAAATTTGATTAGTCGGTGAAGTTGATTTGAAAATTTTAAATTATTCAGTAACTGCGGTTATTTAATTGATGGGTATATATTAAATAAATTATTTATTTAGTTGGTGGTTAATGGGTCAATGTCATTTAATACCCTATACTATTTGACCCATGATAAAATAAGTTAGTAGGGTTTAACATATTAGTCCACAATTTGAGAAAGAGAGAAAGAGAGGTAGAAACTCACCTATGCGGACGAAAGCAAAAACTGAGAAGTTCGTGAAGAACTTATGCGACCTCAACAAGGGAAACAACGAGTATTAGGTAAGAACAAAACTTATCAAATTAATTTTCTATCCTTGTACAAATATATACTAGATATGTATATATAGTTGAACGAATTGTAGTATGTTAATTGGTTCTGGGGTTGTGGGGAAACCATTAAATATCAATTATCTCAATCTGTACCCATTTTATATATTAAATAATGTTGGATGAAGAAATTGGAGTGCACGCCGATGCACTGTAGCATGGTGGTTGTTGGAGTTGTGGATTAGTTAAAGGTTTCGGTCATGTATTGTAGTGTTGGAAATTTTTAAGAACAAAGGATTGTAAGTGACCGTTCTTCATGTGATGCTGGCCAATGATTGCCATTCTGAATACATTGTGGTAAATTAAATAAATTAATGATGGGGTTTAGATTTTTGTAAAGTTTTCAATAGTTAAGGATGCTGATTACGTCTCTAAATTTGGTCATCATCTTATGATTCAAGTTTGCATATTAATATACATAATTGAATAATAGATATATTATATTATATGAATACCATTAGATTATGGTACTGTAGGAGTTAGGACTTAACCCTAGGCTTGAAATTTGAAAAAAAAACATGAGAGTGGATATGTTAATTGGCACCAAGATTAGGAACTTGATTATAAATTGAGTGAGTTTTTTGGGTCTAGGCTAGACTTATAATGATATGAGTGTTGTTAGTTTCGAAATCTCATTGTGATTTTATTATGAATAGATTGCTTTGAGCTGGAAGTCCACGAAAAGGAAAGGCTCAAGTCTGAGAGTGATTGTTCGACTATTTGAGGCAAGTGAATTTCTAAACCCTTGTTAAGTGTATGAAATTTGTGTATTTCCTTGTAATATGTGTTTGGGTAATGAAACTTGGTGATGGATTGACTTGTCCACATTGATTAATTCTAATGATGAAAAAGGGGTAATAAAAGGCAATGTGATTAAGTGTTTGTGTGTGATGTGTTGAGAATGGCTTAAATGGCTTGTTGAATCATTATTGATGTTGTATCATGATTGTGTTGTCGTGAATTGTGCAATGTTATGAAAATGGTCATCTCTTCATTATTTGTGTGAACATGTCATTTGCATTGTTTTGAGACATGGTTGTGACAAGTGTTATGTGAATTGAGAAATAATAAGAAATTAAAGAGTATGTACCATTTCGAAGGACTTATCGCGTGCCGCGATGGATACTATATATCGAGGGACGTATCGCGCCGCGATGGATACTATATATCGAGGGATGTATCGTGCGCCGCGATGGATACTATTATCGTGGGACGTGTCGTGCGCCGTGACAGATGCATGGACAGATATGTCCCCCATGGGTCCCAGACTGAGAGACAATGGGTGTGTATAACTAGGTCAGACATGCATCACTATACTTGACATTGCATTTCATTGCATTACACTTCTTTATTATTGGTGAACTTGATCTTGTGTGTTGCTGATCTTGTGAATGCCTTTTCGTGAAACTTGTGACTGATGAATATTGAGGTTGTTGTTGAAGATATGCAATTGTTAGAGTGTTGTTATTGAGGATATGAAACTGTTGTTGTTGTTGAAGATATGAAATTGTTAAAGTGTTGTGTTGAGCTATGTGCTTTGTAAACTATGAACTGTTATGTTGGGCTGGTTTTAAGTAGGTTGTAGTTGTGGAGGTTGTAATTGATGAATATTGAGCTTGTTGTTGAGAATATATGATTGCTAGAATGTTGTTTGTAACACCCTGGAAATTCTATGACTTAAGTTAGAGTCTCACCTTATGAATAATGACTTAAAAATAGTTAAAATGATGTTTATAAACCTAAACTAATGTAACTGACTTGGTTTGGAAGAGTAAAAGTCTAAACGTCAAGAAACGACCACGACGTCCGGAAACTAGGAAATAATGTGTTCTAGTGTGTCCTTAGGTTTTGGGTAGGTTTGGGAGTGTCGTATGATGGTATAATCTAGTGAAAAGGTTTAAAATAGGTAAATGTATGCTCCTAGGGTCAAAACGTTCGAATACGACTCCCCGGGGCCACCCTAAGGGGCCTCGAGGAGGACCCTAACCTTAGCCAAGCAAGCTGCCAAGGCAGCTTGCAAATTGCACTTGGAGGGAATAGGGGCGCGTCGCGTACTTGCTCCCCCAAGGAGCAAAAATTCAGTTTGCGACGCGGTCGTGTCACGGACTCTTCTGTCTCGAAATTTAATTCCAAATATCTTCAGGGAACAACTCCGCGTTATGGACTTGTTCCGCGACGAAATTGCAAAAATTCAGAAATCTATTTTTACTTCATTAAATAGTCCATTTAAGTGAGGGGTTTTTAGGGTACTTTAGGGGACATTTATATAATGATTTTTAAGTTAATTTACCTCACTTTTATCACTCAAACACAAAACCCCAAAGATCTAAATCTAAAGTTCCTCCTTCTCTCCACTCTCTTTCTCTTCTCAACTCTCCAAGGTTTGAACTCGAATTTTCGTGGTTAATTCATCTATAAGGTATGGTTTCTTATCACTCTTGGGATTCCTTTCCCCAAGAGGCCCCTTCAAGATGAATTTCAAAGTCTCCAATTTATAGGTTTCAATCCAAAAACGTGGGTCTTCTTTCTAAAGTGAAATTGATGTTATAAACTGACTTTGATTGATGTTATATGAACAATTATGGATGAAGTTATGTTGTATTGATGGTTTCTTGAAGAATTCCCCATGAGACCCATGTTTCTCCTTCTTTTCCTAATTCTAACCCTAGTTTGTGTTGGATAATGATTGAAGGCTATGAATTGAATGTGATATTATGTAATTTATGTTTGTATGATGATTCTACCCTAGGTTATGTATAATTTCTATGAAATTAGGGTTGAGTCTTTGGATGAAGCCTTGAAGGCTATGAAGGGAATATGTCAATTGTTTATATTGATGTTGATTATGTTATTACTTCATGAATTACCTTGTATTATGTATTGGTTATGAATTGCTTGATAATTGAAGTATGGATGTCCCACGAAGGGCAAGAAGGTATGGAGGTTGGTTCTTCTTTGAATTCAAGTATGAAAGGTAAATTACTTAGATTGTAATGATGTTATACCTAATGTGTTGTTGTGGTGTTGATGACCTAGTTTCCTCATCTATAACCCTCTACACTTGAATTAGCTATGAAGTATGTATGTATATTATGGTATGATTGCTATATGATTGAAAGGTAGTTCTTATTATTGTAGTGTAATGTAAAGTGAAAGGTTTACTCACTTGCTAAGTGTCTCTAAAGTGAAAGGATTGTTACTCACTTATGAACACATATGAGCTATTATGGTAAGATGTCTACATAGGGTATATTAAAGGCTAATGTGAACTTATGTGATGACTAAAGATGATTACAAAAGGGAATTAGATGCTTAGCACCGAAAGGGCATGTAAATGAGATGGGGGTCTCACGTTTAGTAAGTCCGGCTCCCCACATGGGTTTCCTCACGTTTAGCAAGTTCGGATTACCTATGGTATGTGTTGTCTCATGAGATGAAAACCCCACGTTTAGTAAGTTAGGGTTTCTAGAAGCAATCTCCTTGACCCTTAACTATGTCCCACATAGGACTCTAGCTTAGTGGATCCACCTAGATAGCTATGTATGAATGGTTACACCTTAGGCAAGTGTTAACCCTCTCTTTTCGGTGGGGGAGTAGAACACCGAATTCCATGTAGCTCTCATGGTCTATGTCGGTTATTGTAATATTTCCCTAATGTAAAAGTAAATGAAGGTATGAAAGGTGTGAACTCTTACTAGGGCTTTCTTAAGGGTTTTCTACATAGTGCAAGGGAGGGTATGAGACTTCTCTTGCACATTGCACTTGTGGGATCCTAAGAGATGGTTGTAGTAGTGTTCTTTTATGATTATGATTATTATGACTTATGTACGTTGAAGCTATGTTATGTATGATTATTATGAATGTGGTAAGTTATGATGAAATATGATATTATGAATGTATGTATGAAGTAGGTTGCTTAATGTGATACTTGGCTTTGAATAGGATTATGGGGTTCTATTCTTTGCATTGCACTAGTATTGCTTGGGCTGTCTACATATTGGGATGATATTATATTGGTTTAGACTATGATACTTAATTTGTGTGCATATTGAATTTACTTGGCAAAAAGCATGTTTTGAATAAAATGTCCTTTTATGCATGTTTCAATTGTTTTTATGCATAGTAGCCATACTTAGTACGTGTGTTGTACTAACCCATATTTTCTCCCTTTTCCCAAACATTTAGGTTCGGGCCGTTGAGGATTCAAGCTTCCTTCTCAAGACACTTGGAGTTGCTTCCCCAAGTTGGTGAGTCCTCAAGTCCGAGGACAAGACCCTATGATCTATCTTCTATGTTTAGTTCTTTGCTTAAGTTGAAAGACATTGTTGTACTTCCTATTTGCAAGACTTCTTATTGATGTAAGGGCTAAGTCCCATTTTCGATACTTTTATGTCTAGCTAGTGCATTGTGACGAAGTTAGATTCTATTTTTCATAGATGGAGTAAAGTTGAACTTCCAAAGTAAAAGTTTTAAATTTTTCGTGATTTTATTCTATGATACATGTTATGACGAATGCTAAGGGCTTGTATAAGACCTCTTCGAGGCCGAATACGTCGGTAACGAATAGGGGGTGCTCTCAGGTCGTACATTGTTGTTGAGCTATGTGTTTTGTAAACTGTGAACTGTTATGTTAGGCCGGTTTTATCCAGATTGTAGTTGTGAAGGCTCGATTAGGGTGTAAGGACTACTCGTATTCTATCCCCTTAGCTCGTGTTTAGAGGTTTACTTGCTGAGTACCTTGTGGTTTGGCACTCACCCCTTGCTACTATATTTTTTTGTAGGTTACTAGCCTGGACCTTGTGATATTTTCTCTTCTCCTTGTCCGAGGTTTCTTGTGGAGGTTTGTGAGGTAGCTGCTTGTCATTTCAGCGGACCTTCTTTCTTCTTGATTATGATCTTGTTCTATTCTAGAAACAAGGTCATTTGAGACTTGTGATTTTTTCTTTTGATTCAATTGTAATACTTTAGAGGCTTGTACACGTGACAACCAGATTTTTGGGGTATTTTTGAGTTTATTATAAAAATTTCCGCATTTTATTGTAATGGTTGAGTTTTAGGCTAACTTGTCTTGGTGGGTTAAGACGAGTGCCATCACGTCCATTTTTAGGTCGTGACAAAAGAGGCCACCTATATGAGGATCAACCCTCTAGTATGCTCCCTAGGAGCAGGGTTATCTCACGGAGATAATGGCCTATCTGCAGAAGTGACGCCTTGCTCACACTGCTAGACCACAGGAGCCGAATTTGCATCACAAGAGCTAGGTCGCAGGTGTGAGCCTAGGTCTGCGGGAGTGGCCACTCTAGTAGTTGGTACACCAACACTTGGGATAAAAATCCTAAGTCTCTGCTAGACCTTCAGAATTGGCTTAGGGTCCAACCAATGCAAACTTAACTTTCTTCCTATTTAGATTCGACATTCCAAACTCAACGGAGCTATTGTTACTTTCAAAATATGTCCTCTTGACAAAAACTGGGTCCCACACCCAAGCCCCGCATTGGCCAAAAACTACTAGGTAGTTCAAAATGGGTTTGTAAGCCTTAGGATTCTAACTAAGGGTCCATCTAGACCAAAGTCGATGTTCCGGAGCTAACTGATCCATCAGAATTGCATTCTGAGGTCGTTCACCTGAAGTTTTGACCAAAGTCATCCGTTCAAACTTTAGAAGCTTTAAAACACAGAAACTTGCATAAAAACTAAACAAACGATCAAATAGTCGAACTAACAGTCCTATTAAGTCATAAATAATTTGAGGTCGCTATAGGAGAGCTTTAAACACCGAAAATGATGCAATACTAAGGAAATGACCTAGAGTGTCAATACACTATTTGTTTCTTATACTATCCTTGTCATTAAATAGCTATATAAAGTATTAGTAATCAAATTCAAGTTGTTAAAACATAATAATTAATAAAATTAGTTTACTAAATAAATTCTTGACAATACTCCCAACATGCCCCTATTGACTTGACATACCCTTTAACAAAATCTTAATTAGATGTGTATTTTACTAAACTAACATTATTAATAATGCTTTGGTTCGAGTGTGTTTGGTAGGAAGGAAAATATTTTTCATGAAGAATGTTCTCATAGAAAATGCTTTCTCGGAAAACAAGTGAATTTATTACTCTTTTTTGTGTATTTGTTTGGTAACTAAGCAAAAAAATATCATCTCAAGAATATTTACATGTAATTTAACTAAACACTATCATGGTGGGAGGGCCTGAGGCCTCAAGGGTAGGGTGGATAGTCAAGGGGTGGGGTTTGGGGCATTGGGTGTATGGGGAGGAGACAATGAACTTGGAATATAATTTATGAATCATGTTTTTCCTACTCTCATTAAGGAAGTCATTTTCCTCATTTTTAAGGAATTTGTTTTCCTAGAGAAAATATTTTCAAATAATTTTGTCCTGGCAAACATGGCAAATTTAAAAAAACACTTTCAGAAAATATTTTCCTCCATACCAAACACAAGGATCTCGCTGTTAGGACCGAAATAAGCAGGTGAAATGCGAAAGCTAGCAAAACAAACCTCGAAAGACCACGAGTAAGAAGACAAACGAGAAACACATCAAAAGAGACAGATTTAACGTGGCTCGGTCAATCGACCTACGTCCACAAAGAAAATGAGCAATTCACTATAAATATGAGAGTACAAAATATAGAGAGCAACAACCTCAAACAATTCACTCGGAATACAAAGAGGTACACAAAATTCTCCCCCATAACCGCAACTCTCAAAACCCTAGGACTACATTATGAATACTGATTAAGTTAGAAGGAGCAACCCTATATTTATAGAGTCCTAAACCTTTTCCTACAAGAAAAGGACTAGTCAAAATATTAAAATTTGTTGGGGTTATTTACCCTGATTTCTTACCATAAATAAGTTTTCCTTTTAGGAAAATGTTTTAATATTTTGACTAGTCCTTTTCTTGTAGGAAAGGTTTTAGGACTCTATAAATATAAGTTTGTTCCTTCTAACTTAATTAGCATTCACAATGTAGTCCTAGGATTTTGAGAGTCGCGGTTATGGAGGAGAATTTTGTGTACCTCCTTGTATGCCGAGTGAATTGGTTAAGGTTGTTTTTCTCTATATTTTGTACTCTCATATTTATAGTGGATTGCTTATCTCCTTTGTGGACGTAGGTCGATTGACCGAACCACGTTAAATCTGTCTCTTTTGATGTGTTTCTCATTTGTCTTCTTACTCGTGGTCTTTCAAGGTTTTCTTTGTTAGCTTCCGCATTACACTTGCTTATTTCGGTCCTAACAAGTGGTATCATAGTCATGGTTCAATGATGGAACCATGTTAGAGATAGGTGTTCATCTTGGTGGGTGTAGTTCTAGTCGCAACCTTTTTTACAGTAATGAAGATTTTGTTAGAGAAATTGTTTCAGAGAGGTTCTCTGTGTTGAGACGTAGATTTGATGGAGGAGATTATGGAGAAGAGATGCAAGATCCTAAAGATTATGTGAAGAAGGTGGACAAATTTATTTTGTCAGAAATTCAGGCCAATGGGGAGATTTGTTGGGGTTATTTGCCCTGATTTCTTACCATAAATATGTTTTTCTTTTAGGAAAAGGTTTTAATATTTTGACTAGTCCTTTTCTTGTAGGAAAGGTTTTAGGACTCTATAAATATAGGTTTGTTCCTTCTAATTTAATTAGCATTCACAATGTAGTCCTAGGGTTTTGAGAGTCACGGTTTTGGAGGAGAATTTTGTGTACCTCTTTGTATTCCGAGTGAATTGGTTGAGGTTGTTTCTCTCAATATTTTGTACTCTCATATTTATAGTGGATTGCTCATCTCCTTTGTGGACGTAGGTCGATTGACCGAACCACGTTAAATCTGTCTCTTTTGATGTGTTTCTCATTTGTCTTCTTACTCGTGGTCTTTCGAGGTTTGCTTTGCTAGCTTCCGCATTACACTTGCTTATTTCGGTCCTAACACTCGCTACTATTATTTTATGTAGATATGTAATACTAAAAGTAGTATGGAGAAAAGGTAATAAAACTCCCTTGATTTACTAAATTGAAACTCCTCCGTTTCATATTACTTGGCCGTCATACTAAAATTAAATATTTTATTTTACTTGTCCATTTTAGCAAATCAAGGAAGTTTTATTACTTTTTCCTCATACTACTCTTAGTATTAAATAACACTATATAAAGTTGTAGAAGTCTGATATTTTTAAAGTATAACTTATATAAATCCCATAGTTTTAATATGAAATTACAATCTATCCCTCATTAGTTTGTAATTACATTAATCCCTTAAAAAGTAACACAAACCGGATACATAATATGTAGCTCGGACACATTAAAGAGTATCTCGGATACATTATAACATAAACAGGATACATAATATATAGCTCGGATACATTAAAAACTAGCTCGGATACATTAAATATTGGCTCGGATACATTAATATGTAGCTCGGATACATTAAAGAAATAAGGGATTTTAGAGGTTTTTGGAAATAGAAGGGGATATTGGAAATAAGGGAAATATAAGACGTGTATTTCAGTAATTTCTTTCTTTTTTAAAACATCATTAATAAGATTAGTTTAGTAAAACGTGCTTCCAAGTAAAATAAAATTAAGAAATATACTAGGTCAACAGATGCCAAATACTATAAAATGAAGTATTCTTTTAGCGGGATTGTCAAGTCAAACTTAAGATTAAAAAAAAAATTGAAACATGGGAGTATTATTTTTTCTTAAACAAACTTTGACCACATAGTCAAAGAAAAAAATCTAAAGGAACTTCTAGTATTAAAAATGTAATTGAGAACATTAAATATAAGTCAAGAGGATTTAGTTCTTTTAATTTGCTAATATTGGCTAATGGCTACTATAAAGACTAAATTTATTTCTCAACAAGCTCACAAAACAACTCATGCATTAGTATAGCTCATCTTATACGAGTTCAATATTATTGAGCTCAAAATTATCAACATGGGTTGTGGTACACTGGTGGGAGTGTTTCACCCTTAATCAGAGGTTTCGGGTGAGCTCTGAGTATGGAAAAAATCATGTTGGGAGCACCACCCCCGAATGGGCCTTGCAGTGCGCGATCCGAATTAGTTAGAGCTCCAATGTGGGCTCCAAACATTGAGTGGGAAACAAAAAAAAATATAGAGCTCAAAATTATCGTTCCATAAGCTTACTCATCTTGGTCAGTTAGTCTCCAACTAATTAAGCACAATCGGTTATATAATTAAGCATTATAGCTGACCGGATCTATATACATCTTACTAGTTACAAAGCTTTGTAATCTAATTTAACTCATTTTTTCTTCATTCATCAATCAATAAATGATTTTTTACCAAAAGTATTTAGTATGAATTTGATTATATTTTACTAATGTATGTTCTTTCAAATTCGAAACAAACACAACTCCTTCAAAATGTTTACAAATGTATCGAATGGTTTAAAATGCATCCGCCATTAAACTATTATATTGAGCACCTGATTGGTTTTCTATAGATTATTATAAGAATTGACTAAGACCTCATTTGTTTGCATTTAAATGGAGGTCTGAATCTGAATGATTTAGACATTAGATCATTACGTGCATTTGTTTTCATTAAAATTTAAGAACTTAATTGGTCTGAGTATGTCTTGATCATTAAGATCTAGAATAGAAGCTTAATATCATTAAGATATATTCTTGTGTGGATAATATTCATCATCACTCTATCTACTATCACCAACCATCACCACTAACAACATTTGCCATCACCACCACTACGATTGCCAACCATCATTACCATCGTCTACCATCAACCACCTCTACAATCACAAACACCAACATTGCTAACTACTACTATCATACTACTACCACACCTACCTCTTCCATCACTACAATTATATCCATTACCACCATCACCCCATCTTTATAGTCGCCGCCACCTCCACAGTATCATCACTATCTTCACTACAGTCAATTCTTACTACCAACAAACTTTGTCATCACAACTAGCATCACTATCAACTACCACCATACATTCTTCGATCACCACTACCATCTCCACCACCTCCACCACTATGATCAATATCTACTACCAACTACGTTTATCATCATAACTGCGAACTACCACAGTTACATCATCAACCACCACACATTCTTCAGCCACCACCATCAACACCACCAACTAGACAACTACTAACATCAACTAACTTCGTCATTACAATCATCAATACCACTATCAATTACCACAATTTTGGCAGTCACCATAACCCCGGTCACATCCACTGTTACAACTATCACCACTATCATAATTACTAGTCATTAACAACAACTATTACCATCAGTACCACCACTACAAACTATCTCCATCATCACTAGCAAGCATAAGTGTTTTATTTTTTGAATTATATATTTATTAAAACAAGCAATCTTAATAACTTAGTGTTCAAATCTGGAAACAATATCTTAATCATTTAGATGTGCATTCAAATTCAGATGTCTAAATCTTAATTAAAACAAATGAGGCTTAAGAATGTCTAATAGATCGGGTCTACCTGGAACTGGATCAGACTGGATACCCAAAATTAAACCAGAATGGGCTAGTCCACATAGGGATTGAACTGAGTTTATATAATAAGTTGGACCCTCACGGGTTCATTTGGGATGCCGATGGACGAGGATCAGTAAACACGATAAAGTCTCATCAAATACATAACTAATTAATTATATTGATTCAATGGTAACTTTAATTTTGCATTTTCTTGATAATTATAATTTAAGCTTTACTGCTGGAGAGAAGTATTTGTTTTATTAATATGTGTGAGTATTTATACATGAGAGTAAACAACAAATAAGGAAAGAATCAACTAATAAAGTAGTGTGATCTTCTCCTAATCATAATAGAAACTACATCACTAATGACATACTAAGATATGAAAGATCAATCAAGATATAGCACTAATATATAACAACACAAAACACACTATTGGTGTTGATTACATGCTGAAATAGTAATTTGCGAAATTATATTTTCCGTCAGACTATTATTCTAAATACATGTATCTGAAGAATTAGATGCATATATCTCTGGTGCACGCGAGTCAGAAGGGGCCTTATTTTGGGTTTTTAAAGACTTTTGAGGATATGGGTATCATTGAACTAACATAATTGATAAAAAATTCAAATTATCTCCCAAATTTTGTTCATCACAGAAATATAATTGTTTCTTTTCTATAATTTCTCTTCGATTTCAAATTCAGTGTATTGTTCAATTTCGTCAACATCGTTGTATTTGGGATTCTGAATGAAAAACAGCGTTGTGTTTGAGACATTTAGAAATTAAAATTTTAAAAAATATATACGATGATTATAAAATTAATGAAATGCTTATCAAGGATTACACTATATACTATGATTTGATTGATGCTATTTATTCAAAACAATTGAAAATCGATGAATCTAGAAAAGAATAGAAATCAAATACACTTCTAAAGGGAATTCAACATCAATGGATTCAAAATGAAATAGGGATGAGACTATTTATGGAGTTGAAGATATTCATTGTACATAACGACATAAATATTTAACTGCAAAAGTAATGGGAATATTACTTTTTAATCAGATACAACCCTATGTTTCTAGCCGTGGTCGATAATATTGAAGCATTGTGTGTGATCGACATGTATTTTGATTATATATTATCGACTGTAATCTATGTTGCTTAGACTTTTTAAAAATTGTCAAGGAATGCGTGTTGAATTCGCCAAAAGCAAGTGTATTCCTGAAGAATTCGACATGAATACGGCATCAAAAGTGAAGAATCCTAGTTTAAGTTAAGCAATTATATAAGGATAAAGCCATTACTGTTGTTGTGATGGTGAAATATGACATTGATCATCTGTCAGTTCAGACTAAAAAAACAGTAAAGACAAAAAAAAATTATTTTTGTTTATCAAATATTTAACTATGTATACTAACTATAAATATATTTGATCAAATGTGTATTGTAGATACTAGATAGACATACTATTGATTTGATAAACAGTCTAACTATCTTGCATTACCTATCATTTACTTGATTACGTATTTAAAATTTAAATTTGGTTAAATATATATTCTCATATAAAGTGTTTCTGAGAATTTAAATAATCTTATCAGATATATAGTGTCAAATATATTATTTTATAGATTTTAATATAAAATTTTGGCTCCACCACTGCTAACATATATAAGTACCTGTGAACAAATGTACATATATCTGCAATTATAATTGATTTAAATTTTAGATACATTAAAAAGATATATAGCTATTAATAAAAATAAATAAATTGGAGGATGTAAATTATCATTTTTATATGGCGTAGTTGACTTGATATATTTTATTTTTATTTTTACATGGTTTTTTAAACAATTCAAAGGTGTTTTCGGAAAGCGTGCGAACATGTTCTCTAATATTTAGGGAGATCCTAAAATTAAAGATATTAAAATTAACTAAACTATTAGGAGTATTTCCTTCTAAATATCATCTCCTAAAAATAAGACACAAAAAGTCTTCATTTGTAATATCTTCCGGAAGATGGAAAACACTTTTATAACATTTTAACTTATAATAAATAATTGGCAAAATTTCATAAAAGTACAATTTTTTTTGTTATATATATATTTCTATTATATAGAAGCATGAAGAGGGTGACGACCAATGGCAAAGTTGTAAATATGCACATTTTCAAGGATAATGTATAATCGTCATACTTAGATTTTTTTACCAAACCACACACTCTATCTTTCTTTTTCCCTCTAGAGCTTTCTCTCTCTTTCCACTCACTTCTATATTAAAATATATTAAATAAATATAAAAGTAGAATAAGATGAGTCAAGCAAAGAAATAGGCACATTGCTCTTCTTCTCCAATCTCCATGAAGCTCGAATTGGGTAATTGCTGGTATTTACTATCAAGATGAGCTCGGAAGCCTATGAACCAACTAGATTAGGATAAATCTTTTGAAAATTATAAGAGAAATGGCTGAGGTGTTTGACAAAAATTCAAAGAGAAAATACAGATTCCATCACCAACAATCTTCATGTTTGGTAAGCTTTTAATCATCTTTCACTATATTTATTTATTTCAATTTTATTATTTTCATTCCTTTTTGTATGAACGGAAATTCAGTCTCTGAAATATGTATATCTATCTCTTCCATTTCAATACTCTAAAATAATATTTCAATCCTTTTGGGTATATGTATGTGTTCGTTAATAAAAGTTAGTACTTCCTTTCATTTTTCTCCAAAATCGAAAAACATACCTTTTTGAAGGTTCAAATTCCAGTGGAGTTACAAAAAACACTATAGGTAAAAAAAAATTATTTGCTTAAGGTTGGTGGGTAGAATTATCAGATACTTGTGTTGGTGCATTGTTGAGGGTAGTGAAAGGTGTGTGTGTATATATATAATATATATATATATATATATATATATATATTATTATTATTATTATTATTTCTATATAGAAGAGCCATGTGAGAGTCAATTCCGAGTCCTTCTCTCAATTGTAAATATTGTAAATATATGTTCATTTAAAGGGCAAATATTAATTATATTTACTGAAGCAAGTGAAGTGGGTTAAAAGTCCAATCAGAACAATTATTTTATTATTATTGTTGTTGTTATTTATCTTTTTGGTGTTCTCGAGGACCAATTAGGACAACGACCAGCCAATTCTAGATAATATTTAATATTTCTTCCGTCCACTTTTAATTGTTATAATTTCAATTTTTAGAGTCAAACTATAAGAATTTTGATTAATATTTTATAATGTATTTTTCATCATATTGATATACACAAATCTGTAATTTATAGTACTTTTTGTATAGTTTTTGACTATCTATTTATTTTTTTTAAATGTCTAATTAATATAATCTAACTTATCTTTGAAAATTAGTAAAATTGATTTTCAAAAAACGCAACATGACGATTAAAAGGGGACGAAGAGAGTAATTTTTCTTTCTCCATACATATGGCAATTTTTTTTCCGGAACTCTGATATTATTTCATTTTATAAAATGTTTTCACAAACATAAAAATACAAATCCATTTAATAATTAAATATTCAACTTTGATTCTATAATGTAGCTTACTTCCAACAATCAATATAATTATTTTCATCGTGACAACATCATATTATTTTATTTTTCTATTTTATTATTTCTATTATATAGAAAGGTGAAGACAACCAACGACCAAGGGCAAAATAGTAAATTTACCCTGACAAATACACACTCTTCTCAGTCAACACATGTGCTTACGTGAAAATACACTCAATTTAAGCGTTATTTTTGTCATTCGATGCTTTACTTTACATAAGTGTTGAGGACCTTAATACTACGAAATCAGTTCATAGCCTCCACGTGGGCCGGACGATGAAGGTACTTGCGTAAATAAATCAAAATAGTGGGTTGCTTTATGATATTTCGTACTTTTCAAACTTGAAAAATACTGTACTTGCCTGCTTCATAAATGTACTTCCTTTTTGTTGGACACAAAAACCATTTGCTTTTTTTCCTCTTTTACAGCTTTAATTGTGTGGGCCCTATTATTACTTTTGTACACCATTTCATTTTTCCTTGCATTGTTGTTATATTTTATTATTTTCAATTTCTATCCTCCAGGGATCTTCGAATATTCTTTATTAATTAATTAATTCATTAATAAATTATTTATATTGTTTCTTCCATTTTGAAGAGCCAAGTTGAGGACGACCAAGGGCAAATTTGTCATTTCATAAAAATTCTACAATGTTTGTTTCTATGTTATGGCATCAAAATAGTGGTAATAAATTTATAATGATAGTACAACCAAATATATTTTTCGAAATGTCATGTGTATCCTAATGAAATGACATTTAATATGGACCCATATTTTCAATCACAGTTTTATATTAAGATATTATAATTTATATTAGGTAATATTCTTCTAGATCATAAAGTAAAGAATTTCATACTATGAGGTCACATAAAAATATTCATATCAATTTTTCATAAAACATCAAATTTGTAAATTTTCATAATAAAATAAATTACATATTATAATAAGTAAATAAATTTATAGAGTGAAATTTCTTTACACTAATATGTATATGACATAACTTATTTAAATGTATAGTTTGTACTCCATTTTTTCATAAGTAATTTTCAACTATAAGTAAATTATATCTTATAATTTTTGTTTTATTATGACAACTAACATTTCTATCTATTACATGAGAAGGACAATCAATGGCATTTTAATAATTTTAATATCATATAAGGGTAAAATAATAATTATGTAATTAGTGGTCAAAATGAAAATCTAGAAGAATTCATATATTGTATGTCTTTACTTTTGTTATGGGCCCATAAAGATATTTTTGTAATTTTGTTAAAATGAAGAATTTCTATTAGTTAACTTCTTACGAACAATAATAAATGCTAAGCTTGTTTTGACATATTTTAGAAGGAAAATTTTGAACTAATTTAAAATAAAATGTGTTTGAATAGTTAATATTTTGTTCCTAAAAATACTTTAAAGGATATTGTGTAAACATATTTTTAATATTATGTTACATAATATGACCACTAAATTTGTATCTTGATCATTGAAATAGTCTATAAAATGACGTATCAATATTTTTTAATTAATTTGAAGAAAATATCAAATTTCGTGACTAAAAGAATGAACAATGTTTGACTATGAAGAAATTAATGATTTGATAATGTATTCATCGAAAGATTAAAAAATATAATTTTTTTTATTTCTATAAAGAATATTTTCTTAATATAATATGATAAACTATTTAACAAAGAAAATTTGACAAGGAGAAAGTTTAACATTCAAATTAAGGAATATTAAAATACAAACTAAAGAAAAATGAGTAGTTAAAAAATAAAGAAGAACGACAAAATACAAAGTCAATAGAAAAGGACTTTGTTGAGAAATATAGAGGAACAAAAAAACTAAATAAATAAATAAATTAGGGAAAAACAACCTGAAAAAGAAAATTTACAGTTTTCTTTTATGGCATGATATTAAGAGTGTAGTATCAAAAAAATTTATTAATGTAATTTAGATTATAACATTATGATAATTGTTATTGCATATAGAAAAAATTTGTTTTCCTGCTTGTTTTTATTGTTGTGGAGTTAAAAATCAATTTTGATTAGTACTTTCAATATTAAAATCAAATAAATAGAAGTATTTCTATTTATCGAAGACAATAATAAAATGTATCACAAAATTCATCAACAAAGCAAACTAAAAACACAATATACTAAAGTTGAACCAATAGAGATTTGAAAGACTTTGAATTGATCTTTACGAATTGGTTGATCAATGATTAGTATTTTATCATATGCAAAGTTTATGGTGCAAATATTACAAAAAAAAAAGATAATAACATAGTGAAAATAGATACCACTTGTGAAAAATATGTAGATCGATGAACTTTTTCAAAGACATCAACATTTTATATATTCCTCGAACACAATATGTTTTAACTCATAATCTAACACAATTCTCTATTTCCTTACTACATAGAATTTTTCTGAATTCAACTTTCTCAATTTGGGTTGTAAACGACGCATTTATGTCATATGAACATTTGAAATAGATCATTACGTGATATATTGAAGTTGTTTACTGAAGAAAAAAAATAGTATAAAGTACAAAAATCTCATATCTTTGGAGGCTAATTAAATCCTATTCCAGAAGTTTTCTCAATTACAAAAATCTCAAATTTTTCATTGTTTTCGAATACATTCCTTCATTTTCCGATACATTGCAAATGATATATTACTCTATGAGAGGGTTGTATCCGAGAAGAGATAGGTATGTATCCGAAAGGGGATAAATGTATCCAATAGGGAATAAGAATGTATCCGAGAGGGGATTATGATATCTTAAATTGTAAATTTTGTAATTTTCTAATAAAATATGTGAAAAAACTAAAAAAAATAAGACAAATAAATTAAAATGGACCCAATATATGTTATTTTCGTTGTCTCAATTTATGTGACACAAATAAAATTTGGAGAGTCATCCAAATTTTCATTTTTTAAAAAAAAATATTTTAAGTTATTAATTCACTAAATTGTCTTAGATATACTTGTGCTTTTAAATAATTATTAATTTATAATATTAATGGGACCATATATTTATATAAGGGTCTTCTGAAAATATATTATCTTATTATTTTATCGAAATAAGTGATTTTTTCCATTGGCCCAAGTTGGGACCGAGGAAAATATTTTCTTAGAGACATTATTAATTTGTCGAGTTTTAATTTAGTGAGGTTTTACTATAGATAGTTATATAAAAAGAGTTCTTAATTGTTGAGATATACAATGTAGTTTCCAAATAATATATGATTCTTATGGTATGATTTGTAATACTTTTACGCCATTTTCAAATAATAGAGGTCGTTTCTTCTTTCTCAATTTATGTAGTACTAAATTTTTTTTTAGATTCAATCATTTTTTTTTTTGTCTTTGAAATATATCTAGCTGTTAATTACTGTAATTTATAGTACTTTCTAAGAAATTTTCAAATAATATATATTATTTCATTTGTCCCAATTTATGTGTCACTGGTAAAATTTGAAGAGTCAATCGGATCTTTTATATATTTTTATATCTTTTAAATATTTAAGTAATTAATTATCGTGAAATAATGAAGACAGTGGCAAATTAATACAATTTTAGTAGTTAATATTTAATAATTAACAACATTTGATTGACTTTTGAAATTCTATTTGTGCCACATATATTGGGATAAGAGAAGTAACATATATTATTAAAAATTTACTTAAAAAGTACTATAAATTACAATAATCAAAAGAAGTAACATGTAATATAACTTGGAAACTACGCATGAAGTATGGTAAATCTCAATAATTAATAACATTTAACTGACTCTTGAAATTTTATTTGTGTTACATACATTGGGATAACAAACGTAACATATATTATTAAAAATTTACGTAAAAAGTACTATATATTACAATAATCAAAAGAAGTAACATATACTCCTAATATTTAATTTGGAAACTACGTAAAATGTATTGTAAATCTCAATAATTAACAACATTTGATTGACTCTTGAAATTCTATTTGTGCTACATATGAGACAAGAGAAGTAATATATATTATTTAAAAATTATGTCAAAATACTATAAATTACAATAATTAACAATTTAAAATATTTAAAAATCATATTAAAATTTAATTGACTATTTAAATTCTATCTATATCACATAAAATGAGACAAAAATATCCTCCCAATATGCATATTTTTTTAAACAAAAAGTGGGACCCATTATTGATGTATTCAAGGATGCTTTGGTAATTTACCTATGATGAATTCGTTTTGTTTGTTGTTTATTTTTTTTTAAATAATTGTATAAAATATTATAAATCACAATAATTATTTACTTAAATATTCAAAAGATATAAAAATATGTAAAAGATCTGATTAACTCTTCAAATTTTATCGGTGACACATAAATTGGACAAATGAACTAATATATATATATATATATATGTGTGTGTGTGTGTGTGTGTGTGTGTCACAAATGGAAAAGTCCCAATCAAGAAAATAGAAAAGTCTCAATATATCATTTACAAATGACTTAAAAAGTATTAAAAATTACAATAATTACCAATTTAAATAAAATATTTAAAATCTATATAATAAAATAGGTTAACTCTCAGAATTCTATCAGGCTACATATATTGGGACAGAAAAAATAACACATATCATTTTAAAATTACAAAAAAAGTATTATTAATAATAATAATTAACAACTTAAAATATCTGAAAGACATTTTAAAAAGGTTAATTTTGTAATTTTATCCATATCACATAAATTAGGACAAAGTGACCAGTAATGTACGTTATTTGAAAGTTACATAAAAATATTATAAATCACAATAGTTAATAACTTAAAATATTTTTTTTTTTAAAAATGAAAATTTGGATGACTCTCCAAATTTCATTTGTGTCACATAAATTGAGACAACAAAAATAACATATATTGGGTCCATTTTAATTTATTTGTCTTATTTTTTTTAGTTTTTTTTTTATATTTAAAAATTGAGTAAAAGTACTATAACTCATGATAATTGACAACATAAAATATGTTTTAAAAAAATACAAAAAATTCCACTGATTCTTGAAGTGAATTTATCGTAAAAATACTATAAATCATGATAATTGACAACATAAAATATTTACAAAATATTATATGCGGGTAGTCTTATTATGCCTTAAATAATGTCAAAGAAAGTACAGGTTTGTGATAAAAAAACTTATTCCTTTATTCACGCAAAAAATTGCTTCAAAAACTCAGTTATTAGCCCCAAAACATACCATTTATATTATTGGGCCCGTGCATAGCACGGGCAACATTATCTAGTGTATATATATAGCCATAATATTTTTACATAAAGAATAGCCTAGAAGCAAAAAGGAAAATGAAAGGTTTAGCCACGCTAGAACCGTGGCTAAATGGGGGAAAACGTGGGTAAGTTCATTTTTTTTTATCTCAAGGTATTTCTCACATTAAAAATATGAAAACAACGTGATGGAGAAAATTTCTAACTCTTTCATGCACGTGATAATAAAAGATTCAACAAAATTATTGTACATGTAATATATCGTTATTGTATAAAGAGTAACTCAATATGTCAGTATTGTATACATAGTGTATAATCATGTATTTATGATGTATACCGATGTATCAAAAATATACATACATCCATATGCATTGCTTATACAATACATTATATAAAGGTTTAATTTCAAATATATACAATAAAGTTATTAGCTTACAATAAATATAGTTTAATATACATAAAAAATAGTCAAAAGTCATAGGAAGTACACACTGACTATACAATTTACCTTGCAAAAAGTCATAGAAAGTATACACCGATTATACAACATAGCTTGCCAAAGTCATAGAAAATATGGAGAATGGTCTAAAATGCCCTCCAAATATATGAATTGGTACAAAACTGTCAGTCATCCACCTTTCGGCCCCAAAATACCTTGATGTCAACCTTTTGCTCAAAAATACCCTTAATATTAATCATTTGACTCATATTTGCCCTTATTTTTAACATCTCCATTAAAGTAAATTATTAAATATTTATTTTTTATGTTGCCTAATGTGATTGGTCAAAATTTAAACCCTTCTCAATAAATAATAAAAATCATATTTTAAAAAAAATTATTTTTAAATAATAAAAACCAAATATGATTCATATTTTGACTCGACACACGTGAAAATAATATTCAAAAGATAATTAATTTCATGATATCTTCCTATTGGCATATTTTAAATAACCAAAAAATAATTATAACCCATGAGATCTAGCTAAAATTCATACTCACCCCGACTGATAGTCCATCTAAAAAAATTATTATTTCAATTAATATAAAATTTTCTATCGATTATCCAAATATTTTGTTCATTTCCTCTTTTTATTCTTTTATAAAGCTCTTATTCTTAATTAGGATATTTGGGACTCAAACTTGAAATGAACTTATGTCACGATCCAGACCATCGTAATTGGCACCCACACTAACTCTCCGGTGGGAGAACCATTAATACTAATTAGCTAACCAACTCTAATCAAAATACTATGCCATTTAAGTTACGAAAGCAAGTTAAATGCTAAATAAAGAAATAGGGAGTTCTCATAAACTCCAAACAAAAGTCTAACAGGTAAACAAATGCGGAAGTAACACTTAGAACCTGAAAGTCAACGTACCAAAACTGTAACAAGATCCATAAGTCAAAACAAGAAGGGGTACAACCCCAAGCTAATGTACTAAATTACTAACTAGAAAATCTAAGTCTAAAATGTGGACATAGAGAGAAAGAGAACTCATGGCAACCCGAAAGAACAGGCTTACCCTTGAATTCGATCGGCGATCACTGATCTTCTAAGTGAGGTCTGTCAATAGCCGCTTGAAAATGCTGTGTACTCAACAAAGAAAGAGCAAGTGCAATATCAGTGCACAACCATAATGTACTGGTAGGATCACGCGGCTATCCCACTAAGTGCAACATACATAAGTCAATACAACATAATAATAAAATGCATACACCGAACATATAGAATATCATCACCATTTACAAATAACGTACAATTTCACAATTCCCAAGATACACAATTATGTCAAGTCATTGGTTCTTTCACGAAACCCAAACCCAAACAGTTAGCATACCAGAACGTGGTACCCGATCCAATGTTTATGCTGGAACGTGGCTACCGATCCCATATTTATGTCGAAACGTGACAATCAATCCAAGTTAGTGTGTCAGAACGCAACACTCGATCTGTTCAACAAGCCACAATCACAATCACAATTATATTCTTAAAATCATACAATCAAGTCATGATTCATGGCATTCATCATTCATCTATCTCATTTACAACTAGTGTGATCAATAATGCAACATTTGCATACATACACGTATTATAATGAAGCAAGAACAAACATATATCACACAATCATGAAATTACAACCATTACCTACCTCGAACAAAGCTTGAATCCCCTAAGAAATTTGATTCTTCCCTTTTCGGATTCGTTCCTCTTGTTCTTGGTCTACAAACGATCAATATAATATGGGAATCAATAACCAACAACTAATAACCCGAATTACGAACAATTCTAAGAACCCTAGATCAAACTCATGATCCCAATCTCCCAATTAGGGCTATTTCCACCATAAATTCCAGATCAAAACCCTTCCCCATCGATAATTACCCATTAGATTATGTTCTATGGATCGAAAAATGGATTTGGGGAGTGAAAATCTTACATTTAGCCTCAAGAATGGTGGAAAATTATTAAGAAAAGACATGGGTTCGTTCCTTAGCTCTCAAATTCGAAAATTGAAGAATAAAACATTTTTGGGGTTTATTTCTAACTTTAAGTCGCGTTTGCCCCGCCACAGCGACACTCGCCCCGCTGTAGTGGCCCTTTCTTGGCGGGAAAATCCCACTTCAGTGGCTTGCACGGAAACAATGAGCAATTTCAATAATTTCAATACCCCCATTTCACAACACACCTTCAACCAATGACACTCAGAAACTTTCCGTTCACGCCAAGATCAGTTTCAGGAGTTCTACTCACCTGAATTTAATTCCGTAAAGTCATACGAATTTCTTAACATCTTAGTTATCTACTTATGTATTCAAAATCATAATTAATTCACCCCATTGCTACTAGAATTCCCTAGAATATACTGACTCCGATTTCATCCAAATCTGGACTAGGTTGGGAAATCCTAAGTTACTACGAAAAAGTTTTCCGGCCTAAAAAATTTTCCCATTGACTTTTCTATAACGACAGGAACCGGTCGTTACAATTGATACCAATTTACACATCACTCGTCCCCGAGTGAAAAACTTAGGAAAAATAAGCTAAGGAAAAAATGGAGTAGTACTTGAATCGACGAACAACTAAGGATACTTGTCTCGCCTGTCCTTCTCGATTTCCCAAGTAGCTTCCTCAACTGGACGATGCTTCCATTAAACATTTATGGACTTAATCTCCTTTGCCCTCAGCTTACGCACATCACAATCAAGAATTGCAATCGGTTCCTCCTTATATTGTAGATCTTGGCAGGCCTTTCACCATCTGCTTTTCCTGGAGAATGTGAGACTACTCACCCTCAGTAATCGTATTGTCCGCTTTTCTCATTGAATGTACATCTTTCTGTAAACAAGGAATTTCTAGGGAGTCCTCCCAATCTGTCTAACACAATTGAGTCATATTTAATGATGTAATCCTCATCAACATGGCATCTCTTCAACATAGATATATGAAATACCGGATAAACTCCTGATAGGTTAGGAGGTAAAGCCAATCTATACACCACTGGCCCTACACATTCAAGAACCTCAAAGGGACCACTGTATCGGGGACTTAGCTTGCCCTTCTTGCCAAATCCCATCACCCCTTTCATGGGTGATACCTTAAGAAGAACATTCTAACCATTCTGAAATGTCATGTCTTTTACCTTATGATCTGCATACTTCGTCTATCTACTCTGGGCTGCTAGAAGCTTAGCTTGAATACCCCAAAGGTTTCACATCTCCAGCCTCGAACTATCCTATGGATGATCTACATCCCCTCCCATAAAGTGCCTTAAATGGTGTCATATCAATGCTGGAGTGATAACTATTATTATAGGACAACTCATACAAAGGTAAGAACTTATCTCAATGCCCTCCAAATTCAATCACACAAATGCCCTCAATATGTCTTCTAACACTTGAATCGTCCCCTCTGACTGTCCGTTCGTCTGCGGATGGAAGGCTGTACTAAAAGTGAGTTGTGTGCCCAATTCATCATGTAACTTTCTCCAAAACTTGGAGGTAAACTGCGTACCACGGTCTGAGATGATAGAGAGGGGCACCCCATGCAACCTCACTATCTCTTTCACATAAACCTTTGCCAATTGTTCAGCATTATAATTTATTCTTACCGGAATAAAATGGGCTTACTTAGTCAATCTATCGATCACTACCCAAATAGAATCAAACTTTCCCAAAGTCTTGGGAAGACCAACCACGAAATCCATGGCTATCTTTTTCCACTTCCATTCCAAAATTGACATTCTTTGAAACAACCCTGCAGGCCTTTGATGCTCATACTTTACTTGTTGGCAATTTTGACACTTAGCCACAAACTCTGCTATGTCTTTCTTCATGCCCGACCACCAATAAATTCATTTCAAATCTCGGTATATCTTGGTCACACCCGGATGAATAAAATATCTCGAACCATGGGATTCTGTCAATAATTTTTAAATCAAGTCATCAAATCGAGGAACACAAATCCTTCCTTTAAAACTTAGCACACCTTCCGCATCAAAAGTGGGCTCTTGTGCCTTACCAATCGCAGTCTTCTTCTTAAGTTCACTCAAGTTTTCATCCTCATTTTTTTTGTTCTTGATCTCCTCAATGAACGTGGCCCTAACTTCAATGCTAACTAACACCCCACCTTTTTCTAAGATGCCCCATTGCATGAATTTAGACTCCAATGTCTGAATTTCCTTAGCCAAAGGTCGCTTGGTTACACTCAAGCAAGCTATACTACCCATACTCACCGCTTTTCGACTCAAAGCGTCTGCCACAACATTAGCCTTACCCGGATGGTATTGAATTGCCACGTCATAATCCTTGAGTAACTCCATCCACCTACGTTGTCTAAAATTCAGATCCTTTTGAGTGAACACATGCTGTAAACTACGATGATCAGTAAACACCTCACACTTAACACCATAGAGGTAATGCTGTCAGATCTTAAGAGCAAATACCGATGCCAACTCCAAATCATGTGTTGAATAATTTCTCTCATGCACCTTCAATTGACGTGATACATAAGCTATAACATTCTTATCCTGCATCAAAACAACATCCAAACCAGAATGTGAAGCATCTCAATAAACAATAAAATCTTTACCTTCAACTAGTATTGCTAGAATAGGTGCGGTGGTCAAAAGAGTCTTGAGCTTTTGGAAGCTCTCCTCACATTTTTCAATCCAATCAAATGGTATCTCTTTTTTAGTCAAATTAGTCAAGTGAGTGGCAATAGAAGCAAAGTTCTTCACAAATCGACGATAATAGCTAGCGAGCCCTACAAAACTCATATTCTTAACCGCCTCAATATTTGGGGATCTACCATTACCCCTTCTTTTGAAACTACAAGCCACAAAAATGCAACGAAAGTCAACCAAAATTCACACTTAGAAAATTTTGCATACAACCTTTGTTTCCCAAGAACACCCAGAACAATACGAAGATGGTCGGCATGCTCTTCCTCACTTTTTGAATAGACCAAAATATCATCAATAAAGACTATAACAAACGAAACAAGAAATGGCTTGAACACCCCATTCATTAGACTCATGAAAGCTGTAGGCGCATTAGTCAAACCAAAAGACATAACTAGGAACTCGTAGTGCCATAGCGGGTTTTAAACGTCGTCTTGGGCACATTCTCAGTCCTAATTTATAATTGATGGTAACCAGATCTTAGATCAATTTTAGAGAAGACTGATGCACCTTGCAATTGGTCAAAATAATCATCTATTAACGGCAATAGGTACTTATTTTGAATGGTGACCCTATTCAATTGCCGGTAATCTATACACATCCTCATATTACCATTCTTCTTTTTAACAAACAAAACTAGAGCACCCCACGGCGAAGCACTAGGACGAATAAATCATTTATCAAGAAGTTCTTGGATTTGAGCCTTAAGCTCTCTTAATTCTGCCAGAGCCATGTGGTAGGGAAGGATGGAAATGGGACAAGTCTCAGGTTCCAAATCAATGCAGAAATCTATATCTCTATCCGTAGGCATACCAGACAAATCATTAGGAAACACTTCTCTAAATTATGACACACGGGAATAGACTCAACCTCAACATTTTGAATGTAAGCCAAATACGCCAAACAACCCTGCCCTACCAGTTTCCTAGCCCGAATGGAGGATATGATCTTAGCTTGCTTAGGCTTGTACACCCTTTCCCACTCTAAATTTTCCCTTCCCGAAATTTCTAGAGTTACAGACTTAGTGTTACAATTAAGCACAACATAATAGGTGGACAACCAAGTCATGCCTAAGATTATATCAAAGTCAGTCATATCCAAAATCACCAAATCAGTCCAAGTCTGAAAACTCATAAACAAAATAGGACAAGCACGATAGACATTGGTGACTATGACAGACTTTCCAACTGGAGTAGAAACATGGATGGGGCATCAAGTATATCACAAATTATATCAAATGATGTGGAAAATCGCACAGACACATAAGAATAAGTAGAACCCGAATCAAATAACACATTAGCCATCTGGTCAGAGACAAGAATAGTACATGTGATCATTACATCAGACGCCTCTACCATATTCTTACCCAGAAAGGCGTAACACTAAGCCCTATCACCATAACGAATGACTTCCCTGCCTGGCTGCACTGTACCTCTGCCTATATTACCATTTTCCTTACTTTCGCAGCCTCGATGATTTCCCCCTCGCCCACCGTGTGGATGCCCTCGACCATTATTACCATTTCTCATAGGTATGACTGCTCTAGTCTACTGTTGCACAGAATCCATTATACATGGGTGGGGACAATCTCTCCTTATATGCCCAGGTTTTCCACAGTTATAGCAAGTGCGATCAAAAGTGGTCTGCTGCTCGCCGAATGTTTGACTTCCTGTTTATCCTGAATCAAATTATGAGGTGGAGTTCCAAAGTAATTACTTATAGAAGCGGAAATGGCGGACTGAATTGGCTGAGCTGCAAGTGTTGGCTTCCCTGAACCTCTGGTGTAAAAAAATTGAAAGTTGCCTGAATTCTTGGCTTTCTTAACCAATGCCTTAGCCTGACCGTCTCGCCTCACCCTATCCACTTTCTTAACAAAGTTTGTTACCTAATTAAATCTTCTCCTTGTAGAGGTCGTATGAACAGCTAATACCTGCAACTCAGAATTTAGTCCCTTAATAAATAAACGAATCCTTTCTTCCTCAGTAGTTACCAATTGAATCGCATATCTAGACAAAGCATGAAATTTAGCGTCATAAGCAGCCAGAGTCATACCACCTTGCTCCAAAGCCATGAATTCATCCTTCTTGCGATCCCTCAAAGTCTGAGACACATATTTCTCAAAAAATAAAGCATGAAACTGGGTCCAAGAGAGTGGGGGTAAAGTTGAAGATCAGCATTCCACATAAGCTCTCCACCACTGCTTAATCTTACCTTGAAGCTGAAGAGTCACAAACTCAATCCCATGTTGATGGATAATTTCCAACTTATGAAGCCTTTCATAGCAATCTACGATGAACTCATATGCATCATCCCTCTCAAAACCAAGAAACACAGAAGGCTTTAGCTTCAAAACTTAGTCAACATTTCATGCTCATTACCAATCATAATAGGACCTAACAAAGGACGAAAGAAATCATCAGTACCTCCAGTTCCACCCTTGATCTTAGGCATATTTATATGCCTAAGTTGTCAACAATTGCCCATAAAGTGCTTAAGTTGAGGAATAATCTTGAGTTATTAGCTTGATTTTTGTTATACTTGTAATGATTGTGCACTTACACACATGATTAGTTGTTTTAGGAAATCTCCAAGGAAGTGGAGTTGGAACGAAGAAAGACGGAGCAAAGATGTGTAAGAAAATGTCCAAGGCAAAAACCACCAGTGGTTGGTGCACTGGTTGGCGCGGCGCGCCACTGGTGGTATGTCAGAGAGGAGTTGGTGGCATGCTGAGAGGCGTGACGTGCCAAGGTCCAACATTCAGAGGCACCTCTCAGGCGCACTGAGAGATGCAGGACGGCAACACTGATGCAACTGTAGCATGTTCGTGGGGAGATAAGAGGTGCGACACGTCCTTATTTTGCCGACTTTTCCAAGTTTTAAACATTAAGTAGGATTTCTAATTTGAGTAGGATTTGTTCCCAACTTTTCCTACTATTATAAGTAGATCCTTAGGGCTCCATAATCATGTTCGACTTTTGATTGAAGTGTGCAATAGTAAGAATTCAAGTTTGTAGTAGGTTTTTATCTTTTAACTCTTCTATAGTCCGAAAATTACATGAACTATTGTATTTTCTTGTTTTCTAATAGCATGAGTAGCTAAACGCCCTAGTTCTGGGGTTGTAGCTACGAATTGATTGTTGATTATTTAAGGCTTGTTGAATTAAATCTTGGTTGCCATTATAAGTTACTTCTCTATTCTTGTTTTAGTATTTTATGCCTACGCACCATAAGATAAATTTAGTGTCTAATCTTAAAATCGAGAGAGGCGAGATTAGATAGACCATACATATAGAGAGCTTGGTCCACCCATTAGATTGAGGTGATTACTGTTCACGAGTGACACCCAGACGAACACCTTGCTTGGTTATGAAATAAGATGAAATCTTAATGCTTGCCAGATAGTCTATTTATCCCCACTCAACGATGTAGTTAGATAGCTAACTAGGGTAGGCGACGAGAGGTGTATAACCCGGATCATACTATCAACCCTATAAACCAGTAACTTGACAACTGAAATTAATTCTAAGCTAATAATATGATACATGATATTCAGTATATGTTGTAGCCCTGGAATTGCTTTTAACTTGCTTGACACATTATATCAAAGTTGTTCACAATTAGTTACGTTTAATTAGTGCATAATTATTAGTAGATAAATAATAAATCATCAACTCTTGAAAAGGTTACGTTTTACTTTTAGTTGTAGATGTGAGTGAATATAAGTTAATCATAAGTCCCTTAGGAATGATAACTCATTTCTTTAAGAATCTATATTACTTGCGCGACCACGTACACTTAAGTGTATATTGGTGAGCCAACAAGTTTTTGGCGCCACTGTCGGGGATTTAAAAATTGTTTTATATTCAGTCCTCTTAAGTCTACACTTAATATATTCAGATATTAATTACTTGATCTTAACTTGTGTATTGTAGGTACTTGATTTTCAGGTCTGGCTCGGAAAGGAGATCTTGTCGAACCTTACAACGAACCTGAAAGAGTTTTACGCCAGCGTAGAAAAATGAATCAGGGACGACAAGGAGAATTAGGGTTAGGTATTCCGGGAAACTTTGTTGATGATAATCAAGACAACATGAATAACCTGGAAAACGTGAATAACCCAAGGAACCCGAATAACCAAGGAGTACCGCTTGCTGTTCCTGCAAGACCAGTCCGTGATATGACAGTCCCACTCACAGCCAACTTGGCATCCAGTATTAGAAAACCTCCATCAGAGGTAGATTTGAACTAAAGCAGAGCATGGTACATATCCTCTATATTAATGGGCAATTCACTGGTCTCTCCCATAAGGATCCTTAAATCCATCTTAGGACGTTCATTGAAATTACTAATACATACATCCCAATTGGAGTCTCATCAGACTATGTAACGTTGATTTTGTTCTCATACTCATTGTTAGGAGCTGCATGACTTTGGTTAAGACTCTGAGCCACTAAACTCCATCACCACTTGGGATGATCTAGCAAAGAAGTTCCTAAGTAAATTTTTCCCATCCAAGAAAATTGCGAAGTTGAGGGGCGAGATAATAAACTTTGTTCAAAATTAAGGGGAGGACATATACCAAGCAGGGGCATGTTTCAAACAAATGTTGATTGCTTGCCCACACCACATGCAAACCAATGAGGTACTTGCTCACACTTTCTTTAAGGGTTTAGACTATAATGCTCGTTCTCTTCTTAATAGTGCAGCAGGTGGACATGCCCAATCCATAATGAGTGAAGAGTTCTTCGCACTTCTAGATAAACTTTCAGAAGGGAACCAAAGGTGGGAAATGTCTAGAACCCCCACCCAAAAGGCTGCAGGGATCTTAGATATAGACCAAGCTACTTCCATAAATGCCAAATTAGATGCAATGCAACATAACATAACCTTACAAATTAAAATAATGGCTCTAAATTAGGCACCGATAAACATGGTACAACAAGTAGCAAATTGGTGTGAGGTATGTGGTGGTGGAACTTATGAAACCGAACAATGTGAGGCAAACCTGAATTCTGTAAACTATGTGGGTAATGCACAAAGGGGTGGAGTGCAACAAAATTATGGTAATACTTACAACCCTAGTTGGAAGAACCATCCTAACTTCTCATAGGGTGGTAACCAAAACCAAAATCAGGTGCAAGGGGTTAACCAATACCGTTCTCAAGGAGTTGGGCAACAATACTTAAATTCTAACCAAGGCCCAAATCCTAGTGCACCAAAAGGGGGAATGACCGATGAAGAGCTACTCCAAAAGCTCATGACCGAAATAGGGGCTAAATTAAATGCTAGAATGGATAAGCATGATGAAAACATTAGAAATATCCAGATGTCGCAAATGAGTTTAGGGAAACAAGTTGCGCAAGTGGCTAATTCCTTGAACTTACGTCCTCTGGGCGGGCTTCCCGGTGATACTAAGTCGAATCCAAAGCAATTGCATGTGATAAGTACTAGAAGTGGGCTGCAATTAGAGGAACTAGCTCCAAAGAAAAGAGACACTGAGGTAAGTAACAAAGAAAAGAAGGTGGAAGAGGTAGTAAAAAGTTCAAATGTTGAGGTACCCGTTCCTCAAAAGAAATTACCACCTCCATTTCCACAGAGGTTGAAAAGCAGAATGAAGATGAATGTTTTGGTAAGTTTCTCTCTCCTTAAATAAGTTCACATTAATCTACCTTTGGTTGACATTTTGCAGGGTATCCCGAAGTATGCTAAATATGTGAAGGACATAGTGGCTAGCAAGAGGAAACTGACTGAATATGAAATTGTAGCACTTACTGAGGAGTGCAGCTTAAGGATCTAAAATTGACTGCCCAAAAAGTTAAAAGATTCGGGTAATTTTACTGTGCAGATTACAATTAGGCAAAGTGTTCATCCCTGGGGGTTGTTTGATTTGGGGGCAAGTATAAATTTTATGTCTCTATCTTTGTATCAAAAGCTTGGGTTAGGTAGTCCAAAGCGAACCACTGTTATTCTCTAACTTGAAGATAGATCCATTGCTAGGCCAGAGGGGTGGTAGAAGATGTGTTAGTACAAGTAGGTTCATTGATTTTTCCAGTAGATTTTGTGGTCTTAGACTTTGAACTTGATTCTGAAGTTCCATTCATTTTGGGATGACCTTTCTTGGCCACGGGTAGGGCATTGATTGATGTAGCAGCTGGTCAACTAACCTTGAGGGCACATGATAAGGTAGAGGTATTTGATGTGTACCGCGCTTTAAAATTACCTTCTATTTATGATGAGTTGTCTACTTTTACTGTGGTTGATCGCATAGTAGAATCCCAAGTAGTTGCGCCTGAAGATTATTTAGAAAGAGTGTTAGTAGGTTATGAGATAGAGGGAGACATTGAAGCTCAAGAGATTGAATCATGCTTAAATCTAGCACTAGTACACACTCATAGGAATCAAGTGGAGTCATTAGATTGCGAGTTGGGGGCCCTACCAAAGCCATCAATAGAAGAAGCCCTGACTTTGGAACTTAAAACTCTACCGGCTCACCTAAGGTATGCTTATTTGGGTACTACTGAAACCTTGCCTGCTATACTTTCTACAAAATTGTCTGACTTATAGGTTGATGCGGTATTGAGGATCTTAAAACAGAGGAGGAAAGCAATTGGATGGCAGATGGCTGATATTCATGGGATTAGTCTGGCTTTATGCATGCACAGAATTTACATGGAAGAGGATCACAAACCCAAAGCACAATATCAACGTCGACTAAATCATGTGATGAAAGAAGTGGTATGAAAGGAAGTCATAAAGTGGCTAGATGCTGGAATTGTGTACCCAGTCTCTGACAGTAAGTGGGTAAGTCCGGTACAATGTGTTCCCAAGAAAGGAGGTATGACAGTGGTAAGGAACGAAAAAAATGAGTTGATTCCTACCAGAACAGTGACCGCGTGGAGAATTTGCATGGATTATCAAAAACTAAATGAAGCTACCCGGAAAGATCACTACCCCGTTCCCTTCACTAATCAAATGCTTGACCGACTAGCAAGGCAGGAGTACTATTGTTTCTAAAATGGATATTCTGGTTACAACCAGATCTTGATTGCACCAGAGGATCAGGAAAAGACCACGTTCACTTGTCATTATGGCACATATGCCTTCAAGCACATGTCATTCGGACTTTGCAATGCACGGGCAACTTTTCAAAGGTGTATGATGGACATTTTTCATGATATGGTGGAAGACTTTGTTAAGGTGTTCATGGGTGATTTTTCCATCTTTGGAAAGTCTTTTGAGGTATGTCTCCGAAACCTTGATAAAGTACTTGCTAGATGTGAAGACACTAACTTAGCTCTAAATTGGGAAAAATGTTATTTTTTTGTAAGAGAGGGAATAGTGTTAGGACACAAAGTGTCTAAATCTGGCTTGGAAGTTGATAAGGCTAAGATAGAAGTAATTGAGATATTTCCCCCTCCCATTTCTGTAAAAGGTGTGCGTAGTCTTCTTGGTCATGTAGGTTTTTACAAGTGATTCATCAAGGATTTTTCCAAGATTGCAAGACCTATGTGCAGTCTCTTGGAGAAAGAGGTGAAGTTTGACTTTGATGAGATATGCTTAAAAGCTTTTGAGATGTTGAAGAGGAACTTAATTGAAGCTCCTATCTTAATTGCTCTTGATTGGGAATTACCATTTGAACTCATTTGTGATGCAAGCGACGTAGCAATGGGTACAGTGTTGGGACAAAGAAATAATAAAGTGTTCCACTCAATCTATTATGCAAGAAAGACCCTTGACTCTACACAAGCTAATTACACAGTGACTGAGAAGGAGATGATGGCTCTATAGTTCGCCTTCGACAAGTTCAGATCGTATTTGGTAGGTACTAAAGTGATTGTTTTTACTGGCCATGCAGCTATTAGGTACCTATTCAACAAGAAGGATACTAAACCAAGGCTGATTTGATGGATATTGCTTCTCTAAGAATTTGACCTTGAGATCAAAGATAGAAAAGGTACGGAGAATCAAATAGTAGATCACTTATCTAGGTTGGAGGATTTTTCACATGTGAATGAAGGTGAGCAAATTCGGGAAGAGTTTCCAGATGAACAATTGATGGAATTAGATATCTCTCAAGTGCCATGGTATGCAGACATTGTGTATTTGATAGTAAGTGGCGATTATCCGTCGGGTTCAACCACCCAACAAAAGAAAAAGCTCAATCATGATGTCAAGTTCACAAAGTGCTCGAAAGTTGTCATATTAGCCCATATAGAGGTCACCATGGAGGAGAGTGCACTGCTCATAAGGTACTACAATCTGGTTTCTTTTTGCCCTCGTTATTTAAAGATTTTATTGCTTTTGTGAAGGGTTGTGATAAAAGCCAAAGGTTGGGTACTATTTCAAGAAGACATGAGATGCCACTAAGTAACATTTTGGAGGTGGAAATCTTTGATGTGTGTGGTATTGACTTCATGGATCCATTCCCTCCATCTAATGGAAACCATTACATTCTTGTAGCTGTGGATTATGTTAGTAAATAGGTTGAGGCTATCGCTCTTCCTTTCAATAATTCAAGCGTGGTGATAAAGTTCATCAAGAAGCACATCTTCACTCGCTTTAGCACGCCAAGGGCAATTATAAGTGATGAAGGTAAGCATTTCATTAACCATCTTGTTAAGAATCTTCTTGCTAAGTATGGTATTCGGCATAAGGTTGCTACAACTTACCATCCTTAAACGAGTGGCCAAGTGGAGGTTTTGAATAGAGAGGTGAAGCAAATTTTGTAGAAAATGGTAAATGAGCAAAGAAAGGATTGGTTTGATAAACTAGATGATGTATTGTGGGCATATAGGACTATGTATAAGACACCAATAGGGACTTCTCCCTATAACATAGTATTTGGGAAAGCATGTTACCTTCCGGTGGAATTAGAACATCAAGCATATTGGGAAATTTGAACTTAGACCCCGAGCTAGCCGGTAAAAAAAGAGTGAATTAGTTGCATGAACTTGAGGAGTTTAGGCTCCACGCGTATGAGAATGCCAAGCTATACAAAGAAAAGACAAAGAGGTGGCATGACAAGCACATAGTAGCTTGTACCTTCAATCCAAGAGATAAGGTACTACTCTTTAACTCTAGACTAAGGTTATTCCTCGAAAAACTAAGGTCAAAGTGGAGTGGTCCTTTTGAAGTGGTCAGATTGACACAACATGGGGTTATTGAACTTAAAAGTAAGACTGGCCTTACTTTCTTAGTTAATGGGCAAAGAGTGAAACACTATTTTGGTGAGGATTCGGATCGTAATCGGGAAGCTCTTGAGCTAAATGATGAATAATTCAAGTTGTGTCGTACCACGACGTTAAATCAAGCGCTACATAGGAGGCAACCTATGAATAATATGTAATAGACAGTTTTCAGAATTCTTAAAGTTTTCTTGGTAGCTTAGTTTCAATTTCTAGAATATAGGTTAATTTTAGCTAAATAGGATTTTTTTTCATTATTTGTAACTCAACTTGTAATAGTGAAAAACAAAAAAAAAGGGTCAGGCGCACTGGTTGGCAAGCGGCACATGTCAAACGTAAGAGCGCCTTCTCAGGCACGTCACCCCTCCTATCGCCCTAGCGCCCAGTTTTTTTTAAATTTTTGGGTTTTGACTCGGATTTACCCCGACCCACCCCTTAAATCCCTAATTCTCTCATTCTTCTCCTCATTCTCTCTTTTTAACCGACCCACATTTTCCCATTCTCATCTTCCCTCTTCAAATTCCCAATTTTCCCCATTAACAAACCTCCATTAACCAAATCCAACTCTTCTCCTTCCTCTATTAAACTCACAACTAAACCTTTCTTCCTCCCCTCCACCACCTATAAAGTCTCCACTTCCCCCACTACTCCGCTACTTCCTTTCCACTTCTAAACCATCATTCCCCCACTATTTTTTTTATTTTTCTCTATTCTCCTCACTGCCCAACCCGACCCCTCCTTAACTCTTCTCATTTTTTTTCCTTTCTTTAGTTTTATTTTCTTCACAGGTTGAGATGGCTCCAAAAGCCAAAAATGTGGTGGGTTTCAAGCGGAGTAAAAAAGGAGAAGCTTCTGGGTCCTCTAGTGACCGGGAACCAGTGCAAAAATTTGGTGAAAAGGCTGTGGAGAGGTATAGGTGGAAATGGTTCGAATGCCAAAGAGAAGCGAAATATATGGGTGATGAAGTTGTGAATGAGGTAAGGTTACAGTCGCAATTTTTTTATATATATCGGACTATTCATGAGTTGGGTTTGAGGTTTATATTTGAAAATCTGGGGGATTGCAATTTGACACTAGTGCGAGAATTTTATGCTAATTGGCTAACTGAAACGAAATATAAAACTGTGCCTGTTAGGGGGGAAGATGTCAAGTTTTCTGCCCAAATTCTGAATGAATTGTTAGGAACCCCTAATTGTGACCCTGATGTGTTTAATGACTTAAAGGATAAACCTCATTATAGGGATATCCGACATATCTTGTGTGGGGTTGATTCGAATGCTAGGTGGGAGCGAAGTAAGGACACTGGGAGGCATAATACCCTCCATTTTGCTAGCTTTAATCAGGTGGCTAGGGTGTGGCTAAAGATAGTATGTAGTGTGTTGCTTCTTGCCAAACATCTGACTGAGGTGATAAGAGATAGGGTAGTATTACTGTATATGATGATAAAGGGAATGCCCATTAATGTAGGGGCTATCCTGAGGCAGAGTATGATGAAATTTAGGAATAATATGAGGAGAAGGTTCTGTTACAGGGGCTTGATCACCCATTTTCTGAAGGTTGAGGGTATCAAAGAGGGAACGGTCGACATGACTGTTGCTTAGCACCCGGATCTAACGGGTGAGCTAGTTGATGTAACGGGGACTAAGGCACTTGACTCATCTCATGGACCGGTTCTGTCTGCTCCAAAGAGGCAACCCCGTGACGATAGTGTCATGGCTAAGATGTTTGGGATAGCTAAGTTGCAATTGCGGATAGGTGGACGGCCGATTACTGATGCTGAGATGTAAACAATGGCAGAACACTATCCTTTGTCTGAGAGTGCATCATTTTTGTGCAAGACTGGTCCTGCCCTTTTGGAACCTTTGGATGATGATGAAGCTACTGTTGATGAGGCTACGGATAATGAGGAAGATGATGTTATGGATGAAGAGACGAATGCCTTTATGGTGTTCGATGGCAGTGACGACGAGGCCTAGAGGCCCCAGGGTGGATTCCTAACCTTATACTTTGTTTTAATTGGGCACTGAGGACAATGCTTATTTTTAAAGTGTGGGGTGGGATAATATTCTCTGATTGTATATAGTTGTTTACTACTATATCGAGTCTAGTGTTAGTTTTTAGTTAAATTTAAAAAAAAAAAAATTTGGGTTCCTCAGCGTTTGTTTTCTACACTTTTACTAAGGATTGTCCCTTTGAACCAATTAGGAATAGTTTGTTGCTTTATTGAGTCTCAGAGTCATCATAGGAGTGAGTTCTCAATGATGGATGGATGACGACCGTCTTAAGAGAAAATTAATCACATAGAAGAGTAGGATTGAGAAACCAATCATGGCCTTTTGAAACTATGTCCAAAAAAGTCAGCAAAATGTCATGGGTAGTCACAAGTGGAAAAGTGCAATAGAGTGTTAAACTTGCAACAAGCATGTGTTCTTAGTTTTGAATCAAAATAAAAAATAAATGGGCTTAATTGTGTAATGATACTGTAATGCAAGTTGTAGAAACATGTTGGTTGATATATCCTCATATGTGTCATTATGTCATGTGTGGTGGGAATTGATTTGTTTTGCTTAACTTGATATCCAGAACTTTCCTTGTGTGTGTTGAATTAGTAGCTTGTGTGACTTAAGGAATGTGATTGAGGTGATTCTTTGAAATAGCCAATTATTAACTCTACTTGTATGCCTACCATTGAAATCATCCCTAGTGAAGCCCCATTGAGCCTTTAGTCTTGTTTCTTGAAAAACCATATGATAAGCCGAAACCCGTTGTTTGATACCAAATCTTTTGATCATATGAAAATCCTTAATGCACTATGTTAAGAAGAAGGGTTGGAAAATATTGGTTGATATAGCTAAGGGTGAATTGCTACATTGTGTGGAAAAGAAAATTCTATTTTGGGCCTGGTTCTTAGAGACAATGTGCACCTCAACTAAAATTAAAGGTGGCTGATTTAGAACTATGCTCGAAACATTGGCCCTGGTCCTATCAAGGATAATGTGCACCTTACTCAGATATTAAAATTAGAGTTTGGATGGCTAGTGCAAAGACATTAAAAAAATGATGAAAAAGAAACAAAGGGCAAATATGGAGCAACAAAAGGGGTAAATAGTCATGAAATGTGTACTAGGAGGAAAGAAAAGCTATAATGGAGATTGTTGGCAACAAAATGACATGTGCATTAGGGAGGTGTAGTCACTAAGATGATTCCTAAATATTCCCTCCCTTACCTTAACCCGACATTACAACCAAATGAAAGTCCTCTTGATTTCTTGAGAAATATGTGCAAAAGTAATAATACACTATTGGCAAGCTTATGGTATGTTGAGAAAAGTAAGAACCTCTTTTGTGAGGGTGAGTTGATAGTTTGAAAAATAGGCCTTGTTGATAGTGCAAATTGCTTGAGTAAAAGCCTTTACTAAACATAAATAATTGAGGGCATTCATGGCATGTGTAGGATTATCTAGTTGGTATGGTTGTATGAGTTTGCATTAGCCTAGAAAAATAATAAAAGGGTCATTCTTTGAGCATGTGTTTTACTTGGTGTAAATGTTGTGAATTGTTCCATCCATTGTGAACTACAAGATCATGATTAAAAATGTTTGGTTGATTTTAAGGTGGGTTGATAAGTCCAAGGGTGGTGAAAATGAGTTGATAGTCTAGAGATTGTTTGAGGACAAACAAAAGTCTAAGTGTGGGGTGGTGATCTTAGGCATATTTATATGCCTAATTTGTCAATAATTGCCCATATAGTTCTTAAGTTGAGGAATAATCTTGAGTCTATTTGCTTGATTTTTGTTATACTTGTGATGATTGTGCACTTACACACATGATTAGTTGTTTCAGGAACTCTCAAAGGAAGTGGAGCTGGAACGAAGAAAGATGGAGCAAAGATGTGCAAGAAAATGGCCAAGGAAAAAAACACCAGTGGCTGGCGCACTGGTTAGCGCGACGCGCCATTGGTGGTACGTCAGAAAAGAGTTTGTGGAGTGCTGCGAGGCGCGACGCGCCACAGCCTGACATTCAGAGGCACCTCTCAGGTGCACTAAGAGGCGCAGCGCGCCAACACTAATGAAGTTGGAGCATGTTCGTGGGGAGATAAGAGGCGCAACACGTCCTTTTTCTATCGACTTTTCCAAGTTTTAAACATTAAGTAGGATTCCTACTTTGAGTAGGATTTGATCCCAACTTTTCCTATTATTATAAATAGATCCTTAGGGCTCCATAATCGTGTTCGACTTTTGATTGAAGTGTACAAGAGCAAGAATTTACATTTGTAATAGGTTTTTATCCTTTAACTCTTTTGTAGTCCGAAAATTACATGAACTATTGGATTTTCTTGTTTTCTAATAGCATGAGTAGCTAAACGCCCTAGTTCTGGGGCTGTAGCAACGAATTGATTGTTGATTATTTAAGGCTTGTTGAATTAAATCTTGGTTGTCATTATAAGTTATTTATATATTCTTGTTTTAGTATTTTATACTTGCGCACCATAAGATAAATTTAGTGTCTATTCTTAAAATCGAGAGAGGAGAGATTAGATAGATTAAAAAATATAGAGCGCTCGGTTTACCCATTAGATTGAGGTGATTTGTGTTCAGGAGTGACGCCCAGACGGACACCTTGCTTAGTTACGAAAGAGGATGAAATCTTAATGCTCACCAGTTAGTCTATTTATACCCGCTCAACGATGTAGTTAGATAGCTAACTGGGTAGGCGACGAGAGGTGTATAACTCGTATCATACCATCAACCCTATCAACCAGTAACTTGACAACTAAAGTTAGTTCTATGCCAATAATATGATACGTGATATTAAATTTATGTTGCAGCCCTGGAATTGCTTTTTACTTGCTTGAAACATAATAAAGTCGTTCACAAGTAGTTACTTTCATTTAGTTCATAATTAATAGTAGTTACCAATAAATCATCAACTCTTGAAAAGATTACTTTTTACTTTTAGTTGTAGAATTAAGTGAATACAAATTGATCATAAGTCCCTTAGGAACGATAACTCGTTTCTTAAAGAATATATATTGCTTGCGCGACTACGTACACTTGCGTGTATACTGGGGAACAACAAGTTTTTGGCGCCGCTGCCGAGAATAGTGGCTGGGAATGGTTCGCCTGTCAACAAAAAGCAAAGTATGTAGGCAACAAATTTGTGAATGAGGTAAGGTTGCAGTCCCAATTTCCTGTTATATATTAGAATGTGATTGATTTGGGACTGAGGTTTATATTTGACAATCCGGGAGACTGCAATTTGACGTTAGTGAGAGAATTTTATGCTAATTGGCTAACTGAAACAAAATATAAGATTGTGCCTGTTAGGGGGAAAGATGTCAAGTTTTTTACCCGAATTTTGAATAAGTTGTTAGGAACCCGAATTGTGACCCTGATGAGTTTAATAACTTGAAGGATAAACCTCCTTATAGGGATATCCGACATACCTTGTGTGGGGTTGATTCGACTGCTAGGTGGGAGCGGAGTAAGGATACTGGGAGGCATAATACCCTTCATTTTGCTAACTTTAATCAGGTTGCTAAGGTATGGCTGAAGATAGTGTGTAGTGTGTTGTTGCCTTCCAAACATGTAACTGAGGTGACAAGAGATAGGGTGGTGTTAGTCTATATGTTGATGAAGGGAATGCCTATTAATGTTGGGGCGATCCTAAGGCAAAATATGATGAAATTTAGGAACAATTTGAGGTGGAGATTCTATTACGGGAGGTTGATCACCCGTTTTCTGAGGGCTAAGGGTATTGAAGAGGAAACAGTGGACATGACCGTTGCTTATCACCCGGATTTGACGGGTAAGTTGGTTGATATGACCCGCTCCAAGGTGCTAGACACGTCTCATAGAAATGTCTTATCTTTCCAAGAGAGGCAATCCCGTGATGACAGTGTCATGGCAAGAATGTTTGGGATGGCGAAATTGCAGTTGCAAATAGGTCGTCGTCCAGTTACAGATACGGAGATGGAGACCATGGCGATGAGATACCCCTTGACTAAGAGTGCAGCATTCTTATGCAGGACTGGTCTCGCATTCTTAGAGCCTTTAGATAATGATGAGGCTACTGTTGACGAGGTTATGGATGATGAGGATGATGATGTTGTGGATGAGGAAACGAATGCCTTGATGGTGTTTGATCACGGTGACGACGAGGCCTAGAGGCTCCAGGGAGTATTCCTAAGTTTCTACTTTGTTTTAAATGTGCACTGAGGACCGTGCTTATTTTTAAAGTGTGGGGTGGGGTAATATTTCTCTGTTGTATATAGTTGTTTATAGCTTTATCGAGTCTAGTGGTAGTTTTTAGTTAAATTTAAAAAAAAAACTATTTTATTTTGGGTTCCTTAGCATTTGTTTTCGGTACTTTTACTAAGGATTGTCCCTTTGAACCTACTAGGACTAGTTTATTGCTTTATTGAGTCTTAGAGTCGTCATAGGAGTGACAGCTCACAATGATGGATGGATGACGACCGTCTTAAGGGAAAATTAGTCACATAGAAAAGTAGGATTGAGAAACCAACCTTGGCCTTTTGAAACTATGTCCTAAAAAATAAGCTAAATATCCTGGGTAGTCACAAGTGGAAAAGCGCAATAGAGTGTTAAACTTGCAACAAGAATGTGTTCTTAGTTTTGAATCAAAATAAAAATAAATGGGCTTAATTGGTTAATGATACCATAATGCAAGTTTTAGAAGCATATTGGTTGATATATCCTTATGTGTGTCATAATGCCATGTGTGGTGAGAATTGATTTGTTTTTGCTAACTTGATATCTAGAACTTGCCTTGTATATGTTGAATTAGTAGCATGTATGACTTAATGAATGTGATTGAGGCGATTCATTGAAATAGTCAATTATTAACTCTACGTGTATGCTTATCATTGAAATCATCCCTAGTGAAGCCCCATTGAGCCTTTAGTCTTGTTTATTGATAAACGACATGATAAGCCGAAATCCGTTGTTTGGTACCAAGTCTTTTGATCCTATGAAAATCCTTAATTCACTATGTTAAGAAGAAGGGTTGAAAAATGTTGGTTGATATAACTAAGGGTGAATTGCTACATTGTGTGGAAAAGAAAATTCTATTTTAGGCCTGGTCCTTAGAGACAATGTGCACCTCAACTAAAATTGAGGGTGGCTGATTTAGAACTATGCTCGAAACATTGACCCTGGTCCTATCAAGGATAATGTCCACCTTACTCAGATGTTAAAATCTAGAGTTTGGATGGCTAGTGCAAAGGCATGAAAAAAAATGATGAAAAAGAAACAAAGGGCAAATATGAAGCAACAAAAGGGGTAAATAGTCATGACTTGTGTACTAGGAGAAAAGAAAAGCTATAACGGAGATTGTTGGCAACATAATGACATGTGCATTAGGGAGGTGATATTCCCACCCTTACCTTAAGCCGACATTACAACCAAATGAAAGTCCTCTTGAATCCTTGAGAAATATATGCGAAAGTAGTAATATACTACTGGCAAGCTTATGGTATGTTGAGAAAAGTAAGAACTTCTTTTGCGAGGATGAGTTGATTGTTTGAAAATTGCGCCTTGTTGATAGTGCAAATTGCTTGAGTAAAAGGCTTTACTAAACATAAACAAGTGAGGGCATTCATGGCATGTGTAGGATTATCTAATTAGTGTGGTTGTATGAGTTTGCATTAGCCCAGAAAAATAATAAAAGGGTCATTCTTTGAGCATGTGTTTTACCGGGTGTAAATGTTGTGGATTGTTGCATCCATTGTGAACTACAAAATCATGATTAAAAATGTTTGGTTGATTTTAAGGTGGGTTGATAGGTCCAAGGGTGGAGAAAAAGAGTTGATAGTCTAGAGATTGTTTGAGGACAAACTAAAGTCTAAGTGTGGGGTGGTGATCTTAGCCATATTTATATGCCTAAGTTGTCAACAATTGCCCATAAAGTGCTTAAGTTGAGGAATAATCTTGAGTCTATTAGCTTGATTTTTGTTATACTTGTAATGATTGTGCACTTACACACATGATTAGTTATTTTAGGAAATCAAAAAGGAAGTGGAGTTGGAACGAAGAAAGACGGAGCAAAGATGTGCAAGAAAATGGCCAAGGCAAAAACCACTAGTGGCTGGCGCGGCGCGCCACTGGTGGTATGTCAGAGAGGAGTTGGTTGCGTGCTGAGAGGCGTGACGCGCCAAGGCCCAACATTCAGAGGCACCTCTTAGGTGCGTTGAGAGGTGCGGCGCGCCAATACTGATGCAGCTGGAGCATGTTCGTGGGGAGATAAGAGGTGCGACACGTCCCTCTTTTGCCAACTTTTCCAAGTTTTAAACATTAAGTAGGATTCCTAATTTGAGTAGGATTTGTTCCCAACTTTTCCTACTATTATAAATAGATCCTTAGGGCTCCATAATCATGTTCGACTTTTGATTGAACTGTGTAAGAGCAAGAATTCAAGTTTGTAATAGGTTTTTATCCTTTAACTCTTCTATAGTCCGAAATTACATATATTGGATTTTCTTGTATTCTAATAGTATGAGTAGCTAAACGCCCTAGTTCTGGGGTTGTAGCTACGAATTGATTGTTGATTATTTAAGGCTTGTTGAATTAAATCTTGGTTGTCATTATAAGTTACTTCTATATTCTTGTTTTAGTATTTTATGTTTGCGCACCATAAGATAAATTTAGTGTCTAATCTTAAAATCAAGAGATGAGAGATTAGATAGACCAGAGAATATAGAGAGCTCGGTCCACCCATTAGATTGGGGTATTAGTGTTCAAGAGTGACGGCCAGACAAACACCTTACTTGGTTATGAAATAGGATGAAATCTTAATGTTCGCCAGTTAGTCTATTTATCCCCGCTCAACGATGTAGTTAGATAGCTAACTGGGGTAGGCGACGAGAGGTGTATAACCCGGATCATACTATCAACCCTATAAACCAGTAACTTGACAACTGAAATTAATTCTAAGCTAATAATATGATACATGATATTCAGTATATGTTGTAGCCCTGTAATTGCTTTTAACTTGCTTGAAACATTATATCAAAGTTTTTCACAATTAGTTATGTTTAATTAGTGCATAATTATTAGTAGATAAACAATAAATCATCAACTCTTGAAAAGGTTACTTTTTACTTTTAGTTGTAGAAGTGAGTGAATATAAGTTGATCATAAGTCCCTTGGGAACGATGCCTCATTTCTTTAAGAATTTATATTACTTGCGCGACCACGCACACTTTCTTGTATATTGGTGAGCCAACAACCCACCTTGGGGGAAGTATTAGCAATAGGGGGATTGACGGGAGCTTGAGTTGCTTTAACAGATGGAAGCACTGCAGGACCAACCAATCCTTTCAAGAACGATATGATTTGTTGAGCTAACACTGGGTCTATGGGAGGAATACATGTAGTCTCAACCTGCACCTGTTCCTTTTGTCCAACATTCTCCTCATTCTCAACCTCAATATTCTCATCTACCTCTTCATGGTACGCAGGAGAGTTCTCATTTCTAGGAGCATTTTCAACAGGAGTTCCATCCCTAGTAGGTGCTACTCTTCCACGGCCTCTACCCCTAGTTCTTCCTCTAGCCCTGCCTCGACCGCGACCTCTCGCTGCAGATTCCTCAACTGGAGCATTGACGGGAGCTACGGGCATGATGCCATTGAATCTAGTGTTAACCATCTGCGGACAGAAAAGTGAAGGAGGTTAGATACCAATTTAAATCATCAGATACCAATTGGAATCAAGATATAGCTCAAAAGGAGACAAGAGAAAACAGAGCGATTTTCTAAAGTCCTATTGCATCTTGAATAAAAATATAGACGTCTCCGTACCGTTCTGCAAGAATCTACTGTACTCGTTTAGGTACATCGAGATTAACGAACCTAGGCTCTGATACCAACTTTATCACGACCCAGACTATCGTGATTGTCACCCACACTAACTCTTTGGTGGGAGAACCATTAATACTAATTAGCTAACCAACTCTAATCAAAATACTAAGGCATTAAAGTTACAGAAGCAAGTTAAATGCTAAGAAAAGAAATAGAGAGTTTCCATAAACTCCAAACAAAAGTCTAACAACTAAACAAATGTGGAAGTAACACTTAGAACCTGAAAGTCAACGTACTAAAACTCTAACAAGATCCATAAGTCTAAACAAAAAGGGTTACAACCCCACGCTAAAGTACTAATAACTAACTAGAAAATCTAAGTCTGAAATGTGGACATAGACAGAAAGAGAACTCATGGCAGCCAAGAAGAACTGGCTCTCCCTTGAATCGATCATTGATCACTGATCTTTTAAGCGAGGTCTATCAATAGCCGCCTGAAGATGCCTTGTACTTAATAAAGAAAGAGCAAGTGCAGTATAAGTACACAACCACAGTGTACTGGTAGGATCATGCGGCTATTCCACTAAGTGCAACATGCATAAGTCAATACAACATAATAATAACATGCATACACCGAACATGTACAATATCATCTTCATTTACGAACGACATACAATTTCACAATTCCCAAGATACATAATTATGTCAAGTCATTGGTTCTCTCATGGAACCCAAACCCAAACAGTTAGCATACCGAAATGCGGTACCCGATCCAATGTTTATGCTGGAACGTGGCTACCGATCCAAGTTAGTGTGTCGGAACGCAACACCTGATCCGTTCAACAAGCCACAATCACAATCACAAGTATATTCTCAAAACCATACAATCGAGTAATGATTCTTGGCATTCATCATTCATCTATCTTATTTAGAACTAGTGTGATCAATAATGCAATATTCGCATACATACACGTATTATAATGAAGCAAGAACAAAAATATATCACACAATTATGAAATCAAAACCATCACCTACCTTGAACAACGCTTGAATCCCCCAAGAAACTTGATTCTTCCCTTTCTGGATTCATTCCGCTTGTTCTTGGTCTACAAATGATCAATATAATATGAGAATTAGTAAACAACAACTAATAACCCGAATTACCAACAATCCTAAGAACCTTAGATCAAACCCATGATCCCAATATCCCAATTAGGGTTGTTTCCATCACAAATTCCAGATCAAAACCCTCCCCCATCGATAATTACCCATTAGATTACGTTCTACAAATCCAAAAATGGATTCGGGGAGTGAAAATCTTACCTTTAGCCTCAAGAATGGTGGAAAATTGTCAACAAAAGACCTAGGTTCGTTCCTTAGCTCTCAAGTACGAAAATTGCAGAATAAAATATTTTTGGAGTTTATTTCCGACTTTAAGTCGCGTCTGGCCCGCCATAACGACACTCACCCCGCTGCTGTGGCCCCGCCCTGGCGGGAAAATCCTACCTCAACGGCTTGCACGAAAACAGTGAGCAATTTTAATAATTTCAATACCCCCATTTCACAACACACCTTCAACCAATGCACTCTGAAACTTCCCGTTCACACCAAGATAAGTTTCGAGAGTTCTACTCACTCGAATTCAATTCCGTAAAGTCGTACAGATTCCTTAACATCTTAGCTATCTACTCATGTAATCAAAATCATAATTAACTCACCCAATTGCTACCAGATTTCCCTAGACTTTATTGACTCCAATTTTGTCCAAATCTAGACTAGGTTGGGAAATCCTGAGTTACTACAAAAAAGTTTTCCAACCCAAAAATTTTCCCTGTTGGCTTTTCTATAATGACGGAAACCGGTCGTTACAATTTATATATTCATTTTTTTTAATTTGTATTATTATCATGGTGGGGGTGGGGGCGGGGATAGGTGAAATGATTATTTTTATTCTTTTATTTTGAATTTGGGGTCCACACAAAAGAAAAATGCAGTATACGTACATAATTGCTTAATTAAATCATCTTTTATTGAACTAATTATTTCTTTATCAATGTCATTGTTATTTTCTTCCTTTTTTTCTCCCTTGTTTTGTCGTAAATTTAAAAAAATTAAAATTTAAAATAGTGAACAAGATCCAAATAGAAAAAAATGGAAGAGAGAAGTGAAGGGATGGGTGGGGGCATGTAGAGAGTAGAGGACTAACCTTTTAAAAAAAAATTAATCTACTATGGAATTCAAAATCAGGCCAATTAGATGAGCTCATATATTAAGTAATTTCCAATTATTTTAATGGAAAAAGGGTCTGAAATGCCCTTAAACTATGAGATTTGGTACAATGATGTCCTTCATCCACCTTATGAGTAAGAGTCGTTAGACATAAGGATACTTTTTAGCCAAAAGGTTGATGTCAGGGGTATTTGGGGGGCCAAAAGATGGATGATGGATATTTTCTACGAATTCAAATAGTTGAGGGGTATTTTAGGTCCTTCTCCATAGAAATATGCATTAACTATACAATATAACTTACTTATACATGAACTATACATTGACTTTACAATATGATACACTTAAAAAGAGTTAGGAGCCAAAAAGGCAAAAAAATATTGCCAAAATTCCAAAATGACAAATACAATTTGGGATGAAATCAAAGGGGCAAAGGTGCATCGCCCCTTGCATCTTGCCCTTCATCCCTTAATGACTTTTTACGCTGAGGACAAGGTGCACGGGCCTTATAAGGCACAGGGGCCCATGCGTCGTATTCCATATGTGCCCCCTCCCCATTTCTCCACCCCCTCCCCTTCCCAAACCCTCAAACCCATTATATTTTTTTTATTTCAACTCATATATTTTATTTTTCATATGGATCCACTAGTTATGTCACTTACGAAAATTCTATGAGGGCATGTAGTTAGGGAAAAAAGATGGTTGATAGAAATCCGACATCTACTAATGGGAGAGCCTTCATCTCAACGTCCTTTTGGTGCTAATCCCAATGGAATTAGTCATAAACATATTCATATCATCATAATTGGAAAGACACAATTAAACTACCAATCCAATTTTAAGTCATCATAGAGTAGACCCATTAAACCATGCTTCATACATATGTGAGAAAACTCATGGTTTTATACGTCATGTCAAGTTTAGGGTGTATTTTGGGTCGTGACAGTCCATCACTATCAGTAGTTGTATGAAGCTATTAGACTGAAGACTTTGGTAGAGACTTGATTTTTCTTGGTCCCAAGTAAGAACACTACCTTTCTTGGACTAAATCTTTGATCATGAAATTTGGTGCTTGATCTTGATAAAAGAAATTCTTTTATTAAGTTTCTAGAGTAGAAGAACTTGGGAAAATCTTGGGTGGGAAACTTCTTTTTGTATCTTGAATTTTTGAATTGAAGGTTTTAGGGTTCTTAATGGGGAAGAAGAACCCTAGGTGAGTTTTGATAGAATTTCTAGATACTTGAATGTAGGTCATAGTCCAGCTAATTCATTATATACTGAGAGATATGATCGTTTGAAGTAAACCTAAGTAGAATCTTTTATCAAAATTTAATCGGCAAGGAAGTTTTCAACTTTTTTTTTGGTAACTAAGTTGATTTCATTACCAAAGTAAACGTGTCTATCAATACAAATAAAGAGCATTGCTGGACATCATGCTCCAACAACCTCCTAGCAACAAGACATTAAAGTATAAACTAAACCAATCTATCAACTATCGGTAGTATGAAAATTTCAAACTGGATAGAAGTTGTGGCTTTAGCATGTTGCGCAGCCTATTGAAGTTCATCATTCCATGACATAGGTGTTCTCTTGATATCAATCCATAGTAACAAATTCTTTCACAATTGGGCAGAGACTTTGCACGCAAAGAAAAGATGAGAAATGCTTTCATTTTCAACTTAACTTTGTGCTAGGAGATTCGTGTGACTTTAATTCATGTCAAATTTCATTCTCATACTAAAGAATTGATCATAACACTTGAGAACAATTTAGAAATTACCCGATTCAATCTTATATGCAATTGAAAAATGATTTGTGTCTTAGTTTAAAAAAAATTGGGGTGTTACAGTTTTCTTCTTAAAGCCCTCAACTTGTGTACCAACAACTTCACGAAAAGCAAACAATTCAGCCAACTAGTCATCAACAGTGCCACGATATGCTTGCATCATTCTATTGATGCCTTGAATTTGAGTCAGAACATCAACCAAAAATCTTTGTGGTTGTCTGTCGGATCAAGAATGACCTCCAACCGTGCAATTTCCTTATGTAATTTGTTGCAACTATTTTGGTTAGCCAGTATAAAATCTCAAGTTCTGATACCTATTCTATTGGGGTCAATCCTTCTTGATTTAGACCACTAGGCAATTTAGCACCCTTAGACTCAGTCTTATTATTTCCCCTTCAATCTAATTCAACACTTAGACAAACATATGAAATTAGACAACACAAGCCACGCACAAGAATTACTTCTCAACTTTGTATTCAACTTTGTATCACATAGAAGCACACAAACACTTGGCCTACATCCAAAGCCAACTATGTCTATGCCAATTCTGTCTTTGCCAATAAATAGTCCATAATAAAAGACTTTTGTTTATTTTAAATGAAAATTTTGAACGATTCGTTTAACTACAATTATTTAATTGACAAGTAATATTTTAAATAATTAAAAAATTAGTTGATAATTAATAGGTAAAATCTAAAATTTATTTAATATCATATACCACTTGGCACTAACTTATTCTAATAAAACCCACTAACTTACTCTAATATATATATGCCAAGTGATATAGGGTATTAAATAAAATTTTAAATTTGACACATTAACTATTAACTAAATTAATTATTTAAGAAAATTCCCGTCAATTAAATAACCATTAAAAAACGAATAGTCTAAAATTCTCATTTAAAATTTACAAAAAGGGTCTTTCTTAATTCTAGTTCTCAAAATGACCTAACAAATCATTACACCAAGACTTAACCCATGAACTTTTTTAGCCACAACCACAACTATGTCCTACCCTTATCATGCCTTAGCCACACATTGTCGTGCATGCCTCAGCCACACCAATGGCAATGTCTTTCCTCAATTAAACTTAATCTTGATCAAAGTTATTAGACATTAATTAAGTTGATCATATAGATCCCTAGCCAAGCCTAAAGTGCACACGAAACATCAAGCTGAGGATTGAAAAACATCACTAAATTATGCCAAGTAACCATATATGATGCACTGCAAATCTCACCTATTGAGTATGATAAACTTTTTCACAAAATCAACCGAAGTTTGACAAAATTTTGATTTGTGTAATAATCTATAAAATTGTATATTCTTGTATGTTAGTATATTTTGGATGCATAATAGTATAGTATATCAAAATCTTAAATATTTTCATTTAAAAATAAATATATGAAAATTTTGTATATAAATATATCAGCTATATATTATTGTTAATTAAAATTGTGTTTTGGATTAAAAATTTATAATGTAAATTTTAAGCTATATTTTTGCAATGCAAGTAAAATAATAATACTTTTATGAACATAATATTACATTAACATTGAGTTTCTTTTCTTCTTATTTTACAATTCATAAAAGAAACAAATATAAATTAAATAGTAAAAGTTTATGAACATAGTATAACATTAATATTGAGTTTATCATCTAAAAAATGTAGAGGCATCTGAATGCACAGACACTTGGAAATGGTGTTAGTGCTAGAATCTCCACCCCATTTCATTCTTGGCAACGTACAGCGCTGTATACACTATTGACAAAGCGTACCAGAGACTCTAATTTATTGCCTTTTTTCTATAACTATCATATCCCTCCATCACACAAATAATAAGAAATTTCAAATTCGAGGTCTGAATAATAAAAAAGTCAAGTTTGTCTTTGCAAGTCTGAATGTTCCAATAAATAGGCCGCAACACCCTACCATATGTCAGCACATGGTCTGTCTTATCTAGTAGCCATCCCTAAAAGATACGCACAACTCAAATTCGAATTACAAGCCTTATCTAAAAGGCTAACAAAGCCACAGCCAAAACTAAAAAACCGCCCAAATGTCCACACATAAGCGAGGCACATGCAGACAAACCTTAAATTTGGCACCCAAATTCACTCTTGTGCACCAGATTTGCCCGTGCTCACATTGTGAGCAGGTTCTATTAGGGCTGGGCATTCGGTATTTTGGTTCGGTTTCGTTTTTTTTTTTCGGTTTTCGGTTCTTGTACAACGTGTACCGAACCAAAATAATTCGGTTCGATTTTTATTATTTCGGTTCGGTTTTTGTTATTTCGGTTTTTTGTTATGGGCCTGCTTAGTGGGCTTTTTAAATTTTTGTAATTTTTTTGTTTATTTTATTTAGTAAAAATTATGCAAACCACATAGTGTAAAACACAAATTACCTCCTATCCTTACTCTTTCACAAATTACAAAAATCCCATCTTTTTAGTACCTTTCGGATACATTATTATGCCATTTGATACATTATATTTGATGCATGGATTATCAGTTTGTTGCGTAAAGTAAGGGATTAGAAACTGAAAATTTAATTAAATCCCCCCAAATACGCTAATGTTAGTAAGTCCCCCAAATTACGCCTTAATTTATTTCTTTTTAACATTCAGTTTCAATAGGTATCAAACACTAAAAGAACCCCAAATTACGCCTTAATTTATTTCTTTTTAACATTCATTTTTAGTAGGTATCAAACACTAAAAGAATTAGAAAATTCAAATTTTGAATTGTTTCTCCCCGTTCGTCCAAAAAAAAAATTTACAAAACGTGGTTCATAATTTTGTTTCAAGGTGATTTTGTGAAAATTCGTTAGGAATATTTCGATCTTGTTAAGGCATTCAAGAATATGGGGGAGTGAAGTTAGATACGAGTGATACAAAAGTGATGGAATAGTGGTTGGGAAAAATATTTCATACGTGAATTTTATTTCAGTCATTGCAAGTGAATTGAATATTGATGAATTGTTGTGGACGTTGTGGACAAGAAGGTCACAATAAAAGAACATGTACTTTCTTCTCAAATGATTCTTGATGATTATTTTTTCGGAGTACTTTGATATTTCATGTTTAATAATTCTCAAAGTGTAGCATTTGTTTCCACTATTACACGCATACATTACAGGGTACTTTTGTCTTACTAGATTCTGATGCAATAAATTGAATTGACATGTTTATCAAGGGGTTCTATATTTTTTGTTTGTTAAACTCTGTCAAAGTTAATTTTGTGTATATATATATATATATATATATATATGGTATCTGATACTTAAATTTGTGAAACTTTTGCATCGAATATTCAATTAGTATCAATTGCTGAGATTTGTACCCAAAGGTATAAGAGACAACATGTAAAATTTACTAAATATAGTGAAATTATATGGGATTGTATCAAGTTTAGCAATATAGTATCATGTGTTGTGACACTTAATAAATTTTCTTATCATGATACATAATTATTGTGTGTAATGTATATAAATTTCTTTTTGATAAATCATACTACTTAATAATATAGTATCAAATGTTGTGATATGTACCAAATATTATAAAAATCGGCATGTAAAATTAACTAGGGTGTATCAAGTGTAAAATATAGTATCAAGATTTGTGATATAAACAAATTTGTTATTTTGTAGGAAATTTTGTATCATATACATAATAATTGTTTTAAAAATTTCTAATGATGTGTTTCAAAATTATCAGATACATTAATGTCATAGTTTTCAGACACAAAATTTCATTAATGTAATTATTATACTTATCAGATACAATAATGTAATTATCATACTTATCAAATACAAAATTTTCTGAAGTACTGATACATAATTTTCCAAAGTACTAATTGTACTGAGCAGAAAATTAAAAGCGAAAATAAACAATTTTAAACCTCAGAACTCTTCCAAATTTAAAACTATTATGTTAAAAGGGTAATAAATACTCCAAAACACTGATTAATGTATCTTAAAAAACAAATAAGCACCAACAACTGTTTGTGAACAGGAACATAGAAAACTAGCTAGCCTACATTAACAAGTTCATTTTCTGCTGCTGGAGTAAGACACTCTTCAGCCTTGGAGGATCATCGTTGTCGCTAACATATTCCGCTTTAACCTTGTCGAGACCATACTTTCATAACAGTGTTGCATATATTTTGCAAAGATAGTCACTTCGAAAACTATCATATTGGGTGTTGATTTCGTCACTTAAGAATTCAGCAAATGCAGCTACGATAAATGATATATGATAAATGATATATCTAGATACATGATAAATGATACATTTAGATACATGATAAATGATACATTTGGTAGAAGTTTGGTATCAAGTATCTAAACTAATTAAGGTTATATATCAAAACTAATATTTATACATGATACACCGTACATGATAAAATTGTAATGTATCGTAGTGTTGAAACAAAGGCATTATACAATAATTCAAAAACAAAATTAACTTAATACAATAAAAATCTAGTTAATGTATCACAAACTATAGTCGTAAGATGATTTAGTAATTTGAACACGATACATTGTACATGATGAAATTGTAATGTATCATGTTAAAACAAAAGCATTATATATTAATTTAAGAAACAAAAATAACTGGATACATTAAAAATTTGAACTCATATATATCAAAAAAAGATGAATAAAAAGAAATCGAAAAAAAAATCAACAATCTGATTTGTTTTGACTTTTCCTTCTCAACATTCACTTTAGAAGCTGTTCTACCGCCATTGAAGTTTGTTGAGACATTACAAGTGGGACTTGGTGATTTCACTAAGTACACCTTGCACTTGCTGATATCTGCTCCGATTAATAATTTGGGCGTGATCCAAAACTCAATATTCTTGTCTGTTATGACTGATTGAACAATTGCACTCTTCCCGTTGTAACAAAAAACTAATCTCGCAGAAGCTCCTGCAAGAATACTATTATTAATTAGCGTAATCATTGAATCATATTAAGTTCAATTCCAAGAGAAAAAATGATTAGAAGATGATATAAGAATATCAAAGTTCAGCATGCTTGAAAGAATATTACTAGAATACAAAACTAACTAAATCCTGTTGAATTACAATATCAAAAACGTATTGAATCATTAATGTATCATAAAATCATTGAACTAATAAAGTCAAATTTAACGATCACAAAAATTGATAAAAAGATAGAAAATCTAACCTTAGGTAAAGAACGCCGAGAAATTACTGGTGCGACTTTTCGACACCTCTTTTTTGGGATTTTATCGACTGCACTTTTGAAGAAGATTGACTATCCTTCTTCACCTTCTTAATGTTTACTTTCGTCATTACGAAAGAATTATGTAATTTCTTAGATCTATTTTCTGCCCAATTAATTTTTTCGTAATCATAAACACGATTGGTGTTAGATGACATTATCTGGGCAATTCCATTACTGAATAAAGGTGCATCATCCATAATGTATAACAATTTCGATGAAGAAAAAAAAAAGAATTGTGAGTGAAAGAATTTGAAGCAATACCTAATGGATGATTGATCAGAGAGAGAAATCTTAAAATTCAAAATTGTAATGAGAGAATAAACTGATAAGATTATGGGAGTAAAAAAAGGAGTAATTTAAGGAGTGAAAAGGGGAGAGATAAATGTGGCTTAGGAAAAAATAAGTTATGTATCTGAAAGTTGGGTTTAATGGAGTAAAAAAAGGGATTTTAGTAATATTTAGAAAAGGTAGGGAATAATAGAAAATATGTTAATTAATATTGTGTAAATAAGTAATTTATCCTTTTATTTATGTTTATTTCTTTTTGCTTATTTTACTCTGTTTTTTAAATTATTATATGATTCAAAACAATAAATTGTCGTTAACATTGAAATTTAGCCTTGTTATAAAATTGAAATTTACCGGTCATTGTTGTGCTATGGCTGCCTGCTGGTCGATTGGCAACTGCTGCGTGCTGCTGGTTGCCGAAACGGTCGACGCTGCTATATTCTGTAGACGACTAGACGTGGGAAGTGGGAATGGTAATTTTTGCCTTTTGGAAAGTGGGTTTGTAAAGTTGAAAAGTTTGAAAAGACAAACTTTTGTTTTAAATTTTAAATTATAATATTTATTTTTAAATATTAATAATTAATATAATATTAATATATATTATAATTTAATATATTTCGGTAAACCGAAATACTGAATTACACAAAAATTACATACCAAAAACCGAACCGAAATACCGAAAAATACAAAACCATATACTGAATACCAAACCGAAAACCGAAATACCAAAACCGAATTACCAAAATAATTCGATTCGATTCAATTTTTCGATGTTTATGCCCACCCCTAGGTTCTACCCCACATAGCTTGCTGGTCCATTCTCTCGAGCTATCTGCCCTTGTCCAACTATACCGATTCGTAATATCATTTTCAAAACTAAAACTTTCTGTTATTAAAGACATTTTCAATATTTTTTTAAATAATTAATTTAGTTAATAATTAATGAATCAAGTCCATAATTTATTTAATATCATATATTAAATGGCTCATATATATTAAAATAAATTAATGGATTTATCACTTTTAATATTTTTAAAAGTGATAAATCCACTAACTTATTTTAATATAATAAATCAAGTGATGTAAAATATTAAATAAATTTCAAACTTAATCCATTAATTATTAATTTAATTAATTATTTAAAAGGATATTCATCACTTAAATAACCATAGTTAAGTGTAGAAAAAGGTCATTTATAAAATAAATAGTTCTAATTCTCAAAACAATCTACAACTCCTTGTACCAACACTAACACATAAACTTGTTTAGCCCAACCATACCACAATCTCAACTTAGTCCTACCCTTTTCATGCCTTAGCCACACATTGGCTTGCATGCCTTGACCATAACAATGGCAATGTCTTTCCTCAATTAAACTTGATCTTGATCAAGTGACATTGATTAGGTTTATCATGCAAATCCCTAACCAAACAACGCCTTAGCCACACATTGTCTTGCATGCCTTAAGACATAACAATGTCAATGTCTTTCCTCAATTAAACTTGATCTTGATCAAAGTTATTTGACATTGATTAGGTTCATCATGTAAATTCCTAGCCAAATCATGCCACAATCACAACTCTGTCCTACCCTTTTCATGCCTTAGTCACAAATTGTCTTGCATGTCTTGAGACACAAGAATGCCAATGTCTTTCCTCAATTAAACTTGATCTTGATCAAAGTTACTGGACATTGATCAGATTCATCATGCAAATCTAAAGCCAAGCCTAAAGCAATGAAACCATCAAGCTGAGGGATCAAAAACCTTGACTAAGTTATGTAAAGTAAACCTTATAGCACAAACATTCAAATAGTATGTATTTATCTATAATTTTTTAAATTATCTTTAATTGAATCTACACTAATAACATGAAATCTTAATATGAAATATTGATTAGATTTTATCATCTAAATAATGTAGCGGCATCTGAATACACAGACACTTGAATAGTGTTAGTGCTAGAATCTCCACCCCATTTCATTCTTGGCAACGTACAGCGCTGTATACACTATTGACAGAGCGTACCAGAGACTCTAATTTATTGCCTTTTTTCTACAAAAATCATATCCATCCATCACACAATAATCAGAAATCTCGTATTCAAGATCCGAATATAAAAATATTCCTATGTAACATAAATTTAAATTACTCAAGACTCTAATACAATTAGATAACAAACATAATGCTCAGTGGAAGGAGAAGTCGTTTAATAAAATAGGCTCACGGAGAAAGCTATAAAATAACCCTCTAATTCCACTGCCCTTAATACACCATATGGTGTTTTACCTCATCACAGCATTAGAAAAAAAAAAACTAATTTGGGCTTCAGTGTGTGTAACAATGAGATCATTGATAGTAAAATCTCACTGAAATCCGCTAAGATAATTATAGTTATCATCATAAACCCAAAAAAACCACAATTGAAAAGAAAAACAAGAAATTTATAAAGAATAGTATGCTCAGACAGCCAAGGGTTTGTCTTCAAACATTTAGGAATTTAAAACCCCTAAATGATCAGAAACTCTAGTCCACAAATTGCTTCATCACCGCACAAAATTAAAAAGTGAAAGAAAGAAAAGAACTTAAGGTAGAGCAATAAGCGAAGATGCTGAAGGAAGCTGCAGAGAGGCAGAATATATAGAATTTGATGGTGCCAGCTGCTAGGGTTATAGTGGGGCGTTACAACAAGGTTTCTTGATGGACCTGCACAAAATTTGAGCTTCCTTTAGCTTCTTTTTGGATCAAATAGTTTTCAAGGTTTTGGACTCAATCAGGCCCATTAACTACTATTATTTCTGCACATTCTAAAGTTTTAAAATAATGGAGAAACTACCTAATCACATTAGTTCTCTCTAGGGGGTGTTCATGGTTCGATTTAGATCGGTTATTGATTAAAATTAAAATCAAATTAATTTAATCAGTTTTTAAATTTTCAAAATCAAACTAAACCAAACGGAAAAAAAAATCATTTGTTTGGTTATTGTCAGTTTGGTTTTGATTTTTTTTTTTCTATTTGAAAGTAATAAATTTTTTGAGGACATGCATATCTCGATAGACACAAACAGATAGTTTATGAATAATCCACAAGAAAGCTATTGTAGATTCAATTAAACAATACTAGAGTTATTATTACACGAACAAAGTGATACAATTAAGAGAAAATATGACTATTTTATGTGAGGTAGGGTAGATAAAGACTAAAACAATGAATTTTGATGGACTTGAACTTAGAGGTGTAATAATTGGGCTAAAATTTAACGGTTGGACTTGAAAAAATGGTAAGGTTAATGATTTAAGTTAATTAAAATTTAAAAAAAATATTTATATTTTATTTAAGAATAATATATATATATATATATATATTTCTCGATTCGGTTTGGTTATTTTTGCGGTTCTTTTTTATTAAAATCAAAACCAAGCCAAATAGTATCGGTTTTCAAAATTTAAAATCAAACCTAATCAAACCAAATCAAATATCATTCTTTTAATTGGTTTGATTTAGATTGCAATTCGATTTGGTTTTTTAACCATAACAGTGAAAAACCCTAGTTCTCTCTATAGTTTGAAATAACTACATATTATCTCACTGATTATTACTATCATACCAAATTTCAAGTAAGGTAGATTTAGATATATGTACTTTTGCTATCAGATACAGTCTGAAGTGCAAATATATAGGGAGAAAGGTGAGAGGAAGAGGGAGAGAGCCAATTTTAGATAGGAGGGAGGTGAGCAAGAGAGTCAGTGTATGATATACACATGCAAATCATACTAGACACATGTATTTGAGATACCATAGGCATTCTAAATATATAGATACATAATGAGAGAGGTGAGAAAAAAGTAAGAGTGGAGAGAGGAAAAAAAGCGAGTGAGATAGGTGAGAGGCGAATGAGAGAGTCATTGTATCCAAATATACATGCAAATCCACCTAAATATCGTGTATCTAGAATAAATTACAACTAATTTTCAGCCATGTATCCGAGATATAAATATCTAAAATCAAACTCTGGCATGAGTGATAGTTTTAAAACACAAGGAAATTCATGTTAGTAAAATCTTAAATTAGTAGGATTTGTATACACTCATTATAATATTTGACATTTAAATCATATTTGTTTGTCACAGACAAAAAAAGATGCACAAAATTTCTAAATATTTGTTTTATAATGTTATAAAAATAACTAGATTATTTAAGTTTAGAATCTCAAAAAGTGTTCATTAATTAATAAATTTTGACCCTTACAATATGCAAAACTTTGGTCGAATTAAATAAAAATATGTGTAGATTCTTCCATAGAAAAAATTTCAATTACAAAAGTGTGTATTGATGTAATATTAGAATACCATTTTCCAAAAATGCTCTCTTCTCTCCCCTACAACCCTAACCTGTCTTGAACATTGCGGCCGCCGGCCAACCATCCACGGTGGCTAGTCAGCTCTTCTCTGTTGCTGATTTACTACATTGCCGGTAAGTTCAAGCGCAAATACTGAAAACTCATATATTAATGGGCCTATTGACAAAGTTGTTCGACCAAGTTTGCATAATGACAAATCTTATCGAGGTTCGATAGCACCAACATCCGAATCTATTCAGTTCAAAGAGGCTTTCATGGTGGAAGGTGTTCCACATGTTAAATGGACCGAGAAAGAAGTAGATATCATGAATAGGATAGAAAACCTACAATGTGCAGTGATTGGCACATTTACTAATGATATCACATATATGGAGAAATTGAGAAAACTTATTCCTCAACAATGTAATCTTAAGGGTGATAGTCAAATTGGTTTATTTCGAAATAAACATATCCTAATAAGACTATCTAAACAAGTAGATTACATTAATCTTATATCTAAAGGAGCTTTCTCCATCACTTGCAAAGATGGATACTCGTATCTTATGTGCACTCTCATGTATGACTCAAGGTTCAAAGTTAATGAAGAAACAACCAAAGCTCTAGCATGGATATTCTTTCCCAGCCTTTTACCTACCTACTTTGTTAAATAATGTTTGTTTTCTTTAGCATCAACTGTAGGTAAACCAATGCAACTTAACTTAGCCACGATTAATAAAACTAGACCAAATTGTGATAGGGTAAAAGTTTTGGTGGACTTAAAAGGCGACTTCCCTAAATCAATTACTATGGATATAGAAAATGATGTTATTAGGAAGTAAGGATGGAGGAGATACATATCAGATATGATTATGTTCCTTTTTATTGTGATGTAAGGATGGAGGAGATACATATCAGATATGATTATGTTCCTTTTTATTGTGATGTCTGTAAAAAATGCAAAGGCATAGTACCCAGAAGTGCAGACATCATAATTCAAGGAAGGAGGATTATTATGCTCCAGAAACAGATAAGGCAGAAGAGGAGACTAAAGTTCGTCAAAAATCAAGGATACATTATTTCAAAAGGGGAAAGGAAAACTACTATCCCTTCAAAGTGAGCCAACTAAAAAGCAGAGTTGAGAACGTGGAGACTAGTAAGGGATGGGTGTTACGAACTTTTGGCAGATAAAAAACTCCTATACAACGAGAGAATGTTATTCCAATAAGTGAGCAGAAGAAGATTGTCACCATTCTGGTTGACAAGGATGAAAAGGAAAATGAAGGAGAGGTGGTAAGACACGAGGTTATAAATACAAGGTGTGTTGCTACCTGTGTTGAAACTAGTATTGCTATTTCTATAGCCCTGTGCACCGCAAGTAAATTTGATGCAGAAAATGGAGACAATTCAAATGCACTCATTTCTCTCCCACTTCAAGAGATTGATGCACTATCAATTACCATGGTGAGCCCTGCAATAAAAATTCGTAGTTAGCAATCATATTCCAAAAGGTGTGATTTTATAAGAGAGGTACAAGAAGGGGATGTGAAGGTGGTTGAGCCTCATACACAAGCAATAGTGGAGTCTCTAGAGGTAGTCCTTTTGGATGAAAACTAAGTAGTACATGTGGAATCTCCTAATAGAGTTTTACATAATATTGTTTCTCACAATATAGATGTAAATCATAGTGGTAACAGTGATCCAGATGCTACTCTAATAGCATAAGGTTTAATGGAGGAGGACAATAATGGGGATTTGTGGGAGGTTCAACTTGAAGCTGATATTTTACCAAAAATCTTAAAAAGTGCTAGAAAAGAGAAGAAACAAGGAAATGGTGAGCATATTTTACCTATTAGGGTTCATCCTAAGAGGGTCAACTCAAAATCTAATAAACAATGAATGCTCTTATTTGGAATATTAGATATCCCAATAGGTTTTTCAAAGAGTACAAATGATACATAAATACCATAAGTTCTCATTTGTGAGACTATTGGAACCTTTTCAGAATGATAGGCACATCAATAGATATAAGAGAAGATTGAGGATGCCATTTGCTACTTCTAACTCCAATGATAAAATTTGGTTCTTTGCAAATGATAGATTTGATCCTACAATTGTGAAAAACTCAGATAAAAAACTTATCATTAAGTTTCATAATCAAATAACCTCACAATGTTTTTTTTGTAACTTTGGTCTATGACAAGCGTACTGCTGCAGATAGGTTGGTATTATGGGAAGACATATTTCAGGTAACAGCTACAATAACTAGTCCCTGGCTAGTGGGGGTGATTTCAATGTGGTGTTGAATGCTGAAGAAAAAAGTGGAGGTCTGCCAGTGATTGAGGCAGAGCATGAAGACCTGGATAATTCCATTGCAAATTGTGAACTTACAGAAGTTCAATTCAAAGGAAGCCCTTTCACATGGTGGAATAGAAAGGCTAAACATGATTGCATCTTTGAAAGATTGGATAAAATTCTAATAAACCAGTAGATGCAAGAATGGTTTAGTTATATGAAGGTAGAGAATTTGGCAAGGATAGGATCAAATCATCCCCTTTGTTGCTACCATGCAAGACAAGAGTGATAAATTACAGGAAACCTTTTAGATTCCTCAAATTCTGGGTTGACAATCCATAATTTCTGGATGTTGTTAAACAAAATTGGTCTATTAATTGTTCCCAAAACCGTTGGCTTGATTTTAAAGACAATATAAGAAGAGTTAAGACTGCATTAACAAAATGGAGGGGAGACACTTATGGAGATATTTTCAAGCAGATCACCATTAGAGAGGACATTGTTCACAATAAGGAGAAGTTATTTGAAGAATCCCCAAATGCTAAACACATAGAAATATTACAGAGAAGTATTATAGAGAGCACATGCTGAATATAAAAGATACTTGCACTATGAAAATATTTTTTGGCAACAAAAGGCTGGGTATGACTGGTTTGAGAGTGGTGATAAAAATACTAGGTTATTTCATAGTCTTGTGAAGGGTAGGAGAAGAAAGCTTCAAATACAGAGGATCCAAAATGCTCAGGATGCACGGTTAGATGAGGTAGGAGATATAGAGGAGGAGGCTGTGAAATTTTACCACAATCAATTCTTACAAGAAAGGGATGCCACTGATTTCTCACTATTGAGAAACATCCCTTCTCTTATAAATAAGGCAGAAAATGTTGATATTTGCAAACATCCTTCTCTGGAGGAGGTCCAACAGGTTGTTTTCAATCGAAATGGAGATAGCACAAGTGGCCCAGATGGTTTAACTGGTAGATTTTACCAAACATGTTGAAAATTGTAAGCAATGATATCCTAAGGATGGTTATAGATTATTTTCAATGGTAATACTCTCCCTAAGTCAATTACTCATACTAACTTGGTCTTATTGCCCAAGAAAGAGATTATTCAATTCTTTTCGGACTTAAGACCAATTAGCTTGAGCAATTTTATCAACAAAACATTTCCAAGGTGGTACATGATAGGTTGGAAGATTTGTTACCTAAATTGATTTCTCACAATCAATCTGTTTTGTTAAAGGGAGAAATGTCATAGAAAATGTCTTATTGACACAAGAGGTTGTTTCTGATATTAGAAAAAGAGGTAAACCTGCTAATGTGGTCATTAAATTGGATCTGTCCAAGGCTTATGATAGAGTTTACTGGTTCTTCCTTATGAAAGTGTTGAGGAAAATGGGATTTTCAGAGCATTTTGTTGACAAGCTTTGGATATTGCTTGCTAATAATTGGTATTTAGCTCTAATCAATAGTCAACCAAATGATTTCTTTCACTCTACTAGAGGAGTAAAATAGGAGGACCCTCTATCAATATATGGGTTATGGTTTACCAAAATGGAGTACTAAGATAAATCATCTTGCTTATGCAGATGACACTATTATATTTGCATCAGCTAATGCTTTTTCTTTGAATAAAATTGTGTCATTGTTACAAGATTATGAGACTCAATCTGGCCAAAAAGTGAATAAGGATAAAAGTTTTGTCTATCTATATCAGAAGTTTGCAACAAAAGATAAACAACTAGTGGATGATTGTACAGGTATAAAAAGGGGCCAGTTCCCTTTTAAATACCTAGGTTGCCCTATCACTCACTCAAGGAAAAGAAAACAACACTATGATGAACTTCTTCAAAGAGTGAAGTCAAAATTGCAAGCATGGAAAGGGAATATGCCATCATATGGAGGTAAAGAGGTATTGATTACTAGTGTATTACAAAATGTTCCCATTCATGTGCTTTCTGCAATTGTTCCTCCTAACTGTTTATTAAAAGAACTCCATAGAGTTTTTGCTAAATTCTTTTGGAGTAATAAAGTAACAGGAAGGAGTAAATACTGGGTTGCTTGGGAGAAAGTATGTTTACCCAAACAAGAAGGTGGTTTAGGGTTTAGGTAAATGTTTAATGTCTCAAAAGCTATGTATGCAAAACTCTGGTGGAGATTCAGGACTCAAAAGTCTCTATGGTCAAGCTTTATATGGAACAAATAATGTAAGAAGCAAATTCCTACACTTGTCCAATGGAAAGGAGGTAATCAGGCGTGGAAGCACATGCTGGAGAATATAGACTGTATTGAACAATATTTATGGTAGGAGCCTAACAGGGGCTCTTCTTCAGTTTGGTATGACAATTGGATCAGGTTAGGTCCATTATACCTTCAGCATGGTGAAGAATAGACTTGTCAACCTATGATAGATGTTGAGTGTTTTTTGAAAAAATCTGGCTGGGACTATGTAAACATGTAACCTCATCTACCAGAAGCTGTAATCAACCTAGTAAGATTATACATGGGTCATTCCATATTGGCTAACCAAGAGGTTAAGCCTTGGTGGACAAAAACAAGCTATGGACAATTTAGTGTGAAGAGTGCTTGGGATCTTTTGAAGAAGAAAGAAGTGGTAAATGAAGTTTTTAAGTATATTTGGGTGAAGGATCTTCCTTTTAAGGTTTTTTTTTTTGGGTGGGGAGTATGGTCAAATAGAGTCCTTGTATCTACTGTAATGGCTAACTGGAACCCGAATATCTCTCAATTTATGTGCATGTTGCAGTAAGCCTAGAAGAGAAACTTTAGAGCATTTATTTATAAAATAAAAGGAGAGGTTGCCAAGATAGTCTGGAGGCACTATACTTCTGTAGCTGGGATCATTGACCCCTTGATTCAAAATAAACAAACTATGAAGTTGTGGTGGGAGACTACTAGTACTAGTAGGCTGAAAGCAGTGTTTCAAGCAATTCCTAATATAATATTATGGTTCTTATGGAAAAGGAGGACCATTGTGATTCATGTTGGTACATATTATGTCAGCAAAGTTATCTGGGATGTTTATAACATAGTGTAAAAGTTTATGATGTGTAGATTTGGTTACAGGGATGTACCTAGTACTTGGCCTCTGATGGTGGCGGTGTTGGATGGTTTCAGACCTTGTTTCAAAACCAAGTGTGTAAGGTGGTACCCTCCTGATGAGGGTTGGTGGAAGGTTAATACTGATGGAGCATCAAAGGCCAATCCAAGGCCTAGTGCTGCAGCCTTTTGTATTAGAGACAATAATGGTGACATGGTCTGTGCAAAAGGAATGAAGATACGGGAAGCACCAGTTTAACTGCTGAAGATGTGGCTATTATAGAGGCTTTGCAATACTGTTAGGAGAAGGATTATAATCACATTATAATAGAAATTGACTCATTGGCAATGGTATAAGGGATACACCATGGAGTGTGACCTTGGAAATCAGTTCTATTAAAAGGGTGAAGGAATTGCTAGCAGTAAGCGTATGACACTCCTTAAGGAAGGGTAATACTCTTGCTGATTATTTTGCTAACCTGATTTTTGTTTTTGCATGTAACTATGAAGTCACAACTTACCAGGAGATCACAAAAACAACAAAGAACATTATCAATATGGATAAGTAGAACATGCAAAACGTGATAATCATACAAATGCATGTATCAGATTGCTCGGTCTCTAGTTTAACATATAGGTCAAGTGGTGCATCTTAACACAAGTCAGACTAATATTATACAAATTTTCTATAGTCTGAAGTAACTTAGATTGGTCAATATGCCATGCACCTGGTGAGAGCTTTGAGGTGTATCATGTGGCATAAAACCAGGACTAAGAAGGTAAGGCAATGCTGGTATCTGATTTGTTAATTTTAACTATGATAAAGTATAATACCTGATAACACTTCATAGAGACATTACTAAAGACGATATCTAGAATAAGCCATATAATAGACAACGAAATCGACTAACTTTGCCTTGATTTAAGAACAAATGGTGGTATTAATCCCTTGATTGGATTCAATCCACTTGAACTTACATTTGGGTAAGGATTAGATGATTAAACTAACGCGGAGTAGATGCAAGATGATTCTAAATGAGAATTAGTTCTCAGAACTACAAATCAAGAAAGAGCAGTACAAATCACAAAATCATAGTCAAAATATCAATAAGGAACTCATGTATACGACTCTTCTCATTCTCATACTTACTCAAAACTTAACTCAAATCGATGATGGATCTCAAAGGATTCACAATTGAACTCAAAAGCTTCCTTAAACTCTACTCTTAATTCTCTCTTGAATGTGAATTATGAATTCAAGAGTTATGGTTCATGATATGAAAGATCTCATGATGACAAAGTAGACTCATGAATACATTCTCCTCTTTCTCATACTCACTTGCTCGAGTCTTGAAACAAGTCAATAGAAATTATAGAAGATTCTTCAAAAAGACTCAAATGAACTTTCTAAAAAATAATTGACAAAACTCTCAAAACTTTACTCTCAATTCTACCTTGAATTTGATTTATGAATTCAAGGTTGTGATTTGTGATAGGAAAGATCGTGTGATGTTTATGAGTGTTTTTAGATAGTTAAACATGAGAAACGGTTGAAAAACACTGTCTAGGGACCAAGTCCGCGACGCGGAGATGAATTAAAATGTTTGGTCGAAATAATTTTTGAAACAGTGGAGTCCGTGGCCTCTCTGCGACGCAGAGAGAAAATTTTCGCACTGAGGAACAGGTCCACGACGCGGACCTGGTACATGTTCCTTGTCTGACTTTTTCTTCCTCGTTTTCTAACCCCAATTCGCCTAAATTCGATTCTTTTTCTCAATTTCTCTTTAGATTCAGATACCTAATACATGTATTCAAGAATCTAATCAAACACAACTCTAAAATCGACTCGATTTCCTCAAGAACTCATCAATCTTATCTTAACTTAAAAACGAAAACCAATTTCAAGAACACAATTCAAGAACATCAAACCTTCATCTTTCTAGAGCGAATTTAACGCTGAAATTAACATGATTGGCATGTGGGTGAACAAAGCCAACACTATGGAAGCTTACATACCTCTTAGGGATCAAAGCCATGGCGAAAATCCGCAAAGAAACTCAAGAACGTCGATGAACTCCTTGATCCTTTCCTCTTTTCTCCTCTTTTCTCTTCTTTTCTCTTCTTAAACTATCCACTAAAACCCTAGGCATAGATTAGGATCATAAAACTTACCCTAATCAGATTAGACCCTAAAATATTACTAAAAACGAATTAAATCTGATTGGGTAAGGAAAAGACCAAAATACCCCTTACTATTTTCGGGTAACTTTCCTTAATTGGACTGCCGGACTTCAAAAGGGGATATCTCACTCATCCAAACTCTAAACTTATCAAACTCGGCGGCGTTGGAAAGGTAATTCAAAGAACTTTCATTTAATAGCTTATGGGCCACCTAACTCATCTTGTGCTAAAAGTTATGGTCATTTGAAATTGATCCAAAACTTAAGAAAAGCTTAGGAATGCCTTGAATGAACTCTCTTTAGTTCTTCTTGGAACTCAAGGTGCGACATCTAGTGACCTTAATGCTTAGGAAAATTTAAATTCCTAGGTAAAACTTACTCACTACGAGGGATGGTTTGAGTCTCAGTTCGAAAAAAATTTCTGGGTTGTTACACTATGTATTTAGTTTTGTACTAGAAATTCAATTCTAGCTTCACCAAAACACATAAAATAGCCTTTAATGTTCATAACTTGTAATACTCAAAGGTCAAAATTTCTAATGCACATTATAACTTCATCTAGCAAGTGTTGGGGGACCGGCTCTAAGAGAAGTAAATAAGGTAGGTGCTTTATTATTAAGGAACAATAGGTTTGTAGCTTCTTCTTCTTTCTTTTTTTCGTTTTTAAAAGTTATTGATTATAATGTATAGAAATAGAAGATTAATTTCAAAAAAAATTAATTATCTAACTTACATTGTAAATATATAGTGCAAAACTTATATTTGAAATCTTTAGCTCAAAACACAATTTGTTATACAATATTATACACTCAATATACAATATTCTACATAATTATAAGAGCCTTGTGTCGCCATTGATAACTCCCACCATTTTTTTTTCATAGCTTCACATCAATATCTTGTTCCATATAGAAGGGATGATCAGAGTCTATTTGAATTGACTTATTTTACTATTTTTGTAAGGAAAAATAATTTTTAATCATTTTTATAGTGCTTAGATAAAAATTTAAAAAATGTTTTTAAACACTTCACGTTTTCAAGTAAAAAAAGTAAAAGTATTCTTTAACTTATATATGACATTACTTATCCAAACAAGCTCTAAGTTTTTCCTTTTTAAAAAGTTATTTAATTGTGGTCCAAAAGAGCTAAATTTTTTTTTATATTTATTGGGGATCAATGCCTGGTGACGCTATTTTATTAGCTTCTCCACTTTTTTTCTTGTAGACATAGTTTGACTCTAATTCAAGTGTTAATAAGCACAATCCTGAGTTAAAGTGTCCAAATAAAAAAATTGAATAAATTTAAAGGGCTGCCTTTATTTAAACAACCATCAAGTTACGAAATAGAACGGAATATTACAAACAAACAAAAAAAGGACTAATTACAAAATGAACACGATGAACAAACAAAATTCAAAAGAAACAATGATACATATAGCAACTCAAAATCATGGAACCAAAAGAGCCAAAGACTCCTCTTAACTATTCACAACCGCACAATGCTTCCTAATTTCACCATCGGAACCTGTTTTAACTTCAATCCTTCCCATTTTCTCCATCGATTGAGCAAATTCAACATAAAACTCTTTAAGGGATCCCTCGACAAGTTTGTCAATGTATGACTTTGTTGTTGTACTTGTTGTCAAGGCTGCATCGGATTGGAAGAGTCCTCTCCTTTTGAGTAAAAGCTTGTAATAGCTAAGATCAAATGTCCTGAAAACTCCCTGGGTCCATTTCAACTATTGTTGTGTTATCGTTGATTGATTTACATTTATTGGCCTTAAGGTTAGCTGCATATTCACTGTCTAGAGATGGATCTTGAGTACCAAAAGTTCCAGTAAAATTATACAAACGCGTTGAGAATGATGAGCAATGAGAGATTCCAATAGTGTGAGCACCTGAAATATCGTCCATGATAATTATTGTTAAGACTTGAAATTCCATACTGAGTCAAACTTGTCACATAAAATGAAACAGAGGACGTAATAATTTAGACTTACCAGATAATAGGACCAAGTCTTTAAGGTCAAGACCCTTCCTAGCAAAGTCATTTTGGAGAGTGGAAAAGTTACTAGTTGGAGCTGGAATGTCTGTTAAGGTTTCTGAAGCATTGGAGATTCTTCCATCTCTTCTTCATGTTGGTACACTCCATGAAGGACCTCCCTATATATCATGCCCAAAAATATATGAATTAAAATGGTCATACATAACAAATAAAATATATTGTAAAGTTCAAGTTGAATTGGCTTACTGTGACCACAACAGAGTCTCTAGCAACTAAGGCAACAATATCAGCACAAGAGACAACTCCAGGGCATTCGTCTTCAATTATTTTCTTCACATTATCAATGAATGAGAAACCTCTAAGTGTTAGATTTGGGATACCAAATTTTTCAGTTTGGTTTCCTGTACTTGAAGTGAAATTCAACAACACAGATGCATCACATCCCTACAATCACCACAAAAAAAAGAAAAGAAAAAAAGAATTACATCAACTATGCAATATTTCTGAATGTTGTGATCTTCAACTAAAGATGTACTGTGAAAGTGTCCTTGAAATTTCTAACCTTAAACATGTTACATGAGATATTAGGTGTTAATAGAGTTAGTATAAAATATAGAAAGTCACATTCATTTTGAAACAAACTGAAAATGAAAGTAATACACGTAAATTAAAATAGTGGAAGTAATTAATAAATACGACGTACCCTGACAAAGCAATCATGGAAATGCATTCTGATTAAGGCAGAAGCAAGAGATGGAGCATTTGGAATGTGTTTGTGGACATACTCTAAAATGATCTTCTCTGCTTTTGGACAACTCTTGGCATAGAAGTTTTGTTGTAATTGAGCGTGGCTAGACACTAAGATACACAACAATATTAGAGGGCACAAATACCCAAATGTAGCCATTTTGTTTCTTATCTTCAAAATAGATAGAAACTATTTTTTTTTTCTTTATTGTGTTTGTGTTTGTGTTATACACACATCAACTCCCAAGAGGAAATTTATAGGCACTAAGCTTTCACAAAGCTAACTAACATTGTGCATATTTAAGTATTTTCTATTGGTTTGATTGAATCAATTAGGTACAGTCTGTCTCGTGGTGTACTAGTTCAGTAATAAAGATCATATTTTGTTTGGCCATCTTCCCTCTTTTATGCATAAATACTCCCACTAGTATCCTTCATGTTACTTAAAGAAGGTTATGATTAGACATATTTAGAGGAAGGTAAATCAGTATATAGAGTCTTTAGGGCATCTCCAATCCCACACTCTATTTTACTCTCCAAATATAGAGTTCTCTATTTTTTCAGATAACCAACTCCAACCCAACACTAGTTTTTTTTTTTATAAAAAATAAAATAAAAAATATATATATATATAAAAGAGGGGTGGGCTTTGTTCTGGGGCCCGCCTTGTACAGTTTTAGAAAGGAGAGAATGACTTTCTGAAATTCTCTCCAACCCTTTCTATCTATCTTTAGAAGTAGGGCGAGAGAAAGTCAATATGATATTTGCGTTGATTTTTCCAACGAAATCGAGACCCGAGAAGGAGGCTGTAGGAGAGAGTCCAGCATAAAAAAAATCATCTAAGTTGACAAGGACCCAGAAAAGGAGGATGCTGAGGAAGAAGTGATGGAATTGAAAATATAGACTGAAGCAGAGAAGAAACAGAATGTTGGTCTGATGGTAAAGTACCCAGCAGAAGGTAAGGGTGGGAAAGACCAGATCATGGTCCCTATTTGCGCTTTCCCACCATTATATGATGTGGCTAGCTGCGAAATATGCATACCCAACGAGTACTACCCCTTTTGCTGATTACGCCCTGTTAGGTGATGATATCCTAATCACCGATATAGAGGTGGCGCGGCAGTACATGATTTTGCTGGATAGGCTTGGTGTTACAATCTCTTAGCAAAATCGATAATATCCGAGAATGGAAAGAGCTAAATAAAAATTGTATATTTGACGGATATTTTATACCAAATAAAAATAATCTCATAAACCTTGCAAAAGGTAAAACTTATTTTTCAAAATTCGACTGTAAAAGTGGATTTTGGCAGATAAAATTGACAGAAGAATCCATTCAGTTAACAACATTTAGCATGCCTAACGGACACTATGAATGGATAGTAATGCCTTTCGGGTTGAAAAATGCCCCACAAATTTTTCGAAGAAAAATGGATAAGATATTTTCCGGAAAGGAATCATCTGAATCAATTCTGGATATTTTTACTCTTTTCTTGTTACATTCATAACTTTGTGCCCTAATTCGCCACAGTAGTAGCATTTGCATTTTTCTGCGAGCTTTGTTCTCTTAAAGTTATTTTTCTTTCTAACATATTTTATAATATCCTCAGACGTAAAATATACTCAATACCTATAGGGAAATCAAAATAATTAATTGATCTAAAACTAGTAACATGTTTGAACCGTATCTGTTTATCACCTTCTTATAAAATAAAAATGTTGAAAGACATTCAATATCATTTACATTTTGTAAAAAAAAGAGCACGGAAACATCATATAGCATTACATCATATTGAAAGGCAATTTCAGAAATGGAAAAAGCATATTTGCATACTAGCCTAAGATCCACAAAACTAATAATAGCTATACATGAAATGAAAATGCTTAGAATACAAGAGTATTTTGAATACAAAAATGCCAAATGCATATTAAAAAGAAATGTTCTTTATACAACATAATATACATCACCGCATAGTCATGTATCCAAATTCCTCATACTGGAGGAATTCAAATCCTAGTCAAATCGACTTTAAAGAAGGGATCAATTGCCCTATTGTCATTAATCTTTCCGACGAAAGATTTCTAAACGCCAGAGAAGGAAATTTTGGTATAGTTGAGGCAACCTAGCTTATACCAAATTCCTATTTACATATTATCCAAGGTACTGTATTTCACTCAAAGATGCAGACCTCGATACAAGCGAGCTAAGGGGCTTGAAGTTATCCTAATACCAGAGAGACACTTCACAGAGTGTGATACTAATGGTTAGGGAGATGGTAGTAATCCAACTGCAAGTACGTGAACTCGCTATACAATAGTTCTTTGCCCGCAACCCCAACTCCTACTTCGAATGATAGAACGATTCGAAAGGGGCATACGTATGACTTTGACTAAACGACTAACTAAGGCTAACGGAATAACGTAATTGGAAGCAGACGTAATCGAAAGATAGAACAGATTAAAGAAAATCTACAAAAATCTTATGGTGAAAATCCATTAGAAAAGTGGGAAAAGAATCAAGAAAGGGCAACCTTAATACTTAAAGACCCCAGCATCATCATTAGAGTAAAACCCATGCTCTATAATGAAGATGATAAAATTGAGTTTAAGAGTCAACTCACATAATTAATTAACCTAAAACTTATTAGGATGAGTAAAAGCCCTCACAGCAGTCCAGCGTTTATGGTAAGAAACCATGCTGAGATAAAAAGAGGAATAACTCGAATGGTAATAAACGGAGCAGTTATCCATGTATTCGTTATTCCACCTTCTATTCTGCATAAAGTAATTCATATATGTATTCAATCAAGCGTTGTATCCTATCTACCTACCAAACGTCATATAAGATATACACAAATTGATATATGAAAGCCTTGTTTCATTTCCAGCTACCAAGGTTCATTTAATAGGGTGTATAATAATAATATTTAATACGATGTACTAGTAATGCTGATATTAGTTATGCAAAGATTATTTCTTATGCATTGTTTGATTTGGTGTATTGAAAAGACGATGTGTTGCACAATTTCTAAGAAAAATATTTATTTATAAAATTACCCTCCTCAAATACAATGGAAAGGATGTAGAAAAGATTTTGAGGAACAATTTTGTCTTTAACCATATTAATTCATGCATAAAATCCCTTGCATTACTAATATCATGGATTTTCATCTATTAGTTATACATACCTTAATATTAAATAGCAAATATAACTAATACTTGCATTAGTTATACATATAGGTTGAAAAAACGTATCAAATATGACATTGGCAATGCACAAAGTTAAATGCACACATTCTTTTTTTTCTAATGAACCTTATCATTTTCTTGATCACTTAAATTATTTCTTGCTTTTATGATTGGCATTATTGGAATTGAAAAATAGAAAAATTCACCTGCTCATCAAGTTGTATCAGAAATATATAGAAGCTACCATATATAGCAGCCAGGACAAACTCACACATTCTCATATTCAAATATGCCTTTGGCATATGTGTCCACATCAATTCGTTATTGCTTTGGTACTTGTTTTTTTATTTCAAAATTGAATCAGTGAGACAACGTTATATATATATATATATATATATATATATATATATATATATTGCACAAATATAACTACTATTTGCAAGTCAAAAGGCAATATTATTATAAAAAATTGGAACATGGCAGTAGATTCATGAAACTACACTAGAAACTAACAACTTCTAATTACTAATTAAGTTTTGCAAAAATATATTTTCTAAAGAATATCCTAAAACTCTTCTTCTTTTTTTCTTTTTAATATATATGCCAAAAGGTATAAATTTTTCTTCAGTCTTAGCTGAAATTTGGGCCACCTATGTTGTGGGCTAGCGATATGCTCCATGCTATTGCCAAGTGGAATTTACCCCTATATACACGCACACTATGTGTCATGATCCAAATTGTCGGACCGCGCGGACACCTACTCGAACACCTAGATAGAAAAATACTTGCCACTCATTTTAAAACTGGTAATGCGGAAGTAAACTGAAACTTGCTACGAATTCACCTTAATAACACAAAACTTAACTATCTCCACCGTTATTACATTACAAAAACTTTTGAAAAATACATGTAAACCCTCCCTAGGAATTAGTCTGAACCGGTACAAGAGCTTTTAATAGAATACAAAATATTAAAATAAGACACAACTCCCATCATAAGGAAGAGATGAGTAGAAGTTGTCGAAGATCATAATCGTCTTCACCTAAGAAACAGTTGCGGAGCCACATGTAGTTAAGGGGTGTCGATCGACACCCCTTCGTCGAAAAATTACGTTGTGTAGCTAATAAAAATATTTTTTTATGTATATATATTACATATTGACACTCCTTAGCTTCTACACGATTTTATTTCTTTATATTTTGACACCCCTTAGACAAAATTCTAGCTCTGCCACTGCTAAGAAACATCACCAATCCTGCAACCAGACTATACCAAGTGACATAACAAGAGTAATATCAATACAAGCAACACGTACTGATAGGCATCATCGGTCGATCTAAATCCACCACATAATATCATGTAAGTAATAAGAAGAAACATATAACTTGAAGCTATACAATCCCGACCCCTTTTTCCACAGCCCTTACTACCAAGTAATACTACCTCTGACTCATACATTCTATCTCAAGTCTCCCTATCTCATTCCGCTACCAACTCTACCATCTCCCTATGCTATCATAATCTAACCCCCTATCACATGAAAGCTCCCCGAATCAACAACCTTAGCCCGTGACCCTTAGCCAATTTAATGGAAACAAGCAAGACGTCTTCCACCTAAATTAACACCTACAAGGAACATGGTAAACCTGAGGACAACAACAACAATATACGCGATTCCACACACCCTTCAAGTAATCTGGACCATCCAAGGGTGCCTAAGACATCATCTACGGTGTTTAATATGCAATTTCGGCCTACACAAGAACCACTCCCCCATATAAACACACTAATTTATCGCTCATGGGCTAACATGTAATAAATGCATTACAATGAATTTAAGAGAATGCCTATTCTTGGGTGGGAGTGGAAAAGGATAGCCATGGATTTCGTAGTGGGACTACCTAAGACCTTGGACAAGTATGATTTTATTTGGGTCATTGTTGATAGGTTGACTAAATCAACCCATTTGATTTCAGTCAGAGTGTATTACAACTCTCAACGGTTGGCCTATATTTATGTCAAGGAGATAGTAAGGTTGCACAAGGTGCCCCTTTCTATCATTTCAGACCATGACACTCAGTTTACTTCTAATTTTAGGGTAAGTTGTATGAGGCGCTAGACACTCAACTCACTTTGAACATAGCCTTTCATCCAAAGACTAATGGTCAATCGAAGAGTACAATTCGGATATTTGAAGACATGTTGAGAGTGTGTGATTGACTTTAGGGGCCATTGAGATAAGTTATTTCCCTCATGTGAGTTTTCTTACAATAACAATTATCACTCCAACATCAATACATCATACTTAAATTTTAATAGAAAGATTCAAGTGATTCTTGAAAAATCATTAACAAATATAAGAAAGAACTTGTTCCTATAAAAAGTTTGAATATTATAAGGACCCATACATCCATATTCAACAAAGCAAGTACTCTACTTGATCTAATATCACTGCTTGAAAAAGGAAGTCTAGTATGTCTAGCTAGTATACATATTTCACAACTATCTTAAGGTAGATTTACAATCATTTAGTGTATAACCAAATACATCTTTTATTGATCATATTGGAGCATGAGCCAATCTTCTATGCCACAACATGATATCCTTCTTATCACCATGAGTTGTGAAATCTCTTCCATATACATACGTTGTACTCCAGATCTTAACCAATTTCACATCAATTGATACAACCAAGGTAGAAGCCATATGATTAGTTGCTCCACTATAAACCATGCACTTTAAATCTTATATGTTAGCTATAGGAGTATGAGATATACATGTCGTATCCACCATATTAGTAATCATACTATGCTGTGAAGGATCTTTGTTGAGCATGTCCAAGATATGATCATGTTGTTCACTTGCCAGGTGAGGTGCCCTTGGAAGCTCTCCTACAACCATCTTATATGTCATTTTGCCTTTAACTCTCATACTTGATGACATTTTTGAATGTGTATTCTTAGTATACACATTATAAACCGTGTTCATATTGTCTTTCTTCTTGAACTTTCAATCAACTGGGTAGTCATTCAATCTATAAAAATTTCTTTTTATATGTCCTTTCAATTTACAAAAGTCAGATTGCAACTCCCAATTCTTCTTTCCTTTATGACATTTATAGTTTGTTCCCTTGTTCTTGTGTTGGTAAATCTGTCTTTTCTTGCAATGAGTGTTGCAATATCTGTTTCTTCTCCACTCATAGATGAACTAACAATGATTCATTGGTTTTTCCTCTCAAAAAACATATCATATACCTTATTGAGACTAGGAGTTGGTTCGCTCATAAAAAATTGACTCTATGATTGGTCATATGTTTTATTCAACTCCATTAGGAATTTCATCAAATTTTGTTGATGCATGTGAGCATAAAAATTGCTACATCTAGAGCAATCACATGGCTGTGTACTATACTAGCAAACTCATCCCATAAGTTCATTATTTCAAGAAATAAATGGGATCACCACAATGTACTGAACTAGCTATATCGTTAGGTAATTGATTGATCAATTTGTGAATCATGAAGCATTTACCTTGTCAAATCGCTCAAGCAAATCATCCAAAACTACTTTCACAATTTTTGTGTGCAATTATGAAGTCACTGGCTCATGATCCATCCTTGGACAACAATATTTCCTTTGATCCCATTGATTTCCTAATTTATCTTTGAAATCCTCCCTTTTCAAGTGTTATCCGTGATTTTTAGCTTGTTCTTTCCAAACAATTGAATACGCATAGCCCTGCTTCAGACAGAGTAATTTTTAGACTTGCTATCTGCATTAGTATGATTAGAGCTCCAATGGTATTGGAAAGATGTAGAAATAGAGCGCGATTATCATCAAATTTAGTCATTTTCATCATTGTTGGTCTTCAAATCAAGACATAATAAATGCACAATTGTGGTTAAAGCTCTGATACCATGATGAATTTCATATGCAGCAACTATACTTTAGCAATTCATCATAGGATGAACTCAAATGTCAAAGAGAAGAAAGTATCTTGATGTTATTTCAAAAAGCTTAATCGACTAAATGATTATAATGCACACTATATAACTTGATAGACTGGTACGTCAACATAATATGTTCTGATTTGAAACAATGTGGACCACCCATCCGGAACTCATTAAAATTGTTCAAGGATGTTGGGTAGGGCAGAACAATATTGTATATGCTATCCAAGAGTTTGAGCATAAGGTAATTACCTTGTGGAACAAACAGACCTTTGTAACATCTTCTATAAAAAAAACCTTATTAAAACGCATTAGAGGCATCCAAAAATCCCAGTTATGCGTCTAGCCTCTACCTTCATAATCTAGACTTAGAACTAACACGAGAATATAATAATGTTCCGCGAATGGAAGAGGAATTCTGGAAACTAAAGTCAAGAGTAAACTGGCTAAACAATGGGGATTTGAATACAAATTTTTTCCACACAACAACCCTAAATAGGATAAGAAGAAATAGGATTATGACTTTAGTAAATGGGGAAGGAATGTGGATGTGCGACCTACCAAGCATCTTAGTGCAGATTTGTAGTTTCTTCAAATCCATGTTTTGCACCTCAATGGAGAAAGTATGTTACTTTAGGGAAGTGAAGCTAAAATAATGATCATAACTCATTGATCCCACCAAAACTAGGCAACTTACCCACCAAGTTGGAGATCAAAGGTGTTGTTTTCTCCTTCCAGGGCCTTAAAGCGCCAGGTTTAAACGATCTTCATCCCTATTTCTACCAGAAATACTGGACATAATCGGGGATTCCATTCACAACCTCTGTATAAAAGCTTTCAAAGATTAACATATACCTAAAGAGTTAAACAAAACACATGTTTGCTTAATCCCTTAAGTAAAAGGAGAAAATAGTCTTAGAGACTTCCGACCCATAAGCCTATGTAATATAACTTATAAAATCATTACCAAAATAATCGTCAATAGTCTGAAGTCTATCATGAGTAATCTTATAGGCCCATACCAATCAAGTTTCTTACAAATAAGACAAGTTGAAGACAATGCAATAATAGTGCAAGAAACCATATCTCACTTTAGAAGAATGAAAGGTAAAAAGGCTAACATGATGATTAAAATACTTAGAAAAGGCCTTAGATAAGCTAGAATGGGGCTTTATTCGAGAGACCCTTCTCTATTTTAACTTTCCAACAAATCTTACCAACTTAATTATGTCGTGTATCTCCTCTAGTAGCTTGTCAATCCTAGTCAATGGAGACCATACGAATTACTTCAAACCCTCGAGAGGCATTAGACAAGGTGATCCTATCTCACCCTATATTTTCATACTCTGTATGAAAATGTTGTCTCGTAAAATAGAGGAAGAAATATGAAACAAAACTTGGTATCCTATTAAAATCTCCAAGAAAGGACCTAAGGTGTCGCATTTGTTCTTCGCAAATGACCTAATCCACATGAATAGGGCAGATTATAGAAATGTTGAATGCATCCATAAAGTCTTATTGTATTTTTGCAAACAGTCAAGACAAACTATAAACTATTCCAAATAAAAAATATTTGTCTCAAAAAACCGTGTGAAAGAATTGGAAATTGACATATCAACAACTCTAGGTATTAAGACTAGTAATTCTGTTGGGAAATACCTAGAATTTCCAATATTTACAAAGAAACCAACTCTACAAGACTATCAATTCATTATTGATAACCTCAACCAAAAGCTAGTGGGATTGGAAAACAAGATTTCTTAATATTGCGGGTAGGAATACACTAGCCAAAGCGTGCCTAAACAACATACCCATTTATGCAATGTAATACATCAATCTTCTGGCCTTAATCACAAAACAAATCGATCGAATACAAAGAAATTTCATATAAGGATCAACGAGTGATAAAAGGAAAATACATATGATAGATTGGACAACTCTCACAAAAGACAAAGGGAGTGGGAGACTAGGAGCTCAAAATACAAAAGTAAAAAAACACATCCCTCCTAGCAAAGCTAGTATGGAGAGCATGCAATAATCCTGCCTCTCCATGGGCTTTACTATTGATAAAAAAATACTATCCAAAAGGTTTGAAAACATCCTGGCATAACACAACTACATCATCTAGCGAAATCTGGAAGGACCTATCACAGGGGTGGGATGTTTGCCTAAAAGGAATAAAATGGAATATAGGAAATGGAAAATCCCTAAACTGTTGGAATAATAGATGGCTTAGCAATAATAAAACACTAAGAGAACTCATTCAAGGCCCATAAAAAGGATGAACCAAGACTATCAGTTGAGAATATCCTAGCCCCAAATAGAACATGGGACCTATCCTCTCTATCCTTTGTCTTCCCCTGCTCTATTAGGAGTACTATACTTATCACATATACTACCGTCCTATGTAGAGGCTAAAGACATTATTTTGGAGTCCGAACCCAAAAGAAATACTAACAACTGGTTCAGTTTACCACTTCTTAATGAACAAAGGAATCATACAAGATGAGAATGAAAACCCCTTCAAATGGATCTGGGCTTTGAAATTCCCAAACAAGATAAAATACTTTGTATGGTTATGTAAACATGGCAGACTGCCAATTTGCTTATTTCTCCAACACATAGGGATTATTGAAGATAAATGATAAACGCTATCAAAGATACTTCATCCAATACTGAGCATCAACGATCGATCAATAGTAATATACACCAACTAGTGAGTTGGGGCCAAGTCCCATGGGAGTGGTTCGTACTCAAGAATCAATAGAAAAGTAAGAATATGCTCTAGTCAATCATAGCTAAAAACATTTACGAATAAAAACATGGTTTAAATTATAGGTGACACAAGTGTCGAATATCAATAGGAGGTTTGTTTTTATTATCAACTAAAACATCAAATAGCACGAAAATATGAATATGGAGATGGGATTCTTGGGATGTGATTGGATTTTGGGCTAAGGTAAACAATCGGGTAATTCTAATTAATAGTAAACAACTGCAAATCGGTGAATAAGCTAGACTTTAGAGGGAGTAAACTTTCTCTCAAACATTTTACCCCGAATCAAATTGGTTTCTCTCGAACACCAATAAGCAACAATGAATCATAACCTTCGCCTTAGTCCATTCACTCTCTCGAGCTGAATGCGTGGAAAAGGGTTTAGGATTCACTCTCTTGAGCTGAACCCATGACAACCCAATACCCACATACCATCAATTCAGTAATTTTGGTTTTAAAACCTCTCTCTCCCAATCCAAAAATACAAAGTTAAGATTGCATTTGCAACTACAACCCATTAAATTCAACCACAATTACCGAATGAAATAACTTTTAAACAGCAAATAAACTATCAATTAACAATACCCAACAGTTAAATCAACCCATAATTTACATAATCACACCCCAAGAATTGAGGTTTTAGTTAGACATAGTAAAAAGGTAAAATCGTTACCAAGTTGTGTTTCCATCAATTGGATAGGATTGATATAGTCTTTACAAAGGTCTAAGATGAAGAATCTTCAACACCCACTTCCAATTTCTTAGAAATGGAAATCTTCAAATCTTCAAAGCTAAGAAAAAATTGTCTCTCTATTCAATTCTAAGCTCTAAACTTCAACAACTGAATAATAATATGATTCCACACAAAATCAAATACTAAGCTAAAAATTTAAACAAGTATTTATAATTGTCAAAAAGTGTGTTGCGGAGGTTCAGTCGACGTAGTTAGTCGGGATCACCGACCCAATCGGCGATCCACCCTTTGGTCATTTTCATCGCTGTTTTGCTTTTGCCTTCAGCATCTTCAGGTTTTGTAACTTTGGGCGATATAGCTCTGCATCGCAAAACTGTTCGGCGACTCGCTGACTAGATTTTCTCCTTCAGGGCTTGGCACTCTGGAACATTAGGTAAGACCCTGGCCATTCGACAACTCGCCTAATGGGTTAGGCGATCCTCAATCCTTCTTTCCTTCATTCTTTCAGCTGTCTTGTTCCTTTTTGCTCAATAGAGTCCATGCTTGTTCCTCAATCCAAATACCTAAAATTCAAGGATTTACATTAGTTATTGGTACAAAATATGCATTTGAGGACACTAAATCTATTTAAATAAAGCCCTAAGTGAGTCCAAATCGTGGACTCATCAACACCCCAACTTAAACTTTTGCTTATCCTCAAGTAAAACTCAAGTTCAGTAGTTCAAAAAGGATGTCTCAAACAGTGTTACACAAGATTTAATCATGAATGAACACAAAAAGACTCAACTTACTCATGCAAAGATCAATTGTGCACTCAAAAGAGTCAAGTTGTGACTCACCAATATCAAAGAATCTCAAGCTCACAATACTTGCTTCAAATGCAAGTTCAAGCTTAACAAAGGTACTCAAATACCCTCACACAAAGAATGATTCCCTATTCACACACAATGGTTCAACAATTTAAAGTTCTAGAATCAAATGCAACGCTCACACTCACAAAGATGAACACAATGTATGATTTCACCCATAGGTTGCTTGTATTTTCCAACCAATATTTGTTTAAGCTCACTCAAGATCAAAAAGGTCTTTTCAAGTCTTGTAACGAGGCTGAGTGCAAAGGTATGATCATTTAGGGTCAATGGCTATAGTCCTCATGAAATGTGGTGTGAACAACACTTCCTTTCTTTTTCTTCATCATTTTTCATTCGTGCTTACAAGTCATCCCATTATTCACTTTCCATGGACTATTGGAAACCCCATTTCTTTTTGCATTTTCACAACTTTATTCCGCAACTTTTTCTTTCTTTCTTTTTCATTCTTTTCTTCGTTTTCATTTTTTTTGTATGGAGGGGTTCCATTTTTCTCAAAACATGGGTAGAAGGGAGCTTTCTTGCACTCCTTGATTTACCTTCTCTTTTCACCACACCCCCAACTTAGGCTTTTGGCCAAAGTTGGCTATTCAAACAAATCACAAATCATGAGGATTATGGGTAATGGATCAATAAAAGGTCACAATGTCATCAAGTTTCTTCCAAGAAAAGGTTAAGGCTCAAAGGATGCTTAAAGGGGTTCACACACTCACAAGGTAGGCCACAAAAAAGGTATAATGTCAAATTGTTTCACACTATTTAAAGTTGCCTAAGATCATCTCAAGAGTTCACATCACTTGGTCAACCGGACCAACGGGGCAAATTCTAGGTGTCATCACATATAATTCACGGTAAGCTCATCACACAAGGCATTGACACCAAAATCAAACAAGAATCCACACTTTCGCTAGTGTGCAATGTTCATCACAAGAGACTCAATTCAATATTTGGCTAGTCATAATGAGATGTAAATAGTTCACATATTGTCTATGCAACTTCATTTGGCCTCATCGTAGCCGCACATTTATTTTTGTTCGATTATGAGCACTGATCAAGTCATCGATATTGATCAAAATTGATACTCAAATTTGTAAAAGAACAGCCATATTCAACACAAACAAGAGGTGGCAAATTTTTTCCAGAAGGGTCAAAAATCATTTACATTTAAAACAAGGAGCCACAAGCTCAACCCTCCACAAAAACAGTGTAAAAACACAATTATGGCTCAAGAACCCAAATATATTAACAAATAATCAATATTCACAAAAATTCACATGAAAGGTGGGCCTCACCCCACCACAAATAAAGTCATTTGTCCTCAAATGCAAATAGAAAATATCCAAAATTTAAAATAAAGAAAGAGATAGAGGGAGGTAAAGAGGGGATCATGTCTACACAATCGCTCCATCTGTCTGGGCATCAGTGCCCGATGCATCAGTCTGGACTTGGGCATTAGTGCCTAAAGTCACCTCAGAAGAAATAGCAGTACCAGATCCACTAAGAGCTGCCAAGGGTGTATTCGCCAAAGAGGCCTGCACAAATGCATCTACCATGGCCACCTCGATCTCAGTAAGGCCCTCATATGAAGCTTCCTCAGCCACCTCGAGCATCTCTTCATCAGTCTTTGCCTTAAACTCAGGATCCCCTGCTTTATCAACTTTAATCTCATCTCCGGTGGTAATCGAAGCCATATCTAGTACATATAGAATCTCCATCGTCTCGAAGATCATGGAAATGTTTGTGGACTTTAGCTGATCCACGTCACTCCTCAACACAACAATAGCAGCCTTTAAAGATGTCACCTTTTCGGTGGCCCCTTGGACATGCTCACACACCGTTATCCTAGCCACAAGGGCGTCAATGGTAGTGCTCAAGGGTGTCACAGCATCAACCAGGACAGTCTGAATTATGTTCGGAATGGAGGCCTCGAGTCTGGCAGCCTGATGATCTGTAGAATTAGTAAGCTGTCCCATCTGGAATAATGAAGCCTGCGTGATCACGGCCCGGGAGATAGAAGCAGCAACAGAAGAACTAGGAGTATCAGAAGGGACAACACAAGAGGTGCTTGAAGGCCCATGGGCCGGAGTAGGCAATGATGTCTCTATAGGTACTGAGTCTATGTCTACAACCGAGGGAGAGTCCACCAGGGTTGCCTTTTTCTTCTTCTCAGCCTCATCCTTCAAATAATCTGCCTTGATCATCTGAATATTAGTAGAGGATGTGGGAATCACTTTCACATCCTTCTTTGTATCTCTAGGGACTTGAGCCTGTCTGCATAGCTCAGTGATCAACATCGGGAAGGGCGGTGAGGTCTGACGATGCTTGGCCCTCATGGCCATCTCCTGTCCGACGATCATCCCCAAATTAATTCGCTCACGTGCAATGATTGCGCCAAGACAGGCTGCCTTTGAGTGGCGAAGGATGGATTCATTCTGGGATGGCATAACAATACTGCTAATAAAGCCAACCAGTATATAACAACTACATGTAAGTCCCTTTTTTCTATCGGGACCCCTGCCTCTAGCCACTTTGGAGTGCCCTCACATATGAAAGGGGCGAGCCAACTTTTTATTCCATCAAAGGACTTAGTCTTCATCCTATGCTGGTGAGCATCAACAATGTTGTTAGTGCACTCCAGAACCTCATTAATAGTAGTGCTGTCATACAACACTTTCTTGCCTCGGACAACTACAAGATCAACTAGTTAGAATGCTGCTGCTTGCTTCTTCCTTTGTGGTATCAAGGCCTCATAAAAAGCATAGAATTCTCGAACCCAATTCGAAATATACGGGCCACGGGGCTTAGTGAAGATCTAGAACTTATAAGACTTCAGACATTTCATAATCTCAGGGTACCTATCAATCACACCATCAGTGGACAGGCGCTTCTTCTCAATGATTGTCCTCAGCCCCTCTGTCTTTAATCTGTTCATAGACTTTGGGTGGAGGACCCTGAACATGAGGTTCTAGGACTAAAGCCTGCTCTGGAACTGTAGGAGAAGAAATGGTGGGCTGAGGAGTTCTGATCCTAGACGGATCATGAATTCTTTTTGACCATAGCCCTGCCCTCTGTGCTACTACCAACTCATCATCATCAGAAGCTACAGTATGAGGCTCTTAATGCTCACCCTCACTCTCTGAAGTGGTGTAAGTGTCATAGATATAGTCACTGTCAGAGCTGGCCTCCGGTGACGCAGGTGCTTTACCTTTACCCTTGCCTTTCCCACTAGTTGTGGGAAGTTTGGTAGCTTTACCCCTGGATGCAACTGCATCCTCATTTAGTTTTATCCCTTTAGCCTTCCTTCAGGGTGGCATGTTTTTACTTGCAACCTTTTGTCTAGCCATGTTTGCAAAACATCGGGAAAAAGTTAGAAGCATTTAAATCAAAGGTATAGAAAGATAATTTCAGACAGACTCGTCGAACCAGTCGGTGAGTCACCGAATCACTTTGGTGAGATAGATCGAGCTCGCCTAGAGGATTGGCTCTAAAATGCTGGCATGTCGACGATAGAAAGGGCATTTCGGTGAATTGCCGAAAACTTTCGGTGAGCTAGGGCTAGCTCACCAAAAATAACAGTCCAATCAAAGCTACAGGGGTGCAGACAAAAGGGGATTAAGAAGATTTTCGATGAGTTATCGAGTACCTTCGGCGAACTCTGGCTTCTCGCCGAAAGTAAAATAGCCTAACAACACATTAAGCATGAAATTAAAGGCGAGATGGGAACCTTCGGCGAGCCGCCGAGTGGTTTGGCGAGCTCGACCCAGCTTGCCAAATGACCCAACGTGCCTACTTTCAACCCAACTTCTCGGATTCAACCCCGCAACCCCTGAAAACAAAATAAAAGCATGCACTAGTCAAATTAAAGCAAGACTCATAACATCCATTACCTCGAGATACTCAGATTTCTCTCGATTTTGCCAAATTTAGCCATTTGATGACTTTACCCCTTAAGAATGACATCACCCGCTCTATCATTGGGAAAATTATGTCATTTAGCACTAACACGGGTTACTTAAACTTCACCCGACTAACTTAAACAACATGCAAGAACAATCCCACAAATTTTAATTCATTTTAAGGCACAAAATTACGGAAATTCGATAATATAAGCATTACGGGCAAGATTAATTAAAACAGACATTCAAACATTCTAATCCTATTAGAGAGGCCCAACACACAACAACAATATAATATCATTTGCATAAGAGTACAAAATTGTTAAAAATAAACTCGGGGTTCGTAAAACCAACCTTTAATGTTGAATAAATTGATATTGAAATGCTAGGCGACAATGTAATCCCAATCCAAGCACAAATCAATGACTAAAATACTTGTAGAAATGCAAAAATATATAAACTAAGGTGCGGGTGTGAGCTTGTTAAGATTTAAAGTGAGGGAAAGTGAAGAGTTTGAAAATTTGAACCTTTAGCCTTATAAAAATTGTCCAATTCTAGCCCATTCGGCAACATTAGTTGTACTCGTCGAACCACTTGGCGACATGCCGAGTGGTCACTTACCTCACCGAATTTTACAAGACTTCCAGTTAATATGGGGGCCCAAATGGCAGATTAGATTGGGATCGCTGACCAGGTTAGTGATTCGCCAAGTTGCTCTTAGGCTCGCCGAGTTTTACAAACTCCAATTTAAAATTATCTTTAGTTCAACAGCGGTCCAAGTCAGGCTCACCGACCTTTTCGGCGATGCGCCGACTGGACTACTGGCTCGCCAACCTTTACTTTTCAAACACCTTCCTACACTTGAATGTGCACAATCAACACACCATTATTTCTAAAATAAAAATAAAGCGATAAACACTTGGGTTGCCTCCCAAGAAGCACCTTAGTTAACGCCATGGTATGACGCAAGTAAACACTTAAACCTCTTTTTTTTTTGGTTGACCTTAGTGTCACTATGTAACTCCTCTTTATGTTGTGAGTAGAGACATGACATCACTTGGTTTATCTGGGCGTTTTGTAGATGAATAATCATGGAATGAGAAGTTGTCATCTAATTAAGTATTAAGACATTCTCTTTTATCTCATTCAACACTCTATCTTGTTCTTCGATTTTGTGTAGAATAAGTGAGAGGACCTCTTCATTTTGTCTACCCTCTTGTTGTTTCATCTTTTGACACTCGTGAGGGGAAAGATGCTTGTCCTTCTTTTTGGACCTTGCTTCCAACTTCATGACCTTTTTGGACAAGACATCCAGCTGAGTCAACAATGCAGCCCATTCTTGGTCTTTCTTTGTTTCCTTGTTGGTTTTAACCATGCCATTGATGAGTTGGGTTACTACTCCATAGGGTTGTTGTATCAAACAACCTGCAAAACGTTGATCAACGACACTTCCATTTTTGAGACCAAGACTTCTATAGAAGCACTCTAGTAGCAATTTATCTGGCCACATCTCATGGATAGACCCACCCTCCAATTACTTGAACGTTAGGAGGTTATCTATAAGATTCAAAAATCTCAAAATGGGGTGGTTCATTTGGTCACCAGTTTCACCATTCATACTCATTTTTCCAGTTTCAACACACAAACACACAAAACAAAACTAAAAATTAAGTAAGTAGAACTATAACTAATAAGAACAAAATCCAACTTAACTAAAAAATCTCAAGTAACACCACTCCCCGGCAGCGGCGCCATTTTGATAAACGCTATCAAAGATACTTCATCCAATACTAAGCATCAACGATTGTTCAATAGTAATATGACCCAACTAGTGAGGTGGGGTCAAGTCCCAAGGGAGTGGTTTGTACTCAAGAATCGATAGAAAAGTAAGAATATGCTCTAGTCAATCATAGCTAAAAACATTTACGAATAAAAATATGGTTTAAATTATAGGTGACACAAGTGTCAAATATGAATAGGGGGTTTGTTTGTATTATTAACTAAAACAACAAATAGCACGAAAATATGAATATGGAGACGAGATTCTTGGGAAGTGATTGGATTATGGGCTAAGGTAAACAACTGGGTAATTGCAATTAATAGTAAATAGCTGCAAATCGGTGAATAAGCTAGACTTTAGAGGGGGTAAACTTTTTTTTGAACATTTTACCCCGAATCAAATTGGTTTCTCTCGAACACCAATAAGCAACAATGAAGCACATCCTTCACTTTAGTCCATTCACTCTCTGGAGCTGAATGTGTGGAAAAGGGTTTAGGATTCACTCTCTCGAGCTGAACCCATGACAACTCAATACCCACAGGCCATCAATTAAGTAATTTTGGTTTTAAAACCTCTCTCTCGAGAAAGCCAAAAACACGAAGTTAAGATTGTATTTACAACTACAACCCATTAAATTCAACCATAATTACTGAACGAAATCACTTTTAAACAGCAAATAATCTATTAATTAACAATACCCAATAGTTAAATCAACCCATAATCACAACCCAAGAATTGAGGTTTTAGCTAGACATAGTAAAAAGGTAAAAATCGTTACCAAGTTGTGTTTCTATCAACTAGGTAGGATTGATATAGTCTTAATAAAGGTCTAAGATGAAGAATCTTCAACACCCACTTCCAATTTCTTAGAAATGGAAATCTTCAAATCTTCAAAGCTAAGGAAATATTGTCTCTCTATTTAGTTCTACGCTCTAAACTTCAACAACTGAATAATAATATGATTCCACTCAAAATCAGAGACTAAGATAAAAATTTAAACAAGTATTTATAGTTGTCAAAAAGTGTGTTGCGGAGGTTCAGTTGGTGTAGTTTGTCGGGATCGCCGACCCAATCGGCGATCCGCCCTTTGGTCATTTTCATCGCCGTTTTGCTTTTGCCTTTAACATCTTCAGGTTCTGTAACTTTGGGCGATATGGCACTGCATCGCGGAACCGTTCAGTGACTCACCGACTGCTTTTTTCTCTTGTCAACTAGATTTTCTCCTTCAGGGCTTGGCACTCTGGAAGATTAGGCGAGATCTTGGCTGTTCGGCTACTCGCCTAATGGGTTAGTCGATCCTCGGGCCTTCTTTCCTTCGTTCTTTTAGCTATCTTGTTCCTTTTTGCTCAATAGTTTCCATTCTGTGTTCCTTAATCCAAATACCTGAAATTTAAGGATTTACATCAGTTATTGGTACAAAATATGCATTTGAGGACACTAAATCTATTCAAATAAAACCCTAAATGATTACAAATCGTGGACTCATCAATAAATCATGATATTTTTGTAACAAACCTGAAACTATTAGACATATCTTCCTAAAATACCTAAACACACGTAAATTTTGGGATGCACTAGGACTTAAGCCAACTGTAGACATAATACTGATAGACCGAGATAAAAACTAGTTAGAATCAGTAAAAAACAAAAACATATCAATAAAAAAATCTATTGCATGATATCTAGCTTTTTCTTTTTTCTTGTGGAACATCTAGCTAACTAGAAATGACAACCACTACAACAAGAGAAGAGTCTAAATTATCACCAAAACCCCATACATCCGTGCGATGGAATATTTAAGTCTAACTAACCAAATTACCAAACATACAAAGTCAATACTAAGATACGTACAATAGGAACCTCCGAATAAGAGATAGAAGCTTAATACAGATGGATCCTCAAACATAGCATCCCAAAAAGGTGGAATATGAGGAGTAATACGAGATAAACATGGGAACTGGATCTTGGGTTTCATGGGAAACTCATCTTCTCACACTCCGGTCATGAATGAATTAATAACTCTTCTCAATGGACTTAAGATAGCATATCAACATAATTTGAAACCATTGGAAATTGCCATTGACTGTGCTGATCTTATAAAATATTTAAAGGAAGATCATCCAGCTTATTCTAACATGTTGTCTGAGTGCAGGGATCTAATATGGCGACTGGAGAACCTTCGATGCGGCATAGCTACCGGGAAGCAAATTTTCACGCCTCGAGGCTACCCCTTAGACGTAACACGTGACCTAGGATCACGAGTGACCCCAAGCTAACCTTGAGTCTTGCATATAACAAGCATACTGAAAATAACTTAGTAAATTATGTACTATGCAGAAGCTAAAAACAGTAAATATCTGAAATAGGGAAAACCCAACTAGTCTGAATATATAAGATATAATAAGTTTAATGATAACTAAAACAACACTTAACAACTCAAGCTGAATCTATCACTATGTCTGAAAAGCCTCTAACTGAGTTGAGTTGCTGGGACATACCCCAGCTAACTCTAGCAAAACTGAAAACTGAAAGTAAAGACTAAAATATAAAGCATGTCTATTGTCCTCGAAGTATGAGGATTCACTACTGAAGTTGTTGAATGCGGACCAGGATTCGATCTAAGCATGATCTAAATGCTGAGTGTCTGAACCTACATCATGAAATGATATAGCGTAAAGTATGCATCAATACTTGAAATGTACTGAACATGTAGTATATAGATATGCTAAGTTGAACAATGCATAACTGAGCAATGATATAATCTGAACAAGGATATAGATAAGTACTGAAGTATAAATGAAAGATAACTAGTGCAATGACCAAGTACTAATCATGAAGATAACATGCTGACTGAATACTGAAGTAAATGCTGAAAACCGGTCAATGCACTAAGGGGTCGTTTGGTACAAAGATTAATAATGCAGGGATTAGTAACGCAGGGATTAGTAATGCTGAGATTAGTAGTGCAGGGATTAGTAATGCAGGGTTTATTTTTATCAAGTGTTTGGTTCATTATTTCCCACCTCATCTTGTGTTTGGATTAAAACTCTATAAAAAGCTTCTTTCCAATTATACCCTTGAATTATTAGGTAATTGGGTCAATGTAGATAATTGTCGGACAAAATTATTTTTTATGGCCTTCTAACTAGCTATGAGAAGAACGATTTTGTTATCATGTTTGCTATTTTTTCACTTGAATTATTTGAGGATAAATAATTGTCATCTTAATAAATTGATCACTCACAAAATGTCATTTTTCAATATAAAAAAGATAAACCATCTACTTTTAAAATTGAAAAGACGGTCAACAATGGTAAAATTGAATAAATCATCTACATTTACAAATAAAAATTGCAAGTTGTAGTTTTAATATGTATGTATGTTTTAAATTCTTCAAAATACAAATAATTAGAAAACCACACACACACACACACACACACACACACACACACACACACACACACACATATATATATATATATATATATATAATACATTCAATTAAGATTACAAAGGTCATATACTCACATTTCAAATTTGTATTAGATTTATTTAGTAACAAACAACTCTCTCTAAATAATTTGTAAGCTAATTTATTTAAATAAAATTACTAGTACAAATATAAATCATAAAATCAAGTAAAATAAACAAAATAATTAAAATGATTTGAGGGATATTTTTGTCTTTACATAGACTTATCCCATGGTATTATATCTTATGTATTACTAATACCTCCAAATAGAAGATATTAGTAATACATCCTATAATACCATGTATGAGGTATAACTAATCCATAAATTAGTTATACATAGGCACAAATTCCTACCAAATATAGTACTAAATAATACCTTACCTAATACATGGATTATTTCTTCTAATGCGGCCTACCAAACGACCCCTAAGAGTCTAACTGTGGGAGCTACTATTAACCGACATAAACCACGTGAGCTAAACGTGGAGTCCGATGTATACGCTTCATCAAGAGGACCCAATATACCTTGACAGGGGTACAGAGTCATGATTGTGGTGTGATCACTAAATTTGATTCCCAATTGAGGGGACTTATGCTACGCGGACACGTAGTTCTGGGATTTTGAGGGTACGCAGAATCCTAGTCCAACTCGGTGCTAAGTCTACTCCCAACTGAATATATATATGAATTTAAAATGCACTAACATACTGAATAACTCAAAATACTGACATGCTGACTGAGAATGCAACATTTATATACTAAGAACATGACATTCAAAATCTGGAGCATGATCTTTCCAACTCAAATTTCTCCATACAATTATTAATCACTAATGAAAATCATAATTCTTGTCTATAGAGTTTCAAGAAACTAATTCAAGAAATCTCAAGAAAGGTTTTCTTGATTTTTCTCCTTCAAGCTAGGGTTTCAAGGCTTCTAATCAAGTTCCTTTTCAAGATTCTTCAGGAACCTTGTTCTTCCAGGTATTTAAGGCTATCATAGTGTTGGACTAGTTCTCCCTCACGCCCTACATCTACTTTCAAATCAGTAAAAGAGAAATCTAGGATTCTATCCCTAGATTTGAGTATTCTTGAGATAAGTTGATTTGAGCTCTTGTTGCTTTTTGAAATTCTATTCCTAATTATTGAATTGATATATGTTATGTATTAAGATTCTTGAGTTGATTCGTTCATGTGTATATTTCATGATGAACCCTATGAATTGAGTATTTTTTAGATGAGTAGTATCGTTAAGTTCTGAGTAATGAGTTTCCATATTGCTATTAAAATCCCTGAGTTGAGTCGTTCATGTCCATAATTCTTCATGAACCCTATGAATTGAGTTATAAATCCTGAGAAGCTTTTTAAAGCCAAAACTTGAGTTCTTAAACAGAGTTTTGAGAAAAGAGTTTTCTAAAACCTGATTAGTATGACAATCTAGTAGGTCATCAATGTATGAGCAGTATGGTATCTAGATATACCATCAATGCTTATGCAGTATGACTTCCCGAGTCATCAATGAGCATACTATAATATGATTTTGATATGTTTTGGGAAAGAGTTTTCAAGTATGAGTTGAGTAAGAGTATAAGGGGGCTATATATTTCAAGAGGTATCAATTTTTACATTGATAAAAGAGAAGCTGAGATTTCTAAATGAGTTATGAGTTTAAAAGATATTTCAAGAGCAGTTACCTCTTTTAGGAGGGTAGTTTGAGCAATTATCTCAAACCATAGGAAGATTATGTTTTTAAACATATGAGTATATATTATTGAGAGTAGTATTGAGCACCGATATGGAAATGAGTTCAGACAACTCAAAATCCTCATAAACCATGTCTGCCAAAATGGGTAAATGGTCATACTTTTTAGATGATTCTTTATTTCTTTTTAAGAATAACTTAGTGGATTCACTTATTTGAGGTATTCTATACCCTGGTAAGATATAGGACAGTTCTGGTAGCGTGAGCGAGACATTGTATCATCACGTAGCTCATAGTGATGGTTGTCGATTAGAGAATCTTCCAAATAAAGTTAAACGTGTATTTTTATTATATCACTTAATATGTTGAGTTCAGAGGTGCGTAAGTATTTTTGTTAAGTTTTAGTGATTTCACTCATTTATTTCTTTACATTCAGTTGAGTATATATCTATATCTATTGCAGTCCTTTCATTCACAGATCAGTTATTTGTTATTTAACTACATTACATACTCGTACTTTAATGTATTGATCTCATTCAATCTGCATCTTTTAATGATGCTGATACAAGTTCTTAGGATCCTCAACAAAGTCCGTTGAAATCATTTTTCCTTCTCGCAAGCTTTTGAGTAAGACCTCCTTGCTTTCAGAGGACTTCAACTTTATGAGTTGTTAGTTTTAGTAACATTTTGAGTAGTCATGGGTCTTGTCCCGACACTCGTCTATATATAGTAGAGGCTTCATAGATAGACAGTTTTGGAGAGTCTTCTAGTTTCATATATTTTACTTAAAACTTATGTTTCATACTCAATATATTCAGAGAGTTTTGAGATTCAGTAAATTGTTTTTAAACGTTTCTTTCAATTTGATGCTTATGTATGTTTGAGTTAGTCTTCCACTTGTAGTCAACCAGGATGAGGGTTCGCTTGAGGGTCAGCAATGGTTCTCAAGTGTCGGCCATGTACAGGGTGTAGGCTCGGGTTGTGACGATTATTAGGCTTAGACTGAGTAGAACGACGTAGTTTAGGCATCAAATGACGTAGTTTAAGTGCCAAATGCTTAGGATTAAAGACCAAAATAACCCTGACTTATAAATGACGAAGTGGCCTTCACGATGGGACTAACGGAACGTCAATGGGACCACGGTCTGTCAATTGGGTCGTGGTTATTGCCCTGCCCAACATGTCTATAATGAAATGAGCATAACTTTTTTACTCCGAGCTTGGATTTTAGCAAACTCGGTGGCGTTGGAAAGAGGACTCAAATATCTTTAATTTAATAGGTCATGGGCCACCTAATTCATTTTGTGCTAAAAGATATGACCGTTTGAAGTTGACCCAAAAGCCCTTTTTTTAAATAGCTGCTGACCCTCACCAACTGCCAAAGGTCCGTAGGTCCAACCATGGACTGTACTGGTTGGCCGTAGGTGGGATCAGAGACCACTAAATCTTGGACCCCAATGACGGGACCCCACCTACAGACCGTGGACCACGACCGTAGGTCTCATCTTACGATCCTAAAATTTCTCTAAATCTGGGACTCACCTACGAGACCTACCTACGGCTCGTGCATTGAATGACATTTATGTTAAATAATGGGCATTTTTTTTAACCTAAATAAAATGTTAAGGACATTTTTAAACCAATAGATGGAAGGAGGGCATTTTTTGACCATTTTCAATAGGTTATGGGCATTTTTGAACATGTTTCCTTCTATAATATATATCTGTTTGTACCAAAAAAACTAACTAATCAACTAACAACTAGCTGCTCAATTACCTAACTGCCCCTTACTAATTATCATCTAGTTATTATTATTTAATCATTGTCTTTATCAACTTGCGGTATTAAAGGGGGGGGGGGGGGGAGTGGGGGAGTTTGGCAAGACCCCAATCACGTCTATATATATATACACGAAATTTATATACAAAAGAGTGGAACATATATGAACTTTGCCTCTTGGGACAATACAAACTTATGTTGTCTCATTAACATGTGGGGATTCATTTTTTTTTCTGCCTTCACTAGTAATACACCAATACATAATGATTTATAACTAGTACAATGAATCAAGGGTAGAGTGAATTTAATAATAGACGTCTGTTAGCACATTCCGATCTTTTGTTTCTTTTTAGGGAGAGCTAATAATGTTTTAATCTGACTCTTAAAAAATATTGTTTACTTAATTAAAATTGATTTTGAGATAACTAAACTAAGATGATTATATATACTATTAGCACAAGCTAATTGATATTCCAAAATTTGACCTAATGTCCTCTAATCTTATAATGATATCTTCTTTATATACAAAAGAGAAAATACATTAAAACAAAAACCCTGAACTTGGCAGCATAACTTACTTTAGCACTTAAACTACACAGATATTTATTTACCCCCTAATTTCATTTAGTGTAAATTTAATACCACATTAACAAATGACGTGGAAAAAAAAGAAAAGCAAAAAATTTGAAGGCGCATAAATCTTATTTTTTTATAAAAATAATGGCCCCACTAGCATTATATATATATATATGAAAAAAAAAAAGCCCCCACCTACCACATTCTTTCTTCTTCTTCAAACCCCTCCACTCCTTTCTCAAAACCCCACTTCCCCTGCTTGTCTCTTCTTCCTCAAACTCCCACCGCATCCTACCCCAACCCCGACCCATCCTCTTTCTCCTTCATCGAACTCTATATCCTATACATTTTTTCGTTAAACAAAAATAGAAAATCACACTCAAGACCCACATAATTTTCTTTATTCTTTACTTTTGAGATTCGATTTTTCTTAAAAAATAATTATTCATCTAACTTTAAACGTTACTTATTCTATACCTGAATATGCATTAAGAAGTGAAACAAGAAAAGTAACAGCAAATCTAAAAAATTAGCATATCGATTTTGCATAAATTTAAAATCGCCATTGTTGATATAAGTTAATAGTTTCACCTAGTTGGGAAAAAAAAGTATGGTGATTGATATAAGTATTGATGGAAGTAATAGTGAACAATTACAAAACAATGAAAAATAAAATGAACCAATCAATGTGAAATTTTGGATGTTAAGAAATTGACCCAAATGAAATAATGAAGAGGGTGAGTGAAGAGTGAAAATAAAATTTTTAAAAAATGTGGGAAAGTAAAAATAAAGAAAAAATATATTTTTTCAATTATCTGACATGTCATCGATGTGGCACCGAGGTGTCACTTAGGTGGCGTGCGTGCACTTCAGCTATGAGTATGAAACTGATATTGTATATGTAAAGTGCTATTAAATTCACTAGTGATAAGATTAGGGGATAATGTGCTAAAGTAAATTATGCTGCCAAATTTAGGAGGGATTTTATGTATTTTCCATATAGAAAAAATACAGTTGGAAGCTGGCCTATAATCATTACATTTGCCAAAAAAAAAAGGGAAAAGAAGCCACATATTAAGTAGGGAAATAAAAGAAAAAGAACCAAACAAAACGTGACAAGAGACTATTATTGTCATAGAATCTTTTTATATTATTGAGGCAACACATGCATGGACAATCTATGTCCTGCATTTTTTTTAACGTAAATCCCATAGAAATGAACTCTCCATTATTAGTCCAATTATTTATGAGAACATGGTCGATCTATCACTATAGTAATAAAAAGAAAATAATAAGTTGACACTAATAGACTATTAGGGCCTCTTAATTTGGACATGTGTTATGCAATCATGATTTGAGATCAAATAGATTTGAAGTTAAAGTTGAAGTTTTGTTTGATCATGCAATTTGAAATTTTTAATTTGTATTTTTCTCATTAACACATGAAAATTCCCCAAGTTGTGAAAACTATAAAAAAAAATTCCTAATTCTTCTTACTAAATGAACAAACCAAAGTTCATAATAAAATACCTGAATATATATCCTACTATATCGCATTAATAAATCACATATCTCCATGTTTATTTTATAAATAAATATTTGCGATTATAAATTTTTAATTTTATAAAGATCCACTAATCTTTTTTTTAACTAAGATTCACTGATCAATCATAGTAGTAATTAGTTATTTTTTAATTTAATTTAATACATACACTTAAGGATGACAATTGGGCTGATTGGATCAAATTTGGGTGGGTCATAACGAGTCAAGATCCAACCCAAATTTGCTTGGGTCAAAACGGATCAGGTAATTGATCACAACCAACCCGCTTAATTTTACTAAGTTTTAATTATTTTATTTATTCATTTAAAGTGTTTTAGTACCTAATAACATTATTATTTTTCTTTATTATGACTATATATAATATACTAATTTTTTTTAAAAAAATTAAAAATATTTTGACAAAATTACTCATGAGTCAATTTAGATTACATATCAACTCATAGTTATAATATTAGTCTTTTTCCATAAATCATATAAAAATTGTAGCTAACTTTTACTCCTCTTTTGGGACTGGTGAAGTTACCTCTACATATCTAAGTTGAAAAAAAATCGTGTATGCCCACGTACGACTTTATATCTTACGAGTGGTTGTGTTGTAACTACACACATTGTACTTTTTTAAACCTATTTCATCACATCGTGTTGGCGCTGCAATTTAATTTGACTAAAGTACAAGTCATGTTCGAGTTTTAATACGTATATAGTTAGTTCATGTGTTTAAATTAAAAAATGACAAATATAAGGAATTGGAGGCCACCAATCAAGTGAGAATCAAAGTTACTAACCAAAACAAGCTAATGATCATTGTCAGCCCCTCAATCCATGATATCAAAGAAGCAACATTCTCCATTGATCCGGATAGTGCTCCAGGACCAAACGGAGGACTTGTTTCAAAGTGCTTGGTGTATTATCGAAGGAGACCTGCATATGGCTATCAAGACCTTTATTAGAGATGTTGAGTTCACCAAATTGTATACTAACACTAACCTAGTCATGATATCTAAAGTGGAATCTCCCCAATACTTCACAGACCTTAGACCTATCAGCCTTGACAATGTGACTAGCAAAATCATATCCAAAATCTTGAATAGCATAATCAACCTCGTTCTCCCTAAGATTATCTCGAATAACCAATCTGGATTTATAAAGGATAGAGAATTTTCTAAAAACATCCTTTTGACCTAGGAAATCATCAATAACATCAAAAAACCTAATAGATGAGGCAATGTGGTCATCAAATTAGGCGTACCCAAGGCATATGAAAGGGTCTCCTGGACCTATCTATGCATGGTGCTTAGAAAAATGAGTTTCTGTGAGATTTGGATTGATTTAATCTATAAGTACATTTCCAACAACTGGTACTCTATTATTGTTAATGGAGATAGACAAGGCTTTTTCTAATTAGGTAAAAGTTTTAGACAAAGTGATCAGATCCTCCCCCCCCCCCCCCCCCCTCTTTGTGCTTTGCTCTAAATTATTATCTCAAATACTTAATGATTTGCCAAGGAGAAGGGGTTACAAAAGCTTCTACATAAACTAAGATGGTCCCTAGGAGAATTACCTCTTCTTTTGTAGATGATACAATTTTTATTTTTATTTTGCAATGGAAGTAAAAGAACTTTGGAGATGTTCCTTAAAACCCGTCACATCTATGGAAATACTTCTGGTCATCTGCTTAACAAGAACAAAAGTTATTTCTTGTATCTAAGAATGCTGAACAAAACATTATTGTCAAGATAAAATCCATTACATGAATGAATCATCAAGACTTCCCCCATAAAATATCTTGGGTGCCCCTTTATCAGTGGAAAGAAAAAGACTAGTCACTTCAATAATATATTCAAGATCATCATCAACAAAATTAAATAGTGGCATAACAAATTTCTTTTGACTAGGGAAACAATTGTTCTCATCAAGCATGTCCTCTTGGCCCCCACCCATATTCTTGTTGCGCTACAGCCTACCAAAGGTGCACTTGATAATATTGATTTGGTCTAGCAAAGAGGAGGGTGGTAAACATCATTGGATTTCTTGGAAACCATTTGTCTCCCCTTTGAAGAGGGTGGGATCAATATCAAAAGGATTGACGATGCTTGAATTGCCTTCTCCTTTAAGCAGTGGTGGAGCCTTAGAATCAACAATTCACTTTGAACTGAATTTGGGAAACACAAGTACTTTCAAAATACTCATCTTGTTATAACTACATGAAGGAAACAACAGCCTGCTTGGTGGAAAAATATATGTAACATTAGGGAGAAAGCAGAAAATAAAATCGAATGGATTAACAAAAAATTTGACGTCTCTGTTAATCATAAAACTGCCATAAGAGTGAAATGGATCAGACCACCAACTATAGTTACTAAACTTAACACTGATGGATCTTGTGTTAATAACAAGTGTGGTGGAGGTGAAATTTTGAGGAACACAAAGGAACTAGTCATCATGGACTTCAATATAAAGCTTGAAGAAGGTACCAACAATTGGGAAGACGCCATGGCCATGCTACATGAAATGAAACTATGCATCCAAAGAGGAGTAAAAATGATCATTAGAGAAACTGACTCCATACTACTTGCTAAAGCCGTCACTAAAAAATGGAGTATCCCCTAAAGAATATATATCCAGTTAAGAAGATTCAGAATATAGTTGAAGATCATGGTTTCACCAACAATCACTGCCTCAGAAAGACAAATCAACTTGCGGACAAATTTGCTATGATTAGTCTCTCAACTGATGTTAACCATGTCTTCAACTCCTATGCTAATTTTCCTAGTCTCGTTAAGTGTAACGACCCGTTCCCGTCGTTATAGAAAAGTCAACGGGGAAAAATTTTGGGCCAAAAAACTTTTTGATAGTAACTAGAAATTTTCCAACCTAGTCTAGATTTGGACGAAATCAGAGTCAGTGAGGTCTAGGAAAATCTGGTAATAGATAGGAGATCTAATTATGAATTTGATCACATAATTATATAGCTAAGATGTTAAGGAACTCGTACGACTTTACGGAATCGAATTCGGGGGAGTAGAACTCTCAAAACTGATCTTAGCGTGAACGAGTATTTTTTGAGTGTAATGGGATGAAAATGTGTTGTGAAATAGGCATTTGGAACTCTTAAATTAGTTTAGTGTTTCCGTGCAAGCTGCCAAGGCGAGATCTTCCCGCCAGGACGGGGCCGCTGTAGCAGGATGAGGTCCGCTGTGGCGGGACAGTCGCGACTTAAGTGGAAAATAAACCCCAAAAATGCCATTATTCTACAATTTTCATTTTTGAAAGATAGGAGACAACCCCAGACGAGTTCTTGACAGTTTTCCCTAAAATTTGGTGCTAAAGGTAAGGTTTTCTCTCCTGAATTCCATTTTTTTATCCGTAGAACATAAAATCTTAATTGAATATCATTGGGGAGGGTGTTGAATGGTTTTGGATGGCAGGAAAAACCCTAGATGTACCTTATAAGGATCATAATTTAGGCCTTGGGTTATTGGATTTGTCATAATCCAGGGAAATTAGACCTTAATTATTGATCCATGTATGGAATTGTTTGTTTGTAGACCTAGAGCAAGCGGAAAATTCTGGAAAGGGAAGAATCAAGTTTCTTAGTAGGATTCAAGCTTTGTTCGAGGTAGGTGATGGTTGTGATTTCATGTTGGTGTGATGTATGTTAGTAATTACTTCATTTTAATGCTTGTATGTATGCAAATGTTGCATTATTGATCATATTAATTGTAAATGAGTATGATTGAATAATTGTATGCCATTGTATGATTATGAGAATGTACATTGTGATTATGATTATGACTTGTTGAATGGATCGGGTCTTACGTTCCAACACACTAACTTGGATTGGGTGCCACGTTCCAGTGCATATGTGGGATCGGGTGTCACGTTCGTCACACTAACTTGGATCGGGTACCACGTACTGGTAGACTAACAGTTTGGGTGTGGGTTCCATGAGAGGACCATTGACTTGTCATATTGATGTATTTTGAGAATGTGGAATTGTTTGTTGATCCTGATAAGATGACTGATATTGTACATGTTTGGTAATGCCTGTTTTATTATGTTGTGATTATTTACATATGTTTCACTTATTGGCATAGCCGCAAGATCCTACCAGTACATTGTGATTGTATACTGATACTGCACTTGCTCTTTCTTTGTTGAGTACATGACATCTTCAGGCGGCTACTGACATACCTCGTTTAGAAGACCAATGATCAATTTGAATTCAAGGGTAAGCCAGTTCTTCCAAGCTGCCATGAGTTCTCGTTATGTTTAGTCCATTACTATTCGGACTTCGATTAGTACTTTAGATTTTCTTATGTTTAATTGGATTGTACCCATTTCCTTTAGACTTATGGTTCCTTGTTAGAGTTTTGGTACATTGACTTTCAGGTTCTAGGGAATAATTTTCGTAATATTTTGTTAGTCGTTGCTAAATCTTTTGGAGTTTATGGGAACTTTATTTGACTCTTGCATTTAAAACTGCTTCCGTATCTTTAAAAGCCTAGTATTTGATTAAGATGTGTAGTTCTTGGGTTAGCTAATTAGTATTAATGGTTCTCCCACCATAGGGGTTAGTGTGGGTTCCAATCATGACGGTCTGGGCCGTGACAAAGTTGGCGTCTGAGCCATAGGTTCATTAATCTCGGTGTACCAAAACGAGTCTAGTAGAGTCTTGCAGAATGGTACGGAGACGTCTGTACTTTTCTTCGAGATACTCTATGACTTTAGGAAATCTCTCTGTTTTCTCTTGTCTCTTTTTGTGTTATAACTTGGTTCCAATTAGTATCCGGTGATCCAAATTGGTATCTAATCTCCTTCACTCTTTTGTCCGCAGATGGCTAACACTAGGTTCAACGGAGTTAGACCCACAGCTCTTGTCAACGAGCCAGCTGAGAAATTTACAGCGAGAGGTTGCAGTCGAGGCAGAGGGAGAGTAGCGCCGACTAGGGGTGGAACACCAGTTGAGAATGCTCCTAGAGATGAGAATCCTCCTACGCATCATAAAGAGATAGATGAGAATGTTGAGGTCGAGAATGATGAGGATGTTGGACAAGAGAAAGAGGTATAAGGCTGAGACTATAGGTATTCCTCCCTTAGACCCAGTGTTAGCTCAATAGATTATGTCATTCCTGAAAGGATTGGTTGGTCTTGGAGTTCTCCCCACAGTTAAAGCAACTCAAGATCCTGCCAATCCCCCTATTGCTATCACTTTCCCCAAGGTGGGTGGAACTGTAGATACTAATGATTTATTCCATCCTTTGTTGGGTCCTGTTATGACTGGTAATGAACATGAGATGTTAACTAAGTTCTTGAAATTGAAACCGCCCGTGTTCCATGGTTTCGAGAGTGAGGACGCTTATGAGTTCATTCTAGATTCTAATGAGAGGCTTCATAAGTTGGGAATTATCCATCAACATGGAGTAGAGTTTGTGACTTTTTAGCTTCAAGGTGAGGCTAAGTAGTGGTGGAGAGCTTATGTGGAATGCAGATCTTCAGCTTTACCCCCACTCACTTAGACCCAATTTAATGCTCTATTATTGGAAACGTACGTGCCCCATACTTTGAGAGATCGTAAAAAGAATGAGTTCATGACTTTGGAGCAAGGTGGTCTGTGTGTGGCTGCTTATGTGGCTAAGTTTCATGCCTTGTCGAGATATGCTACACAATTGGTGACTATGGAGGAAGAGAGGATCCGCATATTTGTTAAGGGACTAAATTCTGAGTTGCAGGTATTGTTTGTTCATATGACCTCTACAGGAAAAAGCTTTAACCAGGTAACAAATTTTGTGAAGAAAGTGGAGGGGGTGAGGCGAGACGGTCAGGCTAAGGTATTGGCTAAGAAAGCTAAGAATACAGGTACTTTCAAGGTTCATACTCTAGAGGTTCAAGTAGGTCGACACTTGCAGCCCGACCAATTCAGTCCGCTATGCCCGCTTCTACAGGTAATTACTCGGGAACTCCACCTCAGAATTTAATTCAGGATAGCCAAGGAGCCACACCTTCGGCGGCAGCATACCATTTTTGGATTGCACTTGTTATAATTATGGAGAACCTGAGCATATGAGGAGAGATTGTCCCTATCCGCATATGTTAGACCCCGCGCAGCAGCAGACTAGAGCAATGGTACTCGCGGGAAATGATAATAATGGTCGAGGGCGTCCACAAGGTGGGCGAGGAGGAAATCAGCGAGGTTGTGGAGGTCGGGAAATGGTAATGCATACAGAGGTACCGTATATCCAGGCAAGAAAGTCGTCCCTCATGAGGACATGGCTCAGTTTTATTCCTTTCTGGGCAAGACGGAGGCAGAGACGTCTGATGTAGTGATCACATGTACTATTCTTTTCTGTGGCTGGATGGCTAATGTGTTATTTGAATAGGGTTCTACTTATTCTTATCTGTCAGTGAGATTTGCCTCAGAGTTTGATATGATTTGCGATATACTGGATGCCCCCATCCATGTTTCTACCCTCGTTGGAGAGTCTGTGATAGTCACTCATGTCTATCGTGCTTGTCATATCTTGTTTATGGTTTTCAGGCTTGGGTTGATTTGCTGATTTTACATATGATTGAATTTGATATAATTTTAGGCATGACTTGGTTGTCCCCCTATTATGTTGTGTTAAATTGTAATATGAAATCTGTGACTCTAGAGATCCCCGATAGGAAAAAATTAGAGAGGGAAGGGGTGTACAAGCCTAAGCCAGCTAAGATCATATCCTCCATTATGGCTAGGAAACTGGTGGGGCATGGTTTTTTTTGGCTTATTTGGTTCATATTCGGGATGTTAAGGTTGAATCTTCCTCTATTGAGTCTATTCCCGTGGTATCAAAATTTAGAGAAGTGTTTCCTACTGATTTTCCTGGGATGCCTCTGCATAGAGATACAGATTTCTGCATTGATTTAGAACTTGGTACTCGTCCCATTTTTATCCCTCCATATCGTATGGCTCCGACAGAATTAAGAGAGCTTAAGGCTCAAATCCAAGAACTTCTTGATAAATGATTCATCCATCCTAGTGCTTCACCATGGGGTGTTCCTGTCTTGTTTGTTAAGAAAAAGAATGGCAGTATAAGAATGTGTATAGACTATCGTCAATTGAGTAGGGCTACCATTCGAAATAAGTATCTATTGCCTCAGATAGATGATCTTTTTGACCAATTGCAGGGTGCATCAGTTTTCTCTAAGATTGATTTAAGGTATGGTTACCATCAGTTAACCTGAGGATATACCAAAAATGGCATTTAGGGTCCGCTATGGGCACTATGAGTTCCTAGTTATGTCGTTTGGGTTGACAAATGTGCCTGCATCGTTCATGAGTTTGATGAATGGGGTGTTCAAACCCTTTCTTGATTCGTTTGTGATAGTGTTTATTGATGAAATTTTGGTTTATTCGAGAAGTAAGGAAAAACATGTTGACCATCTCCATATTGTCTTAGGAAACAAAAGTTGTATGCGAAATTTTCTAAGTGCTAATTTTGGTTGACTTCGATTGCCTTTTTGCGGCATGTAGTTTCAAAGAGAGGGGTAATGGTAGATCCTTAAAAGATTGAAGCGGGTAAGAATTGGGTTCGGCCTAGATCTGTGACTGAAGTTAGGAGTTTTGTAGGGCTCGGTACCTACTATCGTCGGTTAGTGAAGAACTTCACTTCTATTGCCGCGAATCTTACAAGGTTGACCAAAATGGAGGTACCTTTTGAATGGACCAAAAACTATGAGGAGAGCTTTCAAAAGCTCAAGACCCTCTTGACCACAACACCTATTCTAGCACTATCGGTGGAAGGTAAAGATTTTATTGTTTATTGTGATGCTTCACATTTAGGTTTGGGTGATATGTTAATGTAGGATAATAATGTTATAGCTTGTGCATTACCGCAGTTGAAGGGCCTGAGAGGAATTACCCCACACATGATTTAGAGTTGGCAACGGTAGTGTTTGCTCTTAAGATCTGGTGGCATTACCTCTATGGTGTAAAGTGTAAGGTGTTTACTAAAAAGTATCTGAATTTGAGACCGCAAAGGTGGATGGAATTACTCAAGGATTATAATATGACCATAAAATATCATCCGAACAAGGCTAATGTGGTGGCAGGCGCGTTAAGCCGAAAGGTGCGTTAAGTCGAAAGGCGATGAGTATGGGTAATCTAGTTTACTTGAGTGTATCCAAGTGACCTTTGGCTAAGGAAATTCCAACCTTGGAATCTACGTTCATGTAGTTGGGCATCTCAGAGAAAGATGGGGTGTTAGCTAGCATTGAAGTAAGGGCCATGTTCATTGAGGAGATCAAGGCTAAACAGTTTAAGAATGAGCATTTGAAAGAGCTCAGAAATAAAACAGTGTTTGACAAGGCAGAAGAGACCACTCTTGATGCGGGAGGTGTGCTCAATTTTAAATGAATTATTGTGTTCCTAGAGTGGACGACTTGATTCAAAATTTATTGGCAGAATCCCATGGGTCACGGTATTCCATTCATCCGGGCGTGACCAATATGTACCGAGACTTGAAGCGACTATATTGGTGGTCGGGCATGAAGATGGATATAACGGAGTTTGTGGCTAAGTGTCAAAATTGCCAACAAGTAAAATATGAGAATCAAAGGCCGACAGGTTTGCTTCAGAGAATGCCAATTCCAAAATGGAAGTGGGAAAGAATAGCAATGGATTTCGTGGTTGGTCTTCCCAAGACTTTGGGGAAGTTTGATTTTATTTGGGTAGTGGTTGACAAGTCAGCCTATTTTATTCCAGTCAGAATAGATTATAATGTTCAACAATTGGCTAAGGTGTATGTAAAAGAGATAGTAAGGTTGCACGGGATGCCCCTTTCTATCAGACCGTGGTAAGCAGTTCACATCCAAGTTTTGAAGGAAATTACATGATGAATTGGGCACACAACTCACTTTTAGTACAACTTTCCATCCGCAGACAGACGGACAATCAGAAAGGACTATTCAAGTGTGAAAAGACATATTGAGGGCATGTGTGATTGACTTTGGAGGACATTTGGATAAGTTCCTACCTTTATGCGAGTTCTCTTATAATAATAGTTACCACTCCAGCATTAATATGACACCATTTGAAGCACTGTGTGGGAGGGGATGTAGATCACCCATAGAATGGTTTGAGGCTGAAGATGTGAAACTTTTGTGGGTCGATTTAGTGAAGAATGCTCAAGATAAAGTGAAGAGTATTCAAGCTAAGCTTTTAGCATCCCAAAGTAGATAGAAGAAGTATGCAGACCATAAGGTAAGAGACATGGAATTTCATACCGGTGAGAAAGTTCTTCTTAAGGTATCACCCATGAAAGGGGTAATGAGATCCGTCAAGAAGGGCAAGCTTAGTCCCTGATACATTGGTCCTTTTGAGGTCTTTGATTGTGTAGGGCTAGTGGCTTATAGATTGGCTTTACCTCCTAACCTATCGGGAGTTCATCCGGTATTTCATGTGGCCATGTTGAAGAGATATCATGGAGATAGGGATTACATTATAAAATGGGACACAGTTGTGTTAGACAAAGACCTTCAGTATGAGGAGGAACCGATTGCAATTCTTGATCGCGATGTCCGGAAGCTAAGGAACAAAGAGATTAAGTCCGTGAAAGTTCAATGGAAGCATTGTCCAGTTGAGGAAGCTACTTGGGAAACCGAGAAGGACATGCGAGACAAGTATCTCCAGTTGTTCGTCGATTCAAGTACTACTCTACTCTCACTTTAGTCCATTTTTTCTAATTTGTCACTCGGGGACGAGTGATGGGTAAATTGATATCTATTGTAACGACCCATTTTCGTCGTTATAGAAAAACCAACGGGGAAAAAATTTGGGCCAAATTTTGTTTTGGTAGTAACTTGAAATTTCGCAACCTAGTCCAGATTTGGACGAAATGGGAGTCAGTGAGGTCTAGGGAAATCTGGTAAAAAATGGGAGATCTAATTATGAATTTGATCACATGAGTAGATAGCTAAGACGTTAAGGAACCCGTACGACTTTACATAATCAGATTTGGGCGAGTAGAACTCCTAAAACTGATCTTAGCGTGAACAAGTATTTTTTGAGTGTCATGGGATGAAGATGTGTTGTGAAATGGGGGTTTGGAATTCTTAAATTAGCTCACTGTTTCCGTTCAAGCCACCAAGGCAAGATTTTCCCGCCATGGCGGGGCCGCTGTAGCGGGATGAGGTCCGTTGTGGCAAAACAGTCACAACTTAAGTCGGAAATAAACCCCAAAAATATCATTATTCTGCAATTTTCACTTTTGAGAGCTAGGAGACAACCCCAGACGAGTTCTTGACAGTTTATTACTTCATTTTAATGCATGTATGTATGTGAATGTTGCATTATTGATCACACTAATTGTAAATGAGTATGATTGAATAATTATATGCCATGAATTAACACTTGATTATATGATTATAAGAATGTACATTGTGATTGTGATTGTGGCTTGTTGAATGGATCAGATGTTACATTCCAACACACTAACTTAGATCGCGTGCCACATTCCGGCGCATATATGGGATCGGGTGTCACGTCCGGCACACTAACTTGGATCGGGTACCACGTATTGATACACTAACAGTTTGGGTGTGGGTTCAATGAGAGGACCATTGACTTGTCATATTGATGTATTTTGAGAATGTGGAACTGTTCATTGATCCTGATAAGATGACTGATATTTTACATGTTCAGTATATGCCTGTTTTATTATGTTGTGATTATTTACATATGCTTCACTTATTATGATAGCCGCGTGATCCTATCAGTACACTATGGTTATGTACTGATACTGTACTTGCTCTTTCTTTGTTGAGTACATGGCATCTTTAGGTGGCTACTGACAGACCTCGTTTAGAAGACCAGTGATCACGATTCGAATTCAAGGGTGTGCCAGTTCTTCTAGGCTGCCATGAGTTTTCGTTATGTTTAGTCCATTACTATTCGGACTTAGACTAGTACTTTAGATTTTCTTATGTTTAATTGGGTTGCACCCATTTCCTTTAGACTTATGGTTCCTTGTTAGAGTTTTGGTACATTGACTTGGGAAGTGCTCCTTAAGCACCAAGGTTACAAGTTTGGTATGCCAAACTTCCAAGCGTGTATCCTTATCTCATCAAGGAAAGATCAAATTTTGTTTTTTAAAAAAGAAGAGCCTTTTATGCCTTGATAAGGAGAAGGAATTGCATATACATTCAACATTTATTTAAACAATCATCAAGTCACGAAATAGAACAAAAATCAAAATGATTACAAAAGGAACATCATGAAGAAAAAAATGCAAAAGTAACAATATGTATCATATGATACATATTGTCCCAAACCAAAAGAACCAAATATTCCTCTTAGCTATTCACAACCGCACAATGCTTCCTAATTTCACCATCAGAACCTGTTTTAACTTCAATCCTTCCCATTTTCTCCATCGATTGAGCAAATTCAGCATAAAACTCTTTAAGTGATCCTGCGACAAGTTGGTCTATGTATGACTTCGTTGTTGTACTTGTTGTTAGGGCTGCATCGGATTGGAAGAGTCCTCTCCTTTTGAGTAAAAGCTTGTAATAGCTAAGATCAAATGTCCTGAAACTCCCTGGATCCATTTCGACTATTGTTGTGTTATCGTTAATTGATTTGCATTTATTGGCCTTAAGGTTGGCTGCATATTCACTATCTAGAGATGGATCTTCAGTACCAAAAGTTCCAGTAAAATTATATAGACGCGTTGAGAATGACGAGCAATGAGAAACTCCAATAGTGTGAGCACCTGAAATAATTTTTTCCATGGTAACTATTGTTAAGACCCATAGAGTGGTGCATATAGTCACAATTTTTGACTTGTAAGTATGATTGGTCCTTAACATTATATTCAATACCTATGTGGCAAGGTAGGACCAAAATATAAGTCAGAAAAAGTAAAATTTTTGACTTACCAGATAATAAGACCAAGTCTTTGAGGTCAAGACCCTTCTTAGCAAAATCATTCTGGAGAGTGGAAAAGTTACTAGTTGGAGCTGGAATGTCTGTTAAGGTTTCTGAAGCATTAGAGATTCTTCCATCTCTTCTTCCTGTTGGTACACTCCATGAAGGACCTCCCTATATATCATGCCCAAAAATATATGAATTAAAATGGTCATACATAACAAATAAAATAAATTGTAAAGTTCAAGTTGAATTGGCTTACTGTGACCACAACAGAGTCTCTAGCAACTAAGGCAACAATATCAGCACAAGAGACAACTCCAGGACATTCATCTTCAATCATTTTCTTCACATTATCAATGAATGAGAAACCTCTAAGTGTCAGATTTGGGATACCAAATTTTTCAGTTTGGTTTCCTGTACTTGAAGTGAAATTCAACAACACAGATGCATCACATCCCTACAATAACCAAATAAACAATTACTTGATTCTCATCCTGAAAAAAGTAAGACATATAAATTGAAACGACAAAAGTAATTAATAATTCCGTACCCTAACAAAGCAATCATGGAAATGCATTCTGATTAAGGCAGCAGCAAGAGATGGAGCATTTGGAATGTGTTTATGGACATAGTCTAAAATGATCTTCTCCGCTTTTGGACAACTCTTGGCATAGAAGTTTTGTTGTAATTGAGCATTGCTAGACACTAAGATACACATCAATATTAGAGGACACAAATACCCAAATGTGGCCATTTTGTTTCTTATCTTCAAAATAGATAGAAACTATTTTTTTTTTCTATGTTGTGTTTGTGTTATACACACATCAACTCGAAAAGGATATTTATAGGCACTAGGCATTGAACAAAGCTAACTAACATGTGCTTTTGTTTGTTTGATCGATTGATTAATTAGTTACAGTCTGTCTATTGTTGTACTCTTTCAGTAAGAAATATTCATATTTTGTTTAGGCATCTTCCCTCTTTTATGCATAAATACTCCCACTAGTATCCTTCATGTTACCTAAGGTTAGAATTAGACATATATGGAGGACAGTAAATAAGTGTGTCGATTTTCTAGCAAATGATGGCCACAAATATGAAGTCTCTAATACTCTACAATTACTTGCCTTAAAATGATTTTTAGCAATAATTAGTTAATGGTAACAACTTAACTATCACTAAATATATATTTTTGTAGACGCAATTAACAGTTTTTGTAAATGTCTGTAAAATCTACAACGACATTGGATCCAATGATATACTAATGCGGTAAATATTTTAACTTTTTTTTAATATGCATATTATTGCCGCTAAAAGTTATTTTTGTTATAGTGAATGCCGCTTAATTAATGACATAAAATTTGGTCTAGTAGATTTAAGTCCGGTTGTTTTCGAACACTTTAAGAACTTTATTTAATTTGTACTTTTTCCATTTTACCAACAACAAAAAAAAAACTTGTAGTTTTCATATATATATATATATGTCTAACATGATTAATCCTGAATTTAGACATTTTACGTGAGTTCTTATATATGTATTTAACTCTATATATACTTGTTTTTCGCACACATGTAGAAACGAAATCTTTGCGTTTTATCATTTTCTTGATCACTTTAATTATTTCTTGCATTTATGAGTGGCATTATTGGAATTGAAAAAATAGAAAAACTCACCTGCTCCTCAAGTTGTATCATAAATATGTAGGAGCCAGGAGCTACCAACATGAGTTGTGGTGTAGTGGTGAGACTGCTTCACTCTTAATCAGAGTTCTCAGGTTCTAGCACTGGGTATGGAAAAAAATCTTGTTAGGAGCATCACCCCCGAATGAGCCTTGCAGTGTGCGATCCAAATTTAATCGAAACTCCAATGTGGATTCCGAACATGAGAAAAAATAATATGTAGGAGCTATATACCATAGCAGCCAGGACAACTCATAAATATTCTCATATGCAAATATGCCTTTGGCATATGTCCACATCAATTCATTATTGCTTTGCTACTTGTTTGACGTTTTTCAAAATTGATACAGTTAGATAAAGGTTTGATATATAAATTGTTCAAACTATAACAATTAACAACTATTTGCAAGTCCAAAAGCTGTTTTATTTTCAAAAATTAGAACATGAACGTTTAGTATAGTTTTAAATATCGCAATTTTAAAATGTTGAATTGATCTAATTCAATTAAGTTTTATTGATTGTTGATTTAACTTTTGAAAAACGAAAAATGAAAGGATGGAAGTAGTTATTAATGGGTTGTATCAAGCAATTGCTGGCAGATAAGTCATTGATTGTAGTCTCATAATTAAATAATTGGGTTCTATTGACAGAGTTTGTTTTCCTTGTTACAAGGGTGGGGGACCTTCATGTTTCTATTGGGTTTATAAACGCAAACTTTTATATTCGGTCTATCTTTATATGTTTACTATACTAAAAAATATTTAGTTGTTCAATAATATTTATCTACTTTGGAGGATAATTTATTTTTTTTGTGTCTGTTTTATTATACAAGGAGCTAGCTCATGAGGGAGGATTGCACAAGTTCATATAAGGAGATCACCAGTTCATTTCGATACTTTTACCCACTCTAACACCTCTTTCACACACAAGCCCAACTGAAACATGGACTAAGAGTTCAAATGGGGATGGACCTGACTCTAATATCATATAAAGATAAGGCACATGGGCCTATTTCAACCTCTAAACGTTAGCTCATGAGGGGACGATTGACCAGGTCCATGTAAGAAGATCACCGGTCCATTCCTCAATCAATGTGAGATTTTTACCCACTCTAACATCAATATCTAATACATTTCTCAAAGCATCAATAATGGACAATAATTACTCCTATTATTTATTGTTTCTTTAAAGGTTAATGTAGTAATATCACTCATATTATTTGTTGTTTCTTAAGGTGTGTGTCAAGTCAATAATGAACAACTATTGTTGGATAGAAGGAGTATTAACTAAAACATTAGTTATTACTCCTCGTTCCTTTTTAGTTGTCCTATTGCACTTTTTGTGAGTCAATTTAATGAATATTCAAAGCCAAATTAAATTATATTAATTCGATATTTTAAAATAAATTTTAGAAATTAAAAACTTATACAGAACATCTATAAAATGCAACTTTTTTCATATTAATATGATGAAAACATACATCGTAAGGTGTTAATCAAAATTAATATGGCTTGACTCTAAAAAACTTTGACAACTAAAAAGGAATAGGGAGTAATTATTTTTAATAAAATCGCTAGATTACATATGCGAATCACATGCATTAAACCTCTTTATTTATTTATATATATATATATATATATATATATATATATATATATATATATATATATATATATAGAGAGAGAGAGAGAGAGAGAGAGAGAGATTGATTAATTGTAAATATAAATCATAAATCAAATAAACTATATAGGTAAAGATTTCTTTTTGAATCATTCATATAGTGCAGTCTATTAATCTTGAAATCATTAAAACATTCACTTAATAGTAGTGACTTTTTACCGCTATTCTCTATCAGTACAATCACATAAACCCATAGTGCCACTTCCACCGCGCCATAAAGAGGGTTTGCCTCTTCGTGGCGAAATTAGAATTTTAATTATATGGGTTCTGAATATGATTATAATAATAATTTTTAGTGTAAATAACTGAATTTAATATTTAATATTGATAAATATTTAATAAACCTCTTAATATAAAATACATTATTTAAATAAAAATTACTTAGTTCGACCGAACTTGGCTACTAGCTCCACCCTTGCGATTGATTAGACTTTTCTAAATGAGACAGGTCTAATAATTAGTAATTTGTAATTCCCAACTAGTACAATCACATGAATATACCAGTACTATGTTAGAAAATTATCAAATTGTCTTATTAACATCTTTGGTTTAATTATTTCCTATGTTCAAACTCATGTTTTGCTGATTAACGTTAATTCATCTCATAATACTTTGTGTGTCACATCGAGCTTTAAACGCTTATACTTTGACAAATAATTAGGAAAATACCAAATTACTATCTTTTGATTGGTCCATCACTTTTTTTCTATCTTCTATAGCAATAACTAGTATAATGAATCAGGGTTCTAGTGAATTCAGAAATAGACGCATGTTGATATTTCAATCACCCTTCTGATTTCAAGGAGAGCTAATGCTTTCTTTAAGTTGAATACAAATATTTGTTTACTTAAACAAATGAATTTGAATAATAACTAAACCAAGATTATTAATATATACTAGTAGCTTACACAAGCTAATTGATATTTCTAAATGTATTTGATTTAATGTGCTCTACTCATATGTTATCTTCATTATATACAAAAGAAGAAATACATAATTATCCCATGAAACTTATACCTTTTTTTTAAGTAGACAACTTAAGTTTGCGGGGGTCCTATTACCCCACGAAACCATCCAAAAGCACAATAAATACATCATTTTTTTTACCATCAGTGCTCTCAATCCAAGAGCATGTGCCACACCTCCAACCCATTTAACAAAGACCGGATTTTATCCTAACCCATTCATTTTTTAACCCATAACCCAAATCCTAAGAAACTTCCAATCCATTTCACTTTCACCTACCCTCATCTCTCTCTTCGACCGATCAAAGCCCTAAAAAACTTCATGAGGCAAAGCTAATTGGTAACATCGCTGGTTGAAATTTGTTGAATAGTGGTGTCGGAACGAAGAAGTGAAGGCTCATAAGTTAGTTATTTGAAAATTCTTTGAAAAAAAGTTTATTTTACATTGTAAGTGAATTTTGTAGTGATTCATATATTTTGAAAATGGGTTTAATTGAAAAGTCAGATATTCGAAGCTTGTTGATGGATTAATGTAGTACTCATTTTGCGAAAGTGAATCAAAGTTAGAGAGATATTGCAGTCTTTACTCGTCATGACACTGTAGCAAGCTTCAATGGCTGTCAATGGTGTTTGAATTAATTTTGGGGAAGATGGGTCTTTTTTTTAAAATAAAGAATTCAATTTACAATGCCAGATGGCTGCTTTATATTGGTTTGAGGTTTTTTTTAAAATACTCACGCGCTCTGAAAACTTGAAAACACAGTAGATGCGGAAGCGGATCAAAATGCTATATTTAATCTGATAAAAAATAGTTTAATGGGGTAATAGGACTTCCGCAAACTTTAAGTATCTACTTCAAAATAAGGTCAAAGTTCAATTGAGACTTTATGTATTTCCTCTATACAAAATACGGTTGTAACTATAATGGTACCATACGAATTCATAATTATTAAATTTGCCAAAAAAACAGATGAAATAGGAAAATTAATTAAATGTAAAGAAACGAACAAAACGTGACAAGAGACCATTATTTTCATAGGATTATTATCCTTTTATATATTGAGTGAACACATGCATGAACATATATTCTTGACTTTTCAACGTCAATCCCAAAAAAAAAAAAGTGACTCCTCCCGTCGTTGGTCCCTTAATTATTACAATAAGGAAAATAAACTTTGTATTATTAGCTTAATTATTTATGAGAACATGGTCGATAATTTATCACTATACGTCACCACTTACTTAATAAAACAGACCAGTAAATTAACTCCTTTTTTTTAATTAAAAAAAATGCCTCATATAATAAATAAATTGAGATCAATGAACTATGAAGTATTAAGATCTGTTTGAACATGCGGTATAAAATTATAATTAAAAATATTTTATTTTATCCAGTGATCCCTATCCGATGTCTAGTTTCATGATTTCGAAACTAGGCGGACTTACTACAAATATGGTCGATCACTTCTTTTGATTTTACCTAGAGAAAACGTTATTGAGTCACATTTGATCTATCCTATCTTTTGCATGTTAGTTTTTTATTTGTCCACACACGTAGTTCGTTTCTTACCACATACAAACTGTATTTCGATTTGCAAATAGTTATTATTATACTATTTTTTTTTTGGTAAGATTATTATTATAGTATTAATATAATCAGTTGTGTTTAATTATATTTTGTACCTGATCTCATTGAATATAGTTGAAATAAAATAAGTAGAAAAGTAGATTCAATAGTTAACAGATTTGACATGCAAAACTAAATCATATTTATTATATATATGAGCTGTCCTGGCTGCTAAGGCCGTAGCAGGTATTAGTGATACAACTTGCGCCTCGCAAAAAAGATATTCCTTAATACTTTTGTCATAATTAACCTCAAGTGTTTGACGATATATAGATTTTTTTTTTAAAAAAATAAAAAATAATTGCAAATATATTATAAGAAATTATAAAGCAATAAATCATCTTATTAAAAATAAAATAAAATAAAGTAATTTTAAATGAAAATTATTACTAAATATTAAAAGGTACTCACTTTGTTTCATTTTATATGACACTATTTCACTTGATAAACTTTTTTGAAATTTATGATCGGAAATAATCCTTAGATATTTATGTAACTATAAATTATTTTATTAAGAATAAAAAAGATAATTTTAAAGTTAAATTTCTAATTATAGTAAAGTAATATTCTTTTTAATATGACTAAAAAAAGGAAAATTTATATAGATCCCACTAGTTTAAGAGCTAATTACTTAGATTCATTCTATTTTGTAATATTGCGTATTTTATCAAATTTTAGTGCTTTCAAATATAATCTAATATGTCCAGATATATGTATCTCGGGATATATGAGGTCAAAATTAGGTATAATTTGATTTAGATACATTGTATACAAATGAATTTGCATGTATCTATGATACAAAACAAATCTCGTTCGCCTCCCTCACCTCTCTCCCATATCGCTCGCCACTCTCCTATGTATCTGGTATCCCAGATACATGTGAATCACGCCAGAAACATACCAATACATATATCTAGTGTGATTCACATGTATCTAAGATACATAATAAAATCTCGCTTGCCTCCTTCCCCGTCTAGCTTGCCTCTCTTAATGATATGATCGTGATGTTGATACAGAGCTGGAACTACTAGCTAGGATGAATGGGCTAACTGTGGATATGATGCCGGAAATAGACCGATTTTATATCACCCTTCAATTTGAATTAGCAAAACCAATGTCTCCTTGCATAATATGTATTCCAAACATTCATGATTTAGATGTGAATGAGTCGAATGACTTATCACTTGGTCTATTAGTGAACCATCTCTCCAGGGATTGTGAAAGATGTTCTACTAGAAATATTCTTGTTATTGCTTCGACTCATATTCCCCAAAAAGTGGATCCCGCTCTAATAGCTCCGAATGAATTAAATACGTAAATTAAGATACGAAGGTTTCTTATTCCACAACAATGAAAACACCTTTACACTCTTTCATATAATAGGGGATTTCACTTGGAAAAGAAAATATTCCATACTAACTGATTTGGGTCCATAACCATGGGTTCCAATGCACGAGATCTTGTAGCACTACCAATGAGGTCCTATCGATTAGTATTGCACATAAGAAATCAACTATAGACACTAATACAATTAGATCCGCTCTTCATAGATAAATTTGGGATTTTCGATCCCATGTAAGATCGGTTCAGGATCATGGGATCCTTTTCTATTAGATAGGAAAGGCTATAGCACAAACTGCACTTCTAAGTAATTGTCCCGTAGCTGGTAGCAAAAATACATGTATCGCATGTATGTTTCTCAATATATGATAGGAAACCGTTAATTAGTGATAAAATGCGTACAAAATATTTTAAAAGTATAAGTAATAATAGTATATATGATACCCCCCCCCCCCCCCCCCCTTAAAAAAAAGAATGCCATGAAACGGAGAAAATATATACTTAAAAAGATACTCCCTTTATCTCGGTTGACATGAAATACTTGACTGAACACAAAGTTTAATTTTTTTATTAAATTTATAATTTAAAATAAATTAAATTATGTAATTATAAATCATCTTATTAAAATAAAAATTTTAAAGTTGAGTTATTACTACTAGTACTAAATTTAAAAAAATTATTAGTATTATTTTGAAACAGATCAGGAAGAAAAATATTACAACCTATAAAGTAGGACAAGAAGAAAAATATTTCCAGGAGCAGGTGAGTTTTTTTAATTTTCAATTCCCATAGCAGCCATTAAACCTAGAAATAATTGGAGAAACAAAGAAAAGAACAAACACGACAATTCATTTTTTCCTACGTGTATGAAACAATTATTCAACCGCTTCAATTTATTTGCTATATTATGATTCCATATATAGAGAGAGAGTTTAAGAAGAAGAAAAAAACTTTTGAAATCATAATGTTTGTCTAGTTATAAAAAATTAAAACTTGTAATTATAAACATATATATCATTATATTTTTGTGACTATGAAAACTTCTAATCAACGAAATTTGATTAAAATTTTGTTATTCTTTTTGAACGAACTAATAAGAAATAATGTCAAAACAAAAGTTAAATGGAGGGAGTAATAGAGTGCATTTAGTATGATGAAAGTCATTTTCTAGAAAATAATTAATCTGAAAAATATTTTTCGATGTCTTGGTTTATAGGGTGGAATTTGTCTTTCTTTTTGAAAAGACAATGATTAAAGATTGGTAATAATACTTAAAATAGGATAAAAGGTAGCTTGGTATACTAAGAGCTTCCATTAAATACAAGTCTCTGAGGAAGGATCGAATGACATAAGTTTTTTTTTTATTTTCTATATCCTTACCTCACATTTCTAACTTAAAAATAGGATAATGTCTTAATTTGATTAAAGTTTGGAGTATTAATTAGATCATAAAAGTTTTTCAAATAAGGATATCTTATTATATGCATAGAAAAGGAAAGGCAGGTCCATGTGATTATGAAATGTGAATCTTTCTTACTGAAAGAGTACAACAAGAGACAAACTGTTTAACTAATTATTCAATCAAACAAATATAAAATTATGAGTATAGTAATACTATAAGCACATGTTTGGTTAGTTTTGTCAAATCCTAGTGCCTATAAATTTCCTTTTGGAGTTGATGTGTGTATAACACAAACACAACAAAGAAAAAAAAAGTAGTACTATCTCTTTTGAAGATAAGAAACAGAATGACTACCTTTGGGTATTTGTGTTATCTAATATTGATGTGTATCTTAGTGTCTAGCAATGCTCAATTACAACAAAACTTCTATGCCAAGAGTTGTCCAAAAGCAGAAAAGATCATTTTAGAGTATGTCCACAAACACATTCCAAATGCCCCATCTCTTGCTGCTGCCTTAATCAGAATGCATTTCCATGATTGCTTTGTCAGGGTAATTATTACTCTTCTGTTTCAATTTAGGCGTCTTTCTTTCTTTTTCAATTTTGTTTCAAAATGATTTATTTTTTAAATTTAGCATTAGTTGTTTCAATTTGTTTGTTTTTCTTTCCTTTTTAGTTTGTTTAAAAAAGAATGTTTCTTTCCCTTTTTGACAACGCTTTAATTTTAATTTTTCATATGACATATTTAAGACGACAAGTTTAAAAGATATTTTGGTACATTTTACAAATCATTAGTTTAAGTCTACAAGATTCAAGTCAAAAAGAACAAATTGAAATATGAAAAGTAATTCTTTTAACTTCAGCATCTCACCTAACATGTTTAACACTACAGTATATTTTGCATGTAAATAGTTAAAGATCATAAGATGCAAAAAGTATTTCTTATTTTTTTTTAAATTTCTTGTCTAGTCAAACTAAGACGCAAAAAATGAAACGGTGAAAGTACTATATATCTCGTGTTGTTTAACTAATTGTATTGTTGATGTAATTCTATTTTTCTTTGTTTATTGTGGTGATTGAAGGGATGTGATGCATCTGTGCTCTTGAATTTTACTTCAAGTTCTGGAAGTCAAACTGAAAAAGTTGGTATCCCAAATCTAACACTTAGAGGTTTCTCATTCATTGATGATGTCAAGAAAATAATTGAAGCTGAATGTCCTGGAGTTGTCTCATGTGCTGATATTATTTCATTGGTTGCTAGAGACTCTATTGTGGTCATAGTAAGTCAACAACTTGACCTATCTAATTTTCAATAATTTATCAAACCATATTATATATTTTATATAATCTTGTGCATGATATATAGGGAGGTCCTTTTTGGAATGTACCAACTGGAAGAAGAGATGGAACAATCTCTATTGCTTCAGAAACTTTATCAGACATCCCATCTCCATTTAGTAACTTTTCCACTCTCCAAAATGATTTTGCTAAGAAGGGTCTTGACCTCAAAGACTTGGTCCTATTATCTGGTAAGCCTAAAATATTAGTACTTTCTTTGTTTCATTTTATGTGACAAATTTGTCTGTGTACGAAATTTAAGAATTAAAGGAATAGTAATCTTACAATGTTTCAGGTGCTCACACTATTGGAGTCTCTCTTTGCACGTCATTTTCAAACCGTCTATACAATTTTACTGGAACTTTTGGTACTCAAGATCCATCTCTAGACAGAGAATATGCAGCTAACTTGAAGGCAAAGAAATGCAAATCAATCAACGATAACACAACAATAGTTGAGATGGATCCAGGGAGTTTCAAGACATTTGATCTTAGCTATTACAAGCTTTTACTCAAAAGGAGAGGACTCTTCCAATCCGATGCAGCCTTGACAACAAGTACAACAACGAAGACATACATCAACCAACTTGTCGCAGGATCACTTAAAGAGTTCTATATTGAATTTGCTCAATCGATGGAGAAAATGGGAAGGATTGAAGTTAAAACAGGCTCAACTGGTGAAATTAGAAAGAATTGTGCCATAGTGAATAGTTAAGAATTAAGGAGGGTTTAATTTGGTTTTTGCTTTGTTGGTTACATGATTTTGAATTGGTATTTGTATAAGCCCCGCGTGAAGACGGTTTGGGGCAATATGTATCGTCATGTTCCCTTTGCAATCTGTATCGTCATGTTCCTTTTGTAATAATCTCATTCTATCTAATGACTTGATGATTGTTTAAATAAAGGTTGAATGTATGTACGTAGAGCCTGTTTGGATTGACTTAAAAGTTGGTCAAAACTCAAATCTACTTTAAGTTATTTTTAGCTTTTAGAAGTGTTTGACAAGGTTAAAATAACTTAAAATAAGTTTAGAATGACTTACGAAAAAAGTTAAAACCAAAAGTAGGTCTCCATACTTTTTTTTTATTTTGACTTAAAAGCTACATTTTTTTTAAATCAATCCAAATGCTTACAATCCTTTTATGACTTGATGAGAAATCCTTTATGAATCTTAATTAAGAATCCAATTGCAACACATTGCTATTTGAAAGAACTAGAATGAGCTAGAATTAGAAAGAGTCATTTTTGGAAAGAATGAAAAATCTGGAAATTTGACAAAATTAAGTTTGAGTTTTGGTCAACTTCAAATGACCATAACTCCTGGCTCAGGATGAAGTAGGTGTGCTACTAGATACCGTAGGCAAGATATTTGAATTATCTTTCCAACACCGCCGAGTTTGCACGATTTCGAGTTCGTATGAGGGAGATATGCTCATTTGGAGTTGAGCTGTTTAGATAAGAAAGTCTAAACCGGATTTTGGAAGGGTATTTTGATCTTTTTCATACCCAATTAATTAATTTCGTTTTTAGAAGTTTAATTGAGGTCTAATCAGAATTAGATCAGTTTACACTTTTACCAAAACACGCTAGGGCTCGGAGAAAAGGGAAAAGAGGAGAAATGAGAAGAAAGGTTCAAGATTCATCAAGTTCTTGTGATTTTGGACGTGGATTTCGCCAAGGATTCAATCCTACGAGGTATGTGAGATCACATAGCGTTGGGTTAGTTCACCCACGTGCCAATCATGATTCAATTTAGCTTAAATTGTGTTTATTGAAAGGAAAGATTATAAGTTCTTGATGAGATTTGTTTAAGTTCTTGTGGGTTCTTGTTGTTGGAGTCATTGAGAGGTTTGTGATTTTGAGTAGATTCCTACATATATTGGTGATATAGTCGAATCTAAGTGTTTGGAAAAAGAACCAATTGAATCTAGAGAGTTTAGAGTTGAAAAACGAGTAAGAAAAATCGTCAAATAGCTAGGGAGGGGGCTGGGGCGCTGCGCCTCTCAGAGTGCCCCAAAAGAACTTCTGAAGTTTGGGCTCTGGGATGCCGCGCCAGCCAGAGCGCCCCAACCCAACTTCTGAAGTTTTCCCTCTAGCACCCTGCACCACCCAGAGCGTCAGGGACGCCAATTCTTCCACCTTTTCCCACTTCTTTCCGTTTGAGTTCCCTAGCAATATACCTAAGTTTTCTAGTTGATTTCTACACTCTAAGGTACATCTAAACATCATGAAATCATCCATAAACATGAGATCATGAGCCTTGAATCCGTAATTCAATTCAAGGAAAGTTAAGAGTCAAGTCAAGAGAAGTTCATAGAGTCTTCCAAAAATCTTTTACAAATATTTTAACTTTGTTTTAAGGCTTGAGTTTTGAGTTGAGTAAAGAGTAAGAGAAAAGTTCATTTCTTTAAAAGATTATACGGGAACTAAGTATTCCCAAGAGTTGAAATGTTTTCACATTTAAACAAGAAGGGAAACACCAATTTCCAAGAGAGCTTTTAAGCTAGTTTTTGAGTAATTACCTCAAATCACAAAAAAGAGTTTTGTTTTTAAAACATATGAGTTGAGTATATTTTGGGAGTAGTATTGAGAACCGATATGGGCATGAGTTCATAATAACTCAAATCTCCATAAACCATGTAGCCATCGTGGGTAGAAAGGGTCATACTTTTTATATGACACTTTAGTGCTTTTTAGCATAGACTAGTGGATCTACTTAGTTGAGGCGTTCTATATCACAGTAAGGTATATGATAGTTCTGGCAGCGAGGGCGAAACGTTGTATCATCACTTTAGCTCATAGTGATGGTTTTCGGTTACAGAAACTCCCACAATATTATATATGTAAACTGAGTTATTATTGTATTTCTTAAGTACATTGAGTTGTCATTTACTGTTTTAAATGCTTTGTATAAACTGCACTTTTATGGTTGTTTTTACTTCGCATTTGAGTTGAGTATTCATGAGTTGAGAAAAGCTAAGGTAAGTGTTCTTTTCAAATTTCTTTCAAGCTTATGTCATGTTTAGCTTTCCCCTCGCATGCTCGTACATTCAATGTACTGATGCCATTTCGCCTACATCTTTTAATGATGCAAATACACGTAACCATGATCAGCATCCAGCGCCCCGTTGATCCAGTTGAGCACTCATAGTCAATTGGTGAGCCTCCTTGCTTTCCGGAGGACTCTTTTTACATTGTTTTCTAGTATTTCAGTTGTTAGGATGATCGGGGGTCTTGTCCCGACATCCCTCTTAGTATTTAGAGGTTTCATAGACAGTTAGTTATGAGTTCTTTAGTCTTGTATTTTAGATGTTTTGCTATGAGACTTGAGTTACCAATTTGGCTAGTCTAATATTTCTTTAAGTTATTGCATGAGTAATCCTTTGAGATTGTTTTCTTGCTATTTAGGTCTTCCGCTATAAGTTAAGTCAGGCCAAGGGTTCGCTTGGAGCCAGCAATGGTTCTCGAGTGCCAATCCAGCCCAGGGTGTAGGCTCGGGGTGTGACACCAATCAAAAACCTCCTCACAAAATGACTAAGGGCAACAAAAACAAGAAAGTTGTTACGAGAAAGAGTTTTGTTTAGGGAGAAATTTTCTCTCAACAATTTTAATATTTTTCTTTGGCAAAAAAGATAAATATACCTTTTAATTATTATAAATAGTATCTAACTACCCTTCGTTATACTTTTAGAACACTGATATACTTATCATCTAAATTTTAGAACGTATATAACCTTTCTACTAATGGTGGGACACGTGTTGCAATCTAAAACACCCACTCGAAATTTATTATATTTTAACACATGATTAAAAAACCTACCCACATTAATTAAAAAACCATCCAAATTATAACCCAAACTTCTCTAAACACTTATCCTATCTTCTCCACCAAACCCAAATTAAAAGCTTCAATTTCCTTCCCCACCAAAACCCTAAAATTCCCTGTGAAAACTGTGAGCTAGTGAGCTCATCAGTTCATTGATGAACTGAGAAAAAATGTGAATAGAAAGAAGAGAGAGAATTTTATTGATGATAACTACATTCAACTTACAAAGTGTGATCCTCAACCAGTGCTTTTATAGCTAGAATGTGTGATAACAAACTAATTTAGTTTGCTAGCTCGTAGTTGAGTAACAGACTCAATTAAGTAATTGATTCTAATCAATCAACTTATTGATTAACTAACTAATGGATAATGTAACCGTGTTTAACTAACTAATGGACTAACTTGATTAACTAACTAATGAACAATGTAACAGTGTTTAACTAACTAATGGATAATGTACTAGTGTTTAACTAACTAATGGACTAACTAACATTTGAACACACCTCCTCAAGCTGAAGGGTACATGACATTAATCACACCAAGTTTGCTGAGAAGATGCAAATGTTAAGCTTGACTCAAGCCTTTTGTCAATAAGTCTGCACCTTGATTTTGAGTAGGAACATGAACAATTTCAACCACCCCTGCTTTGATCTTGTCTATGATAAAATGACAGTCAATTTCTATATGTTTGGTCCTTTCATGAAAGACTGTATTAGTTGCCAGCTAAATTGTTGATTTACTATCACTAAGAAGAGTCACATGCACCTAAATAGGTACTCTTAACTCAGTAAACAAGCCCAACAACCAGGTAACTTCAGACACAGCTGAAGCCATGCTTTTATACTCAAATTCAGTTGAGCTCCTAGAGACAATATGTTGTTTCTTAGATTTCCAAGACACTAAGGGGTCACCAAATTTTACCACATAACCTATAATAGACCTTCTAGTATTTGGATAACTAGCCCAATCAGAATCACACCAACAAGTTAACTAGTGGTAGGTTTAGCTTGTAACCAAACACTTTGTCCTACTGTGCCTTTTAAGTAACTAACTACTCGTGTGGATGCCTTTCAATGTCACCTTTTAGGGGACTGCATGAACTGGCTGAGAGTTTATACTGCATAACTAATGTCAGATCTTGTGATGTTGGCATAAAGAAGCTTTCCAACTAATCTTTGATAAGATGTAATGTCATGAAGAACATCATCTCCAATAACCCCATTTACTAAATCATATTCCACTGAAGTGAGTCTTAAGTTGGATTCAAGAGGAGTGGGAGCAGGTTTAGCACCAGTGAGCCTTGCATCAACAATGAGTTCTAAAATATACTTCCTTTGATTCAAAATAACTCCCTTAGAGGACCTTAACGCTTCATTCCCCAAGAAGTAGTTGAGTTCACCTAGATCTTTTAACTTGAACTGCTGATGTAAATTCTATTTGGCTTATGTGATCATCTGTACATTATTGCCTGTGATTAATAGATCATCAACATAAACTAGGACAATGACAAGTCCTTCATTTTTCTTTAGAGTAAAAAGATAGTAATCATGTGCACTCTGAGTGAAACCAGTAGACAACAAGGCATTGGTAAGCTTTAAGTTCCATTGTCTAGAGACTTGTTTAAGCCTATACAAGGACTTAAGTTACTTGCATACTTTTGTCTCCCCTGGCCTTTTGAAACCTTCAGGCATGTCCATGTATACCTCCTCATCTAGATCACCTTGGAGGAATAAATTGTACACACCCATCTGATATAGGTTCCAACCCTTAGACACTGCTAAAGCAATCACACATCTAAGTGTTATCATCTTTGCAAGTGGAGAAAAAGTATCATGATAGTTCAATCCCTCTTGCTGACTATACCCTTTAGCTACCAGCCTGGCCTTGAACATTTTCCACCTCACTATTTACTTTATATTTGACCTTATACACCCATTTTGATCCCACAGTATGCATCCTTGGTGGTAGATCAACTATAATCCAAGTTTTGTTGTCTTCAAGAGCCTGTATCTCTTGTTTCATAGCATGTATCCACATGTCATCTTTGACTGCTTGTCTGAAGTGTTTAGGCTCCACATAATCAGACATCTTACTTAAATATCCTTTATAAGATGGTGCTAAGTTTTCATAACATACAGAATTAACCAAAGGATGTCTAGTACTACTTTGCTTCTTACCAACAACAGTATAGTCTTTCATTCAAGTAGGCTCTCTAGTGTTTCTTGTGGTCTTTCTAATAGGATGATCTGTAGTCACAATAGGAGGTTGTATAGTCTCATTAGATGAAGTTTTTAATGAAAGATTCTCACAAGTGATTTCTTCTTCAACCTCACTATGATTCTGAGCACCGCCACTGTCCAAAACAAAAGTGTCTCCAATATAAGGATCCCTAGTAGTTTCAGTATGAGTAACCTCATCATCCTGATCAAAGTAATCATCTAGCTCTAAACAAGAGTCAAAAATAGTGACAAGTGGTTGTGACTGAGGCATCACCTTTGCAAATGGGAAAACATCCTCATGAAAAGTCACATCCCTGTGTACAAAGATCTTATTGTACTTAATGTCCAGCAATATTTAGCCGTTTTGAAGCTCTGAATATCCTATGAGAATAGAAAGAATAAACCTTTCTGCAAACTTATCCCCCTTTGGTAACACTAAGGCATGACAAATACATCCCAATGTCCTTAAATGTGTGAGAGAGTGTTGTTTGGCATGAAACATTTCATAAGGAATTTTATTCTCAATGGCATATAAAGGTAGCCTATTCATTAAGTAGACAATAGACTTGATACATTATCCCAAAAATCTAATAGGAAAGTGTGATTGGAATCTAATAGCTCTAGCAATGTTGACAATATGTCGGTGTTTCCTCTCTACCACACCATTATGTTGAGGTGTGTGAGGACAACTACTTTGGAGCAAAATACCTAGCTCCTGAAATAACTTTGTGCACTGAAAGTTAAAAAACTCAGTACCATTATCAGACCTCACAATCTTAACATGAGAATCAAATTGAGTCTTGACCATTAACATGAAACTTTTGATGACAACAATTGTTTCAGATTTCAATTGCAACAAGCAAGTCCATACAAACCTACTATAATCATCTACAATTGTAAGGAAATAGTGCTTCTTATCCATAGTAGGGGTCTTATAGGGACCCCAAAGATCCATGTGAACAACAACAAAACTTACAGATGCTCTAGAGCTACTAACACAAAAAACAAGTCTACTTTGCTTAGCTAATGTACAAATTGAACATTTAGAAAGTAATTCACTGCCTTTATTATTGTGAACTAGTTTCAAAACCTTCAAGAATTGAGCAAAAGGATGTACAATCCTCTTATGCCACAGGTTAACATCCTCTAATATTGCTCCTGCAGTAATCACTTTCTTCTCACATGTAACTTCTTGCTTGTGTTGTGGTGGAACTTTACCCATAAACATGTATAATCCTCCATCTTCTTTACCAATCCCCTTCACATTGCCATTGAAGTGGTCCTGAAAGACACAAAATTCAGGGTAGAATGATACAAAACAAGACAACTCCCTTGTGATTTTTGAGACTGATAATAGGTTGAATTTGAAGTCTGGAACATGTAAGACATTCTTCACAGTCTTGTTATCAAATACAGATGTTTCACCAATATGACTAATGTCTACTTTTTCTCGTGTAGGTAAGTGTACATGGTTCTTGTGTGATTTAGCTAACACCTAACTCTTTCTTAGTGAATGATTGTCTGCTATAATGTGATGTGTTGCACCAGAGTCTATGATCCAATCTCGAGTGAAACTATTTGACATTAAACAAGTAGTTATACCTGCCATGTTGACTTGCTTGGAATCTTGTCCTTCTTTGTTTAGCATGTTTAGTAATTTCTTGTATTCATGATTTGTGAATGCATGACCTTTTGCCAAGAAGGACATGCTTTCATCTTGGCTAGTGGAAGTCCCTTGAGAGTAATCATAATGATTACCAGATGCATTGTGTGCTGAGTGCTGTCCTCCATAGTCACCAGAGTTTCCCGGATTTCTCAAATTCAGATTGTTATTAGAGGACTGTCTACCATAACCACCACCATTGGTAGAGCTTGGTGCATTGCGTATGTTCCCATTTTCATATCATGATCCTGACCTCCTTCTTTGTTTCCAATCTTTTGGATAACCAATTAGCTTGTAACAATTTTCCTTAGTGTGACCAGTGAAATGACAAAATTCACACCTCTTCCCTTTGTAATACTCTCTTCCTTGATTTTTGTTTACATTCAGTGCTATTAATTCTGGCTAATCTACTGCATTAACAACAACTAACAAATGTTGAATCTCATCTTCAATGACCATAGCATAGGCTTGGTTAATGGAAGGTGTAACTCCCTTCAACAAAATTTGTCTACGAGCTTGATCATATGAGTTATTTAAACCACTTAAGAACTGAATTAATCTTTATTATTGCAGATGATCAGCATAATCTTTCGATTGAGGACATGTACAATAATGATTTGGTATCACAACATCATATTCACCCCATAATGTTTTCAACTTAGTGAAATAATGTGATACTGAGTTTGTACCTTGTGTGAGAGTGGTGATTTCCTTATGTAATTGATAGATCCTCATTCGATTCACTTTGTCAAATTGCTCCTTCAAATCTGCCTACACTGAGAATGTAGTAATTACATACACAATTCCATTGAGTAGATCTTTACTAACAGTTTTTATCAGTTAGGACAACACAATCGCATTACATGTCTCACATTGTTCATGAAACTCATCCTTGTACAATTATCTAGTACAAGCTCTAGTCACAAAACAAAATTTTTTCTTCCCTAATAGTGTAATCCTCATCGACATGCTCTAGATCCCATAGTTCTCAGATCTAGTGATGTACAAAGGATCATTTTTGATCAATTTTAGGAATCACCATTGATGAAGCTCAAAAGAAAATTGTTAAAGAATAAGACTCTGCTCTCGTCTAAGAATTATGCTCATACACAACCAATATCAAATGCTTAAAGCTCTGATACCATGTGAAAACTGTGAGCTAGTGAGCTCATCGGTTCATCAATAAATTGAGTAAAAAATCATGAATAGAAAGAAGAGAGAAATTTTTATTGATGATAACTGCATTCAACTTACAAAGTGTGATCCTCAACCAGTGCTTTTATAGCTAGAATGTATGATAACAAACTAACTAACATTTCCAGCTCATAGTTGAGTAACAGACTCAATTAACTAATTGATCCTAATCAATCAACTTATTGATTAACTAACTAATAGACAATGTAACAGTGTTTAATTAACTAACTAATGGACTAACTTGATTAACTAACTGATGGACAATGTAACATTGTTTAACTAACTAATGGACTAACTTGATTAACTAACTAATGGACTAACTAACATTTGAACACTCCCCATTTGCACTGCCAAACTCCACCACTACCAAACAAATTTTCTCGACCCTCTTGCCATTGTTGAAGTACCAGAGAAGTTTGTCAAGCTCGAAGATGAAATCCAACCTAATCCTCGCCAACCATCAAAAAATCATTGAGTATCTCAGGATAAGCTTGGAGTTTAAGCTGCATCCTTCACTTTCGCCGTTGTCATCGACGCCCCTGGATAAGTAGCAACATATGATCTAGCCGTGGTTGAGGAGAAGACAAAATTTGATGTAGTAATTGTTGAAGTTCGAAGTAATGCTAAAAATGCGACTATTAAGGTTGTTAAGGCTTTAACAAGTTTGGCTTTGAAATAGGCTAAGGGATTGATTGAAGGGTTGCCAAATAAACTTATGGAAGGTGTTTCCAATGAAGACGATCACTACTACAGTCATCCAGGATCCCCCGTAACATTGCTTACGAATTGATGAAACTACTTCTTACAATCACAAATCAAATTACTATTACCCTTTCAACTCAATTGAAAACATTGAACCTGTTATGAAATTTATCTTCCCTATCAAAAATTCATCTGAGTCTGTTTATAATGGAGTCGAGGATCAAAATGGGTTGATGAAAGATTAGTCGATTTTGGGTTGACGTTTTTAGATTGTATCATGTGTCCCGCCATTAGTAGAAAGGTTATATATGTCCTAAAATTTGGACGGTAAGGATATAAATGTCGTAAAAGTATAACAAAGGGTATTTAGATACCATTTACAATAGTTCTAGGGTATATTTGTCCATTTTCATTTTTATATTAGTTTTCATATGTATGCTAATTGGCCAAATCATATAATAATATTATGTTTCTATAATATAGTTTTTGTCATCTAATTTATCACCAACATGATTTACAATTATAAGCTTTCGCTTGATGCCCTGATTACTTTCGCACCTATCACATTTTAGATGTGCAATTACAAATTGAACATCACAATATCACTGATAATAAAGAATTCTTCCCAATGATCAATAAGAAAGTCAAAAAATTACTTGTCAGATTATTTTCAAGATCCTTTCTCAGAGACTGAATCTTCTCTTGGATAAAATCTTGAAAAATCGAAGTGATTTCATTAAAAGAAAGTTTATCACTGAAAATGTTTTATTTGCTCAAGGTATCAAACAATACAACAAAGGTGGAAATATAATTATAATTAAATCTTGATATCGATAATACATATAATATAATGTCTATTTGCTCAAAGTATTAAGTTATTTGTAACTTTGCCAAATACTCCCAAAAGCAAAAAATGACTTAAAAGTATGTTTTAGTTGGACGTGTACAAGGGTCTTGGATCATTTATGTCAGAGCCCAGGTATGTCTGCTAAAATTCTTGTTAATACTTGAAATATCGATAAATTGTATGTTGTACTTGTGCCTAACAATCTTGTTCAAATAATCACAACGAAGTTCCTCTATTCTGTTTAAGTAATACAACACCACCCAACTATTTTTCGAGTAATTAGTGAAATTTTAAATGTGTGTAGTGCATGCACCAATAATACGATAAGAAGCCTGTAAAATAATGTCACTTATATAGAGTCTGAGAGAATGAAATTACAATTATTAGTTAGCACATAGTTAGCTAGAATTAGAGTTCAAAAAGTTAGTTAGAATTAGTCGGTTAAGTTTGTTAGTGTGTCAGAGTCAAGTTGGCTAGATGATTGATCAATGTATATATATACACAACACATTGTAATGATTACTTAGTTTTTACATTCAACAATACATTTTTGTTTTCTCTCTGAATGCTCCTCATGTGAGCTCAAACCTCCATTAATAGAGGAAACCTACTACTTTCTCAACTTATGTTGTTATTTTTATCATGGTATCAGAGCCCATGGGATGACACCGGTTTTTCACATCTACATTGCTTCATGAGTATTGCATCGATCATTCAAATTCATTTCTCAGCTAGGGCTCGTATATGAGATTTTGGAATTTGTGGTTTCATTATTCTGTTATCATTTTTCTTCAATTCTTTAGTCAATCTTGTTAATTGTTCCTTTGCTTAAATTTGGATTTCCCAAATTGCGACTTCTTCTTCACAATTTACGCCTCATTTCTCGACTATACTCAAACATCTATTCTCGATCATACTCCAAATTCCTTCTATGGCTGATATTCCAGCTACTCCATCAAACATTTCAACTCAATTGCACTTGAGTTATCCTTTCTATGTGCATCCTTCAGAGAATCCAGATTCAACCTTACTTCTTGCAGTCTTTGATGGAACTAGCTACAGATTTTGAAGATGAGTTGTTCTCAGCACCTTATCTGCTAAAAGTAAGATTGTTTTCATCAACGAAAAAGTTGTAAAACCACATTCTATAGATCTTTCCTTCATGTAGTTGGAAAGGTGTGACGACATGGTGACTTTATGGATCCTAAATTCTCTGTCACTTGGTCTACGAGATAGTTTGCAATATGTCAACAATTCTAAAGAGCTATGGGAAGAATTGGAGGATATGTATGACCATATTAATGGTTGTAAGCTATATCAACTATAAAAGGAGATAAATGACCTTGTGCAAGACACTTTGGATGTCACTGGTTACTACACAAAAATGAAGAAACCGTGGGAGGAAATGAACACTCTTAATGTTAATTCTCATTGTACTTTTGTGTGTATTTCTAGTGGAAAGACCAAAATGCACAAGGCTGAACAAGATAGGAAACTCTTACACTTTCTCATGATGACCATACGAGGCAACATCCTCATGATGACCACACTACCCGGCATGGCACAAGCTTCTACCATATTGCCACAAAAAGAAAGACAAAGGGAAGTTAAGCCTCACAATCATACAGCCTTAGAATCTACCTCACCAAATACCTCTATGTCACCTCATACTGGTACAAGATTCAAAGGTTTCAGAACAAACTACAACTCATCTAAAGAGGGTGCAAGTAGTTCTAGGAACTCCAACAACAACACTGTCTTTAGAGAAAACTTTAGCACTTGTAACAATTCAATCTTGTTTTGTGATTTCTACTAACGAACTAGACACACCGAGGTTATGTAACACCCCAAAAAAAATTCGAACTGAGACTCGAACCATCCTTCATTGTGAATAGGATTTTATCGAAGAATTAAAATTTCTTGAGTGTTGAGGTCACTACATGTAGAACCTTGAGTTCCACGAAGAATTAAAGAGAATTATTCAAGTTATTCCTAAGTTCTTCTAAGTTTTGGGTCAACTTCAAATGACTATAACTTTTAATACATGATGAGTTAGGTGGCACATACGATATCAAATAAAAGGTCTTTGAATTATCTCTCCAATTCCACCAAGTTTGCTAAGTTTCAATGTCAGATGAGTGAGATATGCCCTTTTGAAGTCAGGCTATTCAATTAAGAAAAGTTACCCGAAAATAGTGAGGGGTATTTTGGTCTTTTCCTTGTCCAATCAGATTTAATTCTCTTTTAGTAAGGTTTTACAATCTAATATGATTAGGTTCAATTTTATAATCCTAATATACACCTATGGTTTTAGTTGAGAGTTCAAGAAGAGAAAAGAAGAGAAAAGAGGTAAGGATCAAGGCGTTCGTCGAGATTCTTGAGAGTTGTTGCGGAATTTTGCCATGGGTTTAATCCCTAAGAGGTATGTAAGTTTCCATAGTGTTTGGTTCATTCACCCACACGCCAAACATGATTTTCATATTCGAATTCGTCCATAAAGATTGAAAGATTTAAGTTCTTGATAAGTATTCTTGAAGTTTCATTCTAAATCTTGTTTTGTTGCGGTTTTGATGAATTCTTGAGATGAAAATGAGTGTTTTAGGGATGTATTGAGTAGATTAGAGTGTATTTATGTTGAATAATGGAATCTAAGTGATTGGGGAAGAAACCGTTCGATTCTAGGCGAGTTAGGGTGAGAAAGCGAAGAAAGTTGTCGGGATTTTCTAGGTTGGGGCCTAGAGCCCTACGCCAGCCAGTGTGCCCCAACCACACCTCAGTAGGTAGAGGGCTGGTGCCCTACATCACTCACTATGCCAGGGTCTCCTGCCCCCACTCCTTCTCCATCGTTTCGTCCATTTGAGTCCTTTAAAAGGGTACCTTAAAGCCCTATCGATTCTAAACACTCTAAACTACTTCTTAAAACCTAGAAATCATTCCTAACATGATCATAACCTTGAATTCATAATTAAAATTCAAGGTAGAGTGAAGAGTTAAATTTTGAGAGTTCTTTCGAACATTTTGAGAAAGTCCCCTTGAGTCTTTTTTAGGAGACTTCTATAATTTCTAATAACTTGTTTCAAGACTCAAGCAAGTGAGTATGAGAATGAGGAAAATGTATTCATGAGTATACTTTATCATCACGACATACTTTATATCATGAACCATAACTCTTGAATTCATAATTCATAATTCAAATTTAAGAGAGTTAAGAGTTGAGTTCAATTGTGAATCCTTTGAGATCAACTATCGATTTGAACTAAATTTTGAGGAAGTAAGTATGAGAATGAGAAGAGTCGTATACATGCGTTCCATATTGTTATGTAGACCCTCGAGTCGAGTCATGCATGCCCATAAATTTCACATGAACTTCATAAATTGAGCATCTTTGAGAGGAGTAGTATCTTCAAGTTCTAAGTTCTTGAGCATTGAGTTCCTAACCCTTTCGAGATTATATTCTTAATCATGGGGATATTATATGTTACCCATGAAGTCCTTGAGTTGAGTTGTTCATTCCCATAATTTCCACATTAACCTCTGAGTTGAGCATTCTTGAAATGAGCAGTATCATTGAAGTCCTTGAGTTCTGAAGTTGTTGAGTTTCAAGTATTGAGTTCTATGTATGGTTATTGAAAACCTTGAATTGAGTCGTTCATATTCATAATTCCACATGAACCTTATGATTTGAGTTATAAATTTTGAAAAGTTTTTTAAAGCCAACACTTGAGTTCTTAAACTCAGTTTTGAGAAAGTGAAGATGAGTTTTGAGGAAAGAGTTTTCTAAAACATGATTAGTATAACAATTGAGTATGTCATCAATGTATGAGAAGTATGGTATCTAGATATACCATCAATGTTTATGCAGTATGGCTTCCCAAGTCATCAATGATCATATTATAATATGATTTTAAAATGTTTTTGAGAAAGAGCAGAGTTGAGTTCATTTTCTTTAAAATGATATATGGGAACTAAGTATTCCCAAGAGTAAATGTTTTTACATTTAAGTAGAGAGGAAACACTAATTTCCAAAAGAATTTTCATGAGAATTTCTGAGTACCATCTCTTTTAAGAGAAAGATTTTAGAGTAATAATCTCAAAACCATAGAAAGAGTTATGTTTTTACACATATGAGCTAGTTGTATTTTGGGAGTAGTATTGAGCACCAATATGGAATGAGTTTGAGTTCAGATAATTCAAAGCCTTCATAAACCGTGTAGCCAACATGAGTAGAAAATGATCATACTTTTTAGATGATTCCTTAATGCATTTAGCATAGACTAGTGGGTCCACTTAGTAGAAGGTTCTATACCCCCGACAAGGTATAGGACGGCCCTGGCAGCGTGATACAAGACATTGTATCATTACATAGCTCATAGTGATGGTTGTTGGTTAGAGAAACTCCCATAGAGATATTTTGTATTCTTATATACACAAAGTTTACTTTGTATTTTCATATACAAGTATAGGTTATCTTGTATCCTTGCATACAAACTAAGTTGCTTTCTACTGTTTTAAAAGCTTTCCATATATTGCATATGTATTATTGCTTTATATTGAGTTGAGTATCCAGAGTCGAGTATCTTATTATTGAGTTGAGCCTTATTTCACTGAGTTGAATATCTTATCATTGAGTTGAACCCTATTTCACTGAGTTAAATATCTTATTATTGAGTTGAACTATGTTTCTTTGAGTTGAGTTGAGTTGAGTTGAGTTGAGTGAGTTGAGAAAAGGTAAGTATGTTTCTTTTCCACCAGTTCAAGCTTATGTTTATGCTTTAGAATTCACCTTACATGCTAGTACATGTAATGTACTGAGCCATTTGTTCTGCATTATTTCATGATGCAGATACAGGTATTTAGGATTATCAACAAGCGTTTCGTTGAGGTCATGGGTTGTTCCAGTCAGCTTTGGTGAGCCTTATTATATTCCAGAGGACTTCACCTTTATCTTACAATTAGTAGTTTTGAGATGTCGTGGGTCTTGTCCCGATATCCTTCTGTAATAGTAAAGGCTTCATAGATAGACAAAGTTGAGTTGTTTTCAGTATGTATCTTTCTTGAGTTGTTTTGACAAACTCTGAGTTATCTATTGAGTATTGTTCAGATTATTTTAAAGTTGAGTATATTGAATTTCATTTAGTTTTTAAGCTTTTGCATACTTAAGTTAGTTTTTCGCTTGTAGTTAGCCAATATGAGGGTTCACTTGGGGACCAACAATGGTTCTTGAGTGTCGGCCACGTCTAGGATGTAGACTCAGATCGTGACATGATAGATGCTAAAAACTTCATGGTTATCCAAACAACTCTAAACCCTCCAAGGGAATAAGCTCAGGTTCTACAACAAATGTGTGCACTTTTTAGGAGTAGGTGAACCAGAGTGAGGAAGTTCACGAGCTAAGAAGGCCAATGCCATTGAGCCTTTCTAAGGGTCAATATGAGCAGATGGTCAACCTTCAAGGAATTCTACAAGTTGGAAATGAAACTGATGACTCAGGGAAATGCTGAGTGGAGTTTTGAACCTAACCGTTATACTTGTTTGCAATTCTTTAATTTATGAGATAAGTGATCTATCATGTAAATGTGTTAGACTAATTGTTGATTCTTGGATCATAGACTCCAAAGCCACATCACATGACTTACACCAAAAATGTCCTCAAAACATTAGAACACTACCACACCCTTTCTTGATCACCTTACCAAATGGATACAAGGTTAAAGCAATTGAAATTTGTGATGTTTGTTTAAAATCAACAGTGACTCTATACAAAGTATTGTCCATACCTAGTTTCAAGAAATATTTGATATTAGTTCATTGTTTGGCCATTCAACTCAAAGGTATAGTTAGTTGTAACAACTCTTGTTGCTTAGTGCAAGGCATTTCTCTGAAAAGTCCTCTGGCACTTGGTAGGGTCAGGAATGGCTTGTACTGTCCAAAAATGCCACAACTATTGTCCCACCTTCTGGTGGTAACAATGTCTCTCATATCACTTGTTGTTCTTCTCATTGTTAGCATGTTCCTTCTTTAGTACACTGTGAGAGTCTTAGTTGGAAGTGAATGTCAAGCTTCACCATCATCCAATGTAAAATACTCCCACACATTTAATAAAGAATCTTACTAAGTTGATTCTCCTTCATGTTTTGTTGCTAATTCTTTTTCTTTTAATGTTAATTTTGTTCACAGTCATGATCATAATATTGAATTTTTTTGGCATGCTAGATTAAGACATGTACCATTTGTAAAAATGAAGAGTATTTCCACCATACCTATAAACCTTTCCAACAAACAATCTTTTACTTGTGCCTTGCTAGACAAACCAGAATGAAAGCAGTACCACAACCTACAAAGTATTTGAATCGCTTCACATTGACCTATGAAGATCATATCACATACCCATTCATGATGGTTATCATTATTTCTTAACCATGGTAGATGATCACAGTAAATCAACTTGGACACAACTGCTCAGATGCAAGAGTAATGCATTGCAAATTGTAAAATCCTTCACATCTCTCATAGAAAACCAATTCCAAACCAAATTGAAGACCATCAGATATGATAATGGTATGGATTTCATAAGTACTAAGGCAACTTGTTTTTTTCAAGAAAAGACTTAACACACCAAAGATCCTACCCTTACACACCTAAGAAAAAATGGTGTGATAGAAAAGAAACACAAACATCTTCTTGAAACAACAAGGGCACCCCTGCTCCAATCAAAACTGCTTATGAGATATTGGGAAAAATGTGTCCTGACTGTTACCTACCTCATTGACAGATTACCTACAAAACTATTACAAAACAAATCTCCATATGAACTACTGTATTAAAAAAGGCCATCATACTCCCACCTTAGAAGTTTTGGATGCCTTTGTTTTCCAACTATCTTGAAAACTCGCAAAGATAAATTTGAATCAAGGGCAACACTACACATTTTGTTGGATACTCTTTCACTACAAAAGGTTGCATAGTCCTAGATTTAGCTACCAAAAGGATTCATGTGTCCAGAGATGTCATTTTCCATGAAACCATTGTTTCCTTTTGCTCTTGCTCCTAATGGTTTTACTTTCAATTCTGTTTTAAAATCTTTTGTACATCATCCTAATAAATTGTTTTGTATGCCTGGTACAATAAATATTTTTTGTTAATTATGAATTGTTGAATTCTCACACATCCCGTGAAGTTACTAATAATCATGTGACCACTAATGCTAATGTGCTGATGTTGGGTACATGTACACAACCTATACTTACATCACCCCAGGCCTAATAGTTTTGTTTTTAGTGATGCTTCATAAGAACCTAGAAGGACAACTAGGTCCATGCATACCCCCAACTACTTGAAAGAATACAACTATACCTTGCCTAGCCTGCACCCCTTCTGTATCTACAACTAAACCTCAGATCTGCATCACTCTCTCACCTCATTCATGTCTAATCATGACCATGTGTGTTTCACCACCCTATGTACAAATAGTCAGAAGTTAGTCTAAACCATCTCTCATGACAGTGAACCTTCTTATTATGAAGAAGCAATCTGAAATCCTTCCTGGCAAATGAAAATGACATATGATTTTGATGCTTTGTATGCAAATGACACTTTGGAGTTAGTCACCTTACCTAAAGGCAAGAATGTTATTGGGTGCAAATAGGTGTACAAGATTAAACATAAAGCAGATGAAAGAGTTAAAAGGTTAAAGGCTGGACTGGTAGTGAAGGGATACACTGAGCAAGCTAGAATAGACCACACTAATTCATTTTCACCTATAGTAAAGATGACCACTGTTATGACCCTGATTTCCTTGGTTGTTAAGAAAGGTTGGGATTCGTATCAACTAGATGTTAGCAATGCCTTCCTCCGTGGTGATTTAAATGAGAAGGTATACATGACATTACCGCAAGGACTTGTAGTAGACAGTAAAAACATGGTCTGTAGACTAAAGAAGTCATTATATGGCTTAAAGCAAGCCAACATATAATGATATATGACATATTGGCCAGCAGTCTTTGCTCAAAAGGGTACACTTAAATAATGACTACTCATTATTTTATAAACACAAGGGGTTGCCTTTAGTATTTGTTGCCATATATGTTGATGCTATCATCAAACTGACATTGATTTAGAGGAAATTACTTTTTTAAAGGATTTCTTACATGATCAGTTCAAAATAAAGGATCTAGAAAAATTGCACTATTTTCTGGTACTAGAAATATTATACAGACATGATGATGCTCTTATTTCACAGAGAAAACTCATTATTGATCTCTTGAAGGAGTTCGATTCCATAGACTGTAGGACCACTACTTTACCACTTAATTCTGTTGAGAAGCTGAAAGCCACATAAGGCAAGTTGTTGTCAGATCCTACTCACTATAGAATATTAGTGGAAAGCTCAATTATCTCTACAACACAAGGATGGATGTAGCATACAATGTCCAACACCTTAACCACTTCATGCAGTCACTTAGAGAACCACATTTGAAAGCATCTTATCATGTTGTCAGATATCTCAAACAAGACTGTACATTAAGAATTTTTATTTCCAACAAACCTGACCTCACTATTAGTGCTTATTGTGACTCAGATAGAGAAGTTTTCTCTGATTCAAGGAAGTAGGTCAGTATGAATGGCAATCCCTTTAATTGAAAGTCTAAGAAACATGCCACACTGTCTTTAACTTTTGCAGAAGCAGAATACATAGATGTGAGACAAGTGGTAGGTGAACAATTATGGCTTGAAAGATTGGTTGATGAGTTGACAATGAAAGGCTCTTTGTATATACATGTCTTTTGAGATAGTCAGTGTCACGACCCAAGCCTAGGGCCTAGACATGACATGGCGAATGGAGAACCCGAAGGAACCCCAAACAAGCCTCTCAAACTTGTCATCACACTTCATCGGTCGCGGAAGTATATTCAACATTAAATAACGGGAAATAGGGACTAAGGGCAACCATTTCAAAATAACATCATAGAATAAGAGTCAAGCTCATTTACAAAATACTTGTCCAACGTACACCTCTACATACATAGATAGGACGGGGGCCATGACATATTACCGGCTCCCCTCATAGTCAAAATACAATGGCAAGCTAAAGTCTCAAAACATAAGAGTAAGAAACATAACGTAGCCCTCGAATCATTGAGGACTCACCAACAATCTCGGATAAGCACCGTACTAGCCACGTGAATGGAGAGAAGGATCAAGATTAGCTCCGGTCCCTACATGGTGACATCATGTAGGCAAAATATGCGTTAGCACTTTGGAATGTACTAAGTATGCGGGGTACAATGCAACAATAGACAAGGACGCAATCGAAATGCAAGAGATAGTTCCATAGGCATAATAGATGATAATATGAGGATGCATGATCAAAGTGAAGTCAAAACATGTTTAAATAAAACTATACTAATAGTAGATATCATATGTGTGTGCATAATCCGACCAATCAGAACCCCAACTTAGGATGGGGGATGCCGTTCACACCCGGACACCCTGGTGGCAAGGTATAAACCCCTCACATGATTGATGTTGGTCACACCCCAAGCATCCTAGGTGGCGAGATATAAACCTCTCACATGGTTGATGTTGGTCACACCCCAAACATCCTAGGTGGCGAGATATAAACCTCTCACATGGTTGATGTTGGTCACACCCCAAACATCCTAGGTGGCGAGATATAAACCTCTCACATGGTTGATGTTGGTCACACCCCAAACATCCTAGGTGGTGAGATATAAACCTCTCACATGGTTGTCCGGTTCTTTTCCCCGGACCGGGCATGGTCATGCAACACTTTATATAGAAAATTCACCTTAGGCTCTAATGCAATCTCATGTATGGAATGAACATATACATAAGCTTAGTTTGTCATCAACACATTTCTGGAATGCCATACATCTCGTAACTCAAGCCCTAAAGCATCAATTCATCAATTCTCCATAATTGGACATTTTGTCAAACACCTTGAAGGCATGTAATGGGATCAAAGAGCATGGAAAATAGGGTAGTAATTATGCAGCCAAACCAGTGAACAACCTACAACAACACATTTTAACACCCACAAGACCACATGAAAAATCTCCACATCCATTCCGAATTTAGATTCAAGTTCTAGAGTCACAACATGCTCAAAACAATCACTCTTCATGTTTAAAATTCACTTGTGCAGGAAATTTATACAAGGAACAAGACTAATTTATGAACCATGAATTAAACCATGAATTAGTGAGTAGAATAGAGACTAGGCACTATGGGTGGAAGGACCCATGAGTTCAACACCACATACCTTGAGTTTTTATGAAGGCCTTGAGAGTGTCTTCAATGGAATCTTGGAACTTGGGAGCAAGAGTCTCTTCAATCTTGATGAAGGTTTTGGATTAGGGTTCTTGAGAGAACTTTGAGAGAAAATGTATCTAAGTATGGGAGAGGTGTTTTGGGAAATGTTTTAGAGATGGGAATTGAGTTAATGTTATATAGGAAATAACATATGCCCTTTGGAAAAAACGGAACAAACACTTAGAAAAAAAAGTGAGGCGGGTGAACAAAGAACTTTGGTTACTGGAAATTGCATTTTCTGCCCGGACAGGTTTTACGAAAATGGGCATAACTTCTTCGTCCGAACTCCGAATGAGGTGAAACGAAGTGCGTTGGGTAGCTAACTCAAAGGGCTTTCCATGGATATATTATTTCCACCAAAATTATTTGTGTGCTAGGAGATATGACCCTCCAAAGTAGACCCTCGAAAAAGGCTTCACTTGGAAATTTCGGATTTCGATACGGTTGCTTTAAAATTTGGGTGAGACCCATTTCCCACTCAATTTGACCCCCTAAACATGAATATGAAGTCGGATTTTTGAAAAACGAAATGGATTTTTAGATATAGCTAAAACAAGCTTCCGGTAACTTCCGAAGCACATTTTTAAGAACTTTTTGGGTCGTTTCAGTCAGGCAATAATACACATTGCTAAAAACTCAATCTTTCATGAAAGAACTAAACATGTAGAGATAGACTGCCATTTCATTAAGACCAAGCTTCAACAAGGAATGATCACACTCCATCACATTGCCACAGATTCCCAATTGTCAGATGTCTTCACCAAGGCCTTGGATAAAGTCAATAATGCTACACTTTTAAGCAAGTTGTCTATGTCTAGCTCACCTCCAACTTGAGGGGGTGGGGTGGGGTGATGAGAATAGAATTATAGATGATTAGTTTGCACATAGTTAACTAGAATTAGATTACACAAAGTTAGTTAGAATTAGTCGGTTAAGTTTGTTAGTGTGTCAGAGTCAAGTTGACTAGCTGATTGATCAATATATATATATATATATATATATATATATATATATATATATATATACACACACGCAACACCTTGTAATGATTATTCAATTTTACATTCAATAATACATTTTCCTTTTCTCTCCGAATGCTCCTCCTGTGAGCTCAAACCTCCATTAATGGAGGAATGCTATAGCTTTCTTACCTTATGATGTTAATTTAGTTTCATCAGAGTTGTGCGTGGACATGCACTATTTTAACAATTAGTTCAACTTCAAAATTTTCATATAATTATAATAGTACAAATATATACGACTTATTTTAGGTCATACATTTTAAAAGCCATACTTTCATTCTTGAACTTCTAATATATATATAAAAGGATAATTTAGGAAAAGTGTTTATGTTTATCAAATTGAGACGTAAACAGTGTCATGAATAAAAACAGACAATGTTGCATTACGATTTATAAGTCAACCACAATCATTATTATTAATATTATTATTATATTGAATAGGAGTACATATAAATAATCACAATATAAGAATATTAGCTATGACGGTAGTCATAGACCAAATAACTAAAACGATAGAATATTTTTTTTCAAGAATGCAAATTAAGAAAGGAAAACATAGAGAAAGATATGAAGAGCTAATTGGCCCTAGTTAAATTAATTTATGAAGGAACAACGCTTCCTAATTTCACCAGCTTTGCCAGTTAAAACTCCAATCCTTCCCATTTTCTCCATTGATTCAGCAAAATCTTTGAAAAACGTTAATCCATGGGATGTAGCTTGTAATTTGACGTAAGCTTTAGTCTCATTGTCATCGAGAAGGGCGGCATCAGATTGGAAAAGCACTCTCCTTTTTGCCACAAGACTATAATAACTTCCATCAAATATCTTGAAACTTCCTGGATCCATCTCAACTATGGTTTTCACGTCGTTAATTGAGGTGCATTTATTCTTCAAACGAGCAACATAGTTAGCATCCATAGTTGGGTCAGTGTCACCTTTGCCTGTGAAGTTGTATATTCGACTTGTGAAGGAAGAGCAATGAGAATTTCCAATGGTATGCCCTCCTGAAATGACGGTCTAATGTGAGTTGCCTTCAATTATAGGTTCCACAGTAAAACTATATAAATATTCTTAGATAGTAAAAAAATTAGTCCATGAATATGACTAGCTCTCGATGAGTTGTGCTAAGCATATTTTCATAGTAGGTCAATTTCGACCCAACTCAATTCAACCTACTTCAAAAAATTTAGTTGTTTTAAACTAATTATATAGCCAACTCTCAATGAGTTGACCTGAACATATATTCAATGCAGTCCCTCCGATCCATTGACACCCTTAAATATTTTATAAATGAATATCATTATGGGAAAAACTATAATGTAAAAGAGTAAGGTGTTTTACTATTCTAGATATGTTCCACATTTTTGTAGTGAAAAATAAAAGTAAAAGAAAGAATACCAAACAATTAAGACTGATAGAAATATGATTTGAAATCAGAATAGTGGCAAAAAAAACCTTCAAAATCATGACTTGTCCAACCCGTTTAATCATTGACTTAATGTATTTTAATCTTCTTAATTCATCTCATTTATAATTTACATTGATATGCAATCCAAATCAATTTATGAGAAATTTGAATCTATCTAAATGTTTTAAAAGAAATTTATACATTATATTATGTTATATATATTGAAATATAAGGAAATTGTTTACTTAGATGCATAAACAAATTATAAGAAAACAAACAAATAATTTCAAACTAAGAGTTGACTAAATTGCATTCTGATCTGATTTTTAATCTACTATACAACCTATTAAAATTCAGTTCAACCCGTCCAATTAACACCCCTAATATATATTACCTGATAGAACAACTAGGTCTTTTGCATTGAGACCAACAGAGGCAAACTGAGCTTTAAGAGTAGAAATATTGGCAAAAGGAGGTGGTAAATTGAAAAGGGCTTCCAACATGATTGACACTTTTCCATCTCTTCTTCCCAAAGGAACATTCCAATATGGTCCTTTAATCTATAAAATAAGCAAAACCATAATTAATGTAAAAATTAACAATAATTGTTTTTCTTCTTAATTATTTACATAATTAATTAATTAATGTCTAATTAATAATTACCAATGATATTGCATCCCTTGCAACTAAAGCAAGAATATCAGCACAAGAAACCACCCCAGGACACTTTTGTTCTAATTCAGATTTGGCAGCTTCAATTACTTGGAATCCTCTAAGGGATTGATTTGGAATTGCATCTATCTCTGCTAGATTGTTCTTTGTTGAGTTTAGCAATACAGATCCATCACATCCCTGTACAAACCAATTTTATGAGTCGACGTCAGAAGTATGAAAAAGCTGAAGTCCTTATTAAAACGTTAATGTGTGCGCGCATACAAAGACATTGTATGTTTACACTATAGGTGGGTAATTACAAGAAAATCTCTATGATAAGTAATTAACATGTAACCTAATAACATGGTAATTAAAAATCACCATTTTCCACTGGAAATTATTAGTGAGACAAAAAACAATAGTAATGTTTCCATGCAAAAAAAATTTAGGAAATTTTCTACTATGTCAAGAATTTGTTTCACACCATGCATTTTCCCAGTGAGCTGGTTAGGTGGAAAATCATGTTATGTAGCACAAATTTTCCACTGATTCGCTATGAGAAAAAACGCATTGTTTCTAGTAGTGGTTATACTTATTCATAATAGGATATGGAGATGGAAATGAAAATAAAATAAATCAAATTTAATTACGTACCCTAATAAAGCAATCATGGAAGTGCATCCTAAGAAGAGGAGCAGCTAGAGTTGGTGCTCTAGAGATGTAATGTGAAGTTGTCTTTTCCACAATAGCCTCAGCTCCTGGACATGTTTTCTCATAATAGCCAAGTTTCAAGCCTTGTGCATTACAAATAGGAATTATTGCAAGCATCAAGAAGAAAATTAGCCTTGGGAAAGCCATAATTGTTGAAAATTGAAACACACAAATTGTAGTATTTTCTTTTCTTGATTTGGTGGTCTTGTTATGAGACACATATTGGTTATTTATAATATACTAATTAGATATGAAGTACTACCATGCATGATTTGAACTTTTTCCATGCAAGAGCTGGCTTTAAACAAGTTGGCTAGTGATAAAATTAAATACTTTATGATGTGAATATAATGGAGTACTAATAGAGTTGACTTTAATTAAACTATACATGACTTTTAATAAAATTATTGCATGTCATTACCAAATTCATATGAATATATATACATTTCCTTGTCATTTGTTAAGCAAACGGATTTTTGTAGTAGTGTAGGTAAATGCATCAATCTAATGAATGGTTGACCTTTAATTGGGTTAATACGTCAGATGGTCACTCAATTATCCAGTCTTTCCTCAGAAAGTCACTCACATGGTGACTTTTTAGTGAAAATTAAAAGTTGAGTGACTTTCTGAGGCAAAAGTGGATAGTTGAGTGACCATCTGAGGTATTAACCCACCTTTAATTGCATGTTACTAGCATAAAAGGAATCTTCATATAATTTCTCAATACTTACCCTGCCTTCTTTAATAAATTTAATCACTTTCTCTCATCCAATTTATATTATACACCTTCTTTTTCGGTCTATTCAGAAAAGAATGATATATTTTTATATTTAGTAACAATTTAATTTTAAAATATTCATTTTATCTTTAATGAGATGATTCATAGTTACATAAATATCTATGATTCATTTTAGACCATATATTTCAAAAGTCTTTTTTTCCCTTTTTAAACTACTTATCTAGTCAAACTACATCATATAAATTGAGATGAAGCAAAAATATATATAGAGACCACATATTTCAAAAGTCTTTTTTTCTTTTGTAAACTATGTGCCTAGTCAAACTACATCATATAAATTGGGACGGAGCAGTGGCGTAGCCACAACCACCCCAGGGTGTCCAATTCGTCGGAAAATTACGTTGTATTTATATGTCAAATTCTACATTTAAAGGATATATATTTAAAGTTGGACACCCTTAACAAAAGCTATGCCTTTGGCGTAGTAGTAATGCGTGTCCATTTGAAAGAAGGAGTTCTGAGTTCAAACCCCAAATATCACAATATTTTTTTTTTTTTTTTTTTTAATAGCCACACACCATTATTCTTAAACACACTTAATAAAATTTCTATCTCCACCACTGGGACGGAGAATATATATATATATATATATATATATATTATTGTATTAATCATGCATGCATTTTGATAGGTTGTTCTCTACTCGGAGGAATCTTACTTCTTGATCTGACCGAGTAAAATCATGCCAATATAATAGATATAAACAACTTATCTGTCCATGTTCCACGAATTAGGTAGTTTTATGGATAAGATGGGAGATTTTGAAGCTGAGATATGGGCAAATGCGTAAATATTTGTTTTTCGGACCGTCATTAATTTAATTTTATCGAAGTTAAAAACATTAAGGCTTTGGGAAATTTTTTTAAACATATGTCATTAAAGTTGAAAATTTTAGATATGACTTTAGATATTCTTGTCTGAACCTTATGAACACTAAATATCGAACATTTTAATTACCTGAAGTTTCAAAGGCCAATTTCAAATATTTTTCTATAAACTTATGAACTTGACAAGGTTTTATATATTCCATGAAAGTTTTGAAGTATTTGAATAAGAGATGATGGAATATATAAATTTGGCAAGGTCTAATTTCAGATATTTTTATTAAAGATATGGCCTTGGCAGGGTTCAATTTCAAACATTTTCGTATGAGATCAGTGCATTATTTTGTTATTTCAAGCATTTTTGTATGACGTTCAAGTAAACAATTTTTTGTCCAACTAATAATTTGTTTGTCGGATTTTTATCATTAAGCACATTATTCAATGCTCAAATTTATCTTAAATAAGCTCAAATTTGAAACATAGGTTTCATTATTACATAAAGAACAAACTCTAATAATCAATTCGTCAAAACAATAACAAATCTAACAATTTCATTCTGCATCCCGGGTAATTTGTCATTATTTTCATGTTTTTCCAACAATACCAATCTTTTTTCAAGCTCTTCACTTAGGAGTGTACAAGAAAAACCGACAAACTACATCAAATCGATAATATGAGTCAAATTGGAAAAAATATCAATTAGTGATTTAGTTTAACTTAGTTTATTATTAAAAAAATCAATTATAGTTGATTTGGTTTGATTTTAACTAAAAATAAAAGTCAAACTATCCAGCCAAAACGATATCACATGTATAGAATTTTTAAAAATATTGTATACTCAAAAGTTTTTAATGTGATTTAATTTATAAATATTTTGTTTGTCAATATACAGATAATTTATTATGATTTTTTCATAATTCATATATAAATAGCTAGGATAAGCATATACAAGTTTTAAATTTATACAATCAGGAACTAAATTATACAAATTATGGATTTATACAATCAGGGACCAAATTATACAAATTTTGAATTTATACAATCAGAAACCGAATAGCAAAAATTCGCAATACTACAATTACGGATTAAAAATAATCAACACTTGGCTATATTACATTATATACTCTAGATGTTTGTCATTTCGCGTAATTTTCCTATTTTAATTTCCGTCCAAAACCGCACACTTCAATTTGACAAGAAATACTAAACAAGACATAATAAGTGCAATGCTCAAATTGCCCACACGCCACCTACAGACTGACCCAAAATAATAAATGTAACAATGAGTTAATGTTAGTCAAAATGGTCTAATGAATTTCTCTATTTGTAACAAATCTGTATTCTGGATTCTTCTGTTTGAATTTTGCCAACTGAACTTTTAAATTATCATAACATACCTGTGCGCCTTGTCCAATGACAGCTTAATAGAATTGATGGTCAAAAGTCAATCCTTAAAGTAATTTCTCAAGTATATTAGATAAAAATAGTATCAACGTGCATCACATGAACATCTCATGCGTCGTATGTGCATTTTGTTCGTCTTACGTGTATCTCGTGTCAATTAGTACATAATCTATTTTTTTTAAATCACATATATATATTGTTAAACATTCATGTGAAGTATATATACAAGAAAAATAACAAAGAAATAGTGCAACACACAACTAATTGGCCAAGAACATTCGCAACTTGTGGCATTCCAAGCTTATTGATTAGGATCTCTAACAGTGCAATGTCCAACTAATTCAACCATAATACAAGTTCTCTTTATCTATAATGAAGGCTCTAAGTTCCGGCTTCCCAGGGAAAAAGATGTCTACTCAAACTTCCCTTTGGGATAAATTCATATATCAAAAACATTTCATTTCCTTCAATGGAGTAAACCAAGAGTGAAACTAATTAATGGCGATGTCAAACCTTGGAAAGAACATTTATTTCTGCCTGAAATTAATCCAATGCCTTGCAATTGATAATCGTAGATTCCATTCTCTTCACTGCAATTTGAATTTCATCTTTAGTAACACCTTTGTAAATAACTCCAAATCCATCATGATCAAGCTCATTTTCGGATGCAAAATTATTGGATAGCCTTCGAAAATCTTGGGTTGAAATGACATGGTTTCCACCATTTGTAGTGCACATCTTGGGATCTTCTTCTAAGACAGTAGTAACTAAGTCTTCTCGCGTTTTACTACTCTTGAAAAAAAAAAGTGACAAATACTAAGACCACAAAAACTACACTCACAACTATAATGAGAATTTTGGTAGCTGCCACAATTACTTCAGCAACAAAATGGGCATATTCATCCGTAATGACTTTCACACTATCCTTGAATTTTGGCTATGGTGGATCAAAATTGCTCCCACTCACGTCCAACAAACTCGAGAATTAGAGCTCTGTTATGTTTGTTTGAACTTGACCGTGTAAATTATTTCCTTTTAAGTGAGCTTCAAGCAGTGAATCCGTGTTTGCAAGTGAAGGGCTAAGAATATCCATAAAGTTCTTGCTTTGTAGATTAACTACTATAACCTGACCTTTAGGGTTGCAACTGATTCCTAACGCCAAGGACATGTACATGGATCATTACCAGACTATTCCAAAGCAAGTTTGACTGGATAATTCCAACCACCAAGACGATCTAATAATGTGTTAACTTGAGGAGAACAAGGAATATCGTGGGGAGTTGAATTGACAGAAAAAAAAAATTGAGGAATATATAGCATTAGCAGCTCTAAACTTTAGGATAAGACTTATTAGCGTATTATCGCTCAAGTCTAACATAGTCAAGTTTAGATATTCACCAATCCTTGTGGAATCAAACCAATGGGTTGATTTTCATTCAAACTAAGATCCTTCGTCAAGGAATTCAAATCACCAATTGTATCAAGAATTCGTCCACTAAAATCGTTGTCTTGAAGCCATTACAACATAAGTTGATGCATAGTACCAACTATATATACGCTGATTGAATCATTCAATCTAGGACTATCTTAATTACTCAACCACAAAATTCGAAGCTCTGAACCACAATTTTTTTTGGTGTATTACTCTTTAAACAACTATATGACAACTTTAAAACAGTGAGAAATTAAAAGTTTCCAAAAAAAATGAGGCACGTGTCCAACTATATTGCAAGACATGCAAGAACAGTTTGTAAGCTTAGCTGAATTTTGCAACTCAGATAGAAAATGGATCATTCCCCATAGAATGCCATTGAAGAAGTGCAAATTTTTCTCTCTCATTCGATATGGTTCAAGATAGAAATAAATGAACTAGGAAGGAGTTTTAATTAGTACTATTTGTTTAGACAAATGAGTCATTATTGATGACGAATTAAGATGAAAAGAGATGATCTTATTTCATTTTTTCTATTTCCTTTCAATGGGTTTCAACTTTTTAGCTGTCAAGTATTTTAGACCGGTAAAATTAATTTTATGCAATTTTAGTCTTCTTGATCATATTGTTTCTTTGAAATTAGCTTATATTCGAAGTTCATTAAAGAACTACTCTTGCCTTAGTGTGAGATAATGGGATAGTCTATGTGATTTTTGGTTTTCAAATATCTTCTTAAACTGCAATATATTTTTTAGATTAAATAATTTAATTGGAGTGTTTGTATAAGAATGTTTAAAATTGATTCAAAAACTCATATTCGTGTTGATTGAAGTAATAAGACATATTAGACGCACGAGATACACATGTGGTGCACTAGATATACGTGTGTGATGTACGAAATACACGTGTGACGCACATAATGCACATGTAACCCATGAGATACACATATGACGCACATAATTTACGTGTAATGCATAATATACACATATGACGCACAAAATTCACGTGTAATGCATGAGATACACATGTGACACACATAATGCATGCATGTAATGCACAAGATACACGTGTGACGCAAGAAATGCACTTGTAAAGCATGCAGTGGAAACCTTCTCATTTCAAAGAGTGGAAACCTTGTCTTTTCAACCCAAGATATTTGGAGAGTAACCAATAATTTTGCACCAGAGAATGAGCTTGGTCTTGGTGGATTTGGAGGTGCTTACAAAGGTGTAACTGAAGGTGGAATTCAAATTGTAGTGAAGAGAAGAAAATTTGTGATTATCAGTTGCAAGGCATGGGGGTGAGTATTGTCCAAGTCCAACGCATGACATTTCAAGTTTATTGATTAGGATCTCTGACAGTGTGTAAAATCTCGCAATTTGAAATAACTAGGAAGAAGCTATTAATTGGAAATAGTCATTTTTGGAAAGAATGAAAATCTGGAAATTTTGTTAAGTTAGAATAAGTTGAGTTTTGGCCAACTTCAAATGGCCATAACTTCTAGCTCAGGATGATTTAGAGGTATTTACAGATATGGTAGTAAAGATCTTGGAATAATCTTTCTAACGCCACTGAGTTTGCGCAATTCCGAGTTCGTATGAGTGAGTTATGCCCTTTGGAAGTTGGGCTGTTGGAATAAGGAAAGTCCAATCCGGATTTTGAAAGGGTAGTTTGGTCTTTTCCTTGCCCAATTATTTTATTTCGTTTTTGGTAATTAATTTAGGGTCTAATCAGAATTAGATCAGTTTACGCTTTTACCAAAATACGCTAGGGCTTGGAGAAAAGAGAAAAGAAGAGGAGAAACGAAAAAAGAAGCAAGATTCGTCAAGATCGTCGAGTTTAGCTTGTAGATTTCGTCGGGGGTGATCCCTACAAGGTATGTGAGATCACATAGCATTGGGTTAGTTCACCCATGCACCAATCATGATTCAATTTCAGCGAAGTTATTAGATTTGAAAGTAAATCCTTGAGTTCTTGATGAAATTCATTGAATTCTTGTGGGTTGTGTTGATTGGAGTTTTCTTGAGATTGATTCATGTTAATAGTTGTGTTTTTCGAGAAGAATCTAATGTTTATTGAGGGTATTTATTATTCAAAGTGTTTGGGGAAAGACCCAATCGAGTTTAGAGTTGAAAAACGAAGGAGGAAATTCGTAAAAATTTGGTAAAAGAGTTGGGGCGCCGCGCCTCTTAGTACTCCCCCAAATCAATCTCTAAAGTTTGGGTCTTGGGGTGCCGCGCCAGCCAGAGCACCCCACCTAGCTCTCTGAAGTTTCAAGGTTGGTGCCCCGCGCCTCTCAGAGTGCCAGGGACGCCAGTTCTTTCCATTCGTCCCCCATCTTTTTGTACTAGTTTCTTAGCAATGTAACTATGTTTTCTAGTTGATTCCAACACTCTTAGGTACATCTAAATATTATGAAATCATCCATAAACATGAGATCATGAACCTTGAATCCATAATCCAATTCAAGAAAAGTTAAGATCAAAGTCAAGAGAAGTTCTTAGAGTTTTCCTAAAGTCTTTTCCAAATGTTTTAACTTTGTTTTAAGACTTAAAGTTCAAGTTGAGTAAAGATTAAAGAGTAAAGTTTGAAGTTCATTCTTCAAAAGTATATGGGGACTATGTATTCCCAAAGGGTTTAAAATGTTTTCACATTTAAGCAAGAAAGGAAACCTCGATTTCCAAAGAGCCTTTGGGCTAGTTTTCAGAAAAGAGTAATCGCTTTCTAAATGAAGCAAGAGAGGAAACTTTGATTTCCAAGATAGCCTTTGAGCTAAGTTTTTGAGCACTAATCTCAAATCATAGAAAGAAATATGTTTTTAAACATAAGAGCTAATATTATATTTTTGGGAGTAGTATTGAGCACCGATATGAGGGAGAGTTCAGACAACTCACATCCCCCATAAACCATGTAGCCATCATGGGTGGAAAAAGGTCATACTTTTTAAATGATTCCTTTAGTTCTTTTTAGCATAGACTAGTGGATCCACTTAGTAGTTCAGGTTCTATACCATTGGCAGGTTATAGGACAACCCTGAAAGCGTGAGGCAAAATGTTGTATCATCACAATAGCTCTTAAGTAATGGTTGTCGGTTAGAGAAACTCCCACAAAAGTAATTGTATTCTTAAATACACAGTTTATTGTATTTTTACATACATTTCAGAGTTATATGTATCTTTGCATACACAGAGTTGACATCATATTTTAAACAGATTTCTTTATATTGCACTTGTTTTAAACTACTTTATATTGAAATGAGTTCAGTTATGTTGAGTTGAGTTGAGCCAGGTAAGTTCTTCAGATTCCTTTCAAGCCTATGTTGTGTTTAGCATTCCAACTTGCATACTCGTACATTCAATGTACTGATGCCAGTTGGCCTGCATCTTATTATGATACAGACACAAGTAACTACGATCGGCATCTGGCACATCGTTGATCCAGTGAGCACTCTAGAGTCAAATGGTGAGCCTCTTTGCCTCCGGAGGACTCTTTTTATTGCTTTCAGTGACTTTGTTAGTTCATTAGTATATCGTGGGGTTTGTCCCAGCATCCATCTCAGTAGTTTTAGAGGCTTCATAGACAGTCAGATGTTAGTTCTTTAGTCTTTTCATTGACTTTATCATTTCATATGTTAAGACTTGAGTATGCCTTAACGGCCGAGTTGAATGTTCCATTATAACATTCCAGTTTATTACATAGACTTGTCTTTGTTGAATTAAATCTTCCACTGAGTTAGTAATCCAAGCCAAGAGTTTGATTGGGGACAACAATGGTTCTCGAGTGCCAGTCTTACCCAAGTTGTAGGCTTGGGGGGTGACAAACTTGGTATCAGAGCACAGAGTTGAAGAGTCTTAGGGAGTCTATGAAGCCATGTTTGTAGAGTCCTAGTTATCAGTGTGAATTGTGCTACATCTATAACTAGAATGCTGCAACATTTAGGAAATTCCTTCACTCTTTTCATACTCATTTCGTGCGTTAGAGTTTTATCTCTAAAAAGTCTCTTTCTAACTTGTGCATACGCATAACCAATTTTGAGCTGGATTATGGTCGAGAGTTCCTTCATGAGGCGTTTCTTTCCCCGTGAGCTAAGAGAAAATAAGAGATGGTTGCCGACATGAGGAGCAAGATGAGTTTATTTATTGTTGGGTTGACTCGTCTGTCAAGTAAGGAAAGTAAGATAGCCATGATAATAAGTTACATGAGCGTAGCAAGGCTGATGATCCATGTCCAACAAGTTGAAAAGAACCAGCTGGAGAATAGAGAAGAGTTTAAGAATAAGAGGGCTAATTAAAACATCAGGGAATGAGTCCGGACAGCAAAAGAGTAATGCAAACCGATCTTTTTTCCAACATAAGCAAAAAGGACCTGCTTTATCATCTGCTAGTGCACCTGCGCCAAGGAACAAATGTGAGTACAATAGTCAGAATTTTAGAGCTAAACCTGCTTATTATCAGGGTAGCATGTCGCAAGGGGGTAGTATGCTTCCTGCCTATGCTAAGTGTGGTAGAAACCACTCAGGTACATGTCGTGAGGGCTCCACTGGTTGTTTTAAGTGTTGTCAGAATGGTCATTTCATGCGAGAATTTCCAAAGAACAAGCAGGGTAATGGTAATGGGGGCAATAGAGCTCAGTCTTTTTCAGTTGCTCCACCAGACAGAGTTGCACCTTGAGGGTCTACTTTCGTTACTGGCGGAGGAACAAACCCCTTGTATGCTATCAATAGTCGCCAAGAGCAAGAGGATTCACCAGATGTTGTCGCTGGTATGATCCAAGTCTTTGACTTTACTATTTATGCTTTGCTAGACCCAGGAGCGAATTTGTCTTTTGTAACTCCATATGTTGCTATGAATTTTGATGTTATTCCTGAGCAACTTACTGAACCATTTAGTGTTTCTACACCTGTTGGTGAGTCTATTCTAGCAGAGAGAGTCTATCGTGATTGTCCCATATCCGTCAATCACAAGAGTACCATGACTGATCTAGTTGAGTTAGACATGGTAGATTTTGATGTCATTCTTGGTATGGGCTGGTTTCATACCTGTTATGCCTCAGTTGATTGTAGAACTCGAGTTGTCAAGTTTCAGTTTCCAAATGAGGCAGACTTAGAGAATGGAAAAGTAGTTCAGCAGTGCCTAAGGGTCATTTCATTTCGTACCTTAAGGCAAGAAAGTTAGTTTCTAAGTGTTGTGTCTATCACTTGGTCCGAGTTAATGACTCTAGTGTTGAGATACCTTCTATTCAGTCAGTTCCTAGAGTTAAAGAGTTTCCAGAAGTCTTTCCAGATGATCTACCCGGAGCCCATTCTAAGAGAGAGATAGACTGCGGTATAGATGTTCTTCCAGATACACGTCCTATATTTATTCCCCCATATAGAATGGCACCAGCAAAGTTGAAAGAGCAATTAAATGATCTCTTAGATAAGGGCTTTATTCGACCAAGTGTCTCACTTTGGGGCGCTCCGGTCTTATTTGTGAGAAAGAAAGATAGTTCCCTTAGGATGTGTATAGATTACCATCAGTTGAACAAGGTTACCATCAAGAACAAATGTCCTCTCCCAAGGATTGATGATCTTTTCAATCAACTTTAGGGTGCCACTTGTTTCTTTAAGATAGATCTCAGATCTGGCTAACATCAGTTGAAAGTAAGGGAATGTGATATTCCCAAGACAACATTCAAGACTCGTTATGGTAATTATGAGTTTCTAGTCATGTCATTCTGTTTAACTAATGCACCTGCAGTGTTCATGGACCTTATGACTAGAGTATTCAAACGTTATTTAGATATGTTTGTTATCGTCTTCATTGATGACATTCTAATCTATTCGAGGAATGAGGAAGATCATGCTAGCCATCTCAGAATAGTTCTTTAGACCTTGAAAGATAAAGAGTTACATGCTAAGTTCTCTAAATGTGAGTTTTGTCTTGAGTCTGTGGCATTCTTGGGCCACATAGTTTCCGGTGATGGAATTAAAGTTGATACCCAAAAGATTGAGGCAGTGCAGTATTGGCCTAGACCCACATCTCTAACTAATATTAGGAGTTTCTTGGGATTAGCTGGCTATTATAGAAGGTTCGTAGAGAGGTTCTCATCTATTTCATCCCCTTTGACCAAGTTAACTCAGAAAACAGTGAAGTTTCAATGGTCTGAAGCTTGTGAGAAAAGCTTTCAAGAATTAAAAAAGAGGTTGACTACTACCCCAATTTTGACCTTACTAGAAGGTACGCAAGACTTTGTTGTCTATTGTGATGCGTTTAGAGTTCGTTTGGGTTATGTGTTAATGCAGAATGGCAAAGTCATAGGTTATGCCTCCAAACAGTTGAAAGTTCATGAGAAAAATTACTCAACCCATGACTTAGAGTTGGCTACCATAGTATTTGATTTGAAGATATGGCGTCATTATTTGTATGGTGTCCATGTTGATGTATTCACTGATCACAAGAGTCTTCAGTATGTGTTCACTCAGAAAGAGCTTAATCTTAGACAAACGAAGTGGTTAGAATTACTCAAGGATTATGACATGAGTATTCTTTACCACCCAAGTAAGGCTAATGTTGTTGCTGATGGTTTAAGCAGGTTGTTTATGGGTAGTACCACCCATGTTGAGGAATAAAAAAGAGAGTTAGCGAAAGATGTGCATACACTTGCACGTTTAGGAGTCCGACTAATGGATTCCACAGTAGTGGTGATGAATAGGGCTGAATCTTCATTAGTGTCAGAAGTGAAAGAAAAGCAAGACCAAGATCCATTTTTTCTTGAATTGAAGGCAAATGTTCATAAGCAAAAAGTATTAGCTTTTGAACAAGGGGGAGATGGAGTATTGAGATATCAAGGTAGGTTGTGTGCACCAATGGTGGATGGACTCCAAGAGAGGATTATGATAGATCCAGATATTCCATTCATCCGGGTTCCACAAATATGTATCGTGACTTGAGAAAGGTATATTGGTGGAATAGTATGAAGAAGGGTATTGCAGAATTTGTTGCTAAGTGTCCAAATTGCCAACAAGTTAAAGTAGAGCACTAAAGGCCCGGTGGTTTGGCTCAGAATATAGAAGTTTTGGAATGGAAGTGGGAGATGATTAATATGGATTTCATCACAGGTTTACCAAGGTCTCGCAGGCACCGTGATTCTATTTGGGTGATTGTCGATAGAATGACAAAATCAACCCATTTTTTGTCGGTAAAGACTACTCATTCGGTAGAAGATTATGCTAAGTTGTATCTTCAAGAGGTGGTATGACTTCATGGGGTTCCGGTCTCCATTATTTCAGACAGAGGTACGCAATTTACTGCATAGTTTTGGAAGTCATTCCAAAAAGGCTTGGGTTCAAAAGTGAACTTAAGTACTGCCTTTCACCCTCAGACAGATGGGCAAGTAGAGTGCACTATTCAGAACTTAGAAGATATGTTAAGGGATTTTGTGATTGATTTCAAAGGGAATTGGGATGATTACCTACCTCTCATTGAGTTTGCTTATAACAATAGTTACCATTCGAGCATCCAAATGGCTCCTTATAAAGCTCTTTATGGGAGAAGATGCAGATCTCCTATTGGATGGTTTGAAGTTGGTGAAGCAAGGTTGATAGAACTAGATTTGGTTCATCAATCTATGAAGAAGATGAAAGTGATCCAAGAGAGGTTGAAAATAGCACAAAGTCATCAGAAATCCTACACTGATGTTAGGAGAAGGGGGTTAGAGTTTTAAGTAGATGATTGGGTATATCTTAAAGTTTCCCCCATGAAAGGTGTCATGAGATTTGGTAAGAAGGGGAAGCTAAGTCCCCGATATATTGGACCTTATCGAATATCCAAGAGGATTGACAATGTAGCTTATGAGTTGGAGCTACCACAAGAGTTAGCCGCGATTCATCCGGTGTTTCACATCTCTATGTTGAAGAAGTGCATGGGCGATCCTTCATTGATCATACCAACTGAATGTATTGGGATAAAGGATAGTTTATCTTATGAAGAGATTCTGGTTCAAATTCTAGATCGCCAAGTTCACAAGTTGAGAAAAAAAGAGGTAGCATCAGTCAAAGTCCTTTGGAGGAACCAATTTGTTGAAAAATCTACTTAGAAAGTTGAGGAGGATATGAAGAAGAGATATCCATATCTCTTCAAATCCGGAGAAGTTCTGAATTAAGGTACTAATCCTTTCTTAGTATTTATTTATAAGTTGGCATGTTGTTTTGCATTTGCGTGTAGGTGCTTGAACTGAATATTGCATGTTACACCCTTAGTCTAGTAAGAATAATCTCATTCGAGGATGAATTTTCCCAAGGGTGAGATATTGTAACATCTCGCAATTTGAAATAACTAGGAAGAAGCTAATAATTGGAAATAGTCATTTTTGGAAAGAATGAAAATATGGAAATTCTGTTAATTAGAATAAGTTGAGTTTTGGCCAACTTCAAATAGCCATAACTTCTATATCAGGATGAGTTAGAGGTATTTATAGATATGGTAGTAAAGATCTTGGAATAATCTTTCCAACGCCACTGAGTTTGCGCGATTCCGAGTTTGTATGAGTGAGTTATGCCCTTTGGAAGTTGGGTTGCTGGAATAAGGAAAGTTCAATCCGGATTTTGAAAGGGTAGTTTGGTCTTTTCCGTGCCAATTTATTTTATTTCGTTTTTGGTAATTAAGCTAGGGTCTAACCAGAATTAGATCAGTTTACTCTTTTACCAAAATACGCTAGGGCTTGGAGAAAAGAGAAAAAAAAGAGGAGAAAGAAGAAGAGAAGCAGGATTCGTTAAGATCGTCGAGTTTAGCTTGTGGATTTCATCGGGGTTGATCCCTACAAGGTATGTGAGATAACATAGCTTTGGGTTAGTTCACCCACGTACCAATCATGATTCAATTTCAGCGAAGTTATTAGATTTGAAAGTAAATCCTTGAGTTCTTGATGAAATTCGTTGAATTCTTGTGGGTTGTGTTGATTGGAGTTTTCTTGAGATTGATTCATGTTATCAGTTGTGTTTTTCAAGTAGAATATGATGTAAATTGAGGTTATTGATGATTCTAAGCGTTTGGGGGAAAGAACCAATCGAGTTCAGAGGGTTTAGAGTTGAAAAATGAAAGAGGAAATTTGTAAAAATCTTGGTAAGGGGGTAGGGGCGCCACTCCTCTCAGCGCTCCCCAAAATAGTCTCTAAAGTTTGGGTCTTGGGGTGCCACTCCAGCCAGAGCACCCCACCCAACTCTCTGAAGTTTTAAGGCTGGTGCCCTGCGCCTCTCAGAGCGCCAAGGATGCCAGTTCTTCCCATTTGTCCCCCATCTTTTCGTACTAGTTTCTTAACAACGTACCTATGTTTTCTAGTTGATTCTAACACTCTTAGGTACATCTAAACATCATGAAATCATCCATAAACATGAGATCATGAACCTTGAATCCATAATCCAATTCAAGGAAAGTTAAGATCAAAGTTAAGAGAAGTTCTTAGAGTTTTCCGAAAGTCTTTTCCAAATGTTTTAACTTTGTTTTAAACTTAAAGTTTAAGTTGAGTAAAGATTAAAGAGTAAAGTTTGAAGTTCATTTCTTCAAAAGTATATGGGGACTATGTATTCCCAAAGGGTTTAAAATATTTTCACATTTAAGCAAGAAAGGAAACCTTGATTTCCAAAGAGCCTTCGGGCTAGTTTTCAGAAAAGAGTAATCCCATTCTAAATGAAGCAACAGAGGAAACTTTGATTTCCAAGATAGCCTTTGAGCTAAGTTTTTGAGCACTTATCTCAAATCACAGAAAGAAATATGTTTTTAAACATAAGAGCTAATATTATATTTTTGGGAGTATTTTTTAGCACCGATATGGGGGAGAGTTCAGACAACTCACAGCCTCCCATAAACCATATAGCCATCATGGGTAGGAAAGGGTCATACTTTTTAGATGATTTATTTAGTTCTTTTTAGCATAGACTAGTGCATCCACTTAGTAGTTCAGGTTCTATACCCTTGGCAAGGTATAGGACGACCGTGGCAGTGTGAGGCACCACAATGTATCTTCACAATAGCTCGTAAGTGATGGTTGTTGGTTAAAGAAACTCCCATAGAAGTAATTGTATTCTTAAATACATAGTTTATTGTATTTTTACATACATTTCAGCGTTATATGAATCTTTGCAAACACATAGAGTTGACATTATGTTTTAAATAGTTTTTCTTTATATTGCACTTGTTTTAAACTGCTTTATATTGAAATAAGTTCAGTTATGTTGAGTTGAGTTGAGCCAAGTAAGTTCTTCATATTCCTTTCAAGCCTATGTTGTGTTTAGCATTCCAACTTGCATACTCGCACATTCAATGTATTGATGCCAGTTGGCCTGCATCTTATTATGATGCATACACATGTAACTACGATCGGCATCTGGCGCATCGTTGATCCAGTGAGCACTCCAGAGTCAGTTGGTGAGCCTCTTTGCATTTCGAAGGTCTCCTTTTATTGCTCTCAGTTACTTTATTAGTTCATTAGGATGTCGTGGGGTTTGTCTTGACATCCATATCAGTTGTTTTAGAGGCTTCATAGATAATCAGATGTTAGTTGTGTAGTCTTTTCATTGACTTTATCATTTCATATGTTAAGACTTGAGTTTGCCTTAATGGCCGGGTTGAATATTCCATAATAACATTCCAATTTATTACATAGACTTGTCTTTGTTGAATTAAGTCTTCAGCTGAATAAGTAAGCCAGGCCAAGGCTTCGCTTGGGGCCAGTAATGGCTCTCGAGTGCCAGTCCCACCCAGGGAGTAGGCTTGTGGAGTGACACAGTGCAATATCCAACTAATTTAGTCATAATACAAATGATCTGGTGAATATCTTCCTTCACGTCAAGAGTTGTGTGTCCAACTAATTCAACCATTATACAATTTCTCTTTATCTATAATGAAGGCTCTAAATTCAAGTTTCCCAAGAAAAAAACATGACTACTCAAAGTTCCCTTTGGGATAAATTTATATATCAAAAGCCTTTCATTTCCCTCAATGGAGTAATCCAAGAGTGAAACTAATCAATGGTGATTTCAAACCTTGAAAAGCATATTTATTTCTGCTTGAAATTAATCCAATGCCTTGCAATTGATAATCGCAGATTTCATTCTCTTCTGTGCAAATTGAATTTCATCTTTAGTAACACCTTTGTAAACAACTCTGAAGACATCATGACCAAGCTCATTCTCAAATGAAAAATTATTGGTCACCCTTCGAAGATCTTGGGTTGAAATGACATGGTTTCCACTATTTGTTGTGCATATATTAGGATCTTCTTCTAAGACAGTAGTAACAGAGTCTTCTCAAGTTTTCCTACTCTTGAAAAAATAAAAAAGTGCCAAAAACTAAGACCACAAAAACTGCACTAACATCTTTAATGATCATTTTAGTAGCTGCCACAATTACTTTAGCAAAAACATAAGTATATTCATCTGTAATAACTTTCACACTATCCTTGAATTTTGGCAATGGTGGATCAAAATTGTTCCTACTTAAGTTCAACAATCTCAAAAACTAGAGCTCTGGTATGTTTGTTGGAATTGGACCGTGGAAACTATTTCCTTTTGAGTGAACTTCAGGCAGTGAATCCACATTTGCAAGTGAATGGCTAAGTGTACCCTTAAAGTTCTTGCTTTTTAGATTAACTACTACTATAACCTGAACTTTAGGGTTGCAACTGATTCCTTATGTAAGATATATAGATCAAAAGAACGACGAGATGTGTACCTTGTAACTTGCAGCGGAAGTTGTTGATTTTGCTACTTTGACAGGATTGCACTCAAATCCCTCTTTGAATCACTAGGAATCAAAGTTTGATTCACAAACTTAATGTCCTTTTGTTGGATGTCTTTGATCCAAGGTGATATTGTTTACTGTTTTTGTTTTTTTTGTTTTTGTTCTTTCTGTCTTCCTTTTTCATGTTTTCACGTTCATCTAATGTGACTCCCACTAGGAGTCTTTTAAGGGGAGGTTGAGCAGTTACTCTGTAACTGTTCTCCCTTATCTTTTTAAAATGATTATCCAATTAAATAATTAATCAATTAATTAAATTTGATAAGGCAAAATAGATTGGGTCGGGTCGATCCACATGAGCGACCCATGACCCAAAACTTACATCTCCCACTTCACACATGGTGGACAAGACCCAAGCTAACACAACATCAATCAGACACACAATTCATACAACAAATCGTTTGTGCGACCTGTGAGCATGAAAATCTTACCTTTAAGGTTTTACAAGCCCTACATAGGAATCCAATCACATGTGGAAAGAATTCACTACTATTTTAAGGATACTATTACTCACAATACCCCCATACGTCAGTCACTACTTCAGAAGTTACTTATTTGATTCCTCAACCTCTTAAAGAGATAAACTCGAGTTCATGTTTTAACTTTATATACAAAATTACACTCGAATGTAATAGCCGTCATATGTATACAAGTTAAATTATTTATTTTAATCCGCTTCCCTCTCTACTCAAATCTATATGTTCCATATCAAATGTTTTCTTAGACATTCATTGCATTGCCGAATCACTCATGGCTATTAGTAACATGCTAAAGTAGCAACATCGATCAAAACTTCAAGAAACAGTAAAAGGTCAAAGGGTATTTCATTGAAAAGCCATTTTAACCTTTCGGGGTCTCACATAATGAAGAAGCAGGGAACCATTCTTTCATTGACCCATTGATCGCTTGAAACACGTGCTACGCTGTTTACATTTTTATATTGGTGTATGTGTCTCATTCTTTTGATTATCCAACACATACAGACCTTGGTCTAAACACCTCCAGATATTTTAACCTTAGTTTCTCTCTTCAGTGATCCTTAAATTCATTTTCTTAGAGAAACTTTTGCCTGACTCATAAAACAAGTCATAATATGGTGGCGAAATTAATCTCTTCACATTCCTCGACGTAAGAGGCGATTGCTCGTGTGAGAGAGCCAATCTCGCGACTTGTTCGACACACTTTATTTCTTACAAAATATCACATGCACATTATATTTGAATATAAATCAATTAGTATTATATATGAGCGAATATTATAACAATCAAGTTATTTTACAATACTGAAATATCATCAAATCCTACACAAACCTAGAGCCTTAACATAGTTTCCAAACAAGTTTCTACAGATGACCTTTGTAAAAGGATCAACTATCATTTCACGTATAGGAATGTATTTCAAAGCTATTTCTCCACTTGCCACTACGTCTCTAACAAAGTTATACTTGATGTCAATGTGTTTAGTCTTAATGTGATACTTTGGATCCTTTGTTTATGCAATAGTCGCTCGACTATCACAATATAGAATCATGAGACCCTTAGAATTCTTTACAATATTCAAAGCTGAAAGAATCTCTTTAGCCAAACAACTTCTTGTATTGCAGACGTACAAGTTACGAATTCAGATTCCATGGTTGAAAGAGCTGTGCAAGTTTGCTTCTTACTTTTCCATGAAATAATACCACTTTTTAGTAAGAAACCATAATCGGATGTTGATTTTCGATCATTTTGGTCACCAGCCCAATCAACATCTGTATAACCTCTTATGAATAAATCATATCCACTATAACATAGTGTATGATCTATAGTTCCATTCAAGTATCGGAATATTCTCTTTACTGCTTTCATCTCTTTTAGTATTGGATTGATATCTGCTAACTAGACTTACATCATAGCAAATGTCAGGGAGAGTACACATCATAGCATACATCAAATTCTCGACAACACGAGAATAAGAGACTCGAGACATGTCTTCCTTTTCTTTTTCATACTTTGGACACATTTCAAGGCTTAAAGTTTCACCCTTTGCTACAGGAGTATCCATGGATTTGCAACTATACATTCGAAAACGTTCCAATATTTTCTTTATATAAGTTTCTTGAGATAAACTCAAAAATTTCTTGGAATGATTTCTTTGGATCTTAACACCTAATATATAGTCTACTTCACCCATATCTTTCATATCAAATGATTTTGAAAGCCATGACTTGACAGTTTTCACATACTCCAAATTATTTCCAGCTAATAAAATATCATCTACGTAAAGAGAAAGAATTACAAAATTTTCATTGGACTTTTTCACATAGATGCAATGGTCTTCATCGATCATGGTGAAATCAAATGACATATCCTCCTTATGAAATCTCAAGTACCATTGCCTTGAAGATTGCTTTAGGCCATAAATTAATCTTTTCAATTTACAAACTTTCTTTTCTTGACCTTTAACAACGAAACCTACTAGTTGTTCCATGTAGATTTCCGCATTTAATTCTCCATTGAGAAAAGCGGTCCTCACGTCCATTTGGTGTAATTCTAGATCTAAACGTGCAAAAATAGCTAAAAGCAATTGTTTGGAGGTAAACTTCACAACTGGTGAAAAAGTTTCCTCATAGGCAATTCCAACTTCTTGAGTAAAACCTTTTGCCACCAATCTTGTTTTGTGTCTTTCTGTCGACCCATCCGATTTGCGTTTAACTTTGAGAATCCATTTATTTCCAATAGCTTTATGTTCCTTAGGAAGGTCAACTAGATCCCATACTTTATTGGTTTTCATGAACTCTAGTTCTTTTTTCATCACTTTTAACCATTCATCTCTTTTAGGGCTCAATAAGGCCTCAGTTACAAAATTAGGTTCATCCAATTCTGTTGGAGATACCAAGAAAACATAACCCTCAATCTCATAAGATCATTTAGGTACACCTTTTATTGTACTCTTACATGTTTGAAGTTCAGATTCCTCTATAGGAATTTGGGATTCATAACTCCCACTTGGACAAGGAATCATTTCATGATCCATTGAATTATCAAGTATGTCTTGACAATATTACCTGATCTTCTGAATTCAACATTTCGTAGAGAGTCTCAACTTCATCTATTTCACTCTTTTTAGGAAAATCATTTTCCAAAACTCTGACATCTCGTGATACAATTTCAGTAATACTTCCATCCTCCAGTTCATCGATGAACACATACCCTTTGGAGCGTTTAGAGTACCTTATAAAGATACATTTCTTTCCTTTTGGACTTAGTTTACCAAACTCACCAAAGGGATCTTTAAATATATGTTGCATAACCCCACGATCATAGATCATTCAGGTTTGTTTTGTGACCAGTCCAAAGTTCATAAGGAGTGGAAGAAACTGATTTAGAAGGCACTTTGTTCATATGTACGCCGCAGTCAATAATGCATCTCCCCAGAAAGAGATAAACAAATTTGTCTGCGCCATCATTGATCTTGTCATGTACAATAATGTTCTATTCCTTCTTTCAGCCACACCATTTTTTTGAGGTGTATAAGGAGTAGTTAACTACCTGATAATACCCTTTCACGACATAATTCTTCAAATTGTTTTGACAAATATTCATGTCCTCGGTTAGTTCTTAAAGCCTTTATGCTTTTATCTAATTGATTTTCAACTTCATTCATATATCTTTTAAAGCACTCAAGTGCTTCAGATTTATGAGAAATCAAATAGACATAACAAAAGCGCGTGAAATCATCAATAAATGTAATGAAGTATGTAGCACCAAACCTTGCCTTCACATTGATTGGACCACAACTATTAGAATGAGCTAATTGAAGCGGAAACTCAGCTCTTTTAACCTTCCCAAATAGTTTACGCGTAATCTTTCCAGCAAGACAATTTTCACAAGTTGGCATATCAATTTTGGTGAAAAAACCTAAATGTCCTTGTTTTGCCAACCTATTCATTCGATCTTACCCTATGTGACCTAATCTTGCATGCCATGTAATAACATCAATATCATTGTTACTTGAATAACATTCCATTACACAACGGTTAACATAATAGTCATAAGTTGAAGGATGACAATCTAATAAGATAAAACGATCATAGAAGTCCAAAACCATATACAACATTATCTAGAGTTATCCTAACACCATTTCGACTAAAAAACAAATCAAAGCCAATGTCTAAAAGAACAGACACAAATACTAAGTTTCGTCGAATCTCTGGTGCATATAGGACATCATGCAACATCAAAGAACGGTCACCACGCAAGTCTACTTTGCAAGTGCCTTTCCCTTTTACTTCTAGTTTCGCATTATTTCCCACGTAGATCCACTTTGATTTAGATGAAACTCGACGAAACTCCACAAATGCTTCTCGATCTCGACTCACGTGGTCGGTGGATCCTTAGTCTACCATCCTCATAGGATAAGATTCAGTTAGTAAAGAAGTGTTAGAAACACATGTTACACTTAGAGATGCGTTTAGAAATGCTACCCTTTTGGGCTCGGTACATTCACAAGCAAAATGGCCCAATTGTTGGCAATTGTAGCACTTCATTTTAATCTTGTCTCTCTTCTTAAAAAACCATTTTCCTTTCTTGGAATTTGGCTTCTTCTTTTTCTTAGAGGGTCCTTCTCCAGTCTCTTTGTCTTTCCCATTCCTTTTCCAATTTTACTTACGATTGAAGCCTGAAGATTTTGTACCACTTGACTCTGCCACAACGGCATTAGAAGCAGATTTAGCAGCACCAAGGCGCTCATTTTCAAGTTCAACATGACGTGGAACATCAGAAAACGTTTTGATATTATCATTATGGGTCAAGTTAGTCTTCAAATGTTCCCAATTATTAGGAAGACACCGAATCATTGCCTGAACTTGTTGCTCATCTGAAAGAACATGACCAACACTCTTGAGTTGAGCTATCATGTTTGACATCACCCTAAGGTGTTGTTTGATATTTTGATCACAACAGTTTTTGTAAGTGTCAAATTTGATAGTTAACTGTCGGAGGCGGGTTACAGACGTACCCTCATACGTTCCTCGCAGATGTGCCCACATAGCATAAGCAGTTGGGAATTCCTCACATTTATGTATGAGGTCATCAACCACATAACTAACTATTATTCCACGTGCAGTGGGATTAGCTTTTTTTCCAAGCTTTGTAAGTTTCAAGGTCCCTTCTGTGTCTGCATAGTTACCCTCTTCTGGTTGATTCAAAACATGATTTATACCTTCCAAAGTATTTTTCTCTTCCAGTACATACCATATTTTGCGACTCCAGATGTCGTGATTATCACCGTTAAGTTTTTCACCTTTGTTTAAGTCAGCAATGATACTTTTTAATGCCATATCTATTTTGAGATATAATCAAGCAAGAATTTTTAATGCATGTGAAATACACATTCAAGCAAATCAATTCTCCTAAAGGTTTCATATTTAAATGTAAAATCGAAAAGACACGTAAGCATCCAATCATCATCTACGAATTAAATATGTAACCAAAATTTGAAACTAACTTTTTAATGTGTACACTAATATATTTTAGACTATAATCACACATATTTGCATGTCTAATAATCAAACAGCATATGACAATGTGAAATAGAATGATAATCCACTTATTCAAAAAAAAAAAGGATAAACTCAAAAATCACATTAAAGCATAATCAAGGATGGTCATCACATAGTTTGTAATGAATAAAAAACAAAATTCAATACTAAACTATGATTATGTTGTGAAGTTTTACACATTTAAGTCCTATATTTATCGTATACACCCATAATGGTTCATTATCCCCAATTTCGATACAAGTTTCATTCAATTCATTTTTCTAGTATTCTAGTAAGGAACGATACAAAACATCGTATGCTTTCCTCTCTGTAACTTGAATGACACTTTTATTAACCTCTTCAAATTTCATGACAAAGGATCTGAGGAAGTCCAATAAAGAGTCAAGATGATCCATCTTCAAAAACATAAACTCTTTTAGATCTTATTCTATTTTCCTTCGAATGACCCTTTGATTCCTTAACAAATTATGTGTCGCCCTTGGAACACCAATCCATATGTTTTCTCTCCCCCGAAAACTTGTCCTACGATGACGTGCTCTTCTACATTGTCCTTTTGCTCTTCGAGAACTCCCACTTGGAATAACTCGAATTTGTTCCTGTTCAGCCATATCTGAAATAGGAACAAGGAAACAATAAGAATGACTGAGCCATTCAATGTGACAACATATGTCACTTTCATTTGTAGAAGACACAAAAAAAAACTATTTAAGGAACGTAAAGACTAAACGAATAAACAAGACCAATAAAATCCTAAAAAGAACACATATTCTTTTTCCAAAAGAATAATCCTAAAAGAACACATATTCTTTTTCCAAAAGAATAATCCTAAAAGAACACAAAACTTTCTCAATTTTATTTTTTTTAAAACGTTTTTTTTTCAGCCCAACTTCAAAAATTCATATCTCACTCATTTTAAATTTATTTTTCTATAATAATATATTTTCGGAAAGCTACAAACGAGTAGATCACGAAAACTTATGTTTCGAACCAAAAAACTGTACACTCAATTTCCAGATCGCTACAAATAGAAGCAGTCTTTCCAGAAAAATAGTAAAAAAAAAAAAAGTCCACTTTCAAAAATTCATATCTCACTCGTTTTATATCCGTTTTTTATTATAATATATTTTCGGAAAGCTACAAACGAGCAAATCATGATAAAATAAGATTCGGCCAAAATTATTATACAACCAATTTTTAGACTGCTACAAACAGAAGCAGTTTTTCAAGAGTAATTATAGAATTTCTTTCTTTGTAGAACAAGGAATCCTATCTATAATATGAGTCAAAACCAAATAGGATTTTGAATCCTATTTACCATATAATTAATCCACATTCAAATAGTCTTAAAAAAAAACTTAACATATTCCAATTATTTATCTATTCACTGATTTTTAAGAAAAAAATTACAATTTATTTCTTATCAATAATATAGTGAATGTATATGGAAGTAGCGAATTATGAGATAATTAACGATGGCTCTGATACCAATGTAAGATTTATAGCTCAAAAGAACAACAAGATGTGTACCTTGTAACTTGTAGCGGAAGTCGTTGATTTTGCAACTTTGACAGGATTGCACTCAAGTCCCTCTTTGAATCAGTAGGAATCAAAGTTTGATTCACAAACTAAATGTCCTTTGTTGAATGTCTTTGATCTAAGAGTGATATTACTTACTGTTTTTGTTTTTGTTCTTTTTGTCTTCTCTTTTCACGTTTTCACGTTCACCCTAATGTGACTCCCACTAGGAGTCTTTTAAGGGGAGGTTAACTGTTCTCCCTTATCCTTTTATAAGGATTATCCAATTAATTAATTAATCAATTAATTAAATTGGATAAGGCAAAACAGATTGGGTCGGGTGGATCCACATGGGCAACCCATGACCCAAAACTTACACCTTATTCCAAGGACATGTACATAGATCATTATTGGACTATTCCAAAGCAAGTTTGACCGTATAATTCTAACCACCATGAAGATCTAATAGTGTGTTAACTTGACGAGAAAAAGGAATATCGTGGGGAGTTGAATTAACTGAAAGAAATTGAGGAATATATAGCATTAGCAACTTTATACTTTGGGATAAGACTTATTAGCATATTATCGCTCAAGTCTAACATTGTCAAGTTTAGATTCACCAATCCTTGTGGAATCAAAACAGTGAGTTGATTTTCATTTAAACTAAGATCCAAATCACAAATTGTATCAAGAAGTTTTCCACTAAAATCATTGTCTTGGAGCCAATACAACATAAGCTGATGCATAGTACACTACAAAAAACATGGGTTTTAGCAAGACATAAAACCGTGGTTAAATAGTCACAAAACCGTGGCTAACACGACTTTGCCACAGTCATTTAGCCACAGTTGATGGTCAGAAAATTAGCCACGATTTAGGCGACTATGGTAACATTTTGTTAGCCATGGTTTGATGTGAAAGTAGCCACGGTTGATCGTGGTGAAATATCACCACTGAAAATGTTCATAATATATATTTACCATAGCTGAACCGTGGCTAAATACACATTTTTAATTAAAAAAATTACAATTATTTCCCAGCAATACCCTGCAACCAATGCATTATTTGATATGCATCCACTAATACACAAATCCTATGCTCAAGATGGTCTTTTTTATTAACTGGCCACATATCAATTCAACGAGAATCTAAGGTGCTTATTGAAAGAACTAAATATATATTGGCATCCATAAATATTTGAAGCACCAAGGCATATGGATCTCTTTCAGGGTCTGTTTTCCTTCATTTGCCTTAAGCTCAACAATTCTCCTGAAAGATTCGAAAGCAACGATGCAACAAGTTAGACCTCACATCAGTGATAAACCCCAAACATACAATGCATGTTAGATTCCTTATTTATGCCAACAATTAGATAAACTAATTTAAATATATAGTTTTTTTCCAAGGGAAACTCTTTATTAACTGAATATGATGTTTCATTTGTCATATCCAAGTGGATACATGGATTACAAAGAACATGGGATTACATAGGTCAATCAATGTTGAGGTGCCTCCTAATTGAAAAAATCAGCTGCAGCAGGATGTAGACACACATTTACACAGTTGAATAATTGCACATTAAAGGCATAAAATATGTAGGCTATCATATACTATGAAAACATATGTCAAACGGATAAAGAAATATCAACAAGAACCCAACACATACTCAACAAATTCCATAGAGAAATCCAAGATCAACAGTTTCACAGATGTCAAGAGGTAGTATCATATATACATTTAGAATAAAGGAGAAAAAAAATATGAGTAGGCATACATCTTTTTTTATATATATATATAAGATAGGCATACATCAATTTTTCTCAATTTGGAAGGAGAGGACACTTTCTGTTCTCATTAGTCCTATCAAATGAGTGGAAGATATTGGTAAAACCATTCCGGAGGGCTGAAATTTTAGTTATATTTGTTGTTATCAAAGGTTAAAAGCACCAAAAGAATATTTGTCTTGTGAAATGCTAAACAATATGCAACACAATTGATAAGCATTGTACCTTGAAGAAATCATACACATGATACTTGAACACCGAATGGTATGATGAGTAACTGTAACATCTCGCAATTTGAAATATCTAGGAAGAAGCTTAGAAGTCGAAATAGTTAATTTTTGGAAAGAATTTAAAATATGGAAATTTGGTAAGTGTGTTAAAGTGAGTTTTTGTTCAATTTCAAACGGCCATAACTCCTAGCTCAGGATGAGTTAGGTGTGTTTCCAACTATGGTTAGAAATCTCTTGGCATGATCTTTCCAACGCCATCGATTTTGCACGATTTCCAAGATCGTATGAGTGAGTTATGACATTTGGAAGTTGAACTGTTGGAATGAGGAAATGTCCAATTCAAATTTTGAAAGGGTAGTTTGGTCATTTATTTAACCTTTTATTTTAATTCATTTTTGGTAATTAATTAGGGGTCTAAGCTGAATTAGATGAGTTTAGACTTTTACCAAAAGAATTAGGGTTTTGAGAGAAGAGAAAAGAAGAGGAGAAAGGAGAAGAGGAAGCAAGAACATTCAAGATCATCGAAGTTTGGCTTGTGGAATTCGTCGAGGGTGATCCCTACATGGTATGTGAGGTCACATAGCGTTGGGTTACTTCGCCCACGCGCCAATCATGATTCAGCGAAATATGTTTGATTTGAAAGTAATTCCTTGAGTTTTTGATGATATTCGTTTGAATTCTTGTGGGTTGTGTTGTTGAAATAGCTAGAGATTTATTCACGTTTTAGTAGTGCTTTTCGAGTAGAATCTGATGTATATTGAGGATTTAATTGATTCTAAGTTTTGAGTAAAAGAACCTATGGAGTTTAGAGGGTTTAGAGCTGAAAAACGAAGAAAAATTTTCATCGAACAAGATTTGATAGTGGTGGCGCATCGCACACCTGGTCTTAGATTTTGAAAATTTCTGCTTCGCGTTGCGGAGCTGACACAGAGTGTTCTGCCTCAAAATCCATTTTCAAAACCAAAATTTAAATGCTTCTCCGCGTCGCGGACCCATCTTCAAATATTGATTTTCAGTCTTTTCTCATGTTTAGCTATTTAAATCATTCCTAAACAACATGAGATCTTTCCAATCACAAATCTTAATCTTTCAATCCATAATTCAATTCAAGGATCAGTTTAAGGTCAAGTCAAGAGCAGTTAAGATCAAAGTCAAGAGTTAAGTCAAGATAAGTTCTTGAAGTTTTTCAAAAGTCTTTCACAAATGTTTTTAACTTCGTTTTAAGACTGAAAGTTTCAAGTTAAGCAAAGAGTAAAGAGTTGAGTTTATTTCTCAAAAGTTATTAGGGAACTAACTATTCCCAAAGAAGTTTTTAAATTTTTCCCATTCAAATAAGAACAGAAACTGAGATTTTCAAAGAGCCTTCGGGATAGTTTTCAGAAAAGAGAAATAGGTTTCTAAATGAAGCAAGCAGGGAAACTGAGATTTCCAAGATAGCCTTTAAGCTAAGTTTTTGAGCACTAATCTCAAACCACAGAAGAATTTAAAAAAACAAAAAAACATATGAACTAAGTATATTTTTAGGAGTAGTATTGAGCACTGATATGGGGATGCGAGTTCATATTAACTCAAATATCCATAAACCATATAGCCATCATGGGTAGAAAAGAGTCATACTTTTTAGGTGAATCATTTTCGCATAGACTAGTGGATTCACTTAGGGGTCGTTTGGTAGAGTGTATTAGGAAAAATAACGCATGCATTAGCATTGTGTATTACTAGTACCTTGTTTGGTACTCTTTTCCAACCTATGTATAACTAATGCTTGCATTAGTTATGCACTCTATTGTGTATTAAGGTGTGTATTGCTAATACCATGGATTTTTAGGTATTAGCAATGCAATGGTTTTAATGCATGCATTAGATTAACTAATGACAAAACTACCCTCTAATAATAATTATTATTATTATTATAATAATTATACCATTTTCATGTCAGATCGTTCAGTCAGACTGTTAGGAACCTTTATTGACGGAGTTTATCTAGCAACAATGTATGAAAGTCCCTACTATTCGGGTCTGCCCAGGTCCGCCCTTCACATGGGTAATTCAACGGATTTATTCGGCGACCTTTCATACCTTGGCCTGATAAACTATGTCTGACCTTAGTCTCAATTGATTAATCTGTCATTATAATAGACACAACGCCATTTCCTATAGTAATCTTAGTATGCTACAGTTCAACACAAATAGTTTAGCCCATCATTGGGCTTATGAACATAAAGAAATATATACTGAAGAAATATATGAGAATGAAATAGTACCTTTAGACCAAAATCTTCAAGCCGAATTTTTATTCCAATAAGAAATATTACAAAAAGAGTAGTGATAGAAAGTTTAAAGAGAGAGAGAGGGGGTTTTCTAAAACCTGCCTCTATACTAATACAATCTTCCTCTTATATAGAGATTTCAAACCAAAATCGAATAAAATAGTGGCCCACAACTTTTTACATTGGCCAATAGACAAGAGATAAGACCGACAAACCCTTATGGCCTTCATATGGTCTTATTTTTATTTTATATGGCCGACAATGCTTTCAGCTATTATCTTTATAAAAGTAGCTTTAATATTTTGGCCTCTTATGACAGGTAGCCAAACCTCATGCTTGCTGCAACTTTATACTTTTTCTTTACCTTTGCCAGTTGTGCTTGTACTAGAAGATTCTTTTATTTGTTGTTGATAACGTTTGAGAATAGTTTCAATGTCTATCTCTTCTTCATCAATGTCTTGTCCTTCCCAGCAATACATGTATCATCTTCTTCATTAGTATTACTGGCGGACGCCATAGAAGTATCATCTTTTATATCAATGTCAAGATTTTTTATTAAATCTTTCTTTACTTCTTCCATATATATGGTTATATCTTCTGACTTAGAAATAAGTCATTTCTTCATTTGAAGATTTCTCGTAATCCTTTTAAATGGACTAGAATCTTCTGTGACTTGGGGTTCCATGGTAGCAGTATCATAATACTTACTAATCTTTACATTTATCAAATCAATAATCTCTTGGCCATATATCTTGCCCTCAGGATTTTTCTGAAGTAATTTACTCCAGAACTTAGTATAAAAAGTCCTTTGTAAACAATGGAATCCCTCTGAAGTATTATTAATTTCAATTGACCGTTTCATAATCCACGGAATAGAAAGTTCTATAAAGAAATACATTAGAGATATTCCTTCAAAGAATATATTATTTTCCTGTAACCTTGTCAATTTTGGGGATATGTCTACCCATTCTAAATATAATTGCTTGTATGATTCTGGTAGAATTTTATAATAATAATAATTATTATAATTATAATAGTAATAATAATAATTATTATTATTATTATTGTAAAAGAATGTGGGGGTATTTTTGTAAACAAATATTTTTTTAATAGTCTTTATACAAGGCTTGCTATTTCCAATACATCAAACCAAACAATGTATAAGAAATAATGCAAGCATTATTAATGCTTGCATTACTAATGCATGCATTACTAATACATCATATTCAGCATTATTCTTATACACTCTACCAAACGACCCCTTAGTGAGTTGGCTTCCTAAATCACGGCAAGGTATACGATAGGCCTCGTCAGCGTGAGGTAAAGGGATGTATCATCACTATAGTTCTTAAATGATGATTGCCGGTTAGAGAAACTCCCACAGCCATAGTTGCATGGTTCCTCAAGGAGTTCTGCTTAGTGTGAATGGAGGTATGGGACTTCATTCATGCATTTCACAAGTAGCCTTTGAGAGGGAGCATGGTTTTTTTTAATGATATTATGATTATCAATTCACAACATGTTTTCAACAGCTTTTCTTTATATTACACTTGTTTTAAACTGCTTTTTAATGAAATGAGTTTAGTTAAGTATTCAGGAGTTGAGAAGAGTTAAGGTAAGTGTTTCTTTCATAATCTCTTTCAAGTCTATGTTGTTTTAGCATTCCAACTCGCATACTCGTACATTCAATGTACTGATGCCAGTTGGCCTGCATCGTATTATGATATAGACACAGGTAGCTAAGATCGGCATTCTGGAGCACCGTTGATCTAGTGAATAGTTCAGAGTCAATTGGTGCGCCTCCTTGCACTTCGAAGGATCCATTTTCGTTTCAGTTCTAGTTTAGCTCATTAGGATGTTATGGGGTCTGTCCCAACATCCATCTCAGTTGTTTTAGAGGCTTCATAGATAGTCAGTCAGTTAGTAGTTCAGTTGTCTTTATATTACCGTTTTCATATGTTAAGACTTGATTTGCAATTTTGGCAAGTTGAATGTTGACTATTAAACATTCTAAGTTATTTCATTAGTTAAGTTGAGTATTGTGCTATTGATTTTTATAAATATGGATATGTCTTCCGATGAGTTAAGTAAGGCAGGCCAAGGGTTCTCTTGGGGTCATCAAAGGTCTTCGAGTGTCAGCCACGTCCATGGTGTAGGCTCGGGGGGTGACAAACTTGTTATCGGAGCACAGAGTTCAAGAGTCCTAGGGATTCTATGAAGCCGTGTCTTTAGAGTCCTAGTTATTGCTGTGAAGCGTGCCACATCTATAATTAGGAGGCTGCAATATTTAGGAACTATCTCACTTCTTTCACACTTATTTCGTGCGCTAGAATTTGATCTCTAAAAAGTTTCCCTCTAATTCATGCTTGCGCGTGTTTTTAGATAATCATGCCTCCATGAAGAGCAGTCAGAGGTTGTTCAGCTAGGAGAAATGTTGAGGAGCAAGAGTTACCTTATGCACCTGAAGTGCAATCTCAAGGGGAAGTTAACCATGTTGAATTCTGTGAAGCTATCCGGATGTTAAGTCAAGTTGCGACTCATCAAGTTGGACAGAGAAGTAATCGACAGGAAGTGGCTGATACTTCAAAGATCCTTGAGTTTGTAGGGATGAATCTACCAAGCTTTGCAGGTTCAAGTGTCACAGAGGATCCAGAGAACGTTGTTAAAGTACTTCAAATTTTTTTTGATATATTGCATGTTGTTGATGCTGAGAGGGTGGAACTAGCTGCATACTAACTGAAGGGTATCGCTAGAGTCTGGTTTGACCAATGGAAAAAGAATAGGGCTGAGGACCCACCAATAGTGAGTTGGGATGTGTTTGAGAGTGCTCTCATGGGGCATTTTTTTCCCTATCGGTTGCGAGAGGAAAATATAAGAGAGTTTCTCACCCTTAATCCGGAGTCTATGAGTGTTCATGAGTACAGTCTGAAGTTCACACAACTTTCCCGCTGTGCTCCGAAGATGGTTGCAGACATGAGGAGCAGAATGAGTTTATTTGTTGCTGGGTTATCACGTCAGTCAAGCAAGAAAGGCAAGGCAACTATGCTGATAGGGGATATTGACCTAGCAAGGCTTATGATCCATGTGCAACAAGTTGAGAAGGATAAGCTGAAGAATAGAGAAGAGTTTAAGAATAAGAGAGCTAAGACATCAGGGAGCGAGTTCGGGCAGAAAAAGAGTAATGTCAATCGGTTGTCTTTCCAACAAAAGCAAAAGGGACCTGCTACATCATATGTGAGTGCACCTGCACCTAGGAACAAAGGTGAGTACAATAGTCGGAATTCCCAGATTTTCAGAGCTAAACCTGTCTATTCTCAAGAAAGTATGGCACAAAGGGGTAGTAACCCTCCTGCATGTGTTAAGCGTGGTAGGAACCACTCAGGTATTTGTCATGAGGGATCCACTGGCTGTTTCAAGTGTGGTTAGAGTGAGCATTTCATGCGAGAGTGTCCGATGAACATGCAAGAAAATGGTAAAGGGGGCAATAGAGCCCAGTCTTCTTTAGTTGCTCCACCAGACATGATTACACCTATAGGGGTAATTCTGGTACTGGCAGAGGAACAAACCACTTATTTACTATCAACAGTCGCCAAGAGTAAGAGGATTCACCAGATGTTATAAATGGTTTGATTCAAGTCTCTGACTTTATTGTTTATGCCTTGCTAGATCTAGGAGCGAGTTTATCTTTTGTAACTCCATATGTTGCTACGAACTTGATGTCATTTTTGGTATGGACTGGCTTCATACCTGTTATGCCTGAGTTGATTGTAGAACTCGAGTAGTCAAGTTTTAGTTTCCAAATGAGCCAGTCTTAGAGTGGAAAAATAGTTCATCAGTGCCTAAGGGTCGTTTCATTTCGTACCTTAAGGCAAGGAAGTTAGTTTCTAAGAGGTGTATCTATCACTTAGTCCGAGTTAATGACTCAAGTGTTGAGGTACCTCATATTCAGTCAGTTCCAATAATAAAAGAGTTTTCAGGAGTCTTTCCTCATAACCTACCCGGAGTCCCTCCTGAGAGAGATAGACCTCGGCATAGACATCATTCAGATACTTGTCCTATCTCTATTCTGCCATATAGAATGGCACCAGCAGAGTTAAAAGAGTTGAAACAACAATTGAAGGATTTGTTAGATAAGGCTTCATTCAACCAACTGTCTCACCTTGGGGCTCTCCGGTCTTATTTGTGAGAAAGAAAGATGGTTCCCTTAGGATGTGCATAAACTTGCATGATTAGGAGTTCGATTAATGGATTCCACAGAAGGAGGAATAGTGGTGATGAATGAGGTTGAATCATCATTAGTGTCAGAACTAAAAGATGAGCAAGACCAAGACCCTATCTTGCTTGAATTGAAGGCAAATGTTCATAAGCATAAAGTATTAGCTTTTGAACAAAGGGGAGATAATGAGTTGAGGCATCACGGTAGGTTGTGTGTTCCAATGGTGGATGGAACCCAAGAGAGGATCATGGATGAAGTTCATAGCTCTAGATATTCTATTCATCCGGGCTCCACCAAGATGTATTGTGACTTGAGAGAAGTCCATTGGTGGAATAATATGAAGAAGAGATATACACATCTCTTTGAACCTAGAGAAGGTCTAGATTTAGGTACTAACACTTTCTTAGTATGTATTTACAAGTTGGCATGCGTCTTACATTTGCTTGTGGGTGTTTGGACTGAATGTTGCATGCTACACTCTTAGCCTAGTAAAAGAAATCTCATTCGAGGACGAATGTTCCCAAGGGAGAGATATTGTAACATCTCGCAATTTGAAATATCTAGGAAGAAGCTTAGAATTCAAAATAGTTAATTTTTGGAAAGAATTTAAAAATCTGGAAATTTGGTGTGTTAAAGTGAGTTTTTGTTCAACTTCAAACAACCATAAATCATAGCTCAAGATGAGTTAGGTGTGTTTCCAGATATGGTTAGAAATCTCTTGGCATGATCTTTCCAACGCCACCGAGTTTGTGCGATTCCGATATTGTATGAGTGAGTTAGGCTCTTTGGAAGTTGGACTGTTGGAATGAGGAAATGTCCAATCCGGATTTTGAAATGGTAGTTTGGTCTTTTCCTTAACCTTTTATTTTAATTCATTTTTGGTAATTAATTAGGGGGTCTAAGCTGAATTAGATCAGTTTACACTTTTACCAAAAGAGTAAGGGTTTTAAGAGAAGAGAAAAGAAGAGGAGAAAGCAGAAGAGGAAGCAAGAACGTTCAAGATCATCGAAGTTTGGCTTGTGGAATTCATCGGGGGTGATCCCAACAAGGTATGTGAGGGTGAGGTCACATCGGGTTGGGTTACTTCGCCCACGCGCCAATCATGATTCAGCAAAATATGTTTGATTTGAAAGTAAATTCCTTGAGTTCTTGATGATATTCGTTTGAATTCTTGTGGGTTGTGTTGTTGAAATAGCTGGAGATTTATTCACGTTTTAGTAGTGCTTTTCAAGTAGAATCTGATGTATATTGAGGGTTTAATCGATTCAAAGTGTTGAGTAATAGAACCTATGGAGTTTAGAGGGTTTAGAGCTGAAAAACGAAGAAGAATTTTCGTCGAACAAGATTTGATAGTGGTCGCGCGTCGTGCACCAGGTCCCAGATTTTGGAAATTTCTGCTTCACGTCGCGGAGTTGACATGGAGTGTTCTGCCTCAAAAGCCTTATTTGAAAAGAAAATTTAAATGCTTCTCCGCGTCGCGGACCCACCTTCAAATATTGATTGTTGGTCTTTTCTCATGTTTAGCTATTTAAAATCACTCCTAAACAACATGAGATCCTTCAATCACAAATCTTAATCCTTGAATCCATAATTCAATTCAAGGATCAGTTAAGGGTCAAGTCAAAAGCAGTTAAGATCAAAGTCAAGAGAAGTCACGAGTTAAATTAAGATAAATTCTTAAAAATTTTCAAAAGTCTTTCACAAATGTTTTTAACTTTGTTTTAAAATTGAAAGTTTCAAGTTAAGCAAAGAGTAAAGAGTTGAGTTTATTTCTCAAAAGCTATTAGGGAACTAAGTAATCCCAAAGAAGTTTTTAAATGTTTTCACATTTAAATAAGAATAGAAACTGAGATTTTCAAAGAGCCTTCAGGCTAGTTTTCAGAAAAGAGAAATAACTTTCTAAATGAAGCAAGCAAGGAAACTGAGATTTCCAAGATAGCCTTTGAGCTATGTTTTTTAGCACTAATCTCAAACCACAGAAGAAGTTGTTGTTTTTCTTAAAAAAAACATATGAACTATGTATATTTTTGGGAGTACTGTTGAGCACTGATCTTAGGCATATTTATATGCCCAAGTTGTCAATAATTACCCAGAAAGTGCTTGAATTGAGGAACGATCTTGAGTATATTAGCTTGATTTTTGTTATACTTGTGATGATCGTGCACTTACACACATGATTAATTGTTGTAGGAACTTTTAAGTAGCTTGGAGTCGAATGGAAGAAAAGAGATGCGAAGGCGTGCGAAGAATGGACCAACTGTGGAAGCACCTGGGCATGGCGTACTGAGAGGTGCGATGCACCAGGCTTGAAAGTTCTGAAGCGCCTTCTTGGCGCTCTACTAGGCGTGATACGCCAGGCTTGAAAGTTCTGAAGCGCCTTCCTGGCGCCCTGCTAGGCACGACGCGCCAACCATTGAAGTTCTAAAGCGCCTTCCTGGCGCGATGCCCCACACGATGCCAACTTTTTGAGCAAAAATACGACTAAATAGGACTCCTTGTTAGTTAGTATTGGGTCTTAGTATGAAGAATAGACTAAGTGTGGAAGCACATGAGCATGGCGTACTGAGAGGCGCAACGCGCCAGGCTTGAAAGTTCTGAAGCGCCTTCCTGGTGCTTTGCTAGGCGCGACACACCAACTATTGAAGTTCTGAAGCGCCTTCCTGGCATGATGCTCGGCGCGACACCCCACCCTGATGCTGACTTTTCTAGCAAAAATACAACAAAATAGGCCTCTTTGTTGGTTAAGGATTAGGTCATAGTTTTTCTAATTATTATACATAGATCCCTAGGGTTCATTAATGTGGGGGTTCGACTTTTATTTGGTGTGCAATAGCAAGATTCGTCATTGTAATAGGTTTTGATCTTCTAACTCTTCTATTTTCCGAAAATTGCATGAACAATTGTATTTTGTGGTTTTCAAATAGCATGAGTGTCTAAATGCCCTTGTTCTGGGGCTGTAGCTATGAATGGATTGTTGATTATTAAAGGCGTTATGAATTAATTCTTGGTTGTCATTATAAGTTATTTCTATATTCTTGTTTTAGTATTTCTTGACTGGATATCTAGAGATAAATCTATTGTTTAACCTTAAAATTGGGAGAGGAGAGGTTAGATAGACCAGAGAATATAGAGATCTCGATCAACCTATTTGATTGAGGTGATTTGTGTTTAGGAGTGACGCCCGGACGAACAACTTGCTTGGTTATGAAATAGGATGAAACATAAATGCTCATCAGTTAGTCTATTTATCCCCGCTCAATGATGTAGTTAGATAGTTAACTGGAGTAGGCGACTAGAGGTGTGTAGGCCGACTCATACAATTAACCCTATAAACCAGTAACTTGACAACTGGAATTTGTTCTTAGCCAATAATATGATACATGATATTCAGTATATGTTGCAGCCTTGGAATTGTCTTTTACTTGCTTGAAACATAGTTTTAAAGTCATTCACATTTAGTTACGTTTATTTAGTTCTTAATTAGTAGTAGTTAACAATCAATCATCAACTCTTAAAAAGGTTATTTTTACTTTTATTTGTAGAATTAAGTGTTAAATATGAATTGATAATAAGTGCCTTGGGAACGATAACTTGCTTCTTAAAGAATCTATATTACTTGTGCGACCATGTACACTTGCGTGTATATTTGGGAGCAACAAGTTTTTGGCGCCGCTGGCAGGGACTTAGAAATTGATGTATATTCAATCTTCTTAAGTCTAAACTTAATACATTCAAGTATTAATTACTTGATCTTAGATTGTGTATTGCAGGCACTTGATTTTCAGGTTTGGCTCGGAAAGGAGATTTTGTCGAACCATACAACGAACCTGAAAGAGTTCTATGACAGCGCAGAAAAATGAATCAAGGATGAGGAGAATTGGGGTTAGGTCTTCTAGAAAACATTGATGATGATAATCAAGACAACTTGAATAACCCGAAAAACGTGAATAACCAAAGGAACCCAAATAACCAAGGAGTACCGTCTGTCATACCCGCTAGACCAGTCCGTGGTAGTCCCACTCACAGCCAATTTGGCATCTAGCATTAGGAAACCTTCACCGAGGGGTAGATTTGAACTAAAGCAAGCATGGTACAGATCTTCCATTCTAATGGGCAATTCACTGGCCTCCCCTGTGAGGATCCTCAAGTCCATCTTAGGACTTTGATAGACATTAGCAATACATACATCCCAATTGGAGTCTCATCAAACTATGTAAGTTTGACTTTGTTCCCGCACTCATTGTTAGGAGCTGCAAGGCGTTGGTTAGATTCTGAGCCACCAAACTACATCACTACTTGGAATGATTTAGCAAAGAAGTTCTTGAGTCAATTTTTTCCATTTAAGAAAACCGCTAAGCTGAGGGGTGAGATAATAAACTTTGTTCAAAAGCAAGGGGAGGACATGTACCAAGCACGGGCGTGTTTCAAACAAATGTTGAATGCTTGCCCACACCATATGCAAACCAATGAGGTACTTGCTCACACTTTCTTTGAGGCTTTAGACTATAATGCTCGTGCTCTTCTTAATAGTGCAACAGGTGGACAGGCCCTATCCATAACAAGTGAAGAGTTCTTCGCCTTACTCGATAAACTTACTGAAGGGAATCAAGGTTATAAGGGGGAAATTTCTAGAACCCCAACCCAAAAGGCTACAGGGATCTTAGATGTAGACCAAGCTACTGCCATAAATGCCAAATTAGATGCAATGCAACATAACATTACCTTACAATTTAAACAAATGGTACTAAATCAAGCACCGGTAAACGTGGTACAATAGGTAGAAAATTGGTGTGAGGCATGTGGTAGTGGAACTCATGAAACCGAGCAATGTGAGGTAAACCCGAATTCTGTAAACTATGTGGGTAATGCATAAAGGGGTGGAGCGCAACAAAATTATGGTAACACTTACAACTCTAGTTGGAAGAACCATCATAACCTCTCATGGGGTGGGAACCAAAACCAAAATCAGGCACAAGGGGTTAGCCAATACCGTTCTCAAAGGGTTGGGCAATAATACTACAATCCAACCAAGGCTCAAATCCTAGTGCACCAAAAGTGGGGATGACCAATAAAGAGCTACTCCAAAAGCTCATGACTGAAATAGGGACCAAATTAATTTCTATGATAGATAAGTAGGATGAAAACATTAGAAACATCCATATGTCCCTAATGAGTTTAGAGAAACAAGTTGCTCAAGTGGCTAATTCTTTGAACTTGCGTCCCCAAGGTGGGTTGCCTGGTGATATTGATTCCAACCCAAAGCAATTGCATGTGGTAAGTACTAGAAGTGGTTTGTAATTAGAGGAACTAGCTCCAAAGAAGAGAGACACTGAGGTAAGTAACAAAGAAACGAGGTGGAAGAGGTATTAAAAAGCTCCACTATTGAGGTACCCATTCCTCAAAAGAAATTACCACCTCCATTTCCACAAAGGCTAAAAAAGTAGAATAAAGATGAATGTTTTGATAAGTTTCTCTCTCTCCTTAAACAGGTTCACATTAAACTACCACTTGTTGACATTTTGCAGGGTAACCCAAAGTATGCTAAATACGTGAAGGACATTATGGCTAACAAGAGGAGGCTCACAGAATATGAAACTATAGCACTTACTGAGGAGTGTAGCTCAAGGATCCAAACTAGACTGCCTAAAAAGTTAAAAGATTCGGGTAGTTTTACTGTGCAGATTACAATTGGGCAAAGTGTTCATGCCCGGGGATTGTGTGATTTGGGGGCAAGTATAAATTTGATGCCTTTATCTTTGTATCTAAATCTTGGGTTGGGTAGCCCAAAACGAACCACTGTTATTCTCGACCTTGCTGATAGATCCATTGCTAAGCCAGAGGGGGTGGTAGAAGATGTGTTAGTGCAAGCAGGTTCATTGATTTTTTTGGTAGATTTTGTGGTCTTAGACTTTGAACTAAATCCTAATGTTCCATTCATTTTGAGACGTCCTTTCTTAGCCACAGGTAGGGCATTGATTGATGTAGCAGCTGGTCATTTAACCATGAGGGCACATGATAAGGTTAAGGTATTTGATGTTTACCGCGCTCTAAAATTGTCTTTTATTTATGAAGAGTTGTCTGCTATTACTGTGGTTGACCACATAGTAGAGTCATAGTTAGTTGTGACCGAAGACCCATTAGAAAGAGTGTTAATAGGTCATAAGAGAGATGAAGACACTGAGGCTCAAGAGATAGAAACATGTCTAAATCTGGCACTTGTGGAGCCTCACAAGCAGAGAGTGGAACCATTAGAGCATGATTTAGGGACACCACCCAAACCCTCCATCGAGAAAGCCCCAAAGCTGGAACTGAAAACATTGACAGCTCACCTCAGGTATGTATTTTTGGGTACTAATGAAACTTTTCCTGTTATACTTTCTACAGAGTTGTCTGAAATACAGGTTGGAGCGGCATTGAGGATCCTAAAGCAGAGAAAGAAAACTATTGGATGGTAGATGGATGACATTCATGGGATTAGTCCAGCGTTATGTATGCACAGAATCTACATGGAAGAGGATCACAAACTAAGTGCACAACATCAATGTCGACAAAATCCTTTGATGAAAGAAGTGGTGAGAAAGGAAGTAATAAAGTGGCTAGATGCTGGAATTGTTTACCTGATCTCTGGTAGTAAATCGGTAAGTCCAGTGTAATGTGTTCCTAAGAAGGGAGGTATGTCTGTGGTAAGGAACGAAAATAATGAGTTGATTCCTACTAGAACAGTGACCGGGTGGAGAATTGTATGGATTACCGAAAACTAAATAATGCTACCCGAAAAGATCACTACCCCGTTCCCTTTATTGATCAAATGCTTGACCGACTAGTCGGGCAGGAGTACTATTGTTTCTTAGATGGGTATTTCGGTTACAACCAGATCTTGATTCTCGAGGATCAGGAAAAGACCACGTTCACTTGTCCTTATGGTACCTTGCTTTCAAACGTATGCCATTCGGACTTTGCAATGCACCGGTGACTTTCCAAAGGTATATGATGGCCATTTTTCATGATATGATTTTGTAGAGGTGTTCATAGATGATTTCTCCATCTTTGGGAAGCCTTTTGAGGTATGTCTCCGGAATCTTGATAAAGTACTTGCTAGATGTGAGGACACTTAGTTCTAAATTGGGAAAAGTGTCATTTTTTTGTTAAAGAGGGGATAGTTCTAGGAAACAAGGTGTCTAAGTCTGGTTTAGAGGTTGATAAGGCCAAGGTAGAAGTTATTGAAAAACCGCCCCCTTCCATTTCTGTAAAAGAGGTGCGTAGTTTTCTTGGTCATGCAGGATTTTATAGGCGATTCATCAAGGATTTTTCCAAGATTGCAAGACCTATGTGCAATCTCTTGGAGAAGGAGGTGAAGTTTGACTTTGATGAGATGTACTTAAAAGCTTTTGAGATGTTGAAGAGGAACTTAATTGAAGCTCCCATCTTAATTGCTCCTGATTAGGAATTACATTTGAACTCATGTGTGATGTAAGCGACGTAGCAGTGGGTGCAGTGTTGGGACAATGAAAGAATAAAGTGTTCCACTCGATCTATTATGCAAGCAAGACCCTTGACTCTACACAAGCTAATTACATAGTGACTGAGAAGAAGATGTTGGTTCTAGTGTTCGCCTTCGACAAGTTCTGATCGTATTTGGTAGGTACTAAAGTGATTGTTTTTACTGATCATGCAACTATTAGGTACTTATTCAACAAGAAGGATGCTAAACCACAGTTGATTCGATGGATATTGCTTCTCCAAGAATTTGACCTTAAGATCAAAGATAGGAAAGGTACTGAGAATCAAATAGCAGATCACTTATCTAGGTTGTAGAATTTTTCACATATGAATAAAGGTGAGCAAATACGGGAAGAGTTTCTGGATGAACAATTGATGGAATTAGATATCTCTCAAGTGCCATGGTATGCAGACATTGTAAATTTGATAGTAAGTGGCGATTATCCTCCGGGTGCAACCACCCAACAAAAGAAAAAACTCAATCATGATACCAAGTTCTACATTTGGGATGAACCATTCTTGTTCAAGTAAGGTGTAGACCGGGTAGTGAGAAGGTGCATTCCGGAATTTGAGGTTCACAAAGTGCTTGAGAGTTTTCATGCTAGCCTATATGGAGGTCACCATGGAGGAGAGCGCACTGCTCATAGCGTACTACAATCTGGTTTCTTTTGTCCCTCGTTATTTAAAGATTCTATTGCTTTTGTGAAGGGTTGTGATAAATGCCAAAGGTTGGGTACTATTTCAAGAAGATATGAGATGCCGCTCAATAACATTTTGGAGGTGGAAATCTTTGATGTGTGGGGCATAAACTTCATGGGTCCCTTCCCACCATCTAGTGGAAACCAATACATTCTTATTGTTGTGCATTATGTTAGTAAATGGGTAGAGGCTGTATCTCTTCCTTCCAATGATTGAAGGGTGGTGATAAAGTTCATCAAGAAGCACATCTTCGCTCGCTTTGGCACTCCAAGGGTAATTATAAGTGATGGAGGTAAGCATTTCATTAACCATCTTGTTAAGAATCTTCTTGCTAAGTATGGTATTCGCCATAAGGTTGCTACAACTTACCATCCTCAAACGAATGGCTAAGTGGAGGTTTCGAATAGAGAGGTGAAGCAAATTTTGTAGAAAATAGTGAATGCGCAAAGGAAGGATTGGTCTGAGAAACTAGATGATGAGTTGTGGGCATATAGGACTGTGTATAAGACACCAATAGGGACTTCTCCCTATCACATAGTATTTGGGAAAACATGTCATCTTCCGGCGGAATTAGAACATCAAGCATATTGGGCAATCAAGAAGCTAAACTTAGACCCCGAGCTAGCCGGTAAAAAAAAAGTGAACCAGCTGCATGAACTTGAGGAGTTTAGGCTCCACGCTTATGAGAATGCCAAACTATACAAAGAAAAGACGAAGAGGTGGCATGACAAGCACATTGTAGCTCGTACCTTCAATTCGAGAGATAAAGTGCTACTCTTTAACTCCAAACTAAGATTATTCCTCGAAAAAGTAAGGCCGAAGTAGAGTGTTCCTTTTGAAGTGGTCAGAATGACACAACATGGGGTTGTTGAACTTAAAGGTAAGACTGGTCTTACGTTCTTGGTCAATGGGCAAAGGGTGAAATACTATTTCGGTGAGGATTTGTATCGTGATCAGGAAGCTCTTGAGCTAAATTATGAATGATCCAAGCTACATCGTGTCGCGATGTTAAATCAAGTGCTACATGGGAGGCAACCCATGAACAATATGTAATAGATAGGTAGTTCGTCTTTGAATTCTTGAAATTTTTTGTTTTAGCGTAGTTTCAATTCTTAGAATATAGGTTAGTTATAGCTAAGATAGGATTTTCTTTTATTATTTGTAACTTAGTGTGTAATAAATAAAATAAAATAAAAAAGTTGTAGCCAAGCGCACTAGCAGGCGCGGCACACCTGGCTTTAAAATTCTACATCGAATTTTAGGCGCAGCGTGCCCCCATCGCACCTACGCCCAATTTTTTTGGAAACCGGGTTCAAACTCGACCCACTACCCTTAAAACCCCCAAATCCCAAATTTCTTCCCCATTCTCCTAAAAACCGCCCAACCCCCTAAATGCTCTCCAACTTTTTTCTTCTTCTTCTCACCTTTCATCTCCTTCCTCCATTAAAACTCCCACCAAAGCTCTTCTTCTTCTCCACCACCAACTATAAACTTTTCTACTTCCCCACTTCTCTTGCAATTCTACACCATCATTCCCCACCATTTTTTTTTCCTTTTTCTCTATTCTCCTCACTGGCCAACCCGACCCCCCCTAATTTTTTTTTAAAAAAGTTTCCTTTTCTTTAGTTTTCTTTCTTAACAGGTTACAATGGCACCAAAAGCCAAGAATGTGGCGGGTTCGAAGCGGAGTAGGAAGGGAGTAGCCTCCGAGTCCAGTAATAGGGAACCAAACTAGCCCAAAAATTCAGGAAAAGGCGGTGAAAGAGTATGGGTTTTTGTAGTTTGACTCCCAACGGGAGCCTAAATACATGGGAGATAAGTATGTAGATGAGGTAAGATTGCAAACTCACTTTCCGGCTATATATAGAACTGTTGTGGAGTTAGGGTTAGAATTTATTTTTGCTCATTCGGGTAATTGTAATCTAATGTTGGTACGTGAGTTTTATGCTAATTGGTTCACATAAACACAAATTAAACATGTGTCTATTAAAGGCAAGGATGTGAGATTTTCAGCCCGGGTTCTGAATGAGTTGTTGGCCACCCCAAACTATGACGCCGATGAGTTTAGTAGACTAAAAGAGACCCTTCTGTACAGAGATATTAGGCATACATTGTGTGGGGTTGATTCCACGTCTAGGTCGGGGCGTAGCAAAGACATTGAGAGGCATAACACCCTCTATTTTGCGAATTTCAATTTGGTTGCTAGGGTGTGGTTAAATATTGCTTGTACTGTGTTGCTTCCTACGAAGCATTTGTCTGAAGTTACTAGGGATAGAGTAGTGCTAGTGTACATGCTGATGAAGGGGATGCCCATTAATGTTGGGGCGATCCTGAGGCAGCACAAAATGAAATTCAGGAACAATATGAGGTCGTGGTTTTGCTATGGAGGGTTGATTACCCATTATCTGAGGGCCCAGGGGATAGAGGAAAAGGCTTGCGATTTGACCATTGCTTTTCACTCAGATCTGATGGGTAAGCTAGTCGATGTGACGAGGACTAAGGCACTTGACACATCCCATAGACTGGTTCTGTCTGCCCAGGAGAGGTAAGCCTGTGACGGCAGTGTCATGGCTAGGATGTTTGGGATGGCTGAGTTGCAACTGCGGATAGGTGGTTGTCCAGTTACTAATGTTGAGATAGAAACGATGGTCGAACGTTATCCCTTGTCTGAGAGTGCGGATTTTTTGTGTAAGACTGGTCCTACCTTTTCGAAGCCTTTAGATGATGATGAGGCTACTGCTGATGAGAAAATAGATGATGAGGAGGAGAATGATGTTGTAGAAGGTGAGGTGAATGCCTTAATGGTGTTCGACTGTGGTGACGACGAGGCCTAGAAGCCCCAGGGAGTATTCCTAACCTTATACTTTGTTTTAATTATGCACTGAGGACAATGCTTATTTTTAAAGTGTGGAGTGGGGTAATATTCTCTATTTTACATAGCTGCTTACTGCTTTATCGAGTCTAGTTATTAGTTTTTAGTTAAAGTTTTAAATTTTTTATTTTGGGTTCCTCAGCATTTTTTTCGGTACTTTTACTAAGGATTGTCCCTTTGAATCGAGTAGGACTAGTTTACTGCTTTATTGAGTCTTAGAGTCGTTAGAGAAGTGACAGTTCCCAATGATGGATGGATGACGACCGTCTTAAAGGAAAATTAGTCACATAGAGGAGTAGGATTGAGAAACCAACATTGGTCTTTTGAAACTATGTCCCAATAAGTTAGCCAAACGTCATGGGTAGTCATAAGTGGAAAAGTGCAATAAAGTGTTAACCAGCATGGGTTCTTAGTTTTGACTCAAAAGAAAAATAAATAGGCTTAATTGTGTAATGATACCATAATGCAAGTTGCAGGAGCATGTTAGTTGATATATCTTTATATGTGTCATGATGCTATAAGTGGTGAGAATTGATTTGTTTTGGTTAACTTGATATCTAGAACTTGCCTTGTGTGTGTTGAACTAGTAGCTTGTATGACTTAGGGATTGTGATTGAGGTATTTCTTTGAAATAGCCAATTCTTAACTCTACTTGTATGCCTACCATTGAAATTATCCCTAGTGAAGCCCCATTGAGCCTTTAGCCTTGTTTATTGATAAGCCACATGAGAAGCCGAAATCCATTTGTTGATACCAAGTCTTTTGATCCTATGAAAATCCTTAATGCACTATGTTAAAGAATAAGGGTTGAAAATTGTGGGTTGATATAGCTAAGGGTGAAATGCTACATTGTGTGGAAAAGAAAATTCTATTTTGGCCCTGGTCCTTAGTGACAATGTGCACCTCGACTAAAATTGAGGGTGGCTAATTTAGAACTAAGCCCGAAATATTGGCCCTGATCCTATCAAGGATAATATGTATCTTACTCGGATGTTAAAATCTAGAGTTTGGATGGCTAGTGCAAAGGCAATAAAAAAAATGATGAAAAAGAAATAAAGGGCAAATATGGAGCAACAAAAGGGGTAAATAGTCATAAATTGTGTACTAGGAGGAAAGAAAAGCTAGAAAGGAGATTGTTGGCAAAATAATGACATGTGCATTAGGGAGGTGTAGTCACTAAAATGATTCATGAATATTTCCTCCCTTATCTTAAGCCAACATTACAACCAAATGAAAGTCCTCTTGATTCCTTGAGAAATATGTGTGAAAGTAATAATACACTATTGGCAAGCTTATGGTATGTTGAGAAAAGTAAGAACTTTTTTTGTGAGGGTGAGTTGATTGTTTGAAAAATAGGCCTTGTTGATATTGCAAGTTGTTTGAGTGAAAGGCTTTACTAAACAAGAACAAGTGAGGGCATTCATGGCATGTGTAAAATTATCTAATTGAGGTGTTTGTATGAGTTTGCATTAGCCTGGAAAAGTAATAAAAGGGTCATTCTTTGAGCATGCGTTGTACTTGGTGTAAATGTTGTGAATTGTTGCATCCATTGTGAACTACAAGATCATGACTAAAAATGTTGGGTTGATTTTAAGGTGGGTTGATAAGTCCAAGGGTTGTGAAGAAGAGTTGATAGTCCCGAGATTGTTTGAGGACAAACAAAAGTCTAAGTGTGGGGTGGTGATCTTAGGCATATTTATATGCCTAAATTGTCAATAATTGCCCATAAAGTGCTTGCTTTGAGAAATGATCTTGAGTATATTAGCTTGATTTTTGTTATACTTGTGATGATCGTGCACTTACACACATGATGAGTTGTTGCAGGAACTTTCAAGGAGCTTGGAGTCGAATGGAAGAAAAGAGATGCGAAGGCATGCGAAGAATGGACTAAGTGTGGAAGCACCTGGGCATGGCGTACTAAGAGGCGCGACGCGCCAGGCTTTGAAAGTTCTGAAGCGCCTTCCTGGCGCGATGCTCGGTGCAACGCCCCACCCTGAAGCTGACATTTCTAACGAAAATACAACTAAATAGGACTCCTTGTTGGTTTAGGATTGGGTTGTAGTTTTTCTAATTATTATAAATAGACCCCTAGGGTTCATTAATGTGGGGGTTCGACTTTTATTTGGTGTGCAAGAGCAAGATTCGTCTTTTGTAATAGGTTTTGATCTTCTAACTCTTCTATTTTCTGGAAATCGCATGAACAATTATATTTTGTGGTTTTCTAATAGCATGAGTGGCTAAACGCTTTTGTTCTAGGGTTGTAGCTACGAATGGATTGTTGATTATTAAAGGCGTTATGAATTAACTCTTGGTTGTCATTATAAGTTACTTCTATATTCTTGTTTTAGTATTTCTTGACTAGCCATCTAGAGATAAATCTATTGTTTAACCTTAAAATCGGGACAGGAGGTTAGATAGACCAAAGAATATAGAGAGCTCAATCGACCCATTTGATTGAGGTGATTTGTGTTTAGGAATGACGCCCGGACGAACAACTTGCTTGGTTATGAAATAGGATGAAATATAAATGCTCACTAGTTAGTCTATTTATCCCCGCTCAACAATGTAGTTAGATAGCTAACTGGAGTAGGCAACTAGAGATGTGTAGCTCGACTCATACAATTAACCCTCTAAACCATTAACTTGACAACTGAAATTTGTTCTAAGCCAATAATATGATACATGATATTCAGTATATACTGCAGCCCTGGAATTGTCTTTTACTTGCTTGAAACATCAACTTAATGTCATGACCCAAGTCTACACCCTAGACATGGCCAGCACTCAAGAACCATTGTTGGTCGCTAAGCTAACCCTTATCCTAGCTGACTACAAGAGGAAGACTAACTTAAGCATGCAAAAGCTTAAAATTGAATAAAATTCAATAAACTTAACGGTTCAAAACTTTGACTCAAATGAACAACTTAGAATAAAAATAATGTATTCAACTTGTTATAAAATAGGCAACTTAAGTCTTTAAAACATATAATAAAATAAATGATACAGACTTCTCAAACTCTACTGTATATCTATGAAGCCAATAAATGCCAAAGATGGAAGTTGGGACAAGACCCACGACATCTTGACTAAACTGAAAAGTAAATGAAATCCCCCGAAAACAAGGAGGCTTACCATAGCTAACTTAAACTTTCGGATGTATCAACGAACATCTCGTTGATGACCCTGAATACCTGTGTCTTCATCATGAGAAGATGCAGGCCAAATGGCTCAGTACGTGGAATGTACAAGCATGTAAGAAACATACTTACCTTTTCTCCACTCACTCAACCCAAGAATAAGATACTTAACTTCAAGAGTAGATAGTCGACTTCAAAGATATGATACTCGACTTGAAATACTCAACTCTGGATACTCAACTCATGAATACTTGACTGAACTCATTTCATTATAAAGCAATTTAAAACAAGTGCAATAAAAAGAAAAGGAAAATTGTTTAAAGAATGATGTCAACTCATAATCATAAATTCATAAAAGATATACCATGCTCCGATCCCTCTCAAAGTCTACTTGTGCAATGCATGAATGAAGCCCTATACCCCCCATTCATACTAAGTAGAACCCCTTGAGGAACCATGCAATTACTATTGTGGGAGTTTCTCTAACCGACAACCACCACTATGAGCCTAAGTGGTGATACAATGTCTTGCCCACGCTGCCATAACTGTCCTATACTTGCTGTCATATAAAACGCTTAACTTAGTAGATCCACTAGCTTAACTTAAGTGATCATCTAAAAAGTATGACCCATTAATACCCATGATAGCTACATAGTTTATGGAGACTTGAGTTAATATGAACTCGCATCCTCATATCGGTGCTCAATACTGCTCCCAAAAATATACTTAGCTCATATATTTTAAAACAACTTCTTTCTTTGGTTTGAGATAATTACTCAAAACTTAGCTTAAAAGCTCTCTTGGAATCGATGTTCCCTTTTCTTTCTCAAAATGTGAAACCATTTTTAAACTTCTTGGGAATACTTAGTTCCCATATACTTCTTTGAAGAAAATGAACTTTACTCTTATTCTTTACTCAACTTCAAAGCTTCAGTCTTAAAACAAAGTTTAAACATTTGTAAAAGACTGCTTAAAAAAAAGGTCACACCGAATTATGGACTTGAACGACTCAATGCAAGGTTTTCAATAACCATAGATAGAACTCAATACTTGGGACTCAAGAACTTCAATGATACTACTAATTTCAAGAATGCTCAACTTAGAAGGTTCATGCGGAATTATGAGCATGAACTACTCAACTGAAGGACTCAAAGATACTTCTCATCTCAAGAATGTTCGACTTATAATGTTCATGCGGAATTATGGGCATGAAAAACTCAACTCATGGATTCATGGGTAATAGGTATAGTCCCATGATTAGGAATATAATCTCAAATGGGTTAGAAACTCAATACTTAAGACTTACGACATGAAGATACTACTCCTCTCATAGATACTCTACTTCTGGAGTTCATGCGGAATTTATGGGCATGAACGACTTGACTCGTAGGTCTACATAACATTATGGAACTTATGTATACTACTATTCTCACTCTCTTACTTAGTTCAAATCAATAGTTGATCTCAAAGGGTTCACAATCAAACTCAAAGGCTTCTTGAACTCTACTCTTAACTCTCTCTTGAATGTGAATTATGAATTCAAAAGTTATGGTTCATGATATAAAAGTTATAGATGATAGTGTAGACTCATGAATACATTATCCTCACTCTCATGCTCACTTAATCGAGTCTTGAAACAAGTTACTAGAAGTTGTAGAAGACTCCTAGAAAGAACTCAAACGGACTTTCTTAGAATGTTTGAAAGAATTCTCAAAACTTAACTATTAACTCTACCTTGAATTTGAATTATGAATTATGAATTCAAGGTTATGATCATGTTAGGAATGATTTCTAGGTGTTTAGAAGTAGCTTATAGTAGTTAGAATCTAAAAGGAGTGAAGGTGCACTTTAAACGAACTCAAACGGGGCAACCGACGACAAACTGGATGGGGAAGGCGACCCTGGCGCTATGGGTGGCGTGGGGTGCCAGCCCCTAAACTTCAGAGGAGGGTATGGGGTGCTCTGGCTGGTGCATTGTGCCAGGCCCCAACCCAGAAAATCTGACGAAATTCTTTGCTCGTTTTCTCACCCTAATTTGCCTAGAATCGAACGGTTTCTTCCCCAATAACTTGGATTCGATTACTTAACATAAGTAAACTCTAATATACTCAAAAAAACACTCAAATTACTAAATTTCATCTCAATAAATCATCAAAACCCTAACACAACAAGATTAAGAATGAACTTCAAGAACACCTATCAAGAACTCATCAAGAACTCTAATCTTTCAACTTCAAGAATGAAATTTCGCTGAAAATAACATGATTGGTTTGTGGGTGAACTAAACAAACACTATGGAAGCTTACATACCTCTTAGGGATCAAACCCATGACGAAAATCCGCTACAAGATGCAAGAATCTTAACGAACGTTTGATCCTCTCCTCTTTTCTCCTCTTTTCTCTTCTTGAACTCTCAACTAAAACCCTGGGTGTATTTTAGAATTATAAAACTGGACCTAATGGATTAGACCCTTAAAACCTAACTAAAAATGAATTAAATCTGATTTGGTAAGAAAAAGACCAAAATACCCCTTACTATTTTCGGCTAACTTTCCTTAACTGGACAGCCTAACTTCAAAAGGTCATATCTTATTCATCCGACCTCGAAACTTAGCAAACTCGGCGGCATTGGAAATATAATTCAAAGTTCTTTCCTACAGTAACTGGTAGAACACCTAACTTATCCTGAGCTAGGATTTATAGTCATTTGAAGTCAACCCAAAACTCATACTTAGCTTAACTTGCAAAATTTCAGACTTTGCTATTTCCAATTTAGTTCTTTTTCGAACTCAAAGTGCTACATCTAGTGAACTTAACACTTAAGAAATTTTAATTCCTCGGTAAAATCCTAATCACAATGAAGGATGGTTCAAGTCTTAGCTCAAAAAATTTCTGGGGTGCTACACTTAAAGTCGTTCACATTTTGTTACGTCTATTTAGTTCTTAATTAGTAGTAGTTAATAATCAATCATCAACTCTTAAAAAGGTTACTTTTACTTTTATTTGTAGAATTAAGTGTTAAATATAAATTGATCATAAGTCCCTTGGGAATGATAACTCGTTTCTTAAAGAATCTATATTACTTGCGCGACCACGTACACTTGCGTGTATATTTGGGAGCAACAAGCACCAATATAGGGATGCGAGTTCATATTAACTCAAGTCTCCATAAATCATGTAGCCATCATGGGTAGAAAAGGGTCATACTTTTTAGATAAATCCTTTTCGCATAGACTAGTGGATCTACTTAGTGAGTTAGCTTCCTATATCACGGCAAGGTATCAGATAGGCCTCAGCAGCATGAGGTAAAGCGTTGTATCATCACTATAGTTCTTAAGTGATGGTTGTCGGTTAGAGAAACTCCCATATTAGTAGTTGCATGGTTCCTCAAGGGGCTCTGCTTAGTGTGAATGGGGGTATGGGACTTCATTCATGCATTAAACAAGTAGACTTTGAGAAGGAGCATGGTTTGTTTTGTTTATGATATTATGATTATGAATTGACAACATGTTTTCAACAATTTTTCTTTATATTGCACTTGTTTTAAACTTCTTTATAATGAAATGAGTTTAGTTAAGTATTCAGGAGTTGAGAAGAGACAAGGTAAGTATTTTTTTCATAATCTCTTCCAAGCCTATGTTGTTTTAGCATTCCAACTCGCATACTCACACATTCAATGTACTGATGCCAGTTGGTCTGCATCGTATTATGATACAGGCACAGGTAGCTAGGATCGGCATTCCAGCGCACCGTTGATCCAATGAGCAGTTCAGAGTCAGTTAGTGAGCCTCCTTGCATTTCAGAGGATCCATTTTCGTTTCAGTTCTAGTTTAGCTCATTAGGATGTTGTGGGGTTTGTCCCAACATCCATCTCAGTTGTTTTAGAGGCTTCATAGACAGTCAGTCAATTAGTAGTTCAGTTGTCTTTATATTACCATTTTCATATATTAAGACCTGAGTTACCATTTTGGCCAAGTTGAATGTTGACATTCTAAGTTATTTCATTAGTTAAGTTGAGTATTGTGCTATTGATCTTTATAAATATGCATATAGTCTTCCGCTGAGTTAAGTAAGCCAAGCCAAGGGTTCTCTTGGGGCTAGCAATGGTCTTTGAGTGCCGGCCACATCCAGGGTGTAGGCTCGGGGTGTGACAAACTTATCTATAACAAAATCATTTAGCTGAAACTAAGCTCCCAAGAACTGCAAACCAGAAAATAAAATAGATTAGGATTATAGGAGAGCACACACAATCAGTTCATATGGTAGAGACATAACACATATTTTCAAAACAAGGAAGATGAGAGAACTACAAGGAAAACAAAGTGAAAAAAAAGGATTAAATCCACCAAATATTTAGTGAATAAGGAAAGCAACCTTGTAATCATATGTGTTTTAGATAAGCATGATTAAAGAACTATGCAAAAAAATTGATAATGTATTTTTAGGAGATTTGTTGCAGGCATGAACCACAATTGCAATAACATTGCATTTCAAGGAAAAGTTTTGTTTCAAATACCTTCAACCAACCTTGAGCTAAATGATGGCAACAAGCAGAAGGATGATCTAGTCATGAAACAGGAATAAAAGAAAAAAGAGAAAAATACTTTTAGAATAACTGTAGAATCGGCACTATAATATACTACTCCCTCTGTTTTTATTTTATGTAACTTAGTTTGATAGGCCACAAAGTTGAAGGTGTGTATAACATATCAAAAGTACCCTATGAATCTTGTGGTCTTAAAAATGTTATGTCATTCCTATAAGGTAGTGTCATTAGGGATTAAATAGGAATCTTAGAATTAAAAACTTACTAAATACAAAAAAAGTGACATTCTTTTTTAGACAAACTAAAAAGGAAAGTAAGCCACATAAATTGAAACAAAGGGAGTGTGTAATTTGAAATAATTGATACAACTCATTAGCCTAAAATGGTAGGTATATTTCAAGATTACTAGTGTTAGAATTAATAAAGCAATCTCAAATAACCAGAAAGCTCTAGTGACCAATTCTAAGAATTGACAACATCGATGGTACTCCAATAATGTTCTTAGAGAGTATACATTTTCAAGGTGACTGCTAAAACAAAATATAATCATGAGGCAGAACACTAGAGCAATCAAGTGGTATACTCCTGAATTCATCTCATTGTTTTAACAAGTAGATTTGATCAAGAGGCTCAAATTTAAGCTTCAAAGTATCCAACAAGATGTTAAACACTAAGAACTTGTTTTCATCTTCATTTCCACAAACATGAGCTCACACTTCACAGACATACACAAACAAAAAAATGTAATATAAGTCCATAGAGCCAAATCAAAATAACTATATCTAGGCTAGATTTCATATTTACTCAACTTGCTTATTGAGAAGCAGCATACTACGTGAAATAAAAGAAAAACAGAGAACCATAATCGAGGATGAAACATGGGAACAACATGACACTTATCACAATTGCAATTCAATGGTCGTACCAATTCAAGATATTGTTGGAAAATGGTCATGCTGTGGAAATACGGGGAAAATGCTTCTCACTCATCCCATGTTATATTGTTATAAGATATACACTTTTTTTATCCTTATGTATTCAAGTGTCACATTCATAATTTATACTATTGCATCGTAGGATGCAATTCAGATCAAATGATGAAACAAACCTAAACAAATATGTCCATTGCTTAAATGTGAGGATGCGATGGAGCTGGAGGGATGAAAGCAACCAACTAAGTCACCAGATAAAATGCTATACCGAAGATAAAACAAACTTTTAAGGAAAAAACTGCTATTAGATAAGCATGCTAATGTTTTATACGATTAAATCATTCTAGACATAAAACAGCAAGAAATTAGGCCAACGAAAAAACACATATATATTAATGTATTTCAGAATTTTCTGAAGTGTTTCCCAAAAGACAATCATACATTATACAACCAATACCAGTGGTATCACCTACTCAATAGACTGAGAAATCTGAGGCTCTAAAACTCTTAATTATATGCAAAGTCTTCCTATACTTGGCAAGCTAATTTTCAATAAACATTGAACAATTAACGTTTATTTACCTTAGTGGAGCTTGAGAAACCAATCTCCTTTACGGTAATTTTAGAGAATCATAACAGAGCATCAGAACTGGACCCAAGTCATAACAGAGCAAAAACTGAAAATTAACAATCAAGAAACCTAAATTAGTAAAAATATTCAAAAAAAAAACATGCAGAATTTTGAACAATAAAACATCAAAAGTTATAGAAATTTTAGAGATTACAAAACATTAATTTTCTTTTGTATTCATGCATGGGTTGGGGTAAAAGGGGGAATTTGGCTTCCCAAACAGTTTCTTTATCCGAGATGTTTCAATTTTTTGTACAACAAAAACGCTCAAAGAAACCATTGAACATTGAACAAAATATTGACTTGAAACTCTTGGATAGCAAAGATTTGTTACATGAAAAATGTGAATTTACCATTTCCGCTACTATCCGAAGCAAGACTACAATTTTCCACTACGGTTCGAACCATTCAAAAAAAAATTGGAGTGAAGCAGCGATTTTGGGTGAAGCAACAATTAGTCTGATTTTGGGTGAAGAATTTTTTTTGGGTAAAACAGATTTGTGTGATTTTGGATGAAGTAGGGTTTTGGGTGAAGTAGATTTGGGTGATTCTCGATGAAAAAGAGTTTGGCTGATTTTGGTTGAAAAGAAATGGGGGCAAATGAAATAAAAAGTGAAGGAATGAAATTATACTACCCGCCTAATTTGCCCATGTTATTTTAGCGTCGTTCTCTTCTTCGTAGGAAACCTTAACACTTCCTATTAATTTTGCTACGGTTTTTAAAACTGTGGCTAATAAACCGTAGCTAGAACCCATTGTTTTAGTAGTGGTACCAACTATATAAACGTCGATCGAACCAGTCATTCTAAGTTTATCTGAATCACTCAACCACAAAATTCGAAGCTCTTAATCACAATTTTTTTTTGGTATATTACTGCTTAAACACTATATGACAGCTTTAAAACAGTGAGAAATTAGAATTTACAAAAAAAATGAGGCACGTGTCCAACTATATTGCAAGACATGCAAGAAAAAATTGTAAGCTCGACTCAATTTTGAACAGAAAATGGGGCCATGCTGGAGGACCACATGGATCATTCCCCTTAGAAGGCCATTGAAGAAGTGAAATTTTCTCTCTCAATTCATATGGTGCAAGATAGAAACACATGAACTAGGAAGGAGTTTGAGTTAGTATTGTCTATTTAGACAAAAATGAGTCATTATTAGTGATGAATTAAGATGAAACTAGACAAATGATGCTCGTGCACGGACGGGCCCAATATTTATATAGATATCATTTTTTAAATGTCAATTTGAAAGAAACATTTACTTATGATCTGGATAACTAAAGCATTTTGAGTAAATATTTATTTACAGTACATTATTTATACATCGCATATATTAAGACAAGTGAATATTAACAATGTACAATATTGTGTGGGAATGAGAAATGACACCAAGAATGAGGTAACCAAATTTTCAACTCAAGCTAGCTATAGTATTGACATTGTTGGCCGGTATTTTATAAATAATTTATACACTAAATTAACACACAAATAAAAGAAAATGTCCTTCCCTTTCATCCCCTCAACTCTCTCTTAAAATCACAGGAACATGTAAAGCAACCAAAACTTTCCATGATCATGAACTTCTAGTTGTTATAATAATTAAGGACTACTAAAATATATATAGTGTCTCTAAATTTATACGACTTACTTTTCTTTTTAAGTTAATTTTTAAAAAAGGACATATTTATATATTTAATAATAATTTAATTTTAAAATACTCATTATAGTTTATAAGACACAAATGTCTGTCACTTAATTTAAATTATAAATTTCAAATAAAAGTCTTTCTTTTTAAACTTCATGCTAAATGAAATTAGCATCGAAATATGAAATAATTAAAGAATACTCATAATTAAAAGGCAGTATAAAAATAGTAACCCCGCGACTTCCTAAACAATGACTACTGCTCACAAGTGACTTTCGTAGTCCACTATCTAAGAAGAAAACAATTAATGGAATTGGAAAACAAACTGTATACCTGAAAATTTCAAATTTGTTAAGCTATTTAACCATGGAAAATGCAAGGCTCAATTAATAATAGTAATAACAACACAGACGGTTAAGAAGCACCATTTGAATTTAAGAATCTACTTTTTGAAATGTTCACATAATTCCCTAAATAAAATTCCAGTACCTCCAATTCATTAGAAATTCCCAAAATTGCATTTTTTTTGTTCATCTCCTTCTTCTACTTGTACTAATTAAGCGTCTTCATACATAATATTATTTCTTTTGGGAATAATATTCAATCAATTTATATAGAAAAAGGCAAAAGTGTAGTTTTTGGGTAAGCAAAGAGAGAAGACAAAGGATGAACATAATATAGGAATGAGCAATTTGGCATGAAAGCCATCTGTAACATTGAGATGGCAACCAAAACCACGTTGAATAAGATTGAGAATAGGACTATGAGCTGTAATGGTAAAACTGCCCTCAAGAAAATAAATTTATGACCTAAAGCACACATGTTGATATTGTAGCGACCCTTCCGAAATAATATAAGCCAATAACTCACGAGATTTTTATGCATATATTGTACTCACACTAGAACAAAAAAAATGACATAAAAAAAAATATTACCAATTTCCAAGTACCCAAACTAGGTGGTTCATGCTTCACACATTCATTCAAAATTAGTGATAAATTTAATATATTACAAGACTTGGGCTTACACACCCCAAAAGAACAACACATAGAGACATACTTATATTACAACCCATGGTGACATGATCAAATTAGTCCTCAAAATTCCATGTAAATATACAACACATAGATCATGTACAAATCCCATGGTTTATACAAAATATAGATGCCTATATGCAAATGTGATCTTCCTTAAGGCTCTCAAAATTTCCCTCTCCAATGGTCAGCTTCATGAATCCACTCGCTCATTCCCTACAATAGAAACAACTATCGCTAAGCATATAGCTTAGTGGTGTAAAACTATAGGTTCGGAGCCATCAAATTCACAAAACTACCTTTCTCAAGTCATGGGCAGCAAAATCGAACATAATAAATAAATCAAGTAAACAATATATCAAAAGTATCAAGTTCGATATTTAGAGGTCCAATTGTCAAGAACGCTCATAGCACCATCTTCCAAGAGATTCAATAGCAAGGCTCGCCAAATTAAATCAGTTAAAAGAGTGCAAATACAAGTTTATACACAAACCTCAGTGCTTTAGCAAAGAAACAGTCCAATACAACTTCAAGAGTTCAAACCGTAGATCACAACGTATCAAGGTCCTCAACTTGTTCACGAGTATATACAACCTTAAAAGAATACAATTAAATAACTTCTTTAATTCCCAGAAGCTCAATAATATTGGTGTAAAACAGAATTATCATCACAAGTATGCTTAGCCTGTACAAACACGACTATGCTCCCAAAACAGTGATTCTGGCCAGCCTAGTACCTTATGTTGCAACTTAGATTTGAAAAGGAAAACGGCAAAACTAGACTTTATAAACTTCATGAAAGATGTAGCTACACCTCTTAAGGTTGCAAACAAACAAGAATCACCATAAAATATATTTTTTATAAAAAGATGTATTCAAAACACTAACAGCTGTCCATACAGGATTTCAAATTTCAAAATCTGGACAGAACGTATCCTATGTTGCGTCCCATATTTCGATTCCATAAAAGCTAAATCAGAGTTTTACATAAACATAAAAGTTGTAGGTCTACGAATTAGATTTTCAAATCATATTTATTCACTGTAAACGGAGTTCTAGAGGACGAGATATACATAAATTACCAAACACTACCCAGCTCATGAACAAATTTCGTCACTTACGAAAAAGAAGTGTGTGTCTCGAATTCCAGCCACAAGAACCAAGTTTTCTCTTGTGATTTTGAAGAACAATCTATTTAGATATGTTTCTAAGGTTCTAAGGCTTGAGGAAAATGAAATTACTAAAGGAGGGGTGAAAATATATAGTCAAATAAGTGATGTTTATCCCTTGGGCAGCTGTCCTTCAAAGGTGCTGCCCAAAATGCATACATATACACCTATATATATATATATATATATATATATATATATATATATATATATCCCTCATCTCCTTTTAAAGTTATACATAATTCTAATTAGAATATTACCTAACCACCCCATCACAATCCCTTAAATTACGATCACAATTTATGTTAAGCAAGTTAGCAATTATCACAACATTTCAAGTTCCTAAAATGAGAGTAAAACATATTGTAGTAATTAAGCAATGGTAAATCGACATGCGACTCTTGGTTAATATTTAGGGGTGTTACATATACCCTCACTCACTACAAAAAAGGTGTGAATTACATGGGGATTTTCCTGGGGATTAGTATGAAAATCCGCATGAAACTTATTTTCCTGCAAATTTTCATACTAATCCCCAGGAAAATCCCCATGTAATTCGCACTTTTCTTGTAGTGACTCTTCTAATATAGTAAAAAGAGATGACGTTATTTTATTTTTTCTACTTCCTTTCAATGGGTTTCAACTTTTAGCAGTCAAGTATTTTAGACCGTTAAAATTAATTTTATATGATTTTAGTCTTCTTAATCATATATTGTTTCTTCGAAAGATTATATATTGTTTCTTCGAAGTAAAAAATACTAAAATAATAGAGCTAGAAAAAGAGCTAGCAATATTAAAAGAAATGTATGAAATCAAACAAAAAGAAAAGGAGCAAAAACTAAAATTAGCAAATGAGATAATTAAATTTAAAGAAAAATTGCAATTAGAAGATGAATTAGAAGATGAATTAGAAGAGATAGAAGAAAAAGAAGAAAATAACCAAAATAATCTACCCGAAGTAAGAATTGATGAAATAAACGAAGATGATATAGAACAACATTCGGAAACAAGCGAAACATATACGGAACTTTTAGCAAACATAGATAATACAAAGAATTTAGAAGTAAATACATGTGACATAGACATGGACGAAAAACCTAGTACATCAGGAGTAAAAAATCCAAAAAATTTTAATCAAAAATATTATAATGAAAACTATGAACAATAATATGATAGAGAAAAATCTATATGGGATAAAAAATTAAATAAAAAATGGATACCTAAACCAATAGCTGAACGACATGATTTTTTAGATTTAGACTGTGTAGCGTATATAAATAAAACAATCCAATTATGGATAGGATATATATCAAAACAATTAATAGATAACAAAATAGCAATAGCGGAGGCACCAGGATATATAGAAAGAACACTTATAGGAACAAGAAAATTATGGCTACAAAATTTATCGATGAAAGTTTACAAACTCTAAGAAGTAATAAAAAATTTGATGGTGGAATAGCTACTACAACTATGGAAATATTATATAAATATGAAGTAGCTATAAGAAATGAATTTAGCAAAGATGACAACAAAGTAAGTAGAAGAACAAAATAAAGAAAAATCATAAATCGGAATCTAATGACAAAACTAGCAATATGTAATATGTGTTACATAGATGAATATACATGTGCATTTAGAGAATACTATTATAAAGGAACATATAACACGGAAGAAAGTAAAGAAATAAGAAAATTATATTTTACAAAATTACCGGAACCTTTTAGTTCAAAAATAATAAAAAGTTGGAATGAGGCATTAACAGATACCTTAGGAGCTAGAATGAAATTCTTGCAACGATGGTTTATGGAACTATATGAAAAACATAAAGAAGAAATAAAAATGGAAAAAATATTAGTGAAAAACTTGGCATGTTGCAAAAATAAAACAAAGACACCTCAATTTGGTTGTACGGATAGATATTATAAAAATAAAAGGAAATATAATAAAAAATACAGATCAAAATATAAGTATAAAAAACCAAGAAGAAAATACTATGTAAAAAACTACAAAACTAAAAGACCATATAGACCAAAAAGAAAACTAACGGAATGTACTTGTTATAATTGTGGAAAATTAGGACATATAGCTAGAGATTGTAAATTACCTAAAAATCCAAAGAAAAAGCAAATATCAAATTGGAAAGTGAAGATAGCATATATGAATTATCGAAAAATGAAATAGACGAAATGGAAAATAATTCATTAACGAGAATCGATAGTGAATACTATATAAATGACTCAAGCGAGATATACAAACAATAACTAAAGAAAAATATCAAGATGAAGAATCGGTAGAACAAAAAATAATATTTGATAATAATATATTTGAACAAATAAAAGGAAAAGAATTAGATCTAAGTGTAACAAAAATATTCGAAATACCAACAATAAGAAACTGGTTTAAACGACAAAAAGAAGAATATTATGTAGTAAGTCAAAGAGAACATATCATAGATTGCAAATACACCAAAGGAAAGGCTAAAATACCAATAATAAATAAGCGAATAATAAATAAAGAAATACAAGATATTAAGGCTAAAAATCCAATTAAATATGTACATTTAGGAGGAACGGAAATATTAATAAAAACATGTTTTAGAGAAGGAATAGATACACCCATAGAAATATACTTAGCAGATGATAGAATCATACAACCTATAGAAAAAAGTATAATAAGCGCAAGAAGAGGTAACCTCATATACCAAAAATTTAAATTTATAATAAGTGCTAACTACTCAAAAGAGCAGATAAATGATAGAAATATAGATAAATCACTAGTATTATATTGGAAAATGTCAGAATAGAACTAGCCCCGGAAGTAAAATATTTACAAACTAGATGTAAAAACTTATACGTTTTAACAACAAAACATAAAATAACAGCAAAAAACAAAATAAATAAAATAAAAATAGAAGACCCCTTTGAAAGAATAGTTACGGTCATAGATAAAAATGATTATAGTTATAACGAAATTGACATAGAAGAAGATTTAGAAATAGTAAAAGAAAGATTAAGCACATCAAAAAGAATAAACTGTGAAATACCACAAATTTCATCAAAAATGAGCACCTCAAGAAGAATAGAAAAATCAATGGAAGAAGAAAGGAAACCACATCATTACTACATAACGGGAATAATGGAACAACGGAAATATTTAATATTAATAAATACAGGATTAGAAGAAAACTATATTACGAGAGAGCTAGTAACGGAAGAGGAAATAATAACTACGGAACAATCGTGCCCCGAACTACCAAAAGTATTAACATATACCACAGAAACTACGGAAAAGGAAATAATTATTGGAGGAATACCAATAATAATAAAGTTTAAAATATATCAAGGAGATGAAAACATCACTTTAGGAATAAAATGGCTAGAACAAGTAAAACCATATAATCTAGAAGATAAACAGTTGACAATAAATTATGAAAATAAAAGAGTAATAATAAAAAGGACTTTAGTATGATAAAAATATGAAAATATATATACTTGCAAAGATAATAATAGAAGGATATTATAACAGATATTATACACCAATGATAGATACGGGAGCAGAAGCTAATATATGTAAATACAATTGTTTACCAGAAGATAAGTGGAAAAAATTAAAAACACCGATAGTAGTAACAGGATTTAATAATGAAGGAAGCATGATTACATATAAGGCAAAAAATATAAAAATACAAATATGGGATAAAATATTAACTATAGAAGAAATATATAACTTTGAATTAACTACAAAAGATATGCTATTAGGGATGCCCTTTTTAGAAAAATTATACCCACATATAATAACAAAAACACACTGGTGGTTCACAACACCATGTAAACAAAAAATAGGAGAAAAAAGAGTAAATAATAAAAAACGAAAAACAACGGAATGGATAAAAGGAAGCAAAAAAATTACACAAAAATTAGAAAATATAAAAGAAGAAGACCCTAAAATAGAATTAATTATATTCTCCATAGATAAAGTAAAAATAATCCAAGATAAGTTAGAATTATTATATAGTGAAGATCCTTTACAAGGATGGGAAAAACATAAAACAAAAGTAAAAATTGAACTAATTGATAATAATAGTATAATAACCCAAAAACCATTAAAATATAATTTTAATGATTTAACCGAATTTAAAATACATATAAATGAATTACTAGAAAAAGGGTACATACAAGAAAGCAATAGTAAGCACACAAGCCCGGCATTTATCGTAAATAAACATAGTGAACAAAAAAGAGGAAAAAGTAGGATGGTTATTGATTATAGAAATTTAAATGCAAAAACTAAGACATATAATTATCCGATACCAAATAAAATACTAAAGATAAGACAAATACAAGGATATAATTATTTTAGCAAATTTGATTGTAAATCGGATTTTATCACTTAAAACTAGAAGAGGAATCTAAAAAACTAACAAAGATTCACCGTACCACAAGGATTTTACGAATGGAATGTATTACCGTTTGGATATAAAAATGCACCAGGTAGATACCAATATTTTATGGATAACTATTTTAAACAATTAGAAAATTGTGTAGTATATATTGATGATATATTGTTATATTCTAAAACCCAAGATGATCACATAAGATTATTAGAAAAATTCATACATATTATAGAATATTCAGGCATAAGCCTAAGTAAAAAGAAAGCTGACATAATGAAAAGCCAAATAAAATTCCTAGGAATACAAATAGATAAAAATGGAATAAAAATGCAAACACATATAGTACAAAAAATAATTAACTCAAAAGAACAGTTAGATACGAAAAAGAAATTACAATCATTTTTAGGACTAGTAAACCAAGTAAGAGAATATATACCAAAATTAGCAGAGAATTTAAAGCCATTACAACAAAAATTAAAGAAAGATGTAGAATACCAGTTTGATAAGAAAGACCAAACACAAATACAAAAAATAAAATTATTATGTAAGAACCTACCTAAATTATATTTTCCGGATGAAAATAAAAAATTTACTTATATAGTAGAATCGGACGCCGGTGAAAAAGTTATGGAGGAGTATTAAAATATAGGTATGGAGAAGAAAAACTAGAACATCATTGTAGATATTATTCAGGAACATATACTAATGCAGAAATAAAGTGGGAAATAAATAGGAAAGAATTATATTCGGTATATAAATGTTTATTATCATTTGTACCATATATTGTATATAATGAATTTATTATAAGAACAAATAATACACAAGTAAAATGGTGGCTAACAAGAAAAATACAAGATTCGGTGACGACAAAAGAAATAAGGAGATTGGTATTAAATATATTAAATTTTACATTTACAATTGAAGTAATAAAAACTGATAAGAATGTTATTGCAGATTACCTATCACGACAAAGCTACTCGGGACAGAGACTGAGGAAGAAGATACAATTGAAAAGATACTCAAAGCCATTACTACACTTTCTACAAAAGTGGATAGTATGGACAACGAAATACAAAAGCTAAAGACTAATGAAGATAATCTGAAGTCTAAAGCAGTCAGCAGCATGACTATAAAAATGCGGAGCTACGTCGATCGGAAGACGGAAAAAACCCGGAGCTAAAAGGAGACGAGGGGAAACTCCTTAAAACCCATAATGTTTGTTTAAATACAGAAACAAGTTAATAATAAACAACATAAAAATGCAAACTTAAACCAAATATTCGCAAAACCATTTACCCAAAAGACACCTAGACACATGTCCATAGAACCACAAACATCTACATACGCGAGATAGTTTGCAAAACCAAAACGAGAAAAGACATATAACCACATCACACGAACCTATATAGAAAATATATACAAAATTCAATCATTTTTAAATCTTATCCCCAGATCTACTACAACCCAAGAACCAAGCCAAGATTATTTAACCCAAAAGTTACAAGGTTATAATAAACTAATTGCACAACCAAAAACTAATGCCAACCTAGTAAGGACATGTTATAACTATGGATTATTAAATACAGTATATACATATGACGGAGAGGAACTAAGCGAAATACCGGAACTACATAAAGCATTTATTACTTATAAGAGAGTTACTAAGGGAAATCTATTCTATGTAAAATTTTATACGGCAACGGCGAGAGATATTATACGAGGAAATAAAACCTCCGATACAAGTTGTAAAGATAGGTTTGACAAAAGATATGATAATACCGGAAGATATCGGACAAGAAATGAGAGATACAAAAATTGAGATACCCGGTTTTTATGCTAATAAGAGAATAATCGGTATATGGAGTTAGCTAACAATTATTTAAACGGAAACGCTATATGGAGCTACTATGCAAGAGACCAGCTAATGATTTATTCCAATTCAAGGGAGCTAAGAAAATCAGATATGGATGAAGTCCAAAGATGGATTTTATCACTACTTAAGCCAGAAGAATGACCTACGACACAAGCACTAAAAGAAGGATTTATTTCGGCAGAATTATTAACGAGATATTGCAAGCTAATTGGTCATAGATACCCGGATCATATATGTTCAAAGTGCAACGGAGAAGATAATATAATTCCAGATGTCCAAATGGAATAGTTAACAAAAAAGAAGACAAAAAGGAGAAGATAAGAACGGAAGAAGATAAGAGTAGAAGATAAGAACGGAAGAAGATAAGAGTGGAAAAAGTCATGAAAATAAAATAATGTAAAATAGTTGGCAAAGTTGCCAAACAATTTGGCAAAGTTGTCAAATAGGTATATAGATAAGATGTAAAATAATGACAAATGTATGTAGTAGATAGTGTACATTATGAATATGTGCAAATAAGTCGTAAAGAGAATAGTTGTAGACAAAATAAGCACTATTCATGAATAGTAGTCATGAATAGTAGTAGACAGATGTAATTAGGATAAGTATTTAGAATAGTGAGTTTGTATGTCTATATATAGACTTAGTAGTAAGCATTGTAAAGGGCAAGGCATAAATAAAAATTCTCTCTTTCAAGCACAAGCTCTCCCAACTAAGATAAAGATTTAAAATACTTGGAAAAATCTGAAATCCAAGTAAGATATTTCGAATAGCATGGCTAAGCAAGAGGCAAAGGTATATTGTTCAATAGATATGCGAGAACTAATTTCATATATTCCCGAATATCATATATATGATTGAATAAATTTATGTTAGTTATTATGTATTAGAATTATTTGAATCATGATTTCTAGTTTATTAGCACACTGGGAACAGGGAGAAAACTTCTATACTATGCCATCCTAATGTTGAAATCGGAAGGCGAGGAAAGCCGTTTAGGGAGTAAACAAAGTTGAGGCGCCGATAAGAAGGAAGTATCCGCTAAAGTACGATGCTAGTAGTGACAGAAAACATGATAAAGATAATCTAGTTCATAATGATCTAATATGAATTTAATCAATTATGAATGTGATAGGAAGGAATAATTTGAAATAAAAACCCGCATAATGAAGGACATGACTACATACGTACATGATGAAATGATAGAAAACTATGAAACTTTAATCTTATACATACTTAAAGGTATAGAAATAATTGAATTAAGAAAAATAATATGGGAAAAAATATTTAATGATTACGAATCAGAAGATATATTAAATCAAGAATGGTATGAAATAGATTTACAAGATCTATATTTAGATAATGAAAGAATAGAATGGTACGATTTAGAAATAAATTCAGAATAAGATGAATTACGAATATTTACAATATTGGATAGAAGCTATGGAAGAAATAAAATTGTTAGAACAATTAATGGCGAAAAATTTATATATGTACCAAGAAACCCAAGATATGTTATATCTAGAATATATCATAAATAATATTAATGAAATATTCGATTAAAACAACTATCGGATGAATATTACAATAAATATTATTATATATTACCATGAATTTAGCACTACCAAAAAAATAATATTAAAGAGATATCAAGATTGAGACACTTAGTAAAAAGACATTATAATAAAATCTTAAAAATAAGTTACTCACCTACCACACTACTATCTACCACACTACCACTTTCATGAATTCACCAACTACCAGTTCCGCACCCGTATCTATCATTGGTGTATAATATCTGTTATAATATCCTTCTATTATTATCTTTGCAAGTATATATATTTTCATATTTTTATCATACTAAAGTCCTTTTTATTATTACTCTTTTATTTTCATAATTTATTGTCAACTGTTTGTCTTCTAAATTATATGGTTTTACTTGTTCTAGCCATTTTATTCCTAAAGTGATATTTTCATCTCCTTGATATATTTTAAATTTTATTATTATTGGTATTCCTCCAATGATTATTTCCTTTTCCGTAGTTTCTTCGGTATATGTTAATACTTTTGGTAGTTCGGGGCATGATTGTTCAATAGTTATTATTTCATCTTCCGTTACTAATTCTCTTGTAATATAATTTTCTTCTAGTCCTGTATTTATTAATATTAAATATTTTCGTTGTTTCATTATTCCCGTTATGTAGTAATGATGTACTGGTATCTACCACACTACCACTTTTATGAATTCACCAACTACCAGTTTCGCACCGAAAAATGGTATGAACAAGGAAATAAGTTGCTCGAGAGATGGATCACCTGCGTAATATATGGCACACCAGAGCTTCACCTCAAATCATCAAACATTCTTCTAGATGTGTCTATTTTTTTCAACTTTGTATAAGTTTTAAGTATCTATTTGTGCACGAGTTTCCAAAACAATCACAAATTCCTATACATAAATTAACACACACAATCCAAACATTTATTTTATCTCTCTCTCTCTTTACTCTTCTTCTTCTTCCATTAATTTTTAAAAAAAATTAAAACACACTTTTTTCAGCAAAGCCTTGGCTGACTCCTTAATCAATTTCCAAGCTGAAATTACATGTTTGTCCTCTGTGAACGTAGCACCTACTGCAAACCTTAGCATGTATATTCCACCCACTATTGTGTGTTCCATGTAAATTCAACCCGTAGAATTAACACTCTTAAGCAATTTCTTGTTTAAAAACTCGGTGTACTCCAGTTCATGTTCCTTGTTCGGGTTAAACCGGAAGCACACGAGTGAAAAATGTGGTGGCACGACAACATCAAACCTCGAATCAGACCTAACGAACCCTTCGAACATTTTATCCATACGAGCATCAGACCTAATGTAGCTCTGAAGATTGGCTACACCATAACTACGCATGACAAATCATAATCGAAGAAACATGAACTTTCGTCCCGTACGGATTTCCTAGTCTTTGTTATCAACAATCGAGTCATATTCAAATCATTTATTACGTAAGACTCGGGATTGGTGCGCAATGCCTTTATTAACACGCTTGGTTCTTTCAGCCACATGTAACAACAATCTAAGTAACTTAGTAGTCATTTATGTAGGCTTAGGCTTAACGAGTCCGCTCGTTCAATTCTATCGAGATGTTGTCTAAACTCTGGACATATACACGCGTTGCCTCTATAAGCAGCTTCCACGTGTAGCCAAATGTTGAATTCTTCTGCCAGCTGACCTAGTTGGCTGAGAGGATCAACTGTTGTTGTGGAAGTGGTCCCAACAGTAGTACAGAGGAAAAGTGGGACCAGTCCAGCAGTAACATCAACTTCAATAATTCCACGTAGGACTACAGGAGATAAAGCGAAATCGCTTTCAATAGAAGTTGGTCCCGGACGAATATGTCATGGGAAAATATCAGCTACTTTGGCATACTTTTCTATACGTAGAGTGCATTTGATCAGAACTGTATACTACAAACTTTCCAATGTAATCAACGCCTAAATTCTCATATTCATGTTGATTGAAGTAATAAGACATATTAGACGTACGAGAGATACACATGTGGTGCACTAGATATACGTGTGATGTACGAGATACACGTGTGACTGATAAGCTCAAATTACACCTCCCTAAAGAAGTAAAAACTATCGTTATCAAGTAAAGAACCCAACTTGTAGGTTGGGGTCGATCCTATGAGGAATATGGTTTAGACTTAACTTTAACTTATGATTATATTCGTTTAGTCAATGTATTTCCGAGACAAGTAAGTAAAGGGGGAGGGGGGGGTTGTGTAACAAATGACTGATTATTGTTTAGAGAGCAAGTAAGCAGGATTTGAACTTTAGTTGTTATCAATGAGAGAAGGAGACTAGGGTGTATGTGTTCCCCATAAGCTCATAACGCGGTAATCCTAGTAATAGTAATTCTTTCCTAGTGTATCACATGCAAAGTGGCAAGTTATGTATCCCTAAGTCCTTGGTCCGGCAAATAGAGAATTTCACCCCGCACCTTGGTCCGGCAATGTGTGTATAATTTACTAACCCTTACCTTTACCTCATATTAGACATCACATCAATGTATGGCTTAGTTTTCACTCTAGAACCAATTGACATTAGACTATTAGATAGTATCACACTAAATCTATGTTGATAATTCTTTTCTTATTAACTACCTCATTGGTCCAGCAAGTAACAACAAGGCGAGTTCTAACGTTGGTCACCGTTAAAAAGACTTCTAAACAAAAGAACTATCAATGCATGCAACAACACTATTTAAGAATTACTTATTTACTATTCATACTTTGTTAATCGTTCATGGTTCCCATAACCCTAGTTGTTAATTTAGTTACCCCTGCTAGTAAGAACACAATTCATATTTTTAGAAGAAGAATTCATGAACTTACGTAATGAGTAGAAGAAACCCAGAATCTCCAATTGAAATTCAAAGCCAAAAGTTTTATAAACCGAAAATAGGAAATCAAATTGCTAGTGTTTGCAAGTTAATTCCCAAGAACACACCAAGAACTAAAGTTAAACAATAGTAGCTAAACTCCAAAAACGAGGTTTACATACCCTATTTATAGAAAATATTATCCTAAACAAAAAGGAAACAAAATAAGGAAATAAAACTGTTGAACGGGGCTTCAATCGACGAGACTGACCTACAGACCGTGGATCGACCTACGGTCCGTAGGTCACTTCCGTAGCCCAAGACTTAGAACTTTTCCACGGAGGTTGGAACCTTCAACTTTTTGATGCAAACGACGAACCTACAGAATGGACCGTAGGTTGACCTACGGTCCGTGGGTCCCCTCTCGTGACTCCACACTTAGAACTTTTCATCAGGTACTGGAACTCAGACTTTCTGATACAAATGACGGACATGCAGGATGGCCCGTAGGTCGACCTATAGTTCGTCAATGGTCACCGTGGTTCCACATTTGGTCAAGACTTCCCTGATGCTCCATCTACTCCACCAACCTACAGAGTGTGACTGGACCTATGGTCCATAGGTGACTCCTTCTGCAAAATTTCAGTTGTTGTCTCTCTCAACCTCGTCCAAGTCTATTTCCTGCAATATTGCACAATAATCATTAGTTCTAATAGAAAATGTCCCTAGACACACACAACTCTTAAGTGAAATGTATTAAAAATACTGTAAACTCACAGAATATCAACACCCTCAACTTAAATTCATTGTTTGTCCTCAAGCAACGCACTAAAACTCTAAACAACACTTGTGCAGAAGCATACATTCAAACTCAAGCAATCACTTGGAATTCTATCCCAACTCTCTTTTCTAGTGCAAATCGTTTCTCTTAGACTCAACAAGCTAACTCATGCGAATCAAAATATGACAAGGATCGACCAATAGACACACAACATACATTTTTTCATAATCACCAAGGTACCAACTTTCCGACAATGTCACTAGTGCCATTACTTCAAACGAAATCCTTTTTCACACAGAAGATATGAATTTTAAAGTTTTAGGATTTATTCAACACTCATGCTCAGAAGTGACTTCAAGTACAGTAAGTGCTTAAGTGGACTAGTTTGAACAATGACCTGTGATCACTTCCCACTTCTAGCCTAGATTATCCTACCAGGACCAACGGGGTAAGTTCTAGATTGGCACAAAACTGTCTCAACATTCAACTATCCTCACACACTCTTGGCAGCTTGTTTCATTATCAGATTACCCAATTCAAGTTTTTAGCTTAAGTCATGAGGTCAAATCGGTTCTTATCATGTCACATTGAGATCCAACACATTCAACTGATCAAGACTATAGATTCAGCACAATTCAACAACATTTTTGGATAGGGATCATTTTTATCATGTTTTTCTTTCATGCCATCATGCTTTTGCTTTTCACTACTCCTACACATACATTCCTACACATCCCGGTTCAACATAAATTAACACAGTCTCTTAGGGGAAAAGAGCACAGGCAAGAAAATCCCAAGAGAGGATTATGAGTTGGTTACTCAGAATTCACCCTATCACTCACAATCCATTTACCCCACCCCTAACAAAATAGAGTGCAATTGTCCCCAATGCACAAAAAGTAAAGAATAAAGGATCGGGTGAAGCAAACATGTGGTGCATAGCGTTGAAGACCTATCAACTAGCAAGTGGGTCCGATTTCCCAGAGCCTGCTGGATCAACAATTGGGTCACCCTCATCAACCGTCTCAACACCCTCAGTAGTGCTGGCAGCAACTCTCACCGCACCATCAGTAGTGCGCACATCAACCCTCGTCGCACCATCAGTAGTACTCACACTGCTAGATGCACCAACTCCTGCCTCCCTAGCCCGTTGCTGGCGCGTCTCCTCATCAACTATGGATGCCCTTCGGGCCACCTCAATAATTTGGCTCTCCCTCTTGCAAGCTCTCTCAGCCTCAGTGTCATCAGAAATCTGACTAAAGCGGGGGCACTTCCCAACATGGTGGGAAGGAACATGCAACAGCATCTCATCTCCGAATAATACATCCAACATCGTATTATCAACTGGGACAGTGGAGGCGGACTCGGGATCAGCCTATGGAGGAACAAAAAGTTTAGTAATATCAGCACGGAGACTCTCTACCTCCTTTAGGAGAGTGGTCACATCATCAGTCGGGGACGACCTCTCTAGGTTTCTTAACTCAAAAGCATTCAAGCACTTATTAACGGCTGGGCCATAAGATCCATCATGTGCCCCATCCGCTGCTCCATCCTTGCCTCAGACTCACTATAGAACGCTGCATCCATGGTCTTATAAGCTGCAGCAGGGTAGCCATATATGTCTCGAGCTCTTGGAATCAAGTTAAGGGAACGGCAACAGACCCTAAAGAGTGAGTGGCTCTGGAGGCGTTAGGGGGATGGCTAGTGGCTGTAGAATGGGAAGTCGGGGGATCCTCAGTAGGGGTTGGAGGGGCTGGATCCTCACCCTGCATCTGTTCCACATCTGCAACTAAGTCTGCTCCCAATGGTGTCACCTCAACCTGCGGCTATCTACGCGGTGAAGACACATTGGCCTCATCTCGAATCAGGCCTATATCCAAGGTCTTGGTCGCCTGAATCAATTTATCACAATGTCAAACTGGCTCTCCAGAATCCCTGCACAACTGAAAAATGAGGCATGAGAAAGGGTAGGTGGTGGTAGCCTTGAAGGCCCTCTCGTGAATCTCTGCATTAATCATGCCGGCAAAATCCATCTCAAACCCAACAACTAGGGCTGCCACCATGACTTTGCGGTCCCAAGTAAGAACATTGTCTTCCTGTGTAGGGGACACCCTATTTCTCACCAATAGCTAGCAGAATATTTATTAGACATCACATCAATGTATGTCTTAGTTTTCACTCTCGCACCAATTGACATTAGATTATTAGATTGTATCACACTAACTCTATGTTGATAATTCTTTTCTTATTAACTACCTCCTTGGTCTGGCAGGTAGCAACAAGGCAAATTCTAATGTTGGCCACCGTTAAAAAGACTTCTGAACAGAAGAATTAACAATGCATGCAACAACACTATTCAAGTATTACTTAGTTACTATTCATACTTTGTTAATCACTTATTGTTCTCACAACCCTATTTGTGGATTTAGCTACCATGCTAGTAAGAACACAATTCATATTTTTAGAAGAAGAATTCATGAACTTACGTAATGAGTAGAAGAAACCCAGAATCTCCAATTGAAATTCAAAGCCAAAATCTTTATAAACCAAAAATAGGAAATCAAATTGCTAATGTTTGCAAGTTAATTCCCAAGAACACACCAAAAACGAAAGTTAAACAATAGTAGCTAACCCCCTAAAATGAGGTTTACATACTCTGTTTATAGAAAATATTATCCTAAACAAAAAGGAAATAAAATAAGGCAATAAAATTGTTGGATGCAGCTTCAATCGACGAGACTGACCTACGGACCGTGAATTGACCTACAGTCCATAGGTCCTTTCCGTAGCCCAACACTTAGAACTTTTCCACGGAGGTTGGAACCTTCAACTTTTTGATGCAAACGACGGACCTGCAGAACGGTCCGTGGGTCCCCTCTCGTGGCTCCACGCTTAGAACTTTTCATCAGGTACTGGAACTCAGACTTTCTGATACAAATGACGGACATGCAGGATGTCCCGTAGGTCGACCTACGATCAGTCAATGGTCACCGTGGTTCCACACTTGGTCAAGACTTCCCTGATGCTCCATCTACTCCACCAACATATGGATCGTGACTGGACCTACGATCTGTAAGTCACCTCCATAGGTGACTCCTTCTGTAAAATTTCAGTTGTTGTCTCTCCCAACCTTATCCAAGTCTATTTTATACAAATATAGCACAATAATCATTAGTTCTAATACAAAATATCCCTAGACACACACAAGTATTAAGTGAAATGTATTGAAAATATTGTAAACTCACGTTATATTAGTGATGCACAAAATGCACGTGTAACACGTGAATTCCACGCATGTAACACATGAGATGCACATATGATGCAAAAAATTCACGTGTGATGCATGAGATACACATGTGACGCATATAATGCATGTGTAACACACAGAATGCACATATGTAATGCACGAGATACACATGTGACGTAAGAAATGCACTTGTAACACATGCAGTGGAAACCTTCGCATTTCAAAGAGTGGAAACCTTGTCTTTTCAACCAAAGATCTTTGGAGAGTAGCCAATAATTTTACACCAGAGAATAAGCTTGGTCGTGGTGGATTTGGAGGTGCTTACAAAGGTGTAACTGAAGATGGAATTCAAATTCTAGTGAAGAGAATAGAATTTGTGATTATCAATTGCAAGGCATTGGGGTGAGTATTGTCGAAGTCCAACGTATGACATTTCAAGTTTATTGATTAGGATCTCTGACAGTGCAATGTCCAACTAATTCAATCATAATGCAAATGCTCTTGTGGATATCTTCCTTCACGTCAAGAGTTGTGTGTCCAACTAATTCAACCGTAATACAAATTCTCTTTATCTATAATGGAGGCTCTAAGTTCAGGCTTCCCAGAGAAAAAGATGTCTACTCAAAGTTCCTTTCGAGATAAATTCATATATCAAAACCCTCTCATTTCCTTCAATGGAGTAACCCAAGAGTAAAACTAATCAATAGCGATGTCAAACCTTGAAAAGCATATCTAATTCTGCCTGATATTAATTCACTACCTTGCAATTGATAATCGCAGATTCCATTCTCTTCGGTGCAAATTGAATTTCATCTTTAGTAACACCTTTGGAAACAATTCCAAAGCCATTATGATCAAGCTCATTCTCGGATGCAAAATTATTGGTTAGCCTTCGAAGATCTTGGGTTGAATTGACAAGGCTTCCATTATTTGTAGTGCACATCTTGGGATCTTCTTCTAAGACAATAGTAACTGAGTCTTCTTGGGTTTTCCTACTCTTGAAAAATAAAAAAGTGGAAAAAATTAAGACCACAAAAACTACACCCACAACTATAATGATCATTTTGGTAGCCACCATAGATACTTTACCAACAAGACGAGCATATACATCTGTAATGACTTTCATACTATTCTTGAATTTTGGCAACGGGAGATCAAAATTGTTCCCACTTAAGTTCAACAATCTCAAAAATTAGAGCTCTGGTATGTTTGTTGGAATTGGACCGTGCAAACTATTTCCTTTTGAGTGAGCATCATCAAGTTCTTGCTTTGTAAATTAACTACTACTATAACCTGACCTTTAGGGTTGCAACTGATTCCTTATTCCAAGGGCATGTACATAGATCATTATCGGACTATTCCAAAGCAAGTTTGACTGTATAATTCCAACCACCAAGATGATCTAATAGTGTGTTAACTTGAGGATAAAAAGGAATACCACAGGGAATTGAATTGACTGAAAGAAATTGAGGAATATATAACATTAGCTAGCAACTCTAAACATTAGGATAGAACTTATTAGCATATCATCACTCATGTCTCACATAGTCAAGTTTAGATTTCCAATCCTTCTGGAATCAAACGAATGAGTTGATTTTCATTTAAACTAAGATTCTTCAAGGAATTCAAATCACAAATTGTATCAAGAATTCGTCCACTGAAAACATTGTCTTGAAGCCCTTACAACATAAGTTGATGCATAGTACCAACTATATATACGTCGTTTAAACCGGTCATTCTAGGACTATCTTAATTACTCTACCACAAAATTCGAAGCTTTGAACCACAAATTTTTTTGGTGTATAATTGTTTAAACAATATATGACAGCTTTAAAATAGTGAGAAATTAAATTTCCCGAAAAAGTTAGGCACATGTCCAACTATATTACAAGATATGCAAGGAAACATTGTAAGCTTAGTTGAATTTTGCAACTCAGTCAAAAAAAGTGGACGTGCTGGAGGACCTCATGGATCATTCCCCTTAGAAGGCCATTGAAGAAGTGCAAATTTTCTCTCATTTCATATGGTGCAAGATAGAAATGCATGAACTAGGAAGGAGTTTCAGTTAGTACTGTCTGTTTAGAGTCATTATTATTGATGAATTAAGATGAAAAGAGATGACCTTATTTCATTTTTTTCTACTTCCTTTCAATGGGTTTCAACATTTTAGCTATCAAGTATTTTAGATAGGTAAAATTAATTTTATAGAATTTTATTTTTCTTGATCATATTATTTCCTTGAAATTAGCTTATATTCGAAGTTCATTAAAGAACATTTCTTGCCTTAGTGTGAAATAATGTGATAGTTTCACTAATTTTTTGTTTTCAAATCTTCTTGATGTTTATCGCCGTTATATACTTATGTTTTAGAGTTGATAAATTTAATTACAGTGTGCGTATAAGAATGTTTAAAATTGCTTCAAAAACTCGTATCATGTTGATTGAAGTTATAAGTCATATTGGACGCACGAGATACACATATGTTGTACTAGATATACATATGATGCATGAAATATATGTGTGACATATAGAATGCACATGTAACACATGAATTGCATGCATATAACGCACGAGATACACATGTGACACACAAAATGCATGTAATAGAATTGGTGGCCAAAATTTAATCCTTAAAGTAATTTCTCAAGTATATTAGATAAAAATAGTATCAGCGTGCATCACATGTACAACTCGTGTGTCGTATGTGCATTTTGTTCATCTAACGTGTAGCTTGTGTCAATTAGTACATAATATATCTTTAAAAATCAAATATATATTGTTATACATCCACGTGAAGTATAAATATATATATAGTGGTAGACTTAACTAGTTGGTCAAGAACATTCAGAACGTGTGACATTTCAGCCTTATTGATTAGCATCTTAGGTAGTGCAATGTCCAGCTAATTCAGCCATAATACAAATGATTTTGTGGATATCTTCCTTCACGTTGTTTCATTTAAAAAGAAACGGGTTTTAGAGTCGCCACTTAATTTTTAAAGGAAAATTATTTTTCAACAAATTAATACAGTAAATCAATTGAAAATAATATAAAGGGGGTCGGGCTTCATCTTAATGTTTTAGGAAGGTTTTGAAAGAACATAAAACATCCGCTAACTTGCGGTTATCCGGTAACTAGCATATTTGACTAATTATGGCCCGTGTGGGCTGGATAGAATTGACTTTCTGCCGATATCGTTCGGATGACTTAGCTCCTTGTAGACTGGAGTACCAGACTTGAGTTTGATAGTTTGAGCCATAGATTAGGCGTTATTGCTGCTTGCTGCAATTCTGTATCCTCTTCCTCTAATTTTGCGGTTCTGACGCGTTCTCGAAGGTTTAATGCATTACTAAAGGCGTGGAATTGAGATAGTATAGGCTTGGAGCCTTTTCTGTGATTTCATAGAGTGGACGGCATTCCATGATGGATGTTGCTGGATTGGATCCTATTGGAGACACCATCACCCCCGGGGTCGTTCTTTCTAGCTGAGCTGGGAGCGTATCGCTGCCTGGGTACACTAGGTGATTTCGGCAATCGCCCCCTGGACTCTCTTTCTAGCTGGGCTGGGAGTATGTTGTTAGCTGGTTGTCCCCGAGTCGCTTTTCCTAGCTGGGTTGGGAGCTGACTGCATGGTAGGACGACTTGTCATATCTACCTTACCCCCGGGTCCCTCTTTCTAGCTTGGCTGGGAGTAGACTGTATGGTTGAGTGCCCCCTGGGGTCACTCTTTCTAGCTGGGCTAGGACTACACTGCTGGCTGGGTAGAGTTTGATGGATTATCATGGTTACTTTGGGCTGGATGCCCGATTTTCTTCTTTCTCATTAGACTTAGCTATTTTGTGTACCTGTCAGGCTTATGGGGGTTCGTTCAAGTTTTATTTAAACTTGCGTACGAGTGTACCTTTTGGGCTTATGGGGTCCAGTGAGGTTTAGTTTAGTTTTACTTAGTTTATTTCTAGTATGCTCGTGTGCTTTATTTTCATATTCGCTTTGACCTCTCTATGTCTAGATTCTATCCTTTCTTATTTTTTTACCCTTTTTGCTCAATCTGCCTTTGATGTCTACTGAGTACCTGTTGTTTTGGTACTCATGCTACACTCTGCATCTATTTCGTGATGCAGGTCCCAGTACCAGTTACCAACAATTATTGGTTCCAGCCTTCTTTTGCAGCTCTGACTCGAAGACGGGGGTGAGCACTTGGCATTTTGGGTTTGTTCTGTCTCCTTCTTTTGTTTTAACTAGTCTCGTTGCTTTTGAGACACATTTTGTTGTGGTCCACTTTTGGGACTTGTACTCTTTATTAGATAGATTTGTACTAGTGACTTCCAGGTTCTATGAGGGATTTCTGTATATATTTATTTTGGTTTGTTCCGCCTTGTTGTCCTTGTTTAGATTATTGTTTTCACTAGTTTCTGCCTGTACGCTCATTACTTGATGTTCTAGGTTACAGGTTGACTTACCTACTAGTGGGGTATAATAGGTACCATCATGACTCGAGAAATCGAGTCATGACAAATTTGTATCAGAGCCCAAGGTTCATTGGTCTCACTTGTACAGAGCTAACGTCTATTAGAGTCCTGCGGATCGGTGCGGAGACGTTCGTATCTTATCTTCGGAAGCTATAGGATGTCTTTAGGAAGATTTCCTCTTGTGTTTCACTTTCGTGGAGCGTGTGTCTTATTGGTTTCTTGAAATATCACTTGTTTTACTCTTTCCCAGGATGACTCGCTCGCGAGGTGGCGCGGTCGGAGATGATGCACCCAGGCCTACAAATAGAGCCCCAGCTTGGGGTAGACGCCGATCCCGATGTCAAGGTTGGGCCGCAACTCCAGTCTGAGAGAGAGAAAATGATCCAGAGCCAATAGCGGACCCTCCAATAGCTCATATACTAGCTTTGCCGGTGGAACCGGGGCCAGCCCAGCCGCCACCCGGACCAGTTCTGATTCCAAATATCCAGGCCACTATTGCACAACTCTTGGGTGTGCTTGGGGGTATGCAACATGCACCCACCCCAACTACATCAGCACCAGTACCGCAGGATCAGCCTACAGTGAGGGCACCTCAGGTCCAAGTACCAACTGAGGGAGTACAGCCCTTGGCAGCGAACAGACCTATGTTGCTCGAGGACCAGAAGATGCTTGGTGTGTTTCTCACATCGACACCATCGAGGTTTTTTGGGATTGTGGGTGAGAATGTCCACGAGTTTCTTATTACTTGTCGTGAGAGGCTTCGCACTTTGGGTCTAGTGGAGTCTAGAGGGGCCGACTTCATTACTTACCAGCTAGATGGTCCTGCCAGGTAGTGGTGGCGTACGTTCATGCAAACCAGGATAGTTGATCTTTATCGGTGTCATGGGATGAGTTTTTTGAGACCTTATTTGCCAAGTTATCCCTCGTAGCGTCAGAGACCGCCTCAGGGATCTGTTTTGCAGGTTGGAGCAACGCTCCATATCAGTGGCAAAGTACGAAACTGTGTTCCACGAGCTTTCCCATCATGCAGAGGTAATATTACCTACGTAGGAGAAAAGGGTTAGGTGTTTTGTCCGTGGGTTGAGATTACAGCATCGGCTTGAGACTCAATCCTTGGTTTCTTTGGGTCGATCCTTTTAGATGTGGTTAACCATGCTAGTACTGTGGAGCATCTTCGTCGTCTGGCCCAAGGGGGAAGCGAGAAGAGGGCTAGGAATGAGGGAAGCTACAGTAACTCTCTCCCCAGGTCTAGAGATTATCATGACAGGACCGGACGACGGTTTCGACAGGGTCAGCCTAGACGGCATACTCAGGCCTCTCTTCAGGCATCAGATGGTGGTTAGAGCGAGGCCAGTTCGAGTCAGGGTTGTGAGGTGTTTCAATCGGGTTCTTCAGGCCATGGTGGCCGTTCTTCTAGGAGTCGCTCTCGAAAGGGTTGCTATGAGTATGGTGAGATGGGTCATTGGGCCTGAGACTACCCTCAACATAGTCGGATTGATCCGGCTTCTCAAGTAGCTCCCCCAGCTTTACTAGCACCTCCAGCTAGAGGTCGTGGTCAGGGTCAGGACCGTAAATGTGGTCATCAGGGTATACGGGGTGGTCCCTGAGGAGGCAGGTCAGGTGGTAGGTTTGATGGTTAGGGCAGAGGCGGACATATCCATTTACAGTGACATATCACAAATGTCACTGTAAATCAATTCTAAGGGATTAGAATTCCTTTCAACAGATTTATAAGAATGTTCAGCATACTTAAATTTCACCGAAACTTGACATTTTTATTTATTGCACTCAAAGTTAAACAAAACTTCTAAGTTGATCAGTTTTCCTTACAAGGTTTTGTAATTGACATGCCCCAAGTGCTCACGTCACAAACAGTTTAACTCAAGCAAGTAGGAACAAATAAAAATATTGAGTTTGAAAAGCTCTCCGAAAGGTAGCTTTCTCTCACAAATATTTTTTTCCTATTTCTTACAATTTTGTGTGATACAAACATTGTTTAGAGTCATCATCTTGTCAAATGTCCTTTTTCGAAAGGACATTTCCATAACTTTCAATTTGATTGTTATAGAACTACCCATGAACAAAGTTTCATCGGGTCCAATAAAGGCAATATAGTCCAAATGCTTCTTTTACAAAACATGACAAATGACTATTCACCAATATTCATGTCTATACAAATAGTTATATTTAATAGACATATCTTTTCATGAAAAGCCACAACATTTTAAGTGACACTTTTTCACAAAAGAACTCAATCATTTTGAACAAGTATACATATAATTTGGTAGTTTCATACTAGTCAGACCATATACTAGTAAAAGAGAAACTCAACAACCACATTATCAAATATACTACAAGAATTTTGTGGGTCTAATATAATTCAAAAGTATCACCGAATTTCATATCTTGTGCTCCAAATTTAAATTAGATACTAAGTCTAATTTTATCTTTGTCATAAGCATAGAACCCCCCACATTTTAAATATGATCTCAAAAATATTTTTCAAGTATTTGAAAATAGTTTTTCCACATTTTTTTTTTTCTCATACTATCAAAGTGTCATTGGCAACATGAAACCTCTTTTGAAAATATTATTCTGCAAAAGAATTATACTGCTCCAATTCTCTTTGACAATCTTTACACAATGTCAAAGTTCATTCCATAGAGGCACAAAATCACAAACTCTAAGTCACTGGTATTTTTTCCTCTATCACAAATAGACATACCACTTAGTATTTAGAATACTAACAATAAAGACAAAAAAAATTGTACAATTTGTTTCTATATAACAGTGAAGTTTATAGAAAGTCAAAAGTACAACATTGACTTATTATGTGAAGTTTTCATATTCTTCAAACCAATAGCATAGTCTAATTTATCCAAGAGAACAAAAGTACAAAAGCTTTTTAGTCTCCAAATAGAATTAAACATATTCTTAGATTATCACATAGATATGCTTTTCTTTTCAAATAGCCGTCCAACTATAACATTTTGGCATACTATTTTATCAAAAAAAAAATGTGCATCTCTCATTTTGTTAGCTAAAGAATTTTAAAGGCAAGACTTTTTGCCAAGGAAAATTCATTCAAAAATCATATGGTTTGCAAACCTTTTTCCAAAGACATACATGATAAATATCAAAACACTTTTAGAAACGATTTTACTCCTTAGATAAATAATAAGAAGGTTACCTGATGTAATCTTTAACCGAAATACCACAAATTCTTCTAGTACATTCTCACTTCAACCTTGCTATACAAAGCACCGAATTCTGGAGAAGTAATGCATTAATCTTCTGCCTCCATGATCTATTTCTCTCAATCAATAGAATACAAGAAATACCAACAGTATAATAATTTTCTTATGATTGTTGTTCATCTTATATTCCTAAGATACTTATAACAAAACTTTGAAGAACTTGGTAAGAAACAACAAAGTTTAAAGAGTATTTTCCAACTAGAAAATTAAAACTAGTAGAGAAAATAGAATTAGAAATAGATTAGAAACAATATAAAAATATTTTTCTCAAAAAAAGAAAATCGAGCCCACTGAATGCACAGTGTCCCCTTAAGGAAATTATTCTCCTCAAGTACCCGAGGTTAATGGAATATATCCTCCCAGGATAGAACAATCTTACTCACCGATGTATCAGTACCTAAAACCTAGGGGTGTTCACGGGTCGGTTTGGATCAGCTATTGGTCAAAACCAAAACCAAACCAACTTAATCGGTTTTTAAATTATCAAACAAAACCAAATCAAATATAATATACATTTATCGATTTGGTGGTTATCGATTTCAGTTTGGTTTGGTTCGGTTATTCGGTTTAACCATACAAAAGAATAAAAGAAACAATTCATTCAAAATGTGAAAAAAGTGACAATAATTCATTCAAAACAAAAAATAGTTAGAATGACTTAAATTACTGAACTTTCGATCACTAAATTTACCATCAATAAAGCTTTAAATTCACTATATTGCCTAGAAGTAAGAGACAATAACATTTTTTGCCCCACAAAGAATTATCATAGACACTCATATACATGAAATCAATAAGATAAATGTTTCATCTTGGGCATTTTTGTTTCCAATAAGTAAACTATAAAGAAATTTTAATGAAAATATGTATAAGATCTTTAAAATTGTTAATAAAAACAATATATTAAGTATGTATAATTATAAAATATATGTATATAATTCATCGGTTCGGTTCGATTATTTCTTCAGGTTTTTTTGAATAAAACCATAACCAAACCAAATACTATCGATTTTCAAAAATCTAAAATCAAACTAAACCAACCCCAAATAAAATTGGTTTGGTTCAGTTTTTCGGTTTGGATCGATTTTTATTCAAACCGTGAACAACCCTACTAAAACCACGGTGTCTGTAACATCTCGCAATTTGAAATAACTACGAAGAAGCTAATAATTGGAAATAGACATTTTTTTGAAAGAATGAAAATCTGGAAATTTTGTTAAGTTAGAATAAGTTGAATTTTCGCCCAACTTCAAACAGCCATAACTTCTAGATCAGAATGAGTTAGAGGTACTTCCAGCTATGGTAGGAAAGCTCTTGGAATGATATTTTGAACATCGCTGATTTTTCATGATTCCGATTTTGTATGAGTGAGTTAGTCCCTTTGGAAATTGGGTTGTTGGAATAAGGAAAGTCCAATCCGAATTTTGAAAGGGTAGTTTGGTCTTTTCCTTGCCCAATTATTTTATTTCTTTTTTGGTAATTAAGCTAGGGTCTAATCAGAATTAGATTAGTTTACGCTTTTACCAAAATACGCTAGGGCTTGAAGAAAGGAGAAAAGAGGAGAAAGGAGAAGAGAAAGCAAGATTCGTCAAGATCGTCGAGTTTAGCTTGTGGATTTCGTCAAGGGGTGATCCCTAAGAGGTATGTGAGATCACATAGCGTTGAGTTAGTTCATCCATGTGCCATGATTCAATTCAGTGAAATAATGTTTGATTTGAAAGTAAATCCTTTAAGTTCTTGATGAAATTCATTTGAATTCCTATGGGTTGTGTTGTTGAAGTTTCTTAATGATTTGATTCATGTTTTTGAGTGAAATTTCAAGTTGAATCTATTGTATATTGAGGGTATTAGTGATTCTAAGTGTTTGGGGAAAGAACTAAGTGAAAGTAGAGGGTTTAGAGATGAAAAACAAAGGAGAAAAGTTGGAGTTTTCTGGGCAAGGGCTTGGGGCGTCGTGCCTTTCAGAGCGCCCCACTTCAGAGTCTGAAGTTTGGGCTCTGGGGTGACGCGCCAGCCAGAGCGCCACAACTTCAGCTCTAAGTTTGTGCTCTGGCACCCTGCGCCTCTCAGAGCGCCAAGTTCGCCAGTTCTTCCCATTTCTTCCTTGATCTTTCGTACTAATTCCTTAGCAATGTAACTATGTTTTCTAGTTGATTCCAACACTCTAAGGTACCTCTAAACATCATGAAATCATCCATCAACATGAGATCATACCTTGAATCCATAATCCAATCCAAGGAAAGTTAAGATCAAAGTCAAGAGAAGTTATTATAGTTTTCCAAATGTTTTAACTTTGTTTTAAGACTTAAAGTTCAAGTTGAGTAGGGATTAAAAAGTAAAGTTTGAAGTTCATTTCTTCAAAACTATATGAGGACTATGTATTCCCAAAGGGTTTAAAATGTTTTCACATTTAAATAAGAAAGAAAAGCTCAATTTCCAAAGAGCCTTCGGGCTAGTTTTCAGAAAAGAGTAATTGCTTTTTAAATGAAGCAAGAGAGGAAACTTTGATTTCGAAGATAGCCTTTGAGCTAAGTTTTTGAGCACTAATCTCAAATCACAGAAGGAAGTATGTTTTTAAACATAAGAGCTAATATCATATTTTTGGGAGTAGTATTGAGCACCGATTTGGGGGAGAGTTCGAACAACTCACAGCTCCCATAAACCATGTAGCCATCATAGGTAGAAAAGGGTCATACTTTTTGGATGATTCCTTTAGTGCTTTTTAGTATAGACTAGTCGATCCACTTAGTAGTTCAGATTTTATACCCTCGGCAAGGTATAGGAAGGCCCTGGCAGCGTGAGGAAAACTAATATATGATCACAATAACTTTTACGTGATGGTTGTTGGTTAGAGAAACTCTCACAGAAGTAATTGTATTCGTATATACATAGTTTATTGTATTTTTATATACATTTCAGAGTTATATGTATATTTGCATACACACATAGTTGACATCATGTTTTAAACAACTTTTCTTTATATTGCACTTGTTTTAAACTGCTTTATATTGAAATGAGTTCAGTTAAGTTGAGTTGAGTTGAGCCAGGTAAGTTCTTCAGATTCTTTTCAAGCCTATGTTGTGTTTAGCATTCCAACTCGCATACTTGTACATTTAATGTACTGATGCCAGTTGACTTGTATCTTATTATGATGCAGACACAGGTAACTAGGATCGGCATCCAGCACATCGTTGATCCAGTGAGCACTCCAGAGTCAGTTGGTGAGCCGCCTTGCATTCCGGAGGACTCCTTTTATTGCTTTCAGTTACTTTGTTAGTTCATTAGGATGTCATAGGTTTGTCCCAACATCCTTCTCAGTTGTTTAGAGGCTTCATAGACAGTCAGATGTTAGTTCTTTAGTCTTTTCATTGTCATTATCTTATGTTAAGACTTAAGTTTGCCTTAATGGCCAGTTGAATGTTTCTTTATAACATTCTAGTTTATTACATAGACTTGTCTTTGTTGAATTAAGTATTCCGCTGAGTAAGTAAGTTAGGCCAAAGTTTCTCTTGGGGCCAGCAATAGTTCTCGAGTGTCAGTCACGTTTGGGGTGTAGGCTCGGGGTATGACAGTGTCAGTGAACCACTCAACGACAGTAAAGTACACTTAGAATACTAGATTTAGTAGTAGTAGAAGAAGTCCAGAAAAAATTGTTTTTTTTAAATGAGAGGAAATCCCTCAATTTATAGAAAAACAAAAGGTAGTGTGAAAAGTCACAAACCTTTGGAAAAGTCACAATCTTTCGAAAAGGTCACAACCTTTAATAAAAGTCACAACTTTTTATAAAAGTCACAACTTTTCATAAAAGTCGCAACTCTTCATTTTTGCATTCACACCTTTTAAAACCCAACAGAGAACAACTAAGACTCAAACATATCATATAGGTTCACACCATAATTGACAAAGAGAAGAACTCCAAACCGACATATTAAATTCGAAACGAATAAAAGGGTCACGAGTTGTTTACCTCTTGAAGAGCAGCGACAGGAACAGTGATGAGCTTAGAGAGTAGTAACTTCTACCACACAATCACGAATACGAACTGCAAACCAGAGACTTGGATTGAATCTCATCCTCAAACAAATTTATGGCAAGAAAAATGGAAGAATAAAACTTAGACTAGAATTAGTTATCTCGTCTGGTTTCTTTAAAGGTATTTCGTAGTATGTATTTGCCTAAATAATTAACATGATTATAAAATAATTAATTTAATTACAAGCTACTTAATTTAAAATTACGAACTAACAATTAAACTAATTAACCAAATACTTAAGCAAAAGTAAAACTTATTGAGACGATTTTTGAATTTCCATAAAATATACTGATTATATACGCGTTTTTAAAATATACATATTTAATATTTAAATGTAACAAAATTATTTAAAATGGAAAAATTACTTTTAAAATAACTTGAAAATATTTTGAATTTTATAAAATTAATTACTTTAAATCGTTGAAATTGGAGAAGCTCGATGATTAATTTGCATCATGGAGGGTTAAAATTGGATTTCAACACACGTCAATAGATGGGTGAACAAAAGCAAGAAGATTACTTAACTAAATATCGAGTTCCCTCTAGATGCTCATCCCATCACAAGTTACATCAAACATGTGTTCATAAAAAATATTACACAATTGCGAGTCAAAAAACAATTGATTATGTTTCTAAGGCTATCTCTTTGTTATGCTTGTGAACAGGGTTTACAATAACTTCAACCACAAAATTAGCTAGCTTACCTATGGGGAAAAAAATGACAGACCTAAAATTTGTTGGACTTAATATGGGTCTAGGACAAGTCTTTAAAAGCCAAAATTTCTTGATCTTGGCTGCTACTCATTTTTTTCTTTTTATTTTTCTCTCATTTGTCTTCAAGAGCCATTTTGAATTTTTATCTCTAATGAATTGATAACAGAAAATACAAAGTATCAATATTTGTGGTAAATTAAAATAGTAAGTGTTTAATCATTCTTATTAAAAGATTACGAGTTTTAGTCATAACAACAAATTATTTTTAATAGAAAATACTTTACTCTCAAATAAAATTTATTGACGTAAATCTAATTAAATTAATCAAATTATAAAATAGATAGCGTATGCAGCATATTAAAAAAATTATTTAAATACAAGACAATAGACATGTAGTATATTTTGGACATGTCGTTTTCATGGAACCTGCTTCTTCTTGTAATGGAATAATCAAAACCTTTTTGTACTTTATTGAAACTTGGACCTTTTCATTTATTCTATTTCATTCTAGAGAGCTGCTAAACAGCTAGAAAAATGTGGCCAGAATTTGGCCAGAAACGTACAAAGACTATACTAAACTTTTAGTTTAAATTAAAGGAAAAATGTATAAAAGTGTTTGTCATTTCCTAAAATTACAATTCAACTAGAACACAGATTTTTAGGCTTAGAATATGAAAAGTCGCATTGGGACACTACTTTTTCTTCATTCCAACTCATACAACATATTCTTATTCTTACGTAGCATTAGTACTGCTAAGGGAATCCTGCTAATTCTTTTTCCTATTCTTCTCTACTCGATCACTTCTCCAAAAAAATATGAATACAACTAAAGTTAGGGAGGAATTGTACAGATCTTTAGGGATGGCATCAGACGATAGTTTGATGAACGAAAATGAATGGGTCGATGATGATTCATACTATAGTTTGAACAATGAAGTATATCTAGATGAGGACGATGAAGAAGTTGAGAACAATGAGGAACACATTTTAGGAGATGAGTTAGAAGAGTACGATGTTAATGGTGAACTATATGATACTTTCACCGAAGAGGATGCGAGTGTTGGTCCAATTTTCGGAATGCAATTTAAAGATGAAAATTCTTTGTTTGCATTGTACAAAGAGCATGCACGATTGAAAGGATTTTCTATTGTGAAAAGAAATTCAAAAAAGATAGTTGGTGACACTACTAAGTATTTAACTTATTGTTGTGATCGAGCTAGAAATCGCAAAGTTAAGTATACCACAAAGAGTAACAATTGTAAAGCTAGGATCACTGCCATTGTTGATAGCTATGGTTTTTGGCTTGTCTCTAAAGTTTTTAATGAGCACAATCATGAATTGCTTCCTGCCAAAGCTCGGTTAATGGATGGTCACAGGTCGATTAGTCAATCTTTGAAAAGGGATCTTGTAGCTCACGATCGATCTGGAATTAGACCCTCTAAGAACATTAGGCTTGTTGAGGTTCAACGCGGTGGACCACAAAATTTGGGTTGCACTCCAAAGGATTGTAGGAATTTTATTTTGAATAGTAGGAATTTTGAAAAGCAAGAAGGGGATGTGCAGTCATTGCTTAACTTTTTTCATGACATGCAGATAAAAGATAAGGAGTTTTTCTACTCAATAGACATTGATAATAGTGGAAGGCTACAAAATGTGGTATGGGTGCATTCACATTGTAAGGCTGCTTATGAGCACTTCCATGATGCGATATGCTTTGATACGATGTATCTTGTGAATCGCTGCAGTATGCCATGTGCTTCATTTGTTGGCATCAATCACCATAGACAATCGATACTACTAGGATGTGCTCTCATGTCTCATGAAGATATCGTTAGTTACAAATTGATTTTTAGAACTTGGCCTAAGGCTATGGGAAATGTTCACCCAAATGCTATCATAACTGATCAGTGCCCGAGCATTAAGGCAGCCATTACGAAAGTGATGCCACATATTGTACATAGATATTGTATTTGGCATATATATATTCTCAAAGTTGTCGCTTTACTTAAGTGGGCTTCCCAATTCTAAAATTGCACATGGAGAATTCAAGTCCATGATCCTTGATAGTATTAGTGTTGAAAACTTTGAGATAAGATGGGCAGAATATATTGCAAAGTATGATTTGCAAACAAGGGATTGGTTCACCAAGCTTTATATTGAGAAGGAGAAATAGGTTCCTGTGTACCTTGATGTATTCTTTTGTGATGGTATGTTATCTACACAAAGAAGTGAGGGAATGCATGCATTTTTTGATGGATTCATCTCCCGTCAAAGCACCTTGAAGTTATTTGTACACCAATACGAGTTAGCTATAAGAGCTAAGCATGAGAAAGAGTTGGAAGCAGAATATCGGTCCAAGGGATTTCATATTATAAGTGAGTCATTGTTCAAGTGGGAGGAACATGTAATTCAATATTACACTTGCACGGTATATGAATTTTTCAAGTCACAATTAAGAAAATTGCATCATTGTGAAGTTAGCACCCCTGCTGATCATGAAGTTATCCCCGGTGTTGAAAAATTCATTATTAGACTTGGTAAATGTCAAAAGTTATAGAAATCATGCATACAGTTCATATGTGTCGAATTAAAGAGAGTCAGATATATAGTTTTAATTATATAAGTTTTATCTCCTATATTATATCGATTTGATAAATTCTGAATCATTACTTATGCTTGTTACTAAACTAACCTCCAACTATGTAATTTGCTTAATTATTATGTTTAAATAAAATTAAGCTATATAAATAAATAATTTTTAATGTAATTTGTACAATAATGACAACTCAAAACACATTAGACTTGGTAAATGTCAATAATTATAGAAATCGTGCATATAGTTCATATATGTCGAACCAAAGAGAGTTAGACATGAATAATTTTTAAAATATTGAGATAACGACAACTCAAACCACATTAGATCTGGTAAATGTCAATAGTTATAGAAATCATGTGTATAGCTCATACATGTCGAACCAAAGAGAAAATGTCAATAGTTATAGAAATCATGCATATAGCTCATACATGTCGAACCAAAAGAGAAAATGTCAATAGTTATAGAAATTATGCGTATAGCTCATACATGTCGAACCAAAGAGAGTCAGACATTAATAGTATTGATCCTACCAGTCTTATTTCCTATATATTTGTTACTAAAATGACCTCCAATTAAGTAATTTTTTTAATTATTATGTTTAAATGAAATTAAACAATATATTTAAATAATTTTTAACTGTAATTTGTAAAATATTGAGATAACGACAACTCAAAATATATTAGACCCGGTAAATATCGATAATTATAGAAATCATGTGTAAAGTTCATATATGTCGAATCAAAGAGAGTCAAACATTAATAGTATCAATCATACAAATTTTGTCCCCTATATTACGTTGATTTGATAATTATGAATCATATTATATTTGTTACTAAAATGACCTAAAAATTCCAATTAACTATTTTTTTAACTACTATATTTGAATAAAAAAATTAATGTTAAGTAAATTTAGTTAAGACTAATCTTTTGGCCATAATCTGTTGTAATATTAGTTAGGTAAAAAAAAATTTATAATCATATACAATCAATAAGAATAAAATGTGTAATATAACGTGAAATTTTTCTTATTCTAATACAATCAACAAGAATACAATGTAATTCAGAATTATTATTTTTTTACTACTGATATTACAATTATTATTGTTTTTTTGTAAAACATAATTTGAAAACATTTTTTTGATATAGGTTGCATGAGATCACTTAATGTTTTTTTGTTGAAATTTGTAGTCTTCTTTCAGAATTGACTATGGAATCATCATTAATGTCATTAATTATTTTCAATATATTGGAAACATAATGGAAGATTATAGAGATCCCAAGAATATATTCAATTTTCAAGCTAAAAGGGTAAAATTGTCCAAAATAAAACTAGTTTATAGTGTGAACATGTCATTTTACTATTCTGGCCAAAAGGATTTTTGTTTTATTCTACTTGGAGTATATATAAGTGTGAAGAAGCACACACATGTTGTCGCTTTTTTTTGGAATTAACATTTTATTTTGGGACAATTTTTATTCTACTATATATAAGTGTGAAAAAGCACACATCTATTGGACAACATGTGTGCTTCTTGGAATTAACATTTCATTTTAGGACAATTTAGTAATTACCATATAATTCTAGTATATTGTCAAATTCAGCGATTCATAGCTGGTTCTCAAGCTTTGGAATACTAGCATCAGTGGAGGAACTCACATGTGAGGGAGAAGTCAATACAGAGAAGGAAAGAGAGGAAAAGAAATTGTATTATTGAATAAGACTTCACAATGAAACTCATACATGTACATGTGTATTTATAGTGTCACTGACAGAATAACAAACTGACAGTTATAACAAACTACAACTAACTAATCAAGCTGGATTAACACGACTAATTAATATGACTAACTATGACTAACTACATACGTATAAATACATTCTCAATACCCCCCCTCAAGTGGGATGGGAGGTTTCACAGCCAACTTGGACATTATGCAAGATTGTCTAACACCAGTGAGTGCTTTGGTGAGGAGGTCAGCCAGTTGATCTGTGGTGACAACATGATGTAGAGAAATAAGGACATCTTGTAGTTTGTCGCGAACAAAATGGCAATCTACTTCGATATGCTTAGTTCGTTTATAAAAAACAGGATTTCTTACAATATGAATGACCGATTGACTGTCACAATGTACTGCAATAGGTTTGGAGGAAGGTACATCCAATTCTTGTAAGAGTCTATCCATCCAAACAAGCTCACCAACCACCTTCCTTAATGACCTGTATTCTGCCTCTGCTAAAGATAGGGATTTTCTCTTGTTTCTTAGACTTCCAGCTGATAGGTGTTTGACCCAAAAGTACAATATAGCCAGACACAGACCTTCTAGAATCAGGACAGCTTGCCCAGTCTGAATCACAGTAGGCATGAACAGAGTAATCTGGGGCTGAAGACATAAAAATGCCTAAGGTGGGATCAATCTTGAGGTATCGGAGTAAGTGATAAGTTGCTTGTAGGTGGGGTTCTCTGGGATCTTGCATGAACTGGCTTAGGTGTTGGACACCATAAGCTATATCTAATCTAGTGTTGACAAGGAAATTCAACTTGCCAACTAGTTTTCTATAGAATGTAGGATCAGACAGAACAGTTCCCTATTTGGCTTTCAGTTTAACATTTGGATCAAGTGGAGAAGAGAAACTGGAGTACTGAAAACAACCATATTCCTTGAGTAAATCTAAGACAAACTTCCTTTGGGACATTATAACACCACCTTCTCCATACAATATCTCCAGGCCAAAAAAATAATGAAGTTTACCAAGATCTTTAATTTTGAAAGTATCATGAAGGAATTGCTTGAGTTGAAGAATTTCTGATGAATCATTTCCAGTGATGATCACATCATCCACATATACTGCCACAAATATAGAAGAATGATTAGATTTCTTCAGAAACAAGGAATAGTCACTCATGGAGTGGGTGTATCCCTTTGAGAATAGAGCCTCTGATAGCTTCTCATACCACTGTCTGCTGGCTTGTTTCAAGCCATTAAGTGATTTGTTCAATTTACATACTGCAGTGGAACTAGGTACCTCAAGACCAGGGGGCAAGTCCATGTAAACCTCCTCATGGAGGTCTCCATGTAAGAAAGCATTATTAACATCTAACTGAAAAATATCTCAACTCCTCTTCACTGCGGTGGCAACCAAAGCCCTTTTTGTTGTCATTTTAACAACAGGGGAAAAGGTTTCAGTGTAGTCTATGTCTGCTTGTTGAGTATACCCTTTTACTACCAATCGTTCCTTATATCTCTCCACACTACCATCTAATTTATGTTTGACTTTATACACTCATTTACAACCAATAGTTTTCTTTCCTGCTGGTAATGGAACTAGATCCCAAGTTTTAGTATTGTGAAGAGCCTCAAACTCTTGTGTCATTGTAGCTTGCCAAGTAGGAAAAAGTGTTGCTTCTTCATAATATGATGGTTCACTGTCATGACATACATTTTTAACAAGTAACTGACTATTCAGACTCAATGTTTCAGGAGCAACATGACTATTATTGGAAAAAATGGTATTGAGTGGCATGATGGAAGGTTGCAATTTGGGAACAAGAGCTGATGTATTGGCAGTTTTGTGTGAGGGTAAGGAATACAAGTAGTCATTTAAATTCTTAGGTATTTGGTGGGTTCTATGTGATCTTCTAACTGTGTCTCCTGGTTCTGGTATAGGAGAAGGTGAAGGCAAAGAATAAGGCAATTCATGAGTTAACTGAGGCTCAGTAATATCATTATTATTACGTAATGGTGATTTATGGTGAGACAAAATGTTATCAATAGTATTAGAGTCTACAATATCATTTGCATTAGTGTATGGTTGTATGAAGGGAATGGAATTCAAAACAGTAGGAAAAGTGCCTTTGTGTAAAGATGAAGCAAAAGGGAAAACATTTTCATGAAAAATCACATCTCTAGAAACATGTATCTTTTTGGTAGTTAAATATAGTACCTTGTATCCTTTTGTACCAAAAGGGTATCCTAAAAATACATGGAGGTTTTGTTCTTGGTTCAAACTTATCTCTATGCACCTTAGGAATAGTAGGATAGCAAAGGCAACCAAAACTCCTAAGGAAAGAATAGTTTGATTGTTTCTTATATAGGACTTTAAAAGGATATTTATTGTTCAAATAAGATGTAGGAAGTCTAATTATAAGATGTGTAGCTGTAAATACACCCCCCCCCCCAGTATTTTAAAGGTAATTTGGATTGGAAAAGAAGGGCTCGAGCTATTTCAAGGAGACATTTATGCTTTTTTTCCACCATACTGTTTTGTTGTGGTGTGTATGGGCAGGTTTTCTGGTGAATTATGCCCTTTGACTAGAAAAATAAGATGGCTTCATTGCTAGTGAATTCGAGCACATTGTCTGTTCTAATGGTTTTGAGAAAGGTAGAAAACTGGTTTTCAATCATGGTGATGAAAGCTTTTATAGTCTGCAGTGCATTACTTTTACAGCTCAAAAGGTGAGTCCAGGTGGATCTTCTATGATCATCCACCATAGTCAGAAAATACTTGTAATTATCATGAGTAGGTACATGATAGGGACCCCACAAATCTACATGAAGGAGTTCAAAAATCTTGCTTATGTTCTTGGTACTTTGAGGGAAAGGTAGCCTGGTCTGTCTAGCCATAGGGCAGACAGTGCATAGAAAAGGTTGTTTATGGGAAAATTTGGATGGTATGGATGTGATAGCCCTCATTTTGACAAAAGGTACATGGCCTAGTCTAGTGTGCCACAAAAGATCTTCATTAGTTTCATGAGACAAACAAGAATTCACAGAAGGTAACTCATTTTTATTACATGAAAAAGAGTTTACAGAATTCAGTACAATATTTTTCAGACTACTAGAATTAGAATAGAAAGATTTTTCAGGTAAGTAGTGCTTGGAATCAACTGTCAAGCATCTTGAACATAGGAAATAGAGCCCATCTCTGCTGCTACCAATCACTTGAGGCCTCTTTAGTGAAGGGGCCTAATACAAGCAAAAGACATCAGTAAAGGACATAGCACCTTTGAGATGTGTCACTAGGGAGTGAACTGAAATCAAATTGTATTTAAAAGATGGTACAAACAACACATTATGCAAAATGATGTTAAGTGTGAGTACTATATCACCAGTTTGTGTAACTTTCACTTTGTATCCATTAGGGAGTGAAACAAATAAAGGGTATGGTAATGTCTTAGGATTTGACAATGAAGCTTGGTTAAAGGTCATATGGTTGGAAGCTCCCGAATCTATAATCCACAAGTCAGTTTTTAATTTAAAATGTATACATGAAGGTTTATCAAAATCTACAGAAGAGATGCAGACCACAATACCTGCAAAGTTTACTGCTCCACTTGTAAGATTGGGATTGTTGGAGCCTTTACTGCCTTGAAAATGTTGAAGCAGATTCATCACATGCCCATATTATTCCTTAGTGAGACTTAGAGGTTGTTCTTCTTTGCTATCATCTTCACCCTTTCCAGACATCACATCACCAGAAGGTCCATGTTTATTTACTGCAATCCTGTTGCCTTTGTTGGACCTGGAATTATTGTACCTCTAATTATTCATGTTGTGACCTGCATTCTGAGTATTGGAGGATTGAGGATTATCCGAAGGATATCCATGCAACTTGTAGCACTTGCTAACAATGTATCCAGGTCATTTACAATATTCACAGATCAAGTTTCCCTTGTTGGAGTTGCCATTTCCTTTGGAGTAATTTGTCTTAAAATTCCTTAGATTAGAAGAACCTGCATTGAGAGAGACAAAGTCCATTAACATCTGGCCTCTAGGTTTAAACTCTCTTTGTTTCTCTTCATGTATCAGTATTGAAAATGCTTGTGCCATTGAAGGCAGGGGATTCATCATAAGAACACTGCCTCAGACGACAGTGTAGACTTCATTAAGGCCCATTAAAAACTGAATTAGGCGCCTATCCTGTTCAGCTTTATGTGTGCTATCCTTGGCACCACAAACACAGGCACAAGTGCATTGAGACTTGGCGATCAAATTGTTTAGTTCTTCCCACAGCTTCTTCATCTTGGTGTAGTAGGAAGTGATGTCCAACACACCTTGATTCAGATCATTGATCTCCTTTTGGAGCTGATACAATTTCGCACTATTAGCCTGGTCATAACGATCCTCCAATTCTTTCCACAATTCGACTGAATCGTTAACATACTCAACACTGTTTGCGATCTCCTTGGCAAGCGAATTCAAAATCCAGGACGTCACCATGTCATCGCATCTCTGCCAAAGACGCAATTGGGGAGAATTCGCAACAGGATTTTTACAATCTCCAGTAACAAATCCTAATTTGTTCTTCACAAAAAGTGATCGAAGGATGCTTCTTCTCCAGGATCGATAGCCCATTCCATCAAAGGGAACATGAACAATCAATGATCCAGGGTTATCAGAGGGATGCACGTAAAAAGGATCACTCGTATCAATGGAATTAGACGAAACAATAGTAATTGTAGGTAACGAAGTAGTAGCAGTATCAAGCATTGTGATGGAGATATAAAAGAGAAACTAACAATAGCTAATAATTGCTAGAAAGCTGCAAAACAGAGAGAGCTAGAAATACTGACGATCAACTTTGATACCATGTCAAATTCAGCAATTCATAGCTGGTTCTCAAGCTTTGGAATACTAGCATCAATGGAGGAACTCACATGTGAGGGAGAAGTCAATACAGAGAAGGAAAGAGAGGAAAAGAAATTGTATTATTGAATAAGATTTCACAATGAAACTCATACATGTACATGTGTGTTTATAGTGTCACTAACAGAATAACAAACTGACAGTTATAACAAACTACAACTAACTAATCAAGCTGGATTAACACGACTAATTAATACGACTAACTATGACTAACTACATACGTATAAATACATTCTCTCAATATATATAAGTGTGAAGAAGCACACACCTGTTAGACAACATGTGTGCTTTATGGAATTAACATTTCATTTTAGGACAATTTATTCTATTATATATAAGTGTGAAAAAGCACACACATGTCGGACAACATGTGTGCTTCTTGGAATTAACATTTCATTTTAGGACAATTTTGTAATTACTATATAATTCTAGTACTTTGAAAATGGTGTGGTTGAAGAATGTTTTTTAAGGAAAATGCTAGAAAATTTAAAAAATTATAATATTTTTTTATTTTAAAATAAATTGATCTTTTTTTCATTTTTTACTTAAAAGGTATTAAAGTTAAAGGGGTAAAAATATTTAAAAAGATAAAATAATATAGCTAAAATATCATTCTGGCCAAATTCTGACCAAATTATCTGGCATAAAGGATTTTTCCTTTTCTTTAATTCCTATAATGTAATTGTATTGATATTGCATTTGGTTGCAGTACTTTTTCAAACTCATTTACCCCTTCTTTTCCACCTTTTTACAATAAATCCAGTGATAGACTTTGGTAAATACATTGAATAATTGAGCCATTTTCAATGCCTAAAAAGGCCAAAAAAAAGTTACCATTGATGTACTTATGCGGACCCCACACGTCTCATCACATTAATGTTCCGTATTTATAGTTATTTTTATTTTTTTAAAGTTCTATTAACTAATAAAATTCAAGGTTTTTAAACATTGTCTATTAGTACTAAATATTTATTCAACTCTGTATATTGAGACAAAAGAGTAACATATATTATTTTAAAATGACGTAGAAAGTACTATATATCATAATAGTTAATAACTTAAAATATTAAAAAATCATATAATTGACTCTCAAAATTTATCTGTGCCACATATATTGTTTGAAAATAACGTAAAAAAGTACTACAAATCACCATAAAATCACAACTAAAAATATGTGAGAATCATATAAGAAATTTCGTTGACTTTCCTAAAATCACTTGTGTCACATAAAATGGAACAAAAGAAGTGATATATATTATTTGAAAATAACATAAAAGGTACTATAAATCACAGTAAATTAACAATTTAAAATATTTTTTAAAATAACACATACAAAAAATTTATTTGACTATTGATTCCATTTGCGTAACATAAATTGAGATAAAGGAAACTAACATATGTTGGGCCCGCGTTGGCGCGAGCGCCATATATATAATAATATTTTACTTTGATCAAACTACGGGAATGTATCAAATAAAGTAAAAAAGAAGTAGACTATTCATTGTCAAATCTTTTTTTTCCCCCTTAATGTTTGATATTTGTTTATGGGTTTCACTAATTAGAACTCATGCCTAAAGACTTCAGTTTGAAAATAAAACGCTTCTTATTCAATATAGATTCAATTTTTTTTATCGATTCTAAAATATTTGATTAAAACTAGAAAAATATCATATGAAATATCAAAGATTTTAATATTTTAGAAAAAATTATTTGGAATTTATTGAGTTATATTTGATTGTACATTTTGCAAAGAATATTTGAAATAATGTTTTTGCTTGAATTACGCAAATACAAGTTAAAAGTGAATAGTGGTTGATTTTTTATTTATTTATTTATGTTAAATATAAGTTATTTTTTCAATTTGAAATTTTCATGGGTTTGACCGAACACTTCTTTTTCAAATAAAATGATTTTTTTTTATAGTAAAACGTATATGTCCTACTCCCTTTCACTACTAAAAAAAAGTGAATACCGATCTAAAAATTATCGACCTCAAATGAAAGTCTGTAATTTCCCACCTCCTAAGGTCGGTATTGTTAAAAAGAATAAAAAATAAAAAAACTTTAGAAAACCGACTACAATGAGTTGGTTTTTATGCAAAATAAAGTGGGAAAATCAAATACCGACCTCTGGAGGTAGGGATTTCCCCCAGAAAAATGAATTACAATAAAAACCGACCTCTTGATGTCGGTATTAAATAAATAAATAAATAAATAAATAATAATATTTTGTTTTTCTCAATTAAATTTAAAAATAACATCGAGAATTATTTTGAATTAATTTTATTGAAATCGTCCTCCAGATGACGGTTTTGTGTAAAATAAAAAACAAAAAAAATTATACTACCGACTTCCGAAAGTCGATAAAATTAAATAGTATGTAATTTTCATTAATATATATATATATATATATATATATATATATATATATATATATATATAGCGACTTTCTGAAAATTAATAAATTAATATTTGCAATTAACTTTAAATAGGTCGTTCTCCGGATGACCTTTTTATATAAGTTAAAAAATAAATTAATATAAAATATCGACTTCCCGATGTCAGTATTATTTAATTAACATGATTACTTTTTATTTATCTTAAAATTTAATGTGATACCGACCTCATAAGGTCGGTATTTTTTATTTAACCTAATTGCTTTTAGTAAAAGCGACATGCAAATGTCGGTTTATTTAAAATATTTCTATTAATCATAATTTTTCTATTGTGCATAATACTAAATTTTATTTTACACCTACAATTAATTGTTTCAAAAGTGTAACAATTTTGTATACTTTTATAAATAAAAAGTTAAAATTCGTGGAATAAACAAAGAAACATCAATAATTCATATTTAGAGTATGAAACTACGTTAATATGAATCAGGAGATAATTATACTTCTATTTCTAGAGTAATGTACAAATTCTATCAGTCTGTCGTCAAATAATAAACTCAATACCTCATGTAATGATGTAGAGGTGAAAGCTAACATATAATCCATCTGAATATGAAATGCGAGATGATACTTGTAGAAATGTCATGATAATAATTAATTAAATTTTATATTTATAATTAATTGTTTAATTATTTATACGTATAACCTTCAATGTCTTATCTCGTTTTATGAAATAGACAATAGAGCATCGTAAAGTACTGTACAAAGCAAGTTCTATTAAGATTTTTAGTTCGATCTTGAATGGATGTCAAGTGTAGTGATTATATTGTAGCCAATATAATGACATGTAAATGATAATCCATCGGAGTATGAAATACGTTGATTATATACTCGTTGAGTAGTTTAACAAATCAAGTCTTATATATTAATAATTCAGATATGAAATACATTATCAATTAAAGAAATATCGATAATCAATTTAAGGAAATCTATATTAAATTTGATATTTATCAACTGCATTTCACACATTTTTGAATTCTTAATTGATACTATATATATGTGTGTGTAATTTTAATTAATAAAATCAACCTTAAGAAGTCAGTATACTTAAATTATTATTTATTTAAATAATATCGACTTCACTATATCGGTATTTATTAAATATTTTCAATATAGATAATTATTTAGTAAATTAACACTTTTTTAAAAAAAGAATGATAATCTCAAAGCCCTAAAGTCAGTCAGCTCTCTCAGTCCTCTCTCACGCCCACCATCCTCGACCCATTCCCGACCGGCGGCCACCCCCACCCATCACCGACCGGCGCCATCTCAGCAGCAGCAGCAGCAAAGGGCGGCAGCAGCAGCAATCTTGGTAAGTTTTAAATTTTCCATTTGCTCATTAACAATTTGAAAATGTTTAGGAATATCACTAAAAAAAAAAAAAAAAAACTCCAACTTATGCATTGACTTGTTTCAAGCCTAAAAAACCAATCTTGATTGTTGATATCAACTTGTCTGATTATCTAAAAGAGTTAATGTTTGTGGGGTTTGCTGCTTCTACTGACGGAAGTACTGAATTGCATAGTATTGAGAATTGGAGTTTTCGAACTTATGGATTTGGCCCTGTGAGGCATCCTCATAATGTTTCTGATAATACTGTGATTGTAAAGCCTCCGATTATTTAAGATTCTGGCCATAAACATCATAATAAGAGTTCTTGGGTTGGGTTTTGGAATTGGTAGTCCAGCTCTCTTTTGTGCTGTTCTTGTAGCTTTTGGTTGGATTTCTGTCAAGAAATGGTGGTCTAGCTTTCTTTAAATTTGCACAAATAAGAAATCTGTAACAGCAAAACGATGAAAATAAATCCAATCAACATTGATCAATTGAAAATAGGAGTAACCTATTTTGAATTATCAAGAAAAAGAAAAAACAACACAAACTTGTTTACTAATTGTCAACTGTTAATAATGACTGAAATCTCTCTATAACGACCACTGAAGAAATTTTAAATTGTTTCTTTTCGTGCTGGGCAACTGAGGAAGTTCAACATCTAAAAAAAATTGATACAAGACTATACTGCTTCTTTCATCAAAGTAGAAGATAAGGTTTGGTGTTTCTAAATTTCTAAAGTTCAAGTACAATTGTTTTCTATAATGTGTTTGTTTAGCATAAGTACCAACACTAGTTGATCCTATTGATGACAAAATTGATTTTTTTGTAAGATCGATTTATGTCCATCTAGTGTTGATACTAAGCTTTAATTTAGGAATAATATGTTTGTTAAGCATAAGTACCAACACTAGTTGATTCTATTGATGACAAAATTGATTTTCTTGCAAGATTGATTTGTGTCCATCTTGTGTTGATATTAAACTATAATTTAGGAATAATGTGTTTGTTAAGCATAAGTACCAACACTAGTTGATCCTATTGATGACAAAATTGATTTTCTTATAAGATCAATTTGTGTCCATCTAGTGTTGACGCTTAGCTTTAAATTTAGGAATAATGTGTTTGTTAGAAATAAGTTCAAATTTTTTTTTAATTAAACCCTAGCTAGTTTGACTCATTATTATATTTTATACTTCACACCAAACGACTCGTAAGGATGAGAATATACTATCTAGGGTTTAATTGTAATCATAAAAACTTGTATGTCCAATTTAACCTTTTTTAAAGAATAAGAGAACCTATTTGTATTTAATGCCTCCTGCTTCAACGTTGTAAGGAGAGTGCTAGGGTTTAACGAATTACAGTGTTGACACAGAGAAGAAGAAGAAGCAAAAATGGGAGGTAAAGGGAAGAAGAGAAGAGAGAAGAATTACAGAGCAGCTCATGGAGGCACTACTAGACTTCCTCCCTCACCCAACACCTCTTCTATTGATGCCATTCCCTCTAAGCTCCGTCAAATTATGGCCTTTTCAGGTACATACACTGTCTTGTATGTGCTTGGTTGTGAATTGATTTAGTACATGGAATTTTGGTGGAAAGTAATTGTTTTTCTTAGTTTTCAATGTTTCTTACGAAGTGGGGTTTTCTTATTTATTGTTTTAGGGGATGGGAAAGGTTCATTGGATAATGCAGACAGGAAGAAAGGAGATAGTGGTGGTAGTGCTAATGGGAAGGTAAAATTGTATATTGAAAGTTGGGACTTTGTAGTTCTTATTTTATCCTTATTCAGGTAGTTAGTGACTTTTGGTATATGCTATCTATATGTTGTTTACTATGTTTAGGTAATCGCACTGTGTTGTTAATGTTATGGTACCTTTAATGAATGAATGTTCTGCAGTGCTTCCGAGTAGTTGTTATGTTTTCTTCCGATTAGTTGTCATGTTTTCTTCATTGTCGTTTTTTCCTTTTCCATTACTACTTTGATTTTCTTCACTTGAGCGGACATTCTTTACGAAGCAGCCTCCCTACCTCCATAAGGTAAGGTACAGTCTACCCGGAATTATTTAGTCTACTAGTTGTAGGCAGTGCAGGAATTGCATGAGTTTGGGAACCTATAGTTAATAAAAGATAAATTCCACTCTTTTACTGATTTAGGTTATAATGGTATTTATACAAGTAATAGTTCAATTTATGAATATGAAGCTTTTTTTTGAATTTTTTTGTTTGGAGAGAAATGTAATAGTCCAATACTAGTAATATGATTAAGTGGATTCTTATCGACCATCCAGTGATAAATGAGACAGGGGTGCAGAGACAGCTAGATAGTGGTGGGGCCAGGAGTTTTACTAAGGAGTGTCAAAATATAAAGTAGTAAAGAAGCCAAAGGGCGTTGATGTATAGTATATATATAAAAGAACTTTTTACCAAACTACACAGTATAATTTTCCAACGAAATAGTATCAATTGACACTCCTTGAATACATATGGCTCCGCCACTGCAGCTAGGAGGTTTGCCTAGAAGAAGCAACTCTTGAAAGAGTGTGTAATAGCTCAGTGATTGAGTGCTCTTGCTCAGCAACAATCAGACAAGTGGGGAATGTTGGGGTGAACAGAAAAGTTTGGCTATAGCCGGATCTAAGGTTACTGTAGTAAAGGGGTGGGGGTGCTCATGTTATAGCTTTGGTATATGCATATTAACAAATACCAGGAAAAACATGCCATTTCAGATGAATATATGATGTATTCACAATCTCTCGAGCAAGTGTAGTTATTGTGATTAACACACTTCATAAGCTCGGAAGTGTTCCATGATAGGTCTATTAATCTATGATCAGCTCAAGTAAGCAGTCAAGCTTGGAAACACCAAATTCAATCAATCCCAGTTAAGTCTAGTTTGGTTTCCTAGCAACTTTGTTAGACTCTGTCGCTCTTATAGTTTTCCTTTTCTCAACATTTGTCTTCTTCTATAAGCTATAGAATGTTAGACGGATTTTGCAGCCCCTTTCTGCAGGAAAAATAGTGTTTTATGTAGCTATTACATGTGCCAAAGAGTATAATCGTATTTTCTAAGTCTTTTACTTACCAAAATACAATCTCTATATATCTCTGGAATAATTAATTGGAAAGGGTAGAGGGGCAGGCCCATTCTCCACCGAGTCTAGAAGGTTGTGATTGGTCCAAAGGACGGGTCACAGACGGATTTCTTGGTTATCAAAAAAAGAGAATCATATCTATGTAAGCTTCCTACTTTTCTATACATCTTGTTTGGGGGGTGGGATGGGGTGGGGTAGGGGGTTCCCTGTTACATATATGGAATATTTAAGTTAATCAAAATAAATTCAATTTTAACTTTGAACTTGTCAATAAATAAATAAAAGGTTACTTGAAGTATCTCAAGAATTTTCTATTAAAGTCTCCATTTTGACTTAAACAAATGTCAATGCTTCTGTATGCTATTGTTGCACATTTTTCAATGCCAGTGATCTTTTCACTATTTGTTGTTCCAATTATGGTCTTTGACAATATAGATTCGTATACTTCCGCTCTCTCTTGTCTAGAGTAACTTACATATTGTTGTGAATCATTAAGCAAAGGAACTCGAGTTCTCTCTCCTTCCCTTCTGTTTATTCTACTATGACCTCCAATGGCTTTTTGTGTTTTCTCCTTTCTATGTGAATGCATTCTGTGTATTATATTAGGTGTTCAAACTTTGGACTTATATGTGTCCCTGAACAGAGAATAAATCCAGAAGATCAAGTTCAAGCTAAAACTGCGGGTTACAAACGGAAAGATGACAAAAGCAGTTTGAGTGGTGTTGGAGCAGAAGAAAGTAATGCACATCAGAAGAGAAATAAAAAGAGAAAAAGAAAGGAAGTGAAGGACCTGCGGTTTGATACAGCTGAACTGGGCATTACTAGTTCAAAGAGAAAGGAGCGAAAGAAACAGTAAGAACTGATGCCTCAGCAAAAAATCTTCCTTTACTTTCCTGGCTTAGAGATAGTAGTAACCTTTACTTGAAAAGTACTTTTCTATAATATCAGAGGTGAGAGTTGAAGTAGAGGCAGAGCCATTGTTTTATGTCAATCTTAAATGCTTATGCCACATATCTTGTTTAGGAGAACAACTAAACCAACTCTATTTCATGAGGGAAAAGGTTATGCATTTTAATCCCGGCTATTCAAGAGAGTCAAATCCGCTACGTCACGGTTATGGAGCTTGAAGTTCTTAGGAGTGTTCCTGGACCAGGAGCCATTAACTAATAATGTATGCTATGAAAGAATGACTAAGATCATTGGGTAGTAAGGGGGTTGATTTGCTGAGGCTGGGGGTTATTCTATGACAACTTTGACTCAAATCAAATTCAGTGTTAATTTAGCGACTAACCTTTGAACACCATTACCTGTTTTCTCTAGTTTAATAGATTATTTGCTTGTTTCTCCTATTACTGAGAAGCAGCTGAGGTATTTTTTTCCAGATAACTTTCTACTCCTTGACGCAACAAGTAGTTGATCATTGTTCTACCATCTATGTGTATGTACGCACTGTATTCCTTTCAATATCATATTTTATAAGCAATCTGGGTAATCAAGCAACTTCTGTTGTAAGCAAATGAAAAAGGATTCACCCAAATTAACCTTTCTTTGCTGAAGCAAATGTAATAAGGATTTCACATACGATACTCATTTTGTGACATGTTTCATTTCTCTTTTTTTTTTTTTTTTAGTGTTTTTTGGTTCTGAGGGGTGGGGGACTGGTTTCAGGCATTGCATTGTCTACAGGTTGTTACCGAATGGTTTTAATTTGGATGTATGCAGGCGTTTGGCAGAAATGAAGAAGAAACACAAAAAGGCCAATACTGATGAACACATGGATTTTTCTGGCCGTGAAGAAATAAAATTTGGTGAAGTCGTTGAAGCTCCACCTAAGCTTGCAGTTCCAAAGGTACATCTGGATAGTTGTATACTGTATTTATACACACTCCATTGACATGAACTTTGCCTATGCTTATGACATTGACCTTGTATACACTGATATTCATTTGGTAAAACGTACTTGTGTTCTCATTATGAAGGCATTCAAGAATAATGCACATGATGCTTCAAAAGAAAGACTTCGATTGCAAGCAGTTGAGGCCTATAGGCAGCGGAAAGGATGGACATCAAGACTGGGGCTTCAGATTTCTCCACCAATCACCGAGACTCCATTGGTATAGTTATCTCAGAGACAACTAGCTGGATGGGTACATGATGTCATGCAAAATATCTACACTTGTGCACCATATAATATCCAAAGTAGAAGTAAGGTAATACTTGTCACGGAAAAAGTTAACAGCGAGAAAAATGGAAAAGGAATTGGAGACTCGGCTTAATTATACAGTATATGAGTCTTTCTTGTAGTTTATTAGTATACACAAGTCATTCTACATTGAAATCCTTTTTAATTTGAATGTGACTCGTGTTCTGGGAGGCTTGTCTTGACTCATATAGAGAGCATTGTTAACAATGGTATTCTCCCCTGAGACGGGGTTGACCAGTTGGAGCTGGGTGATGAGGGGTTTGCAGGTAAGGATGTAAGATCATGAAACACGAAAAAAAAGAAGTGAAAATGAAAGCAGACAGTTAAGTTTGTGTGCTATGAATGGGCTATAGGTCTTATTTGATGCTGAGAAGTGAGAACCTAACAGAAGTTGAAGGTGGCTGGCTTACATCAAGCTTGTGTCTTGAAATTCACCTCAATTTTTATACTAAGTGATTAATTACATCATCAGCAACTATTAGAAATACTATTATTAACCTCTAATATTTTTCTTGAGCATTTTAAAATAAATTCAATCATAATAAATATCATCACATTATTCATTAAACCCAAAATCATTAGAGGTGGAAAAGAAAAAAAAAATACTATCTTTTATATAGAAAACTAGATAAACGAATTGAAACGGAGTGAGTAGCTCCTAGTATGTCGTGAAGAATGTCTTGTAGTGCTAATTTGAAAGATTGACTATCATTTTCTTCCTCTTGTAACAATTGTTTGTCTATTGCTTGGACGCAATACATCAATGAGGATTGTTCAGCACAAGAATAGTAAGTACCTCATGTTCTGCTGGCTACTTGAAAACCATGCTGTTCAGTGTGCCGGACAGTCAAGACATTTAGGCGTTGGAAGAGCCTGTACCTTTCCCCTAAATCTTATCCATATGATTTTTGTGCGCTTACACAACAAGTTATAATTTAATATCTAGTTTGTGTTAACCCGTAACCGTGGTAGATTTATTTGAGATAAACATCAGTCAGTTGGTGACTTTTATCAAAATTAATACGAAGAAATACCTGTCTTTTTAATCATCAAACTGCTGGATGTGAACTTTTAATGAGGTGTTTAGTTACTTAAGGGTAAAGGAGGGAGAAATTCACTAGTTTATGTCCCTCCCTCCCATTATTATTTGGAACAAGTCGAAGGGTTAAAGAGATATTTTGTCCATTTAGTCCTTAAAGGGGCTAAAAAAGCAGGCTTGGATAGGTATCTAGCAGAACCTTTCACTTGTACTCCTATATATCTCCCACCCTTCTGCTCTCTTTGAAACAGACTGTAAATGATTGACTTTTCCAAAGTGGAAAAGAATGATAAAAAATGGAACTTTTCTGCTGCCAGAGATCATTGATCAGTGGAACTCTTTGCTGGCCTATTTCAGAGTTCATATAACATGCAAGGTGGATGGCTATGTTGCTTGGACCCTGCACCTATATTGGATTCTTCAATAATGCTTTGCTTTTGAGGATCCGACATGCACCTGTCGATATTTTTAAAGAGTCCAAGCAACATAGGTAGATGGGTCTCTCCAATATATTGGGTATAATGATTTTAGTTATCAAATTATGAAGTACTGGCGCACAAAAACTGATGTTTTTATGTTGGTTGATGTATCTCTTTTTTTGCTTTAGTAGTATAAGGCTTTACCAACTCAAGTGCTTTCATTTCTTGAGCACTAATGATATATTCAAGTGCAATTGTTTCTAGTGAGTTCCTGAAAGGTGTGTTTGAGCATGGGGGTTCTGATTGAGAACATACTCTGATTGAGAACATACTTGAAGAGAAATGCCCCTTGCGTATGTATCACATGTTTGAGATAAATTGAGACAAGCAGAATAACATATTATTTAAAACTAAGACAATACTATAAATGACAATAATTAACAATTTCGTTAAAAAAATTTTAAAAATCCGGCTGGCTCTCTAACTTTTATCCATAGCGCATATATTAGGACAAAATCAATACTTCCTCTATCTCAATTTATGTGACACTTTTCGTTTTTTGGAAGTCAAACAGTTTAAGTTTGATCGAAAATTTGCGCATGAAATCTTCAATTTTTTTGAAATGAAATTTATATATTTATAAACTACGTAAAAAGTACTATAAGTCATAATAATTGATAATTCAAAATGTTTAAAAGATTTATAAAAAAATTACAATAAAAAATAGACTTATTTGAATCTTCAAATTTGTAAAATGTCATGTAAAATAATACGAAGAGAGTAATATATATTGGGCCCATGCTCATATATCTAGTATGAGAATAAATTAAGTGAAATAAATGAAAAGATAATTAAAACAACCAAAGGTAAAGCAATTTCTCTTCATTCTCAAATTTCAACGCTTTCTTTACGTCTCTTTAATTCTCCCACGAAGATTCAGATTCAGATTCAGATTTCGGTCAATTCTCGCCGGTCCTTCACCGGCTAATTTCATCGCCCGTCGACCGCTGAATAGTAAGTTCTATTTATCGCATCATTTTTGTTGAAGCATTTAAATAAATTAGCTTTATAATAATCTCGCATCCAGATTTCGTTTTGATTTTGTTGTGATTAAGCATTTAGTTTCGAGAACTATGGATTTTTTTGCTTGAATTGAGATAGCGTCGTAATGTATCTGAGATTAGCGAATATATCTGTGAACCCTAACTCATTATAATCGGAATTCAGCTGCTAACCTTTTGGGATAAATGATTATCGCTTGATTTTCTGTTCAATTTTACATCGGTTAAGGAAATTGTAAAATTGATGTGCCTCAATCTCATACCTAGCCTAGTATATTTATATGTAACATATTTTATTTTGATCAAACTACATGAATGTATCAAATAAAGTAAAAAAAGAAGTAGATTATTCATTTCTGTCAAATCTTTTTTTTTACCCTTAATGTTTGATATTTGTTTTTGGTTTTCACTAATTAGAACTCATGCTTAAAGACCTCGGTTTGAAAATAAAACGCTTCTTATTAAAGATAGATACAATTTTTTTGGCTTGATCCTAAAATATTTGATTAAAAATAGAAAAATATCATACAAAATATCTAAGATTTTAATTTTTTAGAAAAATTTATTTGAAATTTATTGAGTTATATTTGATTGTACATTTTGCAAAGAATATTTGAAATAATGTTTTTGCTTTGAATTACTCAAATACAAGTTAAAAGTGAATAGTGGGTTGATTTTTTTATTTTTTTATGTTAAAAACAAGTAATTTTTTAAATTTGAAATTTTCATGGGTTGACCAAACACTTGTTTTCAAGTAAAGTGAAAAAATTTATTTAGGACATGCGTTTGACTATAATATGTCTCGCAAAATTTTTAATATGTCCTGCCCCGCCCCACATAACAACTTTTTCCTTTTTTTTTTTTTGCTTTCAAACTGCCCCATCCTGCCCCACATAATTTTTTATATGTTTCTTTTTCTAGTTAAGTTTGATACTAAAAATAAAATTCATAAAATAAATTCATTTTTTTTATTAAGTTGTATTAATTTAATAGATAATGACTTAAAAATTTATTTTGTAGAGGTAATTTGAGAAACATGTAAGAAATTGTATTCTTTTTATGAGACTATTTTCATTTACTATCTTGAATATTTTAGTAGCTTTAAAGAAAATATCTTAATAAATAATATTCTATCACTCTTATAACATGTAAAAATTTAAAATTAAGTTTGAACCCACATAAAATCACATATACCCGCAACCCACCCTGCATTAATTTTTAAAAATCCACTTAACCCGCCCCGCCCCGCATAGCTTTAAACCCACCCCGTCCCATTGTCATCCCTAATTTTTGACTTGGCACACCTATTAAGAAAATAATAATTGACATAGCGAGTTTACCATTTTACCCCTATTAATTTATAGAATTCCAAAATAAATTTACTCATTAAAGAGGTTTTACCTTTTTTTAAAAACTTTCTAAATAAATTGAGGGCATAATAAGTAAAAAATATTGTATTTTCTTTATTTGTCAAAAATGACAAGTAAAAATTTAAGATTGGACAAAGTAAAAACGGACAGAGAGAGTAATAATTGAACATGTAGTAAAAATATACTCCCTCCGTCCTAATTTAAGTTTGACTAGGCACGGAGTTTAAGAAATAAAAAAAGTCATTAGAATTTTATGATCTCAAATAAAAGATGTGTATAGTCTTTTAATTCTTGTGGTCTTAAATTTACCATGTAAAATATTATAATTAGAAAACTTACAATATGAAAAAAAAAAGACGGACTTTTTTGGAGACAAACTAATAAAAAGTAAAATACTTAAATTGAATCATATAATATTAAATACTCCCTTTGTTCACTTTTACTTGTCATATTTAGACTTGACAAACACATTAAAAAATAATAATCAACATAGTATTTTACTAGATTATTCCTATTAATTAGTACTTAATTTTTTGTATTAGATCTTGAAAAATAATTTTAGAAATAAATAACTAATGCTAAAGGATAAAATATAGAAGAAAATTATTATTTTTTCTTAATATGTTTAAAATGACAATAAAAAAGAAAAATCTATTTTTAAAATAACGGACAGGTAAAGTGAACTATATTAATTAACCAAGAATAAATGCCAATTTTTTTGATCTCCGATCTAGTGTCCAACTCCATATTGGAGTCTGACTAAATCTAAATTCACATCGAAAAACTCCACATTATGAGTAAAGTACACACTAACAAAGGCAATTTCGTACCCAAAAAGATTTAGGGTTTGTTTGGAAAGCCACCTGATAATTGAAATTAGTGTAATTATTAGGGTAGTAATTACCAACAATTCACACATCTGAAAATTAGAGAGTGTAATTACCCTTGTCAATTACACACAAATCAAGTAATTACATGATCAACCAAACATACCAGACAATGTTATTACAATCAATTATACCAAATCCAATTACCAAAATGATTTTCCAAACAGATTAAGAATAAGGAGCACTTACTACTCTTAACATTTATAAGATTTTAGCATCATTAGGACAAAAATGAATGAGTTGGCACAACATAATTGGGTACTAATTGAAAGAAACCACATAACAGATATTGGGACATATTAGATTAAAAGAAAAAAAAAATCTAGTGGCACTCTTTGAGCAAAAACACCTCAACCGGTATCCCAATATCCACACTATAAATTACTCAAAAGCAATTTGATCTCAGATCTACGTCCGATTCTTCGAGCCAATTTTTGCTGAGGTAAGCCAATTAATGCACAATAAAGCGGTGGAAAATTGCTCACTTGCACGTCTCTTCTTCTTCAATTGGTGTAAATTTTGCATTTTTTGTAACTGATTTTGCTTCATTTTGTCATCTTGTTGAATACTTCTTTCTAGTCGGTACGCAAAGTGCCACCGCCCATTGTGTTGTACAAATTAGTACAACTATATATTACGATTCTATAGTTTGATTTGTTTCATTTCAGCTTTGTTAACTTTTGTATTGGATTTTATTTTGGTTTTATCAAGTGTAGCTTGATAAGGTTGAATGTTTAGCTGTGCAATGCTGTGAAGAGTTGGGGAGAAGTATAGAAAGATAAAAAATGGCGGCAAGGAAAGCTGGTTTAATTGCTCTGTTTGATGTTGATGGAACTCTTACAGCACCCAGGAAGGTATAGTATGATTGCTCCTGCTTGTATTTGTTGTTTTAGCTTGATTGTTCCCCTTGTTTCTGTTACTAGGGGTTTGTTGGGTATGCAAGTAAAGAAATAGTATTCTAAAAGTATTTGTATATAATCGAAGCAACATGAGGATGAGGGTGGTAGGGTGGGGATAGGGGTACATAGGTGGATGATGATAAGGTGTGTAGTAGGGCAAAATCAATATGGAATGCTAATTCTAGAACTTGTTTTATCTACTTCTATTAGACAATTCATTTTCCTAATTTTTAAGGAACTTGTTTTTCTAAAGAAAATATTTTTCAATTGTTTTTATCTAAGGAACATGAGAAAATCAGATCCATAATGAAAACACCTTTATTGTAGATTAATTTGACTTTATAGATAATTGCATCCTTGATGGGCTTGAATAGAGCAGAATGGTATAGATGATTTGTATATTTAGTAGCTGAATCCAACCTGTTTGAGATTGAGGCGCCATCGAATGATTCAGTGTATTCTTGCTAGCATGTACATTTATTTTCAAAATATTGTCATATATTTTATTGTTCTGATTCTTATTTCTTCCTTTAATTTTACAGTAAATTTACTAGTAGTGACATTTAGTCACTCTCATAACGATATTGATTTTCCTTTTTTTGATAAATTTGCATACAAATGTCAGGAATCTACTCCACAAATGTTAAAATTCATGCAGGAACTTAGAAAGGTAGATGATTCTTTTGCCATACTCGTTTTTCTTTATTTCTTTTTTCCACATATATATTATTTTTGCTCTTAAGGATTCTTTGGTTTAACAATTTTGTCGACTTACAGGTTGTTACTGTTGGAGTTGTTGGAGGTTCTGACCTTGTAAAGATATCAGAACAGCTTGGCAATACAGGTTAGCTTACGTAGCATATATACTAAAGTTGGAGTTGGGATGATGAAAGGTGCTACATCAACTTATTAGAGCTCATGTTTCTAGCTCAATATCTGAAATTCCTCACAGTATTAGGCAAGAGTAGAAGTGTAGAACTATGGGTTTACTAGCCAAGAGCACTGGGCTATGTTTTGATTTGAAATATGAAAGTACCTTTTCACTAGAAAGGCATACATAGTCTTATGGTTATAGCTCCATGTTAGCTGTTGAAATGTATCTTTTTCTGCCCAACTTTAGTGCTAAACAATCTTTGAGGTCATGCATGTCGCTTGATTTCCAATATGTGGCTATTAACTGACCTATCTAAAAGAATTTCTTGAGAACGATGACATTTTGATCTTTCTAATATTTGTGATGTGATGCAGTTACAAATGACTATGATTATGTTTTCTCTGAAAATGGCCTTGTAGCACATAAAGATGGCAAGCTTATTGGGAAACAGGTAATTTTAATGAGTAGAATTTGATATCGTATTTGTATAATATTACTTGTGAGTGCATATTCACTATTTTTCAAAACAAAATCTTCGAATATTGTCTTTATCAACTCAAAACAACATCCTTGTTGCCACTACTTAAGCACTTTGTACCAAGTTAAAACTAAATAAAGTCTCATGAAAATTGGAACTACCGAACAACTTGAAGAGATTTCTTTCTACCCATCTTCAATGTGTATCCCTTCTTTCGTTCTCCTTAGTTGTTAATTAGCAGGGTGATTTGTTTTGAAATGACATGACTCTTGGTGTGCGTGCAGAGCTTAAAGTCATATCTTGGAGATGAGAAGCTCAAGGTTAGTCAATATGTTTATCTTATTTAACAAGAAAATGTTTTATTTTTGTTATAGTGCAAAGAGGGGAGCATACCCAACTAAGTGCAGTTCGATAAAGTCTTAGTGATCCTTCTAATTTTTTGTTGTTTAGCTTAAGAAAAATAATTTCGTTGAAGTGATAAATTAGTCTTTGCATGTATACCTTTATCTATAAGATGAAGAATAATTTGCTTAAGAGCAAAAAAGAGAGATTACTATGTAATTTGTACTTTGTTGAAAACTGCTCTGACGTGGTATTTCATATGTTTTCGAAGCAAGGTTTATAATAGTTAATAAAAATTTGAAAACCAAGTTATTACACATTCCATGAAGAGTTAATTGTGTATGTTTGTTGCTTATAATTGGGTGAGAATTTATGTTTATAGCTTAGGTTCACCCAATTGACGTAGAAATGAGTTTATATGTAGATGTCCAAGAAATATCTTGATGGGATGCAAATGATATGCAGGAATTTATTAGCTTTACCCTCCATTACATTGCTGACTTGGATATTCCAATAAAGAGGTAAGCATATCAAAGTCTGTGTTGCTTAAATCCTCCGAAAATGCCGCGCACCCATGCCAGTCTGCCAGATCCTCCAAAAAACAATTTTTGGAGGACCTGACACACCCGACAACATTTTTGAAGGATCCAAGCAAACATAGTCAAAGGTTGAATTCTTTGCATCGTTATGGCAAACTTCTTAATCATTCTTGTTTGCAGAGGAACATTCATTGAGTTCAGAAGTGGCATGCTAAATGTGTCACCTATTGGGAGGAACTGTAGTCAGGAAGAAAGGGATGAATTTGAAAAGTATGACAAGGTATAGATAACTGCTCTAGTATTGCATATATGTTTTGCAGTAATGTACCTCCAATAGATTCTTTTTCTCTGTGATTTAAAGACAATTGAAACTATAATCAGGTACAGAAGATACGCGAAACAATGGTATCAGTGCTCAGAGAAAAGTTTGCACATTTTAATCTCACCTTCTCCATCGGAGGCCAAATTAGTTTCGATGTGAGCATCTTTAAGCCTTTTCTTGTGCTCATTGATCGCTAAACGTTTTAAGTATATTATTGACAGATGATTTGGGGATCTTGGTCATGACAGGTTTTCCCCCAAGGTTGGGACAAGACTTATTGTTTGAGATACCTTGAAGAATTTAATGAAATTCACTTTTTTGGAGACAAAACATACAAGGTAATCTTTTAGTTACTAACGTGCTTGAAGCTTTCTTTCCATGTTTGGGCTGATATAAGAGTCCTACTTTTTACTTGAATAGGAAGGAAATGACCATGAGATCTATGAGTCTGAGAGAACTGTGGGTCACACAGGTTTGCCTAAAACTTCATTCTTTTGATGTTTGAATAGTTATTCTCTTGCATAATTACTTGAGGAATCACATTACCTGCTATTTGTTTTGATTTTTCTTTGTTCCAGTTACTAGCCCAGAGGAGACATTGAAACAGTGTTCTGTTCTATTCCTCGGCAAGGATAATGGAAGTTCTTGAGCTTGTTGTAGTTTTCTAATACACGATTTTATGCTTGTATTCTATGCACAACCGAAATGAATCATTGCTATAATTCTTGTATTGAATTTTCTCATCAAAATTATAATGATTATACTACTTTTTCTTGAAATCCAAACTTTGCATCCAAATAGGTAGCTCAACAATGGTCTCTTTGAGCCAAGAAAGCTTCAAGAGAATTTAGTTGTGACTATTAAAGCTTTGGTCTTTATTTATTCTTAAGAGAGTTTTGTTTTGTTCCCTCTATGGTAATCCTTTTGGTGGGAGTAGTTTTTTTCTTTACACAACATACTTTTTTTTTCTTACTCTCACCATATCTATCTACAATATAACAAGATTGGTACAATGGGAAATAAACTAGGTTTGGCTCATGTTGTGCAACACCTCTATTACAAGACTCAGAATAATAACTTTATTGCCCACTAATTAACATAGACTTCAACCAAACAGATTCCCTAGAGCTAATTCACCATCCACCCGGAAGTGTATCCTTAATGGATGGAAACTTGTAACAAAGCTACCTCATGGGTCGTCAATAATGGTTGTTTAGTTAACTTTTGGCACGATATTTGGATACGTTTTCATAATAACATTAGAAGTTGTATTCAAGATCCTCTAAATCGGGACGAGGAAAATATTAAGATCAAAGACATTTTCATCAATGGGGTTTGAAATTTTAATAGATTATTCTTCTCCTTATCGCAATTCTTCATTTTTTTTTCTATACAAAATATGTATGTCCCTAGCACGAGCTCCATTGATGATAAAATCGTGTGGTGTCTAACTTCGAATGGTCTATTCACAACAAAATATGCTTACATGTTCTTAGACTCCAAAAAGGATAGCTCTATTCACAACAACAACAATAACTTCAATTGAATTTGGAAAATTAAGGCTCCAAATAAGATTAAGTTCTTCATTGGCTCCTCCACCACAACAGATTACCTACTAACCAATATCTTAACCTTATTGGCATGAATATATCTCTTGTATGCACATTCTGCAAAAGTGCAAATGAAATTATCAACCATATTATTTTTTACTGTTCTAATGCAAAGTTATTTTGGAATACAATCATCTAGAATAACTCAAGTCCCACTCTACTCAATAATATCATTGTCACGCCCCGAGCATACACCTGAACGTAACTGAAACTCAAGAATCATTGTTGGTCCCCAAGTGAACCTTTGTCCTGGCTCAATACTCAGCGAAAAACTTACTTAAAATTATATGAACTTAAAAGTAAGGATTTAACTCAATATCTCAAAATAGATAACTCAGAATAATTTAAAGAAAACATTCAACTGGCCAAAAGAGGCAACTCAAGTCTTTAAACATTTAACAATGGAAATGAAAAGACTCCTCAACTACTACTGTCTATGAAGCCTCTAATAACTATGATAGACTTCGGGACAAGACCCACAACATCTTAATAAGACTGCAAATAAAAGTGGAATCCTTCGGAAGCAAGGAGGCTCACCAAGAAACTCTGGATCTGCAAATGGTATCAACGAAGCGCCTGTTGATGACCCTGATTTGTATCTGTATCTGCATCATGAAAGATATAGGACAAATGACGTTAATACATGGAATGTACGAGCATGCAAGGAGAACTCTAAAGCACAGACATAAGATTGAACTGATAAAAAGGAAGAACATACTCACATCATCTCAACTCAACTCAAGGATACTCAAAGTTACTCAACTCATAAATACTCAACTCAGCTTAATATAAAAGCAACAATAGAGATGCATTATAAAGAAAGCTTTTAAAATAGTATATAATAACTCAATGTATTTAAAAATACAATAATAACTCTTTTTCTCTTATTTTAGAGATTCTCTAACCGACAACCATCACTATGAGCTATGTGATGATACATCGTCTAGCCCACGTTGCCAGAACTGTCCTATATGTTGCTGGAGTATAAGACATCCTCAACTAAGTGCATCCACTAAGCTATACTTAAAAGCAATAAGGAATCATCTAAAAAGTATGACCTTTTTTTACCCAAGTTGGCATACATGGTTTATGAGGACTTTGAGTTGTCTAAACTCATCATTGTATCAGTGCTCAATACTGCTCCCAATAGTATAATTCATGCTCATATGTTTAAAAACATTTCCTCATCCTCAAACTTTGAGATTATTACTCAAAAGGTTCTCTTAAAAGAGATAGTGAACATGAACTCATTTGGAAATCAAGGTTTCCTACTCATTTTAAATGTAAAACATTTACTCTTGGGAAAACTTAGTTCCCATATATTCATTTTGAAAAATTAAACTCAACTCTCCTCATCCTCATACTCAAGTGCTCAAGTCTTAAAACAATTTTTAAAAGTTTGCAAAAGACTTCTCAAAATGACTCAAAGAACTCCCTTGAACTTTACTCTTAAGTCTATCTTGAATTTGAAATGTGAATTCAAGAATTATTATTTGGATATACAGGATTTCTCATTGATTAGATGTAGTTTGGATAGTTAAAATCAGGAAGAGAGCGAAGACATGTTTTAAAAGAATTTAGACGAAACGAACGACGGAAAATGGACGAAGGCAGGCGACCCTGGCGCACTGAGTGGTGCGGGCACCAGCCCCTAAACTACAGAGCACCATTTCTAGTGTACTTCTACCGCGGCGCGCCAGCTCCTTGGCGCATCGCCCCAAGCCTTGCCCAGAAAACCCGAACGAATTTTCCTCTTCGATTTTTGGCTCTAATTCGCCCAAAATCAATTCATTTCTCCCAAACTCTCTTAGATTCGTATACCCAATATAAGCAAACAAAAATCTACTCAAAAACAACTCTCAAACTTATAACATTCACCTCAAGAACTCATTAAATTCCATTATTAAGGTTTTAAGAACGAAACTTCAAGAAACTCATCAAGAACCTCAATACATGGATTGTCGTGGATGAAATTTACTCAAGAAACTCATGATTGACGTGAGGGTGAATGAACCCATCACTATGAAAGCTTACATGCCTCGTAAGGATCAAATCCTTGGTGAAATTCCTCGAAGATCGCAAGAATCTTGAACGAACGCTTGAACTTCTCCCTTTTCTCCTTTTGAACTTCTCTTTAAACCTCTAAGTGTGTTTAGGATTTTGAAAACTGATCCAAATCAGTTTAGACCCCTATTTGGGGTAACCAAAACGTGTAAACTTAGGGGGGGTAAGGAAAAGGCCAAAATACCCCTCCTTAATTCGGATGGATTTCCTTAATTGGACAAGCTAAACTCAAACGGACATATCTCCCTCACCCGAACTTGGAATTCAACAAACGGCATTGGAAAGAGAACTCAAAGATCTTTCATTTGATATCTCGTGCGCCACCTAACTCATCCCGTGCTGAAAGTTATGATCGTTTGAAGTTAACCCAAAACTCAAAATTTAAGACTAACTTGCAAAATTCTCAATTTAGCTCTTTCAAAATTGGTTTTTGCTAAAATTAGTTCTTTCTAAGATCGAAGTGTTACAATCATCTTTTCTACAGATGAATGGTGCAACACCTGGAATTTAAGTAAGAGCAGTCCCTTTAATAACTTCTTATCATGGAAAGACCTAATTCCATCTTGCTTATGGAATATTTGGTTAGCTAGAAATGACTATCTCTTTAGTAAGAAGAAGGCACCCATTAATACTTATGATACCATCGCAAAAGCTACTGAATACGTCCTGTTAATTGCTAAAAAAGATGTTGCTATTAAGCATACTACTAACCTAAAGTGGGAACGTCCATTACTTGGCCATTATAAACTCAATTGATGGTTCCTTCCTAGGTAATCCCGATGTAGGGGGTATTGGAGGAGTTATATGTAACAATAGAGGTGATTAGATACTAGGCTTCATGAAGGGTATTTCGAATAGTACTAATGCTCTGACATAATTATTATCTCTTATTCAGGAGCTTAAGATTGCAAAGGATAACAACTTGATACATTTGGACATCTCCACAAACTTGATTGAGGTAACACATTTTATTAACAATGACCACAAATCTTATAAGTCTATAATTCGTGAATGTGGCTCATTGATGAAACTATTGGAAGATCCAAAACTATCGTATACCTATAGAGAGAATAACAAGGTAGCTAACCTCTTAGCCAAGGAAGGAGCCAAGAAGCAATTATTTGACCGCACAAGAATTTTGCAAGTTCCTCTGATGTTCACAAATGAAGAAGTTTGGGCAGATATACTAGGAACTGCGTCTACAAGAGAAATTTTAACTCATAATAGTAATTTGATAGCAACCAATGCTACCAATATATACAGGGAATATTACCATTCTCTTATTTTGTAATGATACTTAAGCTTCTTTGCTAATAATATTATCCGGTTAACCAAAAAAAAAAGACTTCAATCAAACACACCATGGCTAACTCTAGCCATGAACTTGATTTCACAGAGATTACAAGTGAAATGAAATATGTTCCTTTATAGGACATGAATAGATCTTACTAATGTTTTAACACAAGACATTAAACTCAAATGACAACTTAAGACTTATGACTCGATCAGGTCCTTGTTGTTGATATAAGTTTGTTCTTTCTTAAGAAAATAGATTTTTCTTTGAATATTCTTGATTACAAAAATTAGGTTGTTTCTTGTCAAAGTGTCTAATGTAAATCATAGACAAAAATAACCTAGTAACGTTTCATTGGCTGAGAACTTTGCGCCTCTACTGTCGTGTCCACCTACCACAACAGGTATGACAACTTTACAAGTGGTCTCCATTGACTTGTCTTGAACAACCACCATTCAAAGGATCAAGTCCCTTTACTAGATATCATTTCTCAGTAGTTTATTTAATCATCAAAACATAAGAATGGAATAATCCCCTTTATGACTTGACCCTATTTTCAACCTCTATTATACCTTTGTTACTACTTCTTTCTCTTTTTATTTTTCAAAATTTTAATTCAAAAGTCTACTAATTAACAAAACATCTTAATTTCAGTAGATGTTAAAATTTACAGTATATATAGGAATTTCAATGTTCTTGTGACATGAAATAGATGAAGCTACAATTTGTGTAACAACATTATATTATTATTTATGCTTGGACATCACAATATCGAATCATGAAAAATAGAAGGCATAAAGGTAGTAGTATAGTTTGCAATATTCTTTAGTTTGTTACAATTGAAAGAACTTTTATAGAATAAAGACTAAATTAAAATTAAAATTTGTTTCTTAAGAGAGTACAACTCTTGAAAAAGAAAACACTTGAAGAAAACGTTGAAAATGTTCTAAACAAATTAAAACATTTAATTAGGGGCTTGTGGACTCAGAAGGAATTTTATTTAGATATATATATATATATTGAATTTTCACGCAATCTTTTACCCCTGACATTACCTGTAGTTGAGCAACAATCCTCTGGTGGTGGCAGTGGTGTTTGGGGAATAACTATCGTAGTTCTTGTTTGTTGGTCTAATGGTAAACCTTTTGATGATGTTATACCTAACATGTTAAAACTTCGTAACAAAAATATTGCTTGTTGATTCATTGAATGAGATTGAAAATGACTCATAAATTCTTCATGAGTTTCACCGATTTGAGTACATATAGGGCAACGAAAAAGCATAAGGTGAGAACTCAATGTTTGAAAGAACATAATAGTATGTGCATTTGTGTTAGACATGTTAATGTGTAATGAAAAAAAAACTCTAATATTTTCGAGATATCGAATTCACCTTTTGATTTATTGAAAAGAAAGGATGACACAGAGTAATGCACCTCAATTCTATGAAATATATGAAGTATTTATAGGCCAGTACGACTCTCGATTGCACATAGGTAGATATGGACCCCACTCATGCCAAGATATATAGCTAAATTTATTAAAGTAATACTATTAAAGTTAGATGACCTAAACAGAAATAATATCTAAAGACAAAATTGATGTTTTTTCTATATGGGGATTTTTTTTCCTTCTTTGTTTTTGGTGTTTTTTTTTTAGCTAACTAAATTTATATAACAATATGTAGTAAAAAGGGTCATAGAAAAATTAGATAGAATTAAAAAAATAATTAGTGTTAAAAATAATTTATATAATATTTTTAAAAAAAAAAACAAAGATCAAAAATGAAATTTAGAACTAGTTAGTGTAATAATATATTTTTGGTTAGTCTTTTCTTTTTCTTCTGTAAATGAAGAAAATTGTAAATATTGGAAATAGATTACAAACTATTATATTATGGTCATTCTTTTGTTTTCTTTTCATAAGAAGAAAATAATTAAAATCTTGATTCTTTAAACTAGATATCAAACTAATTAATTTTGTAAAAATGTATCAAACTTGGCTCAAAATAAGTAATTTAGAACTCCATATATTATAATATAGTATGTTATGGTCAGTATTTCATTTTTCTTCCATAAGAGGAAAATATTTAGATTTTGTAGCATGTACAATATTTTATTTAAAGTAAAGATTTAAATTTAATATTTGAAAGTAAATATTATAACATAATTTATTATGATCAGTCTTTCATTTTTATTTTGTAGAGAAAAATAATTTAGAACAAAAAGTAGAGAATTAAATTTAAAATTCAAAAGTAAATATCATAGCATAGTTTATTATGGTCAGTCTTTCATTTTTATTCCATAAAAGAAAAATAATTTAGATTTTAAAGTAATGAATTAAACTTAAATTTAAAATTAAATATCATAATATAATTTATTATGGCCAGTCTTTCATTTTTATTTTGTAAAAATAATAATTTAGATCTTAAATTAAAAAATAAAATTTAAAATTTAAAAGTAAATATCATAACATAGTTTATTATGGCTAGTCTTTCATTTTTATTCTATAAAAGAAAAACAATTTAGTTCTTAAAGTAAAGAATTATTTAAACTTAAACATAAATATCATAACTTAGTTTATTATGGTCAGTCTTTCATTTTTATTCTATAGAGGAAAAATAATTTATATCTTAAAATGAAAAACTAAATTTAAATTCTAAAAATAAATATCACAACATAGTTTATTATGGTCGGTCTTTCATTTTTATTCTGTAAAAGAAAAATAATTTAGATCTTAAAGTAAAGAATTGAATTTAAATTTAAAAGTCAATATCATAGCATAGTTTATTATGGTTAGTCTTTCATTTTTATTCTGTAAAAGAAAAATAATTTAGAACTTAAAGTAAAGGACTGAATATAAATTTTTAAAAGTAAATAAGATAACATAGTTTATTATGGTCATTCTTTCATTTTTATTCTATAAAAGAAAAATGATTTAGATCTTAAAGTAAATAATTAAATTTAAATTTAAAATTTTAGATCTTAAAGTAAATTTAAAAGTAAATATTTTGTTATGATCAGTTTTTTGTTTATATTTGTAAGAGAAAAATAATTTTGATCTTAATGTAAAGAATTGAATTTATATATAAAAGTAAATATCATAACATAGTTTATTATGGTCAGTCACTCATTTTTATTCTTTAAAAAAATAATAATTTAATCTTAAAGTAAAGATGAATTTAAAATTTAAAAGTAAATATCTTAACATAGTTTATTATGGTTTGTCTTTCATTTTTATTCAATAAGAGAAAAATAATTTAGATGTTAAACTAAAGAATTGAATTTAAATTTAAAAGTAAATTTCTTAACATGGTTTATTAGTCGGTCTAATAATTTAGTTCTTAATGTAAAGAATTGAATTTAAAATTTAAAAGTAAATATCATGACACAGTTTATTATAGTTGGTCTTTCATTTTATTCTATAAAAGAAAAATTACTTAGATTTTAAAGTAAAGAATTAAATTTAAATTTAAAAATACATATCATAACAATTTATTATGGCCAGTCTTTCATTTTTATTCTATAAAAAAGAATTTAGATCTTAAATGTAAGAAATTGAATTTAAAATTTAAAAGTAAATATCATAACATAATTTGTTTTGATCAGTCTTTCATTTTTATTCTATAAGAAAAAAAAAATAGATCTTGAAGCTAGATAATAAACTGTTTTTTTTTGTATTAATTAATACCATACTTAGCTTTAAATCTTGAAAGGTAACCCAAGCTCAAGAATGGGGAGTTTTGTCGTATTTCAAATTGACAAATGTCCAAATTTTGTTATGTTTTGGCTTAGGACATTTACCTATGGTTAATATGATCGTATTTTGATCAAACTATAGAAATGTATCAACTAAAGTAAAAAAATAAATCGATTATTCATTTATTTTAAATTTTATTTTCTTTTTTAGTGTTTGATATTAATTTTGAAATTTCACTAACTAAAATTATGCTGAAAATTCTTATTTTAAAAATAAAGGCTTCATATTAAAAGACGATTCTTTTTTTTAACTCAAATTTAAAACATCTCATCTTATAAGAATAAAAAAAACACTTATTAGTTTTTAATCCACTACAACATTTTATAGTTAATTTTTTTTTTGTTTCAATTTATTAAATTACTTGTATTTAGAAAAGTTTCCCCTTATATATTTTAAAGACCAAAAAAATGTGTCATGGCACAGAAAGTGATGAGAACAATTATTATTGAATATTGCGTTGAGATTAAAAAAAGAGAAAACGCAAAAAATAAATAAAAAACCTCATAGGGATCTCCTTTAATGACCAATATGTGATATGAATTTGATTTTATTGGTTCTCCTTATAAATTTGAATTTAAAAGAAAATCATTGGGTGGTAAATAATTTTCCAAATAAGATATTTCTATTAAACTGACTCAACAAATCATGATTATTAGGTGTTTGACCATATATTTCAAATATTTTTCACTTTATTTGAAAATTATAAAGTTGTATTTAGTTATACTTTTTGCAAAGAATATTTGAAATACCTAATTGTACTTGATTAAAATTTAAAAATGAAAAAATAAATTTTAAAATCATGCTATAAAACTGTTTTACAAATTTGAAATACAATTTTAAGATAGAGCTAGAACTTCCATGATCAAACGATGATGTTTAAATAAAGTGAAAAATTATTTTATAAGAAATATTCTATGGCCGGATTCTAAATAATTTATCATAGTAACAATATACTCCTTTCGTTTTAAAGTAAATGATGTTTTTAGCTTGGACACACCGTTAAGAAAATTACTCATTCTTAAAAAAGAAGACATATTTTACTATATGTCTTTCCCTTATTTAAACGCCTTGAAGAAAGAAGTGACATTTTAATGGTGTAAAACTCTATGTATTAAAATAAGGGTAATTTTGAAAGATTTTTTAAAAATATTTCTTGATTACGTAAAACACCACTTATTTAAAATAAAATGAGTAAAAATACCACTTATTTAAAAAACTGAGGACTACTAATTAACCAACAATAAGTGATGAAAATATATAATCCACTATCTCATTTTATGTGCCACAAATAAAATTTTGACATTCAACCATCTAATGTTTGACTATGAATTGAGGCATAGAAACTTTAAGTTTTTTAATGAAATTTAAATATTTGAATACTACGTATTTTTTAATTATAAATTATAATAATTAACAATTTAAATTATTCAAAAAATATATAAAAAATTCCGATCAAATAAGAAATTGGTTACTTTAAAATTACAATTGTGACACGTAAATTAAGGTTACTCTCGAAATTGCAATTGTGACAAATAAATTAAGATTGGTTAGGTATATATGTGCAAACACATTATTCACCAAATTTGGTGTAAAGTCCAAATTGGCAAGTTTTTAGCATCAATATGACAAAAAGGGATGATTTGGCATAATATAATTGGCTACTTGTTGAAGAAAGCAAAAGACCACTTCGCAGTCTTTGAGGGAAACGACCAAAACACCCTTTCCAATATCACAAACTATAAATTCAACTGCTTGATGTTTTTATATTGTTATCTTTTCTAATAAGTGGACAATTGACTACTACTCCTTCACTCTATGCAAACAAAGATTCCTGATATAAAGAAATGTGTGGATATAGTTCCTACTTTGCAAGCTAAGAAGGACAACAATGAGGTTTGTCCCAGTGCTACATGTTTTTCCGATGAATGTAACTTTACTGAAGCACTCTTAGATATTTTCATTTTAGTTGAATCTTGAATTAGTGGAGTATTTTCCTATTTTATTTAATTAGGTTTGTAATTTGATGGAAAGGTAAACTGTAAGCAGCGCAGGGATTTTTGAGCATTTCTCCGTTGAGAAGAAGCTGGGCTTGGAGAGTATGAAGTTGAGGAAGCAACTTTAATGGTGGAGAGTATGTTTGGATAATTAAAATTTCAGCCAATTAAAGGCCGCCACGTCAATAATGAAATTATTAATTATTACGTTTAAAAAATTTGTTAAGTGAAAGGGTAATATAGGTCCATATAGGTGGAGGAAAAGGTATTTTGGAGCCCAAAGGTGGAAAGAGGGTATTTCTGTTCCATTCCCTATACCTGAAGGGTATTTTAGGCCCTTCCCCAAAAATTAAAACATAGACCAAAAATGAAATTTAGAACTAGTTTGTGTAATAATATCTTTTTTTTGTTAGTCTTTTATTTTTCTTCTATAAGAAAAAAATTGTAAATAGATTACAAGCTATCATATTGTGGATTCTTTTATTTTCTTTTCATAAGAAGAAAATAATATAAATTTGGATTCTTTAAACTAGATATCAAACTGATTAATTTTGTATAAATGTATCAAAAATTATAATATAGTATATTATGGCTAGTATTTAATTTTTCTTCCTTAAAAAGAAAAAAATATTTAGATTTTGTAGCTAGATTTAAAATTATATGTTTTTTTTTAATGTATGAAATTTGATTTAAAGTAAAGAACATAATTAATTTTGTAAAAATGTATCAAACTTGGCTTAAAATAAGGAATTTAGAACTACATAAATTATAATATAATTTTTATGAAAATAATATTAAAATATAGACCAAAAATGAAATTTAGAACTAGTTAGCGTAATAATATTTTTTTGGTTACTCTTTTATTTTTCTTCGGTAAGAAAAAAAATAAATATAAATAAATTGCAAACTACCATATTGTGGTCATTCTTTTATTTTCTTTTTATAAGAAGAAAATAATTTAGATATGGATTCTTTAAAATAGATATCAAACTGATTAACTTTATAAAAATGTATAAAAAATTATACTATAGTATAATATGGCTAGTATTTAATTTTTCTTCAGTAAAAAAGAAAAAAATATTTAGATTTTGTAGTTAGATTTAAATTCTTTTTTTTAAATGGACAAAATTTCATTTAAAGTAAAGAACATAATTTAGATCTTGATTCTTTAAATTAGATATCAAACTAATTAATTTTGCAAAAATGTATCAAACTTGGCTTAAAATAAGGAATTTAGAACTACATAAATTATAATGTAATTTTTATATATAAAAAAATAAAACATAGAACATAAATGAAATTTAGAACTATTTAGTGTAATAATAATTTATTTGTTTAGTCTTTTATTTTTCTTCTATAAGAAAAAATATCGTAAATAGATTACAAAATACCATATTGTGGTCATTCCTTTATTTTCTTTTCATAAGAAGAAAATAATTTGGATCTGGATTCTTTAAACTAGATATCAAACTGATTAATTTTATAAAAATGTATAAAAAACTATAATGTAGTATATTATGGCTAGTATATAATTTTTCTTCCATAAAAAGAACAAATATTTAGATTTTGTAGCTAGATTTTATTATTATCTTTTTATAAAAATGTACGAAATATTATTTAAAGTAAAGAACATAATTTATATATTTATTCTTTAAACTAGATATCAGACTAATTAATTTTGTAAAAATGTATTAAACTTGGCTTAAAATAAGGAATTTAGAACTACATAAATTATATTATAGTTTTTATATAAAAAAATATTAAAACATAGACCAAAACTGAAGTTTAGAACTAGTTAGTGTAATAATATTTTTTTATTAGTTTTTTATTTTTATTCTACAAGAAAAAAAAAATGTAAATAGATTACAAACTACCATATTTTGGTCATTCTTTTATTTTCTTTTCATGAGAAGAAAATAATTTAGATCTGGATTCACTGATTAATTTTATAAAAATGTATCAAAAATTATAATATAGTATATTATGGCCAGTATTTTATTTTTCTTCTGTATAAAGAAAAAACATTTAGATTTTGTAGCTAGAATTAAAATTATTCATTTTTAAAAAAAATGTATGAAATTTGATTTAAAATAAAGAATTAAATTTAAAATTCAAAAGTAAATATCAAAACATAATATATTATGACCAGTCTTTCATTTTTATTTGGTAAGAGAAAAATAATTTAGATCTTAAAGTAAAGAATTGAATTTAAAATTTAAAAGTTAATTACATAATATAGTTTATTATGGTCAGGCTTTCATTTTTATTCGGTAAAAAAAAAAAAATTAGATCTTAAAGTAAAGAGTTGAATTTAAATTTAAAAGTAAATATCATAGCTTGGTTTATTATTGTCTGTCTTTCATTTTTATTATGTATAACAAAATAATTTAGATTTTAAAGTAATTTAAAATTTAAAAGTAAATATCATAACATAAAAAATTAAAAAGCGTTATTCAATAAATATTTTCCTTCATGCCAAACACACCCTTGTCAAATAAAATACCCAAATAAGAATGAAAAATGTGTAATAATGTGATAGGACTTACTCACTAAAGATGTTTCACCATTCAAATGCATTTACCTATTTTAAAAAAAAAATTATTATTATTATTGTTATTATTTATTTTTATTTTTTGGGGTTGGGGTTGGGTTGGGGGGGGGGGAGGTGGCTTAAGACATTTATCTATGGTTAATATTGTAGATATTGAAATTTTATTGGATATATTCATATTGAGTTTTGGATTAAATCTAAAATTCATGATATATAGATCAAGTCAAATTTTTGGTTAGTAAAGTTAGATTAATGTTTAAGTTAAAATTATATGACATAAACGAAATCAATTACATTAGGGTCAGTTTGTTAGTTGACAAGATGAGCCCAACCCATGTTCTTCAAGCCCAAGGTCCGCTAAAATTATTTGGAGACCAAAATACCCTCAAGCCTAATTAAAGACTATATAAAAGAGTCTTCATAAGGCTAGAAAGAAAAAAAGATATATAAATAGAGAAACTTTGTTTTTCGGTGGTGATCCGTAAGTCTTCCTCATACAAAGAAGTCTTTGTCTCCAAGTGGAGGGTTGCAAGTTGTCATACCTCCACGATTGTGATCAAAGCCCGACTCCACGTTTGTGGTGAAATTCCAACAAGTATTCCATCAATTCAAGAGCAAAGTGAGCTCTTGAGTTAGCGGTCATGAATAGAAGAATCAGCGGATTGCATCTTTTTCTATAAGATTTTATAAAGATTGTAACCCCCCCCCCCCCCCCCCCCCCCATAAATTATTGAAATCAAATATTATTACTAATCACTATTTTTCTTGTCTTGAATATTATTTTTCAAGAATAAAATTTAGTTGTTTACAAATTTGGCACACCCAATAGAAAAATCTTCACTTCTCATATCTTCTCTTCAACAACCAAAGTTCAAGTACCCTAAAATGGATTCAAGGAAGGTCAAGTTGAAATTCGCATCCGCAAGAACTATTGAAACTGAATTCTCTATTGTAGTGGAAAACATCCTAGATTTTACTGAGGAAAGAATGAGATCAAACACAACGAATCAAGCCATATTGCTAGGACAACAAGCTTCACAAGTGCAGTCTGAATCTACTATTGTCTTTGGTTCATCTTCAAAATGCATAAGGTCCCTCGCAAACACCACAAAACAAGGAGATGACATCGCCCAAATGGTCAAGAAGGTCCTTGCCCAACTTGTTTATCTATGTCCAAGAAGTCCTTTCCTCTAGTTGATTGTGATGTCTTAAGCACTAGATCTACCCGCATAAAAAGTATGCATCTAATATCCGAAAATATCCATGTTATTCTCCATTATCTACAATAGTGATACATGCGATGATGATTAATGCTTCATATGTAGAGGAACAACTGACGAGCTTGACAAGAGCTATTGAATGATTAACCAATTATGTTTAAGATCAAGGTGCTCGAATTGTTAAACTAATGGATAAAATGGAAGGCATGATGAAAGAAGTATCCAGTCATGCACCTGAAAAGTGTCCACAAACACAACAAGTGATTGATCATCTAGCAAAGCAAGTGGAACATTATAAGGAGATTCAAATTTTCTCCGAAGGGATGGCTCCAATAAGTCAAATAAAGAAGTTCATCATGGGGATCATCAAGGATAAGTACAAGGTTAGAACAAAATCCTCTTTTATATATGTAAAGTCGTACACTATAGATTGATAGCTTGAAGATGTTTGTCGATTGTCAACCCCAAATTTTCAGCTATTTTATGGTAAGGGCAATCAAAAGCAAAAAGTGGCACACTTCATCGAAATGTGCAACAATGTTGGAAAATATGGTGAATATCTCTTTAAACATTTTGTTCATTCCCTTAAAGGTGATGCTTTTGATTGGTACATAGACCTCAAATATGATTGCATTGATAGTTAGGAGCAAATGAAGCAAAAATTTATCAATTGTTTCTATAACACAAAATGTACCATAAGAATGGCAGAACTTACAAACACACATTAGCAAAATGAAGAATCGATATTTTACTTTATTAGCCGATGAAGGTCTGCAAGTCTAAACTATAAAGATATACTTAGTGACACTTTAGGGATAAAATGTGTGCATTCAAGGTATGCACTAAGGTCTATTTTGCAAGGCCTAAAGCCTAGAACTTTTTAAGAATTGTCCACTTGTAAATAGGGTTTGGAGTTAAGCATGACATAAACCGCAAGTAAAGGGCCATCTATCCACGAACCTCGCAAAGGTAAAGACAAACAAAAAGTGGAGAAATATTTATCCAAGGATGAAAACAAAAAAATTATGAACGTCAATGCTTCTCCTATGAATTTACCACAAAGGTAAGTGAGAAACAACATAAAAGTGAATTCTTTGGAGGATAGGACATACCAAAAACTGACCTTGAAAGAAATGCAAGAGAAGGATTGCCTATTTCTTGATTCGGATGTCACTTCAATCTTTGATTAAATCTTCGAGCTAAAACTTCTTCAGTTATCAGGGATGAAACAACCAACTGAAGCAGGGAGGAATGATGAGCCAACTACTAAAAGTACTATCGGTTGGTTGACTGCCCTATCGAGAAATGCTTTATCTTTAAGGATAAAATTATAGACAATATTTTCTAGAATTATGTACTGCATTTTAGGTACTCAATATTCATGCCTTTTTTTTATGATTTCATACGTCCAGTTGAAAAAATATAAGCAAAACACATGAACAAATTTTAGAGCTTAATCCATACTTTCCTCATTTATATAACCATTTAAGCTTGTGCCAAGAGTCATGTAGAATGTTACTAGGAACATGTATATGTTGGTTAAAAATTGTAGGCCTAATAAGAGATGTTTGAAAGCTATCCAAAAATATTAAAGGATATGAAGGACTTTTTCCCAAACGTGAAAGTTACTAAGGTAAAATGGGAATATCCCACGGAAGGTGGGTTAAATACAACACTAAAGGAGCATCTAGGGGAAATCCGGGATTAAGTTCTTATGCGTTTTGTTTAAGGGATAAGAAAGGGACATTATTCATGTAGAAGGACCTAGCATAAAAAGTATTACGAATACAGTGGTAGAAGCTAAAACTATAATAGAAGCAAGTAAGCATTACATGTATTCACGACGCAATCAGGGTATCATTCAAACAAACTATGTTACTGTGTAAAGTACTAGAAGGAGAGTGGGGCACCCCATGGATAGTCAGAGACAGAGACACAGTGGAGGAAATCAAGGCATGTTTGCAGGGCAAACAACATATATTTCAACACATAACAAGGGAGGGAAATTAGCTATTCGTCTGCTTAACAAACAAGGCAATAGAGCATGGTCATTGCAGCTATACAAATTTGAAGAGTTTGGAAGCAAGATGAAGAAGGATTTTAAATAGTAACAAATTACAGGGCCTATACTTAAGAGTATCGCCAATAAGAAGATAATGGGGGTGGCTACAACACAAGTTTATTCACATATACAACATGTAAAAAAACCTTAGGTGTGATAAAAAATGTGAAATACAAGTTAGCCTAGGCTACTTCAGCCAACAAAAAAACTTGGCACAATAGGTGGATGTGTTTGCTAATGAATCCCTTAATTTATTTGATAAACAAGTAGGACCCCTTTTCTCTAGCTTATTAGGGTCAGATGTAATTGCTTGAACCTGGAAGAATCACTTATCACTAGTTTGTAGGGGCGGAATAGAGCTACTCGTGCACTTCAGTCAAGCACCACCTCTGAGTATAACGACCTAATCCGTCCTTACTGAAAATATCTGTGAAAAGGTATACAAATCTTATTCATCATAGAGTTAGGATCAATTCCTTGGTATGTGAGTGCATTAGTTATGAATTAAGGTTGTACAATGCCCCTGTCACAAAGTTAAATGAAAGTGCCCTTACCGATTTATTTATAGGCTTATGTTTAAACTAAGGTCAAATTCAGTGACCTTATCTCTCAGCCTATAATGAATTAGGTGTCACATGACCTATAAGATCAAAGTTTTATGAGTCTCCATTCCAACTCCATCAAGTTTGCATCATTTAGAGATCTATGTAAAACAGTTATGACCGTTTTAGCAGAGACTATTCATACTGAAAAGCTAAGGCAGTTATGCATGAAATTAAAAGATATTTTCTAACCTAAAACATTAATTTACTCCCAAAACTCGTTCAATGTCATGATAGAGAAGGGGAGGGGCTTTTCTTCAGTTTTCCATTGATTTTCTCCTTCAAGGTAAGTCATTCCATCAATCTAACAGTCATTTGATTCCTTAGAGAATATGATTGTGGCCCTAAGAGATGGTTTGAATTCATCCGATCTCAGCTGAATCAAACCATCCAATCGGAGATCTACACTATATGTCATATAACGTCTCAAATAGGGCCATCTGAATACTGGAGTAATAACTATTGTTGTAGGCAAACTATACTAAGGACAATTGTTGATTCCATTTAGCACCAAAATTGATCACACAAGCTCGGAGCATATCCTCCGACACTTGAATCGTCCACTCAGACTGACTATTTGTTTGAGGGTGAAAAGTTGTACTTAATTCTAACCAAGTACCCAAACCATGTTATCTTGCCTCAAGAAATGGGAAGTGAACAAAAAACCTTGATCAGACACAATGGAATCTGAGAGCCCATGTAATCACATAATTTGAATAATATAAAGCTCGGCTAACTTCTCCACCGTATACTTCACCTGAACTGGAATGAAGTGGACATACTTGTACAACCTATCAACCACAACCCAAATAGAATTATACCCACCCACAGTGGTAGGTAGTCCTACAACAAAGTCCATAGTGATCCGTTCCCACTTCAAAGTAAGAATAGGCATCTTCTAAGATATACCTCCGGGCCACTGGTGCTCACACATGACCTTTGGCAAGTCAAGCACCTCAAAACAAAATCTGCAATATCTTTCTTTAGTCCAAACCACCAATAATATTGGCTCAGATCGTGATATATCTTCATCGCCCCCAGATGGATGGAATATCGAGAACAATGGGCCTCCTCAAGAATCAATCTAATTAACTAGTCCACCGCGGGCACACAGATCCTGCCCCCAATCCTTAAGATACCCTTAGAATCAAGGGCATCCTCCTCTCCTCTCATCACTTTGTCTCGAATGAGACACAATTTCTCGTCATTAAAATTACGCTCATAAATCTGCTCAACTAAGAAAGAATGAGCCTCAATAAAAGCAATCAAACCACCCGTTTCCTCAGAAATATTTAACTGGACGAGACTGTTGGCTAATCTCTAAACATCTCTAGCCAATGGTCTCTCATTCATACTAATAGCGGCAAGACTCCCCATGCTAGAAGTCTTCCTACTCAAAGCATCGGCCATCACATTAGCCTTTCCTGCATGATATAAAATGGTGATGTCGTAGTCCTTTAGTAACTCAAGTCATCTGCACTACCTCAAGTTCGTATCATTCTGGCTGAAGACTCTGATGATGCGTGAATACCTCATAATGAATTCCATATAGATAATGTTGCCATAACTTAAACACAAACACTATGACTACCAACTCTAAATCATTGGTAGGTTAGTTCCTCTCATGGGTCTTCAACTGTCTAGAAACATATGCGATCACCTTACCTTTCTATATCAGAACACTACTTAACCCCACTCCAGAAGCATCGCAATAGACAGTGAAGTCTACACCCTCCCTGGGTAAAGCCAAAATAGGAGCCAAAGTCAACAAAGTCTTGAACTAATCAGACACCTGAAAGCTCACACTTTGTCGAGTCAATCTGGTCAAAGAAGATGCAATAGTGGAGAAGCTCTACACAAATTGTCTATAATAGCCTACAAGCCCGGCAAAACTCTATATCTCAGTAACTGGCGTCGATATGGTCAAATCGCTAATTGCCTAAATCTTGGCTGGATCCACTCGAATACCCTTCTTAGACACCATGTGTCCTAAAAATGCCACAAAATTATGCCAAAATTTGCACTTTAAGGACTTGATATAAAACTTCTCTTCTTTCCATATCTGGAGTACAATCGTCAATGTCGATTGTGATCCTCCCCAGTCTTGGAGTACACCAAGATGTGATCAATGAACACTATCACAAAAGAATCTAAATAAGGTCGGAACACCCCGTTCATCAACTCCATGAACGCAGTAGAGGTGTTAAGTCATCACAAGAAACACTCATAATGCCCATAACGAGTCCTCAAGGTTTTCTTAGGGATATCTAAAGCCCTAATCTTCAATAGATGATAATCAAATCTCAAGTCAATCTTAGAAAAAAATGCACCCTGAAGTTGATCAAATAATTAATCAATACAAAGAAGAGGATACTTGTTCTTTAGGTTCACTTTGTTCCACTGTCGATAATCAATACACATCCTCTTGGTTCCATCTTCTTCCTCACAAATAGAACATGAGCACCCCATGGAGAAACACTAGGGTGAATGAATCCTTTGCTCAATAAATCTTGCCATTGGTCCTTTAATTCCTTCAATTCAGTTTGAGTCATACGATAAAGAGGAATATAGATGGGTCTGGTCACCGACTTGAAGTCAATAACAAAATCAATATCCCTGTTAAAAGGAACACTTGGAATATCAATAGGAAACACATCTACAAACTCTTGAACCACGGACATGAAATCCATTGGAGGTGCCTCAATACTAGTATTTTGAATGAAGGCCAAATAGGACAAACACCCTTTATCAACCAATCTCTGAGATCAAATGAAGGAGATAACTTTTCTAGGGTAAGAACCACTAGCACCTGTTCACTCAACTCAAAGGACATCTAACATCACTATAAGGTCACAATCTTAGCATAACAATCAAGAATGACATTATCGGGGAGAGACAATCTATACCTAAGATAATATCAAACTCTACCATCCCCAGAATGATCAAGTGTACCCAAGTATCATACCCGACCAAAGAAATAAGACATGATTGATCCACTCGATTCCCCACTAAGGACTCACCCACTAGTGTAGAAACATGAATAGACATAAGCATGCAATCAAACAACATAACAAACCCAGTAGCAAAATAAGTAGACACATACGAGAAAGTAGACCCCAAATAAAATAATACACACGCATGTTGATGGCAAACTGGGATGATACATGTGATTACCATATAAAAAATCTCAGTCTCAGGTTCATGGAAAAACATAACATGGCCCTTTCGGCCACCTACAGTTTGAGTTGAACCCATACTTCCACTGTGGAGCTGGAGTACCCATAAAAAAATTATGCTACCTCTACCATGTTGTCATCTACCTCGACCCCTGGCCGGATGTGCTGAATCTCTAGCTAGAGTAGCTGAATTAGAACGTTAGGGGGTCTTGAGTGAGTTTGTAAAGGAAATTGATGCAAAAAAAATGACTTGGATCCTTACAAGTATAAGAAAACCTCGACACGGATAACTGCTGCTGGAACTAGAAGAATTGTCATGGCTACCTCGGCCAGAACCATAAAATCCTCTAGCTGACTGCGCATTCTCAACTGCAACCATAGATGTATAAAGCATTCCACAACGCTAGAAGGAGCTACTACCTCTATGCAAACCTCTGCCTCTAGATGAGGCACCAGAAAACTAACCAGCCGTTTGGGCCCTCTTGGGCTCCCTAAACTTCTCTAGAGTCATCAACTCTACTTCTTTGGTGGTGCTCATAATGGACATGAAAGAAGCCCTCTCTCTGGCTTCTTTGAATACATACGGCCTGTGGACCCTCGCTGCCTCATCCGTAACAATGGTCATAGTAGGCTTCATAGAAATGGGCCTCATACTCGGTCACATACAAACTGCCTTGAGTCAAGCTCTCCAATATCAACCAGCTCTCCTCTCTCACGCTCCAAGGAATGAAACGGTCTTGGAAAAAACTAGAGTATACATCCCACTCTACCGAAAGATATCCCACTGGTTTGGACCTCACAAAAGTCCTCCACCACTCTCTAGCACGTCCATGAAGCTGAAGTGCAACAAACCGGACGCCACAAGCATCCACCATGCCCACTTTCTCAAACATCTTATGGCATAAAGTCAAGAACTCATAGGCATCTTCACTCTTACCACCCTGAAACTGGGGTGATTTTATCTTCTAAAACCTTTTGTAATACTACTGCTCATTTGCCATCAAAATAACCTCAGGAGCAATTTGAACACCTAAAATAGGTGCTGGAACCACTAGTGGTTGACCCACTAGATCCTGAATACCCAAAGTCGGCACCTCTAATCCAGTCTGAGAACCATATGGTGTACTTATAGCACCACCCTTACAAAATATCTCTAGCACACCCAACATCCTCAACAAAGTCTCTTGAAACAAAGGAGCTCCAAACTTGGGAGGAACTTGGACCTCAGCAACCTTAACATGTGGTTTAGGTGAAGTCTCTCTAGCTCTAGTTGGTGCTGCTCCATGGGCACGACCTCTAACCAATGCCACTACACAAGCACAACCTATAGCTCGGGCCCTACCTCTACCCCTAGATGGGTCTTAACAACTGCCTCAGGGACTGCCTTCCCTTTATTATTGGAAACAAAAGCTCTAGTCCTCTCATCTTCCAAAACAACACGTGGGAACCCAGCACAAACGAAGGTAACTACGCACGATAAGAAATAGTGAACAAAAAAAGTTTTCTAACAGTCTTCATAGCCTCTCAAGGATAAGTACAAACGTATTTGTACAGATCCTCAAGAATTACTTAGACTTGTCTTGTACACACGTGAGATCTATGAACCTAGCTATGATACCATTTGACACGATCCAAAAATGGATGTGATGAAACTTACCTATTCCCACAAAGACAAGTTAGTCTCAACCCAGTAAAACAAAAGAAATGCGAAAAGATAAAGCAATAACAAGTTTAAAACGGAAAACTTATTCTTTCTATTAACACTTCAAAACCTGGTTGTCAGGTACAAGCCACTAATGTAAAGATAGAATTCGAAAGATAAATACAAGTCTCATTGTTTTTGTTTCTCAAGTAAAAAACCATAATGTAAATGAACAAGATGGCCCATCGGAATGACAAACAACTAACTCTCAAAATCCTTGATAGCCCTCAAAAGAAGAAGAAAAAGAAGAAGAAGAAGAGGTATGGGCTCGAAATCTACATAAGTGTAGAAGCAAGGAGTGAGTACCAACAATACGGTACCCAACAAGCAACCTAACAAAAACAAGGCAACCTAGCTAGAAATTGAATACTCCTTTCATCCCAACCGAACCTCCTCAAATTAAGACCTACACAGAGATCAACCCAACCTAACAGTTCTAAAATACACGATTCACAAGGCTTAAATATTCACGGTTCAATAGTCACAAGTCAACAACCAATACAAAGCAAATAAGTCAATCTCAAGTATCAAGTAGATATTTCACAAGTATCATGCGCATCACTCACAATTAATAAGTAGGTCAATCATAAGGATCAAATTACAATAATCAACTCTCACCAAAACCATTTCTCATTGGTTTTATGTCAAATCACTAGCTGAAATCATTTTCCATTGACTTTATATCAAATCACTAGTTGGAACCATTTTTGATCGGCTTTATATTAAATCACTAGCCGAAACCATTTCCCATCGGCTTTATGTCAAATCACTAACCGAAACTATTTCTCATTGACTTTATATCAATTCACTAGCCGGAACCATTTCTTCTCGGCTTTACAACACTTGCTGGAAATGAACTTTGCATCATAGCCCTCGCATGTTTCATCACAGTGTTCAATAATCAATGCACACGAGAAATATCACACCACACGAAAGAAACAAAAAATCATGCAATTCAAGTCCGCTTTCATGAATTCAAGTAATACATCAATCAAGAAAATATGGGTCATCACAAGGCAATAAACAAGCATTATTATCAACACATTATCTTTCATTTAACCCCTTTGTATTCATTAATCTTAATCAAGTGGAACAATGAGTCTATCACCTCATTCTCATTACTTCCAATACACAAATAATGAAAAGTAGACAAATCTACTAGATCACAAAGTTTAAGAGATCACTTGCCTTAATGAAATCAATTAATCACTTCAAGATTTGAGTGTTCCTTAATCACTTCCGAAGCCACACAATCTATATACAAGTAAGTATTCACAATAAATTTGTGGAAACAACAATACCCACATCAATTTCTTTGAAAAATGGGTTAATCAACTCAAAATTCTATTTCAAAAAGAAAGTTTTCATTTGAAATTTAATATTTGAAAATGATATTCAAGGCTTTAACTCATTGGTGAAAACCATTTCGAAAAAGGAATCAAAATCAGCTAGCAATCTCCATTTTGGTTTAAAACTTGAATTTTTGAAAAACCTTGCCATTACCAATCAAAAATCTCATATTTTGATGTTAAAATCCATAAATAATTAAAGGTAAATGAAATTTTAGGATCACAAGAGCTTACCCAAAAGATTTAGTACAAGAAATTGCTTCAAAAATCTCATCCAAGGGTTTTCCATGCTCAAAAATGGAAAGTAGGGCTTAAAACATAAAATTTCAGGTGTAAAAACCCTCTTTAATGGCGCTTACATGACCACAAGTTCGCTTAAGCGAACTTTGCCAAAATTGGGGGTCCCGCTTTTACGAACCCGGCTCCACTTAAGCGACCACCACTAAAGCGAGCCTTGGTTCGCTTAAGCGAACCCCGCCCAAAAGTTCAATCTAGCTTTTGCGGGACGGCCTTTGCTAAAGCGAGGATTGCAAAAGCGAAGGCCCTCCGCAAGAGCAAGGACTGCAACACTAGAAACATCCGCCAACACAAAAATCATCGATAGGACCTTCGAGATTTGTTTAGAGCCCCGTAAACACAAACCACAAATGCAATCGATTATACTCAATGGAATCGTCAAAATACGAATCCGAAGTTCCATTTATCAGTCATCCGTGAAAACCTCGAGAAACTGACACAATGCCTAAAAAGGAAACAAGCTAGGGGTCTTTAAAAAATAACCAAGACCTCCCCTATGCCTAAATTATCCCCTAAATCTAATAGAACTCTTAGAATTCCGATCCGAGCATCCGAACTCTGAATGTTGACCAAAAGTCAAACCAAAGACTAATTTTCATAATTTTCCGACTTAGGATCTCAAATCCTCAAAACAACTCTGAAACTGCAATTGACAAATTTCACAGACCAATTTCCATATTCCAAAACTAATGGGATCGACATAATTCCATTCTGACATTCAAAACTCCAAAAGACTCCGAAAACCACTTTTAAGCAACTTAGCCTTTCAAAAATTCAAACTTACTCAAGTTCTCAACTTGTCCCTCAAAGTTTGAAACCAACTTTCAAAATTCAAACATAAAAAACTCGGGGTCAATATTAGGAGGGAAAACACGGTAAATTCATGAAACTTTCCAAAAATGTCCGATCGGGTCATTACATATTCATCAACGAAAGGTCGGAAAACTTTACATAAAAAAATCTTAAATATTAAGATATTATCCAATATAAAATAATATTCTTGAAAATATACTTCAATTTTGAAGATTATAAAAGTCAATCAATATTTTAAAAATATTTTCATCGCAGCACATTTAGAGTTTTAATATTTATCCTTTATAATAATACAAATATATAGAATGTATATAGATAGATATATGTAGATATATATAGATAACACTAAACTGGATTTGTAAGATTAATTATTTTTTCTTTACCTAAAATTTCAGTCATAACATACTTTAAAAAAGAAAACTTAAAGGGAAAAAAATTAAAAAATTAGGTGTAGATTTTTCGAATCACATTCCGAATCTAATTATGTAATAATTTCATTTCCCTATAAATAGATTAGCCTAACACTAGTATCATTAAGCTCCCAACTTATCAAACATGTCACAAGGTTACCCATACATTACCACCTGTTGTTTATCACTTGAACCAACAACAAAATCAAACATGTGAAGTGTCCAGACGGACTAAACCTCGAATGCGGATTAGTTATAGTTTCATCCGTTATTCATTTAAGGTTCCTTGTGACGTTCTTGATGGAGAAATAAAAGAAAAGGAATTTGAGAATGACATGTTTGAGTTGATTCTTAATGATAGAGTTGACAAAATTGATGAAGAGGAGGAGGAGAAGGAGGAAGAGGAAGAGGAAGAAGAGGGGAGGCAAAACAAAAATAGAAGATGAAGATAAAGAAGAAAAAGAAGACGGAGAAGAAGTAAAAAGGAGGAAAATGAAGAAAACGAAAACGAGGAAAAAAAACGAAGAGGGATAAAAGTTTAAATAGTTTTTAAAATTGAATATATCTAAGTACGTGTGCCACAAGGCTTAAATGTCTATCTAGTGTCATTTCTATGTTTTATAACTTCAAATCATTTGATATTGATATTATAACTAATGGCTAGTAGTATCTCCTTTTATATATAATGGTTTTTTGTCGTCTTAATTTCTTCTCATTTTATGTTTCTCTTTAAAATATTCTAAAGTAATTGTAGTGGTGTAGATCAAAATTACAACATATAGAGATAGATTATATTTAACAACAAATACATTATATATGTTGTATAATTAGGTTTAATAGTGAGAACTCTACAGCTAACTCATCTCTTCTCCAGAGAATTCAACTTCTACTTCTTCTCCGATGAACTCAAAACCTATGTTTCTCCTTTGTTTCTCTGTCTTATCTTTCTCTCTCATATATATATATATATATATATATATATATATATCACAACATGAAGAAAGTAACAAAACCTCCAGTATTGATTCTTTAAGTTCAACATCTTATAGAATTATGTACTGCATATTCAATACTCGGTAGTCACACTGATGTGAGTTTAAAAATTATTTTTTTGAAGAATCAGACACACACCTAATTATTTTTTTGAAGTATCCAAGTAACATAGAACAAAGGTTAAATTATTTGCATCTTTGTGGCAAACTTCATAATCATTCACCTTTGCAGAGGACTATTCGTTGAATTTAGCAGTAGCATGCTAAATGTGTTGCCTATTGGAATGTGATATAGGGTATATTTACGCATTTAAATACCATATTATACCCATGATTTATTTTAGTTCTGAGTATAATCTTATGAATATCCATGTGCTTATGAATATTGTTGTGATAAGCTAATACTATATATATGATTAGGATGAGTTTAGGAGAAAAACATCGAGATAAGACCCAAAAGATTGGTTGGAGTGCAAAATGAAGTAACCTGGACTAAAATACAACCAAAGTAGCTGCATAGAAGAAGTCCTCGGTGTAAGGTGGCCTACCCCGCATTGGGCCTCACACCGCACCTGCATAGGGTTTGAGATTCAGAGGCTTTATTTTTCTGTGATGATTTTGCGACACAAGAAGAAGTTTGGAGTCTGACATGAATATCATGCCGCTACCCTTAGCACCACACAATGGGGTCTGTGCTGCACCGCCTTTTTTACTAGACTAAAGTTGACCAAAGTCAAAGAAAAGTTCAAGCGGAATTAAGATTCCAACCCTACTGCTATATATATGTCATAAAGATGATGTTTTTAAGACACATAAATTATTCTTAAAAATTGCAATTAGTCTTAGAAGTTAGGGATTACATATGGCATAAAAAATTCATATAGTTTTTCTTTTAGGATTTAACTATTGTTTCTTAGTAGATTATTGTAGAGTGAACAAAATTCTTTTGCAAAAGCTACTTGTATCTAGGAGATAACTCGACTAGGGTAGCTAACACAGGGAATTCGAGTATTTAGCTAATAGAATTTAGAAGGGAGAAGAGAAAAAGATCTTATTCATCAAAAGTGTAATCAATGTACAATTATAACTTGTATTTATACACAATCAAATGAGCTGATGTCTAGACCAGTTATTGAATTTAATTGTCGTGAATCGTGCTAATTGTTGCTCCCAATGGCACACGCAAGTGTACGTGGTCGCGCAAGTAATATAATGGCTCTTAAAATCATCAGATTATCGAACCCAAAGGACTTGTCAATTTACTATTTACTAAATTATACTAGTCTAATTATTTATTTAAGAGTGCCAAATTTTTTTTATTTTTTATTTGTAAAGAAAAGAATGCAGGGATGGAATAATAAAATTACTTACAATGGTTGGAAAATTTCAGGGCTGCAACATGTATGGTTTCATGTATCACATCTCATGCATGAATTAGCTACAGTTATCAAATTACTAATTTACAGGGTTGATTTTATGATCATGGTCTCCCGACTTCTAATGCCTACTCCAATTAGGTGTCTAACTATATCGTTGAGCGGGGATAGACAATCCTAATTGGTGAGCATTTATATTTTATCTTGTTTCATAACCAAGCTAGGTGTTCGTCTAGGCGTCACTCCTATACACAAATCAACTCAATTTAATGGAAGATCAAGCGTTATGTATCTTTTGGTCTATCTACCTTAGCGTCTCCCGAGTTTTAGAGTAGACAAGAGATTTATCTCTACTAAAACAAGAACACAAAAGTAATTTAAAGTGATAACCAACATTAATTAAAAAAAATTGATGTTCAACAATACCCATAGACGCAGCCCTAGAACAAATGTCTTTAACTACTAATATCTAAAAAAGATGATGAAGAAGAAAAGAACCCTAAAAAGTATTGACAACTTTATACTTTGATTCCCTATAATTGTTGTCCCATCATAATTATTTTATGGACTATTTATAGATATAGAAAACCCTAAATAAAAAAACTGAGTCCAAAACAAATTTCGAAACCAAAAACCAAAAAGGAGTTGAATTTTTTTTTTTTTTTGCGTGAACAGTAGCCAACCGCCTCAACAATTGTTTGTTGCATTCACTTGCTGCCAAGTGGCAAGCTGCAGGTAATTTCCTTATTTTCCTTTCTTTGCCGCATCACTTTGAACATATGTATAAATTGTAATACCCCCAAAATTTTTTGATCTAGGACTCGTATCATCCTTCATTGTGAGTAGGATTTTACCGAGCAATATAAAATTTCTCAAGTGTTAAGGTCACTAGATATAGCACCTTGAGTTCCAAAAAGAAATAAATCGGAAATAGCAAAATTTGAAACTTGGCAAGTTATGTTAGGTATGAGCTTTGGGTCAACTTCAAACGACCATAACTCCTAAAACATGATGGGTTAGGTGGAATACAAGATACCGTAGGAAAGATCTTTGAATTATCTTTCCAACTCCACTGAGTTTGCTCATTTTCAAGTTCGTATGAGGGAGATATGGACATTTGAAGTCAGGCCGTCTAGATAAGGAAAGTCAAGACCATATTTTAGCAGGGTATTATGGTCTTTTCACTACCCAATTAATTAAATTCATTTTTGGTAATTAAGTTGGGGTCTAAACTGAATTGGGTCAGTTTACGCATAATCAAATCACGCTAGGGTTTTTTTTGGAAAAAGAACTCAAGAGGAGAAAGGAGAAGAAAAGTTCAAGATTCGTCAAGTTCTTGCGATTTTGGTTGTAGATTTCACCAAGAGTTAATCCCTACGAGGTATGTGAGACTTTCATAACGTTGGGTTCATTCACCCACGTGCCAAACATGTTTATTTCAGCGTGAATTCGTCCTAACAAGATTGGAAGTTTGAATGTTCTTGATGGGTGTTCTTGAATTGCTTTCGTTCTTGAATTTGGGTTGAGATTGAGGAGTTCTTAGAATTTAATGTCGATTATCAGAGTTACTTTGAGTTAGATGCTTGTGTATATGTTTTGGGTACCTGAATCTAAAGATATATTGAGAAAAAGAATCAAATGTAATCGAATTAAGGTTAGAAAATGAGAGAAAAAGTTCGTCAGTTTTTCTGGGGCGATGCTGACGCGACGCGCCCCCATTACGCGCCAGGAAGGCTGGGGCGACACACCAGCAGTGCGCCAAAAATGAGCCCCAGTATATTAGGGGCTGGCGCGGCGCGCCAGGAAAGCGCCCGGGTCATCTACCCCACCTATTTTTCGTTATTTAGCCTGTCTAAGTCCTTCTAAAGTGTACTAACACTTCCTAATGATTCTAACTACTCCAAATGACTTCTAAACATCTAGAAATCATCCAGAAACATGAATCCTAACCTTGAATCCATAAATTCAAATTCAAGGTAGAGTTAAGAGTTAAATCTTGTGAGTTCTTTCGAACATTTTGAGAAAGTCCCTTTAAGTCTTTTTGAGGAGTCTTCTACAATTTCTAATAACTTGTTTGAAGACTTGAGCAAGTAAGTATGAGAATAAGGAGAATGTATTCATGAGTCTACCTTGTCATCATGATATCCTTCATATCATCAACCATAACTCTTGAATTCATAATTCACATTCAAGAGAGAATTAAGAGTAGAGTTCAAGAAAGCCTTTGAGTTCAATTGTGAACCCTTTGAGATCTATCATCGATTTGATTTAAGTTTTGAGGAAGTAAGTATGAGAATGAAAAGAGTCATATACATGAGTTCCATGTTGTTATGTAGACCTTCAAGTCGAGTCGTTCATGCCCGTAAATTCCTCATGAACTCTATAAGTTGAGTATCTTTGAGAGAAGTAGTATCTTCAAGTTCTAAGTCTTTAGTATCGAGTTCCTAACCTTTTCGAGATTATATTCTTAACCATGGAACTATTACCTGTTACTCATTAAGTTCTTGAGTTGAGTAGTTCATGCCCATAATTCCGCATGAATCCTATAAATCGAGTAGTCTTGAGATGAGAAGTATCTTTGAGTCCTTAAGTTGAGTAGTCCATGCCCATAATTCTTCATGAACCCTCTGAGTCAAGCATTGTTGAAGCAAGTGTTATGATTGAAGTTCTTGAGTTCTAAACTGTTGAGTATCGAGTATTGAGTTCTAGTTACAGTTATTGAAAACCTTGAATTGAGTCGATCACGTCCAGAATTTGGCATGAACCTTTTTTGAGAAGCTTTTACAATTGTTGTAAACTTGTTTTTGAAACTTGAACATTGAGTTGAATAAGAGCAAAAGTTAAGTTAAGTTTCTTCAAAAGATTATATGGGAACTAAGTATTCCCAAAGAGTAATATTTTCACATTTAAATAAGAGAGGAAACACCGATTTCCAAGAGAGCTTGTAAGCTAGATTTTGAGTAATAATCTCAAACCACAGAAAGAGTTATGTTTTTAAACATATGAGCTGAGTATATTTTTAGGAGTAGTATTGAGCACCGATATGGGGACGAGTTCAGATAACTCAAGTTTCCATAAACCATGTAGCCAACATGCGTAGAAATTGTCATACTCTTTAGATAATTCCTTAATACTTTTAACATAGACTAATGGATCCACTTAGTTGAGGCGTTCTATATCCTAACAAGTTTTAGGACAATTCTAGCAATGTGGGCGAGACGTTGTATCATCACATAGCTCATAGTGATGGTTGTCGGTTAGAAAAACTCCCACAAAGTTATATTATATTTTATTCTATAAATAAATTGAGTTATTATTGTATTCTTCAATACATTGAGTTGCTTTCTAATGTTTTAAAAGCTTTCCATTTATTGCATGCATATTTTTGCTTTATATAGAGTTTAGTATCTAGAGTTGAGTATTCAGAGTTGAGTACCCAGAGTCGAGTATCTTATTATTGAGTTGAACCTTATTTCACTAAGTTGAATATCTTACCATTGAGTTGAACTATGTTTCTTATTTTTGAGTTCAGTTTAGTTAAGTGAGTTGAGGGGAGGTAAGTATGTTTCCTTTTTTATCAAGTTCAAGCTTATGATTATGCTTTAGAATTCCCCTTACATGCTTGTATGTTCCATGTACTGAGTCATTTGTCCTGCATCATTTCTTGATGCAGATACATGTATTTAGGATCATCAACATGCGCTTCGTTAATACCACATGGAGTTCGAGTTAGCTATGGTGAGTCTCCTTGCTTCCGAAAAGTTCCACTTTTACTTTCATTTATATCAGTTGTTAGGATTTTGTGGGTCTTGTCCCAACTTCCATCTTTGTCAATTAGAGGCTTCATAGATAGACAGTAGAGTTTGAGAAGTCTATTTATTTATTTTGTTAAATGTTTTAAAGACTTAAGTTGCCTATTTTGTGGTGAGTTGAATATATTATTTTTATTCAAATTTTAAGCTTTGTATGCTTGAGTTCGTCTTCTGCTTGTAGTCAGCCAGGATGAAGGTTCGCTTGGGGACTAGCAATAGTTCTCGAGTGTCGGCCACGTCTAGGGTGTAGGCTTAGGTCTTGACAAACTTGGTATTAGAGCACAAAATTCAAGTGTCCTAGGGTGTGTATGAAGCAGTGTCAAGTAAGATCTTATTTATGGTTGTGATGGCACCATTTCTATAAATAAGTGACTACAAACATTTAGGAAAAATTTCCCTTCTTTCATATTCTGAATCATGCAATAGATCAGAGCTATGCTATAGAGATCTATTCATACTCGTGCCTTTCTCAGATTCATTTGACTACCCTTCATACTAAATGTGGTTGAATAGTAAAGCCAAAGATCCTTATGGATGAGTTATACTTAGCAAGAGGCTTGAGGGAGTCATGAGACTGCACATGGGCTTGAGAGGAGCCCATGAGTGAGTTAAGTGTTGAGTTCGAGAAAATACACTTATATTCATATGAATCGTGCATTTGAGCTAAAAGTGAGTTGTACTCTCTTTTCTAAGTCGTGCTTCAGCTGAGATCCTTATGAGAAAGTATGTTTAGATCATGGGTAATATTTTCACCTGAAAAGGTAGCTTGAGTTAGGAGATCATGAGCAGTAGTAGTGAAAGAGCTCGGAGTTAGAGGATAGTATGCATAGGTTTTGTAATCTAAGAAAGGGAGATGGTGTTTTGACAATCTATGTTACTATAGTCATGCACCCATTAAGTTATTAATGAGTTTTCCCTTTTGGGTAGACTAAGAAGTGATGAGTTGTGAAGATTCCATCATAAGAGGTAGAGTGTGTTTTAGCTAGAAAAGAGTTTGCCATGAAGTCTCATTGTGTAGGTAATGACCAATTGTTAGTGTTGAATAGAAGAGCAAAAGTATTCATGAAGTGATAGATCTAAACTAGTTTTATGATATGTTTGAGAGGGTCATGAGGTTCAGAAAGTTATAGAACTGATCAAGTAATGAGGTATAGCATAGTAGGCAAGCAATCGTATTGATATTCGAGTCTAGTAATGAACATTAAGCTTGAATTTGATATGAGTGTCATGATTGAAAGAATGGCAACATGAGGGTGGTGATGTCAGTCTTGGGATTTGATCTGGTAGACTTGACATAGAGTAGGTGAAGAATTGAGATGTTAGCTGCAATAAATATGAGTGGTACAAGTGAGAGACCCTAACCTTTAGATAAAAGCAGTGAAGTGTGACTAAATCACAAGAGTAAAAAGAGAATTAAGAGGTGTACCGATAGGGTATGTAATTAGAAAGAGGTCTTAGTACCTGCTTATGGAGAGTTCGGTAATCTTGAGATAAGCTTCTCCCGAGTATTAGAGTAAAAGAGGATGTAGAGCTGTTAGAGATAATGGAATAGGTCCATAGCTTTCAAGTGTCAGCTTTAGACCTAAGGGGGAGATGACAAGATGAGAAATCAAGTCAAGTGTTCAAGAATACGATAGTAATGAGTTCCAAAGAGTATGAGAGATATCCTTTCGGAGGTCCTTTTGGTAATGGAGTGATATTAGAAATAGGAGGTTGATGTTCTTATCGTGTTAGTGATGGTGTAATAATTCCATCTAAGGTTATAAATAAGGAGGAAGAGAAGGATGAGGTTTTACTATGAGAAATAGTTAAATGAGAGCCCTTAGTTGGTTCCGAAGGAGTTAGTTAGTAAGAGTCTATGGAGTTGTTAGAGTACTAAGCTTGAATGTGGTGTTGTTAACCATTAGGTGGTTCTTGATATGAACCCAATGTAGTGGTAAAGAGTAATAGTCTTGGGATGAGATTCCCTATAGAGAGGTATAGAACTCGAACCTAAGGATTTGGGGTTAATCTTGAATATAGTAAAAGCACATCATTAGACTCAGACCTTAGTAAGAGTAACCCCATTCCATACCCAGTCTAGTTGTCATTCGAGGACGAATGATCCCAATGGGGAGATATTGTAACACCCTAAAAATTATTTTAACTAAGACTCAAACCATCCTTCGTTGTGAGTAGGATTTTACCAAGGAATTAAAAATTTCTCAAGTGTTCAGGTCACTAGATGTAGCACCTTGAGTTCCAAAAAGCACTAAATTGGAAATAGCAAAATCTGAAATTTGGCAAGTTATGTTAGGTATGAGCTTTGGGTCAACTTCAAATGACCATAACTCTTAGAACATGATGGGTTAGGTGGACTACAAGATACCGTAGGAAAGATCTTTGAATTATCATTCCAACGCCACCGAGTTTGCTCATTTTTGAGTTTGTATGAGGGATATATGCCCATTTGAAGTTGGGCCGTCTAGATACGGAAAGTCAACTAGATTTTAGGAGGGTATTATGGTCTTTTCACCACCCAATTAATTAAATTCATTTTTGGTAATTAAGTTGGGGTCTAAACTGAATTGGGTCATTTTACACATTACCAAATCACGCTATGTTTTCTTTTTGGAGAAAGAACTCAAGAGGAGAAAGGAGAAGAAAAGTTCAAGATTCGTCAAGTTCTTGCGATTTTGGTTGTAGATTTCGCCAAGGGTTAATCCCTACGAGGTATGTGAAACTTTCATAACGTTGGGTTCGTTCACCCACGTGCCAAACATGTTTATTTCAGCATGAATTCATCCTAAAAAGATTGGAAGTTTGAATGTTCTTGATGGGTGTTCTTGAATTGATTTCCTTCTTGAATTTGGGTTAAGATTGAGGAGTTCTTGAGAGTTTAATGTCGATTATTAGAGTTACTTTGAGTTAGATTCTTGTGTAAATGTTTTGGGTACCTGAATCTAAAGAGATATTGAGAAAAAGAATCGAAATTAATTGACGCGCCAGCAGTGCACCAGAAATGAGCCCCAGTAACTTAGGGGCTGGCGTGCGCGCCAGGAACGCGCCTGGGTCGTCTACCCCCACCCATTTTTCGTCGTTTAGCCCATCTAAGTCCTTTTAAAGTGTACTAACACTTCCTATTGATTCTAACTACTTCAAATGACTTCTAAACATCTAGAAATCATCCAAAAACATGAATCCTAACCTTGAATCCATAAATTCAAATTCAAGGTAGAGTTAAGAGTTAAATCTTGTGAGTTCTTTCGAACATTTTGAGAAAGTCCCTTTAAGTCTTTTTGATGAGTCTTCTATAATTTCTAATAACTTGTTTCAAGACTTGAGCAAGTGAGTATGAGAATGAGGAGAATGTATTCATGAGTCTACCTTGTTATCACGAGATCCTTCATATCATTAACCATAACTCTTGAATTCATAATTCACATTCAAGAGAGAGTTAAGAGTGGAGTTCAAGAAAGCCTTTGAGTTCAATTGTGAACCCTTTGAGATCCATCATCGATTTGAGTTAAGTTTTAAGGAAGTAGGTATGAGAATGAGAATAGTCGTATATATGAGTTCCATGTTTTTATGTAGACGTTCAAGTCAAGTCATTTATGCCCATAAATTCCGTATGAATTCCATAAGTTGAGTATCTTTGAGAGGAATAGTATCTTCAAGTTCTAAGTCTTAAATATCGAGTTCCTAAACTTTTCGAGATTATATTCCTAACCATAGGACTATTACAGTTTACCCTTGAAGTCCTTGAGTTGAGTAGTTCATGCCCATATTTCCGCATGAACCCTATAAATTGAGTAGTCTTGAGATGAGAAGTATCTTTGAGTCCTTGAGTTAAGTAGTCCATATCCATAATTCCAAATGAACCCTTTGAGCCAAGCATTCTTGAAGCAAGTGTTATGATTGAAGTTCTTGAGTTCTGAATTGTTGAGTCTCGAGTATTGAGTTCTAGTTACGGTAATTGAAAACCTTGAATTGAGTCATTCACGTCCATAATTCGGCATGAACCTTTTTTGAGAAGTCTTTTACAATTATTTTAAACTTGTTTTAAAGACTTGAGCATTGAGTTTAATAAGAGCAAGAGTTGAGCTCTGTTTCTTCAAAAGATTATATGGGAACTAAGTATTCCCAAAGAGTAAATATTTTCACATTTAAACAAGAGAGAAAACACCGATTTCCAAGAGAGCTTTTAAGCTAGTTTTTGAGTAATAATCTCAAACCAAAGAAAGATTTATGTTTTTAAACATATGAGTTGAGTATATTTTTGGGAGTAGTATTGAGCACCGATATGGGGACGAGTTCAGATAACTCAAGTCTCCATAAACCATGTAGCAAACGTGGATAGAAATGGTCATACTTTTTAGATGATTTCTAAATGTTTTTTAGCATAGACTAGTGGATCCACTTATTTGAGGCGTTCTATATCTCGGCAAGTTATAAGACAATTCTGGTAGCGTAGGCGAGACGTTATATCATCACATAACTCAGAGTGATGGTTGTCGGTTAGAGAAACTCCCATAAAGTTACATTTATTTTATTATATATATAAATTGAGTTGTTATTGTATTCTCCAATACACTGTGTTGCTTTCTACTATTTTAAAAGCTTTCCATATATTGCATGTATATTGTTGCTTTATATAGAGTTGAGTATCTAGAGTTGAGTATTCAGAGTTGAGTACCCAGAGTTGAGTATCTTATTATTGAGTTGAGCCTTATTTTACTGAGTTGAATATCTTACCATTGAGTTGAACTATGTTTCTTATTCTTGAGTTCAGTTTAGTTGAGTGAGTTGAGGGGAGGTAAGTATATTTCCTTTTTATCAAGTTCAAGCTTATGATTATGCTTTAGAATTCCCCTTACGCATCGTACATTCCATGTACTGATTCATTTGGCCTGCATCGTTTCATGATGCAAATACAGGTATTCAAGATCATCAACATACTCTTCATTGATACCACATGGAGTTTGAGTTAGCTATGGTGAGCCTCCTTGCTTCCGGAGGGTTCCACTTTTACTTTTATTTATATCAATTGTTAGGATGTCGTGGGTCTTGTCCTGACTTCCATCTTTGTCAGTTAGAGGCTTCATAGATAGACAATAGAGTTTCAGAAGTGTGTTCATTTATTTTGTTAAATGTTTTAAAGACTTAAGTTGCCTATTTTGTGGCGAGTTGAATATATTATTTTTATTCAGATTTTAAGCTTTGTATGCTTAAGTTAGTCTTCCACTTGTAGTCAGTTAGGATGAGGGTTCTCTTGGGGACCAAAAATGGTTCTCGAGTGTCGGCCACGTCCAAGGTTTAGGCTCGGGTCATGACATAAATATTAATATTATATTACAATCTTTCCATTAAGCTGTATGCTTGATTTTCTTCTATAATTTTCCATCTTTAATTGGTTTTAGCCCCAAACTTCTTCAATTTTACACCAATTTATTCCTACAAATAAAAAACACTACTTAGCACAATCCATAAAATTCATACTCATAAAGGACAAATATAAATAATAAATGGGAGGTAAATAATGATTAGAACATATATACTTTTTGGTCTCACGTCACTAACTAACTTTGAACGGTGATAAAAAACTTTGTGAACTGTTACTACCTAACAAAATGCTAACATAATGTAACTATTTTTGTCAATTTGATCCATGTCATCCAATATTCAACTATTTAGATCCTTAATGTGCATCAATACCCCCTAATTGAAGGCTTGTCTTTTCCTCAAGGCTTAAAAGTTGGAAAATTGTGAATAAATTCAATAAGGAGTTCCTAATGCTAAGCTATATAGCCAACACATGAAAAACAACTTCATTTCCTTTATTGACGATTCTTCTTTCCAGAATAGACTATGGTATAAGATAGTAAGGACAAGACAAGTGCAGAACATGAGGATGGTTAATAGCATATGGAACCCTCAATTGAGAGATATGAAATATATGGTGTATTAGGACATCTAGCAGCTAGTATCAACTTGTATACAACCTCACCTACTTTTTCCACAATCAATAAGGCTCATAGTACTCAGTTGCTAACTTGTTAAGCGGTAGTGTCCACAGAAATCTATCTCCAAGGTTGTAATTTCAAATAATATAGTTGATATCCCTCCATAAACCTCCTATGAGAACTTTGTTTGCTTGCCATATCCCTCATCCTTTATTTAGATCTGAATAGGTGGAATTTAAGAAATGCTATGCCAACTTTCTAGCCTCCAAACATCTATCAACCATCTCAGTATAAGCTTCCTTAACAAGTAAGGAAGATGAATTTAAGGTTTTTGTCCATACAAAACCTCAAAAGGTATACTTTGAATGGAAACATGAATGGTATTATACCACCATTCAACAAATGATAAGTAGGCTATTCATTCTAAAGGATAATCTAGAAACACATGAGATAAGTCACCAAATTTTTGTTTAACACCTCTGTTTGGTCATAAGTCTGAGGGTGATATGCAGTGAACTTTTGCAGTTGAAACCTTAAAATCAGAACAATTCTTTCTAGAAAGATCTTAGAAATATAGGGTCCCTATTACTAAACATAGTAGAAAGAATGCTATGTAACTTAAACACATTATTTAAGAGAATCTGAGCTATTATTTGAGCAGTGTATTGAATGTTGCAAGTAAATGAAATGGTCATATCTACTCATTCTATCCACAACTACCAGAATAACATTCTTGCCTTGGACCTACGAAGGCCCTATATGAAATCCAAGCTAAATGTAGCCTCTTGGTAGCGGCATCCATGACAGAGTGACCACCTACAAGAGTGGAGTGCCACAATTGAATTATATCTAGACTATGAGTCTGAACCCAAAGCCAACTAGGCTCTTCACCTAAGTTGAGAGTTGATCCAAGTAAAGGATTTAAAAGGGCACACCTATAGCTTGGTGATTAAAGCTTGCAAGACAACATCAAAACCAGTGACTACTGAATCATATCAAACAAGGTATCATCACGATGTAACAAAGAAAGACACAATAGTTCAACTATTTGATTCCTAGACAAAGAATCAACAACTATATATATTATCATGTCTCTTATTGTAACTCAATAGAGAAGTCAAATGCCATAAGCTTAGAGATCCTAGCGATTTGGAATTCTATATGGATATTTTGATCAAACAAATGCTTTAATGTTCTTTGATAAGTTTGCACAATAGAATGTTCACATCATAGACCAGTGCAAGCAACTCTTTACCATACACACACTTGGCTTGGTGTTTAGGAACCAGTAGCATGCTACTATAGAAAATTGGATGCCCTTGCTGCATCAAAACAACACCAATTTCTAGACCACTTGCATCAGTCTCAATAGCGCAGGGCTAATCATAATCTGACATAGCTAATACATGACTAATGCTTTAGTGACATTTTTTATGTTCTATTGCAAACACTCTAACAAAAGACATTTTTGTTAAAAAAATAAAAAAAGTAATACTAATTGATAACACTTCTCATTAAGTTTATTATTTTTAAATTTTTACTATTAGTTTTAGGGTTTTGAATCTATATTATCGATATAGGTTAACAAATTGTCATATCTTTGTAGCAATTAAAATCTTTTGCATACAATAAAAATAAATATGATTCTAAATTGTAAAGAAAGATAAGAGAAGAAGAGAAAAACAAGATATAAGGGACTAAAATGATCTAACCTCTATACATTAAGGATTCTTCTGATAATAATATTTTGGCCAACTGGTCAGGTGGACCCTTGTACTTGTGTCGAATTATAAACTGGACCTTTCTACTTGTAACTTTATCAAGTGAACCCTTGAACTCAACAAAACACAGTATATTAAACCCTTTTTTCATTTGAGCACGGTGCATGTAATACAACCAAATTACACCTGAAATCCATGTCATTTTTAATGACACGTCAAGCTGAAAATGTCACGCCCCGAGCCTACACCCTGGACGTGGCCGACACTCGAAAATCATTGTTGGTCCCCAAGCGAACCCTCATCCTGGCTGACTCCAAGCGGAAGACTAACTTAAGCATACAAGAGCTTAAAACTGAATAAGAGTTTATAAACTCAACTTTACAAATCTTTAACTCAAAAGAAAACTCTGTATACTAGAATATATATACAACTCGCCATAAAAGGCAACTTTAGTCTTCAAAACATTTAACAAAATAAATGAAAAGACTTCTGAAACTCTACTGTCTATCTATGAAGCCTCTAACTGATAAAGATGGAAGCCGAGACAAGACCCACGACTTCCTAACAACTGATGCAACTGCAAGGTAAATGAAATCCTCTGGAAGCAAGGAGGCTTGTCATAGCTAACTGGAACTCCCGGATGTATCAACGAATCTTTTGTTGATGATCCTGAATACCTGTGTTTGCATCATAAGAAGATGCAGGCCAAATGGTTCAGTACGTGGAATGTATGAGTATGTAAGCTGGGAAGCTAAACAACATAGGCTAGAAGAAAAATTGAAATAAACTGAATAACTTACCTCTTTTCAAACTTCCTCAACTCAAGGAATACTCAAAACTACTCAAACTTACTCAACTCAGAAGATAGATACTGAACTTAGAGACAGATACTCAACTCAAAGATAGATACTCAACTCTGGATACTCGACTCTTGCATAACTAAACTCAATATAAAGCAATGAGACACATGCAATATATATAAAGCTTGTAAAACTATTTAAAACATGACGTAAAAATCATATTTATAATATCATGAAAATACCATGATTCCTCTTAAAGTCTACTTGTGCAATGCATGAATGAAGTCCCATACCCCCATCCATACTAAACAGAACTTTTCGAGGAACCAAGCTCTTTCAACTATGGGAGTTCTCTAACCGATAACCACCACTACATGCTTAAGTAGTGATACAACGTTTTACCTCACGTTGTCCAAGGACCATCCTATACCTTGCTGTGATATAGGAAGCTAACTTTACCAAGTGGATCCACTAGCTTAACTTTACGGATTCATCTAAAAAGTATGACCCGTTAAATCCCATGTTGGCTACATGGCTCTTATGGAGAGTTGAGTTAATATGAACTCGTGTCCCCAATTTGGTGCTCAAGACTACTCCCAAAAATACTTTAACTCATAAGTGTTTTAAAAACAAACTTCTTTCTTTAGATGAGATAATTACTCAAAACTTAGCCCAAAAGCTCTTGAAAACTCTTTCTAAAAAGAACAAATCAAAACCATATTTTTAATATGATCATTGATGACTCGGGATATTCATATCAATGGTATATCTAGAAACCATATTGTTTAAACATTGATGACATACTCGATTTGTCATACTAATCATATTTTAGAAACTCTTTTGCAAAACTCATCTTTTCTCAAAAAGAGTTAGTACTCAAACTTCTCAAAACTCTTTTGGAAATCTCAGTTTCCTCTCATTTTTAAATGTGAAAACATTTATAAAATTCTTTGGGAATACTTAGTTCCCTAATAACTTTTGAGAAATGCACTTGACTCTTACTCTTGGATTAACTTGAAACTCTATACTTAACTTGGAACTTGAGCCTTAAAAGGAAGTTATAACGTTCAATAAAGACTCTTGGAGAACCTTAAAGACTTGCTTTGACTTACTTAACTTCTAAGCTTAACTTCTAACTTCACTTGACTTGGAAACTAACTTTCCTAGAATTGAAATATAACTTCACTTGACTTGGAAACTAACTTCACTTGACTTGGAATCTAACTTCACTTGACTTGGAAACTAACTCTCCTTGAATTGGAATTATGAATTCAAGGTGTTTGATCACATGTTATGAGTGAGTTCTTGACGTTTAGACGTACTTTGGAGTGTTGAAAATAACTAGGAAACATAGGTACAATACCTAGGAACATGCATGAGAAAGTGGGGAAGGAATGAGGGAACTTGGCTTTGGCGTCCTTGGCGCTTTGTAAGGCGCGGGGCGCCAGCCCTTGGAGCTCAGAGGATCTGCTAGGGCGCACTGCTAGGCGTGTCACCCCATAGGGGAAACTTCAGAGCCCCTGTTGGGGCACGCTGGCTGGCGCGACGCCCCAGCCCCTTTTTCCTCGAAATTCGACTTTCCTCTCTTGTTTCTCCATCTCTAAACCACCCTAACTTCAAGGGTTTCAACTCCAACACTAAGAATCATAAAATCCCTCAACAAACCAGAGATTCAACTAAAATCACAATCAAATCATGTACTAAACCAACAAGAACTTCCAACAACACAACCAACAACTTCAACAACAAAACCAACAACACCAACAACATAACCCAACAACTTCAACAACATGACCAATCTTTTCTCAAAAATAAAACGAGTTTGGTGTGTGGGGGAAAGGATCAACCCATCACTAAGAACTCACATACCTGATAGGGATCACCCCCGACGAAATCCACGATGATCTCCTTGCTTGATCTTCCCTTTCTCCTCTTCTTCTCCTCTTCTTTCTCTCTTATCTCCTAAGCCCTAATTCTCACTCTTACTCTCACTCTTTAAAATGGAACAAAAATGATCCAAACATCAGTCTAACATCTCAATATAACCCAAAGAAATGATTAGGGAAAAGACCAAAATACCCTTAAAATTTCTGGACGGATCCCCTACCCAACTTTCAAAGGGCATAACTCGCTTATACGAACTCGGAATCGAGCAAATTCGACGGCGTTGGAAAGATCATTCCAAGGGATTTCCAAACATAACTGGAACTACTCCTCACTCATTTTGAGCTAGGAGTTACGACTACTCAAAGTTGACCAAAAACTCACCTTTTTTTTTCTACACTTAGCCAAATTTTCCAGATTTTTGAATTCTTTCCAAAAATGACTATTTCCAATTCAACTCTTCTTGGAACTCAATGTGCTATATCTAGGGACCTTAATTTAACACTCAAGAAATTTTTTATTCCTCGGTAAAATCTCACTCCACATGAAGGACGGCTCGAGTCTTAGTTCGAAAAAATTCTTTGGGGTGTTACAAAAAAGATAAATTATATTAAAAAAAAGTTATTCTTTTTCCTCTTTGAGGTCACCCAGCCGCCACCCCTTACTCCAAATCCAAACCCACCTCCCATCCTTTTCCATCTTCCTTACCTAGGAACTCTGAAGCACAAAAATTCACCAGTAGTGATAGCTTGAGAATTGTTCCCATTTGACAATTTTCTAGAAAAGATAAATTCTCCCTCTTCAACCCAAGCTACGAGTCTAATATCAAGTCAAATTCCTCAATTCTGTCCGTCAGTCCTTTGATTTGAACTTTCAATTTTAGAGAGAAGTTTTCAATTTGAATCTTCAAATTAAAAGCTCAAATCATGTTGCCCGTTTTTATTTGAAGACAAATAAAACAGCACAAAGAATCATTCAAACAAAAAATGAATTTAAGAATTTGTTTCTTTTTGATTTCAGATAACCCATTTCTAATTTGAGCTTTCAATGAGAGAAATTTTCTTCTTCTTTTCAATTAGTATGTTTGTTGTGGGATGTTTGAAGGATGAGTACTTTCTTTCCAAATGGAGTGAGATTACAAAAAGAATTGGTGAAAATTATGAACGGTGGTGACCTAATTTTTTTTCTTCAAAATAAGAGAAGAGGAAGGGGATATTTTGTTTTTCCCTTTTCTATTATTTTTCTGATTATATGTATAATTTTATTGAGAAGTATCCATTCACGCTCTTAACCCGCGTGTACCTCACACATTTTTCCAACTCAGCTATTTATTGCCACATAAGTTTGGTCAATGGTCAAAGGTATTTAAAATATTGTGTTTCATTGAGTTTAAGTGTTTACTTGACAAAGTCATAAGTAGAAGGGTCCAGTTTACAATCTGATACAAGTACAAGGGTCTACCAGACCATTTGGCCTAATATTTTCAATGCTTTTTACTTCCAATTTCCTTCCTGACGATTTGACTACACCGGCGAGCAGATAAAAGAGTAATGGCCACTGAGGTTACTGATCGGAATCTCTCAACTCCGACATTCTTCATCGCCGTACACGTCGGTGCTGGATATCACTCGCCATCGAATGAGAAAGCTCTCCGTTCAGCAATGAAACGAGCGTGTCTCGCTGCCGCTTCCGTTCTCCGAAAGGTCTCTCTCAAAATATGAATAAATAGCTTCATCCTTGTCAGGATCTAGAAGTGAGAAAAGAAAAAAATAGAAACTTTAATAGTTAATTCTGCATGCAAATTGATCGGTGTATCGATTCCAATTATATATGTTTTTGATGTTTTAATTCATGGTAAAAAAAGATGCTCTGAAGCAACTAACTTAAAATTTCTTTCATATTGTGGTTGTGCTGGTTTAATTTCAGGGGTGCTGGTGGATGCATAGACGCTGTTACAGCAGCAATTCAAGTATTGGAGGTACTTCGTTACTTCCTACTTTTTTCCTGAAAACCTTATAGTGGAAACTGTATTCGACAGTGTACTTATCGACATCTCAAGACGACATAATTGTGTTGTAGAAACTTGGAAGAATTATGCACAACAGTGATGTTTTCTGTTGGTCAATTTCTTAAGAGGTGAAGAAATTTAGATAAAATATGTTGCTTGTAGGATTGAAAAATTCGGGTGGAAAGATGGTCAGACAAGTAAGTGTTACCATTCTATAAAAAAAGGATGGTAAGACAAGTGCAAAGTTCCTAACTTGACATAAAATAGGTTTAAGTTGTTTCGACATTGATTGTAATGTCCGTGGTCATATCCTGGTTAGTAACTATCTTGAGATGTCTGTAAATTGGAGAATAAGCTTTTATAATTTATAAGGAGTTCATGGGGTTCTCTCAATTTATCCTAATTTGTCACCCATGAATCTCAAATAACTTTTACAAGTTCTTCTTTGAAATTTGTCTCGGATATTGGTGCCCTGCGGATCATTGGTGGCATCAACATTAATAAGCAAAGCATTACATTTCCTGGGAAGTGAGAGATTCATGCCATTATTTGATCTCTCCAAGCAGTTTCATAGTAAAGAGTTGCTTGGATGGCCTCCTTGGCAAGTGGGCTTCTAGGATTTGGACATGCATTTTTATTGCCTCCATGAGATATGCATCATGTAGGGACATGTTGAAATTTAGGAAAACCGTCACAAAAACTATTCCTCTGTTCAAAGTAACTTCAATAGTGTTAAGATTAGCATGCTGGTATCTAATTGAATGTCCTATTTTAAAGTTGGTTTGTCATTGAAATGGATAACAAGAGTGCTGTCTTAGTTAGATGGGGTGCATGTGGACGCACTAGTTACTTTTGATCTTTAAAGAATAGATTAAGGACAAACTGGAAGAGGAAGTGTGTCTATACAAGTTTCTAGTTGTATAGTTTACAAAGTACCTCTTTTGGTAAAACCACATAATTTGTGAGTAGCTCTAGAAAAAGCTGGATATAATATTTGGGATAGAGGCACCAGAGTAGTAACAAAATTTACTTGTAACTTTACCTTGTATTGAAATGTAATATCATATAAGGTAGTTGCAATCTTTGTCATAGTTGATTGAAGAAGGTGTTCAATTATATGGTTATCAAAAAAAGAAGTTCAATTACCAAGCAATGGGATGAAAAGTGCATGATGCTTGATGAGTCACTTGCGTCAAGTTTGTTTCTGCTGCTATATGAGCTTGTAAATGTCGAAATCATATTAAAGTTTGTTATAACTTCTCAAAAAATATTTTTTTGCACAAAATGTTCCATCTTGAAGTCTTAAAATCCCCTTCTAGCATGGAGTGTAGGTGAAGTTATATTCTTGCAGGATGATCCAAATACAAATGCTGGACGAGGTTCAAATTTGACAGAGGATGGTCATGTGGAGTGTGATGCTAGTATTATGGATGGTGATTCTGGAGCATTTGGTGCTGTAGGTGCAGTGCCAGGTATTCTCAGAGCCAATAATCATGTACTTTATTGCAGAGGTAGAGGTCGTGCATTGGTGATGTATTCTAAAGTTTGTTGTTATTACTTTAGAGTTAATACTTCAAGTTCTTGTGGCATCCATTTTGTTTACTGTTGCTACATCTTCTGTGAAGTTAACCATTACCAGGTGTCAAAAATGCCATTGAGATTGCTGCTCTGTTGGCCAAGGAACAGATTTCTGGTTCTTCACTGCTTGGATGAATATCTCCAATGTATGATGACTCTTCTTTAGATGTCTTGTAAATAACTCTATATTGCTTCAATTGATAAATCATCATTCGTTTTGCTATCTTTGTGCAATATGAATACATTATTGGCAAAACATAACTGTCTAAGAATTCAAAGAAATTGGAATTTGCTAAAAAAGGAAGCGGGTCCAAAAAACTTGTGTGGACTGAAAAATAATAAAATAGGTGAGAGACGTGTCATTCAGTTTGATGCTTCTTTGTTGTAAATTACTCATTGTTCATCTATATGATAAAAAATTGTTTGATGTTCTACGTTATTTATCAAGGTTGGCTACTTTGGTTTCATTGGCTGAATTTTTTTCTTTTTTGAATTTCAAGGGACCTAAACAGTAATTAATGATGAAAAAGTTGTTTTACAACTCTTGTTCTACTCATTGCATCCTTCCTTTTTCAAAATTTATTCATGTGAGAAATATAGGAAAAGAATATTATTGAATTGTGTTGTTTACATTATTACATTGAGATCCTATTTATAGACCCTAAAATACAATTATTTACCAAGTAGGATACTATTTACTATTGTTATTCCTATTCTAAATAGGATTGTATGAACCTATTCCTATTCTAATAGGGTTGTGTAATCCTATTTCTATTCTAATAGGATTGTATAAACCTATTTTTTTTCTAACACTCCCCCTCAAGCTAGTGCATACAATTCATGTACCTAGCTTGTTACAAATGTAATCAATACGAGGACCAATGAGTGGCTTGGTGAGATATCTGCAAGTTGATCAGCCGACTTCACAAAATTGACAGTCAATCTCAATGTGCTTGTCTTCTCATTAAATACCGGATTTGATGCATAATGTCTGTCAATCTCAATGTGCTTAATCTTCTCATGAAATACTGAATTTGATGTATAATGCCAATAAACACAGAGTGATAAAATTACTAAAATTATAGTGTTGAAATTTCCAAACTGAACTTGCAAAGACTGTTTCAAACCATAGAGTGACTCACATAATCAACATACAAGGCTACTAAACTCCCCTAAGCAACAAAGTGCTCAAAATCTAGTATAAAGTATATGGATCATATTGGAATCAATAGATGAGTTGATATTAAAAGTCACCAAAAACTGGCTGGAACATGCTCATATGCCGGAGTATTAGATTTGATGGCTAAAACTGGTCACAATCTAAGAAATAAAATTATGTGGGTAGGGTTGGAATGATGTCACGACCCAACTAGAAAATAGAAATTATATAGGATAGTTCGAATTGATGGAACGACCCCATTGAAAAAGAGAAATAATATGGGTAAGGTCGGAATAATGGCACGATCCTACTGAAAAAGAAAAATTATACGGGTGGAGTTGGAATGATGGCACAACCCTACGCAAATCAGATTTGAGGAGTCACCGAAAAGACGAATAGAACTATGCAAATCAAATCTGAGGAGTCACTAAAAAGACACATGATGGTATGCAACTCATATATGAGAAAATAGTTCGGAAAAATCCACGGTACTACACAAATTAAATATGAAAAGTAGTCTGGAGAGATGCACGGTGCTACGCAAGTCAGATATGCAAAAAAAGGTAGTCACCGAAAGGATGACACGGTGCTACACAAATTATATATGAAAAAGTAGTCACCAGAAAGATGGCACGTTGCTATGAAAAAGTAGTCACTGGAATGATGGCACGGTGCTACACAAATTAGATATAAGAAAGTAGTCACCGGAATGATGGCACGGTGCTACACAAATTAGATATAAGAAAGTAGTCACCAGAATGATGGCACGGTGCTACACAAATTAGATATGAGAAAATAGTCATCGAAAAGATACACGGTGACCCAATATTTGCTAACATAATCGTTGGCCGGACGGGCAGCATATATGGATAATAGCCGCCCGCCGACAGCGGAAGCTTTTTGATTGTTTACCAAGATTGTAGAGGCTCTGATACCATGTGAGAAATATAGAGAAAAAATATTATTGAATTGTTGTTGTTTACATTATTACATTAAGACCCTATTTATAGACCCTAGAATACAATCATTTACCAAGTAGGATATTATTTACTATTCCTATTCTAAATAGGATTGTATGAACCTATTCCTATTCTAATAGGGTTGTATAATCCTATTCCTATTCTAATAGGATTTTATAAACCTATTCATGTTCTAACAATTCATAAATAGAAGTCCAGTTCTTTGTCTCTTAGTTTGACTTGTTTCTTCTTCCAACTTTATATTCTAATGAAACTTTTCTGGCCTCTAGTCTAGGTTTTTAGTTGGAGAAGGTGCCCGTGCATGGGCGAAGTCCAAAGGTGTTGTTTTACCATCAACTATGGCAGAGGCTGACGAGGTAGAATACACTCATCTTAACTGTAGATTTGTTTTTACTTAGGTGTCAGACACAAGTACTAGTTACATTGAATAAAATAGGCGAAATGGTCTGATGGACCCTTGTACTTATATGAGTTTGTATTTTGGACCCTTCTACTTAACCTTTTACCAACTAAACCCCTAAATCTATTGAACCTTGATGTTTTAAACCCTTTTTTTGACCTGTCATCCTATGTGGCATTTTTGGTCAAAGTGCGTGTGATAGACATAAAATAAGAGCGTGAAGTCTTACAAAAATATTTAAAATGTCAAGTTTTGACCTAATTAAGAGTATCTTCTTCCCCATTTATTCATTTACCATTGTTGGACAAAAAATAAAGCTTTTTTTTTAGGCTTTTCTACTTATCTCCAAATTCTTTCTCCATTTTTTTAATTGTTTCAGGTTGCCTTTCATCTTCTTCAAAGGATTCATTATTTCTTGAACAAATTCAGTCTTTATTACTCTACAAAGAATTTCCACAAGTAACAACTTTCTTTCATTGCTCCAAACAAATAAATAGACTTATCGATCCTATTCTTCCTCCGAACTTAACATTGTTGGAGCTATCAACAACTCCAATTTCTGCAAATCATCAAAATACAAAATCATAAAAAACTAAAAAGTTAAATTGATCCAAAATTACAAAGAGGGGAAGAAAAAGAAAACGAAACATGGAGGATGAGTGAATGAAGAGAATCTGAGGGTTGAGTAATTTGGACAAGTCATGAGATCTAGGGTTTTGGAGCGAGTATCACAGCCATTTGGGCCATCACTGCTTTTTCCAAATCGAATGTGGAGCAGTCACCCTCTCCATCTTCGAGTGGTAGCTCCACCACCACATCGCAGTGTACGAACGATTTTGCTGGTATTGCGTTTTACTAGTAAAAACCTGTGGAGTGAGAGAGGAGGAAGAAGAGAAATCTGGAAGATTATTGGAAAAAGAGAAATATTTTTCAAATAAAATTTTTGGGGCTTTAATTTAATTTTACCATTTTATTTCCTACGTGGCAGGTAAAAATGAGGTGGAATTTGACATGTAGGAGGTGTATTACATGCACTATCCACCATGTGAGAAAAGGGTTTAAAATACTAAATTTCAATGGGTTCAGGGGTTCAGTTGGTAAAGGATTTAGTAGAATGGTCCATAATACAAACTCATACAACTACAAGTGTCCATCAGACCATTCCGCCAATAAAATATGTTGAAGTGTATGACCATCTTATCTAAAATGTTACCAGTTTCAAAAACAATAAAAAGACCATCTCATCTAAAAGTTTAAGCTATTAGAGAGAGCACCCTTTTATTTGCTTAATTATATCTTCAACACGGTCCCTCACATGCAAGCATGATTCTTTATGATGAGCCAAGCACGTGGAAATGGTTTTTAATAATGGGTGCTGGTTAGATTCGAATCTAAGAACTTTGTTTGGTCTGCTACCATGTTAAAGAAATGGACCTTAAGCCTAATCCAACTCCAAAACTAGCTCATGAGGTGAGGATTGTCCAAGTTCATATAAAAAGAAACATTCTCATCTTTATTGAGCTGATGTGGGACTTAACAACAATATATTTATGATAATTGTTCCTTCTGTTAGGATTCTTGAAGCCTACTCTACTTTAAACTCTGGCTCACACCTATATAAAGGGTAATATATTCCCTTGAAGAGACATCTCAAATGTCCCTTGATAACTACAAAAGTGCTTGTCCTTGTATCGAGATATATCCAAAAACGAGTAAAACTAGGTCACAAGGGGAGGGATTATTGTCCTTTGTTAGTGAGGACAAGCAACTATTCATTATTATCTACGATCTTACCTTTATCAACCAATTCAATAAAAGTCTTCTTTCCTTCATTGTGACATCTAGATATAGTTGAAAAGACTTTAACTTTAAATTACAATAGAGTAACACCCTTTGGTCTCTCTTAAAAAGTTCAAAACTAACTGTATCACAAGTTTCCACCACTCACTTCAACTATTTGCAGAGCTAAACTGGTTATCCATGACATTCCAGTTTCCTAATTTTTAATTTTAATTGCTTCTGTTGAAGTGTATGATAATCTCTTCGAAAAGCTTAAACGGTTAGAGAGATCACATTTTTGTTTATTTGATTATATTATATTTTCAACACACCTTTGTACATGCAGGCTTGATTTTTATTTTTTTAAGCCAAACACATAAAAATTCTTGTTGATAAAGGGTGACGGTGAGACTCGAACCCAAGATCTTATCCTTTGCCTACTGTCATGTTGAAGAATGTGACCATCTCATTAAAAGGCTTAAGCTGTTAGATTTGCTTAATCATAATCTCAACAACTTCCAACTATGATTTTTTTTTATCAGTGCTTGAAAGTTGTCTTCAAATAGTGACTTCTCGAGTCATAATAATGCATTTTAAGGCTAAAATATTCATAGACATTCTTCTGCCAGTGCTCCAAATTTAAGAGTGGAATGACACTTTAACAGTGGGGAGATATCTATATAATTAGAGGGAAGTGCTTAGCTCCTTTTAAGCTAAAAGGGAGATCTCTTGAATTTTAGTCAAACTAGATGGGTGGTCTATCTAAATATTATATTTTCTTTTGATCAGTATTCTTCCTAGATTTTGGCTTGAAGTAAACTATTTATTTGTGATATGGAGACAGTCGCTTGTTACTGAGAAGGCAAGAACCCAATGGAAAATATACGAAGCAATGCTTGATGATGCCAAAGCTGTAAATGATGCTCCTGACATAAAGATGACCAATGCTAAGGAGACTAATGCAATATCTGGTAAGTTGTAGTATATTGTTATCCAAGGTCTTTCGACTTTGATAAGGCTACCATTTTCCCTATGTTTAAGATTTTTCTTGGATTTCCTCAATGGGACTGTTTATCATGATGTGGGGAAGGCCGATAAGTGGACAAAATTACTTCTTATGTTCTAATTTATCCGACATAATTTTAATGGGACAGAGTTTTTACGATAGAAATGAAGACTTTTGAAATTTTTGGTCTAGAATATGCTATAGCATATATGTGGCTATAAAACTTTTGAAACTGGTGGCCTTTAACATGTCACAAAATTTATGTGGTTATAGAAGCTTCTCATTAAAGGTAAAAAGCTAAGTGTAGAATACGGTGTTTCCATATTTAGAAGTGTCATTCTTTTTGCAACAGACTACAAAGAATCACATAAACTGAAATGGAACGAGTACTATTTTGAGTTCTGATGAACTAACATTCATATTATGAGGTCTCAAGTATCCCATTTTTTGTATTTAGTTAACATTAGGTGAATCTTTTTTTAATTTGTTCTTTTGAAAAGGACATTAGGAAAATCTTAACCCTCTGGTAAGTAGTGTCCTTAGAAGCTATTACTTTGTGCTATATACAAGGTTGTATTTTTTCAGTATATGAAATATTCCCCTGCTATACAATTTACAGAGTCTAGATGATATCCTCTATGGAATCATCAAACTATATCTTTTGCATTAGGCTACTTGTCGACCATGTTAGTTACTATACTATCTTTGACATAATTGATATCTCCAGTAGACTGAACTGACTGGAGATGCATTTCCTCTGATTGTGCATTTTTGTCAATGGGATCGACTCTAATCTTCTGCAAGCTACTTATTTTACTTCAGGGACATGTATATATATAATTTTATATATATGCATTTTACTTTATTATATAGGTTCTTAGTTAACTAGGTTCGCACAAAATAAAATGCTTCTGCATAAACACTATTTTCTTACCGAGGTTCAAATGAGGTGGCTTGACTACTACCAGAGCTCAGGAGATGGGGAGAAGTTGATGGCGATGGGGGCTTAGGGCAGTAGTGGGGATGCAAATAGTGTGTGGGAAAGGACGCTTCTTGCATTAGGGAAGTAGCTAGAGAGGTGTTTGGGGTCTCAAGGGGTAACTTTGATGGACACCAAGGATCAACTCTTACCTCATTTCTATTTGCCTTGGTGATGGATGAACTAACGCGACATATCTAAGGGGAAGTGCCATGTTGTATGTTATTTGCAGTTGATATAACATTGATTGGTGAGACACACAGCGGAGTTAACGATAGGCTGGAGGTTTAGAGATAGACCTGGAGTCTAAAGCGTTTAGATTGATCAAGATTAAGACATAGTACTTAGGGGTCGTTTGGTTTGAAGACAAGTAATGCTGAGATTAGTTATGTTGGGTTAGTTATGTTGAGTTTAGTTATGTTGGGTTAGTTATGTTGAGTTTAGTTATTCTGCTATTTTTTCTTATTGGATGTTTGGTTTGTTGTATTAAAAATAACATGTCTTGCATAGTTTCTAAGAATTTTTAAAAAATAAAATAAAATATCCTCCACCTTATTTAGTAGAAAAAGGGTTTGAGAAACCTCAGGAGTATTTTTGTCATTTTCATTGTTTTATCTTGGGATAACTAATCCTAGTACTATTAATCCACTGTATGGCAAGGATAACTTATTTGAGTACTAATAACTAATTCTGGTATAACTTATCCCATGAATAGTAACCAAACAAGAGATAAAACAGTACTAAATATTTATCCAAGGACAATCTATGATTGTCCAACATTCCAAACAAACCCTTAGAGTGCAAGTTGAGTGACGCAACTCACGTGGCAGATGTAGAAGTAAGGATTGATACTTGAGTCATCTCCAAGAGAGGAAGTTTTATGTTTTCTGGGTCAATATTCCAAGGAAATGAGGAGATTGACAATGATGTTACACATCATGTTGGAGTGAGGTCGATGAAATGGAGGTTCGGATCCGGTGTTCTGTGTGATAAGAATGTGCCGCCGCCAAGATTTAAAGGTTAAGTTCTATAAAGTGGTTGCCAAGCCATCTATGTTGTATGAGGCAGGGTTTTGCCTAGTCAAGAACTCGCATGTCTAAAAGATGAAAATAGCCGAAATGAGGATATTGTGATGGATGTGTGTCATACGAGGAGAGATAGGATTAGGAATGAAGATATTCGTACAAGGTGGTAGTGACCTCCCTGATGGACAAGATAAGGGAGGCAAAATTGAGATGGGTCGGGCTTGTTAAGAGGAGAGGCGCGAATGCCCTAGTGAGGAGATGTGAGAGGTTGACAATGGTGGGTATCAGAAGAGGTAAAGGTGGTAACTGAAGAGGTATTGGGAAGAGGTGATTAGACAGGACATGGCGCACCTGCAGCTTATCGAGGAGATGACCCTACATAGGAGGATATGGAGCTCGAAGATCGGGGTAGTGGAACATTGTCTGGTTCCCTTATCAGTATTGTTGTTATTACTCTTCAACTATTTTATTCTTCAATTTTATTATTACCTTGTTGTGTCCTTACTGTATTATTTGTTGTCGCTACTATTCTCTTCTTATTTTGTTTTTATCTTATCTTCTTCACTTTTGTATTTTCTTTTTTGGTGCTTGATTTTGATATGTTTTACTTGAGTTGAGGGTCTAGTGTAAACAACCTCTCTACCTTCACAAGGTAGGGGTAAGGCTGCTGGCTGCGTACACACTGCTCTTCCCAAACGCCACTTGTGTGACTACACTAGTGTTTTTGTTGTTTAACACTATTTTCTAGTTGGCTGGACCATCTTGGTTTTCCAGTAATTTTTCATAGTGAGAAAATATTAGTATATTGTTAATTACTTGTTACCCTCTCCCTCTTCCCTGTGTATGTGTGTCTCATACATGTGCATTTTTTTTAGAAGTAGAGAGCCAACCATCTGATCAATTGAGGGGAGATGGAGTGGGTGACCAAATCTCCTTGCTCGATGCATTAGACGAAGACTTAATTTCAGACACTGTTGGGGTTATCTGTCTCGATTCGAAAGGACATATGGCTTGTGGAAGTTCTAGCAGTGGGATAGCACTGAAGGTGATAAAACTAGAACTGATTTTTAAATTTCTATCTAATTGTAATAAATTTGAGGGTTTTGCAGTAGGTGTTTCTCTGCCCAACTTCTGATTTTTTTCTTGTATACATGTGCATGTTGTGAATGAATTTAATACACTTGAAGGTTTCAAAATCAGAAGGATTGTGACTGGTGCAGTTTTATCTGGGTGTTAGTTACTTCAATTGATGGTGGTGGGTGTCCTGAATTCAGGCTTTAAATTTATGTGATGAAGATTATGAATTTAAGATTATCCTCAGTTCTTTTATCAGTAAGATTATCGTAAGTTGTAATTAGACCCTGAATATGGCTGATACTGTTGTTTGGACTTGAAAAGTAGAAAATTCTCATTCTGTCATAATATAAGTTGAAGTTCGTTATTGAACACAACTGCAATTCTTGAAAAGGGGTGTTGCATTTGTCAATGGACATGCCTTTTGGGAAAGAACCAGCTATCCATATTGATTTCTTGGTAATTCTAACAAGACAGAATTGTCTGTTGATAAACATTTTCAGGCAGCCTCTTCTCCTTCTGTGTTGATTTTTAAAGGTCTTAGCTATCAAAGGACTTTCATCAAAGAACAAATACAATTTTTGGTCAAACAACATCTACAATGTCCCACCCTCAAGCTAATTGGTGTATCCTCTAGAAAAATGGAGGAAGAAAGATACAATTCACCCTTATTAATATATAAAAGAGTTGACAGTGATGGATAGTGAACATAGGGCCGTGCAAGCTAAGTGCTAACAACACTGAGATTCTTGTATTTCTTTATTTCTATCTAGATAGTGTACACATATTTTCCCATCTTCTATATCTCTGCTGCTTTTATTAAAACTTCTTAGTATTGTTTAGAAGTTATTACTGTGTGTAAATCACAGATATTGCTGTTGGAACAAGTATAATATACACATATTTTCCCATCTTTTATACCTCCGCTGCTTCTATTAGACTTCTCAGTATTGTTTAGATGTTATTATTGTGTATAAATTAGCCTTGTCATTTCGTTGGATATTGAGAAACTTTACAATGCTCAATTGTTTGTGGCCTGAATTCTTCCTTTTGGTTTGATATGAGCAGTTGGCCTTATCATGTTCATCCTTTGAATGATAGTTTTCTCTTACCCTCCTCTCATTTCTTCTTCATAGTTCTTCTGTATATCCTTTTCCTGCACTTGATTCTCTGCTCATAATGGACTGCTTGAAAGGCTTATATAATACTCCGTCTTTACAAGCACCATTTAACTGAATATTGAAAACCTAATATATTATTGAAGGAAGCAGAAGTTGTATCACAGTTTTGGTTTCGTCCAAGATGTTTGCTTCTGGTTGAGCATTGGGTTTCTCTTTTCCTTGCACTATTCGTACAATCTACATGGAGTGAACAGTTTTCTTGCTTTCACTGTCTATTATTTTCTTGAGCCTACTAAATTTTTGTGAAACTTTCCCTGGTTCCAAATTTTATTGTATTTGCAAGAGCAGAGGTCTTTTCTTCTTTCTTATATTGAGTTGATAAGTTCTTTGGATTGCTTATTTCAATCTTTGAACTTATAACAGGTAAGTGGGCGTGTAGGTCTAGCAGCAATGTATGGTTCCGGTTGTTGGGCATCGTCAAGGGGACCTTTTGGAGCTCCATTTATAGTGGGATGCTGTGTCAGTGGTGCTGGAGAGTACCTAATGAAAGGATTTGCTGCTCGGGAATGCTGTATCTCATCATCACTGTATGCTTGCCATGTCTCTGAGATACCTGCTTTCCCATTTGTCCACATTACCTTTTCTCCTTATTATTAGCTATGGACAATATGGCTGTTGAAGTCCTATATCGTGGAGAAAATTTTACCTGCAAAATCCATGAATTTTACTGAAAATTAGTGTTCATTGTTAAATTTGTGAACTTAAACAAACATATATTCCATCTCGCTTTTCGCGCTTGAAATTTTGTACTTGCATGTTTCTTTCTGCAGGTCTCAAGCTGGTCCATCTTCTGCCTGTAAAAAGGTTTTGCAAACTATTCAAGAAAACAGCCAATGCAGTGTTGACTGAAGTGCTGGATTCCTTCTAGTTCAAGCAGATCCTCCAAGACTGGTAAGACTTCCAGTGTTCCCTTATCTTTCTCTTTTCTCATGCTTTTTATCTGAAGGAAAGAAAATAAAGGAACCTCCACATTGGCTGGCAATCCATTGTCTATAGGTTGGGGGCAGTTTGGCTAGGCTGGAAGCTGTTGAGATTGCAGCTGTATATTCTTCCTCGTCTTTTGGAATAGGTTATTTTGGCAGCTCTATGGATATGCGCAAGGTATCATAAATCTGCATATTCTCACGTTTTATGCAACATACAATGATTTCTGTGTTTAAACTGATGGTACCTCAAGTTAATAATTCTCTCTATCTATCTTTCTTTCTGTGTGTGTGTGTGTTTGGGAGCGGTGAGGGGAGTAAAGGTAGGAGCGCATGACAATTGGCAATGTTGTTTTAATGACAATTAGATTAATTAGGAGCAAGTTGGCTTATGGTCAAAGTTGATCACCGAAAATATTGATGGCTTGTTTACTTTGTCATTGTTCATATTCTTGTTTCTTTTTTAGGAGAATCCCATCCATTAGACAAATATCTGCTTAATTGTTGGAAAACACGAGAGATTAATTATTCATATATACTTTTTTGAGTTATACAATACCTTTGGCTTTTGTCAAAATTCGTTACTAATAGGACCAGCAGCCAATCTTCGAGCTTAATCAATTGAACCTAGAGAACTAAAGGTCGAACCTTAGACTTGGTAATGAGGTTCAAGATGATAATAACCTGTTTGTGCACTTATCATATACTGATCTGCGTATAAATCATTATAATTGGTTAGTTAAAAGGAATAATAGGCATTGCTTAAATCTAGCTTTTTGTGTTGATATGTTGAGGATAAGGCTTTCAATATTGCAGATCTCACACAAGTTGCGCTGATTCTGTTCTTTAACATACTATTTTTGACTGCTGTTGCTGCAAAATGTCACTGCACAAGTTATCATTTAACATTAACTTCGACCATCAGTGTAGCTATCATTGTGATCTTCTACAGGTTTCAGTGCTTAGGAGTAAAAAACAGCAAAATAAAGCTGGAATTGATGAGTTTGCTGCACGAATTAATCTCATCTCCAAGGAACGGTGGTGTTGCAGCAAGAGAACAGGAGTGTCAATTGGGACAAAAAGACTTCCCCATTCCCACTTCAATGGCATCATCAGTTAATCTAATTACCCAAGATACGTCCGAGACCTATAGACTTGCAGTTGAAGGAACGTTATAAACGTAGTTGAGCCAAAAGGTATCAGAGATTCCAATGATAAACTAAAAATGATTTTGATAGCTAAGAGAGGAATAACTCAAGTTTTTCGTTCATATGGAAAAGGGTCTCTTTTTGGGATGAAGAGTTAATGAGGTTTGCCTCATTGACACAAAAAGCTTAAACATTACTTGATTTGACATTTGTAATCTGGTTGTGTGTTGCAAAGAAGATAGTAAATTTGCCAAATAATGGACAATGGTTTTTATTTATAGGAGAAAGAAATGTTTAATTGACTTAGTTGTCCATTTTTAAAAAGTGAAAAAAAGGGATGAATTTTAAGTACTAATTATTGAAAGCTGAAAGAAACAATCATAAATCATTAACTTATTTAACTTACACATAGGCCTTTAGATATAAAAGTCAAAATTCTACCCAAGAAATGAACCTTAGTTTTTCTTCCTCTATCTTAAGATTAGATAGAGGTGTTCATGGTTCAATTTGAGTAAAATGGTAAAAGTCACTTTTACAAATAATTATTTTATTAATAGATGTATCAAGTCAAAATTTGATAAGTAAAAAGGGACCAAGGAGTATTGAATAAATTGATTGTTTCATCAATTTCAATCATTTAAAGCTCAACTGCCAAGTCACCCAGAATTTTTACTCCACTTATTAATTTTAGTTTGTTACTAGTAAGTTGAAAACATGTTTTGATTAACTTTTAAATTGGCTCATAAGCTAATTGATCCTTTCAGTAATCTGGTAAGGGTCTTTTCAATATACATACCCAAAGATTTCCAATCCGAAACACACATATATTACACGAGATACACGCGTGACACAAGAAATGCACTTGTAATGCATGGAGCGGAAACCTTGTCATTTCAACCCAAGATCTTTGGAGAGTAACCCAGAATTTTGCACCAGAGAATGAGCTTGGTTTGGAGGAGTGTTAGAAGGGTGTAACTGAAGATAAAATTCAAATTGTAGTGTAGAGAAGAGAATATGTGATTATCAATTGCAAGACATTGGATGAATTCCAGGCAGAAATATATGTGGTTTCCAAGGTTCAGCATCGCCTTTAGTTTCACTCTTGGGTTACATACTCCATTGAATAAGGAAATAAGAGGTTTTTAGTATATGAATTATGCCAAAGGACACTCTTAAGTCAACATCTTTTTCGGTGGGAAAACCTGAACTTTTCAATGTTGCTTTAGATGTTGCATCGATACGAAGAAACGCGATATCTAGTTGAGTGGTTTCGGAATATAAAATCAAATAAAGAAAAACTCCTTGCTTCTGTTGATTGAACTCTTGACACAAGGTTATCTCAGCGATTTATTTAAGAGATATTTGTACCCATTAAACTTTGTTGCCATAATAGTACAAACTAGGCATAATACATAAATGTGTTTTTTAACTTATCCTCATTCCACATTTGTGCCCTTCAATTTTGGATGTGCACAAGTAGAGACTTAAACTTGTATAAAATTGAACAAGTAGAAACATGAGTCTTATGTGACATAATACACATAGAATACCATGTAGAACTCAAATTGTCATGTATGATGCTACATGTGTCTATTTGTTTAACTTTGTACAGGTTTAAGTATCTACTTGTATACATTCAAAGCTGAAGGGTATAAATATGAAGTGAGACTGAGTTAAAAGGACATATTTATGTATTATGCCTGCAAACTATCATTTGAAGTTTGCAGAGAGTTCATTCATGCCACTGGAATGTTTTATATTAGTTTCTTCCATGTTGATTTCTAATGTAACGGCCCTCACGATCATTTTGTATTTTCTATGTATTTCCCCTATTTTTACCTCTTCCTCAAACTTCTATATGTCATTTCTAACTTACAAGGATGGGTGATACAAATCCCAAGGTGATGGGATAGGTATTTTTTTGTGTTGAAAAGTTTAATCAAAGTCAATATTTTAAATTAATACGAGCTCGAATTTGGTTAGGCCTGAAAGGTTCTTTTTGACTTGGTTGGATAGTTGATCCGGATCCTAAGGTGTTCAGGAGCATTTTGGATCATTGGTTAAAATTTTGAAGTTTAAGAAACTTAAGGTTGACCACAGTTAACTTTAGGTCAATACGACTCCGAACATGTGATTTCATGATTCCAATAAATTTGAAATGTGATTTTTTGTCAATCTACGCATTTGTTTATTTGTGTAGGATTCCAAATGAATTATGAGAGTCGATTCCAGGGCTTGGCTATTTTTGGAGATAATATGTTATTGCAATATCTGGCGTGCAGTCGTCAAAATGAGATTTGTCCACACCATTGAGAGGCTCTTTTGCGAAGCCATGTGTGTTAAGTTGATTCCACTGCAAATACAAGGGCTTTGCTAGATTGCTTCATGGGATAAGAGTTTAATCCTTAATTTATGTTTTTCTTATTAATCTGATCATTAAATAAGTGATTTTATGGTGTTAGGAATTTTTTCCCCAAGTATAAATGGATTTCTTTGATTACGACCATTAGTGGCTTAATTTAGTTGATTTTTGACGTATGCATTCTTCAAGTTATGGGTAAATCGATTTTGAAAGAAATTTCTAGTTGACACCAGATCTTGAGGTTAGATTTTTTTTTAGTCAATTTGAGACAATTCTTTTTAGAGAGAAGTATTGATAACAACTAGCTTTGAACTTGTCGTAAAATTATTGATTTTGTCTCTAAATTATTGACAGCCTTAAAAACACCCGTCTACTTGACTAACTAAACTTAGACACACTCCCTACACTCTCGATCTGCCACATGACATAGCGAGTGGTCTTAAACTCTTGTAGGAACATGAGACTCTTAATAAAAAGCCGAAAGAAGTGTTGAAGGTACTTGGCAAGAATTTAGAGGTGTATTTCACTCATGTTGCAAGATTCACGCCCCGAGCCTACACCTTGGGCGGGACTGGCACTCGAAGACCATTGTTGGCCCCAAGCGAATCCTTGGTCTGGCTTACTTAACTCAGCGGAAGACTCTAAGCATGATTACAATGATCAAATGAACTTACTCAAATAGCTTAATAGTATAGCTTAGAATGTTAGAAGAATTAAACATTCAACTTGGCCAAAATGGCAACCCAAGTCTTAACATAATATGAAATGAGAAGACTAAAGAACTAATAACTGACTGTCTATGAAGCCTCTAAAACAACTAAGAGGGATGTTGGGACAAACCCCACAACATCCTAATGAACTAAACTAGAAAGAAAATAAAGGAGTCCTCCGGATGCAAGGAGGCTCACCACAGACTTGGAGTGCTCAAGTTGGATCAACGAGGTGCTGGATGCTGATCCTGGTTACCTGTGTCTGCATCATAAGACGATGCAGGCCAACTGGCATCAGTACATTGAATGTACGAGTATGCGAGTTGGAATACTAAACAATACATAGGCTTGAAAGGATTCTAAAAGAAATACTTACCTTGGCTCTTCTCAACTCATGAATACTTAACTCAAAATAAAGCAATGAAACACATGTAATATATGAAAAGCTTTATAAAACAGCTGAAAACAACCTTAGTTCGTTAAAGACAAAATAATAACAAACTTAACTTTACTCATTTAGAAAGTAATATAACTTTTGTGGGAGATTCTCTAACCGACAACCATCACTATGAGCCTAACTGATGGTACAACGTTTTACCTCACGTTGCCAAGGACCTTCCTATACCTTGCCGTAAGTATAGAACCTGAACTACTAAGTGAATCCACTAGTCTACGCTAAAAAGCACTAAGGAATCATCTAAAAAGTATGATCCTTTTTCTACCCATGATGGCTACATGGTTTATGGAGACTTGAGTTAATATGAACTCGCATCCCCATATCGGTGCTCAATACTACTCCCAAAAATATACTTAGCTCATATGTTTTAAAACAACTTCTTTCTTTGGTTTGAGATAATTACTCAAAACTTAGCTTAAACGCTCTCTTGGAATCGATGATCCCTTTTCTTGCTCAAATGTGAAAACATTTATAAACTCTTTGGGAATACTTAGTTCCCTAATAGCTTTTTAAGGAGTGAACTCAACTCTTTACTCTTTGCTTAACTTGAAACTTAAGTCTTAAAACAAAGTTGGAACATTTGTAAAAGACCCTTAAAAACTTTGATGAACTTCACTTGATTTGACTCTTAACTTTACTTGAATTGACTCTTAACTTTCCTTGAATTGAATTATGGATTCAAGGATTATGATTTGTGATAGGAAAGGTTTCTTGATGTTTAGGAATGATTTGGAATAGCTAAACTTGAGAAAAGTTACGAAATCACCGTCTTGGAACAAGTCCGTGACGCGGAGGTGTTTCTAAATAAATGGTCGCGAAATTAAATTTGAGACAGAGGAGTCCACGTCCTCTCCGCGACACGGAGCAGATTTTTGTTCACAGGGGAACAAGTCCGCGACGCGGACTTGTTTCATGAACCTTACTCGACCTTTTCCTTCTTCGTTTTTCAGCCTTAAACCACCTAAATTCGATTATTTTCCTCAGATTCGTTTTAAATCATGATGCCCAGCATGTATACTCAAGAAACTAACTCAAAGCAACCCTAAACACAAAGTAAGGATCGCATAAACTTCTCAATTTGTTTTAATTCGCAAACAACATTCGAATTCAAGAATATTTGTTAAGAACATCAATTTTTCCAACTCTTCTAGGACGAATCTCACTGAATTAAATATGCTTGGCGCGTGGGTGAATGAACCCAATGCTATGAGAAACTCGCATACCTTGTAGGATCAATTCCTTGGCTAATCCACAACCAAAATCGATCGTTCTTGGCGAATCTTGCTTTTCCTCTTCTCCTTTCTCTTGCGTTCTTTCTCCAAAAGCCCTAACTCTATTTCTCAAAAGCGTAAACTGAACTAACTCAGTTTTTGACCCCACTTAATTTACAAAAACGGATTTAATTAATCGGGTACGGAAAAGACCAAACTACCCTTCAAAAATACGGATTGGACATTTCCTAATCCAATAGCCCAACTTCCGAAAGGCATAACTTACTCATACGATATCGAAATCACGCAAACTCAGTGGCGTTGGAAAGATCATTCCAAGAGTTTTCCAACCATATCTAGAACTGCACCTAAATCATCCTGAGCTAGGAGTTATGGTCGTTTGAAGTTGACCAAAAACTCACTTTAACTTGCTTAAAATTTTCCAGATTTCCTTACACTCTCCAAAAATGACTATTTCCAGATTTTGCACTTCTTTTCTAGTTATTTCAAATTGTGAGATGTTACAGTGTATTTAAGTTTGGTTAATAAAGTAAAGAGGTTTATTTAAAGCTAATCAATAATTTCGAGATGAAACTAATAACTCACATAAGTTTTGTTAGGATTTGAAACTTTTAGAGAAAAAAGATAAGGTTCATCAGAGGTTATTTTCATTCATATTCAGCTTTCAAAAGGCATACACACATATAGCTACATAAGCTTTTCCAAAGTTAGTAGAGGACCATACATATCCAGCCACTATTGACTTTCTTACAAAACATATTCCATAAAACAAGGACTACCTTTCCTTTACATACTTAACATAATATTTTAAAAAAGAACAATTAAACAAAAACCATCTAGAAATATATCATTTTCTAACACTCCTCCTTGAGATTTTTCTTGGATACTCCCAACTTAGCCCTTAGAACTTCCAATTTCCCCTTAGGAAGAGCCTTGGTCATATGTCTGCAATTTGCTGATCTGAGCTGCAATGAACAAGTTGAACTTCGACATCCTTTCCTGCTTGCCTGTTAGCATGAAACTTCACATTTATATGCTTGCTACGACCATGTTGCAATGTATTTTTGGCCATAGATATTGCTGAATTGTTTTCAACCTTAATGACAGTAGCTTTAATGTCATTTTACTCCAGATCACGAGAATCTTTCTTAACCATAGAGCCTAATTAGTTGCACCAGCAGCGGCGATGTATTCTGCTTCTGCGGAAGATTGAGCTACCACCTCTTGCTTCTTTGAATTCCATGAGAACATGCCTGAACCAAGTGTAAAAGCATATCCAGAAGTGTTTTTCATATCATCAACGCTTCCTGCCCAATCACTATCTGAATAACCCATCAGTTGCCCTTGCTCTTCCCTTTTAAACCAAATACCATAATCAACAGTTCCTTTGATATATCTCAACGTTCGTTTAGCAACACCAAGATGAACTTGACTTGGAGCTTGCATAAACCTCGACAGTAAACTTGTCGCGAACATGAGATCTGGTCTTGTTGCTGTCAAATACAACAAACTACCAATCAGACTTCTATAAACTGTTAGATCAGCCCTGCCACCTCCTTTAAACTTCGAAATCTTTTCATTGTGAACCAGTGGAGTCGGTACAGACTTGCACCTCTCTATCTTGAACCTTTTAAGAATATCCCATGCATATTTTCTCTGAGAAATAAAGATTCTAGCAGTAGCTTGATGAATCTCCATTCCCAGAAAGTAACTCATTTCACCCAAATCTGACATTTCAAACTTGGTCTCCATCTCTTGCATGAACTGATTCATCATTGCTTTATTGTTTCCTGTTACCAAAAGATCATCAACATAGAGTGACATCACAAACACATCTCCTCCTTTAGCCTTCTTCACATATAAAGTGGCTTCATTTTCACTTCTCTTGAAGCCATAATGAATGAGATGATTATCAATCTTACTGTACCGTGCTCAAGAAGCCTTCTTTAATCCATAGAATGCCTTATGAAGTCAGTAGACTTTATCCTCCATTCATGCAACTTGAAAGACTTCTGGTTGATCAACATATATCTCCTCCTATAACAGTCCATTTAAGAATGCCGATTTCACATCCAAATGATACAACTTCCAATTTGATTGAGCTGCCAAAGCAAATAACAACCTTATTGTATAATGTCGTGCAACAGGTGCAAATGTGTCTCCATAATCCAAACCTGCAACTTGCGCGTAACCTTTCACAACAAGCCTTGCTTTGTATATATAAACTGAGCTATCTAGATTAAGTTTGGTTCTATAAACCCACTTCACCCCGTTCACATTTCTGCTTTTGGGTTTATCAACCAACTTCCAAGTATCATTCTTTTTTATCATACCAATCTCCTCCTTCATGGCTTCAATCCAAACTTCATGTCTTGATGCTTCTTGATAGCTATTTGGTTCCGAGATTGCAACATTACATCTTTCATATATCTCAGAAAGAGACCTTGTCTTCAAAATTGGCGAATCAAGTGAGGATTCCCCATCTAATTCTTCGTCTTCTTCCAGATTTTCAGACCCAAATGATTGTATTTCATGCAGCGGCTCAAGTTCTGAAAAACTGCATTATCTTTCTCAATTTTCTCCTTATCCCAGTTCCAATAAACATGCTCATCCACGACTACATCTCTTCAGATTGAAATACTTTTGTTTGCAAGTTGAAAACTCTATAACCATTGGCTTGTGATGAATAACCAATAAAGATCCCCAATTCACCTTTTGGTTCAAATTTGCTTCTTTTGACAGAAGGAACATGAGAATAGCATATCGAACCAAAAACTTTTAGATGCTTGGCAGATGGTTGTATTCCACTCTATGCCTCAATAAGAATCTTTTCATCCACAACTTTTGTTGGCAACCTATTTAACAGATACACTGAAGTATGAATAGCTTTTGCCCAAAAGCTTTGTGGCAGTTTCTTTTCCAACAACAAACATCTTACCATTTCAACTACTGTTCTGTTCTTCCTTTCCGAGGCTCCATTTTGTTTGGGTGAATAACTTACTGTCAAATTGTGATCAATCCCCATATCTTCGCAATACTTATTGAACTCATTTGAAGTGTATTCACCACTATTGTCCGACCTCAAAGCCTTTAGCTTATAACCATTTTGTCTTTCTACAAAAGCTCTAAATTTCTTGAAAATTAAAAATACTTGAGACTTGTTACTCAGAAAATACACCCAATTCATCCTTGTTAAGTCATCAATAAAGAGCACAAAATATTTATTGTGTCCCAAAGATGATGCTTGCATAGGTCCACACACATCAGTGTGAACTAGTTCAAGTTTTTCAGTTGCCCTTCATGTACCACTTTTAGGAAATGATTTCCTGTGTACCTTACCCATCTGACATGACTCACAAACTTCTTTAGACAATGAAATCTCAGGTAAATCCTTAGTCAATCCCTTTTCATACATAGACTTTAAAGTAGCGTAGTTAAAATGACCATATCTTTTGTGCCACAACCATGACTCGTCCTTACTTGCAAAATTTGCACTATCAAACCTCTCATCTAAAAGAAAAGTTTTATCCACCATTTCTACTTTAACAATCAAACTATCTTCATAGTCAAAAATCAAACAATGTTTGTCCTTAAAAATTAAGGAATAGCCTTCAGACATCATTTGAGCCACACTTAACAAGTTACATGCTAAAGAAGGAACATACAACACATCATGTATAAACTTTGTACCTTGTGTAGTCTACAAGACAATTGAACCCTTTCCAAATGCATCTACCGTCTCACCATTTCCCATCCTTACTTTAGTTTTGATTGACTTGTCAATTGTATGAAACATGAGCTCATTATGTGACATATGACTCGTACATCCACTATCTATGAACCATGAGGATTTGTTGGTTGTGTTTTCTTCATGAGAAGCCATAAACAAGCTTTCTTCTTCCTTTTAGGACTCTTCAGTAAAATTTGCTTGCTGGACATAGCGTTGTTGTGGTTGATTCTTCTTGAGCCTACAATTGTTCTCAATATGACTCATTTTTCTACAAAACCTACATTGAATCGATGGCTTTCCTTTGAACTAACAATCTTTTTCTTGATGATTGGTTCTTTTACAATGGTTGCAAGGTGGAAACTTTCCTTTCTTTGGAGGTTCCTTCCATGTTTTCCCCTTTGCTACTTTATCTTCATCCATCCTTCTATTGTCCTTCATTGGCTGCTTGCCTTTATGCTTTGCCTAAAACACCACTTCAACTACTTCTCCATCTCTTATACTTGATCGTTGTTCTTGAGCCTACAACTTGCTGATCAATTCCGCTACCGATAAGGTCTTCAGATCATAAGATTCTTCTATTGCTGAAATCTTAGACTCAAACCTTGTCGGTAGGCTTATCATCATCTTCTCCACCACTTTTGAATCTGGAAAGGTTTCACCAAACAGCCTTACTTTGTTTACAATTTTCACAAGTTTGGCAGAATACTCTTTCACAGTATCTCCTTCTTTCATCCTTAACATCTCAAATTCTCTTTTGAGAGTTAAGAGTTTGACAGTCTTCACTCTGCACTTCCATCGAACTCCTCTTTTAGCTTCTCCCATACTTCTTTAGGTGTTTCACAAGCCATTATTCTTGTGAAAATCACATCTGAAAGTGTTGAATGAAGACATGTGAGAGCCTTAGGTTTCCTTGACTTCACATCTTCATAAATCTTCATTTGTGCAACTGTTGGATTTGGTCCAAGTGGAAGAGGATCATCTTCACTTTCAATTGTTTCCCATAGACTAAGAGCTTTGAGATAAGCCTTCATCTTTATCACCCATATGTGATAATTTTCTCCTGTAAACATAGGAGGACCTGCACCCAAGAAGCTGGTGGATGCCATGTTACTGCTGCTCAGCTCTCACCTTAGAAGAACTGGAGAAAAAAACCTTTGCTTTCTTGCCTTCACAGATCCCTCAAGAAGAAGGGCTCTTGATACCACTATTAGAATTTGAAACTTTTAGAGAAAAAAGATTAGGTTCATCAGAGGTTATTTTCATTCATATTCAGCTTTCAAACTGCATACACACATATATCTACATAAGTTTTTCCAAAGTTAGTAGAGGACCATACATATCCAACCACTATCGACTTTCTTACAAAACATATTCCATAAAACAAGGACTACCTTTCCTTTACATACTTAACATAATATTTTAAAAAAGAACAATTAAACAAAAACCATCTAGAAATATCTCATTTTCTAACAAGTTTAAGGGTGTTTTCAATACTTTTTTTCTTCTTTTTCTTTTTATGACAATAGGAGTGACTATGAACTCGGTGACTCAATTGGAGACAATTATTTTGACTTAATGTGGGTTCAAATCTTGGGCTGGGATCGAAGTTGGGCTGACTTGGGTCGTCTGAGCTGATATCCAAACATGTGCTCTTTTTTAAACTTCTTTATAAGTGTATTTATTTTGAGATAATTTCAGATATATTTGGATTAAGTCTAATTTTTGATGTTCAACTATGGGCTCAAAAGTGAGTATTTGTACACTTTGGTTCATTTAAACCCAAGTGACTGTGGTCCAATTTCAGTCTAAGTTCATTTTGACCGGCTAACATTCAGTTTAATTTTAAATATCATATATTCAACTATATGACACCCTAGTTTCAATTATTTTGTAAGCATTTCTTCTTCTCGAGATTAGCTCGTTGGAAGTCAATTATCATAACAATACGTAGAAAATAAATGTGCAAATAGTTGTCACATTCTAAAAATATATAATAAACCTAACATATTACGATTCAATTCAATATAAAAAGAATGATATTGATAAATTAGGAGATTCTTAATTGACTTGTAATTGATGGAATTGTTTTACAAAATTTAATCAAAGGAAACTTTTTATTGTTTAAGGACCGGATCAGCCTAGCTATGATATGCTATTTTAAAAAAAATTATTATTATTAATATTATTTATTTATTTATTTATTTACAATAATTACAAACTTTTAAAAAGAAAATCAAATTCAAAGATACGAGATATGATCAAGATTTTATTCTTCTCCTAAATTCTAATTAAGAAATTATATTGCTAGAAATTTATACTACAGAAAATGTTCCAAATTTTCAATCCTAAAGATTATGTGTCACGGATATAGACAACAAATTAGTAAAGTTTCCTAGTAAAAAGTATGTTGTTTATAATGAAATCAAATCATTATTATTTTTCCAAATCCAATGAATGAAAAATTTAAGAACCGACAAATTGAGGATTATCTTCACTGAATAATAATTGTTTCATATGGTTTTTTGATTAGTGGGAAGCATGAAGTAATTATGTCATGATAAAGATTCCTCGTTTGTGTGACAACACACGAGAGATGCACTAATCACAGAAAGAAAACATCACACTCGGACTACAAAGTAAACATTAATATAATATTCTTGATGAAGATTAGAATTATGATCCTCTCTCTAATCAAGAAAATACGATGATTAGCAATATGACCCTCTTATCAATAATTGGTTAGATAGGCATGTAACCTTCAAAAAAAAAATTTCATTCGATGTCTGATATCCATATTAAAGGCCAATTAATTCGGATTTCGTTCCGCGTAAGGCCCCATTCAAGGGTAAGAACTCCCTATCAAGAATTTTCCATACTCAGTGACTCGAATGTGAGACATCTGATTAAAGAAAGAACAACATCATGCACTGTACCTCATTCTTTGATGGTCTTAAATTGAATTAGAGAGAAGTAACAATGAATTTAATTATAATTTTCTCCTTATTGTTTTTGTTTATCCATTCGGTATTAGAAATCTACTCATCTAATTATTCAAAATGCGTTGAGTTTGACCCAATTTAAGGGAAAAGTCACTATAATGAAAATAACTTTTAGCGACAATAAATAGACACATTAATAAAGAGTGTCTTAAGTCTTTACCGCATTAGTTAAGTGACATTAGATCCAATGTCGTTAAAGTCTTTAGTGACATATACAAAGAGTGCTAATTGCCATTAAAAATACATATTTAGTGGCAATTGAGCTATTGCCATTAATTAATTGCCACTAAAAATCATTTTTGAAGCAGTGATAGTGACTCCTTATTACCAAAAGTTTGTTACTCCCTCCGTCCCATTTTATGTGAGGTAGTTTGACTCGACACGGAGTTTAAGAAAGAAAGGAAGACTTTTAAAATGTGTGGTCCAAAATGAATGATAGAAATTTGTGTGAATGTAAATCATTTCGTTAAAGGTAAAATAGACATTTTATAGCTAAATTGTTACTTAATATAGAAATGTGTCATTCTTTTTGGGACCGACTAAAAAGGAAAGTAAGTCACATAAATTGGGATTGAGGGAGTATATCTTAATACTTGAAGAAATCTCTAATTTAGGTTACATAACTTTTGAAGTAAAGTGAAAAGCAATACATTGTATATGCCCTACAAATAAAAGAATTAATGAGGGGATTGGAGTATGACAGTGAAGGTTGGCACGTTTAACTTTAATCCTCAATGTGAGTTCTGATATCAAATTTTGTTAATTTCGTAAATTTTAAACTAAATTAACACATTTTGATGAAATACTATTCATACAATTTTATAAATTAGAATTTTAAAAATTATATGGAAAAAACTATTTAGAGCCTGTTTAGCATTAATGTTGGAAGGTCAGAAGTCTTTTTTTTTAATATAGAAAAAAACATTTATTTAAAAAAAATTAAGTGTTTGACAAATTTTTAAAACTGTTTTTTAATAGAAGCAAAAGCTGTTTTTATGTTTTTGAAAAGAAGTTAAAATTTCTGTTGTTTAAAAAAAGCAGATAATTATTTTTTTAAGATAAAAACATCCCTTACATAGACATATTTATTAATATATCTCTTATTATTTAAATAACATATCTCATAAGTTTGATTAATTTTCATTCAAGAATTTCATTTATTTTTATTTTTATATAATATTTTTTTTAAAATTTATGATTATTATTATTTATATATCATATTGTATATATTACTTTACGTATTATTTTACAACAATATTTTGTAGGATTAAAAAAAGTAGCAATTAAAGATTTAGACCCTCCTAAAAAAGTAACAAATAAGAAAAATTTATTTTCTTAATTTACGTATTATTTTATTTTTATTTTAATTTTTTAAAAACTTTAGACTAAAAAAAGGATAATAGTGTAACAACCCGAACCGTCGTTATTTAAGAGAGCAAAAATCCAGAAAAAAATCTGGGTCATTGTCCCTCTATAGCGGGAATGGTGCCGCTAGGGTGGCGGCGCCAAGGTGGGATAGGCAAGGCAAAACGTAAATTACGAGAAATCCTATTTTCTCCATCTTCTTAAAATACCTATTTAAGTCGTAAAACATCCTAGAAACCTCAGAAAAGCTGCTCTAAGCTTGGGAAGGAAGGAGAAGAAGATTTCTAGCGTGAGGATGGTGATACCTTGCGGATTCTTGTCCAACTTCACCGTCACAAAGCTCGGGAAGTCGGAATCGAAGTCAAAAACTCTGTGCAACTTCTTGGTAGGCTAGGTTTTATGAATTGAGTAGTTTAAATCTGTGCTCACTGCGTAATATATGTGAATCGATAGTAGGATTTAGGCGTAGGCCTTCGCGCACCAAATGATTTATGATTTAAACCCCAGGAAGAAGCCTTAGGCGATGAATCAAGGCAGGGTATGGTCGAATTAGGGTTTGCATGAGGCGTGTTGATGAATAATCCATTGTGAGGGTGGTGATTCTATAATTAGTGATGTATGTTGTTCTTGCTTCATTGTGATACGTGTAGGTATACGAATGTTACATTATTGATCACACTTATTGTAAAATATGGATATATGAATGACGAACGCCAAGAATCATGAATTATTTTATATGATTTTGAGGATATATTTGTGCTTATGATTGTGGTATGTTGAATGGATTGGTTGTCACATTTCGACATAACTAACTGGGATCGGTCGCCACGTTTCGGCATAACTAACTGGATCGATTGCCACGTTCCGACATAATTAACTGGGATCGATTGCCACACTTCAGCATAACTATGGGATCGATTGCAATGTTCCGACATAACTATGGGATCGTTACCACATTTCGGCATACTTATGGGATCGAGTACCACGTTTCGGTATGCTAACTGTTTGGATTTGGATTCCATAAGAGGACCAATGATTTTCTTAATTGTGTAGGTTGAGGAATATGAAATGCGTTGTTGTTCTTCATGTTGATGATATTGTATATGTTTCGTATATGCATGTAAGAATGTTATTGTACTGATTTATATATGTTGTACTTAGTAGGTACATGTTACGATGACTTAGATTTGGTTGTTCTTGTGATGAGCGAGTGGTTTGGGTATAGTAGAAGGGTAAAGTGTTCAAGGGGCAAGTGATGGATAGCAAGGGTTGTTCGTGTGTTGTAACGGCGAGAAGTAAAGGTAGAGTATGTGATGAAATATGCTTAGATGGATTTCATCTTAGGGAAAGAGAGTGAGTTTTGTGGTAAGAAAGCTTGATATAATATACTATGTGACTATGGTTTGGTAATGTGATGAGGAAGTAAGGGTATGACGTGAGCGGTTAGTTGAAATACAACGTGGTGGTTTTTGGAGAACGTTTAATGCATTAGAATGGTTAAACCATTATCAAGTATTTGGTAAGTAAGTTGGTTGAGAAGGTAGTTAGTAGTCGGAAAACTAGTGTAAATTGGAAGTACTTCACAAAAAGGTAGATGTGGAGAAGCGAGTGGTTTATGTCATGATCTTACTAATCGGTTCTTATGTTATGTGGTGGACATCAGGTTGACTGATGATGCCTACCAGTACGTGTGTTTTGTACTGATACTACTCTTGTTATGTCTTTCAACATAGTCAGGATGCAGGTTGGTGATGTTTCATTAGGTGAAGATGAGGAAATTTTCCAGTAGCTTCTATTCTTCCTTCCGCATGGTGGGAGCTGTGTCTTTTGTTTATCTTGTCCAGATGTACTCTTAGTAGCTCTTGTACCTATTTAGCCTAGATCCTAGGGAGTTGTTAAATTACTTTACAAGTTTTTAACCAAAAAGTGTGTCTAAGGATATTGTTTTAAAATCATATTACTATATTTATCTCTGTTTTCTTAAAACCTCCCACATGTTTAACTATTGGGATCTGAGGGTTCTCCTACTTAGGTGTTAGAGTGTGTGCCCGCACGGCCCGGTGGGTTGGATCGTGACAAATTAGTATCAGAACCTAGATTATTTGTCTCCCAGTACAAGAGCAAAATGTGGACTAGAATCCTGCGGATTGGTGGGTTGACGTCCAAATCTAATCCTCAGGAAGCTAGGAAGCATTCTAGGAAATTGTTCCTCTTATTCTCTCCTTTCGTGCGAAGTGTCTCTTGTGGTATGAGTTGAGTCGAATTAGTATCTTCCAATTCCAATTGGTATCTCAACGAAGTGAACTAGACGTCGTTGATACGACTGAAGGGACACTAACAAGTTAATTGGAATTGGGAAGGTTCCAATTGTTATCTAGCCTTGAGGGCTGAAAAAGGCATGGATGACCAATAATGGTCATCTATGGAACGAACTAACTAAATAAATGAAATTTGTCTGTGTGTTGTGTCTTGGAATCTATGAACGCATGCTTCTTGTTGATTGAATTAATTGTGAATGTAAAATTGAACTTTTTGAATGTGAGGATGCTATTACGTGTATTATAAATTTGTGTGTGAACCTTATTATATGCAATGTGTTGGTCAATTGGTTTATATTATGCGAGTGTAAATGTCTTGGTGAATCCTCTGAATGTATGAGTTGTGGCGCTGAATTAACGGGTATAAATTGGTTCGTGTATTGTGGGTTTGATGGGAGGGTAGACCATGATTATCATAGTTATAGGAATCATTCTAAAATTTCTAAGTAAACTGGGAACCTGGGTGAAATTTAGAAACGATAGAAAGCCCCCAGAAAAACCATAGCAGAGGTTTTGTTTCCGTTTTGGCCGTTGGGGCGGGATTATTCCCGCTAGAGCGGGATGAGGCAAGGCAGAACCTCAACCTGTCTCCCTTGTTTTTCCTAACCACAATTTTAGACCCCGAATGGTATCCGAATTCACCCCTACTAGTCTAACAATGTTTAGCAGCAGAGGTAATAGATCATAGCACCTTAAGATTAAGTATAAGGCTGCATCATACATCAAAAACTAGCATTTATGTGCTTACAAAAACTTAAGAGAGTCGAAAAGATAAAAACAAATTGTCTCGAATTTTGCAAGCCAAAAAAAGCAAAATATTAAGTCAGATCAGGAACCCTCAGACTGGGTGGTGTCCACATCGAAGTCAAGGTCCACATGGGGTATCACACCAGCCCAGGCCTTGTTCAGCATAGGGAACTCCGTGTAGTCCTTTGGGCCGAGTCAGGGAATCACCCTGTCAGGGGTAACACAAGAAAAGATGGCCTTAATAGTCTTCCACATTCGGGCAATCAGGCGATCCCTCTCCAGGGTAGTGTTGGGTGGAACATCTTCCAATCTAAAATGACTTGCGCCCCCACACTTAACCGGATGCCCTGTATAGCGCACGCCACCACCAAGGCTTGGGGAAAGGTCACATCGGTGCGGTTGCCCGACGGGCGGATCCTCCTAGTCACCAAGTATTGCCACATCTTAGCATCGAGTGATCAATCAATGCTAGTAATGCCCTCCGTATTAGCCCAGTATATCTGATCCCGACGCACAGGCTCAACTAGGGTATCTCTCAGCCACTCTAGTTCCAACTCTCGTGACCTGGCATCGAGCTCTGTATTTGAGACCTCGGGTAACTCTAGTACTTCATTTATGGAGGTGGCATTCAAGGGGATGTTAACTCCCTGGACACGGATAACAGGGTAAGACTCATCCAGCAGACGGTAGTGAGAATGGTATAGAACTCCCTCACCCAGGTAGAACATGCATCTAGGGGAGCCTCAGTCAGTGGAGCCCACTCGAACTCCATCAGGAGAGCATGAAATGCTGGCGCCGTCTCCTCTAGCTTGTGCAACACAAACCCCCTCTCGCAACAGAATCCCGTGTTGCAGTAGTGGTGATGACTTTCCCAACTAGTAGCATCAGGAAATGGATGAAGGGTAAGTGTTCGTCATTTTGACCTGCCATTTAGATAAATCTGCAAGTGATGAAAAATATAAGTTAGAACACGATGGAAATAGACAATGCAAAGGTTGAATGGGAAGAAAGGAAATTCTGAGTTAAGGGTACAAGCCACTGCCTGACGTATCCCGCCACAGTGGCCATAATCCCGCCCTGGCGGGATTATAAAGGCCGCCACAGCGGGATGAAGGTCGTTAGAGTGACCTTCATCTGGGACAAACATCAGGCGCGATAATGACACCTTTTCATCCTAAAACCCACGTTTTCGACAGAATTTCAGCAGATCCAAGTAATTTAACTACCTTAGAACATAAATAAGAAAGTATTTCGGCAAAATAACTCCTAAATGTGGCATAAATTGGAGTTTACACCAAGAGACCCTTCAACTTCCCCCCGCCATTTTGTGTCGATTTAATCGTATTTTTATGAAATCCTTACGTCCAAGATGTTGTGGGAACGTTGGGGACGTAAGGGAAGTGTCCATGCTACATTTTACTAATAGATTGAGCAACCTATGTGCAGTTTCGGAAACTACCCCAAAAACCATCTAAGTTCGATCAATTAATCATTATGCAAGCATTGTTAATCAAGTAATGAAGTAAACAGAGTAAGGAACGTGAGTATTACCTAGTTTTTGACTTTCGAAACTGGGTGATCGAGGAGTTTTGGGAGAGTTGAGTGAGGGAGAAAGGGATAAATGAGGAAATTTGTTCCTCATTCCGCCTTTACTATTTCCGATCTCCCGCCACAGTGGCCCTACCTTAAAGGAAGGGCTGCCGCCCTGGCCGACCAGGCTGTGTAATTTAAATACAATCGATTCTTCATGTGTGGCTTCATCTATTCCCCTAGTATGATGGTATAGTATCATTTCGTGTGTTAATTAAGTGAAAGGCCGTCATTCTTCTTGATCCCATAGTGGACCAATCCTTTAATATAAAAATAAATCGAAAGGGGGTGTGTGATGCCCCGTGCCCTGGTCATTCGGGGACAACAAGGGGTAAATTGGTATCTATTGTAACGATTTGAACTGTCATTATTTAAGAGAACAAAAATCTAGGAAAAAATCTGGTCCATTGTCCCGCCATAGAGGGCATGATGCCACTAGGGCGGCAGCGCTGGGGTGCAGTAAGCTGGCACCAGGGCAGGATAGGCGAGGTAAAATGTAAATTACGAGAGATTCTATTTTATCTATTTTTCTAAAATACCTAAATAAGTTGTAAAACACCCTAAAAATATCAGAAAAGCTGCTCTAAGTTTGGGAGGAAGGAGAAGAAGATTTCTAGCATGAGGATGGTGATATCTTGCAGATTCTTGGCCAAATTCATCGTCATGAAGCCCGAGAAGTCAGAATTGAAGTCAAAAACTCCGTGCAACTGCTTGGCGACCAGGTAGGCTAGCTTTTATGAATTGAGTAGCTTAATCTGTGCTCACTGAGTAATATATGTGAATCGATGGTAGGATTTATGCGTAGGCCTTCACGCATCGAATGATTTATGATTTAAACTCTAGGAAGAAGCCTTAGTCGATGAATTAGGTCGGAGTATGGTCGAATTTGGGTTTGGATAAGGTGTGTTGATGAATAATCTATTGTGAGGGTGGTGATTCTATGATTTTGTGATATATGTTGTTCTTGCTTCATTGTGATATGTGTAGGTATACGAATGTTGTATTGTTGATCACACTTATTGTAAATTATGGATTTATGAATGACGAACGCCAGGAATCATGAATTGTTTTATATGATTTTGAGGATATACTTGTGCTTATGATTGTGGTATGTTGAATGGATCGGTTACCACGTTCCGACATAACTAACTAGGATCAGTTGCCACGTTTCGGCATAATTAACTGGGATCGATTGCCACATTCCAGCATAGCTATTGGATCGGTTGCCACATTCCAGCATAACTATAGGATCGGTTTTCACGTTCCGGCATATTTATGGGATCGGGTATCACGTTTCGGTATGCTAACTGTTTGAGTTTGGGTTCTATGAGAGGATCAATGATTTGCTTAATTGTGTAAGTTGATGAATGTGAAATGCGTTGTTGTTCTTCGTGTTGATGATATTGTATATGTTTCGTATATGCATGTGAGAATGTTGTTGTACTGACTTATATATGTTGCACTTAGTAGGTACATGTTACGACGACTTAGATTTGGTTGTTCTTGTGTTAAGCAAGCGGTTTGGGTATAGTGGAAGGGCAAACTGTTCAAGGGGCGACTGATGGATAGCGAGGGTTGTTCGTGTGTTGTAATGATGAGAACTAGAGGTAAAGTATGTGATGAAATATGCTTAAGTGGATTTCACCTTGGGGAAAGAGAGTGAGTTTAGTGGTAAGAAAGCTTGATATAATGTATTATGTGACCGTGGTTGGGTAATGTGACGAGGAAGTAATGGTATGACGTGAGCGGTTAGTTGAAATATAACGTGGTGGTTTTTGGGGAACGTTTAATGTGTTAGAACGGTTAGGCCATGATCAAGTATTTGGTAAGTAAGTTGGTTGAGAAGGTGGTTAGTAGTTAGAGTACTAGTGTAAATTGGAAGTACTTCAAGAAAAGGTAGAGTTGGAGAAGAGAGTGGTTTATGTCATGATCTTACTAGTCGGTTCTTATGTTATGTGGTGGACGTCGGGTTGACCGATGATGCCTACCAGTACGTGTGTTTTGTACTGATACTGTTCTTGCTATGTCTTTCGACATAGTCTAGATGCAGGTTGGTGATGTTTCATTAGGTGAAGACGAGGAAATTTTCTAGCAGCTTCTATTCTTCCTTCCGCATGGGGGAGTTGTTCCTTTTGTTTATCTTGTCCAAATGTACTCTTAGTAACTCTTGTACCTGTTTAGACCAGATCCTTGAGAGTTGTTAAATTACTTTACAGGTTTTTAACCAAAAAGTGTGTCTAAGGATATTGTTTTAAAATCATATTATTATATTTATCTCTGTTTTCTTAAAACCTTCCGCATGTTTAACTATTGAGATATGAGGATTCTCCTACTCAGGTCTTAGAGGGGGTGCCTGCACGGCCTGGTGGGTTGGGTCGTGACAAATAACTAAGATTGAATCCAAAAAATAGGAAACAAATAACAAAAAGATTCTTCTTTTCAATATTTTTCAACAATATTAAACTATGTACGATATTGATTGAAAATTTGAATATGTACATTTTAAATAATTAAATTTAAAATGTAATTAAAGGTTTTGTATTAGATGTTTAAAATAGTTTCTCTCTATGAAATAATTTTAATGCTAAAAGCACATTAATACTTGTCCTTTTTAGTAATTTGACTCTCAGAAACACTTTTGTTTTTAAATTAGTCAAACATAAATTGCTTATCAAAAGCACTTTTCAAATGAATTTGCCAAACACAAATTGCCTTTTTTGACAAGGAAAACGGACAAATACACCCCCGAACTATCGTAAATGGTATGCAAATACCATCTGTCATACTTTTGAGACATTGCTGCCCCCGCCATCCAAAAACTAGAGCATATATACCCTTTATACTAACGGACATACACATGTCATAATTAGAGTGAAGGGCATATATGCTCTAGTTTTTGAATGAAAGGGGCACCAATGTCCCAAATGTATGACAGAGGGTATCTGCATATCATTTTACAATAGTTCAGGGGTATATTTGTCATTTTTTCCTTTTTGAAAAGCACTTTTCTAAAAAGTTATTTTATAAAAGCGCTTCTAGAAATAAGCAGTTTTTAGCAGCAATACCAAACACGCTCTGACTGCTAAAAACTGCTTATTTCTAGAAGCGCTTTTTTAGAATAGTGCTTTTAAAAAAACAAGTTGTTGATAAGCAATTTATGTTTGGCCATTTTTTTTTAAAGTGCTTTTGAGAGTCAAATTACGAAAAATGGCAAGTATCAATATTCTTTTAAGATTATTTAAACTACGAAAAGGAATTTTTTTTATTTGTTAGCTTTTTAGGGGAGTTGAAATCTTTAATTATTGTTTTTTAAAATTTTACAAAAGTATTGTTGAAAAATATTGTGAATAAGAATATATTTTTATTTGTTACCTATTTGTTTTTTGGAATTCAATATTTAGCTTTTATTTTTTTTGTCATAATCCTCTAAAGTTTATATATATATATATAAAATTAAAATAAAATAATACATTAATTAAGAAAATGAATTGTTTTATTTGTTTCTTTTTTTGGGAGAGCTGAAATCTTTAATGGTTACTTTTTTTCTCCTTTTAATCCTGCAAAATATTATTATTACATATTTCTAATAATACGTAGAATAAAATAATAATATATAAACATAATTAAAATAAAAAGTTTATCATATAAAAATAAAAAATAAAAAATAAAATTCCTAATGAAACTTAACAAAACTTATTAAATATGTTAATAAATTAATAAGAGATTTATGGTAAATATGTAAGGGATATTTTAGTCTTCCAAAAAATAATTTTCTGCTTCTACTTTTTTTAAGAAGCAGAAATTTTTAGTTTCTTGCCAACAACAGGAAAACTGCTTCTGCTTCTATTTAAAAGCACTTTTGAGGGTTTGGCAAACACTTGATTTTGTTTTTAAAAAAGTGCTTATTTCTTTTTAAAAAAACACTTTTGGCCTCCTAAGAGCAATGTCAAATAGTCTCTTAGTCCCAAAGTCTTGAAGAAAAATGTGTATCCTTAATTAGTTGTCATAGATAAATATTCATCGTGTAATTAGCCATCCTACGGCAGGAAGAACCTTTTTAATGCTAGTTTAACTTTTAACGAAGGAATAAGGATAACTATATTATAATGCCTACTAAAAAGCCAAATGTCTTTTTCTCTTTGGTATATGATTTTTATTTATAAATTTATTGTGATTTGTAGTAATTTTTATATAGCTTTTTATACATTTTATTTTGAAAGTTATGAATCGATATAGTTGGACTTATGTTATAATATTTAGAATCAAATGTATTGGTTTTATGATTGTAGTGTACCTTTTATTTGGCCTAAAGTCATAACTCATAACTGAGGCCTCCTAATAAATTTATTTGCATTTTGTGATTCTGAAGTCTGAACTAAAACTTATCTTATTGGATATTTATATTATTCAAAAAAAAATGTTTATTAGACACTTTTTAAAAAACATTACAGAATACTCTATATTTTTGATACACCTTATATTGGCGCGTGAAAGGCATTAGTTCTAAACCTAAAAAAAACGACCAGATATATTTAAAACAAAAAAAATATGAAAAGGCTAGGGTTTGTGGAGAAGATGACATGAAAAGCAATGACGATAAATTTAGAGTTTAGGTGTAAAAGTACTTTTTCTTTTTATTTCTCATATTTCATATTAATTTTGATAATTATTTTGGGCCAAAATACGATATCGTCTTTTAATTAGTCATTTTGTCAATCATTTGCAAGTGAATTATATTCACTTTATATTTTTTTGGTTAGCTATCCAACAAATGTTAAATAGGTGGAGTATTTTTTAAGTAGTGTAAACATTTAATTATAAATAAGTTCAAATTCTAGTGTTAAAGTGAAAAATGCTTAGGGAATGTTTAAGAAATGATCGACATTTTTTGGAGACCACTTACATCATGTTCCCAAAACCCTAATTATATGATTAGGAAGTGTTTAAGAAAACTAGTAATACGTGCGCCTGCGCGTTGCGCGGATGATTTAAAATTTAATAGAGTACTTAGTAATATATAATAATAATAATAATAATAATAATAATAATAATAATAATAATAATAATAATAATAGCAACAATAATAATTTAATTCATTAAATTATTTATTTTAAGACATTAAAATTAATATAATGAATACACAATTTAATTTTTTAAATATTAAAATATTATTGTAACTGTAATTAGCTACGATATGATTTTATTATAATTATATTTAAAGTTTTGTAAAATAAATTAGTTCCCAATTTTAACATGCAGATAAAATAGAGCTATAATAATGTTAAGCTTGTGTAAATTTCGATGTTTGGCTCTCGATTGACATTATATTTTTTTTTTTTGTTATTTTAATATATTTTTACTATTTATATATTCATAATATTGTAATATTTTTATACACAACTTTTTCAAACAATATATTACAATATCATGTTATAGATAGAATCAACATTGTTTTTAGTTTACAATATATTATGTTAAGATTTTTTTAATTATAATTTTAATTTTATCAAAAAAATATAATATGTAATGTTCCTCATGATATGCTTATTATTATAAGAGATTTTTTTTAAAGCATTTTATATATGTGTAATTAAAAACTACAAATATCAAAAATATTGTAAATAGAAATTTTACATTAAGAAATATCCCCTTAGGAAGAGAATTTTGTGAATGAGAAACCAACTGTGTTGTTTTAATCATATAATCTGACAGTTTTTTATTTATGAAAAAATTGTTATTTTAAATCTGAACTTGACCTTTATTGTGTGTTCATTTAATCATATTGTGTGTTCATATGATGAAGACTCAAGACTATTACTCTGAATACTTCTTGCTAAAAAAAATAAGAAAGAAAAGAAACATGTCAACAATTATAATATATTTCCTTTAAAAGAACATTTTGTAAAATAAACCACAATATTTATATAGCAATCATCAATATTCAAATTACTTTTTAAGATTTTGAAGAATATTGACTTCTAATGTGATGTGTAGATTTTCGCAATAACAAAATTCTCACTCGATTATAGTTTCAAAATTCTCACAAAACTTTCATGTCAACACAAATAAAAAATGATAGTGAGAAATATTCATAAAAACACTACCATTAAATTATTTTTTTCCTTCTCGCATTGTCAGATCTCCATTTCGTTCATCTTTGAGAGCATTTCTTCGCCTTACATGGAGATTCTTCAATAGATCTACCAAATAGAAGACCAATCGTGAAATACAAACAACATAAATTATAAAGTATAAACAAATTGAAAAAAAATAATCAAGAATCTTTATTTCGTGCATCTTTGAGAGCTTTTCTTCGCCGGACATGAATATTCTTCAATAGATCTACCAAAAAGACGACCAATCCTGAAATACTAACAACATGCACTATAAATAAAGTATAAACAAATTGAAAAAATAAATAAATCAAGAAGAACTTCGAAACATTCCTTAAATGATTAGTGAACTTGACCGCAATCTAAAACAAATGTTGTTTTGTTTTAGAAAATAGTATTTTAATTGATAAAGTAATAGAGAGAAATTAGAACTCTTTTAAAGAGTAACCCACTATCTTGCGGTTTCTGTAAAAGAAAAACACAATCTAAATTTTTTATATCAATTATTTTTAATTTATATTTCTACTTTTTCTAAGACTAATACACGTGTATTTATTAAAACTGTTTTCATATTTGTTTTAGAAACAATTTTTAAATTTAATTATTTTTAAATTGCTTTAAATTTTGTTTTGTTTGTTGAATTATAGATTATTTTAAATCTTTCAATTTCACGTAAAAAAATAAATACATAATTTCATGTTAAAGTTGAGAAGTTGAAGTTAATTTGAATTCAAAATGTATTTAAATTTGAAAACCTCCTAAAATTACGATAAAATGGGGAACTGTACTTCCAAAACCGCAAGCTTTTATCTTTCTATTTTTTATTTTATAAAATTATTTAACTATAAAACTTTTGTATTTAAACTCAAATCAAAATGCAGATAAATTTTTATTATATATAATTTATTAGGTTAAAATCAACTACAAATTATAAATTGAACAAAAAAAAAAAAAGCCCAAAAACGTGGGTTATGTTCATAAAATTGTGGTGCATTATTCTAAGAAAATGCCAAGTGAATTCCTTTCTAATGTAAAAATTTTAATAATGTGCGTATATATATAAAACTGCAAAAAATTAGTTTTAAAAAGTAACTTATACGGTGCCATAATCTTTTGTTTGGTCGTTTGAAAAAAAAAAAAAACCGACAACATTTAAGTCATTATACTTCTTGTTTTTATCTTAAAAAATTAATAAACATTTTTAGAAAAAAGGGTCATATAATAAATATTAATAATAGTCATAATTAATATATATATATATATATATATATATATATATATATATATATATATATATATATATATATATATATATATATATATATATTATTACTATTACTATTACTATTATTATTATTATTATTAGATAAAAAATTTTGTTAATAAGATTTTAGTTATATATATTTAATTGCTTTTTTAAAACTCAAAACTGTTAACATCTAACGTTTTTTTTTCATTTAAAAAAAATCAAAAATTCTAATTTGTCTTCTAAAACAGTTACTTTTTTCCCTTTAATAAAAAAAATTAAATTAACTCTATTTAATTAATTTATAATTTAAAAATTAAAAATTAGAGATTTTTTGTGGTGCTGACACATGACACTTTTTCCTCTCCTATTATATATAGATAGATGATCGACAAACGTCTAAGTAGTGTAAGCATTTAATATAACCTTTTTCACAGAAAAAAGAAGAAGAGCAAACTATGTATCTCAAAAATAATTTTCAAATATATTAACAACTATGCATTTTAAAATATTAGAAGAATAAACTTTGAGCTAAAAAAATTTAAAAATTTAAAAAATAAGAATTTAAGGTCACAAATTCATTTTGACTTTAGCTCACTGATGTACTTGAGCCGCTCCACGGACATATAACGATTTTATGACACAATTCATCACAAATTTAAGCCAAATAAATCCCGCACAATTTTGTCACAAATTTGTGACTTGTAATTTCGTCACAAAATTATGATCGAAATTCGAAATAAAGATTTTGTCACAATTTTTTTAACAAGGTAAATTTTAATTAAATAATTAATTTTGTGTCGGAATATTTTGTCACACCAATTAGTGAGGAATCTTTTCCTTCACAAATTTTGGAAATCACAAATGTCCAACGTTAGTAGACAATGAAACATGTAGTACGAGTACTTTTTCCGTTTCATATTAATTGATATTTTTTTTACGTATATTAAGAAATCATAAAAAAAAAGATAATTTTACTAATTCACCCCTTTAAAAACTTCTTGAAAATTTTATAAGCAAATGTGAACACTTTAAAAAATAATTATTTGCAAGGGTAATATAGAGAAAAAAATTAATTAATGCTTTCTCGATTAAGTAAGATGGACAACTAATATATGACAATTATTTTTTTAGTAAAATTCAACTAATATGAGATGGAGGTATAGTTAGGAGTATAAAAAAAGTGAGAATGGAACCTTTTAGAGGACTCAATTCTTGGGACACAAAGTCATTGTTGTTCTTTTTTGAACAGTAAAGTCACTCAATTATTACTTTAAGATTCATATATATGGCACATATTTGACATGTCATATATTATTACATAAGACTCATTTTTAAATAATATAATGCATTTAACTTATGATCCAACTCATCTAACTAGCATATTTTTAATTTCAATGCAAATGTTGATCTTAATCGCTATTTGTCATCTATAAATAAATTGGTATTATAGGCAATGGAGTATGAAAATAAATATGAAATATTTCACTTTCAGCTATCAATGTTTTGTCTTGAATTGAAGTTATGGTAGTTTGGGCAAGAACCTTCCATTTGATTTCTCAAATATTGAACTTCTTCATTGTATAATGCCTCGTCAAACATGGCATCTTGGCTACTATCCACTACTTGTTCCCACCGCGTTCACCGCTTTCAATCCATCTCCAATGACATGCTTAGAAAACAAATTGAGTTGGATCATCATTTTGGCCATGTTTTCATCTCACTTATTGTTCTTCTCAATTTGCTCTTTGCTCAGTTGTAAATCAGACACTTGGTCTTCTCTAGTATGTCATGCTTGGTTGACCTTAGTCATGCTATCTAGCAACAGCGTTGCAACTTCATACAGTTGTCGCGTTAATCCACCTTGCACAAGTTGATCAGTCATACCTTTATTGACTGAGTCAAGGCTGCAATAGAAGTATTGCAGCAGCAAATAATTCGAAACACCATATGTTGGACAACATTGCAAAAGAGTAATCTTCGTAACCGCAAACATGTCTCATGTAGCGGTTTACCTCCAATCCTTTTGAAATTTTGGATTTGGTTCCTAAGTTTAACCATCTTCGGGGGGGGGGGGGGGGGGGGGGATAATATCTCCAAGAAAGCTTCATTTAGCTTTTCCCAAGAAGTGATAGAATCATTTGACAATTCCGTCAACCATCTATTAGCTTCACCCGTCAAAGAAAATGAGAATAACCTCAACCTTATGGACTCTTATGTGATGTTTTTAAACACAAATGACTCTCAGAGGTCCACAAAGTTCCAAAGGTGTTCCCCAAACATTCCTCTTTATTGGAGCAATTGTAGCATTGTTCCGGTTACATGAAAAATTGTCCTCCCAATTGTGGAAGGTAACCGGATGGCTCACGTGGTTTGAATGATGTTCACATGAATATCATTCAAATCACTATTGTTGTCGTTTTTCCAGCAGTGACTATCATTTTCACTACATCGGTCACTCATATTTCAACCTGCAAATCAGCAAACCACAACACCAAGCAACAATATACCACAATTAAACAGATCTACAAACTAATTTCTCAATTGAAATTCTCAGCGATCATTTCCCGGCAACGACACCATTTTTTGTAACGCTAAAAAAATACTCTCTAAAACCAATCCAAAGATTAAGCGGTTGTTGTTAATAAAAATACCCAACTAAGAGTCAGGATTGAATCTCACAGAGAATTATATAGTGCGGAGAATTCTATCAAGAAATTTGGAATGTAAATTAATTCATTTGTAGTAATGAGAACAAGAGGGTGGATGATTCCACCAAATTTACTAAAAGAGTTTGGTTATCAATAGTCACAATTAAACTAAAATTTCATAAATTCAAATAAGTAATAAGTAATCTAGGGGTGTGGGGATTGAAAATTAGTATCACATAGAGGTAGTTGTGTTGCTCTACAGTGATGAACATCCACAGATAGGCTGGGTCATCTTTAATGACACTAATCTTCTTTGATCTCATAGCATCAATTCATAGAATCTCATTTCGGTCTCATCTATGTGCAAAACTAAAAAAAACCTAATACTTTACACTATTCTCTCTTTTGATGTAGAAATAAGGCAAATAGATCTGACCCATAATCTATATTTTCAAATAAATTACAGACATCAAACCTAAATTTCAAGTATCGAACTAATTACCCAATCTGATCAATCTCTTTTGAGCATCAATCGGAGATTGGAAGTAGGAATTAAGTTTGCAATCTTAATCCATAAGTTAACATCATGCTAATTAGCCCAAATACATGTATGAACAACAACAAAATCGAGTATACACTACTAAAAAACTGCCAAAAAATGACGGCCAAAAGCGACAGACTGCATCGCTTTTTTGGTCAAAATCGATGGAAAAGCAACGCAGTCGCTTTTGTCGCTTTTTGGCTCGACGCTTTTTGATAATTTTTTTTAACAGAAGCGACGGACTCCGTCGCTTCTTTTTTTATTTTGATTTATTTTTTATTTCTAAAACATGACACAATCCATCGCTGTTCTTGAAATTTATATTTTGAAAATCTCAAAAAAGTGACAGACTAAATAACACTGTCCGTCGCTTTTCTGGAAATTAATTTTTCAAAATACCTAAAAAAGCGACGGACAGGAAAGCGACGGACTAAAGGACCCTGTCCGTCGCTTTTCTGGGTTTATTTGAAAAAATAATACACAAAAGTGACGGACAAAACCACCCTGTATGTTGCTTTTTTCTCTAATTTTTTGATAGCAGAAACTGGCAATTTCTGCTGCCAACCTGCAATTATAAATTAATTCAATTCAATTCATATTTAACCAACCCAATCAAACAATATAATATAAACATCACACACAACATATAAAACATCAAACTTAAAAGCAATTTTCAAAAATATCCAAATTACAATACAAAAACTTATAAAGTTATTCAAAATGTGTTTCAAAAAGTTCATAAAAGAGACCTAAACTAGGGAGTGCGAACTACAAAATCCTCCTCCTCTTCCTCACTGTCGTTGGTGTCCTCGATAGCTGAAGATGTAGTAGGTCGACGAGCGAGGTTTAACACCTGTTTTTTGATTTACTGAACGGTCGCACTCATGCTTTGTTGTTCAGCTTCTCTTCTCCACTCCGACTCTGTTAGTGCCGATGTAAGTTGTGCTATTTGAGTTGACATAGCAACGATCTAAACACCGTCAAGTGCCTCGGTTTGACGTGATGATCCAATACCTTATAAGCCTGACTGCAGTCGTCTTACATCATTTCGAAAGCCTAGAAAATAGCATCTACCCTTGTGTGTCCCCCTACCACTTTTTGTTTCTAAATTTGGGCGGACAGTTCAGGTGTCATTTGGATCGAACTATCTAGATTCTCAACGACATACTGATGAAACTCATTCTGCATATTAAATATAAAAATTGACATCAATATATACATATCATAAATACACTATTAATAAATATTATTCATATTAAATAACTTACAAAAGTTCATTTGGCCCTTTCCTCCATCCACACATCCGGATCCGACTCATTTTCTTTCTTCTTCACATGAGTCTTCTTGAAAACCTCTGGTTCAATAAGAGTGCACCCCAATTTTTTTCCTATAAATAAAAACTGAAATTTATAACGATATATATGAATCAACTAATTATTTTCCTAAAAGTTTGAATTAGAACTTACCATCTCTCTTGTAATTCTTCCAATGGTCTTTGCACCTCTAGTGTGCAACGAGCCACCCTTAAGACTGCCTCTAGCCTTTTTGGCTTGTTCGGACATTGTCTTAAACTTATGTGTGTTCCAATACTAACGCAATTTATCAAAAACATGAGGCAACATCCAACCCAGACGCTGATCAGTATCCCAAACTTTCTTTAGCCAACTAGACAGTCTCGCGGATGCCCTCCTCTCAAATGTGGTCCCAATGACCAAATTGTACCTCGACTCCCAAGTACACATAGTCTGAAAAAATATTTGAATATCGTTAATTAGATCGATAGTAAAAGAAAGTAAAGTATACTAACATTACTTAAAAATATATACCTTAAATTCATTAAACATCGCCTGACGTATACTATTTGGAATCTCGCTCCAAAAAGTGATAAGCATGTGTATAAAGTCTTCTAACATTGTCTGTTAAAGCCCGGGCAGCATCCTTTGCCGGATGCCACTTACAAAACACATAATAAATATGTTCGTTCATGAATAATATATTAAAGTATAAGAAATAAATAAAATAAACTAACAAATAGATAACAAAACAAACTTACGATGATCCATCTGGCTCAATCATGACTCTACCAAGTCTATCCTTCTGGCTAGGAACTAGAGCTAACATCTCATCATTTGGTGTAGCACTAGGTGCAACTATAGATGAAGGTGATACACTAAAATGCACAAAATGCTGAGTCAATGGAGGCGTACCGGCCATAGTATCTGACTGCTCGCTACTAGAATCTCCAATCCTCATATCAGATAACTGATGAGATGTACATGTGGGAGAAGGAGTACCATTCGATATCCTACCTGCCGATAAGGGTCGTGGTCGACGAATAGCCTTTAAAGGTAGGTTCTCGTAGTGCTATAGAAGCAATGCCTGTGAAGAAGAAGAAGCACCGAATGGTCGACAATAATTAGGATAATATTGCTGAGGATCCGCCGTACCAAACGGAACAGAAAATAAATGAGTATCATGGCTGATGTGCTCTGGCGCAGAAGAAACAGATCTTGGAATATCTTTAGGATCTATGAGTGTCTTAGACTTCTTCTTTTTAGCTCTATTAGTCTGGCTAACTCCAAGAGGCTCACGATGTCTATCACCGTCACCGCCTGATGACATCTGTATGCAAATTTACATGTATAATATGTAAAAATCATAAATTAAATAAAATTAGCAAAATAAATTAACTTACATATACTAGCTTTCATTCTACACTATTCCTCCTCGCTTGTTTCAATTCCATCATTCTCCTATTCTTCTTCCTTAGTTGTTTTATTTTCATTATCGTCTCATTATTCGTCATCAAATGATTCATTTTCCTCACTCTCAGATATTTCTTCCTCAACATTCATTATCTCATCATCGAGATACTTCTTCTAATATGTGTTGATGATGTTGTAGTGTGGTTTCCAATTCAATATCAACTTGTTGATGAACAATTGCAACATCATTTTGATACACCACATCTAAGACATTGTCAATTTCAATTCTTCCCACAAGCTTATTTTTTATAACAACCCACGAATCAACTTTGTCTCTACGCAATGGATATGGAGTGTAATACACTTGTTTAGCATTTTGTGCAATAATAAAAGGATAATAATTTCTGTATTTTCTAGTGTGCTTAACTTTAATTATATTATGTTGATGGTCCACCTTTCTGCCTCTATGTGATGGGTCAAACCACTCACATCGAAACAATACATTCTTCTTCTTAGGCCAACCTGAATACCTCACTTCAATAATCTAAACGCTTTGTCTGATATAAGTTCTTAGGTATTTTAAACTCTGGATTAACTAGTTCACCCAAAAGATCAACCATTGAATCCATAGTGGCATTAGGAACATTCCAATCTAATTTAATATTCATTAATCTAACCGAAACTCATAAGGCAAAATTCGGACTTCCTTCACATAATGGACGACTAGACTCTTCTTATTGATCATAGAAGTGTCTTGCTTCTTCATTAGGAGCTTTATCAAAATATTGTTCGGGTTCCATCCCTTCTTGAACCCCGAAAGCATCATTGATCATTTCATGAACCCTATCATGTTCAACCCTAATTTGGCCATGTGGTGCAAGCATATTATATTCATCCACAGACATCGAATTATAAAACATACCATTCAATCCATCTCTTTCTCCATGATCAACCCATACAAAATATCTAGGCTTAAATTCATTGCGGTACAAATGAACCATGATTGTATCTGGGGTAAAAAAATTTAAGCACTTACATGCACTACAAAGACACCTAACCAATCCATTATTCTTGAAAGTGTCAAGTGTCATTGTATGTTCAATAAAATCTCTAACACCGTCAATAAACTCAGGTTTCAAACCAACACCAGTTTCATAATGCATATTATACATCTACAAACAATGATCCATCTACAAATATATAGATATTCAATTATATGAATAAAATAAATAATAATTTTACTACATTAAACTAATATATATATTGTTAATATAAATACTACATTTCAAGATCTATAAAGTTAAAGCTTACTTAATTAATAAATACTAATTAATTAAGTTCAAATATATTAAGTTCAAGTTCTAGTTAAGTTCAAAATTAAGTTTATATTAATTCCTAATTAAGTTTTCAAGTTATTATAAATTAATTGTGTTCAATAAAGTTCTAATTAATTTAAGTTCAAATTAATTAAGGTCATAAGATTTTCAAGTACTACGAAATTCTAATTAAGTTCAAATAAAATCCAAGTTCTAATAAGAATAAAGATTAAGTTCTAATTAATTAAGGTCAACAACATTTCAAGTTCATATTACTAATTAAGTTCAATTTATAGTAAATTCAAGGTATAATTAATTATAAGTTCTAATTACGTTGTAATTCAAAACTAGCTAGCTATTGCTAAAATCCCAAATTTAATTTATACGGTCAACAAGATTTCAAGTTCATATTCCTAATTAAGTTCAAGTTATAATTAATTATAAAATCTAATTAAGTTGTAATTCAAATCCCTAAAATACAAAATTCAAACCTAGCTAGTCCTAAAATCTCAAATATAATTCAAACAAGTCCAAATTCCAAATTCAAACTATTCTTAAAATCACAAATTCAAAGTAGTGCTAAAATCCCAAATTCAGACTATTAGTAGTCCTAAAATCTCAAATATAATTCAAAGTAGTCCTAAATTCCAAATTCAAACTAGTCTTAAAATCACAAATTCAAACTAGTCCTAAAATCCCAAAATTTAAATAGTGCTAAAATCCTAAATTCAAACTAGCTAGCTATTCCTAATCCCAAATTCAAACTATTAGTCCTAAAATCTCAATATCAATTCAAATTGTAGTTAGTTCTAAAATCCGAAAATCAAACTAACTCAAATAATACCCAAATTCAAACAACTTCTTAAATACCCTAATTCAAACTAATCTTACAATCCCAAAATCAAACTAATTAACTCAAGAAATACCCAAATTCAAATAAATCCTAAGATACCCTAATTCAAACTAACCCTAACATTAAAATTTTCAATTTACTCACTAACTAATAATCTCTAATTCAAACTAACAATCAATAAACTAATTACAATTAAATAACTAACAAAATCAAATAGAGCTCAAATTGATTTTTTTTTTTTATAAATAAAACCCTAGCCTTAAAGGAAAAGGAGAGAATGAGGAGAGAGGGGAAGGAGGCGGCGGCTCCAGTAGGTGAGGCTCGCACCGGCAGCTCCTCACGACTCCAATCGGCGGCAGCAATAGACAGAGGGACGGCGGCGGCGGAGTGGAGAGAAGGAGAGGAGAGAATGAGAAATGAGGGAAATCGCATCTGTAAGTATCAGATATTTATTGAAAAGCGATGGACAACATCTCTAAGTCAGTCGCTTTTCATTAAATAGTTGACCAAACAATTTGACCAAAAAGTGATGGACATAGAGACGTTGTTCGTCGCTTATTTAAAATACTTGACCAAGAAGCGACGGACATAAAGATGTTGTCCGTCGCTTTCATAAAAAAATAATTAGTAAAATAAAATAATTCAAATGCGATGGACGGAGTGGCTATTGTTAAATTTATATATAATTATTTTTAATTAAAAGCGACAGACAATGTCTATATTTATATTAAATAAATAATTATTAATTTTATATATACTTGGCGCAAAAATTTGCAAAAAAAATCGACAGACTAAGAGATGTCGTCCGTCGCTTTTTGTAAAATAATTTAAAAAATAAATATTTTTATTAAAAAGTGACGGACAGTGTGGCAAATAGCGTCGCCTTTTGGAGCGACGCCGTCCGTCACTTTTCTGTTTGTTGTTTTTTAGCAATTTTTTAGTAGTGATAACAGAATACTCACTACATTAAATCCAACCCCAAAATTGCACCCTTAGATCTTGGGGTTTTAACCACCCATCACAAAGTGTAAAGAAATTATACATTTCTTGAAAGCAACCATGGGTATGAAATTAGCATTTACAAGCAATACCCACTTTGAATTTCAACTTCAAATTGTCAATTTCAAAAGTAAAAGTTGAAAACCCCAAAAACTAAAAGTGTTCGTCACAAAGTAAAAGTGTTTCTCTCTCTAAAAGATTCAAAACTCTCTCACTATTTTTTTAGCTCCCTTATTTCTCTCTCATTTGGGTTATTTATTGTTTTCCAAAATTTGGCCCAAAACTCAATGTGTGATCCATTGGGCAACGTTAGTCCGGTACACCGATCACATTAGACGAATTGTCAACTACTCTTCAGCTCACCTTTTTCTTGATTTAGGCTTCAAGTATTTGAACCTCATTTGGTGAGCTCGTTTGAGTCTTCCTTTCACATTCGGCTCATCATCGAGTACCACCTTTTGTTCGCCTTTTAGGCTTTCAATTTTTGTCCAAGTACTGTCACCTTCGGCGATGCTCACCTTGTTCGCCTTTTGCACTCGGTGAGTCATCGTTCATCTTTTAGCCCACAGACCTGCCTCAATTAGTTCCTCTTTTAGGCGAGTTTATAACCACTGGGGGATTCACCCTTTATGTTAGGCGATCACCAATATGGAGTTTACACTTCTTTTCATGTTTTGGCATTTCTTTTGCACATTCATCGTTGCCTTTTTCCTTACCCTTCATAGGTGCAAATCATCAAAATATCATTAGAATAGGATAAAATTAGGCATTAAGTACACACATTATTGAGCTAACTAGGCCACAAATGAGTGTAAATCTACCACTCATTAGCATTTCCAACATGTTTTTGATAGCATGGCATCTTTCAAAGACCCTTCAAAAGGGAAAATCTTCGGAGTAGATGTTCAGGTGCCTCAACGTCAAGGTAGGTTACAATTTCACTTTTTTTGTACTTGGCTTGGTTAGTGTATTTATGTGTTGTGTAGTTTTAATTGTTAGGTAGAATTTTAGGACAAGTTGTAGGATTGCATGATTTCCTTAAGCTATATATGGTTATTTTGGATTGATTATCTTAGATTTTAGCTGGAAAACCTTAGTCTAGGTTTATCCTTGATCTTGGTGTCATTTAGTATTTTAAAAATGACTTTTATATCACATGAAACTTAGGTTGTCGCATGGTGCTCTGCATTGGAATGATTGTGTGCTTATGTTATGTTTTGAGCCTTTAAATTCTTTAAAGTTATTGATTGTTGGGCCTGAGGCCATGATCTTGGACTGACTGTATTTCCAGGTTAGTATGTTTATGCTATGCTGGATGTTACCTGAATGTTTGATTGATGAGTTGATGTTGTTTGGGTTATGTATGTTTTGGCATGATTTCATACTTTTGGTTCTAGCATTTGACTTGCTATTCTTGAAACAAACCTTGGTAAGTTTATATTGAAGATTGGGAAAGGGTTTTTCATTAAATGTTTCCCGCTTGTTAAGCCTAAATGTGTGGATCCTAGTTTAAAATAAGTAAAATGGGTTTATATGAAAAATACAATGTTTTCAGGGTTTTTATGACTTGAAATTGTAAAATACTTGGTTTATGAGTTTGTATGCATTTTGGGTTATTTCTACGCTAATAACTCTGAGGTATCATTTTGGGAAGTCCATTGACTCGAATCCAGGCTACATTCTTCTACATGGTATGTTGTTGATAAGTCTGATATGTTATTCTGAGGGCCCTTAACTTTGACATGGTTATATTTCACCACATCACACTTGTTGATGAGTCTGAGGTATCACTCTAGGCAACTCGAGGTATCTTTCGAGCTTCTACTTCCCTACATTAATCTCTTTCATTAAATCATCCCGGTGTTTGGTTTGTTGTGTAACATCCCATCTTAAAAAGAACTAATTTTAGTAAGAACCAATTTGGAAAGAGCCAATTTGAGAAATTTGGCAAGTTATGCTTAAGTTGTAAGTTTTGGGTCAACTTCAAATGGCCATGACTTTAAGTACAAGATGAGTTAAGTTGCCCATACGAGTTCAAATGAAAGGTCTTGGAATCATCTTTCCAACGCCACTAAGTTTGCTAAGTTTCAAGTTTGGATGAGAGAGATATACCCGTTTGAAGTCTGTCTATCCAGTTAAGGAAAACTACCTGAAATTATGAGAGGTATTTTGGTCTTTTCCTTACCCCATCGCTTAAAACATTTTTAATAAATATTTTGGGGACAAATCTTATTTGGGTCAGTTTAACAAATCCTAAATTACACTTAGGGTTGTAGAAGAGAGTTCAAAAAGAGAAAAGAGAAGAAAAGGAAGAACAATCAAGATTGCTTGCGAATCGAGGTATGTAAGTTTTCATAGTGTTAGGTTCGTTCACCCACACGCCAATCATGATTTACATACTCAAATTTCATCCCTAAGATTGAGTTTGTTTGAGTTCTTGATGAATTCTTGATGAGTATCTTGAAGTTTGAGTTTCGTTCTTTGGTAATGAAGTTCTTGTTGAGTTCTGGGGTGAGAGTTGCAATTAAGGTGAGTAAATTGATAGTTTCTTGTGTGGGTTTCGCTAAGATTGTTCTGGGTTATAAGAATTTGAGAGTTTTTACCTTAGAATTTCAGTGGGTATGAGTTGAATTGAGTTTGAGAGAGGAAGAAAAGATCGGCCAGAAATAGTAGCCCAAGTCGCATCGCAGACTTGCTCCCCTAAATAATTACCTCTCTCTCCGCGTCGCGGAGAGTGCGCAGACTCCACTGTCTCAAAAATTATTTCACAACAAAATAGTTTAATCCATCTCTGCGTTGCACCTTTGCTCCTCAGATAGCATTTTTGCTTGTTTATTATTTATCAACTATCTAGACCTCACTTAATCATTATGAGATCCTTCATAAAATAAATCATAACAATTCAATTCATAGTTCAAATTCAAGATAGAGTTAAGAGTCAAGTTTGAGAGAGTCTTTTTGAGTTATTTTGAGAAGTCCTTTTACAAACTTTTAAAACATGTTTTAAGACGTGAGTACTTGAGTTTGAGGATGTGTAAAGTTGAGTTCATTTTTCAAAATGAATATATGGGAACCAAGTATTCCCAAGGGTAAATGTTTTTACATTTAATATGAGAGGAAACACTGATTTCCAAACGAGTTATGAGCAATTTTGAGTACTATTTTTTTATTAGAAATATTTTGTGTAATATTCTCAAACTTGAGGATGAGGAAATGTTTTTTTTTTAAAAACATATGAGCTAACTTATATTTTGGGAGTAGTATTGAGCACCGATATGGGGGAGAGTTCAAACAACTCACAACCCCCATAAATTATGTAGCCAACGTGGGTAGAAAGAGTCATACTTTTTAGATGATTTCTTATTGCTTTTTAAGCATACCTTAGTGGATCCACTTAGTGAGCAGTTCTATACCCCGGCAAAGTATAGGACAATTCTGGCAGCAGTATCATCAGATACCTCATAGTGATGGTTGTCGATTAAAGAATCTCCTAAACAGAGTTTATTTTGTATTTTTACATACAAACTGAGTTATATTATATTTTCCAATACATTGAGTTGCTATCTACTGTTTTAAAAGCTTTTCTTTATATTGCATTATTGATATTGCTTTTATATTAAAATGAGATGAGATTGAGTTGAGTGGAGATGAGGTAAGTTTTTTTTCCAGTTCATGTTCAAGCTTATGTCGTGTTTTAGATTTCCCCTTGCATGCTCGTACATTCCATGTACTGACGCCATTTGGCCTGCATCTTTCATGATGCAGATACAGGTAACCAGGATCATCAACCAGCGCTTCGTTAATCCAGTCGAGTTCCAGATTTGTTTGGTGAGCCTCCTTATTTTTGGAGGATCCCTTCTTTATTTTCCAGTAGTTTAGTTTGTTAGGATGATCGGGGGTCTTGTCCCGACATCCCTCATAGTACTAGAGGCTTCATGGATAGATAGTTAGTACTAGCTCATGAGTCTATTTTTAATTCAGTTATTGATGTTTGAGACTTGAGTTGCCGCTTTGGCTAGTGAGTTTTTTATTTCTAAAATATTCTAAGTTTATCTTTTGAGACAGTTGAGTAAAGTTTACTTTTAAAGTTCTTTTATTGTTGAGTAAGTCCTCCGTTGAGAGTTAAGCTAGGCCAAGGGTTCGCTTTGGGCCAGCAATGGTTCTCGAATGTCAAAAATGTCAAGGGTGTAGGCTCGGGGCTTGACAAACTTGGTTTCAGAGCATAGAGTTCAAGAGTCCTAGTATGTCTATGAAGTCGTGTCTGTAGAGTCCTAGTTATTAGTGTGAAGTGTGTCACGTCTATAATTAGGAGACTGCAACATTTAGGAACTATCTCACATCTTTCATACTATTTTCGTGCAATGGAGTTCAACTCTATAAAGTTTCTTTCTAATTCGTGCTTGCGCGTATCTTTCAGATCATACCTCCGCGAATAGTTGTCTGAGGTCGTCCTGCTAAGAGGAATGTTGATCCTCAGGATCAAAGGGTACCCAATACACTAGAAGTGTAACCTCAATGAGAGGTCACTAATGCTGAGTTTCGAGATGCTATCCAAATGTTATGTCAAGTGGTGGCCAACCAAGCTGCTCAGCAGAAAGGGGATCGACAGGATGTGGTTGATACATCCAGCATCTGTCAGCTCTGAAGGATGAATCCTCCAGACTTCAGTAGTTCAAGTGTCACTGAGGATCCGAAAAACTTTGTGGAAGAGTTGTAGAAAGTTTTTGTGGTTATGTTGCTGATGCTGAGTGAGTGGAACTAGCTGCATACCAACTGAAGGGTGTTGCTAAAGTATGGTACGACCAATGGAAGAAGAGTAGAGCTGAGGATGCACCAATTGTAAGTTGGGCTTTGTTCAAAGAAGACTTCTTGGGCCATTTCTTTCCCCTCAAATTGAGAGAGGCAAGGCAAGGGAATTTCTCACTCTTAAGTAGGAATCTATGAGTGTGCATGGGTACAGCCTCAAGTGCACCAAACTGTCCCATTATGATCCGAATATGGTTGCTGATATGAGGAGTAGGATGAGCTTATTTGTATTTGGGTTGTCTCGTTTGTCAAGTAAGGAAGGCAAGACAATTATGTTGATAGGGGACATAGACGTAAAAGGTTTATGATCCATGTGCAATAGGTTGAGGAAGATAAACTGAGGTAGTGCTGGCAGGGGGACCGGGTTGGCCCGACCCGGCCCGCAACCAGTTCGAGAACCAGCTTGCCGGACCCGGTCTCGTACATTTTCGGGGGTTTGGGAGGGGTTCGGGATAGGGGCTGGTTCACCCTTTGGGCCTGATCGACCCGGCCCGGTTCAGGCCCGAATGAACCTGCCGGTTCACGGGATCCCCTAACTTTTTTTTTTAAAATTATATTCGTTGGGCAACGGCTAATGGGCCCCCCCAACGGATTTATTGACTGTTTTTTCCCTTCCCAACACCCCCTACCACCCCTACTTTTAATACTTTACTTTAAACCCTCAAGTTATCATAAATACACTTTAACCCACTTTTAATATTATAAATACCCCTATATCCCTTATTATTTCTTACAAAATCATATATTCTCTCATATATTTTTTATATCTCTCAAGTCTCAATCTTTTATTCCATTTAAGTCTCATATTATATCATAATACATATATTTCAATTCTAAGTTTTCATAATATATAGCATAATATATATAATTCTCATATTTTCTATCAAATATTGGAGTTCCAAATTACAAGTTACAACAAAGTACAAGCTTTAAGAATCGGTTATAACGTCTGCTATTAACGCAGACGTTTGGTACATTCGTTTCATAATATTTATATTTTAGTTTTCATCATTAATTTTTGTGTTATTATTATTTTTATATTATACTTTACATATAATTAAATATGAGTTCTAACAAAAAAGATACCGGTAAAGGAAAAGAGAAAGAACCAAGTGGCATTAGTAGATTATTTAATTTTAATAAAAAAGGTAGTAAGGAAAAAAATAAGAGTAAATGTGGTGGTACTTCTAGAGTTAGATTTAATACAAATGATTTTACTTATGTTGATGATACTTCTTCTGATATTGATTCAACTGCTCAACTCGATCGTGAACTTTTACAACAAATTTATGGTGATGTTAATCCTTATCTTGATGAAAATTCAGGTGAAGAAGTAGAGGTTGGTTCGGGAGAAGATGAATTAGAAGATACACCTAGTAGTCCGGTGACAAATGTTCCAAATGAAACTACAAATTCAACGGAGCAAAATTCTGGACGCGCACCCCTTATACCTCCTACAAGGGAGAAGGTAAAGTATCAACGCCCTAAAACTTCTGTTGTGTGGCAATTTATGACTTTAGATAAGGAAAATTCTATTGTTATTTGTAATAAATGTAAGCAACCTTTTAAACATAAACAAGGTGGAGGTCAAGGTGGGACGGGGGCTTAAATAGACATTTGTTATCTTATCTGCCGATTCAATATAAAGAAGCTAAATCATTAGCCAATAGAAAAAAAGGAATTCAAGTTAATGATTTTGATATTAATGTTAATGAATCGGTAGGGGCTTCTAACATGGTTCAAGGAACATTAGATCCTTCTAACCCCGGTGATCCACTACCACAACGTAAATATAATAAGGAAAGAGATCGTGAAAATTTAGCTAAAATGGTTTCTGTTTGTGGTTTACCTTATAGTTTTCCTTCACATCCCGGTTTTATTGAATATATTCAACAAACTTATAATCCTAATTATAGAGGTTTTTCAAGAAATATTGTTAAATCTGATGTTTTTGTATATCAAGGTAAACATTGTCAATATCTTTGTTGTATATTTAGCATATTAGATTGTAGAGTGTCTATAACTTCGGACATGGGTCGTAGTGTTAATGGACGTGATTATTTAACTTATAGAGAAAAAAACTGGTGCATATTTAGCTTCAAATATTTTGAGTGTTATAGATTATTACATGCTTATAGATAAAGTAATGTCTGTCGCATTAGATAATGCATCAAATAATGTAAACGCTACTAGTATGTTAAAGACTAGATTATGTCCAATTGATGTTAATTCTTTTCATGTTAGATGTGTTGCACATGTATTAAATTTAGTTGTACAAGATGGTATTTCATTATTTGAATGTGGTTGTATAAAAATTGAATATGTTGTTGCCTAGATTTTTTATTCTAATAGAGCTGCTAGAATTAGAGAATTTAATGAGCGTTGTGTACTATGTGATTTGCCACCAAGAAAAATTCCAAGACATATTAAAACAAGGTGGAATTCTTTTTATGAAATATTTTCAGTTGCTTACGAATATAGATGACCCATACAAATGGTGTTTAATGCTCATAATGCTGACCCATTAGACAGAATTTGTGAAGAAGATTGGGAAGAAACTAATGAACTATTAGAATTTTTAAGACTTTTTTATGATGCTGTAACTATGTTTTCTGGAATTTATTATCCTACTATTTCATCAGTATTAATAAATATTTGTGCTATTTCAATTTAATTTTCTAAATACAAAAAAATTGAAAAATTTAGAGTTGCAATTGAAGGTATGATTGAAAAATTTTAAAAATATTTTTTTCCTATTCCTCAATTTTTTTTAACTGCTACTTTACTTCATCCAGACTATAACTTACAAGGTGTGCAGGGACTTTTTGACACTTTTTATGATACCTTAGAATTTATCGAAAATAAATCCAACTTGTGAAATGTGTAAGTCTAGCATAAAAGTAGAAGAAAAAAATTTGTATGAAAAATATAGAACTACAGGAAATACTCAAGAAGTTGGTCAAACTTCTAATCCTCAGAGTAAAGCTCGAATTTCAAGTTATATGCGAGATTTTCTTGGTCTTAAGTATACTAACCGTGATAATTTTGAAGAATATCTTAATCAATCTTTAGAAACAGTGGACTACGAAGGTGGCAATGAAAAATTATTAGCATGGTGGAGAAGGCGGAGCGTTGCATTTCCAATTTTGAGCAAAATGGTTCATGATGTTCTAGCTATTCAAGATTCATCAGTTGCATCAAAGGCTGCTTTTATTGCGGCACGGTTTCAACTTGGCGATCATAAACATTCATTGGCGAAAAACAGTTTGGAAATATCAATTTTATTTAGAGACTGAGTCAACGCCGAGAGGAGAAATTATAATTTGCCAAAGTTAAGTTCCAAATAAGAGGCTTGGATTAATGCGGTAATTGGATCTAGTGATGATGAATTAGAGTCACAAGAGTTTCTAGCAAGTTTGCCAACACCGGAGGATGTTACCGTCGATATGATGCGACAATTAGAATTAAATTTTAAAGGAGAATATAAATATTAGATTACATCTGAGAACTAATTAAAACAGAACCCTTCCTAGAAGGTGGCTGCGTAAATTAGTTACTCATTTAATATTTGTAACAAATATTAGTTTTATATATGAGAATTTATTGAAACAAAACCCTTCCTAGAAGGTGGCTGCGTATATTAGTTACTCCACTAATATTTGTAAATTGTAACTTCTAAGTTCTAAGTTGCAATTAGATTTTATTGAATAAATTTGAAGGCTTTATTAAGTCTTTTTATATAACTATTGTCTTGCATTTTAATTTTAATATATTCATACATATTTACATATATACTAAACTAACTTTAAAATACTTAATTTAAAAATCAAAATTTCAATTTTAAATTACTTTAAAATATTTAAAATACAAATTTGAACTTCTCAAATTTGAAAATTGAAAATTGAAAATTGAAAATTGAAATTTGAAATTTGAAATTTGAAATTTGAAAGTTGAATTTGAAATTTGAAATTTGAAATTTGAAGTTTGAAGTTTGAAATTGAAATTTTAATTTTGAATTTTGAAACTTAAGCATTATTTATTAGCTAAAAATGTTATTGAAAAAAAAATCAAATAAACTAAAAATGTTATTCAATAACATATAATTTCAATACAAATAACTAAGTATATAAAAAATAAAAAATCTCCCGTCCTGTCTCGTCCCGTCCCCCCAAAACCCGTCCCATCCCATATATATAGTGGGACGGGATGGGACTTATTTTTGTCCCCCCAATCCCGATCCCAGCCAAACCCTCCAGCCGCATCTCCCGTCCCGTTCCATCCCCCTTCGTCCTGTCCTCCTTCGTCCCGTCCCCTAGTCCCCGTCCCTGTCCCCTTGCCAGCCCTAAGCTAAGGGATAGAGAAGAGTTCTGAAATAAAAAAGCTAAGACAACAAGAGGCAATAGAAGAGTAATGCAAACCGGTCTTCTTTTCAACACAAGCCAAATGAACCTACTCCATCATCTGCTAGTGCACCAGCACCAAGGAACATATGTGAGTTCAAGAATCAGAATTCGCAGAACTTCAGAGCTAGACACCTGCTCAGTCTCAAGGTAGTGTGGCACAAAGAGGTAATGGGACTCCTGCATGTGCAAGTATGGTAGGAACTACTCAGGAACGTGTCGGGATGGCTCCACAGGTTGTTTCAAGTATGGTCAGAATGGTCATTTCATGAGTGAGTGCTAAGAATAGGCAAGGTAATGGCATCTCATGATTCTTTTTTATCTAAGTTATTGATGTTTGAGACTTGAGTTGCCGCTTTGGCTAGTGAATGCTTTATTTCTAAAATATTATGAGTTTATCTTTTGAGACAATTGAGTAAAATTTACTTTTAAAGTTCTTTTATTGTTGAATAAGTCTTCCACTGAGAGTTGAGTCAGGCCAAGAGTTCGCTTGGGGCCAACAATAGTTCTTGAGTGTTGGCAACGCCTAGGGTGTAAGCTCGGGGGATGGCATGTTGTGTCTGTTGTGACTGTTTTATACTTGAGTGTTTCCCTATTCACTTTCTTGTGTTGTTATTTCCTATTCCCTCGATTATTGGCTTTCATTTCTTAGAATGTATCCATTGTAATTTTAGAAATATCGTGTTTTTCTTTGTATATTTGATCTTTCTGAGCTCCGTCGGCTCATGATGTCTATTGAGTACTAATTTCACGTGTCAGGACACTTCATCCAATACTAAGTGCCAACGATCGTTAGTCAGTAGTATAACCCAACTAAGTGCGTTGGGTCGAATCCCACAGGGAGTGGTTTGTGTTTGAGAATCAATAGACAAGTGCGAATATGCTCAAGTCAACTATAGGAATATAAATTTACGAATAAAAACATATCTCAAATTAAGGGTGACACAAGTGTCAAATATTAGGGGGGTTTGATTGTAATTATCAACTACAACAACAAATAGCATGAAAATAATAATATTGAGACGGGTTCGTGGATGTGATTCGATTATGGACTAATTTAGACAACTGGATAATTGCAATTGTTAGTAAATAGTTGTAAATCAGTGAATAAGCTAGGCTTTAATGGGGATAAACTTTATCTAGAACAATCTATCCCAAATCAAGTTGGTTTCTCTCGAACACCAACAAGCAATCAATTAAGAACAACCTACGCTTTAGTCCATTCACTCTCTTGAGCTGAATGTGTGGAAGAGGGTTTATGATTCACTCTCTCGAGCTGAACCCATAACAACCCAATACACACAGATCATCATTTCAATAACCTTGGTTTTAAAACATCTCTCTCGAGCAAGCCAAAAACACGAAGTTAGGATTGCATTTGCAACTACAACCCATTAATTTCAACCACAATTACTGAATGAAATCACTTCTAAACATCATTTACACTAACAATTAATAATATCCAACAGTTAAATTAACCCATAATCACACCCCAAGAATTGAGATTTTAGCTAGACATCATAAAAAGGTAGAAATCGTTACCATGTTTCCATCAACTGGGTAAGATTAATATTGTCTTTACAGAGGTCTAAGTTGAAGAATCTTCGAGACTTACTTCCAATTTCTCAAAAATAGAAATCTTCAAAGCAAGGAAAATATTGTCTTAATACTCTCAGTTCAAAACTCTAAAAAAATATGAAAAATTGATTCAATAATGAAAACTTCTTCAAACATCGATACTAAACTAAACATTCAAAAATGTATTTATAGTCACCAAAGATATGTTGCGAAGGACCATTCAATGCAGTAAGTTTGGATCGCCAATCCACTTGACGATCCACTCGTTGGTCACTTCCATCGCCTTTTTGCTTTGACCATCAGCATCCTTGAGTTCTGTAACTTTGGGCGATCTAACATTGCATCGCAAAACCGTTCAGCGACATGCCGACTGCTCCTTTCTATCGCCGACTTGATTTTCTCCTTCAGGGCTTGGCGCACTGGAACTTTTGGCGAGATTATGGCCAGTCGGTGACTCGCCCAATGGGTTAGGCGATCATCAGACCTTCTTTTCTTCTTTTTTTTAGCTGCCTTGTTCCTTTTTGCTCATTAGTGTCCATGCTTTGTTCCTCAATCCAAATACCTGAAAATCAAGGATTACATCAGTTATTGGTACAAAATATGCATTTGAGGACACTAAATCTATTAAAACAAAGCCCCAAATAAGTTCAAATCGTGGACTAATCAAGTACCTCGTAATTTAGTACTCATACTACGTTTTTGCATCTTTTTCTGGCGGAACTCCCGGTACGTGCCACTCTCACTTAGCATTGAATCTCTCGTGATTGTCACTGACTCGAATCATGGTAAGCTCTTAGCGTCTAGAAACTTGTTGCTTTCTCCATTTTTTACTGGCTTATGTTTTGCATTTTGATTAGTTAGTTCTCTTTTATATATAGCATTTCTATACTTAGTTCTTCTTGTACTGGTGACACCAGGTTCGGAGATTTGAATCGTATGTTACTTTGTCGTTCTTGGTCATTTTAAGGCATTTTTTGTATATTGTGTATCATATTTATTTTTCTATTCTATGGCCCTATTTTGTATCTTTATTCTTGTTTCCGCTTGTTATTTATCGTTATATTCTTATCTTTCGTAAAATTTGGTTTTTTGGTTTGCCTACTGAGGGGTTATGGTAAGCGTCATCACTGTCCGATTTTGGGTCATGACATAGACTTTGCTTAGTTTCGTGTGTATGATATGATATGTATGATCTCAAACAAAAAGGTACATAAAATTATCTTTGACTTCTCCTTTGTCGCTAATCTCATTCACTCTAAAATAGAAAAAAATATTTATTGTGCATTAATTGCAAAGTAAATGTGGACATGCCTGGTAGGTAGAGACCCCTTTTAAGTTTCTCTATATAATTTGCGAAATTGGTTCACTTTTCTTCATCCCAACCTTTGATTTATAATTTCTTATGCACTAAAACTTCTTTTTGCTAATCGACTTCCTCCATAAGTCATCCGCCTCTTTGGATCCTTTTTTCCATCTCTGCTTTTGAAGAAAACATCATTAGTTTCTCTTATAAGCTCATTTTTATCTTTTTTCATTTAACTAGATATCATTATATATAGATCTAAAATGGGGGATGATGATTGGGATATAGGTGGTATAGTAAGAAGTTGTAATATTAGTAGACCTAACAATGTTGTAACTCCTACTTTAGATTTGAAGGTATCTCCAAATGATGTTTGGAATTCTTTTGACAAATATTTAGCTCCTGACATGACTAGTTTTAATGGTTTATCTGATTTATTTTTTTTAGATTTTCCAATCGCTCGTCGAGAAAATTCATATGATCAGGTTATTATCATGAACCAAAATATTAACCAGCAATTATACTTGCATTCTATTCAACCAGTTCAATTTATCCAACAAATCATTGTTCCTCAATCACGAACAACGATAGCGTGTGTGGCACCAACAACTACAACACCACAAGAATGGATTAATCTACAACAACTCGATATAGGGGCTAACATTTATCCTAATTTCAATTTTTCCATTAAGACTCCTTTGACCCAAACTAGAACAACGTAGGCACTCATTTCATTACATTTTATGTGTGTATGTTCTAAATTTTGACTCTAGTACTTCTGATTTGAAATCAGGAACAATCAGTCGATAAGGCTTACCTATGAATTGTTGCAAGAGGAACTCAAAAATGACATATGGACATGGCGCAAGTATGGTCAGAAGCATATCAAAGGTTCCCCATTTCCGAGGTTTGCTCTCTTCACCATTTTTTTCATGTCATAAAAAGTTATGTTCCCTTCCGTTCTCAATTTTCATAACAAAAAGTAGTAAAAATTATTAATGGTGTATACACATAATATTTCACTAAACCTGATTATTATTTTGTGTATATTCCATAACAGGAATTACTATAAGTGTAGTACACAAAACCCTGCGAAGCAAAGAAACAAATTGAGAAAAGCCCAAAGGATGAGAACATTTTCTTGGTATCCCGTTCCGGTGAACACAATCATGATCCACCCATGAACCGTAGATATCTTGCTAGTTGCAACAATAATTCCAAGTTCAAGCTTCCAAAAGGCATAAATATTTTTCCCAAAGCATCCATCTTGAATGCATCAACATCCTCATCCAAGCGTGTTAAGCATTCAAGAGTTGTTGCTTCTCCAATTATCGCAACTAAGCCTCCACTTGAAATCGGGAGCAAAAACAAAATGGTTGTTGCGGTCGTGCCGAACAAAGGTGATAGTAAAGAAAAGGTGGACATGAATGAAGATATTTTCATGGGTTTTGACCAACTCCAAGGAGTTACTACTTCCACTTAATATAGGAGGAAAATGACTAGAGAAATTGAGCTATCTCCTCTCTTCATCATATCTATATGTCGACATATGTGGTCTTCTACTCATGTTTCTATTTTAGGTTTTTAGTGTGGTAAGTCAAGAATTATAGTTTTATAGTTTTCTATGATTAACCATTTACATCATAGAAAAATGGATTTTTTTTAGTATAATTATTTTCTATTGTTCTTCAATTAAGGAATCTAGTCCTTGTAGTAAGTTGTTATTCCGTTTTCTCAAATAGTTCTCTCTTTAAGAAACCCCATTTGAGTTAATTTTAAATTAAATTATATAGAGTAGTAAATTATCACTGTTCAATAAGAGATCTTCAATTTTTCACAAATGAAGATCTCTGGTAAAACAAACATAAAATAATTGAGCTAGAAAATTATACATATATATATATAGAAGAGCCATGAGAAGGACGACCAATGACATTTTAGTAATTTTAACATCATTTCACGAAAAAATAATAATTGTATAATTAATGTTCAAAATGAAAATCTAGAAGAATCCATACATGTCTTAACTTTTGTTATGGGCCCATAAGGATATTATTGTAATTTTGTTAAAATGATGAGTTTCTATATATAGAAGAGCTATGAGAAGGACGACCAATGACATTTTAGTAATTTTAACATCATTTCACGGAAAAATAATAATTGTATAATTAATGTTCAAAATGAAAATCTAGAAGAATTCATACATGTCTTAACTTTTGTTATGGGCCCATAAGGATAATATTGTAATTTTGTTAAAATGAAGAGTTTCTACTAGTTAACTTCTCAATAATAAATGCTAAGCTTGTTTTGACATATTTTTGAAAGAAAATTTTGAACTAATTAAAATAAATGTGTTTGAATAGTTAATATTTTGTTCCTAGAAATACTTTAAAGGACTATTGCGTAAACATATTTTAAATATTATGTTACATAATATGACCACTAAATTCGTATCTTGATTATTAAAATAGTCTTTAAAATGACGTATCATTATTTTTTTAATTAATTTGAAGAAAATATCAAATTTTGTCACTAAAAGAATGAACAATGTTTGACTATCAAGAAATCAATAATTTGATAATGTATTCATCGAAAGATTAAAAAATATAAAATTTTCATTTCTATATTTTCTTAATATCAAATATGATAAACTATTTAACAGAGAAAATTTGACAAGGAAAACGTTTAACATTCAAATTCTAATGAATATTAAAATTCAAACTAAAGAAAAATGAGTAGTTAAAAAATAAAGAAGAACAACAAAAGAGAATGTCAATAGAAAAAGACTTTGTTGAGAAATATAGAGGAAGACTCAATCATCAACATTTTATATATTCCTCGAACACAAAATGTTTTAACTCATAATCTAACAGTGCTACACAAGACTCAATCATGAACGCAAACAACAAGACTCAACTTATTCATGCAAGGATCAATTGTGCACTCAAAGATTCAAGTTGTGACTCACCATTACCAAAGATTCTCAAGCTCACTTTACTTGCTTCAAATGCAAGTTCAAGCTCAACAAAGGTACTCAAATGCCCTCACACAAAAAGTGATCCCATATTCACACACAATGATTCAACAATTTATAGTTTTGGAATCACTATCAACACTCACACTAAAAAGATGAACACGATGCATAATTTTACTCATAGGTTTGCCCTTATTTTCGAACCAACAATTGTTTCAGCTCACTCAAGATGAAAAAGGTCTTTTCAAGGCTTGTAACGGGGCTGAGTGTAAAGGTATGGTCATTTAGGATCAGTGACTTCTATCCTCATGAAATGTGGTTGTCACGACCCACACCGTCATGACTGGCACCCACATTAACATTCCGGTGGGAGAACCACTACTACAACCCAAACCAAGTAACAAATCCAAAAACTAAGGAATTTAACATAGGAAGACAAAAATAAATACTAAACGAAAGTTCTCATAACTTCAACAAAAGATCTAATACTAACAATGAGGAAGATAAACCTAGAACCTAAAAGTCAATGTACAAAAACATCTACCAATGATCCAAGTCTAAACAAGAAGATACTAATGAACTAATCAACTAACTAAAATAATTGTTTAAGTCCGGAAATGATGGACATATACGAAACAGAATTTCATGGCAGACCAAACGAATTGGCTCACTCTTGAATTTAAAGTGACGATCACTGATCTTCTAAGCAAGGTCTGTCAATAGTCGCGTGAAGATGCCCTGTACTCAACAAAAATAAGAGCAAGTGTAGAAGCAGTACACAACCACAGTGTACTGGTAGAATCACACGGCTATCCTACTAGTGCAACATAAACAAGTCAAACAACATTATAATCACAAGCATATATATCAACATTTACAACATTATCAACATGAAGAATCAACAACGCATTTCACATATTACATCACCTTATTGGTCCTCTTATGGAACCCAATTCAATGGTCCTCTCACGGAACCCAAACTTAAACAGTTAGTTTGCCAGAACGTGGCAATCCGATCCCATATTTATGCCAGAACGTGGCAACCAATCCCATAATTATGTCGGAACATGGCAATCCGATCCATTAGTTATGCCGAAACGTGGCAACCGATCCCATTCACACACCACAATCACAGTCACAAGTACATCATCAAGATCAGATAATTAAGTAATGATTTTATGGCAATGTTAATTAATCTATCTCATTTACAATAAGCGTGATCATCATTGCAACATTTATACATATACAAGCATCGTAATGAAGCAAGAACAAGCATACATCACACAAACATAGAATCACAACCATCACCTACCTCGAAACAAGCTCGAAACCCTAAGAAACTTGATCCTTTCCTTTTCGGATTCGTTCCGTTTGTTCTTGGTCTACAAACAATCATAATAACACAGGAATCAACAAACAATCACTAATTTCCCAAAACTATAACAATTTTATGAACCCTAGATCAAACCCATGATCTCAATTAACCAATTTAGGATTGTTTTCACCATAGAATATACATCAAAATCCTCCCTCATAAATATTGACCCATTATATTATGTTTTACGGATCGAATAACAAATTCAGGGAGTGAAAAGCTTACCTTTAGCCTCAAGAATGGTGAAAAACGAGTAGAAATCGCCTGGGGGTCATTTCTTAGCTTTAAAAGTCAAAAAGTGCCAAATAAGGTCATTTAAGGGTTTATTAATGATATTAAGTCGCGTCTGGCCCGCCATAGTGGCCCTTACCCTTCTGTAGCGGCGGCGCTAGAGTGACCCAAGTGCCCGCCAATGCGACATTTTTGAACCAGTGACTATTCGTCTTCTACCTACGATTTTAAGTCTCATCGTTCCCGCCACAACACCCCATATCCCGCTGTAGCGGCCCCGCCAGAGCGGCCACACTCCCGCCAAGGCAGAACAAACTGAACCAGAGAGCTAATTAAAGAAATTCCAAAGCCCTAATTCGCAACACTCCTCTAACCCACGACGATAAGAAAATATCCTTCACGCTAAGATCGATTACCGGAGATCTAGTTACCCAAATTCAATTCTTTAAAGTCGTACAGATTCCTTAACGAGTTATCTAACTCTCCATGTAATCAAAATCATAAATGATCCACCCAATTGCTACTAGATTTCCCTACACCTTGGTGACTCCAATTACCTCCAAATCTGGACAAGGTTGGAAAAATCCAAGTACTACGAAAATGTATTTCCAGCCCCAATTTCCCCCCGTTGGCATTTCTATAATGATGAGAACAGGTCGTTAAAGTAGATACCAATTTACCCATCACTCGTTCCCGAGTGACAAAACTTAGGAAAAGTAGGCTACGGGAAGAGCGAAGTAGTACCTGAATCGGCGAGCAATTGAGGATACTTGTCTCGCATATCCTTTTTGTTTTCCCAAGTAGCTTCCTCAACTAGACGATGCTTCCATTGAACTTTCATGGACTTAATCTCCTTGGTCCTCAACTTACACACATTACGATCAAGAATAACAATCGATTCCTCCTCATATTGGAGGTCTTTGTCTAGCACGATTGAATCCCACTTAATGATATAATCCCCGTCACCATGATATCTATTCAACGTAGACACATGAAATATCGGATGAACACCGAATATATTAGGGGGTAGAGCCAATCTATACGCCACTGGCCCTACACATTCAAGAACCTCAAAGGGACCAATATACCGCGGACTTAACTTACCCTTCTTACCAAATCTCATCACCCCTTTCATGGGTGATACCTTAAGGAGAATGTTTTCACCAGTCTGAAATTCCATGTCTCTTACCTTATGATCCGCATACTTCTTCTGGCTACTCTGGGTTGTTAGAAGTTTAGCTTTAATACTCCTCACCTTTTCTTGAGCATTTATTCACTAAATTCACCCCTAAATGTTTCACATCTCCAGTCTCAAACCAACCTATGGGTGATCTACATCCCCTCCCATATAATGCCTCAAATGGTGCCATATCAATGCTAGAGTGATAACTATTGTTATAGGAGAACTCACACAAAGGTAAGAATTTATCCCAATGCCCTCCAAAATCAATCACACATACACTACTAAAAAGATAGTGTTTAGCGACGAGTATTAGCAACGAATTTTATTCCATCACTAAATAGCGACGGATTCGCAACGGAATAGACATTTTGTCGCAATTGGCGATGAAATATTTGTTTGGTCGCTAAAAATGGACGCAAAAATTTGGCGCCCTAGTTTTCGCTACCAATTTAGCAACAAAGTAAGTGTGACCAATTTAATTATTATTCCGCGATGGAAATGATGACGGAAAAATGTCACTAATCTTAAAAATATATTTTTATAAAATTTAATTTATATAGTGACGTAAAAATCCGTCATTATAACTGAAAGGGAAATAAATATATTTTTGCTAGCAACGGATATTAAAATCCGTCACTAAGGACGTTGCAAAATTAAGTTGTCATATATGCTAAATCATTTCACCAGAACCATTTTCACCTTACACTCTCCTTTTTCACCAGAAAGCGATGGAACTTTCCCTCTCCGATGGAACTCATGTCAAATGAAACTCTCATCTCCTCCAACCTTCATCTCAAAGTAAGCTCTCTAACTCTTATCTCCTTCCATTTCGATCTAAAAAGTGAGATCTCAAACTATCATCTCTCTATCTCTGATGGGTTTGTGAAAATTAGGGTTTCTAACTCTCAAATCTTTTCATTTCAGTTGGTTTGAAGTAATATTGAGATGTGTTGAAAATAGTGGTTTTATCAGTGTCGATATTCTGCAAATAGGGTGTTATAAATTTCAACCCTTTCCATTTCCTTTAGCTCGAAGTAAGTTGAGGTGTTCTGAAAATAGTGATTTTAGTACTTTGGGTCTTTTGAAAATAAGGTGTTTTTCGAAGTAAGATTTTCTAAAAAATTGGGATTAGGGTTGTAGCATTACAGTGATTTAATTTTATTTGCCTCTGTGAAAGTAAATTGCACACTGATTTGCTTAATTTTGTTTTATATTGCAGCTAGCTTTCATTGTTTGTGATTACTAACTACTGCTTTACTCTCTCTACTAAAAGGTATCTCTCTTTCTCCCCTCCCACACCTGCGTAATAGTTTTTTTTCTTCAAAAAAGTGTGTTCCTTTTAGTTTTCTATTTATACTTTTGTTCAGTTCAATTTTCTGATATATAATGTTACTGTAATATTGAATATAGCTTAGAAGCTACTTCTGGGGTGATTTTGGTTTTCCAATTTAAAGACCTTTTGACTTGTATGAGATATAACTTCTTTTTTATTTTGTAATTAGTATCTGATGTTGTCCAGCTGAGAATCTATGAAATAGTCTCTCTATCTTAGCCAAAGGAATTATATTAGACATTAGGTATAGGTCCAAACACTAGCAAATAAAATAGATGAAGACACTAATGTTATGTATATGGACAAACCTACATGGTATAGCCTTCTGCACTCGCATTTGGGCGGATAAGAAGCAATTTTAAGTAAGCATGACTGCAATTTTGAAAAAATTAGACATATTTATATAATCAATCAATTGAACAAGCAGAGAGGATCATGTAGAATAACACTTTGAATATGGTGTTTTAGGTGTTAGAGAATGATCCTACAACATGGCTTCTCATATTAAGGTCAATCACATGCTCTTCATAAAAGTTTAAATAATCAGTTTGGTTGTGGGGCTTGGTTTATACACTTTAAAGTCTAGGCTAAAGGTATTACAATGATTTGGTATGTTATTATCATTTATGAATATGTGGGCTAGACGATAAGTAATTGACTCTCCAAGATCAATAATGCTAGTCGCAAAAGACATTGATACATTTATGTGAATTCATTGTAAGTGTTTATGCAACTCAAGACAACAACTCATTCATATTAAGTGTTTAGTTTTTATTTGTTTTATTGTTGTTATTGCAGGTACCTACTTCTATAACATTATCCTTAGTATCTGGTTGCCATTCACTCGAAGTAAGCCCTGCTCTTTATTTTTCTGACTTCTGTAGGGTAATTCTTAGATGTAATTTTGTTCATACTTATCCCTTAGATGTAATTCTGTTATACTTATCTCTTAAATATTTGCCTCAGATGTATAGCAAATATTTCAATAATCAAAATGATTCAAGGTCATTTTACTTTTGAATAGTTGATCTACCAGCCCAGAAACATTGAAATGTTGTAGCTATTGAGGTCCCTGATTGTTTTAGAAAACGACTACATGGAAATTGTGATGCAAAATAGTCATGAGTTGCATTGATTTTTTATATTATTTGGCTAGTCTTGTAAGTGGATCTAAGTTCACAAGTTGCTGTCGTTATTGCCATGTTTCTTTCGTTGCCCCACCCTAATTTCCATGTAGATAGAATGACTTCAAGTCTTCAACCATTTGCAGCAGCTTTGTAGCTTCTAAAGCTTCCTATTTATTGAGTATGTCTGTTGCATATGAGAGACTTGATAGGAAATGCACCTACTCCTTTTAAGCGTTAACTTCACGAATGTTGATAGATAGTGTACCTTCTACTTTTCGGTGAAGGAGTTTCATCTCCGCCCCCACTAACTCCATAACCTGATGTAAAAGATGGTTATTTTAGAGAATTCAAGGTATGACTTTTCATTGTAAGTGAATTTGGAAAGTGTATTCACATTTATAGATATGATATTAATGTATTGCTTTTAAAATTTATTTTAGAAAAAGTTATATTGGGATGTTTCCATTAGTGAAAGTGAAGTGAAGAGACACTAGTTGCATAAGGCAGCAATAAAATACAAGAATTTCATTTCTAAAATTAAAGGGGAAGGAATCAGGCCAGATTTTGTACCTGAGCATGTGTGGGAAAGATGGATGCAACTTTGGGAAAGTGACGAGTCTATTAAAAAGTCAAAAACAAATTCAAAGAATCGTCTTGGCGGTCGTGAAGTTGCTGTTGGGACTCACATGGGTGGCTCTATCTCAATTGGAGAATTTATCAAGAGTCTTGTAAGTATATATTTCACAAATTATATAAGTAACATCTTTATGTTGTCTGATTTAAACACTTGTATTATAAATACACATAATGCAGTAGATATGATTGTATCTAAAAGTGATTTTCTTTTGTACAGGCTATTAAAAATGGTCGGGATCACCCCCAAGGCCTAGCTCAAGTGGCAAAGGGTGGAGGATTTGTGGCTTAGGTCGCAGGTTCAAGCCCCACACCATGCAAAGTGAAGCCCGGTATTTAAGTGGAGAAGGGTAGAGGGGCAAACCCATTATCCACCGAGTTTAGAAGGCTGTGATTGGTCCAAAGGGGGGGTCATAGACGGATTTTTCGGTTATCAAAAAATAAAAATAAAAAAATGGTCGGGATCCAATACCAGCCGAGTTACATTTGCACGTCCATACACATGGTCATGATGGAAAATCCTTTGTTGATGAGCATTCTCGAGTTGTTCATGTAAGTTCAAAACTTTGAAACCTATCTAAAAATATACATGTTAATTCTCATTAGAAGGGGATCTTGACTGAAAATACAAGAAGATAGTTAGATGTTATTTTGTCCTTAATTGGACAATTTTTTTATGAGATAGATATATATCTTGTGGAGGTCTATCCACAGTGGTACATTTTATTTCTAGTACATGAAGATGTGTTGGTTGATGTGGCATCTCTGTTTTTGTTTTTTTGATATCCAAAAAAGTGGAATCAAAGCTATTGTCCCAGTTATCTTTGCCAGTCAAGTCATATGATATGAGTATTTTTTTATCATCCTTTATCACAATGTGAGGTCTGACTAGAGCTTTGTTCTCCAATCTGCAATGTTGAATAGTTGTTAATGGTTGACACTTTAGTTTTCTATTATATTTGCTTATCTCCTCTCAAAACTACTCACCAATTAACAATAGAGAACCCCACTTTAATTCAACACAGACCCAACAAGACAGGTAAATTATGGCTTCTACTTGTGCAGTTTTCATGGCAATGTCACTGACTTACATCAACTTTATTACTTTAGATTAATTTACAGTGCTCAATTTGGTGAGTAATATTTTTTTTCCTCCTCTAAGGATGCCTAAGTAAACCAGTAGTAGATTGTACATTCCCTTTATTTTTACCTATAGTTTTCAATTCTTGTTGTGAGTCATCCCTCCCTTGTGGCCTTGGTGGTGTATATGTTTGGTGCTGAATTTTCAGGATTAATACAACTCCCAGGCTCTACTGGGAAATTGAATAAAAAAATCTGATCCCTTGAACATCCTTAGTTACTTGTCTCCTTATGTGTTTGTTGGAGACCAATATATAGTTGTAGCATGTATTCTTGACTATCTGGATAGAGTAAAGTGAAGAAGTAAGTGACCTACTGCTTTCTCATTTCTTTCACACATCATAGGAACCTCTAATGGAAGAAAGTGATTTTTCATATGGTATGCCATATTGCCTTTTAGAGACTAACTGCATCATTTTTTAGAACATTAGTGGAGTGAATTTTTTTTAATGGCATTCAAGTATTTTTTTCTTGCCTACCCAAATTTCAAGAATCACAAATACTATTTGCAATCAAGTGTAAGTTATAACAGTAGCAGGAGGTACCAAACATGGTACTGCACAGTTCTTTCTTTTGGTTAGCATTGTCTTTGTTCTGTGCTATTCAGTCTGATCCCCTGAAGCTACTCAGTTGGTATTGTAGGAAATTCATTGTCCATGTCGAATTTGTTGCTTGTCTTCACATGTGTTAGTTGGAGCCAATGTGGCCTGAAGGGTTTGTTATTGTAACTTGGATTTGGTTACTGGTTTTGTCCTGGGAAAATGATTTTCTTGGCCTTAAAGAGTGAGGGTCATTTAACATGCTATATGTGTACTGGAAGGTTAAGTGGCAAGTGATTGACTAAGGGTCGATTTGTGTATTGATGTTAAAGTTCACCATCTTTTGTTATGTTATTTTGATAATTGAAAAAAGGTTCAAGTTTAAGGGTAAAGAAACTGAGGCAGATTATGTAAGAACTTCAAGTCTCAAACCTAACTTTGGTAATGAAACAAGTCACAACTATAAGTAATAAACTCACTGATTGTAAGTTGTAAGTAATCGACCAACTTAAATGTACTGTAAGCTTAAAAGGTTATGTATTTATGTTTTTTCATTCAAATATAATTTTTTTCCTAATCTTTAATGCTCTCTCTTTACCTCTATTTATTACAGGAAACATATGAAGAAATTTTATGGGAAAAAATGGTATCTCAAGCTGATATCGACCAATCTGAAGCATATTACCAAGCTGCGGGGGAGAAAAGAAGCGAAGAATATACGGTCTTGGATCTGAAGCAAAAAATTACTACAAGCATAAGCTTTGTGCCTCATCATCTGTACGACCTTCAGTTTCTCAATCAACATTAACAAATATGGATGAATTTGTAAAGCAAATGATTCATGCACTTACTAATCATTTTCTTCTTGCTATTATGGAGAGGGTACAAGAAGTGACTACTCCCGTTGACAATCCGTCACCTTTGACCCCCATAGTGCCTCCTTCTACTACTACTAATGAGAAAAGAGGTTGATCCCTTAGTTTCAAATGATGACAATGCTATCCCATAGTCCCCATGCAGCTTTAATTTTTTATTTTGTCTATTGTTTTGGAAATTACAAATTGTGCAATAACAATTGTTTATGAATGTAGCTGCTTTTAAGAATAGTTGATACATTGGTTTTGATGTTTTGCACTAAAAATATGTGATTTGAATTTTTCTATGTACATATTTTGAATAGTCTAAGTATTATTTCATGTGAATGTTGGTTATTTTAGGGGTATTTAATAATTGTCATTTAATTTATTTCAACAGTGTAGATTTAAAATAAATTTAATGACAAATTGGTCCTTTCTATAAAAAATATTGGTGACGGACTAGCGACGAACTTTTCAGTGGCAACTGTGCAAAATATTTTGCGACAGATTAGTGACGGAAACTCCGCCGCGAAGCTATCCAAATTGATCAAATAAATTATGAAATCTGTAGCGAACTATATAAGTATAACGACAGATTAATCCGTCACTAAAATGTGGCGACGAATATCGTTCGTCTCTAAGACGTCGCTAAACTTGCGACGGAACTCATTTTTTCGTCACTAAGAGATTATTAACGAGCGAAATAGTAACAACTGACAATCAATCGCTAATCCGTCACTAAACCGATATAGCGACGGAATATCATAGATAGCGATAGATTTCGTCGGTCGCTAAATGCTGATTTTTTTTTGTAGTGACATGCTCTCAACATGTCTTCCAACACTTGAATAGTCCTATCAGATTATCCATACGTGTGTGGATGAAAGACTGTACTAAAAGTGAGTTGTGTGCCCAGTTCATCATGCAATTTTCTCCAAAACTTGGAGGTGAATAGGGTACCACGATCTGAGATGATAGAACGAGGCACACCATGCAGCCTCACTATCTATTTCACATAAATCTTAGCCAATTGTTCAGCATTATAATCTATTCTTACCGGAATAAAATGGGCTGACTTGGTCAATCTAGTCACGCCCCAAGCTTACACCCTGGGTGGGACTGGCACTCGAAGACCATTATTGGCCCCAAGCGAACCCTTGGCCTAACTTACGTAACTTAGCAGAAGACAATATGCATATTAATAAATATCAATAGCACTTAACTGAACTGAATACTAAATCCACACGCAAAGCTCGAACGTTTCTTGGCGATTCTTGATTTCTCTTTTCTTTTCTCCTCCTTTCTCTTTTCTCCAAGCTCTAGCGTGAACTCTAACTTTTCTAAACTGACTAAAATCTTGTTTTACCCCAATTAACCCCTAAAAACGAATTAGAATAATTAGGTAAGGAAAAGACTAATTTACACTTCCAAAACCCGGATTAGACTTTCCTTAATCCAACAACCCAACTTCCAAAGGGCATAACTTACTTATACAAACTCGGAATCGCGCAAACTTAGCAGCGTTGGAAAGATCATTTCAAGATCTTTCCAACCATATCTGGAAATACAACTAACTCATCCTGATATAGGAGTTATGATCGTTTGAAGTTGACCAAAAATTCATTTTTTTACTTAAAAATTTCCAGATTTCCTCATTCTTTCCAAAAGTAACTATTTCCAGATTTTAAACTTCCTTCTTGTTCTTTCTAGTTGAGAGATGTCACAAATCTATCCCCCACTACCCAAGTAGAATCGAATTTCCCCAAAGTCTTGGGAAGCCAACCACAAAATCCATAGCTATTCTTTCCCACTTCCATTCTAGAATTGGCATTTTTTGAAGTAAACATGCAGGCCTTTGATGCCATACTTCACTAGCCACAAACTCCTCTATGTATTTCTTCATGCCCGACCACCAATAAATTCGTTTCAGATCTCTATACATCTTGGTCACACTCGGATGAATAGAATATCACGAACCATGAGATTCTGCCAACAATTTTTGAATCAAGTCATCAACTCGAGGAACACAAATCCTCCCTTTAACACCGAGTACACCATCCGCATCAAGAGTGGTCTCTTGTGTCTTACCGTTTGCCATCTTCTCCTTGAGTTCGTTCAAATTTTTCACCCTCAAATTGTTTAGCCTTGATCTCCTCAATGAATGTGGCCTTAACTTCAATGCTAGCTAACTCCCCGTCTCTTTCAGAGATGCCCAACTACATGAATTTAGACTCTAAGGTCTGAATTTCTTTGGCCAAAGGTCGCTTGGTTACACTCAAGTAAGCTAAGCTACCCATACTTACCACTTTTCGACTCAAAGCGTCTGCCACAACATTAGCCTTACACATGTTGTCTCAAAGCTACCCGGATGGTATTGAATGGTCATATCATAATCCTTGAGTAACTCCGTCCATCTTCGCTGTCTCAAATTCAAATCCTTTTGAGTGAACACATGCTGCAAACTACGATGATCAGTAAACACTTCACACTTCACACCATAAAGATAATATCGCCAGATTTTAAGAGCAAACACTACCACTGCCAATTCTAAATCATGCGTTGGGTAATTCCTCTCATGCACCTTCAATTAACGCGAGGCATAAGCTATAACGTTCTTATCCTGCATCAGCACAACACCCATACCAGAATGTGAAGCATCACAATACACAATAAAATCATTTCCTTCAACCGGTAATGCTAGGATTGGTTCGGTGGTCAAGAGAGTCTTGAGCGTTTGAAAGCTCTCTTCACACTTTTCAGTCCATTCAAATGGTATCTCCTTTTTGGTCAAGTTAGTCAAGTGAGTAGCAATTGAAGAAAAATTCTTAACAAATCGATGATAATAGCTAGCGAGTCCTACAAAACTCCTAACTTCCGTTACAGAAGTAGGCCGAACCCAATTCATAATTGTCTCGATATTTTGAGGATCCATCATTACCCCTTCTTTTGAAACTACATGTCCTAAAAATGCAACCGATTTCAACCAAAATTCACACTTCAAAAATTTATCATATAACTTTTGCTTCCCAAGAACACCCAAAACAGTACGAAGATGGTTGGCATGCTTTTCTTCATTTTTTGAATAAACCAAAATATCATCAATAAAGACTATCACAAAGGAATCAAGAAATGACTTGAACACGCCATTTATCAAACTCATGAAAGTTACAGGCATATTGGTCAAACCAAAAGACATAACCAAAAAATCATAGTGCTTATATCGAGTTTTAAATGCTGTCTTAGGAACATCTTCCGATCTAATTTTTAATTAATGGTAACAGGATCTTAGAGAAAATCGCTGCCCATTGCAATTGGTCAGAAAGGTAACCTATTCGAGGCAAGGGATACTTGTTTCGAATAGTGACTCTATTTAATTGCCGATAATCTATACACATTCTCATACTACCATCCTTTTTCTTAACAAACAAAACTGGAGCACCCCATGAGGAAGCACTAGGGCGAATAAATCCCTTATCAAGAAGCTCTTGGATTTAAGCCTTAAGCTCTCTTAATTCCCCCAGAGTCATGCGATATGTAGGGATAGAAATGGGGTACGTACCAGGCTCTAAATCTATGCAAAAATCTATATCCCTATTTCAAGGCATACCAGGCAAATCATTTGGAAACACTTCACTAAATTCAGACACTACATGAATAAATTTAATGGATGGAGTCTCAATCTCAACATCCCTAATATGAGCCAAATAAGCAAAATAACCCTGCTCCACTAATTTACTATCCCGAATGGAGGATATAATCTTAGCTTGCTTAGGCTTGTACACCCCTTCCCACTTTAATTTTTCCCTTCCCAGAATTTCTAGAGTTACATATTTAGTATTACAATTAAGCACAACATAATAGGGGGACAACCAAGTCATGCCTAAGATTATGTCAAAGTCAATCATATCCAAAATCACCAAATCAACCCAAGTCTGAAAACCCATAAACAAAACATGATAAGCACGATAGACATGGGTGACTACGACTGACTCTCTAACAGGGGTAGAAACACGAATAGAGGCATCAAGTACATCACAAATCATATCAAACTCGGAGTCAAATCGCACAGATACATAAGAACAGGTAGAACCATATCAAATAACACATTAGCCGTCCGGTCATAGGCAAGAATAGTACCTGTGATCACTGCGTCAGATGCCTCAGCCTCATTTTTGCTCGGAAAAGCATAACATTGAGCTTTATCATCAAGATGAGCCACCTCTCTACCTGGTTGGGCGTTACCCCAACCTCCATTACCATTTCCATTTCCTGTGCCTCCACGACCTTGCTGATGACTTCCTCACCCACCTTGCGGACGCCCTCTACTATTATTTCCATTCCCCGTGGGTACAACTACTTCTAGAAGGCCACTGCGCGAGCTCAAACACACGCGAATGGGGGCAATCTCTCCTCATGTGCCCAAGTTCACCACAGTTGTAGCAAATACGATCACAAGATGGTCTGCTGCCAATCGCAGGCACGACACTATGACTATCCTGATAATTTTAAGATGGAGTTCCCAAATAGTTACTTGTAGAAGCGGGCATAGCAAACTGAATCGGCTTGACTGCAAGTGTTGGCCTTCCAGACCCTTTAGAGTAAGAGCCTTGAAAGCTACCTGAATTCTTTGCCCTTTTTGCCCGAGCCTTAGCTTGACCATCTCGCCTCACCCCCTCCACTTTCTTAACATAATCTGTCACCTCATTAAAATTCCTCCTTGTAGAAGTCATATGAACAGATAATAATTGCAACTCAGAATTCAAACCTCTAATAAATAACCGGATCCTATCCTCCTCAATAGGAACCAATTGCGTAGCATATCTGGATAAAGCATGGAACTTGGCCTCATAAGCAGCCACAGACATACCACCTTGTTCTAGAGCCATAAACTCATCCTTCTTGCAATCCCTCAAAGTTCTGGGCACATACTTTTCTAGAAACAGAGCATGAAATTAGGTCCAAGTAAGTGGAGGTAAAGTAGAAGATCTGCACTCCATGTAAGCTCTCCACTACTGCTTGACCTCACTTTAAAGTTGGAAGTCACGAACTCAATCCCATGTTGGTGAACAATACCCAATTTATGCAGCTTCTCATAACAGTCTAAGATAAACTCATAAGCATCTTCAGTCTCAGAACTAAGAAATACCAGAGGTTTAAGCTTTAGAAACTTAGTCATATCATGCTCTTTCCTAGTCATAAAAGAACCCAACAAAGGATGGAAGAAAGCATCAGTACCTACATTTCCACCCATCTTAGGCGCAGTGCTAGCAACAGGGGGAATAGCGGGAGGTTGAGTTACTTGAGCAGATGGAAGCACTCCAAGACTAGCCAACCCTTTCAAGAATGCCATAATCTGTTGAGCTAACATCGGATCGATGGGAGGAACAACCACAGTCTTCACTGGTACCTCTTCCTCCTGTCCATTTTCCTCAACCTCAATATCCTCTTCTATCTCCTCATTATGCATATGAGGGTTCTCATTCATATGAACATTCCCAACAAGTACTTCATTTTCAGCATGCGCTACTCTTCCACGACCTCTACCTCTAGCTTTTCCTCTACTTCTACCTCGATCGTGACTTCTCGCTGCAGATTCCTCAGCTGGAGCATTGACAAGAGCTACGGGCCTAACACAATTATACCTAGTATTAACCATCTGCGGACAGAAGAGTGAAGGAGGTTAGATACAAATTTGAATAAATAGATATCAATTGGAATCAAGTCATAACACGAAAGGAGACAAGAGAAAAATAGAGATTTCCTAAAGTCCTATTACCTCTCAAAGAAAAGTAAAGGCGTCCCGTACCATTCCGTGAGACACTATTAGACTCGTTTTGGTACATCCAGATCAATGAACCTAGGCTGATACCAACTTTTTTATGACCCAGACCGTCGTGATTGGCACCCATACTAACACTCCAGTGGGAGAACCACTACTACAACCCAAACCAAGCAACTAATCCAAAAACTAAGGCATTTAACATAGGAAAACAGAAATAAATGCTAAACTAAAGTTCTCATAACTTCAACAAAAGATCTAATAACTAACAATGCAAAAGATAGACCTAGAACCTGAAAGTCAATGTATCAAAACATCTAACAATGATCCAAGTCTAAACAAGAAGATACTAATGAACTAATCAACTAACTAAAATAATTGTCTAAGTCCGAAAATGATGGACATAGACGAAAGAGAATTTCATGGCAGCCCGGACGAATTGGCTCACCCTTGAATTCGAAGTGACGATCACTGATCTTCTAAGCAAGGTCTGTCAATTATCGCGTGAAGATGCCTTGTACTCAACAAAAATAAGAGCAATTGCAGAATCAGTACATAGCCACAATGTACTGGTAGGATCACGCGGCTATCCTACTAGTGCAACATAAACAAGTCAAACAACATTATAATCACAAGCATACATATCAACATTTACAACATTATCAACATGAAGAATCAACAACGCATTTCACATATTACATCATTTCATTGGTCTTATCATGGAACCCAATTCAATGGTCCTCTCACGGAACCCAAACCCAAATAGTTAGCTTGTCAGAACGTGGCAATCAAATCCCATATTTATGCCAAAACATGGCAATCGATCCCATAATTATACCAGAACATGGCAATTCGATCTAATAGTTATGCCGAAACGTGGCAATCCGATCCAAGTTTATTATGCCGAAACGTGGTAATCGATCACATTCATACACCACAATCACAATCACAAGTACATCATCAAAATCATACAATTAAGTCATGATTTCATAGCAATGATAATTAATCTATCTCATTGACAAAAGGCGTGATCAACATTGCAACATTCATACATATACAAGTATCATAATGAAGCAAGAAAAAGCATACATCGTACAAATATAGAATCATAACCATTACCTACCTCGAAACAAGCTTAAAACCCTAAGAAACTTGATCCTTCCCTTTTCGAATTCATTTCGCTTGTTCTTAGTCTACAAACAATCACAATAACACGGGAATCAACAAATAATCGCTAATTACCTAAAACTATAACAATTCTATGAACCCTAGATCATATCCATGATCCCAGCTAACCAATTTAGAGTTGTTTTCACCATAGAATATATATCAAAACCCTCCCCCCCATCAATATTGACCCATTCTATTATGTTCTATAGATCGAATAATGGATTCGGGAAGTGAAAATATTACTTTTAGCCTCAAGAATGGTGAAAAATGAGTAGAAATTGCCTGGGGGTTGTTCCTTAGCTCTAAAAGTTGAAAAGTACAAAATAAGGTTGTTTAGGGGTTTATTAACGACATTAAGTTGCGTCTGGCCTGCCACATCAGCCTTCACCCAGTGGTAGCGGCGGCGCCAGAGCCATCCAAGTGCCCGCTAATGCAATATTTTTGAACCAGTGACTATTCGTCTTACATCTACGATTTTAAGTCTCGCCGTACCCTCCACAGCGTCCTATATCCCGCTGTAGCGGCCTCGCCAGAGCAGCTACACTCCCGCCAAGGCGGCACAAACTGAACCAGAGAGCTAATTAAAGGAATTCCAAAGCCCAAACTCACAACACTCTCTAACCCACGATGATCAGAAAATGTCCTTTACGCTAAGATCGATTCTCGGAGATCTACTTACCCATATTCAATTCCGTTAAGTCGTACAAATTCTTTAACGAGTTATCTAACTAGCCATGCAATCAAAATCATAAATGATCCACCCGATTGCTACAAGATTTACCTACACCTTGGTGACTCTGATTTTCTCCAAATTTGGACAAGGCTGGAAAATCCAAATACTACGAAAAGTTTTTTCGGCCCAAATATCCCCCGTTGGCAAATATTTCTATAACGACGAGAACAGGTTGTTACAGTGGTATGAACAACACTTTCTTTCCTTTTCTTCATCATTCTCATTTATGCTCATAGGTCACCCCATTATTCACTTTCCATGGAATACCGAACACCCCATTTTCTTTGCATTTTCACAAACTTTTTTGTTCTTTTTCAGTCTTATTCTCTTTCATTTTTCTCTTCTCTCTCCCTTTTTTGTATGGAGGGGTTTCATCTTTTTCAAAGTCATGGGAAAGTGGGACTTCTTTTCACTTCTTGATTTACCTTCTGGGACTTCTTTTCACTTCTTGATTTACCTTCTCTTTACCCACACCCCCAACTTAGGCTTTTGGCCTAAGTGGGCTCTTCACACAAACCACATCTTATAAGGATTAAGGGTGAAAGGATAAAGAAATGCCACAATTTCATCAAGTTTCTTCCTCCAAGGAAATGCTAAGGCTCAAAAGGTGTTCAAGCAAGGATCACCCACTCACAAGGTAGGCCACAAAAGAGGTATAATGTAAAATTATTTCACATTTTTCAAAGTTGACTTAGATTATGTCAAGAGGTTGCCTCACTCAGTCAACCGGACCAACGGGGCAAATTATAGGTGTCATCACACACAAGGCATTGACACCAATGTCAAACAAGACTCCACACTTTTGCTAGAGTGCAATGTTCATCACAAAAGACTCAATTTGATAATTGGCTAGTTACAATAACATACAAAAATTTCACATATTGCGTATGCAACTTCATTTGGCCTCATCGTAGCCACACATTCATTTTTGTTCGATTATGAGCACTATTCAAGTCATTGGTATTGATCAAGACCGATACTCAAATTTGCAAGAGAACAACCACATTTTTTAGAAGGGTCCAAAAATCATTTACAATTAACACAAGGAGCCACAAGCTCAATCATCCACAAAAACAGTGCTAAAACACAATAATAGCTCATAAACCCAAATTATAACTAAAACAATAATCACAAAAGATGGGCCTCACCCCACCACAAATAAAAGCTATTTGTCCTCAAATGCAAGCAAAATAATATCAAAGAGTGAATAAAAATAAGACAGAGAGGGAGGTAAAAAGGGATCCTGTCTACTCAGTCGCTCCATCTATCTGGGCCTCAGTACCCGGAGTCACCTCAGACATAGTAGGTCCACTAGGAGCTGCCATGGATGTCTTTATTGATACGCTCAAATTATACCGAACCTAAAGAAGCATAAACGATAGTTATCAAGTAAAGAATCCAACTTGTAAGTTTGGGTCGATCCCACGAGGAAAATGATTTAGACTTAACTTTAACCAATAATTATACTCGTTTAGTCAAATTACTTCTAGAAACAAGTATTTAAAGTGAGGGGGGGGGGGATTTGTGAAACAAATTGTAGGAATTCAGTAAGTAATCAATAAACAAAAGTCATTTTTGGTTATTATTAAGATGAGAGAATCAACTAGGGTATACATGTTCCCCACAAGCTCATAACGTTGTAATCCTAGTAATAGCAATCCTTTCCTAGTATACTACATGCAAAGTGATAAGCTAGGTATCTCTAAATCCTTGGTTCGGCATCTAGAGAATTTCACCCCACACCTTGGTCCGGCTACGTGTGTATAATTTACTAACCTTTACCTTTACCTCATATCAGATATCACATCAATGTTTGGCTTAGTTATTAGTTCGCACCAATCGACACTAGACTATTAGATAGTATCACACTAAATCTATATTGATAATTCTTTTCTTGTTGATTACCTCCTTGGTCCAGCAAGTAGCAATAAGGTGAGTTTTAACGTTGCACACCGTTAAAAAGACTTTTAAACGAAAGAATTATCAATGCATGCAAAACACTATTCAAGAATTATTTGTTTATTATTCATACTTTGTTAATTGCTCATGATTCCCACAACCCTAGTTGTGGAGTTTAGTTACCCATAATCATATGAGCACAATTCATTGTTTTAGATGAAAGAAATATGAACTTACGTAATTGAGAATAACAAACCCACAATTTCAACTTGAATTTCAAAACCAAAACCTTCAAAACCAACTTAGGAAATCAAGAATTGCTAGGTTTGCAAAAATAAAAATTCAAAGTCACAAAGTAGAACTAAAGTAATAAAGTCTAACCCCAAAAAATGAGGTTTACATGCCATATATATAGAAAAATAAGTCCTAACTAAAAAGGAAACAAAATAAGGAAATTATGTTCGGGTACGCGTCTTCATTCCACGAGACTGACCCACGGTCCGTCAATGGATCTACAGTCCGTGAGTCCCTTCCGTCACCCAGGACTTAGGCAATATTTTCAGCTTCCAAAACTCAACTTCTCTGAAGAAAATGACGGACCACCAGTACGTATTGTAGATCGATCTACGGTCCGTCGATCCCTCTTCGTAGCTCCGCACTTAGAATCTTTAACAATCAGTTACTGGAACTTTCGCAGTATCATTCTACGGATCAGCAGTACGATCTGTAGATCAATCTACGGACCGTCAATGGTCACCATGGTTCCACACTTGGTCAAATTTCCTTAATTTGCCTTCCATTCCTTGCCTGCTAATCTACGATCACCATCTACGAAGCGTGAATAGATCTACGGTCCGTAGATTTCCATCGTAGATGCCCTTTTTTGCACATCTTTCAGTTGTCTCTTTATTTTTGCGTCCAAACATATTTCCTACAAAAACACATAAAAACTAATACAAAAAGGCCCTAGACACACAACTCTTAAGTGAAATGTATTAAAAATACCGTAAACTCACAATATATCAACACCCTCAACTTAAATTTGTTGTTTGTCCTCAAGCGACGCATTAAGACTCTAAACGACACTTGTATAGAAGCAAACAATTTAAGCGCAAGTAATCACATGGCTCTCTATCCCAACTCTCTTCTCGGGTACAAAATTTGTTCTCTTAGATTCGACAAGCTAATTCATGAAGATCAAAATATGAAAAAGATCGACCAACTAACACACAACATACACTGTTTCACTATCACCAGGGTGCCAACTTTTCGACAATGTAACTAGTGCTCTTACTTCAAACAAAATCCCTTTTGCACACAATGAATATGAATTTGAGTACATGGATTCATTTAACACTCACACTCAGAAGTAACTTCAAGTAAAGTTAGTGCTCAATACCATAGGCTTGCCCTTATTTTCACTACTTAGACTCTCCAAACTAGATTCTAGGATCACTATAGGACTTTCTTGGCTTGTACCATAGGCTCAGGGTCAGGTGTGGTACATTTGGGTACTTCTTAGTGACTTTCTGCCCTCCTTGATATTACACTAGGCTTTTGACCTCTTTTTTCCTATTTTTTCCATCCTACCATTTTACCTTCTTTCGCTTGATTTTCTTCAACCATAGATGTGACTTTAGACTTTGTAGCTCTTTATTTTTCACTTTCATCTTTTTCTTGCATTTTATTCTTTTCTTTAGCTTTCAACAAGTCACATCCTTTCCTCTCTTTTCTTTATCTCTTTTCCAACATCAAACTCTTTTCATACCCATTTTTCTTCCAGATTCTTCTTTCATAGCCACCCTCAACTTATGGATTTTCCACTGGTTGAAGTGCACAATACCTGATGTCGGATCAGGGCCAAGATTGAAGTTACTTTTTACATTAGCCACCCTCAACTTAGGCTTTTGGCCTAAGTCGAGGTGCACATGTCCAAGGAGGGACCGGGGCTAACATAGTAGATTATGGGAAGGTGAGTTAGGGGTTTAGAAAGAAATGGTCTAATTTAGGCTCAAAGCATTTGGATCAAAGGAAACATTTATTTCATTTGGTTGGATTATTCTTTTAGGCAATTTGTGGACTTATCAGAACAAGGGCCTATGATCACTTCCTTGCCTCTAGAGTAGATTGTCTTAGCGTGACTAACTGGACAAGTTCTAGATTTGCACAAAAACTGTTTGGACAATCAACTATTCTCACACACTCCTGGCACATAGTTTCATTATCAGATTACCCAGTTCAAGCTTTAACTTAAGTCATGCCATCAAGTTGATTCATTATCATGTCATACTTAGAGCCAACACATTCAACTTATCTTAGCCTACAAATTCTAGCACACATCACAAAATTTAGACGGGTATTATTTTTCATAAGCCATCATGCTTCATTCTTTTTCAGGTTTTTACCTATACGATCCAAACACATGCCAGTTCAACAGAAATTAAACAGTCTCTTGGGGAAAAAGAACACAGGCAAGAAAACCCCAAGAGAGGATTATGAGTTGGGTTACTCAGACTTCACCCTATCACTCGCAATCCATTTACCCCACCCCAACAAATATGGTGCAATTATCCCCAATACACAAAAAAAAACATAAAAAGAGTAATATATTGGGTGGAGCAACTAGTGGCGCTAGGCGCCGAAGACCTATCAACAAGTGAGTGGGTCAGGTTTCCCGGAGCCTACTGGATCAACACTTGGGTCACCCTCAGTAGTGCCTGCATCAACAAGGACAACATCATCAGTAGTGTTATCTGTCACTCTAACTGCACCATCAATGGTGCTCACATCAATCCTCACGAGCAAAAAACTCGATGCCCCAGTAGCAGCCTCGAGCACCCGTTTATGGCACAACTCCTCATCTAATATTGATACTTTCCTAGCCTGCTCCTCCTGCTTATGCTCATTTTCATCATCAATGACCTCAAAAGGGCGACTAGAATGGTGCCTCTTGCCATAAGCATGGGTGGGATTGGATTGTGTCTCTGCGTCCACCTTAAATAAGGAATTAAGGACGATATCCTCAAACAATACATCGGTGCATGCTCTGGCTCATTCGCAAAAATCTCAAGAATGGCATCCACATCAACTCAGAGACTAGCCAACTCTGCTCGGATGGAGGAAAGATAGGTGTTGGGGGAAAGTCAGGCCAAAACCCTCAACTCAAACGCATCCACGCATTTAGGAACTGCCTGGATCTGCTACTTTGTCTGCTTTACCTCCTTTTTCTCAACTCTGGTCTCAAACTCTACTATTGACTTTTGCATCCAAGGATGGATGTGGTGCAGCAGCGTGGCCATCTGAGCATCTAATTTCTGTACTTTGGCAAACGGGACAACAGCAGGTCCTGACAGTGGTGTGGACCTAGATGATCTAGAAGCTCTACTAGCTGCCTGAGAAAAGGAGGCCGGGACAGTATCGGTGTGGTATGGTATAATAGGTTCACCGCCTTGTGCCTGCTCCACCGTGTCTGCAAGATCTGCACCCAAAGGAGGTACCTCAACCTGGGGTTCTCTGCGAGGTGCCGCCACATTTTCTCTATCTCAAATGTGGCCTATATCCAAAGTCCATGTAGGGTGGATCAACCTATAATAGTTCTATATCGGCACTCCAGAGTCCCTACAGAATTGGAAAATCAAATATGGAAAGGGGTAAGTAGTGGAGGTCTTAAACTCCCTCTTGTGAATCTCTACCAGCAGCATACGAGCAAAGTCAATCTCCAATTCTGCTACTAATGCTGCAACCATGACGGCTCTATCCCATGTGAGTTGGTTGTCAAATTTTGTAGGCGACACCCTGTTACGCACCAACAACCAGAAGAACTTGGCCACAAAATTTACTGTGGCCTTTCAGATACCCAACCATGGTGCGGTGACTCACTTCGCACGCTCGCTATCTGCAGCAATGTATTTAGCCAACCATAGTGCAACAACCTCCCTCTGCTCAAAATTTCTCTAAAAAGCACCGCCCTGCACGATGTCTTATTGGTAATCAAACTCTGTTATGTTTAGTGACCAAGAGTGACCGGTGATAGGGCCATAGAAAAATTAGCTGATAGTAACCCATGAAATGTCTATCGGACACCCTCGGACCATGGTGGAAGTGAGAGGATCCTGTTCTGTGGGCTTGGTCCTCTTGGAAATCGACCCTCGAAGAGTGGCAGCATAAAACTCCCGCACAATATCATCGATGTATGTCCTAGGTGCTTGGGCCATCTAGTCACACTTGTATAGTTTGAACAGTTGATGTATCTTTGGTACGGTATGCAAGCTCCCAGTGAGGACTCTACGCTCATCAGTGATCAATCGGGCCATCTTCTCCTTTTCGTTGAGCATCTTAGCATCACGATAGATCTGCCACTGCCCCTCAACACACCATCTATTTGTCTTACCTGCCACTAGAGTAGGGTCAACATTCTGTGGTGCTGTTACTAACTCCGAGCTAGTGGCTTAAGCAGACGAGGATGCTTGTTCATAGTCGCCGGACCCTATGGTTGATTTAGCAATGGACCCTGAAGCATGGCAGACTCGAACCCTGAAGTATGGGCAGACTCGGAGTCGGACATAGACCTATTCTCTGAACTGGAAGCAGCCCTAGTTGGTGAACCGATCAGTGTGTGCTCCTCATCAGATTGGGAGACAGTGACTACATTGGGAATCACCTTTCGGGGGTGCCTCTGCTGACTCAGGGTGTAGTAGGATAGGTCCTTGTGTTAGGAGGAACGTATGCTGGAGCCTTCTCCACATCGTTATCTTCATCAATTAACCTAAAGCTAGGGGCAACAGATTTAGACTTGCCTTTTTTGTATAGGTGACTAGCTTCTTGGGTGCCATGGTACCTAAGATCTACAGACTCCATTCACAGTCCGTAGATGGATTGGCGGATCGTCGATGGGTCCCGTAGACCTCTGCACCAGACCATTTTCTGTAGATTTTTCATAGCACGCCTACACATGTAGCAACCATTAGGATATTCTTTTTACATTTTCTGGATATTTTTTAGACACGGACCCTATGCTAATTCTAGCCAACACTAGTAAAACTAAAACACCTATCTAAATTAATACAGAGAATCAACTAAACAAAGAAAACTACTAGATGGAAACAAAAACCTATCATTGGCTAGATTGTACATCTTGGGTTGCCTCCCAAGCAACGCTTGATTTAACGTCGTGGCACGACACAAGCCTCTTGAATACTTAGACTTCATCAAGATGATAGGCCTCAACAACTTCTTGCACACTTTTTGTGTTTTCCAGATAGATCTTGATCCTTTGACCATTAACTATGAACCTTGTTCCTTCACTGTTCTCAAGCCAACCGCTCCATGGGGGAGCACTTTTGTGAGCAAAAATGGCCCGATCTATTTGGATTTGAGTTTGCCCAGAAACAAGCGCAACCTAGAGTTGAATAGAAGCATAAGATCACCCACAACAAATTCTCGCTTTTCAATTCTGTGATCATGATACCTCTTCATCTTCTCTTTGTACAAGGCTAAACTTTCATAAGCTTTTTGGCGAAACTCATCAAGCATATTCAAGTCATTCATTCTTTGATTAGATGCGGCGCCCCAATCAAAATTTAGCTTCTTCATCGCCCACAAATCCTTATGCTTTAGCTCTACCGGGAAATGACAAGATTTCCCATATACAAGTTGGTAAGGAGACATACCTATGGGAGTATTGTATGCATTGCGATAGGCCCATATAACATCATCAAGCTTCCTTGACCAATCCGTTCTATTAGTATTCACAGTCTTTGCCAAAATCTGTTTGATCTCTTTGTTGTACATTTCAACTTGCCACTAGTCTGCAGATGGTAAGGAGTGGCTACATTGTGGCGGATATCATATTTCTCAAGTAGCGCCTTGAACAACTTATTACAAAAGTGGGAACCTCCATCATTGATAATCGCCCTCGGTGTACCAAATCTGGAGAAGATATTCTTTTTCAAAAATGTGGTGACACTTTTACCTTCATTGTTGGAGAGCGCAACTGCTTCCACCCACTTCGATACATAATCAACCGCAACAAGAATATACTTCATCCCATGTGAACTCACAAATAGACACATAAAATCAATGCCCCATGCATCAAACAACTCTATCACTAATATAGGATTCATAGGAAGCTCTTGCCTCTTTGAAATCCCTCTTTCTCTTTGGCAACGATCACAAGACTTGGTGAAATCATGAGCGTCTTGGTGGATGGTAGGCCAGTAGTAACCACACTGCAAAATTTTATGCGCAGTTCGAATACCACTATGATGCCCACCAACATGAAATAAATGACATGCTTCAAGTACACTCAATATCTCAACCTCGAGCACACAGCGATGAATAATTCCATCAGCACAACTACGATACAAGTAAGGCTCATCCTAAAAGAATTTCTTCACATCATGCATAAACTTTTTCCTTTGGTGAAAAGACAAATCCAGGGGCACCAAATCGCTTGCCAAATAATTAGCAAAGTCTCCGAACCAAGGAATCAGATCATGAGAAGCAGCCAATACCTGTTCATCTGGAAAAGCATCATTAATTTCAGCCCTATCACCAAGCTTTAGCATAGCCACTTCCTCTAATCTGGACAAGTGATCGACAACTTGATTTTCGGTCCCCTTTCTATCTTTAACCACAAAATCAAACTCTTGCAGCAACAATACCCATTTAATCAACCTCAGTTTTGCATTCTTCTTCTCCATCAAATACCTCAATGCAGAATGGTCAGTATGCACTATGACCTTAGTACCAAGTAAGTAGGATCGAAATTTCTCGAATGCAAAAACCACTGCAAGAAGTTCTTGTTCAGTCACAGTATAATTCTTCTGGGCCACATTTAGAGCTTTGCTAGCATAGTAAATAGGGTGAAGAATTTTCTCTCTCCTCTGTTCTAATACTACACCAAGCGCCACTCCACTCGCATCGCACATTACCTCAAACGGTTGTCCCCAATCCGGTGAAATAATGATAGGTGTAGTAACCAACTTATCCTTTAACTCTCCAAATATTCTCAGACAAGCATCATCAAAATCAAACTTATACTCCTTTTCGAGCAGTTTGCACAATGGATGTGCAATTTTAGAGAAGTCCTTGATGAATCTCTTATAGAAACCTGCATTCCCAAGAAAACTTCTAACACCTTTTATAGAGATAGGTGGTGGAAGCTTTTCTATTACCTCTACTTTTGCTCTATCAACCTCAATGCCCTTCTCAGAAATCCGATGACCCAGAATTATCCCTCCTTTTATCATAAAGTGGCACTTCTCCTAATTTAGCACCAGATTGCAGTCTTCACACCTTTTAAGCACCTTAGCCAGATAATCCAAACATCGATCAAAAGAGTCACCTACCATAGAGAAATCATCTATGAACACTTCAATAGTGTCCTCCATCATATCAAAAAGTATCGACATCATACAACGCCGAAAGGTCGCTGGAGCATTGCACAACCCAAATAGCATCCGTTTGAAAGCAAAAGTCCCATAAGGGCACGTGAAAGTGGTCTTCTCTTAGTCTTTCGGAGCTATAGAAATTTGATTGTAGCCCTAATACCCATCAAGAAAACAATACTAACCCTTGTCTGCAAGTCTATCAAACATCTAGTCCATGAATGACATAAGAAAGTGGTCCTTCTCTGTCTATGCATTCAACTTTCGATAATCCATGCAGACTCTCCATCCGGTCACGGGCCGCATTGGAACAAGCTCATTTTTCTCATTTGGAACCAAAGTAATACCACCCTTCTTAGGCATACACTGCATAGGACACACCCAACTACTATCTGCAATGGGGTAAATAACTTCGGCATCCAACCACTTGATGATCTCTTTTTTAACTACCTCTTGCATAGGTGGATTTAATCTTCTCTGGTGCTCGATACTAGGCTTGTGATTTGGCATGAGTTGGATTTTGTGAGAACAAATACCGGGAGGAATCCCAATAATATCCGCAATAGTCCATCCAATAGCTCGCTTGAACCACTTTAACACAGTCACCAAGCACTCTACTTGTCTCGCATTTAAATCTGCCATAATGATGACCGGTAAAGTATTATATCTACCCAAGAATACATACCTCAAATGCGGTGGTAGAGCCTTAAGCTCCAATTTTGGTGCCTCCACAATAAATGGTCTCGTGGGTGGGGACTCACGATTTTTCATGTCTAATTCATACTTCTTTGGTTTTGATCGATATTCGCACCTATCGAGTGCAGCTACAAACTCATCGTACTCTTCAATACCATCACTATCAAAATTCATCATAACTGCTGCTAGTGCCTCAACACCTAGTCGCTCTTTAATTTGCACTTATGTTCCACTCTCAACTCTGTAATTTATAGCAGATACCGTTTGAAGCTCACTACTCTACTTTATGGATCTACAAATATTGAAAGTTGCTTCTTCATTGTTCAGTCTGAACTTCATCTGACCCTTCTCTATATCAACCAACGCACGCCCTGTGGTAAGGAATGGTCTTCCAAGGATGATGGGAACCTCAAAATCAACCTCACAGTCAAGAATCACAAAATCCGCCGAAAAGATGAACGACTCCACTTTCACTAGCACATCATGGAGTACACCAATGGGCCTTTTCACGGTTCAATCGACCATAAGTAACCGCATCGTAGTAGGCTTTGGATCCCCTAAACCGAACTTCTTTTAAATGGACAATGTCATGAGGTTGATACTAGTAGCAAGATCACATAATGCCTTAGCAAAATGTAACAACCCTATAGTACATGAAATCGTGAAAGCACCAAGATCTTTCTTCTTCTGCACAAGAGACCTTGTAGCAATAGCGCTACAATGCTGCAATCTATCATCATCTTCAATACTCACAGACCTTTTCTTTGTTACCATGTCTTTCATAAACTTTGCATACCCAGGCATTTGCTCCAAAGCTTCTATCAATGACACGTTAATGGAAAGCTGCTTCAACATAGTAATAAACCTGTGATATTTACCATCTTCAGTCTTCTTCACTAACCTCTGTGGAAAAGGTGGTGGAGGTCTAGGTATGGGAACGTCTTTCTGATATATCTCCGATTATTTCTCTGTCACATTCTCAGACTCTTCTCTAACCTCTACCACATCATCTTCTTTTCTAATCTCAACATCCGCCACATACGGTATTGGTGGATCAATTATTTGCTTACCCCCTCGAGTAGTAACTGCTATACAATGATCATTATTCTTTAGATTCTGGATAGTGTTGCTAGGAAGAGTGACAGGTTGACGTGGGTTCACTGTAGTAGATAATTGAGTCATCTGCTTCTCTAGATGCTTTATTGACATTGCATGGGCATCAACCTTTTGACCAATACCAGACAAGTCATTTCTTATCTCCTTAACATTCTCATCAATTGCATCAAACCTTCTCATTATCTTCTACATCATATATTCAATACGAGCCATATTACCTCCAGCTTCCCTAGTACCAAATTCCCAATTTTGAGGGGGAACATAAGGTCTAACCCGATCGTTTTTGTTGGCATAGTTGTTCTGGTTGTAGTTGTTGTAGCGATTGAAGTTCCCATCCTGGACATATTGACCCTCTGGGTTGTAATTGTCATAGTTCCGACCTTAGTTTCTTTGACCTTGGCACCAATTGTTTGTGTTGGATCCTTGGGCGTTTGGTCGGAAACCCCCTGTTTGATCATTCACTGTATAACCATCCTCTTCATAGTAACACTCTTCAACTAGTGGTGGAGTTCTAGTCAAGTAGTTCACAACATTTACCTTTTCGGTACCTCCGCTCACATGCTTCAATACCAACCCCAACTTGGTCCTCATCTGAGCCATCTCCTCACGAATCTCATCTACAGACTGGTTGTTTGTAGCATGAATGGAAAATGTGTTTCTCCCAATATCCGATCTCCTAGTGCTCTATGCTTTATTGTTGCGAGAGATATTCTCCAGTTTTTCTGCAATCTGTGCGTATGTGCACTCACCATATAAACCTCCAGCAATAGTATCAAGCACTACTTTATTGTTGTCATCCTGACCTCGATAGAAATATTCCTTTAGCGACTCATTATCAATACGGTGATTCATAACACCTCTTAAGAACACAGTGAATCTGTCCCAAGAGCTACTCATAGACTCTTCAGGTAATGCCACAAAATTGTTGACCTTATCTTTGTGATTGAGCTTCTTGGACACTGTATAATATCTTGCTAAGAACACATCCTTCAGTTGGTTCCATGTATAAATTGAGTTATAAGGAAGCTCAGTGAACCATACAGAAGCAATGCCTGTCAGTGATAGAGGGAACACTCGTAATTCGATGACATATATATCCAAGTCTATTCGACCTACACAACTCTTGCAAACCACCCTTAGCTTGGCTATGTGAGCATGTGAGTCCTCCGATGGCAACCTCAAGAACAAGCCCTTCGCTGTAAGCATTTGCATCAAGCTACTGGTCACTACAAATGTGTGCCCTAGAGCCAAAGGGGGTAGGCCAAGAGGTCCATCTGAGTTAGCAATATTGATGTTTCCCCTATAGTTGTCATGCAGTCGTGGGCTTGGTGGACCCCACACCCTCAATGCAGCTCCTAATTTATTTTCAGCTGGAACCTGGTTGTCCCCACCAACTACCCTCGGAGGTTGCAACTTAACTTCATCACCTAGATTGCCTCCGATAGGATTAACTTGAACTCCTTGATTGTTCATTCTTCGCAAAGTTCTGTTCAACTCTAGATCGTAAGGAGTAACTTCACCCTCGCTCCGTGTACTTGGCATACACTAGAGTCAAAACCTGAGAGAGACAAAAACAAAAAGAAAAAATAAAATTAGGAAATATTGACTAAAGTTCAATAATGTAGTTAAAATTAATCTAAAGGCCAAATTCCTCGGCAGCTGCGCCGAAATTTGATATGCTCAAATTACATATCCCTAAAGAACCATAAGTGATTGTTATCAAGTAAAGAACCCAACTTGTAGGTTGGGGTCGATCCCACGAGAAAAATGGTTTAGACTTAACTTTAACCAACAATTATATTCGTTTAGTCAAATTACTTCCAGAAACAAGTAATTAACGGGGGGGGGGGGGGATTTGTAAAACAAATTATAAGAATTTATTAAGTAATCAGTAAACAAAAGTCAATTTTGGTTGTTATCAAGATGAGAGAATTAACTAGGGTATGCGTGTTCCCCACAAGCTCATAACGCAGTGATCCTAGTAATAGAAATCCTTTGCTAGAGTACTACATGCAAACTGATAAGCTAGGTATCTCTAAATCCCTGTCCGACATCTAGAGAATTTCACCCCGCACCTTGGTCCGGCTACGTGTGTATAATTTACTAACCCTTACCTTTACCTCATACTAGACATCACAACGATGTTTGGCTTATTTATTACTTCGCACCAATCGACACTAGATTATTAGATAGTATCACACTAAATCGATGTTGATAATTCTTTTCTTGTTATTACCTCCTTGGTCCGGCAAGTAGCAATAAAGCGAGTTCTAACGTTGCACACCGTTATAAAGACTTTTAAATGAAAGAATTATCAATGCATGCAAAACACTATTCAAGAATTGCTTATTTACTATTCATACTTTGTTAATCGCTCATGGCTCCCACAACCCTAGTTGTGGAGTTTAGTTACCCATAATCATATTAACACAATTCATTATTTTAGATGCAAGAATTGTGAACTTACGTAATTGAGAATAACAAACCCGAAATTTCAACTTGAATTTCAAAACCAAAACCTTCAAAACCAACTTAGGAAATCAAGAATTGCTAGGTTTGCAAAAATAAAATCCAAAGTCACAAAGTAGAACTAAAGTAATGAAGTCTAACCCGCAAAAATGAGGTTTACATGCCCTATATATAGAAAAATAAATCCTAACAAAAAAGAAAGCAAAATAAGGAAAACATGTTCTAGTACGCGTCTTCATTCCACGAGACTGACTCACGGTCCATCAATGGATCTACGGTCCGTGAAGCCCTTCCATCACCCAGGACTTAGGCAATATTTTCAGCTTCCAAAACTCAACTTCTTTGAAGCAAATGATAGACCACCAATACGTACCGTAGATCGATCTACGGTCCGTCAATTCCTCTTTGTAGCTCCACACTTAGAATCTTTAAAAATTAGGTACTGAAACTCTCGCAGTATCGTTAAACGGATCAACAGTACGGTCCGTAGATTAATCTACGGACCATCAATAGCCACTATGGTTCCACACTTGGTCAGATTTCCCTGATTTTCCTTGCCTGTTGATCTACGATCACCATCTACAGAGCATCAATGGACCTACGGTCCGTATATCACCTCTGTAGATGCCCTTTTCTGCACATCTTTCAGTTGTCTCTTTATTTTTGCTTCCAAACATATTTCCTACAAAAACACAATAAAAACTCATAAAAACTAATACAACAAGACCCTAGACACGCACAACTCTTAAGTGAAATGTATTAAAAATATTGTAAACTCACGGTATATTATTTGTCAGCGATGCCTGGATCACCGATTGCATAATTATCTCCTCAAGATCTGGCAACTCTCCACATAAGCTCTCCTCCCTTATCTCTATCTAGTCCTCGTCGGTCTCTGCCTCTGACTCCTTAGCTGCCATAACATCCCGATGTACCTCTCCGGTGGTAGCTGAAGGAATCTCAAAAGTCTCTAGGGCGTCCACATCATCTGCAGCCTCTAGTAGTGAAGTGAAGTCAGTAGACTTTAGATAGTATACGTCCTTCCTCAAATTTGCTACTTCGGATTTCAAAGCCATAACCTCAGAGGTGTCCCCCTGTCTACTCTCACAAGCCTCAACTTCATGGTAAGAGTGTCAATAGAAGTCTAGAAGGGGGTCAATGCAGCAAGAATGGCATCTCTCAAGTCTGGTCGCCCTCGCATCAGCTGAATGGGCCAGGTGCCCCATCTTTAGGATTATCTCATGTGTAATCTTGGCTGGCTGGGAGGAGGTAAAGCTACCCGGTGCATGTGAAGTAGAAGAAGTCGGAGCAGATGTACCTGAAGGCCCGGAGGCTGGAGTAGGCATAAATGCCTCTGCAGGTATCGAATCAATGTCCACCTCCGGGGATGTATCCACCGAAGCTGCTCTCCTCCTATCGACCTCCTCTCGTGTATACTTAGTCTCAATACGCCGAATGCCGGTGGAAGAAAAAGGGGTAATCTCAATATTTCTCGTATCATCCTGGGGAACTCCAGTACGCCAACACAATTCCGTGATCAGGACTGGAAATGGCAAGAAGGTTTGACTCTGCTTGGCCCTCATAGACATCTCTTGCTCTATAAAGAGTCTTAGGTTAATGATCCTTCGGGATATGATCGACCTAAGGCAGGCAGTGTCAATAGAAGTCTAGAAGGGGGTCAATGCAGCAAGAATGGCATCTCTCAAGTCTGGTCGCCCTCGCATCAGCTGAATGGGCCAGGTGCCCCATCTTCAAGATTATCTTATGTGTAATCTTGGCTGGCTGGGAGGAGGTAGAGCTACCTAGTGCCTGTGAAGTAGAAGAAGTCGGAGCAGATGTACCTGAAGGCCCGGAGGCTGGAGTAGGCATAAATGCCTCTGCAGGTATCGAATCAATGTCCACCTCCGGGGATGTATCCACCGAAGCTGCTCTCCTCCTATCGGCCTTCTCTCGTGTATACTCAGTCTCAATACGCCAAATACCGGTGGAAGAAGAAGGGGTAATCTCAATATCTCTCGTATCATCCTGGGGCACTCCAGTACGCCGACACAATTTCATGATCAGGACTGGAAATGGCAAGAAGGTTTGACTCTACTTGGCCCTCATAGACATCTCTTGCTCTATAAAGAGTCTTAGGTTAATGCTTCTTCGGGATATGATCGACCTAAGGCAGGCCACCTTCGAGTGGTGTAAGATGGACTCGTTCTGAGATGGCCTGTTGGTCCTACTAATAAATCCAAACTAGAATCGAGCAGCAATACTCAGATCCCTCTTTTCTATGGGAACCCCTACTTCGATCCACCTCGAGGTGGCATCAGAAATCAATGGAACAGGCCAGCCCTTCAAGTTATCCAAGGACTGAGTGGTAGGTAAACCCTCGTATGCCACTGTAGCTCTGAGACTCCTGTCAAGTATAGTATTAATGTACTCGCTACTGCACCAAACTTCCTTACCCCAGACCATGACCGACTTAACCGGTCTGAACTCACTAAACTTTTTCTTACATTTAGGCACTAACTCTCCGTACGCTATATAGAACTCCCAGACCCATGAAGGAATATAGGGGCCTCAGGGCCTGGTGAACTGCTCAAACCAGTGGTACTGGAATGTATCTTTAACCTCGGAGTATTTGGCCTCAAGGCCCTATGTCGATAACAACTTCTCATCGAGGATAGTTTTTAGCCTATCAGTCTTTAATCTATTTAGAAATTTGGGAGAACGAGCTAATGGTGGTACCGGAGCCACAGGAGGTGCCAGAGTTTGCATTGAATTTGCTAGTGTGGATACTGGGGGGACGCTAGCTTAGTGAGGGTGAGATCTAGCACGAAGCTCAGCGGACTGGGACTGAAAGGGATGGTCATCCTCATGCTCATATAAAGCAGCCTGGGAGTCAGCATCCACTCTTTCAGATGTGGGCCTCTTGCCCTTGCTCTGACCTCGCATTGGAGGCTCATGCGTTCCCTTTTAGGGAGGGTTGGCTCTTCCTTCGTTTATGGTAATGCCCCGTGCTCTTTTTTGGAGTGGCATGTCAAGATTTGTCCTCGCCATATCTGTAAAACATCAGAAAAGGGTTAGAAGCAATTCAAACAAAAGCAAAGCAGTTGCAGATAGACTCGCCAAACCGATCAGCAAGTCGCCGAATCTCTTTGGCGATCTAGATTGGGCTCGCCGAAAGGATTGGCTCAAAAATCTCAAAGAATTTAGGCATGTCGGCAATGGGAAGGGCTTTTCGGTAAATCACCAGCACCAATCAGCAAGCAAGGACTAGCCCACCGAAAGTTAGAGTACAATTAAGGTTCAGGGGCGAAGACAAATGACTATAAATGAGACCTTCAGTGAGTCGCCGAGTGCACTCGGCGAACTCAGGATTCTCGCCAAAAGTTACAAAACCAAACTTCACATTTAGCATGAAATTAAAGACGAGATGGGGAACTTCGGCAAACCGTTGAGTGGTTCGGCAAGCTCGACCCAGCTCGCCAAACGACCCAACGTGCCTACTTTCAACCCAACTTTTCAAATTCAACCCCGTAGCCCCCGAAAACAAAATAAAAAAATGCACTTCTCTAATTAAGCTTAGACCCATTACACCCATGCCCCTGGGATACTCAGACTTCTACTAGTTTGGTCAAATTTTTCCATTTGACGACTTTTGCCCTTAAGAATGATGTCAACCACTCCATCATTGGGCAAAATACGTCATTTTCATCAATTTTAAGGCACACAAAATTTGGGAAATAATCATTAAAGGCAATCAAGGCATGATATTCAAATTAAAATAGGCATTCTAGCATACGAACACTATCAGAGGCCTAGCACACAATCACTAAGACAAAATCAATTGCATAAGAGTACAAATTGCTAAAAATAAACTCGGGGTTCAAAAAACCAACCTTTGATGTCGATTAAATATTTTGAAATGCTAGGCGGCAAACTAATCCACTCCGAATACAAATTCGATGACTAAAATACTCTAAAATGTAAAAAGTACGGAAAATAATGTGCGGGTGTTAGTTTGGGAAGATTAAAAGTGAGGGAAAGTGAAGGAGTTTGAAAGTTTAAATCTTTGGCCTTTAAAAACTATCCAGTTCTTGCCCATTCTGCGACATTAGTCTTGCTCGTTGACCCACTTGGCGACATGCTGAGTTGGCACTTACCTCACCGAGTTTTATAGAACCTCAAGTTATCGTGGGAGTCCAAACGAAGGAGTAAGTCTTGATTGGTCGGCAATTCGCCAAGTAGCTCCTGGGCTCGTCGAGTTTTACAAACTCCACTTTCAAATTGTCTTGAATCCAACTGTGGTCCAAGTCTAGCTCGCCGACCTCTTTGGCGATGCGCTGACTAGACTTTCAACTCGTTAACCTACACTTTTTACACTTTGACCTGCACAATCAACATAAAATTATCCAAACTTAAAAAGAAAGCAAATAAAACTTAGGTTGCCTCCTAAGTAGCGCCTTTATTAACGTCGTAGTACGATGCAAGTCCACGCTCAAACCTCATTCTTGGGGTTAGCCATAGTGTCACTAGGCAACCCCCCTTGTTGTTTCAGGTTTAGATGAGATGAGATATGACCCATTTGGGTCTCCAACTGCTTGATCGATACTGACTTGGAGGTAACCGTCTAGCTAAGTGTCGACACATCTTCTTTTAATTCTTTCAAAATCTTGCCCGACCCCTCAACTTTGTTGAGGATACGAGAAAGCATATCCTCCAACCAGTCACCTTCTGAATTATTTGGCTTTTGGCGCTCATGGGGAGGCATATACCTATCTTTCTCCCCATCCTTCCAATTGGAATTTTGGTCCCTCCATTCTCTATCACGATCCTTCCATCCTTCATCCTTGTTCCAACATTGGTTACCACCCTGCCTCGGGTAGTTTGAACGATAACCACCTCCTTGGTTGGCAAGGAAACTCACCTCCTCATTGTACAATGCCTCAAACTTGGCTTCTTCGGGATTCACACACCCAACACCCACGGCATTGACATTTCGAGCACCAACTCCCATGACATTTTTAGACAAAATGTCAAGTTGTCATGATCTTGTCTATGTTTTGGTCCCTCTCATGGTCTTTCTCAAGCTGCTCCTTGGTCAATTTGCACGTGAGAGGAGAGACCTGATCTTCACGGGTGTACCAAGCCCCATTGATTGCAGTTATGCCATCCAAGAGCTGAGCTGCTATCACATAAGGTTGCTGCATCAAATCTCCTGGAGAAAGTTGGTCAGCAACACCCTTATTTACCGAATCAAGGCTTCAGTAAAATACTGCAACAACACGTTATCGGGCAAACCATAAGTTAGGCATTGTAGAACTAACTTCTTGAATCGCAGCCAAGTGTTATAAATTGGCTCACCCTCCAAACGCTTAAAGCTCTGAATGTTGTCCCGAAGAGTCATCATCTTCGAAGGAGGAAAAAATTGCACTTGAAATGCGGTGACAAGCTCCTCCCATGAAGTGATTGATTCTCGTGGTAATTCAGTCAGCCACTTGCACACTTCCCACATTAGAGAAAATAGGAACAACTTCAATCGGACCGACTCTTGAGAGATATTCTTGAAGGAGAATGGTTCGCAAACATCAACAAAATTTCTAATGTGCTCATGGAGATCCTCATGAGCCAAACCACCAAATAGCCCCTTTAATTGCAAGAGCTGCAGCACAGTACTTGTAATATGGAACACATCGTACCCTTCAGCCAGAGGTAAGAGAATGACACCAATTCCACCCATAAGATGGGGGTCATTACCAGTAGGTTCATGGACATCATTGAGGCTTTCGATGTCATCTTAGTGGCCTACTTAGCTACCACTGCTTCCATTTACACTCATACTTCATGTTTCAAAACACAAACAACCAAACGAAAAATAAAGATCAAGTAAGTTCAACTATAATTAACAAGAACAAAACTCAACTTAACTAAAAATTCTCAACCAACACCACTCCCCGACAGAGGGGCCATTTTGATTTCACGTATCAGGACACTTCATCCAATACTAAGTGCCAACAATCATTAGTTAGTAATATAACCCAACTAAGTGAGTTGGGGTCGAATCCCATAGGGAGTGGTTTGTGTTTGAGAATCAATAGACAAGTGAGAATATGCTCAAGTCAACCGTAGGAATAGAAATTTATGAATAAAAACATATCTCAAATTAAAGGTGACACAAGTGTCAAATACCAGGGGGGTTTGATTGTAATTATCAACTACAATAGCAAATAACACAAAAATAATAATATCGAGATGGGTTCTTGAGATGTGATTCAATTATGGACTAATTTAGACAACTGGGTAATTGCAATTGTTAGTAAATAGCTGTAAACCAGTGAATAAGCTAGACTTTAATAGGGATAAACTTTCTCTCGAACACTCTATCCTGAATCAAGTTGGTTTCTCTCGAACACCAACAAACAATCAATTAAGAACAGCTTATGCTTTAGTCCATTCACTCTCTCGAGATGAATGTGTGGAAGAGGGTTTAGGATTCACTCTCTCGAGTTGAATCCATAACAACCCAATACCCACAGACCATCATTTCAATAACCTTGGTTTTAAAACCTCTCTCTCGAAAGCCAAAAACACAAAGTTAGGATTGCATTTGCAACTACAACCCATTAATTTCAACCACAATTACTGAATCAAATCACTTATAAACAGCATTTACACTAACAATTAGCAATAACCAGCCATTAAATTAACCCATAATCACACCCCAAGAATTGGGTTTTAGCTAGAGATCATAGAAAGGTAGAAATCGTTACTGTCACACCCCAACCATAGGCGAGGCGAAAAAGTACCATATGAACACATGCTTTACAAGTGACTTATGATGAGAAAGTAAACTATTGTGCTGATAGATTTACTAATGAGAATCTTCATATACAACACATGTCGATTAGCTAAACTGATACATGTGTTGTATATGAAGCTTCTCATTAGTAAATCTATCGGTACAGTAGTTTACTTTCTTATCATAGGTCACTTGTAAAGCATGTGTTCATATGGTACTTGTCCGCCTCAACTAGGGTAGGGGTGTGACAGTTACCAAATTGTGTTTTCATCAACTAGGTAAGATTAATATTGTCTTTACAGAGGTTTAAGTTGAAGAATCTTCAAGACCCACTTCCAATTTCTCAAAAATGGAAATCTTCAAAGCTAAGGAAAATATTGTCTCAATACTCTCTAAAAAATATGATGAACTGATTCAATAATGAAAACTTCTTCAAACATCGCTACTAAACTAAACATTCAAAAATGTATTTATAGTCGCCAAAAATATGCTGCAAAGGACCATTGGGCGTAGTAAGTTGGGATCGCCGATCCACTCAGCGATCCGCCCTTTGGTCAATTCCATCGCCTTTTTACTTTGGTCTTTAGTATCCTCGAGTTCTGTAACTTTGAGCGATCTAACACTACATCACAGAACCGTTTGGCGACACGCCGACTACTCCATTTATCGCCAACTTGATTTTTTCCTTTAGGGCTTGGTGCACTGGAACTTAAGATGAGATCATGGTCATTCGATGACTTTAGGCCTTCTTTTCTTCGTTCTTTCAGCTGCCTTGTTTCTTTTCACTCATTAGTGTCCATGCTTTGTTCCTCAATCCAAATACCTGAAAATCAAGGATTTACATCAGTTATTGGTACAAAATACGCATTTGAGGACATTAAATTTATTAAAATAAAGCCCCAAATGAGTCCAAATCGTGAACTCATCAAGTACCTTGTAATTTAATACTCATACTACATTTCTGCATCTTTTCTGACAAAACTCCTGGTACGAGCCACTCGAACTTAGCATTGAATCTCTCGTGATCGTCACAGACTCGCATTATGGTGAGCTCCTAGCGTCTAGAGACTTGTTGTTTTCTTTATTTTTTACTAACTTGTATTTTGCATTTTGATTAGTTAGTTCTCTTTTACATATAGCATTTCTATACTTAGTTCTTCTTGTACCGATAACACCAGGTCCGAAGATTTGATTCTTATATTACTTTGTCGTTCTTAGTCTTTTTAAGGCATCTTTTGTATATTGTGTATCATATTTATTTTTCTATTCTATGCCCCCTATTTTGTATCTTTATTCTTGTTTCCACTTGTTATTTATCATTATATTGGTTGTTTGGTTTGCCTACTGAGGGGTTAGCGTCATCACTGTCTGATTTCGGGTCATGACATAGATTTTGCTTAGTTTTGTGTATATGATATGATAGGTATGATCTCAAACAAAAGAGTATATAAAATTATCTTTGACTTCTCCTTTGTTGCTAATCTCATTCACTCTAGAATAGAAAAAAATTATTTATGGTGCATTAACTGCAAAGTAAATGTGGACATGCCTGGTAGGTAGAGACCCTTTTAAGTTTCTCTATATAATTTGCGGAATTGGTTCACTTTTCTTCACCCCAGCCTTTGATTTATAATTTCTTACTCACTAAAACGTTCTTTTTGCTAATCGACTTCCTCCATAAGTCATCCCCCTCTTTGGATCCTTTTTTCCATCTCTGCTTTTGAAGAAAACATCATCAATTTTTCTTATAAGCTCATTTTTATTTTTTTTCATTTAACTAGATATCATTATATATAGATCTAAAATGGGGGATGGTGATCAGGATATAGGTGGTATAGTAAGAAGTTGTAATATTAATAGACCTAACAATGTTGTACCTCCTAATTTATGTTTGAAGGCTTCTCCAAATGATGTTTGGAGTTCTTCTGACAAATGTTTAGCTCCTGACTTGACTAGTTTTAATGGTTTATCTAAAAAGTTTTCTTTAGATTTTCCAATCGCTCGTCGGGAAAATTCATATGATCAGGTTATTATCATGAACCAAAATAGTAACCAGCAATTGTACTTGCATTCCAATCAACCAGTTCAATTTATCCAACAAATCATTGTTCCTCAACCACGAACAACGGTAGCATGTGTGCCACCAACAACTACAATACCACAAGAATGGATTAATTTACAACAACTCGATATAGGGGCTAACATTTATCCTAATTTCAATTTTTCCATGAAGACTCGTTTGACCCAAACTAGAACAAGGTAACCACTCACTTCATTACATTTTGTGTGTGTGTTCTAAATTTTGACTTTAGTACTTCTGATTTGAAATCAGGAACAATCAGTTGATTCTGATTTGAAATCAGGAACAATGGTAGCGTGTGTGCCACCAACAACTACAATACCACAAGAATGGATTAATTTACAACAACTCGATATAGGGGCTAACATTTATCCTAATTTCAATTTTTTCATGAAGACTCGTTTGACCCAAAGTAGAACAAGGTAACCACTCACTTCATTACATTTTGTGTGTGTGTTCTAAATTTTGACTTTAGTACTTCTGATTTGAAATCAGGAACAATCAGTCGATAAGGCTTACCTATGAATTGTTGCAAGAGGAACTCAAAAATGACATATGGACATGGCGCAAGTATGGTCAGAAGCATATCAAAGGTTCCCTATTTCTGAGGTTTGCTGTCTTCACCATTTTTTTCATGTCATAGAAAGTTATGTTCCTTTCCGTTCTCAATTTCATAACAAAAAGTAGTAAAAATTATTAATGGTGTATACACATAATATTTCACTAAACCTGATTATTATTTTGTGTATATTGCATAACAGGAATTACTATAAGTGTAGTACATCAAAACATCGTGAAGAAAAGAAACAAATTGAGAAAAGCCCAAAGGATGAGAACATTTTCTTGGTATCCCGTTCCGGTGAACACAATCATGATCCACCCATGAACCGTAGATATCTTGCTAGTTGCAACAATAATTCCAAATTCAAGCTTCCAAAAGGCATAAATATTTTTCCCAAAGCATCAATCTTGAATGCATCATCATCCTCGTCCAAGCGCGTTAAACATTCAAGAGTTGTTGCTTCTCCAATTATTGCAACTAAGCCTCCACTTGAAATCGGGAGCAAAAACAACATGGTTGTTGCGTCGTGCAGAACAAAGGTGATGGTAAAGAAAAGGTGGACATGAATGAAGATATTTTCAGGGATTTTGACCAACTCCAAGGAGTTACTTCTTCCACCTAATAGGAGGAAAATGACAAGAGAAATTGATCTGACTCCCTTCTCCATCTAAACTATATGTCAATATTTGTGGTCTTCTAGTCATGTTTCTATTTTAGTTTTTTAGTGTGGCAAGTCAAGAATAATAGTTTTATAGTTTTCTATGATTAATAATTTACATCATAGAAAATTGGATCTTTTTTAGTTTAATTATTTTCTATTGTTCTTCAATTCAGGAATCTAGTCCTTGTAGTAAGTTGTTATTCTATTTTCTCAAATAGTTCTCTCTTTAAGAAACCCCATTTGACTTCATTTTTAAATTAAATTATATAGAGTAGTAAATTATCATTGTTCAATAGGAGATCTTCAATTTTTCACAAATGAAGATCTCTTGTAAAACGAATATATATATATATATATAGAAGAGCCATGAGAAGGACGACCAATGGCATTTTAGTAATTCTAACATCATTTCACGGAAAAATAATAATTGTATAATTAATGATCAAAATGAAAATCTAGAAGAATCCATATATACATGTCTTAACTTTTGTTATGGGCCCATAAGGATATTATTGTAGTTTTGTTAAAATGAAGAGTTTCTATCAGTTAACTTCTTACTAACAATAATAAATGCTAAGCTTGTTTTGACATATTTTAGAAAGAAAATTTTGAACTAATTAAAATAAAATGTGTTTGAATAGTTAATATTTTGTTCCTAGAAATACTTTAAAGGATTATTGCATAAACATATTTTTAATATTATGTTACATAATATGACCACTAAATTCATATCTTGATTATTAAAATAGTCTTTAAAATGACGTGTCAGTATTTTTTAATTAATTTGAAGAAAATATCAAATTTCGTGACTAAAAGAATGAACAATGTTTGACTATCAAGAAATCAATAATTTGATAAGGTATTCATCAAAAGATTAAAAAATATAAAACTATTTTAGTAACCTATACAATGATGTTACGAATTAGCTGACGGAAAAACCTTAAAAAGTGTTGTTTTTGTTTTTTTTACCTCCAAGAAAATCCTAAACGGATTTCTTGAATAATAAAAGGCTCAAAACAATCAGATTTTCATCTTTCAATCCATTATTCTCTTATATCTTAAACCGTAAGGCAAAACCCTATGGAAAAATCAAAGTAGAAGACCCCATTTAAGATTCTTTCAATCTTTTTCAAGATTCTTCTTCAAGGTAAATATTTTTCCAAGAATTCCATTCTTTCTAACTCAAGTTACTCCATACAATTATGAATCACTAATGAAAATAATAAATCTTGGCCATAGAGATTTCAAGAAACTAATTCAAGAGCCTCAAGAAAGGTTTTCTTGATTGTTTACCTTCAAGCTAGGGTTTTAAGGCTTCTAATCAAGTTCATCTTCAAGATTCTTCCAGAACCTTATTTTTTTAAGTATGTAAGGCTATCATAGTGCTGGACTAGTCCGTCTTCATGCCCTACATCTACTTTCAGATCAGTAAAAGAGTAATCTAGGACACTTTCCCTAGATTTGAGTATTCTTGAGATAGGTTGATTTTGAGTTCTTGAGTTCATGTTTCTCTTAAAAGTTCTATTCCTAATTATCGAATTGCTATATTTTTATTGAGATCCTTCGTATCATGAATCATAACTCTTCAATTCATAATTCAAATTCAAGAAAGAGTCAAGAGTAGAGTTCAAGAAAGTTTTTGAGTTCAATTGTGAATCCTTTGAGATCAACTATCAATATGAGCTAAATTTTGAAGAAGTATGAGAATCAGAAGAGTCGTATACATGAGTTCCATGTTCTTTAGACCCTTGAGTCGAGTCATTCATGTCCATAACTTTCGCATGAACTCCATCAGTTGAGTACCTTTAAGAGGAGTAGTATCTTCAAGTTCTAAGTCATGGGTATTGAGTTCCTACTCCCCTTTGAGATTATATTACTAATCATAGGACTATCACATATTACCCATAAAGTCCTTGAGTTGAATTGTTCCTGCCCATAATTTCGCATGAATCCTATAAGTCGAACAGTCTTGAGATGATGAGTATCTTTAAGTCCTTGTGTTGAGTAGTTCATGCTCATAATTCCGCATGAACCCTCTCAGTTGAGCATTCTTGAAATGAGTAGTATCATTGAAGTTCTTGAGTTCCAAGTATTGAGTTTTATCTATGGTTTATTGAAAACCTTGCATTGAGTCGTTCACGTCCATAATTTGGCATGAACTTTATTCTGAGAAGTCTTTTATAACTTTTTCTAAACTAGTTTTAAGACTTGAGCACTTGAGTTGAGAAAGAGTAAAGTCGAGTTCATTTTCTTTAAAATGATATATGGGAACTAAGTATTCCCAAGAGTAAATGTTTTCACATTTAAAAAAGGAGCAAACTGAGATTTCGAAAAGAGTTTTGAGCAGTTTGAGTAACATCTCTTTTAAGAGATAGATTTTTGAGTAATTATCTCAAACCACAGAAAAAGTTGTGTTTTTAAACATATGAGCTGAGTATTTTGGGAGTAATATTGAGCACCGATATGGGAACGAGTTTGAGTTCAGATAACTCACGTCTCCATAAACCATGTAGCCATCATGGGTAGAAAGGATCATACTTTATAGATGACTCCTTAGTGCTTTTTAGCATAGACTAGTGGATCCACTTAGTTAAGGCGTTCTATATGACGGCAAAGTATAGGACAATTCTGGTAGCGTGGGCAAGACGCTATATCATCACTCAGGGGTCGTTTGGTAGAGTGTTTTAGGAAAAATAATGCATGCATTAGATGTGTGTATTAGTAGTATCTTGTTTGGTACACTTTTTTATGTCATGTACAATTAATGCAAGCATTAGTTATACACTATATTATGTATTAAGTTGTGTATTACTAATACCACAAAATCCTAGGTATTAGTAATACATAGCATTTTAACACTTGCATTAGATTATATAATTACAAAACTACCCTCAAAGCTTTTTAAAAAAATATCTCCATTTTCCATTGTACAGTGTTTTAGAAACCTGTCATCTTCTCTGTGGCTACTATACCTTTTAAAAAAACATCTCCATTATTTATAAATTTGATTGTTGGTAATACCTTTTTGTATTTCAATTGCACTAGGAAATAGGATTTGTGGTTGCTAAAGCATATGCCCAGACTCCTAATATATATAAAGTGCATATACTGATTTTAATAGGGTATCGCTTTGCAGTTAGGAATTATCTCAGGTCTATGTTGCCTGTATCGCCCTTACATTTCATCAATTTTTATTTTTTATTTTTGTACTCATTTTATCTCAAAAAAAATTGAGGTTGAGCTTAGCAAGATATGTGATCGAATTTTGAGCTTAGCAAAATTGACATCTTCTTTTTTTTAAAAAAAAAATTATTTCAATATAGGTTAATCAAAATATTTACTATTGTGACGATTAGTTTGACAAAAAATTTCTTTGCCAACTTTCCGCAAAATATTTTGACGCAATAGTAACAATTATTTAATTTTATATTTGAAAAGAAGAAGAAGAGTTAATAATGTTTTAATAAAGAAATCTTTTTTGATGTTTTAGCAAAGAATCTTGTTGCAAAGGAAATGTACAAAGAAATAAAGTGTGAAGGGTATTTTTGTAAACATACATTTTTTTAATGGAAATTATGCAAGATTTGTTATTTCTAATACATCAAACCAAACAATGTATAAGAAATAATACAGACATAACTAATGCAAGCATTACTAATACAAGCACTACTAATGCATGCATTACTAATACACCCTATTTTGTATTATTCTTATACACTCTACCAAATGACCCCTTAGGCTCATAGTGGTGGTTGTCGGTTAGAGAAACTCCCACAAAGCTATAGTGTATTTTTATATACACATTGAGTATTCTTATGTTGTTTTTCACTAACTTGTTTGCTTGTACCTGCAGCTGTATTTAAACAAACATTATGGGTTTTAAGGTGTTTCCCAACTTCACCTTTTAGCTCTGGATTTTTAAAGTCTTTCGATTGCCTTAGTTCCGCAATTTTACAGTCATGCTGCTGACTAGCTTTAGACTTCAGATTATCTTCATTAGTCTTTAGCTTTTGTATCTCATTGCCCATACTGTCCACTTTTATATAAAGTGTAGTAATGGCTTTGAGTATCTCTTCGATTGTATTTTCTTTCTCAGTTTGAGTAACTTTGTCTTGATAAGTAATCTGCAATAACATTCTTATCAGTTCTTATTACTTCAATAGTAAATGTAAAATTTAATATATTTAATACTAATCTTCTTATTTCTTTTGTCGTCACTGAATCTTGTATTTTTCTTTTTAGCCACCATTTTACTTGTGTGTTATCTGTCCTTATAATAAATTTGTTATATACAATATATGGTTCAAATGATAATAAACATTTATATACTGAGTATAATTCTTTCATATTTATTTTCCATTTTATTTCTGTATTAGTAAATATTTCTGAATAATATCTACAATGATGTTCTATCTTATTTTCACCATACCTATATTTTAAGACTCCTCCATAACTTTTTTCACTGGCATAGGATTCTACTATATAAGTAATTTTTTTGTTTTCATCCGGAAAATATAGTTTAGGTAGGATTTTACATAATAGTTTTACCTTTTGTATTTGTATTTGGTCTTTCTTATCAAACTGATATTCTATATCTTTCTTTAATTTTTGTTGTAATGGTTTTAAATTCTCTGCTAATTTTGGTATGTATTCTCTTACTTGATTTACTAGTCCTAAAAATAATTGTAATTTCTTTTTTGTATCTAGTTGTTCATTTGAGTTAATTATTTTTTGTACTATATGTGTTTGCATTTTTTTTCCATTTTTATCTATTTGTATTCCTAGGAACTCTATTTGTTTTTTCATTATGTCTGTTTTCTTTTTACTTAGGCTTATGCCTGAATATTCTATAATATGTATAAATTTTTCTAATAATCTTATATGTTCATCTTGTGTTTTGGAATATAGTATTATATCATCAATATATACTATATAATTTTCTAGTTGTTTAATGTAGTTATCCATAAAGTGTTGATATCTACCTGGTGCATTTTTATATCCAAATAGTAATACATTCCATTCGTAAAATCCTTGTGGTACGATGGATGCTGTAAGTTTTTTCGATTCTTCTTTTAGTTTTAAGTGATAAAATCCTGATTTACAGTCAAATTTACTAAAATAAATATATCCTTGTATTTGTCTTATCTTTAATATTTTATTTGGTATTAGGTAATTATATGTTTTAGTTTTTGCATTTAAATTTCTATAATCAATAACCATTCTACTTTTTCCTCTTTTTTGTTCACTATGTTTATTTACTATGAATGCTGGACTTGTATGTTTACTATTGATTTCTTGTATATATCACTTTTCTAGTAATTCATTTATATGAATATTAAATTCTCTTAAATCATTAAAATTATATTTTAATGGTTTCCGTGTTATTATACTATTGTTATCAATTAGCTCAATCTTTATTTTTGTTTTATGTTTTTCCCATCCTTGTAAATAATCTTCACTATATAGTAATTCTAGTTTATCCTGGATTATTTTTACTTTGTCTATAGAGAATATAATTAATTCTATTTGTGAGTGTTCTTCTTTTATATTTTCTAACTTTTGTGTAATTTTTTCACTTCCCTTTATCCATTCTGTTGTTTTCCGTTTTTTATTGTTCATTCTTTTTGCTCCTATTTTTTGTTTACATGGTGTTTTTAACCACTTGAGTGTTTTTATTATTATGTGTGGGTATAGCTTTTCTAAAAAGGGCATTCCTAATAACATATCTTTTGTTGTAAATTCAAAGTTATATATTTCTTCTATGGTTAATATCTTATCTCATATTTGTATTTTTATATTTTTTGCCTTATATGTGATCATTCTTCCTTCATTATTAAATCCTGTTACTACTAAGGGTGTTTTTAACTTCTCCCATTTAGCTTCTGGTAAGCAATTATATTTACATATATTAGCTTCTACTCATGTATCTATCATTGGAGTATATTATCTATTATAATATCCTTCTACTATTATTTTTGCAAGTATATATATTTTCATGTTGTCATAGAAAAGTTCTCTTTATTATTACTTTTTTGTTTTCATAATTTATTGTTAACTGTTTATCTTCTAGATTTATATAGTTTCACTTTTACTAATCATTTTATTCCTAAAGTGATATTTTCATTTCCTTGATATATTTTAAATTTTATTACTATGGGTATTCCTCCACTAATCATTTCCTTTTCTGTTGTTTCTTCAGTATTTATTAATGCATTTGGTAGTTCAGGACACAATTGTTCAGTAGTTAATATTTCATCTTTTGTTACTAATTCTCTTATAATATAGTTTTCTTCTTGTCCAGTATTTATTAATATTAAGTATTTTTGTTGTTCTATTATTCCTGTTATGTAGTAATGATATGGTTTTATTTCTTCTTCTATCAATTTTTGTGGAGTTTTATCTATTCTTCTTGAGGTACTCATTTTTTATGATGTTTGTGCTATTTCATAGCTTATTCTTTTTGACGTACTTAATCTTTCTTTTACTATTTCTAAATCTTCTTCTATATCAATTTCATTATAGCTATAATCATTATTTTCTATAACTGTAACTATCTGTTCAAAAGGATTTTCTATTTTTATTTTATTTATTTTATTTGTTGCTGTTATTTTATGTTTTGTTGTTAAGACATATAAGTTTTTACATCTAGCTGTAAATATTTTACTTCCTGGTGCTAGTTCTATTCCTTACATTTTCCAATATAATACTAGTGACTTATCTATGTTTCTATCATTTATTGCTACTGAGTAGTTAACACTTATTATGAATTTAATTTTTTGGTATATTAAGTTACCTTTTACTGCACTTATTCTACTTTTTTCTATAGGTTGTATAATTCTGTCATCTGCTAAGTATATTTCTATAGGTGTATCTATTCCTTCTCTAAAACATGTTTTTATTAGTATTTCTGTTCCTCCTAAATGTACATATTTAATTGAATTTTTAGTCTTAATATCTTGTATTTCTTTATTTATTATTCTTTTATTTATTATTGGTATTTTAGCCTTACCTTTGGTGTATTTACAATCTATTATATGTTCCTTTTGACTTACTACGTAATATTCTTCTTTTTGTCTTTTAAACCAATTTCTTATTGTTAGTATTTCTAATATCTTTTCTACGCTTAGGTCTAATTATTTTCCTTTTATTTGTTCAAATATATTATTATCAAATATTATTATTTGTTTTGAAGATTCTTCATCTTGGTATTCTTCTTTAGTTATTATTTGTATATATTTTTCAGTCATTCGCATAGAACTCATTATCTGATTCTATTTCTATTTCATTTTATGATATTTAATATATGCTATCTTCACTTTCTAATTCATAATCTATGTATTCTATCTGCCTATATTTTTCATCGTTTATTATTATTTCTGATATTTGTTTTTTCTTTGGATTTTTCAGTAATTTACAATCTCTAGCTATATGTCCTATATTTCCACAATTATAACAAGTACATTATGTTAATTTTTTCTTTGGCCTATATGGTCTTTTAGTTTTATAGATTTTTACACAGTATCTTCTTCTTGGTTTTTTATATTTATATTTTGATCTGTATTTTTTATTATACTTCTTTTTATAATAGCTATATGTACATCCAAATTGGGGTGCCGTTTTATTTTTGCAACATGCTAAGTTTTTTATTAATATCTTTTCCATTTTTATTTCTTCTTTATGTTTTTCAAATAGTTCTATAAACCAGCGTTGTAAGAATTTCATTCTAGCTCCTAAGGTATCTGTTAATCCTGCTTCATTCCAACTTTTTATTATTTTTGAATTAAAATGTTCTGGTAATTTTGTAAAATATAATTTTCTTATTTCTTTACTTTCTTCTGTACTGTATGTTCCTTTATAATAGTATTCTCTAAATGCACATGTATATTCATCTATATAGCACATATTACATATTGCTAATTTTGACATTAAATTTCTATTAATAATTTTTTCCTTATTTTGTTCTTCTACTTCTGTTGGCATACTACTAAATTCATTTCTTATAGCTATTTCATATTTTTATAATATTTCCATAGTTGTTGTTGCTATTCCTCCGTCAAATTTTTTATTACCTCTTAAGGTATCTAAACTTTCATTTGTTAAGTTTTGTAACCGTAATTTTACTGTTCCTATAAGTGTTCTTTCTATATATCCTGGTGTTTCTGTCATTCCTATTTTGTTATCTATTAGTTGTTTTGATATGTAGCCCATCCATAGTTGGATTTTATTTACATCTTCTACACAATCCAAATTTAAGAAATTATGTTGTTCCGTTATTGGTTTTGGTGTCCATTTTTTATTCAATCTTTTATCCCATATAGTTTTATTTCGATCATATTGTTCGTAGTTAGCATTATAATATTTTGGATTTAAGTTTTTTGGGTTTTTTATTCCTGATGTACTGGGTTTTTCATCCATTTCTACATCACCTGTATTTACTTTTGGATTTTTTGTTATGTTTTCTTTTGTCATGTTTTTTAAGATTTCTGTATACGTTTCACTTGTTTCTGAATGTTGTTCATCTAGATCATCATCGTTTATTTCATCAACTCTTATTTTAGGTAGATTATCTTGGTTGTTTTCTTCTAGTTCTTCTTCTAATTGCAATTTTTCCTTAAATTTATTTATCTCATTTGCTAATTTTGTTTTTTGTTCTTTTTCTTTCTGTTTAATTTCATACATTTCTTTTAATACTGCTAATTCTGTTTCTAGTTCTATTATTTTAGTATTTTTTACTTCTTCTAATTGTTGTACTTCCTTTTTTGCTTGTTGTCTTATTTTTTCAATTTCTGTTTTTCTATCTATCTCTTCATTTTCTTTTGTTATTCTTATCATAGCGGTTAAACTATCTTCTAATTTTACTATTTCTTTTTCTAGCATTAAATTTATATTTTCTCCTATTTTCTTATATCTTCTTCCTAGATTAGAAAATATTATCTTTATTTTTAATCCGTCATAGTTTTCATATGTTTTTTTTTCATCTATTGCAAACTCTTCTTTAATCACTTATAAATGTTGTTGTAGTTTATATTCTAAGTTTTCTATTTGTATTTCTAAGTATAAAATGTTTTTTCTTTGTGCTATTATAGCTTTTTTACAAGTTCCTGCAAATATATTACTGTTAAGTCTATTTTGCCTATGTCTTAATTCTTGTCTCTTTGCTACAATTGTTTCAGTAAGTTTTTGTATATATTCGTTATTCATTATATCTTTAAATATTGAATATATTTATATTCTATTTTAGATATTTTATCTATCAATTGTTCTAATTTATTGTTATTAGTTTTAGTAATATTAAGTTGTTTATATTCTGGGTATAATATATTTAATTTCTTTCTTAATTTTCTTAATTTTCTACTAGCATAACAAGAGAGAAACAATAACAATAGTAAAATAATGTGATAATTGAAATTGAATGAATAACATATGGTAAGATCTATAAGAAAATGACTAGTCCTACGACAGGCACTAAACCATCACAAGGCAAGACAACACACTACCCTGACCCTACTATCTTTCTACGCTAATATGTTACCTTCACTCCTTCCTATCTAAATTGATGTCCTTGGTAATATGAAGTCATGTCATGTTCTATCTAATCACCTAACCCTAATACTTTTTCAGTAAATCTTTGCCTCTCCACATACCCCTTACATGTAATTGCTCACACCTCCTCACTAGGGCATCGGTGCACCTTTTCTACACATGCCCAAGCCATCTCAATCTCGCTTCCCTCATCTTGTGTGTCATAGAGTCCACACCCACATTTTCTAAAATAACATCATTCCAAATATTGTCACTATTAGTATGTCCACACATCTATCTCAACAGCCCAATTTCCGCAACATGCATCTTCTCAACATGTCAGTTATAAACTGGACAACACTTACCCCCTACAAAAAGGATAGTCTAACCACCACCCTGTAGAACTTACCTTAAAGTTTATTTGGTACCGTCTTATCACAGAAGTCTCAAGGGGTAAGCCTCAATTTCATCCATGTCGCCTAAATGTGATTGTGAGATAATCATCGATGTCCCTACTACCCTAGATGATAGACCCAAGTTACTGAAATTTTCTCTCTTGTGAATAGTTTTTGTGTCAAACTTCACTTCCACGTTTGCATCATCAAACACAACACTGAATTTGCACTTCAAATATTCCATTTTGGTCGTGTTTCTTCCCTAATGCAACTAAAAGTTATATCCCACATGTTGTTCACATTCCCATTACTACTCTATGCCCCCATACCAATCAATTTCTCCCCCATTTGCCAAGAGAATAAAAGGTTCAAGACACCCCATCTAATCCTCAATGGGTCATAAAGAGTCTTCTTCTTCCTATCCATGTTAATCTCCAAGTCCATCAAAAGAATTATATGTTGAGTAGTAACATTCTCACTCAGAAAAACCTTATAATCCTTTCAAAGTTATGTATCACCCTTCCGAAGGAGTAAATAATTTACATGAATCTTAGCTACCATGCTACGAAAGGTAACCAAGTGATTTTCCCTCTTCAAAAACCACAAGTTAGTAATTACCAGTTCAAAGGTTTCAGCCAAATCTATTAGTGACGCTCCACCTCCATTGTAACACCCTAGAAAATTTTTGAACTGAGACTCGAACCCTTCGTTGTGAGTAGAATTTTACCGAGGAAATTAAAATTCCTTTAGTGTTAAGGTCACTATATGTAGCACCTCAATTTCCAAGAAGAACAAAAGAGAGTTCATTCAAGTCATTTCTAAGTTCCTTTAAGTTTTGGGTCAACTTCAAATGGCCATAACTCTCAGTACAAGATGATTTAGGTGGTCTAAAAGGTATCCAATGAAAGGTCTTTGAATTATCTATCCAACGCCGCCGAGTTTACTAAGCTTCAAGTTTGGATGAGTGAGATATGTTATTTTGAAGTTAAGTTGTCCAGTTAAGGAAAGTTACTCGTAAATAGTGAGGGGTATTTTGGTCTTTTCCTTACCAAATCAGATTTAATTCATTTTTAGTAAGGTTTTAAGGGTCTAATCTTCTTAGGTTCAGTTTTATAATCCTAATATACGCCTAGGGTTTTAGTTGAGAGTTCAAGAAGAGAAAAGAGGAGAAAAGAGGAAAGGATCAAGGCGCTCATCAAAGTTCTTGAGTTCTTTTGCAGATTTTCGCCATGGGTTTGATCCCTAAGAGAATTGTAAGCTTCCATAGTGTTGGGTTTGTTCACCCACACACCAATCATGTTATTTTCAATGAAATTTCATTCTTTAAAGTTGAAAGATTAGAGTTCTTAATGAGTTCTTGAAGTTCATTCCAAATCTTGTTTTGTTGGGGTTTTGATGATTTCCTGAGATTAAAGTGAGTTTTTTGAGGGCTTTATTGAGTATATTAGAGTGTACATAGGCTAAGTAATCGAATCCAAATGATTGGGGAAGAAACCGTTCGATTTTAGGCGAATTAGGGTGATAAAACAAGAAAATAAATTCGTCGGATTTTCTAGGTTGGGGCATGGCACGTCGTGTTAGTCAGTGTGCCCCAAACCCTCTTCTGAAGTTTAAGGGCTAGCGCCCCGCACCAATTAGTGCGCCAGGGTCGCCTGCCCCATCCAATTTGTCGTCGGTTGCTCCGTTTGAGTTATTTTAAAGGGGAACCTTCACTCCCTTTTGATTCTAACTACTCTAAGCTACTTCTAAACACCTAGAATCATTCATAACATGATCATAACCTTGAACTCATAATTCAAATTCAAGGTAGAGTTAAGAGTTAAGTTTTTGAGAATTCTTTCGAACATTCTAATAAAGTCCTTTTGAGGAGTTCTCTACAATCTAGTAACTTGTTTTAAGACTCGAGCAAGTGAGTATGAGGATGAGGAGAATGTATTCATGAGTCTACTTTGTCATCATGAGATCTTTCATATCATGAACCGTAACTCTTAAATTCATTATTCACATTCAAGAGAGAGTTAAGAGTAAAGTTCAAGGAAGCCTTTGAATTCAATTGTGAATCTTTTGAGATCCATCATTGATTTGAGTTAAGTTTTGAGTAAGTATAAGAATGAGAAGAGTCGCATACATGAGTTCCTTATTGATATTTTGTCCCTTGAGTAGAGTCATTCTTGTCCATAACTTTTGCATGAACTCCATTAGTTGAGTACATTAGAGAGGAGTGGTATCTTCAATTTCTAAGTCTTGAGTATTGAGGTCCTAATCCCCTTTGAGATTATATTTCTAATCATGGGACTATTACTTGTTACCCATGAAGTCCTTGAGTTGAATTGTTCATGCCCATAATTCTGCATGAACCCTATAAGTCGAACAGTCTTGAGATAAGAAATATCTTTGAGGCCTTGAGTTGTGTAGTTCGTGCTCATAATTCCGCATGAACCCACTGAGTTGAGAATTCTTAAAATGAGTAGTATCATTGAAGTTCTTGAGTTCCAAGTATTGTTCTATCTATGGTTAGTGAAAACCTTGCATTGAGTCGTTCACATTCATAATTCGGCATAAACCATATTTTAAGAAGTCTTTTACAAACGTTTTAACTTTGTTTAAATCTTAAGCTTTGAGTTGAGTAAAGTGTAAGATTAAAGTTCATTTCTTCAAAGATTATACAGGAACTAAGTATTCCCAAGAGTTAAAATGTTTTCACATTTGAACAAGAAAGGAAACATCAATTTTCAAGGGTGTAATCCTATTGGGTTCAGTTTTATAATCCTAATATATGCCTAGGGTTTTAGTTGAGAGTTCAAGAAGAGAAAAGAGGAGAAAAGAGAAAAGGATCAAGGCGTTCGTCAAAGTTCTTGAGTTCTCTTGCGGATTTTCACCATGGGTTTGATCTCTAAGAGGTATGTAAGCTTCCATAGTGTTGGGTTTGTTTATCCACACGCCAATCATGATATTTTCAGCAAAATTTTCATTCTTAAAGTTGAAAGATTAGAGCTCTTGATGAGTTCTTCATACGTGTTCTTGAAGTTTATTCTAAATCTTGTTTTGTTGGGGTTTTGATGATTTCTTGAGATTAAAGTGAGTTTTTTGAGGATTGTATTGAGTATATTAGAGTGTACATATGTTAAGTAATCGAATCCAAGTGATTGGGGAAGAAACCATTCAATTCTAGTCGAATTAGCGTGATAAAACAAGCAAATAAATTTGTCGGGTTTTCTAGGTTAAGGCCTGGCGCGACGCACTAGCCAGTGCGCCCCAAACCCTTTTCTGAAGTTTAGGGGTTGTTCCTTGTGCCACTTAGTGCGCCAGGGTTGCCTTTCCTATTGAGTTTGTCGTCAGTTGCTCTGTTTCAGTTCGTTTAAAGTACACCTTCACTCCCTTTCAATTCTAACTACTCTAAACTATTTCTAAACACCTAGCAATCATTCATAACATGATCATAACCTTGAATTAATAATTCAAATTCAAGAGTTAAGAGTTAAGTTTTTGAGAATTCTTTCGAACATTCTAATAACGTCCATTTGAGTCCTTTTGAGGAGTCATCTACAACTTCTAGTAACTTGTTTCAAGACTCGAGAAAATGAGTATGAGGATGAGGAGAATGTATTCAGGAGTCTACTTTGTCATCATGAAATCTTTCATAGCATAAACTATAACTCTTGAATTCATCATTCACATTCAAGAGAGAGTTAAGAGTAAAGTTCAAGGAAGCCTTTGAATTCAATTATGAATCCTTTGAGATCCATCATCGATTTGAGTTAAGTTTTGAGTAAGTAAGTGTGAGAATAAGAAGAGTCGCATACATGAGTTCCTTATTGATATTTTGTCCCTTGAGTCAAGTTGTTCATGTCCATAACTTTTGCATGAACTCCATCAGTTGAGTACCTTAGAGAGGAGTGGTATCTTCAATATCTAAGTCTTGAGTATTGAATTCATAATCCCCTTTGAGATTATATTTATAATTTTGGGACTATTACATGTTACCTAAGAAGTCCTTGAGTTGAATTGTTCATGCCCATAATTCCGCATGAACCCTATAAGTCGAACAGTCTTGAGATGAGAAGTATCTTTGAGTCCTTGAGTTGAGTAGTCCATGCTCATAATTCCACATGAACCCTTTGAGTTGAGAATTCTTGAAATGAGTAGTATCATTGAAGTTCTTGAGTTCCAAGTATTGAGTTCTATCTATGGTTATTGAAAACCTTGCATTGAGTTGTTCATGTCCATAATTCGACATGAACCATATTTTAAGAAGTCTTTTACAAGTGTTTTAACTTTGTTTTAAGACATAAGCTTTGAGTTGAGTAAATATTAAGAGTAAAGTTCATTTATTCAAAGATTATATGAGAACTAAGTATTCCCAAGAGTTAAAATGTTTTCACATTTGAACAAGAAAGGAAATATCAATTTTCAAGAGAGCCTTTGAGCTTGTTTTTGAGTAATTATCTCAAATCACAGAAAGAGTTTTTTTTTAAAACATATGAGTTGAGTATATTTTGGGAGTAGTATTGAGAACCGATATAGGGACACGAGTTCATAATAACTCAAGTCTCCATAAATCATGTAGCCATCATGGGTAAAAAGGATCATACTTTTTAGATGACTCCTTAGTGCTTTTTATCTTAGACTAGTGGATCCACTTAGTTAAGGCATTCTATATGATGGAAAAATATATGACAGTTTTGGCAGCGTGGGCAAGACGTTGTATCATCACTTAGGCTCATAGTGTTGGTTGTTGATTAGAGAAACTCCCACAAAGTTATATTATATTTTTATATACACATTGAGTATTATTGTATTTTTAAAAACATTGAGTTGCTATCTATAGTTTTACAACTTTCCATATATATTGCATCTTTTACTATTGCTTTATCTTGAGTTGAGTATAATGAGTTGAGTAACTTTGAGTTGAATTGTGCATCATTGAGCCAAGTACCTTATTATTGAGTTGAGCCCCATTTAATTGAGTTGAGAACATTATTACTGAATTGAGTATCTTATCCTTTAATACTTCTGAGTTGAGTAAGTTTGAGTAGTTTTAAGTATCCTTGCGTATTCCTTGAGTTGAGTAAGTTTGAGAAGAGGTAAGTATGTTTCCCTTTTTATTGTGTTTCCAGCTTATGTTATGCTTTAGAATTCCCCTTACATGCTCGTATATTCCATGTAATGAGCCATTTGGCCTGCATCCTTTCATGATGCAGATTTAGGTATTCGGGATCATCAACAAGAACTTCGTTGATACCACATGGAGTTCGAGTTAGCTATGGTGAACCTCCTTACTTTCAGAGGATTTCATTTACTTTTCAGTTATATCAGTTGTTAGGATGTCGTGGGCCTTGTTCCAATTTTCATCTTTGTCAGTTAGATGATTCATAGATAGACAGTAGAGTTTCAGAAGTTTGTTCATTTATTTTGTTAAATGTTTTAAAGACTAAAGTTGCCTATTTTGGGGGCGAGTTGAATATATTATATTATTTAGATTTTTCTTTTGAGTTAAAGCTTTGTATTTAAGTTTCATGATTTATTCAGTTTTTAAGCTTTGTATGCTTGAATTAGTCTTCCGCTTGTAGTCAGCCTGGATGAGGGTTCGCTTGGGGACCAACAATGGTTCAAGAGTGTCGGTCACGTCCAGGGTGTAGACTTGGGTCTTGACAAACTTGGTATCAGAGCACAGAGTTCAAGTGTCCTAGAGTGTCTATGAATCCGTGTCAAGTAGAATCTTACTTATGGTTGTGAGGGCCCCACTTCTATAAATGAGGGACTACAGATATTTAGGAAAAGTTTCCCTTCCTTCATACTCTAAATCGTGCAATATAGCTATGTCATAGAGACTTGTTCTAACTCGTGTGTTCTCCTATCCTTTCGACTACCCATCATACTAGAAGTGGTTGAAAAGCAGAATCAGTCCTTTACTAATGAGTTATTCTAGGAAAGAATATTGAGGAAGTCAATGGACTCCAAAGGGGCTTGAGAGAAGCACTTGAGTGAGTAAGTGTTCAATTTCAAAGTAATGCCTTTATATGAATCATACGTTTGAGCTAAAATTGAGTTGTACTATTTTCCTTAAGCCTTGTTTCAGCTGAGATCCTTTTTAAGAAGTATGTTTAGAGCTTGGGTAAGATTTTCACCCGAAAAGGTAGCATGAGTTACGAGATCATGAGCAGTAGTAGTAAAAGAGCCCAGAGTTAGAGGAAAGTATGCAGAGGTTTAGTAATCCTAGAAAAGGAGATAGTGATGAGGCAAGTTATGTTATTATAGTCATACACCCAGTAAGTTACTAATGAAGAGTTTTTGCTTATGAGTAGAATAAGATGTGATGAGTTGTGAAGATTCCATCATAGGAGGTAGAGTGTGTTGTAGCTATAAAAGAGTTGGTGATGAAGTATCATTGTGTAGGAAATGACCAGGTGTAAGTGTTGAATATAAGAGCAAGAGTATTCATGAGGTGATAGATCTAAGCTAGGCTTATGATTTTGAGGGAGTGTCTATAATAGTCAAAGTGTTATAGAACTAATTAGGCATTGATGTATAGAAAATGAGTGAATAGTACTCATGTTGTGATTGGAAATGTGATAGTAAATTGTAAGTATGAATACTAAGAGGTGAGGATTGACTATTTGTGATAAGGTCCTAGTGGACGAGTGTTTTTGAATTTGTATCTAGTAGTTGTAAGTTAGTATAGTAAGCGAGCAATCATATTGATATTCGAGTTTAGTGATAAATATTAAGCTTGAATTTGACATGAGTTTCATGATCAAAAGAATGGCAATACGAGGGTGATGATGTTAGTCTTGAGATTTGATCTAGAAGACTTGAGGAATTGAGATGTTAGCTCGATCAAATATGAGTGGTACTTGTGAGAGACCCTAACCTTTTGATAAGGGCAGTGAAGTGTGGTGAAGTAACAAGAGGAACAAGAGCATCACGAGGTGTACTGGGGTGGTATGTAATCATAAGAGGTTAAGAGAAATACCTTAGAAAGAGTTCTTAGTACCAACTTATGGAGAGTTTGGTAGTCATGAGATAAGCTTTTCCCGAGTGTTAAAGTAAAAGAGGATGTACATTATTTTAGAGATGATGAAATAGGTCCATAGCTTTCGAGTGTCAGCTTTAGACCTAAGGGGGAGATGACGAGATGAGAAATCAAGTCAAGTGTTTCAGAGTAAGATATTAATGAGTTCCAAAGAGTTTAGGAGATATCCTTTCAGAGGTCCTTTTAGAAATGGAGTGATGTTAGAAAGAGGAGGTTGATGTTCTTATGATGATAGTGATGGTGTGATAATTCCATCTAAGGTTATAATGAGGAGGAAGAGATGGATGAGGTTTTACTATGAGGAATAGGTAAATGAGAGCCCTTAGTTGGTTCCAAAGGAGTTAGTTAGTAGGAGTTCATGGAGTTGTTAGAGTACTAAGCTTGAATATGGTGTTTTTAAACATTAGGTTGTTCTTGATATATATGAGCCCAATGTGGTGGTAAAGACTAATAGTTTGGGATATGATTCCCTACTGAGAGGTATAGAACCCGAACCTAAGGATTTGTGTTAAGCTTAAATATAGCGAAAGCGTACCGTTAGACTCAGACCTTGGTAAGAGTAATCCCATTCCATACCCAGTCAAGTCGTCATTCGAGGACGAATGATCCCAATGAGGAGGTATTGTAGCACCCCAGAAAATTTTTGAACTGAAACTCGAACCATCCTTCATTGTGAGTAGGATTTTACCGAGGAAATTAAAATTTCTTTAGTGTTAAGGTAACTAGATGTAGCACCTTGAGTTCCAAAAAGAACTAAAGAGAGTTCATTCAAATAATTCCTAAGTTCCTTTAAGTTTTGGGTCAAATTCAAATGACCATAACTCTCAGTACAAATTTAGTTAGGTAGGCTAAAGGTATCCAATGAAAGGTCTTTGAATTATCTTTCCAACGCCACCGAGTTTACTAAGTTTGAGATCGGATGAGTGAGATATGCCCTTTTGAATTTAACTTGTCCAGTGAAGGAAAGTTACTCGAAAATAGTGAGGGGTATTTTGGTCTTTTACTTACCAAATCAGATTTAATTCATTTTTAGTAAGATTTTAAGGGTGTAATCCTATTGGGTTCAGTTTTATAATCCTAATATATGCCTAGGGTTTTAGTTGAGAGTTCAAGAAGAGAAAAGAGGAGAAAAGAGAAACGGATCAAAGCGTTCGTCAAAGTTCTTGAGTTCTCTTGCGGATTTTCGCCATGGGTTTGATCTCTAAGAGGTATGTAAGCTTCCATAGTGTTGGATTTGTTTATCCACATGCCAATCATGTTATTTTCAGCGAAATTTTCATTCTTAAAGTTGAAAGATTAGAGCTCTTGATGAGTTCTTGATACGTGTTCTTGAAGTTCATTCTAAATCTTGTTTTGTTGGGGTTTTGATGATTTCTTGAGATTAAAGTGAGTTTTTTGAGGTTTGTATTGAGTATATTAGAGTGTACATATGTTAATAATCGAATCCAAGTGATTGGGGAAGAAATCGTTCGATTCTAGTCGAATTAGGGTGATAAAACAAGCAAATAAATTTGTCGGGTTTTCTAGGTTAAGGCCTGGCGCGACCACTAGCCAGTGCACCCCAAACCCTCTTCTGAAGTTTAGGGGTTACCTCCTTGTGCCACTTAGTGCGCCAGGGTGGCCTTCCCTATCCAGTTTGTCGTCGGTTGCTCTGTTTCAGTTCGTTTAAAGTACACCTTCACTCCCTTTCAATTCTAACTACTCTAAACTATTTCTAAACACCTAGCAATCATTCATAACATGATCATAACCTTGAATTAATAATTCAAATTCAAGAGTTAAGAGTTAAGTTTTTGAGAATTCTTTCGAACATTCTAATAAAGTCCATTTGAGTCCTTCTGAGGAGTCATCTACAACTTCTGCTAACTTGTTTCAAGACTCGAGCAAGTGAGTATGAGGATGAGGAGAATGTATTCAGGAGTCTACTTTGTCATCATGAAATCTTTCATATCATAAACCATAACTCTTAAATTCATCATTCACATTCAAGAGAGAGTTAAGAGTAGAGTTCAAAGAAGCCTTTGAATTCAATTGTGAATCCTTTGAGATCCATCATCGATTTGAGTTAAGTTTTGAGTAAGTAAGTATGAGAATGAGAAGAGTCGCATACATGAGTTCCTTATTGATATTTTTCCCCTTGAGTAGAGTTGTTCTTGTCCATAACTTCCGCATGAACTCCATCAGTTGAGTACCTTAGATAGGAGTAGTATCTTCAAGTTCTAAGTTTTGAGTATTGAGTTCCTAATCATCTTTGAGATTATATTTCTAATCATGGGAATATTACTTGTTACCCATGAAGTCCTTGAGTTGAATTGTTCATGCCCATAATTCTGCATGAACCCTATAAGTCGAACAGTCTTGAGATAAGAAGTATCTTTGAGGCCTTGAGTTGAGTAGTTCATGCTCATAATTCCGCATGAACCCTCTGAGTTGAGAATTCTTAAAATGAGTATTATCATTGAAGTTCTTGAGTTCCAAGTATTGTTTTATCTATTGTTAGTGAAAACCTTGCATTGAGTCGCTCACGTCCATAATTCGGCATAAACCATATTTTAAGAAGTCTTTTACAAACGTTTTAACTTTGTTTAAGTCTTAAGCTTTGAGTTGAGTAAAGTGTAAGATTAAAGTTCATTTCTTCAAAGATTATACAGGAACTAAGTATTCCCAAGAGTTAAAATGTTTTCACATTTGAATAAGAAAGGAAACATCGATTTCTAAGAGAGCCTTTGAGCTAGTTTTTGAGTAATTATCTCAAATCACAGAAAGAGTTTTGTTTTTAAAACATATGAGCTTAGTATATTTTGGAAGTAGTATTGACCACTGATATGGGGCTGCGAGTTCATAATAACTCAAGTCTTCATAAGCCATGTAGTCATCATAGGTAGAAATGATCATACTTTTTAATTGACTCTTTAGTGCCTTTTAGCATAGACTAGTGAATCCACTTAGTTAAGGAGTTCTATATGACGGCAAAGTATAGGACAGTTCTAGTAGTGTGGGCAAGATGATGTATCATCACTTGGGCTCATAGTGGTGGTTGTTGGTTAGAGAAACTCCCACATAGTTATATTTTATTTTTATATACACATTGAGTGTTATTGTAGTTTCAATACATTGAGTTGCTATCTACAATTTTACAACTTTCCATTTATATTTCATCTTTTACTATTGTTTTATCTTGAGTTGAGTATCATAAGTTGAGTACCTTCTAGTTAAGTATCTTGAGTTGAAATGTGCTTCATTGAGTCGAGTACCTTATTGTTGAGTTAAGCCCCATTTCACCGAGTTGATTATCTTATCCTTCAATACTTTTGAGTTGAGTAAGTTTGAGTAGTTTTGGGTATCCTTGAGTATTCCTTGAGTTGATTAAGTTTGAGAGGAGGTAGTATGTTTCCCTTTTTATCGCGTTTCAAGCTTATGTTATGCTTTAGAACTCCCCTTACATGCTTGTAAATTCCATGCACTGATCCATTTGGCCCTTTCATGATGCAGATTCAGGTATTCGAGATCATCAACAAGAGCTTCGTTGATACCACATGGAGTTCGAGTTAGCTATGGTGAGCCTCTTTGCTTCCGGAGGATTTCATTTACTTTCAGTCATATCAGTTGTTAGGATGTCGTGGGTCTTGTCCCAATTTCCATCTTTGTCAGTTAGAGGTTTCATAAATAGACAGCAGAGTTTCAGACGTCTGTGCATTTATTTTGTTAAATATTTTAAAGACTAAAGTTGCCTATTTTGGGGCGAGTTGAATATATTATTCTATTCAGAGTTTTTTTTTTTAGTTAAAGCTTTGTATTTAAGTTTCATAAATTTTATTCAGTTTTTCTTCTTTGTATGCTTGAGTTAGTCTTCCGCTTATAGTCAGCTAGGATGAGGGTTCGCTTGGGGACCAACAATGGTTCTCGAGTGTCGGCCACGTCCAAGGTGTAAGCTCGGGTCGTGACATCCATTATCTCCCCAAAACCAATGCCTCTATGAACATCATTAAAGCCACTAGGAGCAGCACTGATATGTCCATTAAATTCTCCACTAACAAAATTTTTATCAAATTTCAATATGCTTCTCAGTACCTCATCCAAATCCTTCCAAAGAGCTTTTTGAACTCCTCATCTAAGCCCACGTGAGGCGCATAAGAACGAATATTATTCACATTAAGCCTACCAATGACTATCTAAATTGTCATCAACCTATCATCAATACACCTAACCTCCACCACACATTTCCTATGGTCCCCGTTCTACTAAAATACCTACTCCATTTCTATCCCTCGAGCCTCCTAAGCACCATTATGAGTCGTAGATTTACACTCATTTGAGGACTTTTTAGTTCAATTTTTAGTGTTCTCAATGCCTAATTATGTTCTTATCTAATGACTTTTTTTATGTTATGTGGTTATGGAAGCCAATGGACAAGGAAAGGATGAAATCACACAGAGCGAGGCAAAAAATGTTGAATTTAAGTGAAAATATCTAGCTGAAGATCACCAAAAGAAAAGGTCAAATCACCAAGAAGACCAAATTCGTCGAAGTTGACAGTGTTCGATTAAAACAGGTCAAGTCAAGTTGGCGAGAAATGAATAAATCAATGATCCGCTAAATGAAAAAAGACGAGTCAAGTCTCACCGCCGAATATGACGATCTTCAGAACTAAAATAAAGGTTTAAAAGGTGAATAAGGTGGTAATTAGTGATTCGCCGAATGGGAAAGGCTGACTCAATCGAGTACACCAACTGAGGTTCAAACACCTGAAGTCTGAGACCAATAAAGGGTGAAATGAAGGATAGGGCGTTGATCCATTAAATCTGTTAGGCGATCCAGACTAATTTCGCTAAACAAGTAACGCATGAAATTTGAACTGATTTTTGAAGAAAATATAAATAGCTAGAGAGAGAAAGAGAAAGAGAGAGAGAGAATGTACTTTTTACCCATTCTAACTTTTTCATATTAAAATTAAGTGTTTTCTCTACTTCTCTTAATTTTCAGGTTTTTGATAACATTGAAATTAGGGGTGTTTGTGGTTCAGTTTGGATTGGTTATTGGTTAAAACCAAAACCAAACCAATCTAGTCAATTTTTTTAAATTTCAGAAACCAAATCAAACCAAATGAAAAAAATAATCGTTGGTTTCATTATTCTCGATTTGGTTTAGTTTTTCTGGTTTATTTGGTTTGAAAGTAATAAACTCTTTTAGGAAATACGTATCTCGATAGACAAAAACACCTAGTACATGAACAATCCATAGGAAAGCTACTATCTGTTCAATTAAGCAATTAAAGCAATACTGGAGTTATTATTACATGAATAAAATGATTCAATTAAGAGAAAGTATGACTATCTTATGTGAGGTAGGATAGGTAAAGACTAAAGTAATGAATTTTGATGGACTTGGACTTAGGATTGTAATTGTTTTGCCTAAAATTTAAGTGATGGGCTTGAGAAAAATGGTAAAGTTAAAGACTTACGTCAATTAAAGTTTAACAAAACTATATTTTATTTATGAATTATATATAAATAATTATAAAATTTACATATATAATGTATCGGTTCGATTTGGTTATTTTTGCAGTTGTTTTATAGTAAAATTAAAACCAAACCAGATAGTATCGGTCTTCAAAATTCAAAACCAAACCTAACCAAAACAAATATAAGTTTTTTAATTGGTTTGGTTCGGATTGCGGTTTGATTTGGTTTTTTAACCATAACCATGAACAACCCTACTTGTAATTGACATTTTGAGAGTTGAATTTGAAGTGGATCTTGAAGATTTCTGCTTATTATCAACACATTATTGGCTAAAAACTTCATGGGTATAATTTATTTTCTTTCTATGATGTGTGGCTAAAATCCCCAAGTCTAGGGGTGTGATTATGGGGTTGGGTGTTGATGTATTTTAGTGAGTTTGGTGTCTTGCTCTGTTTTATTGTTGTAGATTCGTGGATTTAATCTATTTATCATGAAATTAATTTGATGGACTAAGGTGTCCAACTTAACCCTAGGCTAGATGTTCGATTGATGCACAAAAGGGATTAATAGAAGTTGTTAAATGGCTTGATGCTTGCAATTTAGGGTTGATTTCTATAGTTTACTTAAGAGAGTAATTGTATACTAATCTTGATTGCTAAATCTGCTCGAACGATGGATTTCAGTAAAGTAGTGGGTTGATTTGTGATTTGCATAAATGACACCGTAAGGAGGCTTTATGCTATGATACTTTGAGATTGAAAGAAGAGTAGTGTCATTAAACATTTCCCAGCTTATCCATATTTGTTTAGTATCTTTTGAGAACGCACATTGACCCCTATTTGTCATCAATGCCAACCCCCACATCCCAAGATTGTCTCTTACTTGCATAATCCATGTTCCTAGTTTAACAGTGATAAATCGATATCTAAATCCTTTCATTAAATTTGATGGAATAATCCACCCTTTTCTTCTAATTGCTACAAAGAATTGGTTGTTTTCCTAATTTTCTAGTTGAACTCATTGCACTATATAACTCCATGTGGGATTCAACCCCGACTCGTTGTTGGGTTTTATTGTAACGATCGCTTATTCTCTTACTTATTTTGAGGATAACTTGAGCGAAGTAAAAAATGACACCGTTGCATGGGAGTGATGGATAATAATTCAAGTTGTGAAGTTAGTTTGTGAACTCATTTATTCGTAGTAGATTACTTATTTTGTGTTTTTGTTGTGTTCATTTGCAGGTGGAAACATGAGTCGAGATGGAATTGATGATGCTAGTCACTATAGACAAAATAATAATGTCAGAGATATGAATGACAAGAATCCCAATGTTATCAAGAGAATTGAGGCAATTCGGTTACCTCTTTATTTAATGTAACTGAACCAATATTGCTTCTGATCAAAATGAGAGGACTTTTTGGAGGTCTTGATCATGAAGGCCCCATGATCATCTTCGAAATTTTGTGAATGTGTGTGAGACTTTCACTGTTCAAGGCATTTCACAATTATCAATGTGGTTCAGGCGGTTCCTTTTTTCCTTGATGAAAGAAGCAAGAAAGTGGTTGATCGAGCTACCACCAAATTTCATCACTTCATGGGATGAATTGACCAAGGCATTTCTTGAAACGTCCCCCCCCCCCCCCCCTTCCCTTCAAAAATAGTGAAACTAAGGGACGACATTCAAAATTTCAAAAAAGTAAATTGAGAACACATTCATGAAACATGGCTACGCTTTAAAAGGTGACTATTACAATGTCCAAATTGTGGTATTCCAGATAGGTTGTTGTTGCAATACTTCTATAGAAGCCTTTATACAGTGAACAAATGGTTTGTTGACCATCTCATTTAAGGGGGAATGGCGAGGCAATCAGTTGTAGTGGCTTCAAGGCTACTTGATGATATGACAAAAATCAATCGAGCTTGTCATACTATTGGAGATCGTGTATCCCTTCCACAATTGGGGATGATCAAAATGAAAAAAAAAAAAAAAAGAAAAACTGAGACCGTGATAAAAGCATAGCTAAATTGATAGTTCAATTCGAGATTTTGTCAAAGCATGTCATGGAAAGTGGTACAAAATCTCTGAATGCAATTGATATAAGTCATGGGAGTACTACATTTAGGAGTTGATGCAATGAAAACATGAAATTGAGAGGCAGCCAAAAGGTGGGTTTTTGGGTAATATATCCAAAGCTTACTGGAAATCAAGGTTGGAACAGAAGTAGTGATGGTAGTTGAAAAGATATTGATTGGTGTGATAGAAGGGAAAGCTAGGAAGGAAGTGTCACGATCCAAAGTACATCTTAGATGTGACATGGCGTATAAGACTCCGAGAGGCCCTTCACAAGCCACTTGGCATTCATATACACAATATAATAGACGAAAGTAAAGATTCTCATATGAATAAAAGAGTCTGACATTAAAGCAAAAATCTACCATAATCTTGACAAGCCATTATTTTACATAAAAAAGATTGTCGGGACGTAACCTGTACACCACGTACAATATCTAAAAACTAAAACATAGGAAATGAAGTAAAGACAACATGGTCCTCAGAACGTGAAGACTCACCAACTCTATGAACTTCAAGTGATCACCAACTAGCCACGAGCGAAAGGAGGGGAAACGTCACACCCTACATTATTAGACAATGTAAGCACAAGTACGCATTAGTACATGGAATGTACTAAGTATGAGGGATATACATGAAAACATGAAACATGATTGTAAGGGGACGTAATCGAAAACATTATGTGAATGACCAAGCTAATCATAAATAAACCTTAAAAGAAACTTCATAAATCATGAACGTGGTCAATGCATCTTAAGATCATAAGGATAGCTTCACAAAATCTTTGAGGACAACTTAGTTCATTTTGTGGGATATTAGCTTTAACCGACAATAGACCATGTGAGTTATAATATGAAATCCGATGTAACTCCTACATCGAGAAGGGAGAGCCTACTTGCCAAGGTAGAACCCTGTATTATGTCATATTCTATTTGTGGATCCACTAACTAAGTTATTTAAGACAATCCTACGGGGCACGTAGTTTGGAACTAGAGGTTGCTACTAGATGATAAGTGGTAGATTTACACTCATTTGAGGCCTATTTAGGTCAACAATTAGTATCCTCAATGCCTAATTACGTCCTATTCTAATGATCTTTTGATGATTTGTAACTATGAAGGCTAAAGGATAAGGCAAGGGATGAATGTTTGGAAGAATGACCAAGAACATGAAAAAAAGTGTAAACTCCACGTTGTTGATCACCTAACAAAAAGGGTAGAATAAACAACTTCAAATAATAATATGTTTATCTGTTATTTTCGTTAAGCAGAGAAAATAGTATGTAATATGAGATTACTAGTAATTTTTAAATAGATAAAATGACTTGAATTTTAGCTCACTTTTGAATTGGTACCCTAAAGCATTCATCTTTTTAAATAAATAGTTATTATATTCTACAATCCAGAGTAAATAATGCTATCAAAGAGATTTCAAGGTCCAACAAGGTGTTAAAAGAAAATAATTAAGAGTTAAATAAGTTTTACTATTCAAATATCAAGTTTTTAATATGATATATTGTTAAATATATGTCTTGTATTTTTAAGTCAAAAAACTATAGTTAGATGACTTTATTGTCTCCTAAAAATAAAAGTGTGTTTGATAGGATATCTTCATAAGTTAAGTGATTTTGTTGACCTAAAAAACAAAAATAATTTTACTAAAATATTCTCATAAATTTCGTTACCATCCAAGCACTTGACTAATAAAACAGTAATTTAACATTAATTCTAATATATGTAGAAGCTAAATGGATTATGAATTGACAACATTAATCATGTGTATGTCTTACTACACCATTTTAGGTCTACAACCACACTAATTCTGGACTACGCTTGTAAAGTGTTGCCTAAAGTATTTTTGGGAACACTTTTAAAGCGTAGCCAAAGTTTTTAACTTTTAGCTTCGATAATATTGGAAACACTTGATAAGTGTACTCTTTAATGGTATAAGCTACACTATATAAGCGTTGTTACAATATGATATAATTGGCAACAACTATTTACATATATGGCCACACTTTTAAAGTGTCCTATTTTTATAATTGTAAACACAACACATTACTAGTGTGGCCTTAAAATTTTCACTAAAATACTATATTCCCTCCAACATTTTTAACTCTCCCTCCCATTTTTATTGGTAAAAAAAAAACATTAATAAATCATAAAACATTAAGAGAAAAACACGCTTCTCTTTCACTAAAGAACTGATCGAGCTGAAGAGAGTTGAAGACCTTGTCTGAAGAACCAAAGAGCTAGATGTACCGATTCTCTTCTCTGATTCCAATTTCATCAAGCGTAAGTACGATTCTCTTCTACGATACCAATTTCGTCAAGCTAAGTACTAAAAATAATCTTCTTGTTATTGATTGAATTTTTGTTTTGTGTTTAGAAGAGGAGAATAAGAAGGAATTGATTACTTTGGGGTTGTTGGAAAGATGAACTGAAGCTAAGTCTCTCTGTGTCACACTTTTCTCTTAGATTTCTCATTGCCAAACTCGATTTCAGATAGATTTATGGCAGAAGAGTTGAAGAGCTGAAGAGAATCTCGCTGAAGAATACGATTTCCATCATAGTTCTTGCTGAAGAAAACGATTTTGTTGGACTAGAGTTTATCAGGTAAGAATTCTATCTTTGAAAGTCTAAATTTTAGCTTTAGGGTTTTGCTATTCTTGTATTTTTTATATGATTTTTGGGAGTCTAGCTCGTATTTTAGCTTCATTAGTTGATTTTTGGGAGTGTAGCTCATATTTTAGCTTCATCAATTTATTATTTGCCCTGAGTATTAATCACTAAATAAGTATAAATGGGTTGATTCTTCACTTCCTAATTTCTTTTTTATTAGGCTTATAAGATGATTAAGGCTGAAATCATCCATGATAGTTTTGAAGTTTGAGTTCATGTAATCAATTTTGAACTCTTACAGTCGATATGCTTTGAGTTCAAACATGTAGTTGACCAATACATTACATGATAGTTTAGAAGTTCGATTCTTCACTTCATGTAATCGATTTTGAATCTCCTAAATTAGAAGTTTGACTCATTTATTTAGTGATTTAAATTTGCTAATACCTATAGATTAGGGAAAGACAACTTAACCGTTGCTCCAGATAGACTCCCCTTCAAATCAGTGCACTACACTTTCATTTTTCAATTTCTCCATCCACTGACAAAAAAAAACAGAACTACTACATAGAAGTGAAAAGTTGAGAGGGAAAGAAAAAAAAACAGAGTATTTTTCTTCTTCTTAGATTATTCTTTGTTGTTGTAAAGATAGCAGTTGCTGTTTTTTTATTAAAAAGAAAATTGATTCTAGTCGGTTCGAAAACAGTTCCATCATTATTGTTTTAGAGACAGCTGGTTGATTCTTCTCAATTATAATAGTTAAGTTCTTTCCTCAGTTTTCATGTGTTTGGTATACTAGTAGTTGTTCACAACATTCATTACTCATATGGGTTGGTGTCCCTTTTTTATTTTTATTTTTGTGTGTGAATGTGAGTTTGTTTCTTTATAATAAAGTTTCATTCTTTGAGTTTTTCTTTTATTTGGTTTTACTGTGTAATTGCTTTTTCTGTTTCAGATCTATTTTATGCATTAAGAACAAATAAAATAACCATTCAAGGAAAGAACTTCCTAGTTGTGAATCATTTTATGTGTTTGTGTTTCATATGGTCTAGTAGTTGCCTTTGTTTAAGCTTAGACAGATAAAAGGAAATCCCCTAATGTTTTTTTTGTCATCGCTGAAATTTGAACCCGAGACATCGTGATTGTCAGGGTGCATATTCGTTGTTAAGATGGTGGTTTCTGAAGTCATTTTCTATTTGTATTTTGGTGTCGTTTTCTTTTTATTGTTGTACAGTATAAACAACTTTAATAGAGATGAAGTAAAAAAGAGGAAAAAAATTGGATAAATATGAAGTTTGTCATCTCCATTTTTCTAAGAAATAGCTACCCTTAGCAGTAAAGGGTATTGTTGGTATGTGTAGTATTGATGAATAATGTCCAGTCTGTGACTCCATTTGGAGAGGTAGTCAGCTGTTTAGTTTTCTCTTCTTTCTTCCTACTTATTTTCTAATGATCATGTATTTTGTGAAAAGTTTAGTTCTTGGTATCCTCCTTCTCTGTTCTTTAGTGCTTATGTTTTCATAAACGATGTGTTTTTGCTTTTCTTGAACCGAGGGTCTATCGTAAATAGTCTATGGGTATGTTGTTGTTGGATCTTGGTACCCTATATAAATATGATTGAATTGTGGTCACTTCTATTTACAATCTAGATGCCATAAATTTACAGGAAGGGATTTGATAGTACAGTAGGAATGTTGCAGGTTATGAGAATTTTCTTGTTCTTACTGTCAAATGTGCAGGCACTCATTTTCATTTCCTTTGATATGGTATAGGTGGTTCCTTTATCTACCGTTTTATGCGCTGCTTTCTTGGGAGGCATATTAGTACCTCTTCTTTAACATCTTTGGGTGACACTTAGATTATGTTCACGTGTAAAGACTATGTGAAAAATGAAGAATCGTGTGACCTTGTTGAAGTTGAGCAAAATGAAGCATACACCAGATTTTAATGAGTTGGAATGTCATACTTTTAAAATTGCCTGGGAGTTGGGATTTTACACCATATTCTGATATGTTTAAAAGGCTAGACACCACCTGCATTTGCATTAGTGCACCCTCAGGAAAAAAAATTGTAAAAAGGCATTGCTTTTACATTTGAAGGCTTTATAAGTTTACGAAACCATATGAAGTTATATATATTAAAAAGTCCTATTAGATGGACTTAGATTCTTCTATTACAAGATTTAGTATCATGAAAAATACAAGTGATCTAAAAGGACATCTACTTTATTTGCCATGATATTAGTTGTTTGAACTTTTAAGATCTCAGATTTACTATTAGCAGGAATGACATTTGTTGGCTCTGGCTCTGTCATACTTGAGTTCTGTAAATATGTATGCACTGAATATTAGTCTAGTAGAGGGTATTGTTGGTCTGTGTAGTATTGATGAATAATGTCCAGCCTGTGATTCCATTTGGAGAGGTAGTCAGCTGTTTAGTTTGCGTCCCTGTAAAATATGTTTGTACTGAAAAAATTCCAACTCACAAATGAGTTGCTGGAGTTTTTGTACTAGATGTTGCATATTCCAGGGAGGTTTACTAGCTTGGTTGAGGCATTAAGTGAGAACTTTAGAATGTACTTCTTAGTTGATCCTCCTATATCTATTCTGAGAGCACCAATAAAGGCCTTGGATAGCTGTTTGCAGTTCTGCCTCATTTGGCTGCTCTAACTTTTACTTCCTGCCTGCATTTCTCCATGACTAATATCAGTTCTATCCTGCTGTTTGGCCAATTGAGATATGGAAAGACTGTGGTGAAAATGTGTTTGATATCTTTGAAAATTAAGAACTTAACCCTCACTATACTAGACTGTTGCCCTCCATATTTAGCTGCGCATCTATTTTTCCATTAATTCCAACTAATAAAAATAGGTAAGGACTGAATCATGATCTTTTGAGCCTCATTATTGTGCTTCATAGTCCACCAGTTCATCAAGTGATTTTTTAGAGCAATGTGTCTATGAACTTTTCAAAAAAAGGCAACAAAGAAGCTCCAAATGTGAACTTTGAAGGGATTATGTGTTTTACTTAATTTGGTTTCTAATATGGATGTGGATTGCAATTTGCAAACCCATTATATAATTATATTATTTTCTGTAGTTTTATACTTTTGCATATGCACATTTTAATCAAATTTTTTTTCTAAACCAAGAAATCTTTTCAACTATTTCAGGTTTTGCTGAGAGGATATTAATATTATGCAGACACCAAAATCAAGGTATATCTGATCTCTTAACAGTAAAATGACTATAATTCATCCTTGAAATAATGACATATAGTTTTGTAGGTATTATTATGTATATATTAGAAACAAGAATGGTAACAATGTACTCGAAACTCGAAATTCACTATGAATCTGATCATCTCATAACACATGATTCTGATTTTGATGATTTGAGTCAAAACTATTATCATCTCATAACACATGATTCTGATAACTTACTCGTGACTTTTAAAACTTATTTGTGAAGTAGTTAATGATTTAATGATTGTTACTGAAAGATTAAATATTAATATCTTCTTCTAGGAATTCATATATCCTATCCAAGGATTGGATGGATTTAGCAAGGTATAGCAAAGAGTATATTGTTGGTGTTGAATCATTCCTATATTTTGCTTACTCTTATGGAGATCCTCAAGGAGAGGAAATTCAGTGTCCATGTGCAAAATGTTGTAATATTCGTTGGACTCGAAGAAATGTAGTGTATGATCATCTAATATGTTATGGATTTGTTAAAGGTTATACTAGATGGATCAATCATGGGGTACGGGATGTCAAGTTGAATGTTGACGATGATATGGATTACTCACGTAATGATATTGATGGGTTGTTGAATGATCAATTTAGAGATGTTGCACAGGTTGAAGGATCTTATGATGGTCCAAATGAAGATGCCAAGAAATTCTATAACTTAGTTGAAGAGGCAAGCCAAGAATTATATCCTGGTTGTACATGATTCTCTAAATTATCATTCACACTTCGTTTATATTTGTTGAAGTGTCTACATGGATGGAGCAATGAATCATTCACTTCTCTTTTAGAGTTATTAAAAGAGGCGATGCCCGAGTTGAACATTCCTCCGTCTTACAATAAAACCAAGTTTATGGTTAAGAATCTCGGTCTTGATTATGAGAAAATTGATGCATGTCCCAATGATTGCATGTTGTTCAGGAATGATCATAAGGATGATGAATTTTGTCATACTTGTGGAGTTTCACGATATATTAAATCTCCTGAAGTTGAGAGTGAGCTTGAGCCTTCAAAAAAAGATGGTGTATAATCTACCGCCTTGGATGTGTATGAAATCTGAATATTCTATACTTTCTTTACTTATACTTGGGCCGCGATCACCTGGAAATGACATTGTTATTTACTTACAACCATTGATAGATGAGTTAAAATTATTGTGGGATTCTAGGGTTGAAACATATGATGCTTCAAGAAATCAAACTTTTCAAATGTGGGCAGCTCTTATGTGGACAATTAATGACTTTCTTGCATATGCTATGTTATCTGGTTGGAGTACAAAAGGAAAGTTTGCTTGCCCTTGTTGTAACTATGGCACTAATTCTCACTATCTTAAACATAGTCGGAAAATGTGTTATATGGATCATTGTGTTTTTCTACCCATGGATCATCCATGGAGATCTAACAAAAGATCTTTGAATGGAAAAACTGAATTTAGGCCTCCTACACATTTCTTAAAGGGAACTGATGTACTTAATAGCTTACAAGATTTTGAAAATGTGTTTGGAAAGAAGAGAAAGAGATCAAATGATGGCCCATGGAAAAAGAGGTCAATCTTTTTTGAATTACCTTATTGGCAGCACAACTTGTTACCCCACAACCTTGATGTAATGCACATAGAGAAGAACATAGTTGATAGCATACTTGGAACTCTTCTGGATATTTCTGGCAAAACAAAGGATCATGCAAAAGCCCGATATGATTTAAAAGCTATGGGAATCAGAAAGAACCTTCATCCAAAAGATACAGAACATAGTAAGAGAACAAAGTTTGCAAAGGTGTGCTTCTCAATGACAAATAGAGAGAAATCAATTTTTTGTGGAGTTTTAAAGACAGCCAAGCTACCTGATGGTAGTGCCTCCAATATATCTAGGTGTGTGCACTTGGATGAAAGAAAATTGTCTAATTATAAAATACATGATGCTCATTTCATGTTACATTACTTGCTTCCAATACCAATTAAAAGCATTCTTCCTGATCATGTGGCTATTCCTTTGATTCGTCTAAGTTCCTTCTTCCGTCGTTTGTGTCAAAAAGAAATCACATTGGAGGAACTAGATTGCTTAGAAGGAGAGATCATAGAAACAATAAATCAGTTGGAGCGAATTTTTCCTCCTTCATTTTTTGATATAATGATTCATTTGCCTATTCATTTGGCGAATGAAGTGAGATTAGGAGGTCCCGTTCAAAATCGATGGATGTATTCCACTGAAAGAGAAATGGGTACATTCAAATCATACATTCGCAACAGACGTTATCCAGAAGGTTGCATAGCAGAGACACGGGTGGGAATAGATTGTATGAATATATTCTCCAAATATCTGCATGGGAGTGTGCGTACCAGATTTAACAGAAGAGCCCGAAATAATGATGAATGTGAACCAAGTGATGTAGAAATTGTGAGTTTGTTTCCTAACAGAGGAGTTCCTTTAGGAGCAAAGAAAACTGATCCATTCATTTTAGATAACAAGTCACTAAGTCAGGTACATGCATACTTATTGGGAAATTGTGACGAGGTTCAAGAATATATTAGGTACCTTAATTTGAATATAGTATTCTTTTTGTATAATTAATTTTTAACTTATTTTATTTATTGTTTTAACAAAAAAAAAGTACATGTTGTGTAGAGAGCATGAGCAAGAGGTTAATAATCAGCCACGAAGATCTAAATGGAGAAAGGCCAAGAATCATTGTCAAAACTTCTCTCAAGGGTTTGAAACTCGTGCTTTGCAAGAGGATGTGCCTTATTTGATAAAACAATTGTCGAGAGGACCAAATTATGTTGCAAAAAGATATTCTGGGTATCTCATCAATGGATATAGATTCCATGTTAGGCAGCGTGATGCAAGGCGTAAAACACAAAATAGTGGTGTTACACTAGTTTCCTCAACTACAAGCTTTGCAAGCTCAAAGGATAAAAATCTGATTGCTGCAGATTTGACTTATTATGGTAGAATAGTTGATATTGTTGAGTTAGACTATTACGGTCATTTTAAGGTTGTTCTATTTAAGTGCGATTGGTATGAGGTTGAAAATGATACTTATGGCCTTACTTATGTCTATTTTAACAAGAAATGCTCTCAGGAAGAGCCGTTTGTGCTTGGATCTCAAGTACACCAATGTTTTTATGTGCAAGATCCATATGATCAAAATAGACATTATGTTATGAAGACTGTTCCGAGAGACTTGTTTAACATGGGTGATCAAGTTGAATCTAATCTCCCACAAAGTTATGAAAACGAGCCATCTGAACATTTGATGGGACCATCTATACCAAAAGATAATGGTGAAGTTCTCATAACAAGAACTAATGTACCAGAAACAATTATTGATGTACCTTCGGAGGAATTTGTTACTCAACAACTTGAAGTCGAGGAAGAGGAGTTTAAAGATGAGTCTGCTAATGAGTTTGAAGATGAGTCTGAAAATGAGTATGAAGATGAGTTTGAAGATGAGCTTGAAGATGAGTCTGAAGAAGAGTTTAAATGAGTTTCCTTATTTTTGTGATGACCATATAGTGCTCACTTACTATTTTTGTTATTCAATTGCTTTTTTGGTACAAACATGTTAAGATATCTAATATGTGGAATTGAAGATTAGATCGCTACAATGTTTAAGTATTCTGTTGGCTTTTTTCATGCACCCAATTGTTGAATAACCTGTAATTCTAGCTTACTATTGTTTATTGACACAAACTTATCTGACTAAAGGTTAGTAATCTTTAAAGTATTCCTAATACAATTATCAAACTACTTTCTGATCTGTATATATGAATTGTGATTGTTATGTAAATACTTATTTTTTCCTATTATTATCAGGTAGTGGACATTCGAGGTAGCACAGTTAACTCTGCAGCATTGCTGGTACTCTTTGTGAAGTTAGTCCTCTGTAGGTAGTACTCCCTTCACTTTCTAGAAGCTAATCGTTAGTCCACTACTCGTTCTCAATTATACCACACCATTATTGTTGGCTTGTAAAGGTTTGTACCACTCTTCTCTGCTCCTTCGTGTTTTTCAATTCCCAACTGAAGTTTTCATTTTCTTTGAAGGTGTACTACCCGATTTGGATGTATGAGTTCAGGAAGATACCGAACCCAGTACTCCAACTGTGAGGATCTTTGTGAGTACTCTTCTTTCCTCCTACCTTGTGGTGTTGTTTGATTTCTAATTCCCTGGTTTTCCTTAGTTGAAGACAAAAATGAGGTGACTTGCTCCCGCGTTTCATTCTCATGGTCTCTTAGTTCGAAGCTCATTAATATTGCAAATCTGGTTTCTTTGGTCTTATGTTTTTGTGGTGCTTGTATCCCTTTTTGTTGATTCTCATAACTTAGATTAGCTTGTTCATACCCAAGATAGCTCATATCTGATCTGTATATATTGTTGTGGAACTCAGTGGCTTCAAAATATGTAACTAAGCATGCTTGGTAGCTAATTAAAGTTTTGGAATTGTTGCTTTTCCACTTTGTTTATCGCAACATTAGAATGTAATCTGCTAGTTGATTAACTTTTCTAAAAATATGCTTGATTGTAACATCCATGTGGGACATAATCTCGTGAATGTCTTCTACTCTTTCCAGTAATTCTCAAGGAGTTTTCCAGTTTCTTGCCAATATGTTTTTCTAAGTAAGAGAGTATATTTCCAGACTCACTTGTTGGAATCCTTGGCTCAAACAATATTGTAAAGCCTTCCAGATGGCCATTGATTCTGCATCCATGTTGGTAGTCATTCATATGATTTGCGCTTCTGCATAAAGTAGCTGACCAGTGTGGTTTCTGATGCAGAAACCATAAGAACTTTGGCGTGGATTTCCTTTACTCGCTCCATCAATATTACACTTAATCCAACCCATTTCAGGTGGTTTCCAGTTCACTATATCATAGTATAGAGTAGGCTTGTATGACTGTTGCAAAGCCACCATTCCTTTCCACTGATAAGGAACCTCTTTAATCTAAGGAAACTTTATTCTTATTATCTGATGAATTATTATTTTGTAGGTTAAATTACTGCAGGGAAAGAATGAATCAATCAGCAATACTAAAGAAAAAGGGTTCGAATCCAAACAAAGCTCAAAGTCCATTGAAGAATCTGGATTTTGATATGCAATACCGATCAAGTGCTGAATTGGCCAACAAATTCAAAATTAAGAGAGAACAACTTGCAAATGAACACAATGATAGAGCTAAGAAAGATCAGGCACCAATACCACATAAAAGAAAGAATTCTGAGGATTTCATTCCACAATAAGGAAAGAGTAAATTGCTTGGGCACAAATCAGTAATTCAATCGTCTTCAAAGGAAGAGCTTAGTACCTCACATATGATTGCAAGAAAAGGACAAACTAAACAGAGGTTATTTCAATCTGGAGAGTCCATTCAAGAGAAAGGAATTAAACTTCCTACGAATAACTTTAGGTTCCAAACGTCTTTCAAGGAAGGTGTTGCTGCTTCAGTACATGTGACTGGAACAACACTAGGTAATAGAGAGGTACAACATGATATTGAGGATCTACTTAACTTCAAACATGTGAAGAGGAAGTCGGTCTGACCAGCCACCTCTATTGATCAGTTTCTAGATAACCAACGGATACACAATGAACATGATATTCATGATCTACCAAATTGCAAGCAAGTAAAGAGAAAGTCGGTCATACCAACTAATAGTCTTGATCAACTTCAGAAAAATCAAGGGATACGCATAGATGATGAAACAAAACGTGATAACCACACAATAGCTGATATCAAATTTATGCATGCTCCTATAATTAATGAACACAACAAAGGATTGGATGATCTTGTGGATCAAGAAGAACTCGATGGAGATGAATGTGATGTAGAAGAGGAAATTGACATTGATTATAGTACAAAAGGTATGTCTTAAACCTTGTAAGATTTATTACTCGTTATGAAAGAAATTTCTTATTTCTTGTCTGTTACATCAATCTAGAAATATCGAAGCCAAAAAATGTTCGAGGACAAACAACATGTAAGGATATTCACTCAAGAACTTTGGAAGAAAGAAGGGAGGTGACATTTGATAAAGGACAGTTAGTGGGACCAACTAATAAGATAGTGTCAGAATTAAGCAACTTTATAGGAACAATTGCAAGGAATCCTAGATTCATCAGCTTGATGTACACTAGTTGGCATGCGGTGCCAAATGATACTAAAAAGCGCATGTGGGAATATATCAATGTAAGAACAATCACTTTTGATATTGCATATTTTATTATTTGTTTTTACTTACTGAAGCTAAATATATTTTATTTTGCATAGTCCAAATTTCTACTTCCTGTAGAAGGAAAGAAGTGGGTGATGACTGGTCTTCGTGATGCTTGGAGGCGACACAAGCAAAATATTAAAGAGAATTTTTTTGATAAAAACAGTACCCTTGAGGATATGCTAGCAAAACGTCCTGATGGCATTCCAGATAATCAATTCCGCTAGCTGATCGAGTATTGGAAGCACCCAACTGTTCAAGTAAGGCTAAAATAATGCATTTCTACTCATCGACATATTTTTGCATCATATCTATTCTTTTTTTTATTTATCAATTCAATTATCTCTTTTTATTTAATAATAGGCCATATGCGAGATGAATTCTCAAAACAGAAAAAAAACAAAAGTGGAGGCATCGAATCGGACCTATTAATTTTGCAAGAGTACGTGTGGCATTGGTAATACTTAGCTGACATTTCTTCAAAAATATGAATTTCATATTTTTGTACTTAATTAGAACATATTGATGTTTTTTTAAATTTCTTTTGATATAATCTGTAGCGTGCAGCCAAAGACAACAACGAAGAACCATCAAAGCCTGAAATGTTTATTGCGACTCGTACCAAGACAGGAAATGAAATCCAGGCTAATACCTAAGTTGCAATAGTAAGTTTTTTAAAGAGGATTAGTAGTAAATTTAATTTAGACTTAAAATTTATATATTGTGGGAAGTTTGACTCCATTGAACTTTATCATCTATGTCGTCTTCTTCTTCTTCTTCTTCTTCTTCTTCTACAAGTGCGAGGAGATATCAATTCTTTGTCGATGTCGCTGAATTGTTTGCTAGGAAAAGTTGTTAGATTTTTTTAGTTCTTGATCGCTATCATAGGACTGTTGATTTGTTGAGAGGGGGTGACAATTTTATTTTAAAATGCTTGAGACGCTAGACAGTTTGCTCGGAAGGGATGTCAATTAAAGTTAATTAAATGAATCATAAACTCATTTTAGCTGGAAATGAAAATAGTACTTACAATTCACTATGGATGCCAATTTTATTCAACAGGCTGAACTTCAGAATCGCCAAAATTCTGGGGAAACAGCTGATGATGCATTTAGGGCAGTGTTTGGAAAGGAGCAGTCTGGTCAACTTAGGTGCTATGGTAGATCAGTGACAGCAAGTTCTTTGAAGAAAGATGAGGAAATTAACAATCTAAAACAAAAGCATGCCAATGAAATCACTTCTCTAAAGGAAGAATTGAGAGAAGAAATGTGACATTTATTCACTCAATTGCTACAAAACAATCCTGGATTGAATTTTCAAGATATACCAGGTTGTGTTGGATCTAACCTTGCTTCACCTGTTGATGCCAATAGCGCACAAGCTGTAAGAGGCACAAATCTTCCACATTCTTCAAGGTCAAATCATAATCCAGTTCTTCAAAAGGTATTTTGTATTTAGCATTCTCTGTTAATAGTCTGCATATTGTTATCGATATCCAAGGTAGTTGTCATTTTGTTGCTTGTGTATCTCTGCACCTATTGACTTGATTGATATTCTTCTGGAAGTTGTCCATTATGTTTTCTTCACCAAATTTTTTGAGGTTTTTCGATTCTGATTGCCTTCTTTCTTGAGACAATTTACTTGTCATGTATGTTACATAAAGAGGATAAGATTGGTAGGCATATTGCATCACTCTAGAAGAACGAGGATCTCTGTTTTCTAATTTACTTTCATGCCTTGCGTTATTGGCTTTCCTTTTTTCCTTGTATGGCTGTAGAATGATTCTTGTTAGGGGAAGGATCTGGGCTCCTGGTTTGACATAGTTGTTGTAGTGATATAATAATTCTTGTTAAAATAGAATTGTGTATACCTAAAGAATTCCAGCTGTCCAGCAGTGTTCCTGAGTTCGTTGATGGTGTGCTGAATTTTCCATGAAGTTTTGGCATTGTTGTTGAGCCATTTGGTTAATAGCTCTGAGTCGACCTCCAATATCACCTTCATGTATCCATGTTGAACACACCACTGCAGTCTACATAAAGCTGCCTGACTTTCAGCCTGGTTGTTAGTGCAAATTCCACCTATCTGCATCCTGGTTTGACATAGTTATCCTCATAATATGATGCTTAATGAGAAAACATTCAGATACTTGTATGAGTATTTGATCAACATGCGTATATCAATGTTAACTTAGTATTGAAAGTCACTTAGTCTCAAGACAATGAAACACACTTTCTAAAAGGTGAATTACATGCCACTAGGTTGACAAGCCATAGCAAGAAGGTAGCAATATCTTGCTCCAATTTGCACCACTGGAATACGGCAGTGAAGAAATTCCTAATGTTTGTGATGAACTTATTACATGTTTTTTATGCATTTGTATGTTTACCTATTGTTTTCTTCCAGATTTTGTCATTCATATTGGGTATGTTTTGTACAAGTTTGGGATCATTTAACTGTAATTGCTTATTGTTTTCTCCCAGATTTATTTTATCATTCATATTTGCCTATTGTGACGATCTTGGAATACATGCCCTATTGTTTTATCCCAGATTTTATAGTTTTTGTACATGTTTGGGGGATCATTTAACTGTGAAGGGGTTGGGAATTGAACAATATAGTGAGCATATGAAATACATGATTCGCTAACTTATAATTTAATTTTGAATGTGCAGGAAAATGCCGCTGATTGAATTTGATGAATAGAGGACAAGTAAACTTGATCTATTGTAGTGAACGATAAAGAGTTTTTGTACTATTATCATAAATGTTGTTTGAATACATTTGGTTTTGTGGAATGTATTGCTAGTAGAGATCTTTAAGCAATTCATTTCTATATGTATGGAACATGTTTCTCGAAGTTTATTTAATTTGAAATATATACTTTCAAATTATTTATAAGCTAATTTTGTGCTTTATATATATATAAAATTGTGATTATTGATTATATGCACACTAAAATTATTATTCTTAAAAATGAAAATTTGTGGCTACTTAAAAATTCCTACAATGCATTGCAACACTTCAAAAGTGTGGCTTATTGTTTATAAATTTTATCTTGTACATAAGAAAAGTCACACTTTATAAATTTTATCTTGTACATAAGAAAAGTCACACTTTATAAGTGTTGTTGTAGGTGAGATATAAAAGGCTACACTTTTAAAGTGTAACCAATAACAACGCAAAGGTCACACTTTTAAGTGTAGTATAATCAGATAAAAGCGTTGCTAATGAAACACTCCAAAGCGTGGCCTTTATACCTCTTTGGCCACGCTTTTCTAAGTGTTGCTACTTTGGCGACACTTCAAAAGTGTTGTCTAATGTCAAAGGTTACGCTTCCTTAGGCCACCCCCTAAAAAGCGTTGCTTAAAGTCAAAAAGTGTGGCCTTTTATCAAAGTGTCTATACAGTCATGGTTTTTGCATTTATTGTGTGCATATATAGTAGTTGAACGTTCCATCAGACTTGAGCTGATTTGATTTGATCGACCACTAATTATGTGTACAAAACTCATTGGCCTAGTTTAATTTAGCTACCATCACTCATTAATATTCATCATTGTCACTAATGACTTCACTTAAATTGAAGTGCAATGTATCCAAGAGTCGTATTATCACCTTATAATAAAGATTTGGAAATTGTTTTTTGAACCTCGACGCAAGTAAAGGTAACAAAAAAAAGCAAATATAATGTTGGAGAAGTCATGTCAAATACAATAAAGAAGAAACTAGTAACAACACAAAATAATATGATAACTGAAGCAAATGAAATACTAAAATCAAAGAATAAGATAATAGGTGAGTAATAATAAAAATATTGTGAAATTAGGTCTTGAGCCTAACTCACACCCCAAAAGCTAACTCAAAGGGAGGAGAATTGCCCAAGTCTTATAAGGAGTCTACTCATCTCATTAACCATCAATGTAGGATTTTTGTCATTCCTTTACACCCTCACATCACAGTCAGTGCTTAGCATCTGGTGTGTGGGCAATTTTAATTTTGGGGGACCCAACATTGGGTGAGATGGGCCCTGCTCTGATACCATGTGAAATTAGATCATTGGTCTAACTCACACCCCAAAATCTAACTCAAAGGGATGAGGATTGTCCAAGTCTTATAAGGAGTCAACTCATCTCATTAACTATCAATGTGTGACTTTTTTCATTCTTTCACAAATATTGATAAAGTAAATTAAACAATGATTGACTACCTACTAACTTTCTACTCTTATCCTCGCCCTCCATATCTTCTTACCTAGAGTCATGTCCTCGGCACGTTGCAAGTGGCACTACAACAAAATTAGTTTTTAGCGGCAATAAATATACTCATAAGCAAAGAGTGCTAAAGCTTTTTACCGGCATTAGTTAATTGTCATTGGATCCAATGTCGGTATAGGCTTTAGGGATATTTACAAAGAGTGTTGATTGCTGCTAAAAATATATATTTAGCGGCATTAAGCTATTACCGTTAATTAATTACCGCTAAAGATCATTTTTGATATAATGTACACTCATGTCCTATCTAATTATCTCGACCCAATACTTCTCCATCATACCTCCATATACCTCTCTAATCGAAAGAAAAACTCCAAGGATAAGCACAAAATTAACTTTATGATTCCTTTCTTAGAAATACATCTTTTAATTAATTAGCAACTTGCTTTGATTGGAGATTTCCAATTGATTTCTTCAGTATTTTCTAGGATTATAATAAACATAATTGTTAGAATACTTGTACCTTTATATATATATTTTAAATCTATTTTATTGTTAAAATGTCGGCATCATGGTCATCACCATGACTATCAAAATCATTATTCAATAATATATAATTAGCAGAAGAAGTAATTAGAAGCTAATGAAATAATCAAAACGATTGTGACAAAGAGTGGACTCTATTAAGGAAATTACGTGTGTGCACATGGAGGGGTCTTCTATTTCTAAATTTTAATTAACTGATAATGACACGCACCTATTTTCAAAAATGTAATTTCTAATTAATTAATTGTCAATTAAGTTGCACTAAACTTTTCCTCCCTATTTACTAGACTAGAGTTGTTTTTAAAATAAAGTTTTACAAATTTATGTACATATCATTTTCATAATAATGCATTGCTTGAATGATATGCAAGTGTTTCAAAACTTCTTCATTAATAATTAGTTGCTAAAGAAATAAGCTATAGTTTTTTAAATCAATTAAAAGTGATGATTTATGTGGTCTGCTTAAATTTGAAAGGTACATAGCTTTAAGGGTGAATGACATTTTAGTCCTTTTCCAATTTCAGTAAATTATTCGACTAAGCACATTAAATTTTCAATTGATTTGAAATATATGATATTGATTCTTCAAATTAGCCGATGTTAAACATTTAACATAATTATTATTTAAAAAGTTTAAAAGGAAATAGATAAATTTTGCTACTCTAAACATTGCCAACTCAGTAATTTCTCCGACGCATCAAATATTAGGAATTATTAATATTGTATTCATATATTTTAATTAATTGAAGATTTAATACTCGTAGTCAAATAATATAAGAAATAAAATTGAAATAACGCAATAACACAAAAATAAAAGAGTTGTGTTGTAATTGAACTTTTCTCCTTGCTCCTAAGAGTAGGGAAATATGGTTGGCCTAAGGGAATTTGGTGTATGTAATTCAACCTAGATTATTAAAATTTTATATACTCAACAGCTATACAAAAAATATGCATATAAGATGTTGGTCAAATTGTTATGCAGATTGAATTTCGAAAAAACAAAAAGTAAAATACAAATTGAAACGGGAAATATTAATTACTCCGATCCTTTTATATGAAATTAGGATCCGGCTCCCCTCCATTACCCCTTCCCTCCATTCGTCAAATGCATCTCTAGATGAAAGACATGTATCTTATTTAAAATTTAAAGGTCAAAATTATATTATATTAACAAATATCATAACCATAGTTAAGTCAACTAATTTTAGAAAACTACTCTCCAATTTGGTAAGAACTACAATAAAGGAATACAAAATTTGATATTTATTAATATCATTAATTTCATCTTATATTTTTACACTTAAACATTAAATTGTATGATATTTAAGGTGAGAATCAACTAATCAATTTTATGTACTAGTAAACTTTATTCTTGAAATATTATACTATGTTGAGAAACAAAAAAAAAATGAAGAATTATCAATGTTGAAAAGAAAAACCATAAAATAAAAGAACACGAAACAAAAATAAAAAGATAAAAAATAAAAAGACAAAAGGTTTTTAGAATTAAATGATACCAAAATTATTCCAAGGAGAAAATGTGGCTATTGTACGTTTGAAGGGAAAAATATACGTTTTTTAAAAAATATTCTTTTATCTTCTTTTTTTTTTTGAAATAAAAGAAAACATTGTTTTAAATGCAAATGTTTTTAAAGATTATTATTTATCACATTAAATAAAAACTTTTCATGTGCTACAATTTTAATATTTAAATATAAAAATATAAGATGAAATTAGTGATATTAATAAATATCAAATTTTGTATGGAATATATTGTAATTCTTATCCAATTTGAAGAGTAGTTTTCTAAAATTAGTTGACTTAACTATGGTTATGATATTTGTTAATATAATATAATTTTGACCTTTAAACTTTAAATAAGACACATGTCTTTCATCTAGAGGTGCACTTGACGATATGGAGGGAAGGGGTAATGGAGAGGAACCAAATCTTTAAAGGTCAAGATTATATTATACTAACAAATATCATAACCATAATTAAGTCAACTAATTTGAGACGGAGAAAGTACGATTGAAGGACAATTAACCGTCCATTAAGTATCAACCATATTGAATTAGAAACTAGTTTTATAGCTTGTTTGGCCAAGTTATAGCTAGAATGTTTGGATAATCTTCTAAAATCAACTTATTTTGAGAAGTGTTATAAAAAAAGTACTTTCGGTGACGAACAAAAACACTTTTAATATTACAAAAGTTTGGCCAAACTAGCTACTCTCTCAATTTCTTTTACTTGTCACAGTTTCCTTTACAAGAGTCAAACAATATGAATTTTGACTAATATTTTAAGGTGTATTTTTTCATCATATTGATATGAAAAAAGTTGCAATTTATAGTACTTCCTGTATAATTTTTTAATATGTAAAATTTTATTTAAAATATCGAATGAATATAATCTAATGTATCTTTGAAAACTAATCGAATTAACTCAGAAGCGCAATATAATAACTAAAAAGGAACCCAAAGAGAATTCATTATATTGGTTTTGTTCCTTGACAATAGTTTTGATAGAGAGTGTCTCGTATTCTCCTCCAAAAACAATAATGACACTAATTAGATCATAGACTAATTGAGCAAGTAGTTGCATCCATAAAGCTCACAAAGGCATGAATTTGGCAAGGATAAAATTCAATCAATTAACCATATTGGTGATTTAATCAGGTGTTAAAAAGGGAATGAAAAGATAGACCTAAAATTACAAGAAATTATCTCGAAGAAAACTACAATCTCTTGGAAATTTAGGGGTGCACATTCGATTTTTCGATTTGGTTTTGTACTATTCGATCTGAGTTTTTTTTATTTTTATAATGAAGAAGTGTAACTCGATCAATCCGAACCAAAATAAATTTGGTTCACTTTGGTTTTTCTATTTTTGGTTTGGTTTTCTTTCGATTTGGTTAATTATTCGGTTATGCAATAATTAGAAATATAATCGAAGTTATATTTGCAATTTAAATATATATAATTTGGTATTTTGGTTTTTCAATTTTTATTTTTCTAAATCCGAAACCGAACCAAAAAATCAAATAAAAGAAATTATTAATCCAAACCAATCCAAATTAAAATTCGATTTAATTTGATATAATTTTTCGATCTAATCCAAATAGTGCACACCCTACCTGGAATCATTAAAGATGGACCTAATAGAAGAAGAAAGATCTTTCTCAACATCTATTAATACACTTATTTTAGTTCTAATAAAGATTTGTATGAGCTATGCCAGTAATAAAAATATAAAGAATCTTTAATACTTTCATATATATATATATATATATATATATATATATATATATATATATATATATATATATATATATATATATAAATAAAAAATTGGCCTATAAGGAATTTAATTGGGGAATGTGATTGGTGAGGATTATATAATTAACCCAAATTTGTTTGAGAATTAGATATAGTAATTATATAAAATAAGTAAATGTTGGAATCAAATCTTTTCAACCAACTCAATCTTTTAGGAAGAAAAATAGAAAACTAACAACTTACTATTAATATTTGTTAATCAAACGTGATTTTAGATTTTCTGCCATTAGCAGACTTCCCAAAATAATACAAAACATTACTATTAATAATGATTTACTGCTTCTTTACATAATACTTGTGTAAAGAGAAAAAGAAGCTCTATTTACAATTTTTGCTTCCTTTTTTCTCTTTTTTCTTTTTGTGACAATGATGATGTAGTACATTTTTACAATTCATATACTATATAGTTTTGACGGAATACATAATAGTCACTTAAATTTATCAGTAAATTTCTCTTAAATATTTGAACTATGATATGTTACAACTGAACACCTGATAAAGTTTTCCTATTAAGTATTTCCGACTCAAAATTTAGAGAAATAAATTGTGTGTGTTCTCAAGCACCCATTATGTAAATAAGTTAATCACTTCTCTTAATTATACGTATTATCATCAATAAGTCATAAAATCTCAAGTATGTCCTTATTAAGGCTAATATATATAATTAAAGAAGGTAATATATATTTTATATAATCAACTTATTATTAGTATAATATATGCTTAAGAATACGCACAAAATTGATTTTCTAAAATTAGAGTTGAAAATATATATCTAATAAAATTATTTTATCATATTCAGGTGTTCAATTAAAACTTATCGTAATCCAAGTATATCTAAATAAAATTCACTGAAATTTTAAGGGTTATCAATGTATTTTGTCTATATTTTTTACAGTACCCCCACCCCACCCCCACTCCACTCCCCACCCTCCCCCCCCAAAAAAAAAAGATGAAGATTTTTTACATGAAGAGAGAGGGATGTTAGGGAGATCAGCCATGGTTGTTGACTATCATGGACCAAGGTACCAAGCAAAGTCCCTTCTTCTTCAATTCTATATACCCATTATTGTCTTTTCCATCAAAAGATTTGTTGTTTCTCTCAACTCTCTTCATTTCTTGGAATTGTCCACTACTATTTTCTGTCCTATAATTGATGTCCATCTGCTTAAAATTACTTACCTGTTAATAACAAAACAAGACATATCTCAATACTTGTGGCGAAATCAGAATTTTCACTAAGTAACACAAATATTTATCATAAATACATTAAAAAAAAATGATCCTTCTCATTATATATATAATGTAATTTCCTGATGATCGAAGTTTGGATTAACCTAACAGTTTCATCTTAAAATTAATTTGACCTAATTAAAGTACCATAAATTTCAAAATCATGTTATGTACCATCTGATTTACAACCCCTACTACTCCTAGCCTTAGTATGAGTTCGTTCGATTGTAAAAGAGAGATCCATCTTGATGAAAAAATTCACGATAACAAGAACTCAAAATTTAATCGTTCAATATCTACTCATTCTCCTCTATGTAATTCCCAATAAACAACATGTTCTTGACCTATCATCTGTTCAATTTTAATCTATATACAATCATCCATACTTCTTTTATCTTTATATTTCTACTGATACTTAATCGACAACGAAAGGAAAAAAAAGCAAGAATATGATACATAAAAATAAAAAGTAGAAAGTTTTGGTTGACCTTTGGACTATTTACAGGTGAGCTAGCAGTGTCTTCCAAATCAGGATCAGAAATTTTGTTGTTTCTTTTTTGTTTCTTCAAATTCAACCTCTTAAGAAATGGTGAACCACTCATAGGAGATTGAGAATTTTGTTTCCATGCAGCATGTGAAGCAGCATCAGAAAGCAAAGAAGGGCTACCAAAAGAATTATTATCATGATCAGATGATGAACTATAGTTATTTTCCCTTTGCTTCATTGAAAAATCTTCTAAATAAGTTGTCCATCCACTTTCTTCAGGTGCAAGATCAACATCATCATAATTTTTTTCCATCTCAATATTATTATTCACACATGAATTATTTGGACCTAAATCCATGTGAAAAAAGAAACTAATTAATTTTTCTTGAAGTTGGTTTGAGGGATATATTCATTTCATTTGTAGGGAGGGACTATGTATAAATAAGATGAGAAAAGTTAGTTACTCCCTATGTTCCAAGTTTGGTGATACTTTTCGAATTTCGAGATTCATACAAGTATTTATTTGACAGTAATTATTGAATTTGTCAAATTATTGTGACCTATGTTAGAATGAAGTTTAAACGATATAAAGGTTTTATTTATATCTGAATTCACGATTAAAATTAAATTATTTGACTCTCGAAATTCGAAGGGTGTCACCTAAATTTGAAACAGAAATAGTAGGAAACAAGAGAAGATAAGTGGGACCCATGATTGTGGAATCTTGTTGTGGGGCCAGAAGTTGAGGAAGTTAAAATTCAATAGTTTCTAATTAATATAACACGAGAGACGTGCTGAGAGGTAAAGAAATTTCAAGGATATTGGTTGACCTTTGTTGTTTAAATGATACTCCTAATTTATTAGATTTTTTATTTTTTTAGTTTATCCACCAAAAAAATAGTACTGCGTTTTTATAATTACGAAAAAATTAATTTTGAGTGATTTATCTGTGAGTTAATTACTCCCTCCATTTATTTTACTTCACCTATTTATCAAAAATAGATGTTGGATTTTATTTATCTATTTTAATGAATTTGTTTTTTGTCATACTACCCTTAGTCCTGAATAAGTAGTCAAATTTAAAATTTCAAATCATCATTAATAAGGTTAATTTAGTAAAATATACTTTTAATTAAAAAAAATTAAGCATATGTCAGATCAACAAAGTAATTAATATCATGAAACGGAGAGCGTAAATCCATTTTTGGTTAGCAATTGCCATTGGCATAGACAAAAAGGTGTTTAGACTCTTGTGGCATTTTGTTCATCTAAAACCATAAAATGAATGATTTATCACGATTCACGGGATGAGATTCGTATTAGATTACTTAGGAAATATAGGTTCAAATTCAATGTGATCACACTATTATATTTCATTTGAAAGAATTGGATAGACAAGACATGTTTTCTTTATTAATTTGTCTAAGATGTACATGAACAGGAAAAAGAGGAATGTTTGTTGGTTTTCTTGAATTTATATTAGATTTTCATTGGCATTTACCTATTTAAAAATGCAAATATTAATACCTTTTTTTTTTGTTTAACAATAGTACTAGTCAGGGCCATCTAAACCCCTATGCCACTAAAGTCATCGCTTATGTCACGCCTCAGATCTGATTAAGACGGACAGGCACCCGATGCCTAAATGGCCGGGAGAACCAACTTACAACCTGCACTTACCATACATTTAACTATGATAACTATGAAGCTATGACAAGCTTATATGCACTATAGTGATAAAAGATCGACATAGACAGGACCCAAAACTTATGTACAACACTTGGCCGTTGAGGCCACAATTGTTAAGAGACAAGATACAACCAAACTTTATACATTAGTCTACAAAGCCTCTACAAGATAAACAGCCTTAGTTTAGGTCGGGACAGGCCCCGCCTTACCCTTAACTACTATACGGTAACAAAATAGATGCCAAAGACTCGGTTAAGCCCCGAATCAACTTGGAGCTCACCAATAGCGGCTGAGTGTCCTGCGCTCCTACCGGGGATGTCTACTAGCCGGAGTACCTGTGGCTGCAAAGATGAAATGCGGCGTCCCCCGAGAGGGACGTCGGTACGAAAGAATGTACTGAATATGTAAGGCAATAACATATGTAAACAAGAGCTCAATTGAAATCAAGTATCAATATGTAAATACATAAATCGATTAAAAGACCACCCTTTGCTGCCGATGTTGTGGGATCATGTACATTATATTCTTTTACGTAATCTTCTTTACATTGCAATCTCTGTAAAGCATGCGATACAATAACCAACTGATCGGTGGTAAAAGAGGATGACCCATGCTAGGCATTTTAACCCTGGGATGCTGTCCTCAAATATAAATTTTGGGATCGACCCATGCTAGGCTTTCGCCCCTAGGCTGCCACCCTTACACATATACCGCTTCATAGTTTCTTTAATCTTTGAGATTGTTACTTTGGTGGTCATAATTATATTTGAGCGTCAGAACTATGGATCAATAGTAGGAAACTTTCGCCACACTAAGGAGAGGGGAAATATTGTTAGCGGTGGTTGGGATTGTACGCTGCCACTATTTGTCTTTTACTTGAAAGAGCACTTAGGAAGCTCACTTGTTGGTAGTGACACAAGCAGAGTTCATGCCAAAGAATATAGAATCGAATAGCCTTACATACCTTGCTGTACAACTCGGATAGTACAACGAATTAACCTCCTCCCTTTCCGATTATTAATCTACAATGAAATAAGTAACACAACTAATATTAGTAGCTAACCAACAGATTGGGCTACTTGAACTTGGCAAACAAGAATCGGGTAGCAAACCCATACTTATCAACCGATGGGATGCATTCCACCCCTTCTCCTTTAATAACGTCATATACAATACGACCTTCTAATAAGGTCCCCCAAACTCCTTGGGCATTTGTAACATATGCAAAACAAGATACAAAGGGGTTGCGGGCAGCAAAGCTCATGCAACGCCCAATTAGATGGTATGTTACCGCACCCTTACCGTTTTATCCTTTAACAAGTTCTCATGACTTCTACACATGCCTCCTTATGTATATGAACTCACGGTTTCCGACCACCGTCCCTTGAGCATCCAACTAACATTACATTTAAAATGCTCAAATGAGCTAACAATTGAGTTAAAGGGGACTCCCCTCCATGGCTGTCCCAACATGCACAATCAACCCGAACATTCTCCCATCTCACACCATGTAAAAGGAACAATTCTCGGTTCATTAACACATACCAAATCCCTTAACCAATTCAAGCACAAAAGAGGGATGAAAATTTCAATAACTCACTTTGTTGGACAGCAACCTCACTTGCTAACTTCAATGTTTAGGTTGTCTTTTCCAAATTATCTTGAGAATAATGAAGGATTACTAAATCAGCAGACCATATTCTTACAAATCCAAACTTTTAAAAACAAAATTAACATATGGCAGTAGCCTTACCTTAGTTTCTGAAAATTTATCCTCTAAACTTGTACTTCAAGAACTGAAACTCTCCTTCAAACTTTTACTTGAAAAGGGAGATAATACTCAAGAACCTAGGGTGTCTTAGGGCTGCTGATTGAAGCCAAGAGAAACCTTAGAGAAACTTAGGAAATCTGAAATTTTTTTGCAAGTGAAAAATGGAGCAAAAGATTTGATCTTTATCCCTTTAAAAAGGAGGTGTAATGGACGAAATTCTTGACTAATTTTGGCCATATATTATCAAGTAGGTGACCCACCTACTTGGCCCCACCTACTTGGCCTTTTAACTTGGGCTTTTGGGAACTTCAACACTTGTTGGGCCCTATTCCGAATTTTCCCTCTATTCATGTCAATTTGGGCCATAATTAATGCAAGTAGGTGGTAGTGCATCTGGCCCAATTACCACTTTACCACCTTTAGTTTAAATACTTCCGTCGGAGCTAACTTGCCATACACATGCTAAAACGTGCAAGGGTTACATAACCTTGCGAGCTAGTTTAAACCAACACTAATCATATAAAGAGCACGGTCCCTCACCTATATTATAAGGCTATGTCAAGTATCACGTGAATAGAACTAGCATACGCATAATACAAAGTTGTTACATTCTCTCCCCTTAAAAACATTCGTCCTCGAATGTTAGCATGGTTATCCAGCCCAAACAAGTTCAAGCCTAAGTTAGTGCTACTATTAATCACATAATACAAATAAACTTATACTTACTTGTCGGCATCCAGACTAAGCATTTTCATCCTTCTCATGGATCTGAAAGAGATGAGGATACTTCAATTTCATTGCTTCTTCCGCTTCCCATGTAACTTCTTCTACTTGTTGGTTCCTCCATAATACTTTTACAGACGCTACTTCTTTATTTCTTAACCTCCTAACTTGTCGATCCAGAATAGCAATGGGTACTTCTTCATAAGTGAGATCTCCCGTAACCTGTACATCTTCCGTAGGAGTGATACAAGATGGGTCACCTATGCATTTTCGAAGCATTGAGACATGAAATACTGGATGGACTGTTGAGAGCTCTTGTGGTAGCTCTAACTCATAGGCTACTTGGCCAACTCTTCGAATAATCTTATATGGCCCTATATAGCGTGGACTCAATTTTCCTTTTTTACCAAACCTCATTACCCCTTTCATTGGTGACACCTTCAAGAACACCCAATCCCCTATAGAAAATTCTAGTCCTCTCCTTCTAACATCCGCATATGATTTATGTCGACTTTGAGCTGTTTCTAGCCGCTTGTATCACTTTGACTTTTTCCATAGCTTGATGAACAAGATCTGCCCAAATAAGGTGGTTTCACCTTTTTCAAACCAGCCAATTGGGGATCTACATTTTCTACCATATAAAGCTTCATAAGGTGCCATTTTAATACTTGAATGGTAGCTATTGTTGTATGCAAACTCGATCAATGGCAAATGATCATCCCAACTACCTTTGAAGTCCAATATACAAGCTCGTAGCATATCCTCGAGTGTTTGAATTGTACGTTCTGCCTGACCATCCGTTTGAGGGTGAAAGGCTGTGCTTAAATTCACTTGTGTTCCCAAACTCTTCTGAAATGACTTCCAAAAGTTCGCGGTGAATTGAGCTCCTCTATCAGATATAATAGAGATTGGCACTCCATGTAGCCGAACTATCTCTTTAATATACAACCTTGCATACTCTTCTACCGTATAAGTAGTCTTGACCGGTAAGAAGTGCGCTGCTTTGGTAAGTCTATCAATAATCACCCATATAGAATCAAACTTCCGAAATGAGCGGGGCAAACCAGAGACAAAATCCATATTAATCATATCCCACTTCCAAATTGGAAGTTCTATACACTGCATATAACCTCCAGGGCTTACGGTGCTCGCTTTAACTTGTTGACAATTTGAACATTGAGCTACAAATTCCCGCAATGTTCTTCTTCATGTCACCCCACCAATATACTTCTTTCAAGTCATGATACATTTTTGTTGATCCCGGATGGACAGAATATCTTGAATGATGTGCTTCCGTCATAATTCTCCTTCTTAATCCATCTATGTTAGGTACACACAATCTGTTTTGGCATTGAAGTACTCCCTCTTCTGTAAGCTCAAATGCCTTTGTCATACCTTGTTGTACATTCTCCTTAAGCTGTAATAGGATAGGATCCGTGTACTGCTTCTCTTACACCTCCGCTACAAGTGAGGATTCTGCAGCGTTTTGCACAATAACTCCTTCATCTGGAGATTCAAGGAGGCGAACCCCCAAGCTAGCTAATTGACGTAGATCTTTAGTTATTTGCTGCCTTCCTATGGACTGCTCATAAGTGCTTGCCATCATTTTACGACTTAAAGCATCAGCTACAACATTTGCCTTCCCGGGATGATACAAGATATCAATGTCATAATCTTTTAATAACTCAAGCCACCTTCGTTGCCTCAAATTTAGATCCTTTTGCTTAAAGATATATTGCAAACTCTTATGATCGTATATATATCAACGTGAACACCATACAAGTAGTGGCGCCATATCTTCAAAGCAAATACAACTCGCCGCTAGCTCTAGATCATGGGTTGGATAGTTTTTCTCATATGGCCGCAAATCGCCTTGAGGCATAAGCTATCACCTTACCATGCTGCATCAACACACATCCTAAGCCCACTCTCGATGCATCACAATACACTACGTACCCTTCCGTGCCTTCGGAAGTACCAATACAGGTGTAGAAGTCAATTTATTCTTTAGTTCTTGGAAACTTCTTTCACATGCATCGCTCCATTGGAACTTGACTTCTTTTTGTGTTAGTTTTGTTAATGGTGCGGAAATAGAAGCAAATCCTTCAACAAACCTTCTATAATAACCTGCCAGCCCAAGGAAACTACGAACCTCCGTAGGTGTTGTAGGTCTTGGCCGTTCTTCACAGCTTCTATCTTTTGGGTATCAACCCTTACTCCTTCATCAGATACAATATGACCCAAGAATGCCACAGATCTTAACCAAAACTCACATTTGGAGAACTTTGCGTACAACTTTCGATCACGAAGAATCTGTAGCACCTGCCGCAAGTGATTAGCATGGTCCTCTTCACTTGGGAGGGGATATTTGTTCTTAATCGTTACCTTATTCAACTGTCGGTAATCAATACACATTCTCAATGAGCCATCTTTCTTGCGTACAAATAAAACTGGTGCTCCCCAAGGGGACATACTAGGCCTTATGAATCCCTTTTCTAACAAGTCATTTAATTGCTCCTTCAACTCCCGTAATTCTGCCGGAGCCATTCTATATGGAGGAATGGAGATAGGTTGAGTATCGGAATTAAATCAATACCAAACTCTACTTCTCGTTCGGAGGCAAACCTGCGAGATCTTCGGGAAATACATCGGAAATTCATTTACCACCGAAACAGTTGAAGAGTTGGTGGATCTCGCATCTATATCTCTCACTCTTACTAAATGGCATATGTAGCCTTTGGACATCATCTTCCTCGCCTTAAAATAAGAAATAAACTTACCCCTTGGCGCGCCAATATTTCCTTTCCATTCAAGGACACCCCCTATTGGGAAATGGAAATGCACCATCTTAGTACGGCATTCTACCGTAGCATAACAAGAAGCTAACCAATCCATACCCATTATGACATCAAAATCAACCATTTCTAGTTCAACAAGGTCACTAATGTATTGCGACCACAAACAAGTTACTATGCACTTTCGATAGACTCTTCTAGCTATAATAGATTCACCAATCGGTGTAGACACTTCAAATGGTTTAACCAATAATTCTGGTGTTCTTTTGAACTTTGCAGCAATCAATGGAGTAACATATGATAGTGTCGACCCCGGATCAATTAATGCATATACAATATGTGAAAAGATGGACAATGTACCTGTAACCACATCCGGTGAAGCCTCCAAATTTTGTCGATCCCCTAGGGCATACGTGCGATTCTGAACTCCACTAGAACTAGCTGCCCCTCTAATACCTCTACCACGCCCGACAGGCATTTGTGCACCTCTTCCTAAAGAAGGAACTGATGAAGACGATGCAAAGAATCGATCCAAAGAAGTTGTGCCATACCACCCATGCCCCTTTGAGGGCAATTTCTCATCATGTGTCCCCGGTGTACCACACCAAAAACAAGCATCTGTCCCAAACCTACATGTGCCTAGGTGATTTCTCCCGCATTGCCTACAAGGTTGTCGAGGAGGTCTTGATTGGCTCATAATTTCGTGCTCTTGGTGCCCCGCTATTCTTGAGCTTTGGCTTTCACCTCTTTGCCTAAACTGATCGCCCCTAGACCCTCGGAATGGAGCACTAGCTGTAGAGTAGGAAAATGATGGCCTAGGCGGTCTATTAGAAAATCGAGGCTCACCTTGAGATTGGGTAAACTGCCCTATAAATTTGGCCCTCTTGGACTGCCCTCTTTTCCGACTCTTGTACCCTTCTTCTTTGCCTTTGATCCTCCAACTTTTGTGCAAAAGCTTGCATCCTCGCTATATCCATGTCTTTATTCAAAGAAGCAATGGTGCAATCTCTAACCAAATATGAATCTAATCTGTCCACATATCGATGAACTCTATCCTCCATTGTAGACACTACATTAGGAGCATACCGGATAAAGAATTAAACTTGAGACTATACTCCTCACGCTCATATTCCCTTGGTGGAGATTTAAAAACTGATCAAGCACGGGCCTCTCGGATCTCCAATGGCGAGATAATGGTCAAGAAATGCCTCTTTGAACTCTTTCCAACTAGCTAAAGGTGCATCTCGTAACCCTTGATTGCTTCCAAGCTTCATACCACAATATAGCCATACCCTTGAGTCTATATGTTGCTAGCTCAACTGCTTCTTTACCACTTACATGCATAACCTCCAAAGTTCGTTGAATCTGATCAATAAAGTCTTGCGGATCTTCTTTAGGATCGACCCGGTGAATGATGGAGGGTCCAAATTAAGAAAATCGCGTATCCGCGTACTAGCAGCCCTATCTGCACCACTCGTACCTGCAATTGGACCTTCTTGCCTTTGCCCTTGGCCAGCAACTATACGAGTCAATAATTGGATTGCATTCTTTAAATCTTGCTCAGTAGTATTAATAGGGGATTCTCGAGATGCTGCTTCCCTCCTCAAATCATCTAGAGATGGAGGAGTCGGGGAATAACCGGCATCTTTGCTATATCATAAACCAATTAAGAAGTTAGATACAATTCAACTACAACATTGGTTCTATTGCACGATTTAAGAAATGAAAGAAAAGAGACAACTCCTACATGTCTTGTAGCCTCCTGTTTATAAATGTGGTGCACAACACATCCATAAACAAGACTCTACACCGACACGGCTTTGTAGACTCCCTAGGATGACCTGCTCTGATACCACTTTTGTCACGCCTCAGATCTGATTAAGACGGACAGGCACCCGATGCCTAAATGGCCGGGAGAACCAACTTACAACTAGGTCGGGACAGCCCCGCCTTACCCTTAACTACTATACGGTAACAAAATAGATGCCAAAGACTCGGTTAAGCCCCGAATCAACTTGGAGCTCACCAATAGCGGCCGAGTGTCCCGCGCTCCTACTTTGGGGATGTCTACTAGCTGGAGTACCTGTCGCCGAAACATGAAATGCAAATGGTCCCCGAGAGGGACGTCGCACGAAGAATGTACCGAATATGTAAGGCAATAACATATGTAAACAAGAGCTCAATTGAAATCAAGTATCAATATGTAAATACATAAATCGATTAAAAGACCACCCTTGCTGCTGATGTTGTGGGATCATGTACATTATATTCTTTTACGTAATCTTCTTTACATTGCAATCTCGTAAAGCATACGATACAATAACCAACCGATCGGTGGTAAAAGAGGATGACCCATGCTAGGCATTTTAACCCTGGGATGCTGTCCTCAAATATAAATTTTGGGATCGACCCATGCTAGGCTTTCGCCCCTAGGCTGCCACCCTTACACATATACCGCTTCATAGTTTCTTTAATCTTTGAGATTGTTACTTTGGTGGTCATAATTATATTTGAGCGTCAGAACTATGGATCAATAGTAGGAAACATATGAATATGCACTTAGGGCAAGAACAATAACACAAGACGGAAATGTAACACTAATGAATTACATAAGAGCTCAAATGACACAATGGACCTCATTTGATTGATAGGAGGAATCACAAAGCTACTGCTGCAATTACCCTTTCTCATACCAATACTTGGAAAAGTAAAGATGCACATATATTGAAGCAATTCGACACACTAAGGAGAGGGGAAATATTGTTAGCTGTGGTTGGGATTGTACGCTGCCACTATTTGTCTTTTACTTGAAAGAGCACTTAGGAAGCTCACTTGTTGGTAGTGACACAAGCGAGTTCATGCCAAAGAATATAGAATCGAATAGCCTTACATACCTTGCTGTACAACTCGGATAGTACAACGAATTAACCTCCTCCCTTTCCGATTATTAATCTACAATGAAATAAGTAACACAACTAATATTAGTAGCTAACCAACAGATTGGGCTACTTGAACTTGGCAAACAGTAATCAGGTAGCAAACCCATACTTATCAACCGATGGGATGCATTCCACCCCTTCTCCTTTAATAACGTCATATACAATACGACCTTCTAATAAGGTCCCCCGAAACTCCTTGGGCATTTGTAACATATGCAAAACAAGTATACAAAGGGGTTGCAGGCAGCAAAGCTCATGCAACGCCCAATTAGATGGTATGTTACCGCACCCTTACCGTTTTATCCTTTAACAAGTTCTCATGACTTCTACACATGCCTCCTTATGTATATGAACTCACGGTTTCCGACCACTGTCCCTTGAGCATCCAACTAACATTACATTTAAAATGCTCAAATGAGCTAACAATTGAGTTAAAGGGGACTCCCTCCATGGCTGTCCCAACATGCACAATCAACTGAACATTCTCCCATCTCACACCATGTAAAAGGAACAATTCTCAGTTCATTAACACATACCAAATCTCTTAACCAATTCAAGCACAAAAGAGGGATGAAAATTTCAGTAACTCACTTTGTTGGACAGCAACCTCACTTGCTAACTTCAATGTTTAGGTTGTCTTTTCCAAATTATCTTGAGAATAATGAAGGATTACTAAATCAGCAGACCATATTCTTACAAATCCAAACTTTTAAAAACAAAATTAACATATGGCAAAGCCTTACCTTAGTTTCTGAAAATTTATCCTCTAAACTTGTACTTCAAGAACTGAAACTCTCCTTCAAACTTTTACTTGAAAAGGAGATAATACTCAAGAACCTAGGGTGTCTTAGGGCTGCTGATTGAAGCCAAGAGATACCTTAGTGAAACTAAGGAAATCTGAAATTTATTTGCAAGTGAAAAATGGAGCAAAAGATTTGATCTTTATCCCTTAAAAAGGAGGTGTAATGGACGAAATTCTTGACTAATTTTGGCCATATATTATCAAGTAGGTGACCCACCTACTTGGCCCCACCTACTTGGCCTTTTAACTTGGGCTTTTGGGAACTTCAACACTTGTTGGGCCCTATTCCGAACTTTCCCTCTATTCATGTCAATTTGGGCCATAATTAATGCAAGTAGGTGGTAGTGCATCTGGCCCAATTACCACTTTACCACCTTTAGTTTAAATACTTCCGTCGGAGCTAACTTGCCATACACATGCTAAAACGTGCAAGGGTTACATAACCTTGCGAGCTAGTTTAAACCAACACTAATCATATAAAGAGCACGGTCCCTCACCTATATTATAAGGCTATGTCAAGTATCACGTGAATAGAACTAGCATACGCATAATACAGGTTGTTACAGCTTAGGGCCCCATTTTTTTTTTAACTAATATATGTTTTTGTTTTAAAAAAAATTCTATGTATGAGTGCTATGATTTCTACTAAGGAAATTGCACATGAGATTAACATTGAACCTGAATTTCGTAAGAAACAATTTGATGAAAATATTGCTAACGAAATCACAAAGTCATATTGCTCACATAGTAGATCAAGCTATTTTTCACTTCAAAATAGATTTGAACCAATTAAAGCATATGAAAATATTTTTGATTTCTTATTTAGTGGTAAATTACTGAGATCACTAGATGATGAGAACTTAAAAAATATTATCTTAACCTTGAACTTTCTTTAACACATAATAGTTATATTGATATTGATGGTTTAAATTTATTTTTTGAATTAAATGTGTTCAGAGAAATAATACAAGTAAAATATATTGATCTAATGAAAACACTCAATCAAATGAAAAGTGTTGATTTATTTCCAAATAACATAATGCTTATAGAATAATGTTATATGTTCCTGTAGCCATTGCCTTAGCCGAAAGTAGTTTTTCGAAACTAAAATTGATTAAATCTTATTCAAGATCAACAGTGTCTCAAGAGAGATTGAATGAATTAGCTATATTATCAATTGAAAAGAAATTATTAAAATAAATCGATTATAAAACAGTAACTAATGACTTCGCATCTAAAAAAACTAGAAGAGTAGATTTTAAATAAAAATATATATGATGAAAAAAAAAATATTAGGGCCTCTTTCTATAGTTTCACTTTAGGCCTCCAATCTTGTTGAGTCGGCCCTGGTACTAGTCCATTATTAACTTGGTACATAGGAGTAATATTACTCCCTCTATTTCATATTATAAACAGACTTTGTGAGACAATGCACACTTATTAAGAAAAAAATATTCAAAATCATAATTTAAACTATACATTCCACTATTGCCCTTTATGAAATCATAAATTCAACTTTGTAAGTGATGCAATTTATCTCCTAGAAAATATCAAACTTCATTAAAGAAAAGGACAAATATGAAGGAAAAAAATTCAAATATCCATCTTCAACTTTGAACAATTCAATTATTTTGAACAATGAAAAAAAAACCCCCAAAAATACAATTAATGTGGAATAGAGGGAGTATTACACTACTCTTTGAATATATTAAATTTAAGCATTTGGAAAATGTCTTAGATATTGAATACTTCATTTGTTCCTATTGACATGTCGTCCTTACTAAAATTAAATGTTCCATAATACTCCTTTCGTTCCTATTTACATGTCTTCTTTAGTAAAAACAAATGTTCTTTAATACTACTTGTCATTTAACAAAATCAAATGCATAAACGACATTGTTCTTCCTATTTTATCCTTAAGAGTTACTAGCCTTGAAAGTATGAATTTGATCAACATAGAAAAACAGAGTAATTAAATTATATTCATTGGTCAAATTAATTAAGCAAAATAAATTAATTCATGTTCATTTATTAAGACTTAACTTTAATATAACACTAAATAAGGGTATAATGATAAACTTGTCTAGTTTCTTAAGGGACATGAAATCTAAAATGGTGACAATTAAATAGGAACATAGAGAGTAATATTAATAGCAAGGGTAAAATACACATAAAAAAAAAATATCTCTTAACTTTTTCAACGAGACAGATATTAATATGATGAACAAGTAATGATGAATGTTTCATTTTAAAAGATATATAAAGGAAAAAATGACTGAGTTGTTGAAAAATCGATTAAACTTATGGTTTAGGAGAAATCAAATTTCCAAAAGATCAGAGTCGCCACTTAATTTTTAATAAAAATCAAGAAAAAATTAAAGGATTTTCAAAAGATTTAAACAGACAAAATCCATTGAAAATAAAAGGGTTCAAAGTTCAATTTACATTCCGAGAAGGTGTTAGGCCCTCGGAATGCCCGCTAACTCGCGGTTGACCGGCGATTTGACCAAATGATTTTGACTAATTTTGAAAAAAAAAAAAGAGAACATTTGAAATCTATTTATTTAGTTTTAAAAAAATAAAAAATAGAAGAAAATAAATAACTAAAAAAATAGAATAAAAAAATAAATAATAATAATAATAATAAAATTAAAAAAAATTATTTATTTACTTATTTATTTTTTGGATAAGAGTACTTATTTAAAATATTTTAAGACGATTTGGAAGTGAATAAAATTTTAGCAAAAGTGGAAAGATTTCCTTTGTTTTTTTTTTCTTGCGTTATTTTAAAGAATAAAACTATCTTGAAATAATTTAACTAATTGAAATTGACTATAATTTGACTAGACATTTAATTGACTAATGACAAGAATAATCAAGTAAAACGTTCGAACATTTTTTTTTTTTCATTTTTTTTTATTTTTTATTTTTCAACAAAACATTACCTATTTAAAATATTTAAAATAATTTGAAAGCGAATAAAATTTTAGCAAAAGTGAAAGATTTTTTTTTTTTTGAATCATTTTAAAGAATAAAAACTATTTTGAAATAATTTAACTGATTGAAAATGACTACAATTTGACTAGAGATTTAATTGACTAAAGAAAAGAATAAATAAAGTCAAATAAACCGACACAAAGAAATTAGTTCATCTTTTGGGGACTAATTAAGTTAAATAACCAAATCACATAAAATGGGTTAGAAAATAAATAAATAATGGCAATAACAAGAAGATGCCCAAAATTGGGCCAAATCTATTGGACTTTAAGCCCATTTTCGCCCTCAAGACCTGTGTATACAACAAAGGTATATTGTTGTATATGGGTCGTATTTCGCTCCATTTTTGTGTATATCGGACCGTATTCCAAATGTATACACTGCTTTTCGACCCCTGCAACCTGCATATTATTTTTGGACCTGTATATCGGTCTTTCTGCCATGTATATCAGTGTATACAGTTGTATACAACATGCATACTGCCTTCTTTTGGGCTTTTGGGACCGAAATATCCAAATTCCAGCTATATTTTTCCTCCGAGAACCTGTCCATCGACTTCACAATTGACACGGTGCTGATTCCAATAAAGAGAGGATTTTGGGGAGGGGGGCCTTTGCGGCCCATTCGGAATATGAAGGGAAAAGATAGGAGTCCAAGAGGACTCGGACAATGTCACATACAATAGGAAAACAATATATATATTAGCGTAATGCAGAGCTCTCTTAACAGAAAAAATAAAATAAATAAATATCGTCAACTTAAACACATAGCTACATAATCAAAATAATACTTTAACATAATGACATATGTGAGCATTACATAAATTATGCTTAATTTTTAAACACGTAGCTACATAGTCACAACAGTACTTTGACATAATGACATGTGTGAGTATTACATGAATTATGCTTAATTTTTACTAGTCTCAACAGTAGCTTTACAAACATTTAGCAACTTATAATAATTGAGATGCTAGACCTAACTAATTCCTTCACCCTATTACAAGAAGGCCGGAAATAAGACTCTCATGCTATCCCACAAAACAAATGAATCGGACAATGCTACCTTCTTGAAAAAAAAAAAAAAACACAAAAAGAAAACCCACGTTTTATATATATATATATATAATCAAAGCCATTAATGGAATCATATATTAAGACTATATTATCATCTCAAGAACTAAAGAGAAAGAAATTCAGCCTTAGGTCTCACTGCTAATGTAAATAACTGAGCAAATAAATTCAAACGAGAATTAATCAGGCTGTAATATAAGAGAGTCAAAACTCAAGGGAAGGGGGAACATCAAACTTTCAACAAAAATGGAAACAAATAACAACAACAACATGGACTAGCAAACAAGATTCATCACTGATTTGCAGCCAACAACAAGACAAAAAATGATTCCAAGCAATAACATATACTCAACCTTGCATAGCTAGAAACTTAACAGCAGCACCTTAAGAACAAAAACAATACTTGAATCGACAATGAGTATTACCTTTCAAAGTGCAGCAAACGGAGACAAAAACGGGCGGCTGGGCAGCGATTCTTCCCCCACACAAATTCAAAATTCGAATAGCAGGCCGAAAGCCTTGAGTTGGCTTTGAAAAGAAACTCCTCGCTTCTTCGAAATAAAAATCGTCTAAAACCTTTTAAGTATAAAAAAAATTTCAAAGAAATTCCAACCTTTTCTTGACTCCAAAATTTCTAACTCCCCTGTTTTCTCTAACAAACGTTTTCTAACCAAAAAAAAAATTAAAACTCCAACCTCTCCCCTTACAAAATAATCGAAGAGATCACTATATAGGGGGAAAAAAATAGGGTAGATTTTGGGGGGAATCGGGTAGAAATTTGGGGTCAATTCCAAATTCAAAATTCGAATTCCTTCACCAATTCGAACAAACACCTTTCCCTTGAGGTCTTGACTCATTCCGAAAGGGGAAAGGAGGACCGACGACTTCGATCGATTCTCCTGTCCTTGGCGAGCTACGTGGCTCAATCTCACTCTATAAGGCAGATTCTCGACTGGGAAAACGCTAGAACAGTACTATGAAAAGGGACGTCGTTGGTTTTTCCTTGTGAACGTTGGAATTTGGACGTCATTTTGGACTGCTGGAGGCCGTTTGCTGGAGTGTTGCTGCTGTTTGGTGGGTATTGTACGTTGTTGCTATTATTGTTTTGGATTTGTGGAATTAAGAGGATGGGTCAGATCTGGGAATTAAAGGGATGGGATGGAGATGTTGCTGAAAATATGAAATGGGCTGCTGGAAACTTAAGGGAAGGCCCAAAACTTTAGTTTCTTTTGTTTTTTTTATATGGCCAAGTGAATTGATTTGGCCAAGTTGAGTTGTAATTGGCCAATTAAGATTATGAACTTAACCAAATTGAACTCGTTTGCAAATTCGGCTAAGTATAAATAACATAAAATTAAGATAATTAATTTATGAGCTTCTCATCTTAACAAAATAAAATAATTAACTTAGTTATAAACTAATTAACTCAAAATATAAACCATTATATAACTAAACTAATTAACCAAATATTTAAGTAAAACTAAAATCTTTTTGAGACAATTTTCGAATATTCATAAAATGTACTAATTACATACATAATTATATAAAACATATATATATTATTTAAAGATCATAAAAATGACAAACTATTTAAGATAACTCGCAAACTATTTTATTTTTATAAAATTAATTCTTCTAAATCATTTTTAAACTAGAGAAGCTCAAAAATTAATTTTTATCATGGAGGGTCAAAATTAGGTGTCAACAACTGTCCCTCGTTTTACTTGGATTGATGCAAGAAATTCGAGGAAAATGAAATTAACTAATCCTAATTTTGACCGACTGCATCTTCATCTTCTACTAAAATGGATTTGGTGCGAGCTTTAGGAATTATGGCCGAACCCCGTAGATGGGTATCCTACATATCTTAGGTTATATGAGAATTCAAGCCACTTGTAGTATTATACGCTTGATTTGACGTATAATTTGAAAAGAATTTAGAAGTCATCCCAATCTCGGATTATGAAGAGACCAAAATGCTCGAGAATAAGATTTGGGAGTGGATGTTGGGATACAACTAAGTTTTCAACATTGGGCCCGCCTACATATTCCTCAACCCAGGAAATCAGGCTGCTTGTAGTTCAACTCTATCGGTTGAAAAAGAAATCTATTATGCAAGATAACCTTTGGTTCTGGAGAAGTGACAAGTAATCCGAGTATGAAAAGGAGGCCTGTAACCTCTTAGTCATGAATGTGACGCGCTTCACACCCATAATTAAGAATTTACACGGACATAATTTCCAAAGCCCTCGGTGCATTGTCACCCGAATTGGAAAGCTACTTTCGGTAGGGACCAGAATTTTTCGGATGCGAAACTGAAACCGACAAACCTAAAGATAAACCCACAAGCCTTCTGATAGGGGTGTGGTTTGATTGTGGTGGAAGTCGTTCCTCTGCTCGCGTCCTAAGAGTTTGGCACTCCTCTTTGGACTATGTCCCAGTTTGCTGCTAAGAAAAAGTTCCACGTTGTGCTGCATCCTTTTTTATGTTGTCCGCACCTGTGGTTTGTTTTTGGAGAATTCATCCTTTCGGATGCTCTCGACAAAGACTAAGATAAAACTCATTAGCATAAAATGCAATTTAAATGGAGAGATGGTGTCTTTTACCGTGTCGACACTCAATTGCTCTCCCTAAATATTGACGTCAACTTCATCAGATTTGACATAAAGCAAATAAAGCTTGTATATTATGTTTGCAATATAATCTTCAATGCACTTTTCTTTTGATGTCGAAGCAATAAAATAGACTGATGTAATATGTTGATAGTTCTCTTGATGTCGTCTTTGCAAAGGAAAATGATGCAGTTGATGTTGATTCTTTTGTGATGGGTAAATCTTTCTTTTGCGATGCATAACTATTTCCCTTGCTATGCATGAATCCTTCTCTTGCAATGCATGAATTTATTTTTCGCGATGTATGTCTTTTTTGTCTTGCAATGCATGACTTTTTCGCGATGCATGGGTTTTCTCTTGCAATGCATGAATCTCTTTCCTCTTTCAATGCATGAATATTTTTCCGTGATGCATGAATCTTTTTTTCTCTTACAATGCATGATTTTTTTTTCGCGATGCATGGATTTTCTCTTGCAATGCATGAATATTTTCCCGCGATGCATGAATCTTTTTTCTTTTGCAATGCATGACTTTTTCCGCGATGCATGAATCTTCTCTTGCTATGCATGACTTTTCCGCGATGCATAACCTTTTCTCTTGCAATGCATGATTTCTTCGCGATGCATGAATTTTTTTTTCCGCGATGCATGACTTTCTTTCTCTTGCTATGCATGACTTTTCCGCGATGCATAACCTTTTCTCTTGCAATGCATGATTTCTTCGCGATGCATGAATTTTTTTTTCCGCGATGCATGACTTTCTTTCTCTTGCAATGCATGACTTCTCCGCGATGCATGAATCTTCTCTTGCAATGCATGAATATTTTCTGATGATGCCTCCCTAATACCGAACGAAGATGATGCTTCACCCAGCAACATGGGTGATCTTCTGGGTATCTCTTGGATGGCGGTATCGTCTCAATCGACAATATAAATAAAATGACCCTCGGAGTAGTGGTATCATCTCTTTTGACAATACGATATAAATGATTCTCCGGGTAGTGATATCGTCTCGATCGACAATATAAATAAAAATGACCCTTGGAGTAGTGGTACCATCTCATTTGACAATACGATATAAATGACTTTCAGGGTAGGAATATTATCATATCTGATAATGTAATGCAGATAAACATCTTCCAAGTATCTCTAGTTGCTGGGAAATAACAATATTGTTCTCTTCGTGGTCTTCATTTGTCCCATCTCTGACATAGTTGCACGTTCATTATAGACCTCGCCTTCTTGGGAATTGAATGAAATAATGTTATTTCTATTCCAAAATCTTCGATACAAACAACATAAAATATTTCATGCATCCACAGAAAAATTGTCAATTTTAGGGAGCTCTTTGTCCCTTTGACTTCTCCACATTCATATAATGGTGGAATATGTTGATCTTGAGGCAAACCTATAGACCTGCATCCACAGAAAAATTGTTAGTTTTTTACAAAATGAACTGATCTGTGTCGATCTCTTCGGTTGTCTGCTCGTTGTCTTGCTATCACCGGTTATTCTCCGATCTCCCGCTTCTTGATAGATAAGACAAAATATTTTTATGCAAAAATAATTAAAACATGAAGAAATTTTTTTAAGGAAAATAGATTTTCAAAAGTAGTATTTGGAAAAAAGTCACTGTCAAATGTCATGTCACGTCAAGTTTAATGAACGTCGTTCAGAGTTGGTGTTTTGAGATCCGTCTGATCACTTGTTGGGAAATATACAAAGTTGCTCTAAACTCTCGTTGAACCTTATTGGAATTTTTGAGGTCATCCTCAAAATTTTCTGTCACAGTTAACTGTCTTGCCTTATCTCGAACTGTTGGTGAGCAAATCAAGGAATTTTTGAAATCTTCTCAAAAATTCTGTCCCAGTTGCAAATGTAAGAGTAACTTCAGTCTCAACTTTGTTGGAGAGATCTTCTTCTTGATAATTTTTGAGTCCCTCTTAAAAATTCTATCCCAGTTTCTATCGTAAAGGAAATAGAAATCTTACGGGAGATATGACCGAGCCCTTGTGGCGCCTACGTATCCCGTTGAGGCAGGAATCAGGTCAAACGTAGTTCCCCCTTCTCGAGGATTAACAAAATAAGAAATTTACAAAGAAACCGACCGAGGCCGACATAGGCCGCCTACGTATCTCATTCTTGAGAATTCAGGTCGAACGTAGTTCAGATACAAAGAAATATTCAAAGGGATAAAAGGGGTGACCGAGGCCGACATAGGCCGCCTACGTATCTCATTCTTGAGAATTCAGGTCTGACGTAGTTCATTTACAAAGAAATAAGAAATTTAAAGAAAGTGATTACAAGCAGATGGAACGATTACAAGGAAATAATAGGAATACAAACTGAAACTTCACACATAATATCTCTTGACAGCATCTGAGTTGATCGGTTTCGGCCATTCGGTGCCATCCATCTCCGACAGGACTAAAGCACCTCCAGATAACACTTTGCGAACCATGTAGGGTCCTTGCCAATTAGGTGCAAATTTCCCTTTGTATTCATCCTAGTGAGGAAAAATACGTTTGAGAACCAACTGACCAACTTCAAACATTCTGGCTCTTACTTTCTTGTGAAAAACACGAATCATTCTCTGTCGATATAATTGGCCATGACAAACAGCAACCATTCTCTTCTCATCAATCAACGTTAATTGATCAATCCGTTTACGAATTCATTCGGCATCACTCAATTCAGCTTCTTGGATGATTCTCAATGAAGGTATTTCAACTTCCGCAGGTATAACTGCTTCTGTTCCATATACTAGCAAATATAGAGTAGCTCCGACTGATGTTCTGATAGTTGTTCGGTAACCCAACAAAGCATATGGCAACATCTCGTGCCAACCTCTGCGATTGTCAATCATCTTCCTTAAGATCTTCTTGATATTCTTGTTGGCGGCTTCTACAACTCAATTCATTTGGGGACGATAGGCGGTTGAGTTTCGGTGAGTAATCTTGAATTGTTCACATATATTTCTCATCAAGTGACTGTTGAGATTCGCTCCATTATCAGTAATAATGGATTCTGGTACTCCGAACCTACATATCAAATTGTTGCGAACGAAATCAGCTACCACTTTCTTAGTTACCGACTTGTACGAAGCTGCTTCCACCCACTTGGTGAAATAGTCAATGGCAACCAAAATGAATCTGTATCCGTTAGAGGCGGCTGGCTCTATTGGACCAATGACATCCATGCCCCAAGCTACAAAAGGCCAAGGTGAACTCATAGCATTAAGTTCATGAGGTGGCACTCGAATCAAATCTCCATGCACTTGACATTTATGACACTTCTGCACAAACTTGCAACAATCATGCTCCATAGTCATCCAAAAATAACCGGCTCGAAGGATCTTCCTTGCCAAAGTGAGCCCATTCATGTGAGTACCACAAACTCCGGCATGTACCTGGTCCAGAAGCTTTGCAGCTTCACTAGCATCAACGCATCTGAGAAGACCTAAATCTGGAGTCCTCCTATAAAGGATTTCCTCACTTGCAAAGAAATTGAGGGCCATACGGCGTATCGACTTTTTCTAGTTAAACGTTGCATTCTCAGGATAAGTCCCGTCCTCTAAATACTTCTTGATGTCAAAATACCAAGGCAGACCATTTGGTTCCGCTTCAACATGCGAACAATGGACAGGCTGCTCTTTTACTTCTATATCTATTGGATCAATATAACCTGTATCTGGATGCTTAATCATTGACGCGATGGTGGCAAGAGCATCGGCCAACTCATTCTGTGTCCTGGGAGTGTGCCTGAATTAAATCTTGCGAAATCTCTTGCACAACTTTTGTATATACTGCACATACGGTGTGATCTTTGGATTTTTCACGACCGATTCTCCTTGAACCTGATAAATCAGTAAGTCTGAGTCTCCAATAACCAGAAGCTCATGAACATTCATGTCGATGGCCATCTTTAAGCCAAGAATGCAAGCTTCATACTCAGCCATGTTGTTCGTGCATTCAAATCTGAGTTTAGCCGCCATAGGATAATGCTGACCGGTTTCTGACACTAAGACCGCTCCGATTCCTTTTCCTTGATAATTCGCCACTCCATCAAAGAACACTCTCCAACCAGGGTATGCTTCAAAAATATCCTCGCCCACAAACGCTACTTCTTCATCGGGAAAATAGGTCTTGAGCGGTTCATACTCTTCATCAACTGGATTCTCTGCAAGATGATCAGCCAATGCTTGTGCCTTTATCGCCTTCTGAGTCACATACACAATGTCAAACTCACTCAAAAGCATTTGCCATTTAGCCAACTTCCCCGTCGGTATTGCTTTCTGGATATTATACTTCAACGGGTCCATCCTGGAAATAAGGTATGTGGTATAAGAAGACAAATAATGTCTCAACTTTTGAGCGATCCAAGTCAAAGCACAACACGTTCTCTCCAAAAGAGTGTAACGAGCCTCATATGGGGTGAACTTTTTGCTCAAGTAATAAATAGCTCGCTCTTTCTTCCCAGTTTCGTCATGTTGACCAAGCACGCATCCCAATGCATTATCTGAGACAGACAAATATAGCAATAATGGACTCCCCTCTCGCGGAAGGACTAACACCGGCGGATTGGACAGATAGCTCTTAATGGCATCAAAAGCAGTTTGATATTCTCCGGTCCACTTGGTCGAGGCATCTTTTTTCAATAGCTTAAAAATGGGCTCACATACCACGGTGGATTGAGCTATGAACCGGCTGATGTAATTCAACCTTCCTAAAAGACTCATCACCTCTCTCTTGGTTTTCGGAGAAGGTAATTCCTGGATCGTCTTGATCTTGGAAGGGTCAAGCTTAATGCCCCTCCTGCTGACTATAAATCCCAACAACTTGCCAGCTGGCACTCCAAAAGCACACTTGGCAGGATTTAACTTCAAATCGTATCGGCGCAAGCAATCAAAGAACTTTCTCAAGTGTGACAAGTGATCCGAACTCTAGCGGGACTTGATTATGACATCATCTACATACACCTCAATCTCTTTATGAATCATATCATGAAAAATGGTTGTCATGGCCCTCATATAAGTAGCACCGGCATTCTTGAGACCGAAAGGCATCACTCGATAATGATATACATCCCAAGGCGTGATGAAAACTGTCTTTTTCGTATCTTCTTCATTCATCAGGATCTGGTGGTAACCCGCATAACAATCCACAAATGACTGCATCTCATGCTTAGCACAATTATCAATGAGAATATGGATGTTTGGCAATGGAAAATTATCCTTCGGGCTTGCTTTGTTGAGATCTCTGTAGTCGACACAAATTCTGATCTTTCCGTCTTTCTTGGCAACCGAAACAACGTTGGCTAACCAAGTTGGATATTGCGTCACTTCCACTACTTGAGACTCGATCTGTTTTGTAATCTCCTCTTTAATCTTCAAACTCAACTCAGGCTTAAAGTTCCGAGTCTTTTGTTTTATTGGACTGAATCCTGGATTAATTGGCAACTTGTGGGACACCATATTTGTGTTCAGCCCTTACATATCTTCATAAGACCAGACAAATCTATCAATGTATTCTCTAAGCAAATGAACCAAGTCTCTTCTTTGAGCTTCGATCAAATGGACACTGATTCTTACTTCTTTAACACATTCCTCACCTCCGAGATTCACAGTTTCAGTTTCTTCCAAATTTGGCTTGTGTTGATTCTCAACTTGTTGAAACTCTTCGACAACCTGTTCATTTTCATCTTCATACACATCGCATTCATCATCACCTGCCTCATTTTGTTCGTTCAGCTCATGACATGACATGTCATTGGCAGGTTTTAAATTAATATTACTGAAATCATAAACGAGAAAAGTTAGTAAAAATAATCGATAAGTAGATAACAAATTTTGATAAAAAGAGGCTTTCATTCAAATTGGAAAAACGAGTGCAAACTTTGGCCATGGCTTTCGGCCATGGCTGAAAGCCATTTTGCCTTTTTAAACATCACAAGGGAATTTAAAAATTGCAAATAAATAAAACTGCATAAAGGGTGGGTCTCGGGCCTCTTCCGGACTACCACCGATTTTAAAAACAAACAAAACGCATATCCTTTATACCCAGATGAGCGGGAAATCAAGAGTGGTGTAGAGGTCCAGTTCTGCAATCGCTCCTCAGGTTCAGCCTCACGGATGCCTAATGTCCCAGCCTCTTCCTCAATGACCGCATCAATCTCCTCAAAAAGGCCCCAGATTCCTTCCCCGAGACCACCATCGTTGCCATTTTCTCGTATAAAAAATGACTGGTACAGATGAGGAATCGGTCTAGCCAATGCTTGGTCAACACGCTTACTCTTCATCTCTGCTTCGTCAACATCTGTGGGGACATACCCCAAACCAAACTTTGCTCCTTTTGCGGGAATTTGGATGGGCTTGACAATTCCTTGAAAGTGTTTCCCCAATTCGAAACCTGGTTCAAAACCATTCTGGAGCATGACGGTAGCAATCATCTTGTACACGGAGGGCATAGGAGGCTGCGGAGCCAAATCATCACCGGTGGCATTTACCAGCTCCACTGTGTAGAAATCACAACCTCGAGATGCATCATCAACGATCGGCGCATACCCGTTGGAATGACTTCCTTCACCGTAAATGACCAATTCCTGGTCCTTCCAAACAAATTTCATTAGTTGGTGAAGAGTAGAAGACACAGCCCCAGCCATATGAATAAATGGTCTTCCAAGAAGCAAGTTGTAACTGGTGTTGATGTCCAGCACCTGGAAGTCCACATTAAAATCCACAGGACCCACCTGAATATCCAAGTTTACTGCACCCAATGTGTATCTTTGCACCCCATCAAAGGCCCTCACATTGACTTGGTTCTGGTGAAGCTTTCCCAAGTCGAATTTCAGCTGCCTCAAAGTCGAAAGTGGACAAATATTAAGACCGGATCCGTCATCGACCAAGACGCGATTAATTATCTTGTCTCGACACATACAGGTGATGTGCAGAGCTTTGTTGTGCATCCTTCCTTCAAAGGGCAGCTCTTCGTTACAAAAACTGATTCGGTGTCCTCGGATGACCTGATTTATCATGGCTGCCAGATTGTCACTGTTGGTACCCACGGGCACATAAGTATCATCCAGAGCCCTCATCAACGCTTGCCTATGCAGTTGTGAACTCATCAACAAAGCCCATACAGAAATCTGAGCGGGTGTCTTCTCCAAATGCTTCACAATCGAATAATCTTTCGGCTGCATTTTCCTCCAGAACTCTTCGGCTTCAGCTTCACTAATTGGTCTTTTAGTCTGATCATTTCTCTGCCCTCCTTGGGCCAATTCTTCTGGTGTGTAGCATCTGCCAGATCTAGTCATGCCTTGAGTAACAGCTGTTTCGATCATAAATTTCAGTTGGGTAAGAGTTTCTCTCGGCACCAAGGCAACAGCCTTCTCGGGTGTCAGAATCACAAACTCTTTCTTCTCCCTAATGCTCAACGAGGCCACAACCTTTTCCAATTCATCAGAAACAATTAGAACTATTGTTTTTGTCACGCACCAGTCATCATCTGTCTCTATCATATTGATAGTAGCGCCTCCATGATTTGGCAAAGGATTACTACTGACATTGGGCGCGATCGTCTGAAGAGAGACCACGTTCTGGTCAATCAGGTCTTGGATCTTATGCTTCAGGTTGATGCAGTCTTCAGTATCATGTCCAACACTGTTGGAGTGATACGCACACCTCTCATCAGGTCTGTAAAACTTTGAACTGGTGTCAGCCGGCTTGGGACCCACTGGATGAATATATCCTGCCGCAGTTAATCGCTCGAATAGCTTTGTTCGGCTTTCAATAAGCGGAGTGAAAATTCTGGCAGGCTTCTTCTCAAATCTAGGACGGGGGGGATCGTAATTGCCTTGTTGAGGAGGAGGCATTTGACGATAATTTGGAGTGTTCGGACGGGGGACTTGATATCTGGGGATATGAGTTGGTTTGGTAGTTTGGTTGTGGAACTTGGTAGTTCGAGGGGATATTTTGGTAAAGTGGAGCTGGGGTTTGGTACATTGCGGGAGGCATTTGGTAATTTGTCTGAACGTTGGCACAGTTGGGGGCAACATTTCGATAGTGATGAGATGGGGTCTGGTAAACTGGAGGGGTAGCTTGGTAGATAGTATGGGGAGTCTGGTAGCTAGAAGGGGGAGTATTTTGATAAATGGGAGGAGGGGTATTTTGGTAATTGGGATGAGGGATATTTTGGTAATCAGACTGTGCATAACAAGCCGAAAATGAACTCTGTGAAGGTCGAGAACTACCTTGGTATGATAAGGATTTCCTTGGGGTCTTCTTCCCCTCGTAAGAGATAGAGGACACATCCTCTCTTTCTTCTTCAATAAGCTCGAAGATTCGGGCGAGGCAGCAAAACAGGCAATCTTCTCGGTTCTTAATCCATCTTCGATAGTCTCACCTACCTTGACTATCTCAGCAAATTTCGCTCTAACGAGCAACATGATTCTGTCATAATATTCGGGCTCCTGCACCCGCACAAACACTTCGACAATTTCCTTTTCTGACATGGGAGGTCTAACTCTAGCTGCCTCTTTTCGCCATCTATATGCGAATTCTCTATAACTTTCGGTCGACTTCTGTTTCATCTTCTCCAATGAGTAACGATCAGGAACGATCTCCACATTATAGGCGAATCGTTCGATGAAGTCCTTAGCCAAAGCATTCCAGCTAGACCACTGTCTCGGTTCATGGGACGTAAACCATTTTAAAGTCTCTCCGCTTAGACTTCGACTAAAAAGCCGCATTAACAAAGCTTCGTCTCTCCCAACTCCTACGAGTTGGTCACAGTAGGCCCTCAGGTGTGCTAAAGGATTTCCCTTTCCTTCGAAGATGTCGAATTTTGGCACCTTAAACCCTTCTGGGAGGTCCGAATTTGGATGAATGCACAGGTCTTCGTAACTCAACCCAGCGACCTCAGGAATGCAGTTCAACTCCTTCATGGCTTTTCTAATTTCCTCCTTCATATCTATCTTGACGGTCTCTTTTTTTGACCTCCATTCTCTCTCTTTCTCCTCATAGTGGTCGAGCTCCGAACCATGGACATCATGCTCATTGGGGACTGGTATCCGGAAAGTGGCTTTTTGCGGTAGCGGTGGAGCAATAGAGGGACTTTGGCCATTTAAAGGGGCGTGATAGTTTTGGGGGAAAGTCTGGGGGTTGGTGTACTGGTTTTGGTGAAGGAGGGAAGTGCGTGGATTATTAGCGTTTTGACTGTGGGGGGGTAAGCCAGTTTAGTGGTTTGCATTAGGGGGAGGGAGTGGCGCTTGGAGGTTGGTATTTGGTGGAGGGGGTGGTGTTTGATAAGAGGCTGACGCGTAATGAGGGTTTTGGGTGGTAAGGTCAATGATGGAGGGATTATGAGCGGGAGCTGAGGGCAGGTTCTGAGCTTATTCCGCGTCAGAAGGGGGAATTTGAGCTGGAGGTCTTTCGTCTGGTTGAGTGTTGACAGCAAAAATCGGAGGAGGCAAATCTTGTTTTCTCTGCATCTCGACCTTCATCTCAGCAATTTGTTGCATCAACTGCAGGATCAGTTCATTCTGATCAGCAAGGACGGGCTGAGCCACCACGACATCAGTAAGGCTGGTTTCTTCCTTGTTATCACCCATTGCTGTTTTTCCCTTTTATGAACTTTGACTAGGGAAGGAATCTGTAGGCCCTTTAGATCTAGTGAAATAAGGATGGTCGGCCAGTATATCAACACAAACCCACGAGTAATAGGGACTGATTTTATGAACAAGCAGGAATTTGACTCGTTTTATTTCGGGGCTAGTAACTCAGAAAGGCTAAATTGCGTTAAGCTAAGGTCTTCTTGCTGCATCTTCTGACATCTGTTGATCTGAACTCAATGTTTCCTTGTAGAATGAAAGAGGGGGAAAAGAAAATTTGAAAAAGATAGGGGCCGGGCCTTGAAAGGCTACCTATGTATCTCCCCAGGAAAATTCAGGTCCTACGTAGTTGGAATACAAAGGAATTTCATTTTCATTCATTCATTTCATGTGATTACAAGGAAAGTGAAAGACAGACAATAAAGCTCCTAAAAGATAAAGTGTACTTCCATCCACGCCATTTTCCTTCTGATTGTCGCATTAATCATAGAGGGGTAAAACTCGTATGCTTCGAGGGCAATTTCTCATTCCCTTCTTTCCACCGTCTCTGTAGAGGAGGCCTATAGATAATTTCCTCCCCAGTATCTTCTTCGGTAGCTCCAATGTGAGTGTCTTCGAGATCATTGCTGGTGGTCTCTTGGCTGAAGTAAGAGTACTTTCCATGTGGCTTCCGAAGGGTTAGGGTCATATTTTTTAGGGCATCACGTTTCTTCTGCACAATGGTTATCTCCTCATCTACAATAACACATTTCGTAATCTTTGCTGCCAACTCTGCGTCTAGTGCCGCATTTGCTATTCGTGCGACCGCAGTGGCAAACTCTACTTCCATTCTCCTTTCTCTGGTTTCTTGGATCTCCTGTTTGAGCCGCTGCAATTTCATCCTCAAATCCTCATCGGTTAGCTTTATGTCGATGCCTTTGCCTTTTTCCATCTTAGCGGCAATTTCACCTTTCCTGAGATGATAGAGTAATATTTTAGGATTTGGTATCGGGATTTTATTTCTGGCTGAGAAACTCAAGACTCATGGAATTTTGATCGAACATTTTGGTAGTGACTTGTATTTGATATTGTAGGAATTTTGGAAGTTTCGAAAAGGAGTGGGCTAAGTATGTCCTCATTCAAATCAACGTACCACATAAACAGTTAAAGCACACAAGTAAACAAACAAATATCACGTTCTAAACATGCGTGTGACCCTTTTGTGCCAAAGGTAGGCCTAGCGAATTGAAGGATGTATATGTTTTTTTAAGCCAATTAATTATCCCCAAAATATTTCATTAATAACATTCAAAAATGTTTGACAAACATAAGATTAGGGGAATGAGTTCGAAAAGTAAATTACAAAACAAAGTACAAATAAAGCAATCCCACGCAGGGGATGATAATAAACTTCAAGCTCTTCCTGATCCTTCACCAAGTCTGGCCTTCTTGGCGATGCTGACCTCTTCTCACATAGCATATCTGTTCGCCCATAGGTGATCCCTTGCCAATCGACCCCCTTCTTGGTGTTTGAACCTCTCAACCGACTGAATCTGTTGCTCCATGCTATCATCTAGTTATGACATGCATTGTCTGGCTCTTCATAACTCTTGCTTCAACTGATCTATGACTTTGGCGTCCTCCGAATGTCGGCGTTGATGGTCCAACTCATTCTTGTCATACTTCTCTTGGAATCGATGAAGTCGAATTTGATATTTGGCCCCAACATCTGCAATAATATGGGAAACATTTGGACCAGGCTCAATAGTTCCGGCGAGGCTCTTCTTCAATCATTCTTTGTAATCCTTAGAACATTCTGGACGAAATCTGTTTGGTACCGGCTCACCCAATACCCTTCGGGTGTTCCATGTTCTACGTATGTCTTCAGCATAAGAGACTCGTCCATTTTCATGATCGATTGCAAAAATCTTCATGTTCGCAATTTGGGGAATCTCCTGTTTCCCTCCCAGTTGTCTAAGGACTCGACCGGGAGCATATGGCCTAGTCCCTCTTAACCCAGCAAATATCAAATAAGGGGTCTTTTCCGCTCGAATCACCATTTGCTTTGTCACCACCAGACTTTCTATCGACCACTGCACATTTTCCTCTCTTAGCCCTTGAAGTCTTGGATACCAGGATTTTAAACCTCCAGTTTTGTTGCAATGATTATGGTACATCCACCAATCATGACGTGCAAATTGATCCGATCGTCTCAACGGATCTGGTTCTTCCGGGTTATGTGCTTTGATCAAGTGCCTCATCATCCACCACTGAAGTATCAGGTTGCATCCCTGAAAGAAACGCTCTCCGCTTTGACATTTGTCCAAAGCCCTATAAATGTCAGCCAAAATCATGGGTGTCAAAGTATAGTACTTAGTTGCTGACCCGTAGCCCACCCCATAGAAGATAGCATGAGTGACCATTACTACACTCGGATGGATAGTATAGTTTGGTCCCTGGGAAATACCATCGTCCCAAGTAGGCATATCGCAAAGGCAAGAGGACGTGTCTCCTTCCATTTCTCTTCTGAGACAAACTCTTCTTTGAACTTTTCATAGGCTCTTGCACGTCCGAATCGGTAATAAAGCTTTCGAAGCGGAATGTTCGGCCCGGGCAGCTTGTCCATCCAATCAGCTTTGACGAGTGACAGTTTTTCTTTAATTTCAGCAAAATCCCATGTTTTTGGGAAAAGGAGATCTGTATCGGGTTGGAACCTCCTTTTGTTGCACATGCCAACACTTTCGTAACTTGCCAAGACTTCTTCAATAGTCAGCGTCAATTCCACTTCCCCAAATCGAAATACCATATTGTCGTTGTCCCAAAACTTAACCATCGTACCAATTAAGCCTGGCCAAGCCACATTTTCCATCAATGACGGGAGATTGCCTATGTGTCTTTGAACTTTTCTTTTGTCTCCGTTGTTCATGAACTTCCACCAAACTTGGAGATAAGGGTCAGGTATGGTCACCATTCGGGTTCTCAGAGGCTCATGTATTGGATTCATTCTACAAAAAAAAACAGACAAAGGTAAGTTTCCGCCGCCCCCATTAGATAATTGATTTGTTTTAAAAATACATATACATCCTTCAATTAACACATAATTATGATTGTCTCTTTATTGGCAAGAGGGGCCAAATAGACACAAGGTGGGCTTCTAATGGGCCCAACACGCCTTGGGTGTTGGGTCAACTTAGTTCAAAATGCACTTAAAAGTCGGGTTTTGGTTTCGCTCTACGCTAGTTGACTAAGAGTGGCTTTTGAGAGACCGGGAACCCAAGTGGACAACTTAGGCTGAAATTCACGACAATCATTAGACGCATGACGAACCAATAAATTGCCGATCATTCCGAAAAAGGGTTGAGTATAAAAAAATCCGGTTGCGGTTCCGCAAAACCGTCCTTTAATATACTATACATACAATAGGAAGATGCCATGAATGCAATGACAGTTATGACAAATCAAACACGTTGAGAGCAGATAAACAATTTAACAATTAATACAATTAGTCAGATAAGTCAAATTTTATGGTTAGAACTTAATTAAATCCCCAGCAGAGTCGCCATTTCTGTTTCATTTTAAAAGATATATAAAGGAAAAAATGACTGAGTTGTTGAAAAATCGATTAAACTTATGGTTTAGGAGAAATCAAATTTCCAAAAGATCAGAGTCGCCACTTAATTTTTAATAAAAATCAAGAAAAATTAAAGGATTTTCAAAAGATTTAAACAGACAAAATCCATTGAAAATAAAAGGGTTCAAAGTTCAATTTACATTCCGAGAAGGTGTTAGGCCCTCGGAATGCCCGCTAACTCGCGGTTGACCGGCGATTTGACCAAATGATTTTGACTAATTTTGAAAAAAAAAATGAAAACATTTGAAATCTATTTATTTAGTTTTAAAAAATAAAAAATAGAATAAAATAAATAACTAAAAAAAATAGAATAAAATAAATAACTAAAAAAATAGAATAAAAAAATAAATAATAATAATAATAATAAAATTAAAAAAAATTATTTATTTACTTATTTATTTTTTGGATAAGAGTACTTATTTAAAATATTTTAAGACGATTTGGAAGTGAATAAAATTTTAGCAAAAGTGGAAAGATTTCCTTTGTTTTTTTTTCTTGCGTTATTTTAAAGAATAAAACTATCTTGAAATAATTTAACTAATTGAAATTGACTATAATTTGACTAGACATTTAATTGACTAATGACAAGAATAATCAAGTAAAACGTTCGAACATTTTTTTTTTATTCATTTTTATTTTTTTTTATTTTTCAACAAAACATTACCTATTTAAAATATTTAAAATAATTTGAAAGCGAATAAAATTTTAGCAAAAGTGAAAGATTTTTTTTTTTTGAATCATTTTAAAGAATAAAAACTATTTTGAAATAATTTAACCGATTGAAAATGACTACAATTTGACTAGAGATTCAATTGACTAAAGACAAGAATAAATAAAGTCAAATAAACCGACACAAAGAAATTAGTTCATCTTTTGGGGACTAATTAAGTTAAATAACCAAATCACATAAAATGGGTTAGAAAATAAATAAATAATGGCAATAACAAGAAGATGCCCAAAATTGGGCCAAATCTATTGGACTTTAAGCCCATTTTCGCCCCCAAGACCTGTGTATACAACAAAGGTATATTGTTGTATATGGGTCGTATTTCGCTCCATTTTTGTGTATATCGGACCGTATTCCAAATGTATACACTGCTTTTCGACCCCTGCAACCTGCATATTATTTTTTGGACCTGTATATCGGTCTTTCTGCCATGTATATCAGTGTATACAGTTGTATACAACATGCATACTGCCTTCTTTTGGGCTTTTGGGACCGAAATATCCAAATTCCAGCTATGTTTTTCCTCCGAGAACCTGTCCATCGACTTCACAATTGACACGGTGCTGATTCCAATAAAGAGAGGATTTTGGGGAGGGAGGCCTTTGCGGCCCATTCGGAATATGAAGGGAAAAGATAGGAGTCCAAGAGGACTCGGACAATGTCACATACAATAGGAAAATAATATATATATTAGCGTAATGTAGAGCTCTCTTAACAGAAAAAATAAAATAAATAAATATCGTCAACTTAAACACATAGCTACATAATCAAAATAATACTTTAACATAATGACATATGTGAGCATTACATGAATTATGCTTAATTTTTAAACACGTAGCTACATAGTCACAACAGTACTTTGACATAATGACATGTGTGAGTATTACATGAATTATGCTTAATTTTTACTAGTCTCAACAGTAGTTTTACAAACATTTAGCAACTTATAATAATTGAGATGCTAGACCTAACTAATTCCTTCACCCTATTACAAGAAGGCCGGAAATAAGACTCTCATGCTATCCCACAAAACAAATGAATCAGACAATGCTACCTTCTTGAAAAAAAAAAAAAATACAAAAAGAAAACCCACGTTTTATATATATATAATCAAAGCCATTAATGGAATCATATATTAAGACTATATTATCATCTCAAGAACTAAAGAGAAAGAAATTCAGCCTTAGGTCTCACTGCTAGTGTAAATAACTGAGCAAATAAATTCAAACGAGAATTAATCAGGCTGTAATATAAGAGAGTCAAAACTCAAGGGAAGGGGGAACATCAAACTTTCAACAAAAATGGAAACAAATAACAACAACAACATGGACTAGCAAACAAGATTCATCACTGATTTGCAGCCAACAACAAGACAAAAAATGATTCCAAGCAATAACATATACTCAACTTCGCATAACTAGAAACTTAACAGCAGCACCTTAAGAACAAAAACAATACTTGAATCGACAATGAGTATTACCTTTCAAAGTGCAGCAAACGGAGACAAAAACGGGCGGATGGGCAGCGATTCTTCCCCCACACAGATTCAAAATTCGAACAGCAGGCCGAAAGCCTTGAGTTGGCTTTGAAAAGAAACTCCTCGCTTCTTCGAAATAAAAATCGTCTAAAACCTTTTAAGTATAAAAAAAATTTCAAAGAAATTCCAACCTTTTCTTGACTCCAAAATTTCTAACTCCCCTGTTTTCTCTAACAAACGTTTTTTAACCAAAAAAAATTTTAAAACTCCAACCTCTCCCCTTACAAAATAATCGAAGAGATCACTATATAGGGGGAAAAAATAGGGTAGATTTTGGGGGGAATCGGGTAGAAATTTGGGGTCAATTCCAAATTCAAAATTCGAATTCCTTCACCAATTCGGACAAACACCTTTCCCTTGAGGTCTTGACTCATTCCGAAAGGGGAAAGGAGGACCGACGACTTCGATCGATTCTCCTATCCTTGGCGAGCTACGTGGCTCAATCTCACTCTATAAGGTAGATTCTCGACTGGGAAAATGCTGGAACAGTACTATGGAAAGGGACGTCGTTGGTTTTTCCTTGTGAACGTTGGAATTTGGACGTCATTTTGGACTTTCTTTGAGGCCGTTTCTTTGGAGTGTTCTTTCTTTGTTTGGTGGGTATTGTACGTTGTTGCTATTATTGTTTTGGGTTTGAGGAATTAAGAGGATGGGCCAGATCTGGGAATTAAAGGGATGGGATGGAGATGTTGCTGAAAATATGAAATGGGCTGCTGGAAACTTAAGGGAAGGCCCAAAACTTTAGTTTCTTTTGTTTTTTTTATATGGCCAAGTGAATTGATTTGGCCAAGTTGAGTTGTAATTGGCCAATTAAGATTATGAACTTAACCAAATTGAACTCGTTTGCAAATTCGGCTAAGTATAAATAACATAAAATTAAGATAATTAATTTATGAGCTTCTCATCTTAACAAAATAAAATAATTAACTTAGTTATAAACTAATTAACTCAAAATATAAACCATTATATAACTAAACTAATTAACCAAATATTTAAGTAAAATTAAAATCTTTTTGAGACAATTTTCGAATATTCATAAAATGTACTAATTACATACATAATTATATAAAACATATATATATAATTTAAAGATCATAAAAATGACAAACTATTTAAGATAACTCGCAAACTATTTTATTTTTATAAAATTAATTCTTCTAAATCGTTTTTAAACTAGAGAATCTCAAAAATTAATTTTTATCATGGAGGGTCAAAATTAGGTGTCAACAATGAACAGAGTAAACATATAGTTATGGCGTTGAAATCACGAGGAACTTGCCATGTTATGCTTTCAATGTTTGCCAAATTTGAACTGCCTGCGGCCGGCATTGTTGATTAGAATGAAAGTGACCTAGTAATGGCATCAATATATTTATGAAAGAAAATGGGCATCACTAGTGTTGGAATTACGACCTCGTTAACTCTATAAAGAAACATGTACTTACTACTTGTTCCTCACTATCTGAAGTTACCAGTAAACAATTTCGTAAGATAACTCTTTCAAAACTTCGTATTATTTATTTCACCTTCAAATAATACAATGATTACACAACTATGTAACCTAAAGAGTTAAAAACTCTAACTCCTAACTACCCAAGATAAAAAAAAAAAACCGGTATGTGTCTCCTACAGAGTCTTTCCAAGTTATAACAACTCGTTAGACTCTTCCTATGCTCAAAACTCAAATTGTAGTAAATATAAATTAACTACAATTAATAAAAACCTCTCGCAGCACCACAAGAACCTTCAAAAACTCTCTCAAACTCTCTTTGACAGTGTTTTTGATTTACTCTTAATATTAGTGCACAAGTTTCTCCAAAGAAACTATTACCCTATTTATAGATCACACTTCCACAAGCCTTGTTCAAGTTGAACTTGTCTTCGCCGCCTTAAAGCCTTGTTCAACTCGAACTCGACTTCCTACGTAACTTGGTTTTGTTTTTATTTCCTTTTTGTATTCTTCAGTCTCACCTTTAACTCCTTCTTTACTTCTGCTTCCTACTTTGTCTAGTTTTCCTATTTGATTAAGAAAACTATCTCGCTTGCGAACTCCTTCTCGTATGAACCTTAGATGAATGTTGTATCATATTATCACAACCTGTTCTATGCACTTTGACATTCTTCAAAACACAGAGCTCCTAACAAATTCCCCCTTTTTTACTATGGCAAATTTTTCAAGCTTTGTATTGAAAACTGCTTGCATTTGAACAAGCTTGCATTTGAACAGGTGAACACAAATAATTATGCACGCATCTTCCCCCTTTTGACAGTAGACAAAAACTGGAAAGAAAGACCTATACATCATAACAAACCATAACCAAGAAAACTACCAACTTAGGCATTAGTTACACAACAGAATTAAGCAACAACAGAAAACAATATCCACCAAAAAGTCAGAAATGCACACTTTAGTCTTAAAAAAAAAAAAACACATCACCCTGCACAATTAGATTAGTGTGGAATCAGAAGAAGGCACAAGGGAGGATGAGGATGAAGATAACAACTCAAAGATACTCTTCAGATGCCCTGAATTGATATTTCATTTATTGTGCAAAGCACCTTGAGTCTGAGCTAGTTCGTCCTTCACTCTATAGTTCTCAGCAATCAACTTCTCGCGTTTCGGCTCATGAGTAATTCGAAGCTAATCCAATTCTGCAGAGTGAGCCACGCGTAAAACATCCAGTTCCTTATCCTTGGCAGTAAGAGAAGCTTTTAAACGTTGCACTGGTGCATTTGCCCCTCTCTTTGTAGCAGGTATAGTTTCATGATCCACAACCTCCAATACATCCTTAATGGTTTGAATCTGCCATTCTTTAACAGGAACACCAAAATGTTCAAACACCATACCAAGCCAGAACCCATACACCAGTCCACGTTCCTTTTTATCAAACACACAGAGACCATGTATATGGCTGAGAATCAGGGTAGGTAAGTTAATTTGGATCTTAGATAGCAACAACTCCATAAGAGTGAGATTTAAATAATTTGTCTCCGTCATTTTTTGCTTTCGAGGTAGTACTATTTTATGTACAACATCAAACAACAAACGATGCAAAGGTAGCATAGCTCCTTTATCAACTCTGGTATAATCATTCAATGTATGATAATTTGAGAAGTGGTGACATATTTCAAGAGCAGAGGTGTTTCCCTCTAGAAGTGGCTAATCGCGCTTAACGTAGTGACCCTATCCACTATTAGGTACCCCGAGTATAGAGGATAAGATCTCAGCATTGAGTGTGAACGAAACACCACAAGTAGTACTTGAAATTGACGAATCAGACCCTATTGCATTAAGGTAGAACTCCTTGGTTTCTTCTCTACCCATTCTACGCCTATGGGTTCCTTGACTACGTAGTTCAGTCCATCCTTAGGCTTGTAAAAGAGCCAGTAGTTCACTCATCTCGTCACCCCAAATCCAGTAATTACCCTACCCCTAATCACACTTCTTCTCCTAAAGGATAGTGCCCTAGCAAAGTCAATTTCATCAGTTTCTTTGGGACCAGATTCTTCTAGTTTAGATGTATTTATTTTTCGTTTTCTACTTTTCTTGGGTTCAACAATGTCATCATCATCAATCTCTATAGGATTAGAAGGAACAACAAACTTACTTTGCAGCGGGCGAATTTTCTTAGTCGATTTAGCAAGAAGCATTGCGTCCTGAGTACGTTGTACAGATCGAGTCACTTGAACTGGAGCCTTCACTAATGGGTTTGAAGTAGGACTTTCATGAGCATCTGGAAGAATCAAAGCAATGGGTTGACAAGAGATTATACTCAGGCGTGAACGAAGTCTTTTAGAAACCAGTTGGACCAACGAAATATCATCGGCATCATCACAAGAAGAATGAACTTGTTCCTTTGAGGATATTGGTTCCCTCTCACTTCATGCTATCGTTTTATCTCCTAAATCAGACCTCAAATTATGGTTTCTCATTTCCCCCTGAATTGATGCTTCTTCCATGAGAGAATATGTAGGATGGGTTACTCCGTAAGAGTCAATATACAAGAGAGCAGGTAAGACAAACGAGCTTTCTTGATTATCAAAAGGAATGATAGCAAGGTTGGGATTTGACGGGAATGCCATGATCGGAAAAAGGATTTGTGTAATGGTAGATATGATTAATGGAGATGGGGTGTTTTGATAAATGAAGAAGAATGAAAAGTAGAGTAGAGAAAGGTTTTTTTTTTAAAGAAAGTGGACGGGTTTTTGGAGAAGTAATATGGATGGATTTGATGAGTTGACAGGTGAGATTTGATTTTTTTAGTGGTTGTAAATCATAATTTATGACAACAATTTTAATAAGGGAACAGGCAAAGTGTACAGGGCAAGGCATTTTAGTCTTCTTTAATAAGTAAAATGTACATACCTTCTATTGGAAAATAGTGTTCCTTGAAGTCCTAATCCCTTGAGTCTCTAATTACTTGAGAGTAGTAGAGTTTTTTTTAGTCACAATTCATTATGAGTATTAATACCCAAAAAGCAAGTAATTTAGGATCACAGTTTGCTCACTGAGCAGAGATGCTTAGGCAATTTTTATCATCCCTAATTCCAACCTGTTTCTTTCAAATAGTTCCCTTGCTAATGCCTTAGTAAAAATGTCAACAATTTGTTGTTCAGTGGCACAAAAATTCATGGAGATTAACCCTTTCTTAACGTTGTCCCTTAGAAAGTGATGACAGATGTCTATATGTTTTGTTCTTTTGTGTTGGACAAGATATTTTGCAATGTTGATTGCATTTGTGTTATCACAGAAAATGGTGACACACTCAATACGAAGACCAAAATCACTGAGCTGTAGTTTGATCTATAGTAATTGAGCACAACATGAGGTTGCTGCTACATATTTAGCTTATGTTGTATATAATGCAACCGAGTTTTGTTTCTTTGATCCCCAAGAAATTAAGCATGAGCCTAGAAAGTGAGCCATACCTGTGGTACTTTTTATGTCTGCAAGGTAACCAACATAATCCGCATCGGCATACCCTACTAATTCGAAATTGATCCCCTTTGGATACCATAGTCCTAAGTCAGTGGTTCCTTTTAAGTATCTGAGAATTCTTTTAACAACTTGAAGATGAGATTCTTTGGGATTGGTTTGAAATCTAGCACATAATCCCACATTGAACACAATATCAGGCCTGCTGGCAGTAAGATACAAAAGTGACTCAATCATACCTCTATACAATTTTTGTTCCTTAACAAAACCTGTTCCTTCTAAGTCTAGTTTTGTAGCTGTAGCTATTGGGGTATCAATTTGTTTAGCATCTTCCATTTTGAGTCTTTTGAGTAGTTCCTTGACATACTTTTGCTGATGAATGAAGGTACCTGTATGTGTTTGCTTTATTTGAAGCCCTAGAAAATAGTTTAATTCGCCAATCATGCTCATCTCAAACTCATTGCTCATAAGGTTGGCAAATTCGTTTGTGAGAGTCTTGTTTGTTGCTCCAAAAATGATGTCTTCAACATACACATGTACAATCAGTAGGTCTTTTCCTTTGTTTCTAAGAAAAAGTGTGTTGTCAATCTTACCTCTTGAATAGTCATAGCTTAGGAGAAATTTTGACAGTCTATCATACCATGCCCTTGGAGCTTGTTTTAACCCATACAGAGTTTTATCAAGTTTATAGACATAGTTAGGATAGTCATTGTTCCCAAAGCCAGGGGGTTGTTTGACAAATACTTCTTCCTTTAGTAACACATTAAGAAATGCACTTTTTACGTCCATCTGATACAAGGTGAACTTCATGTGTGATGCAAATGCTATGAGTAACCTGATTGCCTCTAACCTTGCCACAGGTGCGAATGTTTCATCATAATATATCCCTTCTTCTTGATTGAACCCTTGGACTACTAGCCTAGCTTTGTTTATTGTTATAGTACCATGTTCATCTAACTTGTTTCAAAACACCCACTTTGTACCAATTATAGTTCTATTTAGTGGTTTACGCACCATATGCCAAACTTTACTCCTTTCAAACTGATTTAGTTCCTCTTCCATGGCCATAATCCAGTCTGCATCTTGGAGAGCTTCACTGATCTTCTTTGGTTCCATCGTGGATAGGAATGCATTAAAAGCACAATGGTTTTTTATCCCTGATCTGGTGGTTATTTCGGAAGTGAGATCAGTAAGTATGTTGTCCAATGGATGTGATCCTTGGCATTTGTAATCTTTTAGAACCAAATTTGGTTGTTTTGTATCTTGACCATTATTCAGATCTATTTGGTTTTCATCAGGCACCTTTTCTGAGGTATCATCTTTCTCATGTGTTTCAACACTGTCTTCATTGACTGTATCTGAGCGACCTGTTTCTTGTATCTGTTCCTATACTGAGTTAGTGTATTCTTTTGATGGTATTTCGTTTTCCTGCAAGCCTTGGTTAGACATAGTATTGCTTTTATCAAATATAGCATGCACACTCTCTTCTACACACATTATTCTTTATTGAGTACCATATAGGCTTTACTATGTGTGAAGTATCCAAAAAAGATTCCTTTGTCACTTCTAGCATCAAATTTACCTAGCAGATTTTTTCCATTATTGGGAATAAAGCACTTACACCCAAACACTCTTAGATGAGAGGTGTTAGGTTTTTCTACCTTTTAGCAATTCATAGGGAGTTTTATCTAACACGGGTCTGGACATACATCTATTTATGGTATAGCAAGCAATATTTATGGCTTCTTCCTAGAATTGGTTGGTGATTCTGTTAGCAATCATCATAGTTCTAGCCATTTCTTGCAAGGTTCTGTTTTTTCCTTTCAACCACACCATTTTGTTAAGGGCTTCTAGGGGCAGATAAATTATGGTCGACTCCATGGACATCACAATATTGGGCAAACTTTGAGTTTTCAAATTCTGTTCCATGATTAGATATGATTGCCATTAATTGTTTATCAAATTTCTTTTGAAGCTTTCTTATTAGCGAGCAAAATGCTTCAAATGCATCCTCTTTTCATGTCAGGAATAGTGTCCAAGTAAACCTAGTATAGTCATCAACTAATACAAACACATATCTTTTCCCTCCCCTGCTTTTGACTCTCATTGGTCCACATAAATCCATGTGTATTAGTTCTAAGGACCTGGTTGAGCTTATCACCTGTTTTGATTTAAAGGATGATTTTATTTGTTTCCCTAGAGTGCAGGCTTCACACATTTTTTCTTCTTTGAACTTTGTTTTAGGTAGTCCTATTACTAAGTCCTTAGTGATGAGTTTATTTAGTTGTACTTGGCTAGCATGACCTAGTCGTTTGTGCCAAAGTAGAGGATCTTTATCCAACACACTTAGACATACTAGGTTCTCATCAGATGTGATCAAAGTGTCTACAGTGTGGACATGTTTGTCCCTTTTTCTAGTTAAGACTACTTTTTTTATGATTAGATTGATTACTTCAACACCAGTGGATAGGAAAATTACCTTGTTTCCCTTGTTGCATAGTTGGGATATACTAAGCAGATTGTGTTTTAGTCCTTCCACATAGTACACCTTTTCGATTGAGTGCTCATCAGATCTTCCAATCTTACCAATGCCTTTGATTTGTCCCTTTTTTCCACCATCAAATGCTACCATTCCACCTTTTCCTTCTTCAAGTGAGAGAAACATTGCTTTGTCTCCAGTCATGTGTCTTGAGCAAGCACTATCCATGTACCAATGTTGCTTTCTTCCTCACACTTCTTCCTAAAAAAGAATTAAAGGTTAGTTTTAGGAACCCAGATCAACTTGGGTCCTTTGTTTTGATCAAAAGGATGAATAAGATCTCTATTTATCCAGTTTGGAAGTCCTATTTTGTTTAGAAGGTATTTGTTCCTTAGGTGTGTTAATTCTGGTTCTTTGACAATTAGGTTAGGAGTGACCAGTTTTACCACAGAGACTGCAAAATAGAGGAATTTTGTCGTTTTGAGATTTCTCAAAACCTATTCCAGCCTTGATGTTTCAAGTATTGTTACCCAGATGTATGACTATCATGGATGATCTTGTCCATTTATTTGCTTTTTCTAGATCGGTTTTTATCCTGGACAATTCAAAATTCATTCTCCTAGATTTTTATTTTTCTAAGCTTAAGTCATTTTTGAGTTTATTGACTTCATGTTCATGCTTGGGTTGATCACACGCCTTTTCTTTACCAAGAATTTTTAGTTTTATATTTTCAGACTTTAGTGCTAAATTGCAGGTTTCAAGTTGCTAACTTTTCTGCAACAATTGCTTGGTTTTCACCTGTAGTTCACTATTGAGTTTTTCGAGATCGATATACTCAAACTTTAAACTAGTCATGGAGGCAAGCAATTGATTCTTAGTTTTAACTAGTTCATGAATTGTTTCTATAGATATGAGCGTTAATAAAGATAATTTTTTCTTAGAGAATTTTATTAGCTTATTTTAAGATCAAAGAGATTTACCTCCATTCCTTCATAGTCTGATTCGGGTTCAGGTTCTGATTCTTCTATGGCCATTAAGACAATGCCATTAACATCTTCTTCATACATGTCCGAACTTGTTCCCCAAGCTGCATACATCGCTTGTTCCTTCTCTTTGTTTTTCCTTTTGCTTAAAAGTTCCTTCTTCTCTTTTTCAGTCCTTTCCTTTCTACATTCTACTTCCCACATAGGATAGTCCTTAATCTGATGATCAGTTTTACCACACTTAAAGCATCCTCCACTTTGTGGTTTCTCTGTAGTCTTTTCTTTGGTGGGTGGTGACTTTTTGCCAGAATTCATTCCCCTTTTGAAAAGTTTCTTGAAGTTTCTGCTGATCAGTGCTAAATCCTTATCATCTATATCTGATTCATCACTCTCAGTTGCTTTGAGTCCAAGATTTTTTTCTTTGTTTCCTTCACCTCTTTTATTAACATTCATCTTATATGTTTTGAGATTTCCTACCAGTTCATCCAGAGTCATATTTGTTAAATCCTTGGCTTCTCTGATTGCAGTAACTTTTATATCCCATGATCTAGACAAGGTTCTAAGATCTTTGTCTACCTGTTCCTCAGTGGTGTAAATTTTCCCCAAGGAGATTAACTCGTTTACCACAGTAGTGAATCTGGTGATCATATCTTGAAGTGATTCTCCAGATTTCATCTTAAAGGGTTTATATTTAGTGCATAGCCTGGCAATTCTAAATTTTTAAACTTGAGTTGTACATTCATGAGTGTTCTGTAAGGTGTCCCATATTTGTTTGCGGAGGTACAACTTAAGATGTGATTAAACTCACCAGGCCCTAGTCCACATACAAGAATGCACTTGGCTTTTGCATTATTTCCCATCTTGTAGTCAGCTTCTCCGTATTTTTCTTTTGGTTTTGGTACAGTGTTTCCTTCACTATCCGTAACAGTAGGAGTTAACGATCCATCAGTGATTCTAACTCATAGTTCGTAGTCTTCGGCTTGAATGAAGTCTTCCATCCTTGTCTTCCACCATGAGTAGTATTATCCATTGAATAATGGTGGCTTGTTGATGTGCTGTCCCTAACCATGTCCAAGAGGAGGTGCAGAATTCATGATGATCTTATCTTAAGTTATTAAACTTATGTTAAGATGACCTTGCTCTGATACCACTTGTTGGAATTACGATCTCCTTAACTCTATAAAGAAATAGGTACTTACTACTTGTTCCTCACTATCTGAAGTTACCAGTAAACAATTTTGTAAGATAACTCTTTCAAAACTTCGTATTATTTATTTCACCTTCAAATAATACAATGATTACACAACTATGTAACCTAAAGAGTTAAAAACTCTAACTCCTAACTACCCAAGACAAAAAAAAAACCCCGATATGTGTCTCCTACAGAGTCTTTCCAAGTTATAACAACTCGTTAGACTCTTCCTACGCTCAAAACTCAAATTGCAGTAAATAACAATTAACTACAATTAATAAAAACCTCTCGCAGCACCACAAGAACCTTCAAAAACTCTCTCAAACTCTCTTTGACAGTGTTTTTGATTTACTCTCAATATTAGTGCGCACGTTTCTCCAAAGAAACTATTACCCTATTTATAGATCACGCTTCCACAAGCCTTGTTCAAGTCGAACTTGTATTCGCCGCCTTAAAGCCTTGTTCAACTCAAACTCAACTTCCTACTTAACTTGGTTTTGTCTTTATTTCCTTTTTGTATTCTTTAATCATGCCTCTAACTCCTTCTTTACTTCTGCTTCCTACTTTGTCTAGTTTTCCTATTTGATTAAGAAAACTTATCTCACTTGCAAACTCCTTCTCGTATGAACCTTAGATGAATGTTGTATCATATTATCACAACATGTTCTATACACTTTGACATTCTTCAAAACACAGAGCTCCTAACAAGCAACCATCGATTCCCTCCATTCATTTTTATTTATCAATCACTTATAATATATCAAGAAAACAATAAATTATTTTTTATATTTTGTTTTTAATATTAATTACTTCTTCTTCTTTCAAAGTCCAAAAAAATATATTAATTAATATGAATATTCAATATTTTTTTAAGGAGCATACAAAGTCTAAAATAGACAAGTGTTAGCATGATAGACATACTAAATGATTGTGTATATTAATGTAATTATATAGTGATATAAATTAGAATGATCATATACATTTGTTGTAGAATCAAGGAATAAATATTGTGATAGAATAGCTGATTGGAGGAATAGCAAGGTAGATTTAGAGGGATTGAATAACAGATTTGTGTTGACACCCAATTTTGACCCTCCCCAATAATAATTAATTGTCGAGCTTCTTAACTTTCAAACAATTTAGAATAATTAGCTTTATAAAATTTAAAATAGTTTATAGGTTTTTAAATAATTTCAATCGATTTTCATAAGCATTTTGAATAAGAAATATATTTCATATAATCATTTATGTAGTTAGTATATCTTATAAATATTTAAAAATCATATCAAAAGATTTATATGTTGTTAAAATAAATATTTTATTAACTTAGTTTCATTCGGAACTATAGTTTTAAAATTTTGAACCAATTAGTGGGTTTTTAAATTAATTGATTTATAAATTAAGTTAACTATTTTATTTCGTTAAGAATAAGAAGCTCACTAATTAATCATACTAATTCGTTTTATTTAAATTTTAACCAAATTTGTCAATCGAGCTCAATTTGGTTAAACCCTAATTCCAATCGGCCACAATTGAACTCAAAGGGCCATATCTTAATTTGGAATATAGCCTTTTTATTTATGAAATTAGCCATTTACCTTTCAACTTTTCTAATTCCTTAAAAACCAAATTTTGGGCCTGCTTACTTTTTTAGCAGTACAAGTTCAATTTCCAGCATAACCCAACAACTCTTTAGCCCACTCTCTCTATTCTAATTCCCTTTCCTCTTTATTTACAGCGACCCAATCCAACCTCCGACCCGGCCCAACTCCTTTCCAATCCTAAAGAAACTTACACGGCATCTTCATCAGCAACCTCCAGACGTCAACAACACAACAGTCCAAACGCCTCAACATCACAGCGAGCACACGGAGAAATTCACGGCGATACACGGCCAGACCAAGCGTCAACACTGTGAGCAGTACATTGTGTTCTTCTTGTCCTTATCCTCGATGTCCCTTTCAGCTTGTACGAATCGCAGCGGGCAGCAAGCACACGTTTTCTCCCCTTTCCTCTTCCGGAATGAGGCAAAATTTCAAAAAAAAAAAGGGGTCTCCACTAAAATGGTGCAAGAAAGTTATGGTGTTTGAATTTCGAAATGTACCCTATTTCTATCCGAATTCTATTCGTTTCCCCCCAAGGTTGGAACCCTATTTCCCTTCTATAAGTAGTTTCTTATTTCTTATTGTAAGAGGAGAGAGGATTTTAGTTGTTGAAAGAAAAAAATATATAAACAGGCCAGAATCGACAAGACATTTGCTTTTGTGCTCGCCGCTTGCAAAGCTCGTCGGAATCTCGTTGTGGTTTTGAAGTTGTTGTTCTTCTGCTCGTTGGTTTCGTTCGCTGCCCGAAAAAAGATAACATTCTCTACGATAGCTTTTCTCTTCATCTCTTCCTCTATTTTGTTCTATTGATGTTGGAAAATCACTATTATGATTGGTTGTTCGCTGATTGTCGTCGTTGGGTTATTGATGCTGTTAAGTATTTATTTTCCTTTTGTTTGTTGCCATGGATTAGTCATGATATCGTTTTAAGGTTCTACTAAGTTTTTCCATATTTCTTTGTTCGAGCACATTTTGATGTTCTCCTCTCTTGAAACTATTACTTGAGTGTTCTCGGCTGATGGTGCTCGTTTCAACTTGGTTTGCCTATTTGTTAGTTCCATCGATAGCGTCCTCTAGATCGTTGTACTTTTTGTTTTCTCATGAATATAAGTTGACTTTTGTTGGAGTTGTGTTCTTTAAGAACATGTTTATGAATCTGTCCCCGTCTAGCCTTTGGAAGGAATTTTCTTTTGCTCGTCCCCTTGTTTATTTGTTACTCGATGTTTTCGATTTTCTAGATTGTAGCTGAGGATATATTTGTCTCCTTTTACTTCTAAAAACACGGCTTGGTTTACCTTGGTGTTATTTAAATGGTCGTCTTGTTGAATGTCGAAGCATGTTCATCCTTCCATTTCCCCTTTTTGAGGTCTTGCGTGTCAAAGTCCCCTCTTATTCGTGCCTACAAATCATATGAATTTTCATTGTGTGACATTAGCATTTCGCTTGTTGTTTTGTCCATGTATAAAATGTCCAGCTTCTTGGCTTGCAATATGTGTTAAGTAGGTAGTTAACTGTCCATTTGCAAAAATCTAGCATGTTAATTGTTTCAGATTGTTTCCTGCCAAGAATCCGCTATTTTGAATTGTGTCTCTTTTAGAATAGCATGCCATTTTGCTTCTAATATCTTTACGTTAGCTCATTGTGTCAAAATATAATAAATTAATCTTTAGTTAAGTTGTTTTTTTTTCTATAAGCTTCAATGGCTTACTGTTTGCATCCCATACACACGATTACTTTATTTATTCTTGGTCTTCTGTACTATATTTCCTTGGTAGCATTTAGGGGTCACTTGATGTGCATTCATTGTTTTTCTTTTAACTTGTTCCAATGATTTCTTTTAGTTTATATATGTCTAATATCAATAGGATATCCTACTGTTTCTTTTTATTTAATTTTAGTGTTATTCAGTACATCCTTTGGTAATGATTGCGTTAGTTTTGATCACTACCTCTTGAAATAGGTGAATTTCCAGCATGTTTCTCTACGTTCTTTAGTTTGGATTATGTGATTAGCATATATCTCTATCTCTTCATCTTGCCATTTCTTTGTTTTGTTCTAGTTGAATTGTATGCTAACCATTTTGTCATTTTATTTGCATGTAAATCTGCCCGAGTCCTCATGAACTCCTATTTTTCTTTCCCCGCATTTCAAGAGAGCCATAAAGGCTCAAACCCTCTCCCTTTCGAGTCGGACAGCAAAGGAAAATAGGCGTACAGGACCCGGAAAGCTGAAAACATGCCGAGATACACCAGTATACATAGATATACCTGGTGTATACACTGTGATACAAGGGCGGAAATGAGCTAAAAAAGCTCAAGCACTACAGCAGTCCAAAGGGGACTGCAATGGATAGATTTCGTAACAAAGATACACCAAAAAAGGGCCCAAAATCATGTTGGGAATTTTTAGAATAGGACAGGTTCAACAGATTTGGACAAAGGCCCAAATTCAATATTCCTTTCTCTACTCTTATTTATTTGTTACTATTTGACTAACTTTGTTTATTTTATGGTTTAATTTAATTAAATTCCTATAGATAGCCATTTCATTTTTTATCATGTTCAAATCAAAATATTTATATTTTATACTTAGCTCTATTTCTATTAGTCTTGCCACTTAGACTATTTCCCTTTAGAAAGTTTTTCTTTAGTTCATTTCCCCTTAAGATAAGTAACATGACAATAATAATAAATAAAATTATAAGTTTGCTTACTTAGCTAATGTCTTTCTCAAAATTAGTCAAGTCATTTTCGTTAAATCGCCGGTCAACTGCAAGTTAGCGGACATTTCGAGGGCCTAACACCTTTTCGAAATGTACATTTGAACTCGAACCCTTTTGTTTTCAATTGATTTTATCTGTTTAAATCTTTTGAAAACCTTAAGTGTTTTTTCTTGAATTTTACTAAAACAATTAAGTGGCGACTCTGGTTCTTTTGGAAAATCGATTTCTCTTCAAACTATAAGTTTAGTCGATTTTTCGAAACAAGTCATTTTTTTCTTTTATTTATATTTTTCGAGTAAAACAATTTGTAGAGATAGAGTAGCTGATCTTTAGGGATAGGAATGACAGATCTTTAGGGATGTGTAATCTTTATTCTCTATATAATGGAAAGACTCTCTCACTTTAAGAGGCATTCAACAGAAAATTGACATCGTATCAGATCCTTCTCTTGGTTGTCTTGTTTCATACAGTCACTTGTGGTTCCTTCTAAAAAAAATGGAATATCTTGGTTTTTGATTAAATGTTCATTGACAATCAGTCGTACCAATTAGGAATTTTTTTCTTGGTCATTCTGGTTGTTTTCTTGAGTCTTTGTAGTTTTCATAGTTATTCAAAACTTTTAGTGTTCGTTTCACTTGAAAAAGTTATACTTATAGTTATTTGTCACCAGCAAAGAACTATGAGGCCATATAGATTGAAGCGATTCTGCTCCTACTGATGCAACAAAGCTAGGTGAATGGAAGATTAAAGATGCTCGGGTGATGACATGGATTTTGGGGTCAATTGACCCTCTTATTGTTCTTAATCTCAGGCCGTACAAAACGGCTAAGGACATGTGGGATTACTTACAAAAAGTTTACAACCAAGATAATAGCGCAAGATGCTTTCAGTTAGAGTATGAAATTGCTAATTACTCTCAAGGAGGTCTTTCTGTTCAGGATTAATTTTTTGGATTTCAGAACTTATGGACTAAATTTACAAATATTGTCTATGCCAAATTACCTACTGAATCTCTATCAGTGATTCACACAATTCATGAGCACAGCAAGCGAGACCATTTTTTTATGAAATTACGATTCGACTTTGAGAGTGTTCGCTCTAACTTGTGTAACAACCTAATTCCCTTCGTTAGGGTAAAGCCAATGGGGAAAGAATTGAGGCCAGAAAACTTTTGAGTAGTAACTTAGAAATTCCTAGCCTAGTCCAGATTTGGACAAAATCTGAGTCAGTGAGGCCTAGAGAAATCTGGTAATGAATAAGAGAACTAGTTATCCAATTGATCACATGAGTAGATACTTAACATGTTAAGAAACCCGTATGACTTTACGGAATTAAATTCAGGCGAATAGAACTCCTGAAACTGGCCTTAGCGTAAAAGGATAGTTTTTGAACGTCATGGGTTGAAAGTGTGTTGTGAAATGGGAATTTAGACCTCAAATTCCGACTCTCTGTCTCTGTGTAAGCCACTGTGGAGGGATTATTCCCGCCAAGGCGGGGCTGCTGTAGAGGGATGGGGTCCGCCGTAGCGGCCCAATCGCAAATTAAGTCAAGATTAAACCCCACAAATGTTATTATTCTGCAACTTTCGTTCTTGAGAGCTAAGAAATGAACCAGGGCAAGTTCTTGACAGGTTTCCACCTCTTCTAGCACTAAAGGTAAGGATTTTACTCCCCTAATCCATTTTTCGATCCGTATAACTTAGATTCTTGAGTAATTATTCGTGGGGAAAGGTTTTGATTTTAAACTAATGGTGGAAAAAGCCTTAATTTGGGTATGGGGATCATATGTTTGGTCTTGGATTATTGGGTTTGTTATAATCCGGGTAAATTAGACCTTAATTATTGATCATTGCGTATTATTACTTGTTTGTAGACCTAGAACAAGCGAACAGAATCCAGAAAGGTAAGAATCAAGTGTCTTAGGGGGATTCAATCTTGGTTTCAAGGTAGATGATGATTTGATTTCATGTTTGTGTGATGTATGTGGGTATTTGCTTCATTGTAATACATGTATGCATGTGAATGTAGCACTATTGATCAAACCTAATATAAATGAGTCTGAATGAACGATTGTATTCGATGAATCAACGCTTGATTGTATGATTATGAGAATATATATTATGATTGTGGTATGATGATTAAATCGGGTGTCACGTTTCGACACACTAATTGGGATCGGATGTCACGTATCGACTACACATTAGATCAGGTGTCACATTTTGGCACATTAATTGAGATCGGGTGTCACGTTCCAGCACATTAACAGTTTTGGTATGGGTTCCAGGAGAGGACCATTGAATTGTCATATTTACTTGTTAATGAGAATATGGAACTATAAGTTGTTCTTAAAATGATAACCGGTATATGTGTATATATATTCTGTACATGTCATGTTTACTATGTTGTGACAGCTAATGTATGTTTTGCTTACTGGAATAGCCGCGTGATCCTACCAGTACACTGTGGTTGTGTACTAATACTGCACTTGCTATTTCTTTGTTGAATATAGGGGAGCTTCAGGCGGCTATTGACAGACCTCATTTAGGAGATCATTGATCGAGATCGAATTCAAGGGTGAGTTGGTTCTTCTAGGCTGCCATGAGTTCTCCTTTTGTTTAGTCCATTTTCTTCGAACTTAGACTAGTACTTTAGATATTCATTGGTTTAGTTTCAGGGTTGTACCCCTTTTTCTTAGACTCGCTGAACTTTAGAGTTTTGGTACATTGACTTTCAGGTTCTAGGGATTGTTTTCTGTAATTGTTTTGTTAGACTTTCGGAGTTTATTGGAACTCCAGTTTATTTCTGCATTTAAACCTGCTTCAGTATCTTTAAATGTCTAGCTTTGGGGTTAGTTGGTTAGTAGTAATGGTTCTCCCATCGGAGGGTTAGTGTGGGTGCCAATCACGGCGGTCTGGGTTGTGACAACTTGATGAATCGTGACCCGTCTCTCTCTTTGGATGTTTTCTTTAGGGAATTACTTTGTGAAGAGCAACGTCTTGTCACACAAAATGATTTCAAGAAATAAAATGATGTCATTGTTGCATTTGTTTCTCAAGGTAAAGGAAAGGGCAAGGATATGAGTAGAACTCAATGCTATGCAAGGAATATGGTCATATTACTAGCAATTGTAGCAAGAAGTTCTGTAATTATTGTAAACAACAAGGACACATTATCAAAGAGTGTCCCACGCACCCTCAAAATTGTAGGGTCAATGCTTTTCAAGCTGGGATAAATGGTTTCACTAATGATAACTCATCTTCAGGACAAGTTCTTACTCTTGAAAAGGTACAACAAATGATTATGTTAGCCTTTTTAGCATTGAGATTACAAGGTAATGATGTTACATCTAATTTTTGAATTGTTGATTCAAGTGCTTCCAATCATATGACCAACACAACGAGCATCCTAAAAATTGTTCGTAAGTATCAAGGTCCATGACAAATACAAAATGCCGATGGTAGTAATTTATCCATTACCAAGGTTGGGGACATTACTCCAACTTTCAAGAATGTTTTTGTTTCACCAAAGCTCTGAACTAGTCTTTTTTCAGTTGAACAATTGGTAGATAATAATTGTGATGTGATTTTTCTCGTAATGATTTTCTTGTGCAGGATTAGGTGTCGGGGAAGATAATCGTGAAAGGGCCTAAAGTTGGATGATTATTTCCTATCCACTTTTCCATTCCTCTTGTTCTATCTTTTGCTTGTACTTCTACTACTAGTAAGACTGAGGTTTGGCATAAGCGTCTAGGACATCTAAATCTGTTGTGTTGTCTCATTTATCAAATTCTGGTTTATTGGGAAATAAAAATAAATTTTCAGTTGTTTCATTGATTGTTTTACTTGTAAATTAGGCAAAAGTAAAACTCTTCCTTTTGCTAATTTTGGTAGTCGTGCTTTAAAGTGTTTTGATGTCATTCATAGTGATGTTTGGAGCATTTCATCAATTATTTCTCATGCTCATTTCAAATACTTTGTGACATTCATAGATGATTATAGTCGGTTCACATGGGTGTATTTTCTTCGATCCAAATCTGAGGTATTTTCCATCTTCAAGACATTTTTGGCTTACATTGAGACTCAATTTTCTACATGCAACAAATTATTAAGACCTGATTATGGTGGAGAATATATGTCTTATGAATTCAAAAAATTCTTGCTTGACAAAGGAATTGTCTCACAACGCTCTTACCCATATACACCACAACAAAATGGAGTTGTTGAACGAAAAAATCGCCATCTTTTAGATGTCACTCGTACTTTATTGATTGAGTCCTCTGTACCATCTAAATACTAGGTGGAAACTTTGTCTAATGCTTTTTATTTAATTAATAGATTGCCATCTAAAGTGTTAAATCTTGAGTCTCCATATTTTCGTCTTTATCACCAAATCCTAACTATAGTGATTTTCATACATTTGGTTGTGTTTGTTTTGTGCATTTGCCTCATTCGCAGCACAATAAACTTTCTGTACATTCTACTAAATGTGCTTTTATGGGTTATAGTACTTCACAAGAAGATTTTATTTGCTATGATCCATGTTCTCACAAATTTCGTATTTCTAGAAATGTTATTTTCTTTGATAATCAATATTTCTTTATATCGATTGTAGATTCATATCCTCTTCTTCTTACTTTTGAGGATTTATCATCTTCGTTTAAGAGGTTCAAACCTGAATTTATGTATGAACAACGTCGGTCAACTTTATCCTATCCCGACATTGATCCGCTGCCTGAAACTGTATTACAACGAGAATCTGAGAATTTTTCAAGATCTGGTCCTCTTGAGCCTACTCGGCAATCTACCAAAGTATCTCGTACTCCCAATTGGTATAGTTTTTCCTCTACTTTATCCAACATTTCTGTTCCTACTTGTTACTCACAAGCTTGCAAGCATGAATGTTGGTAGAAAGCAATGGAGGAAGAACTTTTGGCTCTTAAAAAAAATGACACATTGTTTCATGTTCTTCAAATAATGCCCCCCCCCCCCCTTATTAGATGTAAATGAGTTTATTCAATCAAACTTCATTCTGATGTAACTCTTGATCGATACAAAGATCGATTGGTTGTTCTTGGTAACAGACAAGAGTATGGGGTGGACTATGAGGAGACTTTTGCACCTGTAGAAAAAATGACTACGGTGCGAACTATTATTTCCATTACTGCTTCACAAAATTGGTCTCTCTATCAAATGGATGTCAAAAATGTTTTTCTCCCTGTTAATCTTTAAAAAATATTTATATGAAACCTCCACCTGGTTTGTTCTCATCGTCTACATCAGATGTATGCAAGTTGAAACGGTCTTTGTATGGATTAAAACAAGCTCTAAGAGCTTGGTTTGATAAGTTTTGGTCTACTTTGCTACAATTTTCCTTTGCGTAGATCAAATATGACTCATCTTTGTTTCTTCAAAAAACATCTACAGATTGTGTTCTTCTTTTGGTGTATGTAGATGACATTATTATCACAGGAACTGATTCTTCACTAATCACTAGCCTCCAACAGCACCTTAAAGATTCTTTTTATATGAAAGATCTTGGTACTCTTACTTATTTTTTGGGTTTGGAAGTTCATAATGTTGCTTCAGGTGTGTTTCTAAACCAACACAAATATACTCAGTATCTGATTTCTTTGGTTGGTCTTCAAGATTTCTTCTCCGTAGATACTCTATTGGAATTGAATGTGAAGTATCATCGTGAGAAAGGCGATCTTCTTCATGATCCAACTATATTTCGACAATTAGTTGGAAGTCTAAATCACCTTACTATTACTCGGCTTGATATCTCTTTTGCAGTTCAACAAGTCAGTTAATTTATGCAAGCTCCCTGTCATCTCTACTTGGCGGTTGTTCGTCGCATCATTCAATATCTTCTAGGAATATCTACTCGTGGATTGTTCTTTCCAAGTGGTTCTCCTATTTGTCTTAATGATTTTAGTGATTCTTATTAGGCGGGATGTACTAATACTCGTCGTTTAGCCTTTGATTGGTGCATGTATCTTGGAGAGTCATTGATATCTTGGAAGAGTAAAAAGCAAGATCGTGTGTCAAAATCTTCAACAGAGGTTGAATATCGATCCATGTTTACTTCTTGCTCCGAGGTTGTATGGCTTCGTGGATTACTTGCTGAGATTGGATTTCCTCAATCTCATCCTACTCCTCTCCACGCTGACAATACAAGTGTTATTCAGATTGCTACTAATCCTGTTTTACATGAGAGGACCAAACATATCGAAGTGGATTGTCATTATATACGAGAAGCTGTAGATAAAGAAGTCATTACTCTTCCACATGTGTCCAATGATCTTCAAATAGCTAATGCATTTACAAAATCCATGGCATGGCAACACCATCAGTTTCTAGTAGGCAAATTGAAGCTTCTTGATCCACCAGCATCAATTTGAGGTGGGATGTTAGCATGATAGACAATTAAATGAGTGTATATGTTAATGTAATTATATAGTGATATAAATTTGCATGATCATATACATTTGTTGTAAATTCAAAGGAATAAATATTGTGATAGAATAGCTGATTTGCAAGGATAGCAAGGCAGATTAGAGGGATTGAATAACATATTTGTAGAGATAGAGTAGCTGATCTTTAGGGATAGGAATGACGGATCTTAGGGATGTGTAATATTTATCCTCTCTATATAATGGAAAGACTCTCACTTTGAGAGGCATTCAGCAGAAAATTGACAACAAGTACCTATATAACTAAAAATTTGATTGTGAGGTTATCGCTAATCTCATCTTCCAATAAATAAATAAATAAAAATAAAGCTTTACCTACACCAATATATGGTGGAAAATTCGAAATCCGGAAGGAATATCTCTTTTATACCAGAAAAAATGATGTCTTTTGATTAATTATATATATATAAAAAGAAATGACCTTGGGTATTTTCACTATTTTTTCATCTGATTGCTTGTGTTATTTTTGTCCCGAATCTCTTGCTAAAAGAGCTATATAACTAAAATATCATTTATGATGAGTCACAAAATCAATCACCCTTTTCGTTCACTTCTCTTCTCACTTGGACCTTCAAAATTGAATCGAAATTGATAATTCAAAATTAACAAAGAGTTACTTATTTATTAGCAATGAATTATTAGTTTAGCGATTTCAGTAACAATTTTAATTTTTTTATATTCATACCCCCTTTTTATTTTAAAATAACATATAATTTACGCGTTAACCATTCTTTTTTTCCTCCTTAATACCATTACAATATATGAATATACTCTAATAGTATTAAAAAGTAACTGAGCAGTATCTTCATTGAACGACTGTTTCTTCCTCCTTGATACCATCAAAGTATAATATACTCTGGTGGTATCAATGAGTAATTGAGAAGTGTTTTCATTGAAGTTTGCTTCAGTCCTTCGATGAGTTTATTCAATCATCCATGATATCATTACGGTATATCGACATATTGTCGTGGTATCATTAATGTATGCTTCAATTCTTCAATATTTTAATTTAAAAACAGGTTCAAAAAGAGTCATAATGTAGATGTAATATTTTAAAATTTGCAGAAAGAGAAAAAAATATAAAAATATACTTTCTACTAATTTAGAGTTTAATAAATAAGATTGTGACGTTAATAATTTTCTCTTAATTATTTCTTATTTATTCCTTAAAAAAGAGTTCAATCTTATATGATACCTATAGGGTATCAATATACCGACGGAGTATCATAGAGGATTAGGCCCAATCCTATATGATACCTATATGATATCAATATACTGACAGAGTATCACAAAGAATATATTTTCTACTAATTTGTAGTTTTAAAATAAGATTTTGACTTTCATAATTTTCTCTTAATTGCTTCTTATTTATTTCTTAAAAAAAGAGTTCAATCCTCTATGATACCGATAGTGTATCAATATACTGACATAGTATCACAGAGGACTAACTCATAGTAGTGATGTTGATGACATGCGCTAAATAAGAAAGGAGAAAAGTGAGGTAAGTGGGTAAATGGTTTGGGCCATGGGTCCATTAAGGGTAGATTGTTTGGGTTGGGTCCAATTTGGGTAAATAGTTTCACAATTAGGTCTATTTTGTGTAGTTTTTCCTTAAACTAAGACCTAAAAAATGTCTTACATATGCACCACTTATGGATAAAAATTAAAAGTGGACTAGTTCAAATTGAACTTTTATTTATGCATCCATAAAGAAAAAGACCCAAAACCCAAAAAAATAGGGTAAATATTAGTGATAGAGTATGGTGTACCCAACATATTTGATCACTCTCTCACTATTGATGATACTCAAAGAAGAAACATTTTGGACTCAAAGGCTAGCTAATGGAAGAATGTATAACATTTGGTGTAAGCTGAAAGGACTTAGACCCTTGGGCTGTGTTTGGTATGAAGGAAAATATTTTCCTAGAAAATGTTTTCTTGAAAAACAAGTGGATTTCTAACTTAATTTTTCATGTTTGGTTGGTGAGTAGAAAATATTTTCTGAAAATAGTTTTAATGTTTGGTTGGTGAATGAAAAATATTTTTCAGAAAATATCTTTTATTTTTGTCTTGAAACTAGAAAATACTCTTTAGGAAAATAATAACTGATCTGAAAATCAATCTCGATAATTGATCTAGGATCTGACCCTGACACCCGAACTAGAACAAGACCCCAATTATTGTTCAAAAATCCAACCATGAGATCTGACCCAAGACCTGACCTAGGATCTGACCTGAGAAAATATTTTTCAAAAACAAAATATTTAAAAAAAAAAAAAAGTTTTGACGGGGTGGTGCGAGGGATAAAAAAATAAAAATAAAAAAATAAAATATTTTTCAAAAACAATTTTTTTAAAAAAATAATTTTTGACTAGGGTGACCTGGGTGAGGGAGGCATTAAAAATAATTTTTTTAAAAAATTTGAACTATTTTCCAACAATCATTTTTTTAAATTTTTTTACGGGGGTGGGGGTGGCGTAAAAATTGTTTTTTTTTAAAAAAAATTAAAATATTTTTCAAAAGTAATTCTTTTTTTAAAAAAAATTGACGGGGTGTGCCTGGGTGGGGGTGGAGGGGGAGGTAGAGGTGGGAAGTGGCGTAAAAAATGAAAATTTTTAAATTTGAAATATTTTCCATAAAAAAATTATATTTTTATGGGGTGGCTTGGGTGAGGGGGTCGGGGTAGGGGTGAGTGGTGGCGTAAAAAATGATTTTTAAAAAAATTTGAAATATTTTCAAAAAAAAATTGATGGGAGTGACGTGGGTGAGGGTGGGGGTAGGGGTGGGGGAGTGGCGTAAAAATGATTTTTTTAAAATTTGAAATATCTTTCAATTTTTTTTTAAAAAAAAATTGATAGGATGGCCTGGGTTGGGGTGGCGGGGTGGGGGTGGTCTTGGGAGGTGACGTAAAAAATGAAAATTTTAAGAATCAAAAATATTTTTCCTTAATTTTGGAAGGGAAAAAAATATTGAATAATGAAGTAGAGTTTTGGAAAATGTTTTCCTTAATTTTGGAAGGAAAGTCATTTTCTTCATTTTCCTTAAATTTGACGAAATGAGTTGATTTCCAAAACATTTAAGCCAATCAAACATGAAAAAATTGGAAAATATTTTCCAAAAAATGCTTCCTTCATACCAAACACAGCCTTAGTTTAAGCAATTAAACAAGGAGGAGCTTAGACACGTCTCTACCAAATTTCTTCGGCAAGAGTAGAGTTGTAGGCTATACTTTTGTAACCTAGGAAATAAACTCTTAATCCCTTACCCCTTATAACACCTCTATTACAAGATAACCAAGTAATTAATCTATTGCCCACTATACCAACTAACTCTAATTGATATAGACTTTAACAATAACTCGACATATATAGCTAACTCTAGCTACAAAGTTGACTTGACAATGATTATAACTGAAATGATCTAAGTTCATTTATACCATAGGAGTAGATTTTACACTGTTAGAGTATAAGACATTAACCTCACATAACAACTAAAGACTACACTTGATGCTCGATCAGGTCCCTTGCTACATATGAGAATATCTTCCATGAGAGAAGAATGACTTTTGCTTTTGTTCAAAAATGTGATTGCAAAAACTAGGTTGTTTCTTCTCAATATGACCAATATAAGATGGACAAAACAGCCTAGTACAACGCCATTGGTTGAGGGCTCTATTCTTCAGTCGCTCATGGGATCATGTCCCAGCCTACTCGATCCCATGATTCGTTAGATCATCAAAACTTCAAAATATAACAAGTATACAATGGAGGAATGTCACAAACTAAACAGAAAATGGTCACTCAACACCTTGGATTTGGTCTTGGGGAGATTCTTTTTAAATGTTTGGACATTCTTTAATTCTGTCCACAAAAATGCCTTCTTTACTCCAGTGGCACCACTTATTGACAAAATCATTACTAGTGTTTAGTTAGTTATGGTTTTGTAACCAATTCATTTGGTGATTAATGATACTTCCAGTTTTAAAAAATTAATCATAAATTGGTATGATATATACTTTTAAAAATAATTGATCAAATCGTATCATTGACATCCCTAACTCTACCTATCTTGTTAAATTATTCACAAGTCTTGACGGATTGACAAATCTTATCTTGTTTATAAGTTATGCTAGCATTACATAACTTTAGTACATTCTTCATTCTACCTATTTTGTTAAATTGTCCACAGGTCTTGTCCCATGACTAGGAGTGTACAAAACCGAACCGAAATCCGAACCAAACCGCAAACTGAGTCAAACCAAAAAAAAAACCCGACTAGTGGTTTGGTATTGGAAAAAAAAACCCAACTATGTTTGGGTTGGTTTGGTTTTAACTAAAAAAACCAACTCGAGACCAAACCAACCCGACATTATATATGTAATTTTAAAATTTTATTTTATACATAAAAATATTTACTTTGATTTAATTTTAAAATATTTCTTATACTATTTCATAGTTTTTATCTTTTAATATAGTATTTCAAATTTAAAACTTAGAATTCAGAATGGTCCAATAAAGATTATAGTTCATAGATGTTGATAATTATAATAAAACTTAAATCAAAATCAAATTAATACTAATGCAAAAAGAAAATCAATTCAACACTAAGAATGACAATAATATTGAATATTTGTTCTTTAGTTTTACATTGGTTTAGACAATTAAAATACATAATCTAATTTTAATTTTCCTTAAATATTTAGTAATGTAACTAATACTTATTAAACTTATTTTAGCATTATTTAGTAATTTTAAATTATGATCATTTTCATTATGACTTTGCAATATTTATTTTATATGATGATTTCATTATTATTTTTTATTGAATATTTTAGTGTCATCAGTACCCATCTCATATTTTGTGTTATTTTTTAAGAACACCTTAGATAATTGTATTTTGGTTGGACTAAAGAAATATTTGGAGCACAAGTTAATTATATGTTTGTATGCAAACTTTACCGAAAAAATCCAAAAATCTGAAAAAATCTGAGGTTTATTAGTTTGGGTTGATTTATAAATTTAAAAATTCGACACAATGGTTTGGTTTGGTATTTGAAAAACCCGAACCAATCCGAGGTTGAAAAACCTGAAAAAATCCGAATTTTCTTAGTTTGGTTTGATTTATAAATTTAAAAATTTTACACAAATGGTTTGGTTTGATATTTAAAAAACTCGAACCAACCCGATCATGTACACCCCTACCCATGATAAATCTTGCATGTGTTGTTCAATGTTCACAACTTCTCTTTGACCAATAAAACCTGGTACTATCTTCATTCTATCTATTTTGTTAAATTTGCAAATCTTGTCTATGTTGTTCAATTGTTCACAAATTTTATCGGACCGACATTATCATAATCAATCTTAACATATTCTGAGTATGAAATAGAGCAAACCCAACTTTACAATAATTTATCACACAAAGGCATACTATATAGTCATATTAATTCACAACATAAAGGTCATTACAAATTCTTGGATGGGAATTGTAGCTAGGAAGGGCCAATTTTATTTTTTTGGTTTTGTTAACATTTCAATTACTCAAAAGGCACATTCATTCACTGAGACTGCCCATTTTCCACATCCATCTCCAGTCATTTGCTAGGGGAAAAAACAATACTACTAGTAGTCACAAATTGATAACATGATAATATCTCATCATAACAAGTGTTTACTGTTTAGCCTGCAAAAAAACCATAACAACAAATTTAGTTCAAAATGTTCGATTTTTTTTTTAAGAAGTGAAGCAAAGTTTCTTTAATTTATGGCATACTTAATACATAAATGTGTCATTTAACTTGCCTCATTTCATATTTATTCCCTCCAGTTTTGGGTGTAGACACTTAAACTTGTATAAACTTGAACTAGTAGACACATAAGTCCTATATGTGACATAATGCACGTCAGACACAAATTGTCATGTAGGATGCCACGTATGACGTGTGTGTTTATTTTTCAAGTTTAGACAAGTTTAATTGTATGCTTGTGCACACCCAAAGTTGAAGGGCATAAATGTGAAATGAGACCAAGTTAAAAGGTAATTTATGTATTATGTGTTAAATTATTGTTTGTTTGAGTGGTCACAATCCTTATAGTTGTCTAAGCATGGAGTAACAAGTTGATATGCTAGATTGATTATTTTGATGGATCTTTACTGGTCCCCAAGTAAAATATGAAAAAAAATATTACATTTGACCATATCAAATTCAATACTTTTTTAAGACAAGAATTTTGTTACCTGTGAGTAGAGGAAAGTTCCCAAGATTGCAATAGCAGCACCAAGGGCATTGATTGGTTGAATTGGAATTTGAAAGATGATGATGGATGAGACTATGACGGAAATTCTCTTCATAGTGTTACCAATGCTAAATGTCAATGGAGAGATCTCATTTAGGGACATGTAGGAGACTTGATTGTACAAGTGATAGAACACACTTTGAGCCACCACCCACCTAACAAAAGAGCAATCACATAAGAATTGATCAGTTCACAGTATCTTGAAAATCTCTTGTTTTCACTTTTTCTTCTTTAGAAGGTTGAGCCTTGGAGAAACAGTAAAGTTATTTCCATGTAACCTATACGTCAGGAGGTTGTGCCTTGGAGAAATGATAAAGTTGTATCCATGTAACCTATACGTCAGGGGTTCGAGCCGTGGAAGTTGTCACTAATGCTGGCATCAAGGTAGACTGTCTACATCACACTCCTTAAGGTGTGGTCCTTCCCCGAACGACCCTACTAACATAGGATGTTTTGTGCACCAGACTACCTTTTTTCTTTGGGAAGTAGGATTATTAAGATCTTGTAAGTTCTTGGACCACTTTTACTATGCAAACCAGAACCACCAAAGAAATATATATAAACTATGAGTATGATTCCAAAGCGAAACATATGACATGACATACTTGGTTTTTGCTTTTCCAAAGAAAGTGAAAGTGACTTGGGATCTTTCATCAATCTAACCAAAGGGCAGTTATTTAAAGAACTATATATGTACTTACCATATAAAATTTGGGCCAATTTGGGAGACTGCATTCTGCCATCCAAGTGCCCATACTTGTGGACCCTCCACAGCAATAGCAAAGGGAATCAGAATCAATAGAGACATCATTGATAAACAAGCATAGTAATTCATCCCTCCAACTGATTTCCCCTTCATGCCTTTCTTTGAAAATATGTTTCTGAATACAAATGCCAAGTTTGATATCATTGCCCCCATAAAACCTGCAATTTATCAAAGATTAAAGATTGCATAATTCCAAAACTAATAGCATATAAAACAATACAGCCTAAGATATAAAATTGTGTACTCTCCGTTTCAATTTGTTTGTCTTACTTTCCTTTCTTGATAACTCTTTAATATTAACTTACGTGACATGTTTATATATTATACATATCTTTAGTTTAAGATTACGAGATTCACAAGTCTTTTTTTACTTTTCTTAAACTACATGCAAAGTCAGAACCAGACAAACAAATTAAAACGGAAGGAGTAATTGAAACATGCATTTTCTTCTTACCTATTAGATTGAAGTTGAGTTCAGTAATAGCAGCAAGTCCACAACCACCAATAATTGGCAAAAGTGAAAGGTACACTGGCAATGGGAAAGTTTCACCTAACAATCTTGAAACCAAAACACTAAAAGCAGGCTCTCCACTCTTAATAATATGAGTGAATGAAACAGCAACTTTTGACATGCTCACTGTTGCAGCCACATGACCAATTGTGTGAGCCACAGCAACCTAAAACCAATAATAAAAACAGAACAGAAACAGAACATGAGTTTCACTTTCCAAAAAAAAAAAATGTACTTCTGAAAGCAGAAAAAAGTCATAATAGCCTTAAATTGGTGTTAACTGACAAGTATGACCTTTAACTTTGGATGTGCACAAGTAGACACTTAAACTTGTACAAAATTGAACAAATAAAAACATTCGTCCTACATGGCAATTTTGTGTCATACGTGTATTATGTCATGTAAGACACGTGTGTCTACTTATTCAATTTTATACAAGTTTAAGTGTCTACTTGTGCACACTCAAAGTTGGAGAGCATAGTTGTCCGCTAAAGCCAAGTTAAGGATCATGTTTATGTATTATGCTTAGAAAAAATGATGAAAAAGCTATCATTTTACTTACAGGAAACAAGGCTTTCCAAAAATCAAAGTCAGTCTTTGGAGTTTCCGCAATCTTAGTAGCCCAAGAAACCAACATCATAAGAGAGCCAGCAGCCAGAGAAAGAGTAGAAGTAAGCCATGGAAATGGAAATGCATTCAAAACCTTCTTGTTGTAAATATTGAAAACAACATTCAAAGCCCACCATGTTGCAAAATAGAGTCCAATCTTGAGCTTCTGAGTAGCAGCAGCCTGAGCTTCTTGGCCAAACTCAATGTCGATTGGTATCGATTGTGGTTGACTAGCTTCATATGCATTGCATTGGACTAAAGGGTCCCTAGATTTGAACTCTTTTGATTCATCAGCATGTCCAAATCCACTTAGTACTGCTGAAATGTATAGAGGTTTTTTAGACAAGATGTTATGCTTATCACATTGTTTGAAGTCGATATCTTTGATGGAAAATGATGAAATAGGAGGCTTAGAACCCCGTAAATTTTGTTGCAAGGGATCAAAATTTGTTGAAAATGCATAAGATCGTCCAGCAGAAAAGGCCATTATAGTTTAAATTTGAAATGTAGTACTAAAATAAGTGTCTTGCTACTATGGCCAAAAGACTAGTGAGGCCAGTAATAGTAGTACTTTAGTATACAATGAAATGCACTTTAGGGGCTTGAATATATAGTAGTATTTCTTAAAGGTGATGGAAGGGGTCTGTTTGGGAAGGGGAAAGTGGCGGAGACAAAATTTTCATTGAGGGATGTCACAATATAAAGAAGTGAATTCCGAAAGAAGCCAAGGGCTGTCAATATGAAATATATATATATATATACATAAAAAAAAATTATTTTTACCTAACTACACAATGTAATTTTCTATTAACGACACCCCCTCAAGTATATGTGGCTCCGCCACAGGGTCAAGGTATGGTCCTCTCGAGGCTGTGAAGGCTAGTTGCAAAAGTGTTGTCCATATACATATTGCAAAAGTGTTGTCCATATACATATTACAAAAGGCAGAGGTAAATGTCTAGTGTTACAAATGCTAAGTTTCTTAGAAACTTCTCATGTGTCACTTGAACTTGTGCACAAGTTGAATTCGGGCTCTTGGCTTTTTATTGTCTCAAAGGCTAATGGTAAAAAAATATTCACATGTCACTTGACTTATGCACAAAACTGAGTTTGGAGTTTTGACCTTATTGCCTTTTTTTTAACCACATCTTCACTAAATTTAAGCATTTTTGTATGTCTATATGTTTGCCTTTTCTTCTTTTTTTCACGGTTTTAAGTATTTTTGTGCACATCCTTTTCTAACTAGACTTCACGTATGAGATTATACTGAATATGTTATTGTAATATATTCACTCTAGCATTTCCTTTTTAGGTTCAAATATGTGTAATACCACTTTAGATACCTTATAGAAATTAAGGGTATGACTCCCCAACCATGATTTGCACTTCATATAACTATAATATACATTTTTTCAGTTATCCAACCAAATTTGGATGCATTGTGGATTTTACAATTATATAAGAGTTACTAAACAAAAGGCTATGATAGTATGTTGTTTTTCGTCCTAAACTCTTGAACCTTTCACTAAGCGCAAATCTGAGAAAGTAATTTGAACATTAAACTTGAACATTTGGGATCCTAATAAAGCTCAATTTCATCACCAACGTTGAACTATTCAATGCACGAAAGAAAACAATCATCATAGTACAACTTCCTTAAGCAAACATTTCCACCTTCGTACTTTTTAGGGACATTCTCCTCAGTTACATCCCACATGTCAATACTTACTCTGCACCGATTCTCTAAACTTTTGGCGACATCCAACTTCTAGTATCGAAGTATATACTCAAACGTCTCGAAAAATGGAATCACTAACATTCCTAATACGACCTCATTGGAACCGTTGGTGTCAAATTGAAAAAATAAAAATAAAAATGAATAACGAAATGCATAGGCATCGTTGCAGTCACCATCATACTCTTAATTATTGAACGCCTTGACAACGCGTTCCCTGTCATTTTCCATCTTCCTTAAAATTTGTTCAACTTTGGTATGATCGATGCATAGCTCCATAAATATTTACTTCAAATAATTTCTCAATGGAATGCCTCTTGATGTACAAATCTATAAACATCAAATTTTGAATTCGTTTGTGATCGTGACTATCGACAGACATAGGTGAATTTAGTATATAGACTTAACAACACAACAACAACATATCCAGTGAAATTTCACAAGTGAGGTCTAAGGAGGGTAGAATGAATATAGACCTTATCATTATCTCGTGGAGACAGAGAGCTATTTCTAGAAGACTCTCGACTCAAGTGTAAAATATGTATAAGTGAATTGAAATGCAAGTACCAATACTTTCTTTTGTCTCTTCCTAATTACCAGATTATACACAAATGGATCCTCAATATTCAGAAGAATATATATATATATTCTTCTGAATAATGAGGATCCATTTACTTTTCAAAAGGAAACAACCTAAGAGCCATTGTATTTTGTTATGAGCTTAAAGACCACGTTTGTTTTGATTATTATTTAAATTTTATTGTATGGTATTATTAAATTCATAATTAGGTAACGAAGAAAAAGTCTTATTTTGTGTAACAATTGATTTGGTAGGCATTTGGCCATGCGATACCATATCACGATATGGTATCATGAGATGAAATTAGCGTTTGGACATGCGATTTTACATTGATTCCATCTCATGATTCCATATCATGAGATGTGATTCCATAATCTCCAAAAACCATGATATGGAATTATATGGTAATTCCATATCATGATTTGAGATATTTTTAATACAAAAATTGATCCACAAGTTTATATTTTGTTAAAACAACCCCACATTTATATCCACTAACCATTTATTTCATATGTAAATAAAATTTATAATCACATCATTACTATTTATAATCACATCATTACTTTTTAAAAATTATTATTCTCGCCGATATAAAATTTATTATTCTCACCAACATATAGCCACTTTAACTCACACCAACCGATTGTTAAAGTGATGAAATATTTATGGTCTATGAGCATGAAAATATAGTTGCGGATGATATTGACCAACAAATGGCTCAAAGTAACAATGTTGTTCGTCTTCTCGATCACATGATCGAAAAATGCAAGTTCAACGTGAGAAAATTGTCCGTATTATGTGGGAGGATTATATTAAAGACTAGTACACTACAATTTATGTTCAATTTTTTTTAATTAAATTAAAGTTAGATGAAACAATTACTTAAGTAGAGAACAAATAGTTTTGTAATAATTTATTATGCGATTTTATAAATTTTTGTTTATTTGATAAGATTGAATAAACAATTGGGGCTATTTTAATAGTTTTACAACTTACGGAATTTTTATACTTATGAGAAAATATACAACACAAAAATTCCATATTGCATGTCCAAACAAAACTTTAATTTCATCTCATGATTCCATATTATGATACCATATCATGATTCCGCATCATGATACCATATCGTATGCCCAAACGGGCCCTTGGTATGATCATATCGTCACCTTATCTTTTTTTGCATTTTGTCTTTACTTATTATTTTATATTTTACCCTTTTTTTTTTATAGTAGATCTATGTCTACTCGCTACCCTACTCTCTCTTTTTTTAAATGTATCCTTCAAATAACTGATGTGCAGTATTGTTATGTAGTGACATGTAAAAAAAAATGATAGTCTATTCAAACGTTGTATTTATCAAAATAATATAATATTTTCTTTGTTTCATGTTAACTGAATTTGTAAGGCAATAAACACATATTAAGAAAAATATTCAAGGACATAATTTAAATTATAATTTCCACTATTGTCCTTTATGAAATCATAAATATAAATTTATAAGTAGTGTAGTTTATCTCCTAGAAAATATAAGACTTCAATAAATGAAAAGGCAAATATGGAAGAAAAAAAGGGAGGGGGGAGGGGGGGGGGGGGAATTTTCGCATATAGTCATTCAAAAATAACTTAATTATGCTCCATGTCAGAGGGAGGAGAGAGGCGTCTGAGAGAGGACAGAGAGAGAGAGAGGTGAATTGTATATGTATATTTGTCGAATTATATATGTATATTTGTCTATATGTATATCTGTCAAATAATTGTATATATGTAACTGGTATACATATCCATTTGTATATATGGAAAGCGAGATTGAGAGAGGGAGGAGAGAAGAGAGCGAGATTTGGAGAGGGAGGAGAGAAGAGAGCGAGAGAGGGCAGAGAGTGGAGAGAGGCGAATTGTACATGTACTCTTGTCATATAATTATATATATGTAACTGGTATACATATGTATTTGTATATCTGGCAAGCGAGATTGGGAGAGGGAGAAGACAGGTGAGCAAGATTGAGAGATGGAGGAGAGTGGCGAGCGAGAGAGGGCAGAGAGTGGAGAGAGGTTAATTGTATTTGTAAATGTATAAGTGACATAATTACAGCTAAATTTAAGTTGCAAGCCGTAATTAATTCAAATTATAGCTATGTTAGATAATTAACTAATATATGTTTGTTTATCCATATAATTTTTCCAAAAAAATCAAACATTCATCTGGAACTTTGAAAAATTCAATTATTTTAAATAATAAAAAAAAACCTTTAAAATTCAATTAAAATAGAACAAAGTATGATACATTATAAAACAATAGGTAAGGATGATCGTAACAAGAGTGTAAAGCTTCTTTGGCATTAAGCTCAAACCATGTTGAACTTTGCGGTTGGTTCAAAATTTAGTACAACCAATCATTAAGTATAGTGTGGGGCAATGTGTTGGAAATCACCACTGCCATGCATGAAGAAGATGTCAGATCACTATTCATTACCAACCCTTTATTATATCATTCTCCGTTTATTTCTTCAAATTCACGTGAATTCTGCTTTTCAATTATTTCAAAGTCTGAATGTGACTGCTCAAGCCTCACTCATGGTTCATATTGAACGGCTAGAGTTTCCTTTCCAAAAGTCTCACATTACATCAAAAATATATTAATCAAAATTGTGAGTTAGTGGACAAATTCATACTCACATACTAGTTTGTTTGTATTTCTATGGCCTTGTTCAATTTTTATTACTCTCTAGATACAACTACACTATGGAAGACCAATTATTGAAATAATATTTGTATCAGGAGGTGTATTGACTTTGACCATTAATCTCCCGGGACAGTCATTCATGTTTAAAAATTTGCTTAGATATATTTCTTTCAGGAAAGAAATAAAAGTGATATTCTTAGACAATTTCTCAAACATGGTTGATTGTTCAGAGAATTTACTCTAATATTTCATTTAATTCATATATATTAGAATATATATATATATATATATATATATATATATATATATATATATATATATATATATATATATATATATATATATATATATATATTGCCTTAAAAGCATGAACTACTAACTTGAATGTTAAATTACTATAATATCCCTAAATTAGGTTGTGACTTTTTCGATGAATTGTGACTTTTCCGATAACTTGTGACTTTTTTCAAAGGATTGTGATTTTTCGATGAGTTGTGACTTTTTCAAAGGGTTGTGATTTTTCGATGAATTGTGACCTTTTCAATAAGTTGTGACTTTTCCAAAGAGTTGTGACTTTTTTAATAAGTTGTGACATTTCCAAAGGGTTGTGACTTCTTGTAAAAGTCATGACTTTTCAGATAAGACACAAAAAATATTTGTTCATACTACTCTTTGTTGACTATAAATAGAGGGATTTTCTCTCAATTTTCCACCACAATTTTTTTAATCTTCTTCTATTTCAAAAAAAAAATGTGTGATTTATTGTCATTGAATGAGTTCGAAGTTTAGCAGAATATGAGGTACCACTATTCTGCTGAAGTAAGTCGTTCTATCCTAAGAGGGTATATTCCATAACCTCGAGTACTTGAGGAAAATAATTTTGATGATATAATAATTATTTTTTCGCTTAATATATACATTATTAGTATGTAATGTTCCAATATATGAAGTTAACATGATGTAGTCTAAATTCATTTGTTTTGTTAACAGTTTCTCTTATAATGTAGATATATGCTTCTGGATATATTTTTCCAAAATTTAGAGAATTGTCACGATTTGTTTTTGATGCTCAAGACAAAAAAAATGACTTTATTTATTAATGCTACTTATGCGATTTAGACTCTCAAAAAATTTGCTTCAAAATAGTTAATACTATATAAACATTGCCCTTTTGTTTAACTTATTTACTATTTCTTAATAATTTAGTATTTTGGATAAAGAAAAGTTCATATGACTTGTAATAACACCAATTGAAGTTTGTATTAGTTTAATTTTTATGATTTATTTAATAGTTAATTTTTATGATTTATTTAATAGTTAATTTTATGAGATAAATATTTTCATTAATGAAAATATATATTTACATTTGGGTAGGTATTTGTATTTAAATTAAAGTATTATAAATGTGACAAATGTATTATCAAGTTAACAAGATCTTCTAACTTTAAAAAAAAAATATTATTTTAAAATGTTTTGAGTTCATTTTTTGGGAAAAAAATCTCACAACAAATGTGAAAATATGTAAATATATAAAATGTAGTTGTTCTCTTTACATGTTCTTATGACATCTAAACAATTTAACGTGGAATACACAAGCAAAGCACATCTGGTTAGATGACAAGAAAAATACAAACAAAATAATGTCTATAAGGTAATATTAGTGAGATAAGACTAACTACATGATTGAGCCTCATCAAATTGAAATAAATCTATACATTATTGCATTTAACAAATAAATTTTTTTATTCCCCATCTTCATAGGTTTGCGTGAATAAGACATATATATGCCGATTACTATAATATATATTTTGGAATTGGTAATCACACGCAACGACGTGTCAAAAAACTATTATCTTAAAAACATGAACTCCTAACTTGATGTTAAATTACTATAATATCCCTAACTTACGTTGTGACTTTTTCGATGAGTTGTGACTTTTCAAAGAGTTGTGACTTTTTCAAAGGGTTGCGAGATCTCAGAAAGGTCATGACTTTTCAGATAAGACACAGAAAACACTTGTTCATACCACCTTTTGTTGACTATAAATAGAAGAATTTCCTCTCATTTTTTAACGACAATTTTTTTAATCTTCTACTCTTCTTCTTCTTCTTGCATTTTAAATTTTTTTGTGTGATTTATTGTCGTTCAGTGACTTCGAAGTTTAGATGAATATGAGGTACCACTATTCTAATGAAGTAAATCGTTCTATCATAAGAGGGTATATTTCATAACCTTGGTACTTGAGGAAAATAATTTTGATGATACAATACTTACTTTTTTGCTTAATATATACATTATTATGTAATGTTCTAATATATGAAGTTAACATGATATAGTTTGATCCTAGGCATATTTATATGCCTAGGAACATAATAATACCCATATTTAAGCCAAGTTTGAATTCAATTTGTGTTTGTTTATAGTCGTATCGAGTCATTTGAATTCATTGATACTAACCTATATGATTAGTGGTGAAGGTGAGCTTAAATGAAGAAACAAACACTAAAATGGGCATCAGGAAATGAGAAAGGATCCAAGCCGAAAAGCAGCAAAAAGGAAGAAAAGAAAATAATGCTTAAGGTGTAGCCGTATCCTCTCCGCGTCGCGGAGAGGGATTTCTATTTTGTTCGCGAAAAAGCATTTTGAGGCAAAATGGTCCGTGAAGTGATCGTGCCGCGGAGAAGAGTGTTTGGATCTCAGACACACCTCCGCGTCGCGCCCCTGGTGGCCATATTTGGCCGTTTCGACTTTATTATAAATAGGCATAGATTTTATTTTATTTAACATTCTTTTTCTGGATTTTGAAGAACGATGACTTGGAGATCTATTTCATCATTCTTTAGGGTTCTTTCCTATTTTTTTTTTACTTTCAATCTCTTTATGATAATTGAACATAGTTTGATCGAAACCATTGTTATAAGTAGCTAAATACCCTAGTTCTGGGGCTGTGGCTACATGATGATTGTAATCTATTGAGTTTTTATTGGGTTAATATTGATTATCATATGAATCTTACTTATGTTCTTGTTTTTCGTATTTCGTGCCTGATCACCATTGAAATAACACATTATCCAAATTGAACTCGGGAGAGGAATAAGAGGATAGAATGTGGGGCATAAGGAGCATGATTTTCTCTTCATAATTAGGGTTAATTTGTATCTAGGATAGGGACATACCTAGAAATCATGCTTGGTCACTATACAAGAAGAAATTGTAATGCTCGATACTTGGTTCAACCTATCTCTGCTCAATAATGTAGTTAGGTTGTCATTTATCGTAGGCAATTAGAGGTCGAAAGACCATAATCATACATTTTACCTTGTGATCATTGATTCGATAGTTGATTAACATCCATTTAAAAAATATAATTGCATGAATCCTGGTAAGAGTTGCAGCCCTGAAATCTACCTAATCATTGTTTGAAACCCTTGAAATTGAATTGCACTTGTTTAATTATGTTTAACTTTTAGATTATAAATCAAATCACTCTTGAAATCTTGATAACAATTCTGCTTAGCTGAAACTATTGGAACAATCGAGTTATTCTAATCGTAAGTCTATGTGGGTACGATACCCGGCTCTTTATAAGAGCCAATAAAATACTTGAACGACCACGTACACTTGCGTGTGCGATTTGGGTGCAACAAATTTAGAATTAGGAAATATTTAATTTTTTTGATTTCTAAAGTTAAAAAGCAAGTGTTGACAACTTGATCTTAGCAATTCATTTTGCAGGTTGTGTAGAAAGTCCAAACTGGACGACGATCAAGGATTGGTAGAGTTTGTAGCTGAACCGGAAAGATTCGTTCACTATCGTAGAAGTCAAAGAAGACTTGCTTACCCAGTCCTTCTTGTTGCTAGTGAACCAACATCTCTAGTAGAAAGAGTTGAGCAAGAGGAACCTGCAGTAATGGCTGAGATGAAGGTAAGAGATGTGGCAATCCCACGTACCACCAATGTGACTTCATGCATTCAGAAACTTGAAACTGGTGGAAGGTTTGAACTGAAGCAGAGTATGGTGCAATTATTGCACACTAATGGGCAGTTCACTGGTCTGTCACACGAGGATCCAACAGTCCATATATAAAATTTCCTCGAGATCAGTTATACTTACACTCTAATAAGAGTGAATGTGGATTATGTGAGGCTCACTTTATTCCCCTTTTCTCTGCTTGGGGAAGCAAAAATATAGCTAAATTCTGAGCCCGCTAACTCTATTACCTCCTGGGACGATCTTGCACAGAAGTTCCTTATCAAATTTTTCCCATCTGGGAAAAAAGCTAAGTTAAGGAGCGATATCTTAAGTTTCAGACAGAAAGGAGGAGAGAACTTGTACCAAGCTTGCGACAGGTTTAAATCGATATTGATGAGTTGTCCACATCATCATCAGGCTAATGAGGTGTTGGTCCCTACCTTCATTTAAGGATTGGAGCCCAACACCAAAATTTTACTTGATTCAGCTGCAGGTGGTCAGGCGTTCGAGAAGACTTATGCTGAGTTATTCACATTGATGAATAGGATATCACAGGGTAACCCCGAATGGAACAGAGGAGGAGCGAAACTTGTGATACAGAAAATTGCATGTATGCTGGAAGTAGATGCAATGATTGCTTTAACTGCACAGATTGTTACGATGCAAAATATGATGAAAACCTACTTCAACAATATATCATTGGGAAAACAGTCCGCTGAAGTGAATGTAGTCCAACAACCATCAACTTGGTGTGAAATCTGCAGAGGTGGTGATCATAGTGCAGAGGTATGTGGTGCAAACCCAGATTCTATGAATTTTGTAGGGAATGCACAACGAGAAGGAGGCCAACAGAACTATGGAAATTCCAACAATCCTTGTTGGCATAACCATCCAAATTTCTCATGGGGAGGCAATCAGAATCAGGCCCAAGACCAAAATCAATATAGACCATAGAGAAATGCACATAGTTATCAATAACAGTCCCCACGTGAGCAGCCAAATAAGCAGCAGAACAACATGAGCATGGAGGAGATGCTGAAAAAGATCATGGCTGATCAAGCTCAATTAGTTGCTGATGTGAGAAATAATCAGTTGGCTACACAGAATCTATAGAAATAATTCGGGTAGTTTGCTAGTGCCCAGAACTCACGACCGCAAGTAGGTTTATCAGGAAACACTAGTCCAAATCCCAAGCCGGTAAATGTGGTAGGTACACGTAGTGGTTTACAGTTGGAGGAGTTAGCTCCTAAGAAAAGAAACGATGAATCTGTGAGTAAAGAGAGTGAACCCAAGAAGAGTAAGGTTGTTGCACAAGAAGAAAGAGTGCAACCAATAGTGAAACCACCTCTTCCATTCCCTCAAAAGTTCAAGAAATGGGAGGATGAATGTTTTGGTAAGTTTTTCTCTCTTTTGAAACAAGTTCACATTAACTTGTCATAGGTAGATGTTTTGCAAGGTATACCCAGGTATGTTACATATGTGAAGGAGATTGTGGCAAACAAAAATAGGTTGACTGAATATAAGACTGTAGAACTTACTGAAGAGTGCATCTCCCGAATCCAAAATAAGTTGCCCACCAAATTGAAAGATCCGAGTAGCTTTACGGTTCAGATCACTATAGGGCAGAGCATTCATACGTGAGGATTGCGTGATCTAGGAGCTAGTATAAATTTGATGTCAACTTCGTTGTATAAAAACCTTGGTTGGGTAGTCCTAAACCTACTACCATCATATTACAGTTGGCTGATAGATATGTTGCTAGGCCTGAGGGTGTTGTAGAGGATGTCTTAGTGTAAGTGGGATCATTGATATTCCAGTACTTTGTAGTGCTAAATTTTGAGTCAAATCTTGAGGTCCCATTCATTTTGGGAAGACTTTTCTTGGCTACAGGGCATGCTATGACAGATGTAGCAGCTGGGCAACTCACTATACGGGCATACGATAAAGTGGAAGTGTTTGATGTGTACAAGGCATTGAAGTTCCCAACTATATATGAAGAGTTGTCTGCAATAACTATGATAGATCTTGAGGTAGAGGCTCGATATATTGCGTCCAAGGACCCTTTAGAGCGAGTGCTAGTAGGAGATGATATTTATAGGGATGCTAAGGCATAGGAAATGGTGCAATTTCTTGATGTGGCACTTGTAAGTACATCAGGAAATCGATGGGAGCCTTTAAATAGGGTGTTGGGTCCTCCACCCAAGCCCTCCATTGAAGAAGCACCCCAACTGAAGTTAAAAGCATTATCAACCCACCTCAGGTATTTATTCTTGAGTAAAGATAAGACCTTACCAGTTATTTTTTCTGCAACATTATCTGATTCCTAGGTGGAAGCAGCATTAATCATCTTGAGAAAGAGAAAAACAACCTTGTATTGGCAAATGTCCAACATTCATGGAATCAGTCCCGCGTTGTACATGCATAAAATTTACATGGAAAAAGGGCATAAGTCGAGTGCATAGCATCAACGGAGACTAAATCCAGTGATGAAGGATGTGGTGAGAAAAGAGGTGATCAAGTGGTTAGATGTAGGGATCATGTACCCCATATTAGATAGTAAATGAGTAAGTCCAGTACAATGTGTGCCCAAGAAGGGCGGAATGACAGTGGTAGCCAATGAGAAGAATGAATTGATCCCCACAAAGATAGTAACTGGGTGGCACATCTGCATGGATTACAGGAAGTTGAATGAAGCCACTAGAAAGAACCATTACCCGGTGCCTTTTATTGATCAGATGTTCGATAGATTGGCAGCACAAGAATACCACTACTTCCTAGATGGCTACTCAGGTAATAATCAAATTGTTATTGCACTAGAGGACCAGGAGAAGACTACCTTCACTTGTCCATATGGCACTTATGCATTCAAACACATGCCATTCGAATTATGCAATGCACCGGTGATATTTCAGAGATGCACGATGGAAATCTTCCATGATATGGTGGAGGATTTTGTTGAGGTGTTCATGAATGACTTCTCGGTGTTTGCTGAGTCTTTTGACCTTCATTTGACTAATCTCGATAGGGTTCTTGACAAGTGTAAGGAAACAAATCTTGTGTTGAACTGGGAGAAGTGTCACTTCTTAGTTTGAGAGGGGATTGTGTTGGGGCACAAAATCTCCAAGAACAGGCTGGAAGTTGACAAAGACAAAGTGGAGGTTATTGAAAAGTTTCCACCACCCATCACAATAAAAGGAGTTAGAAGTTTTCTGGGGCATGTTGGGTTCTATAGGAGATTCATCAAGGACTTTTCTAAGATTGCAAGACCCATGTGCAGCATGTTAGAAAAAGAGATAAAGTTTGTATTTGATGAGAAATGTTTGTAGGAATTTGAGCTGTTGAAGAAGAAGTTAATAGATGTTCCTATTTTGATTGTTTCTAACTAGGAGCTTCTATTCGAGCTTATGTGTAATGCCAGTGATATATTGGTTGGGGCAATGCTTGGGCAGCGAAAAGATAAGATGTTTCATTTCATCTACTATGCTAGCAAGACACTTGATGTAGCTCAATCGAATTATACTATCACTGAGAAAGACATGCAACTGGCATTAGTGTTTGCATTTGATAAGTTCAGGTCATACTTGGTAGGAGCCAAGGTTATGGTTTACACTGATCATGCTGCAATCTAGTATTTGTTTAACAAGAAGGATGCCAAGTCGAGGATGATTAGATGGATTCTGCTCTTGCAAGAGCTTGATCTAGAGATAAAAGATAGGAAGGGAATTGAAAACCAGATAGCTGATCATCTGTCCAGATTGGAGGACTCATCTCATGTGAAGAATGAAGGACAAATTCGCGAAGAGTTCCCCGATGAACAATTGCTTGCCTTGGACCTTGCTCAAGTGCCTTGGTATGCTGACATTGTAAATTTTCTGGTGAGTGGTTTATTTCCACATAGGGCTTCAACACATCAAAACCAGAGGTTGAAGTATGATGCACACTTCTATATATGGGATGAACCCTTCTTATTCAAGCAGGGACCTGATCAAATGGTGCAAAGGTGTGTAGCTGAACAAGAGGCAGTACAAGTGCTGGAGAGTTATTACTTTTCGCCATATAGTGGACACCACGAAGGCGAATGCACTGCACATAAGGTATTGCAATTTGGTTTCTTTTGGCCTACTTTATTTAAAGATGTTTCTATGTTTGTGAAGGGCTATGATCAGTGTCAAAGGATGGGCACCATTTCTAGATGGCTTGAGATGCCATTGAGCAATATACTGGAAGTTGAGATCTTTGACATCTGGGGGATAGACTTCATGGGACCATTCTCATCATCCCATGAAAATCAATACATCTTAGTGGCAGTGGACTACGTGTCCAAGTGGGTGGAGGTAGTTGCATTACCATCCAATGATGCAAAGGTGGTAGTGAAATTCATCTGGAAGCACATCTCCACCAGGTTTGGAACTCCAAAGGCTATGATCAGTGATGGAGGTACTCACATTATTAATAGTTCAGTGTGAAATCTGTTGGCCAAATATGGAGTAAGACACAAGGTAGCTTCTGTTTATCATCCCCAGACTAGTTGGCAAGTAGAGGTTTCTAATAGAGAAGTGAAGCAACTTCTCCAAAAGACTGTAAATGCCAAAAGGAAAGATTGGGCTGATAAGTTAGATGATGTTTTGTGGGTATACCGGACTGCTTACAAGACACCTATAGGGACTTCTCCTTATCGAATGGTGTTTGGAAAAACATGTCACCTCTAGCTGAATTGGAGTATAAAGCATACTGGGAGATCAAAAAGTTGAATCTGGATGCTGAGTTAGCTGGTACGAAAAGGATAACACAACTGCATGAGTTAGAAGAATTTAGGCTTCACACCTATGTTAATGCTAAGCTTTACAAAGAGAAGACCAAGAGGTGGCATGACAAGCATATTGTGTCACGCATCTTTGAGCCTGGTCAATTAGTGTTGCTATTCAATTCAAGACTAAAGTTGTTCCCCGAAAATCTTTGGTCTAAGTAGAGTTGTGCGTTTGAAGTGATAAGGATGACCCAACATGGTGCCGTGGAGCTAAGGAACAAGGATAAGAGCTCTACTTTCCTTGTGAATGGGCAACGCGTAAAGCACTACTTTGGAAATTATGTTGATCGTGAGCTTGAAACTCTCACCTTGAATGACGAATGAGTCATGAGATGGGTCATGCCGCGATGTTAAATCAGGAGTTGCACAGAAAGCAACTCGTGACCCCTTGTAATAGTTAGGATTTCTTTTCTTTTGTTTTATTATTTCAATTCATAAGAATTAGTAAAAAAAATGATATAGCTAGAAAAATACAAAAATATGAGTCGTACCACGATCAACACTAAGGCGTTGGATGGGAGGCAACCCATCGTGTTTGTACTAATGGGTTTTGAGCTTAAAATGTGTAGGAATCAAGATTTGACATCCAGGGCGCGTCGCGGAGAGGAAGTTGAATTTTTCCTCACTTGGAATTAATTTTCCAAGGTGAGGCAGAACGGTCTGTGACCGTCCCGCGTCACGAAGGAGGATCCCTAAATTTGATTTCGATGGTAAGTTATTGTTACGTTAAAAAAAAGGCAGCTTCGTAAAGGAGCCGCGTCGTGGATGGGTGTTCCAACTTTGACTTCGTGAAATTTAATTATTGACGCGAGGTAGAACACTATGTGTCCTCTCCGCGTTGCACATCCGGGTAAGAAAATTTGAGTTTCATTAAAAAAATATGGATTTTACCCGTTTTCTTTCAGAATTCACCCGATCCATTCCCTTTTAATCCCCAAATTCATTCTAAATTCCCCATTACTTCACCCATCAAACCCCTATTTTCCCCTCCCTCTTCACTTATGATTTTTCCAATTTCAATCCATAACGCGGAGGCAACTTGCCATCTTATCTCTCAATTCCCTCTTCTCCATCATCCAAGATACGTATTTTGCTATTCTTTTCTGTGAAAGAGGGTCGTTTTGGTATGTGTTGTATGGGTTGATGTATGGTTCGTTTGTGGGATTTGTGGGGAGGATTGGTAGAGTATGTTTTTACTATAGGCGCTATTGTAAATGGGTACTTTCGAATTCTTGAGTAGAATGTGCTTTGATCGATATTTTGTGAATTGTTAAGGTTGTAGGGTTTGTCTAAACATACTATTATGTTTATTGAGGCTGTTGTTGGTGTACTAAAATCGTTCCCTCCATGATGACTATATTTAGTTTGTGCTCTTAAGTAGAAATAGGCATTTTTGAACTGAAGGCTGAATGAGCAAGATCTTGTAAAGCTTTCGGGTTTGTTTGTGGGGTAAGGTCGTGTGATTCATGTTATTGCATTGGGTATTTCAAAGTTTGAGTAAAAATTACCTCGGATTGCTATTTGTGGAGTCTTGTTGCGAATGATTGTTTGCATGTGAGTGTAAGATAACCAGTCGATGGTGTTGAATGAATGATATTGTGTATTCATGGACATAGTTGTAGTGTGAATTCTTGAGTAACACTAACTGATTATTTCTTTGTGAAAGGATTGTGTGGGTCTCCATTTTTGTGTTGAGGTTGAGTGTTTTTGGCTAATAATGTGGCACCTATATGGTTGGATGAATGTGATTAATAGGTTGGCATGTTTTCATTCACTTTTGGGAAGTCTACGTACCTAAGTTGAGGCCTGCTTTGAAATAAGTGTTGGGTGGTGTTGGCACACCACCCATGTTTCTTAATGTTGAGTAATTTGTTGGGACTGAGTTTGATTGTGATTGCAGGTAACCCTATCAGGCGCTCAAAGATCCGGTAAGAAAGTTGCAACCTTTAGCCAGAGGAAGCGTGTTTGGAGTGGAGGTAATGTCCCACCCGCACCTACAGTTCCCAAGGGCCAAACCAAGCGATTCAGGGTGAAAGTTGTGACCAAAGAAGGGAAAACGTGGTGGAAAAAGCACACCGAAGCTACTTATTTCTCTGACTTTGCATTGACAGGGACAACTTGGCTCAGGAGTTCCCACAGATATTGAGGCGGATCAGGGAGTTACATATGAAGTTTATCTTTGCAGAGCGAGGAGAGTGAAACTTGCACATGGTACACAAGTTTTATGCCAATTAGGCGCTGCACGCGAGATCATATTTTGGGACTGTGCGGGGGGTTAATGTGCCTATCACTCCCCCGGGTATCAATGATATAGTAGGTACATTACAGGACACTGATCCACTAGTGCTTACAGGGCTGAACATACGCCCTCCATATCGGGCCATTCGACATACATTATGTGGTCCTCAGTCCATGGTGCAATGGACTAAGCACAGTGGGAAGAGATATCACCAATCTTTTCCCTATGCTCACATGTTGAGGAAGGCACAAGTTTGGCTAAAGATTATGGTGCACTATTTGATACCGGGACTACATCACACAAATATCACCCGGGACTGGATCTGTTTGGTATATGTCTTGATGACGGCCACGAAGGTGAACATTGGAGTTGTCTTTAAATCGGCGATGCAAAATGCCCGGGTTCATAAAGGGCACAGGTATGCTTTTGGTAGCCTTATTACCAGAATGTGTCGTGCTGCAGGTGTTCCAAAAGATAACGTGGATTACATGGCACTGTTATTTGCAGCACCCATGGACATCACAAGGACAAAGGGGCCTGACATTGAGTTTGGACCAACTCTTACCACTGCAGAGCACCATAGGAGGGATGAGCTTATCATGGCTAGGATGTATGGCCTCGAGATGTTGCGCCACCAAAATGGTTGCCTGGCTTCCACTGACATGCAGTTAGGTGACGTTGAGAGGCGTTATCCACTGAATGCCCACGCCAAGGCTCTACTTCGCATTGGTCCTGAGTTTCGTGAGCCCATCGATGATGACATTCCGATCGTTGAGGAGCGTTTGCGTACTAGCTCAGATGTAGAGTTTGATTATGATGAGGATGTAGACCCCGCTCAAGCCGGTGATGAGGTTGAATGGGGTGATGCTATGGAGAATTGATCAGTGAGTTGTTTTCACCTTACCAATTGTATTATTCTAATTTTTGTAAAGCACTAGGGACAGTGCTAATATTTAAGTGTGGGGTGAGGGTCAAAATCATACCTGGTCTGTATATATTTTTATTGTTGAACATTGTTAGAGTATGCTTTGTATTTTTTTTTGGTTGGATTTTGGGTTCCTTGGAGGTTGTTTTTGGTTCTTTGGCCAAGGAAAGTCCCTTTGAACCGTGCAAAATACAAAAAGATTTTTTCTTTTTAGGATTGAGTCAGTAGTTGTAGTTGAGTCACATTGCCCAATGATAGATGGATGACGACCGTCTTAAGGGCAATTTTGTCATTGAGTCTTAGGTTGGTATGTGCTGAAGCGTAAAACTCTGAAAGGAAAATGTTTGAAAGCATGATTTAAACTTGATATATGAATGTTTGCATTTGAACTTGTGTATTTGACTTTAATGATTGCAACTTAAGCTTAAATTGAACCTTGTGCATAAACTGATTGTGTCGTTGTGATTGATCCATTCTTGAGTAGAACTTGTGCCTTGAGCGATGAGTTTTTGTTGTATCCATGTAATGCATTTGAGTCTAGAACTTGCCCGGCATGTTATTGAAATGAAATAAAAGTGGTGTTTTGTTTAAAAGATGAAGATAGGCTTTCTTTGAATTGTCATAAATATTAGCCTTTTCAGAAATAATATCCCTAGTATAGCCTCATTGAGCCTTTTAGCCTTGATTTTGTTCTAACCCACGTAATTAAGTCAAATCCCTTTTATTCATATCGTTAGTTTTGATCCCAAATCCCTAATGCACTAGGTTAAAAGGATAAGTGAAAACGGCGGAAAAAGTAAATAGGGTGGAAATGTTTAGTCTGTAGGGAAGATAGAAAAGAGGTAGTAAAATGATACCCCATAAGTTTAAATCTAGGATTTGCCTTGGTCCTTAGGACATTGTGCACTTCGACTAAGGTTAAGAGCCTAAGTTGAAGGTGGCTAACTTGGAGAATATCTTAATGATGGCCCTGATCCTCACAAGGACAATGTGCACCTTAACTCGAGAGATCTATAAGTCAAGGGTGGCTATTGTTGAGTGTCAAATTAAAAAAAAAGTCTATAGAAATAAAAGGGCGAGGGAGAAATAAAGGCAAGGTTGGTAATACTAGTGGAAATCTATGTAAAAAGATGGGGCTGAAGAAAAGAAATAGTTCTGAATGTAAGAAGGAAATTAAATCTAGGTGCATTAGGGAGGACAAGTCACTAATTTTATCTACATGTATCCTCCCTTACCTCATGCCTACATTACAACCAGAACAAGTCCTATTTGATTTTGAGCATAACACACTTCATTAGTGGAGATGTACATACTGGGCAAACTTATAGTTCTCAATGCATGCATGTATGATGCCTTTGTTGAGTGGGAATGTACCTTGTTTGCAAAGTCCTTAAATTATATTCAATTTGTTGAGTTGAGTGTGTGGACTATTCTTTGGAGTGAGGGGCACTTGTTGTATGAAAGATAGGTGATATGTAATGGTGCACATGTTGTTGAATGTGTTAGTTGCTAAAAGTTGTCAAGTCAATTACAGAAGTCATGCATATTTTGAATGAAATCATGCATGTGTTAACTGGTTACACATCCTTGGAAAAAAGTGATGGATGCACAAATACCATAGTAGAGAGTCTAGGTCTAGGAGTAGTTAGTAAGTTGTTCGAGCACGAACAAAGCTCTAAGTGTAGGGTAGTGAACTTAGGCATATTTATATGCCTAGGAACCTAATAATACCCATATTTAAGCCAAGTTTGAATTCAATTTGTGTTTTTTTATAGTTGTATCGAGTCACTTGAGTTCATTGATACTAACCTATATGATTAGTGGTGTAGGTGAGCTTAAATGAAGAAACAAGCACTAAAATGGGCACCGAGAAGTGTAAAAGGATTCAAGCCGAAAAGCAACAAAAAGGAAGAAAACAAAATAATACTTAAGGCGTAGTCGTATCCTCTCCACGTCGCGGAGAGGGATTTTTATTTTGTTCGTGAAAAAGCATTTTGAAGCAGAACGGTCTGTGAAGTGACCGCGTCGCAGAGAAGAGTGTTTGGATCTCAGACACGCTTACGCGTCGCGCCCCTAGTGGCCAGATTTGGCCATTTTGACTTTATTATAAATAGACTCAGATTTTATTTTATTAAACCTTCTTTTTCTGGGTTTTGAAGAATGACGACTTGGAGAGCTATTTCATCATGTTTTAGGGTTCTTTCCTAAACTCTTTTACTTTCGATCTCTTTATGATAATTGAACATTGTTTGATCGAAACCATTGTTATGAGTAGCTATATACCCTAGTTCTAGGGTTGTGGTTACAGAATGATTGTAATCTATTAAGTTTTTATTGGGCTAATATTGATTATCATATGAATCTTTCCTATGTTCTTGTTTTTCGTATTTCGTGCCTAATCACTATTGAAGTAAACATAATGTCTGAATTTAACTCGAGAGAGGAATAAAAAGATAGAACGTGGGGCATAAGGAGCATGATTTTCTCTTCATAATTAGGGTTAATTTGTATCTAGGATAGGGATATACCTAGAAACCATGCTTGGTCATTATACAGGAAGAAATTGTAATGCTCGGTACTTGGTCCAACCTATCCTCGCTCAACGATGTAGTTAGGTTGTCATTTATTGTAGGCAATTAGAGGTCGGGAGACCATAATCATACATTTAACCCTGTGATCATTGATTCGATAGTTGATTAACATCTATTTAAACAATATAATTGCATGGATCCTGGTAAGAGCTGCAGCCCTGTACTTATTCAAATCATTGTTTGAAACCCTTGAAATTAAATCACACTTATTTAATTTTATTTAACTTTTACATTATAAAATAAATCACTCTTGAAATCTTGATAACACTTGTGCTTAGCTGAAACTATTGGAACAATCGAGTTATTCTAATCGTAAGTCTCTGTGGGTACGATACCTGGCTCTTTATAAGAGCCACTAAAATACTTGAACGATCACGTACACTTGCGTGTGCAATTTGGGCACAACAAGTTTTTGCAAAAACTTGTTGCTCTCAATCGCACACGCAAGTGTACATGATCGCACAAGTAATATAGTGGCTCTTAAAAGAATCGGATTATCGAACCCAAAGGACTTGTCAATTAACCATTTACTAAATTATTCTAATTCTAATTATTTATTTTAAGGGAGGATTTCAAAAGATGAATATATATTAACTAAACTAAAAATAAAGATAAAATAACTAAAAAGCAATTAAATAAGAAAAGATAGATGTTTACACAATCAATGAATGAATCGATCTAAGATTATGATTAAACTAACAATCATGTTTAGCATCAATTTCATCAACTTATTTGATTATCTAGTTATTGATTCACGGGGTTTATAATAAAGTCATGATCTCCCGACCTCTAATCGTCTACCACAATTGACAGCCTAACTACATTATTGAGCGGGGATAGACTGAACTAACTATGGAGCATTAAGTTGTCTTCCCGTGTTTGAGCCAAGCAAGGCACCTAGGTATATCCCTATCCTAGACACAAATTAATTCAAGTGACATGCAAGAAAAGATCATGCACCATATATTCCACGTTCTATCTCTTTATTCCTCTCCCGAGTTCTAAAGAGGATAATAAATTTATTCTAATGGTGATCAAGCATCAAAATAGTAATCACAAGAATATAAGAATAACCAATATGATAAACAAATCATGCCGAATTAAAATCGCTAAACAATTATATTGTAAGTAAATATAATCCAAGAACGAGAAATTTAACTCCACATAGTCAAAGAGCAATTACAACCAATCATTCAAAGAAAAGATGTAAAATAAATAAAAGATAAGAAAAAATGAAACCCTAAATCAAAAGTTAATTTCTACATTGTATCCTCCTTCCTTAATAATTATTCTTATAGACTATTTATAAATGTAGGAAGCTCTGAATAAAATAGTTCAGTCCAAAATAAATTGGGAATCCAAAACCAAACGGAATTGGATTCCGTTTGAAACTCGTTTGTTGTAGCCGACTTCAACTTGTACTCTTCTTTTCCCTTGTTGCCACGTGGCCGTAATTTCCTTTGCAGTTCGCAGCATCATGCAATTCTTATATATATTATTATATATCATTTAATCCATTAAGTTGTCTGCTTGATTTTCTTCCCCAATCTTTCATCCTTAATTCTTTTTAGCTCCAAACTTTTTTATTGTTCCATCAATTTAATCCTACAAATAAAATACACTATTAAGCACAATTCATAAAATACATGCTCAAAACGGACAACTATAAATACTAAATGTGAGGCAAATAATGATTAAAAATGTGTATTTTGGCCTCACATCAACACCCCACACTTAAACTTTTGTTCGTCCTCGAGCAATCATTAAAGCTCATCTCAAAAAATCATCGCTACAAACAGTTAGGCCATATACAAATTTCAAGACATCAAGTACACTTCTCAATCATTATGCAAGATATACAAATAAACAATAAACCTCTAACCTCAAGGAAGGACTCTGAACTCAACAAATTTAAACTTGCTCTCCTACTCTCATCAAAGAAAGCTAATAAAATCACCTATCTATCATGAAACAAGTGCTCTCACATGAAGAAATAATCCACACACTCAATTCAAAAGATTGAATATAATTTAAGGACTTAACATCAAAGAGCAACTCACACTCAGAAATAAAATTCACATGTATGCACAAAGAACCATAGGCTTGCCCATTATGTACATCTCCACTAATTAAGCATGCTTGAATAGAATCAAATAGGACTTTAATGTAGGCTAGGGGACAAGTAGGAAAACTATATAATAGTGACTTACACTTCCTTAAGCATTTTACAATTTTAGACTTCATCACCCATTATTTTCTTCTCTTTATTTTCAGGCCTTTCTTTAATAATTATTTCACAAGTAATTCTCATCATCTCAAGAATGCTTCAATCATTATTTTTTTAAGTTTTCCTTCATAATAGCCACCCTTAACTTATGTATTTTATATGTGTTAAGGTGCACGATGTCCTTGGAAGGACCAGGGCCATCATCAAGGTAACCTCTTTTGTTCATGTCACATTCGTTTGTTCTTCTCTTCTTAATTTTCATGTCACATTCTTTCAAAGAGGGCTTTTTAGACACTTTGTAGCTATCATTGATGATTACTTTTTCACTCAACCATCCCTTTTTTTTCAGAATTAACAATTAGAATAAGTCTATGCTATACTGCTCAAGGAAGCAAGGTGCAAAAATTAGGGATTCAACAAAAGAGTTAAGGGCAAAATATGGCTACCAACAAAAGGCTACAGGCTCAAAAGGGCTAATTAGTGATAAATTATCTGAAAATGTTAAAATTTATCAGACAAATCAAAGAAAGCTTATTAGCATCTCCTAAACAAAGCAACACTTTTTATTTTGCTTCAATAACATGCAGGGCAAGTTCTAGACTAAGATACAAAACATGAAATAAGCAAAATATCACCACACATGGCACAAGTATCAATCAAGATGGATCAATTCCACTTCTAAGAGAGACAGGATCATAACAAACTACAAAATAAAATAATTTATATTCAAAGTCACAACCATGAGCTTAGCTGTCAAAGAGTCTGCAAATTTTTTTTATCAATCACGCATTCACAAGAAATTACTACTCAAAAATTATGCCTAAATAGCAAGTATCACACCACTTAAAAGGGTCATTTCTTTTCTCTAAAAAAATAAATAAAATAAACTTATTCCTAAAAAAATAAATAAAAGAGACTCGGTTCAAATGGACTATCCTCAGGAAAATAACCGAAAACAAAAGCCAAGGAACTCACCCTAAAAAAAGAAAAGACTCAATAAAACAGTAAAAACTAGGAATTCATTCCTCCACCCCACAATTAAAAAGATGTTATGTCCCCAAAGCATCAAATATAATTTAAAACAAGGGTTGGAAAAACTCTCTGAGGCCTTTAGGCCTACCTAGTAGCATGTTCTCTTAATTTTCATCAAGGGCCGTACGCACCCCACACTTAAGCTCAAACGCGTTCCTTCACTTCAAACTTTTGGGTACTCAAACTTTCCCATATCTTCAAAGACAAGATCAAAAGAAAAAAATTGACAGTAATAAAATAAAATAAGGAGTTATTTTTTTTTATAAAATATTAAATAAATGAAAAGAAAAAGTTTAACCTAGAAAAACAATTAATTTTGAAGTCCCCAGCAACGGCGCCAAAAACTTGTTGCTCCCAATTGCACATGCAAGTGTACGCGGTTGCACAAGTAATATAGTGGCTCTTAAAAGAACCGGATTATCGAACCTAAAGGACTTGTCAATTAACCATTTACTAAATTATACTAATTCTAATTATTTATTTAAGGGAGGATTTCAGAAGATGAATATATATTAACTACACTAAAAATAAAGATAAAATAACTAAAAAGCAATTAACTAAGAAAAGATAGATGTTTACATAATCAATGAATGAATCAATCTAAGATTATGATTAAACTAACAATCATGTTTAGCATCAATTTCATCAACTTATTTGATTATCTAGTTATTGATTCACGGGGTTTATAATAAAATCATGATCTCCCGACCTCTAACCGTCTACCACAATTGACAGTCTAACTCAATCGTTGAGCGGGGATAGACTGAACTAACTATGGAGCATTAAGTTGTTTTCTCGTATTTGAGTCAAGCAAGGCACCTAGGTATATCCCTATCCTAGACACAAATTAATTCAAGTGACATGCAAGAAAAGATCATGCTCCTTATATTTCACGTTATATCCCTCTATTCCTCTCTCGAGTTCAAAAGAAGACAATAAATTTATTCTAATGGTGATCAAACATCAAAATAGTAATCACAAGAATATAAGAATAACCAATATGATAAACAAATCATGCTGAATTAAAATCGCTAAACAATCATATTGTAAGTAAATATAATCTAAGAACGAGAAGTTTAACTCCACATAGACATAGAGCAATTACAACCAATCATTCAAAGAAAAGATGTAAAATAAATAAAAGAGAAGAAAAGATGAAACCCTAAATCAAAAGTTAATTTCTACACTGTATCCTTCTTCCTTAATAATTATTCTTATAGATTATTTATAGATGCAGGAAACCCTGAATAAAATAATTGAATTCAAAACTAATTGGGAATCCAAAACCAAACGAAATTGGATTCCGTTTGAAACTCGTTTGTTGTAGCCGACTTCAATTTGTACTCTTCTCTTCCCTTGCTGCCACGTGGCAGTAATTTTCTTTGCAGTTTGCAGCATCATGCAATTCTTTATATATATTATTACATTTCATTTAATCCATTAAGCTGTCTGTTTAATTTCCTTCTTCAATCTTTCATCTTTAATTCTTTTTAGCTCCAAACTTTTTTATGTTTCCATCAATTTAATCCTACAAATAAAATACACTATTAAGCACAATTCATAAAATTCATGCTCAAAAAGGACAAATATAAATACTAAGGGGCCGTTTGGTAAAAAGACCAATAGTGCAGGGATTAGTAATGCATGGATTGATAATGCTTGGATTAGTAATGCAGGGATTATTTTTATCAAGTGTTTGGTTCATTGCTTCCTACCTAATTTTCTGTGGGGTTTAAAACTATACAAAAAACTTCTTTCCAATTATACCCTTGAGTTATTATGAGATTTTTAATTTCATGTAATTGGGTCAAGTAAATAATTGACGAGCAATATTTTTTTTTATAGCCTTTTAACTAGCTAAGAGAAGGAAAATTTTATCACCATGTTCACTATTTTCTCACTTAAATTATTTGAGGGTAAATATTTGTCATCTTAATAAATTGAAGTTAATATCTCAAAAGGTCACACAACTATAAGAATTTATAGAAAAACGGTATTGAACATTGTTTTACATCAATAAAATCATTCAACTTAGGACTTTTATCATACAAAATTGCTCTTTATCATAAATAAATAAAAAAAAGGAAAAGGGTCTGAAAAATACTCTAACTTTGGTCGAAATTGCTATTACGATACCAAACTTTAGAAATGACCTTTTACCCCTGTACTATTTAATAGTGTATTTTAAAGGTATATATGTGCCTACGTGGACATCATAAATTTTGCATCATTTTAAATAATAATGTGTCCATGTGGGCACATATATACCGTTAAAATACACTATTAAATAGTGCAGGGGGTAAAGGGTCCTCCATAAAGTATGGTATCGTAACATCAATTTCGGCCAAAGTTGAAGTATTTTTCAAACTATTTCCCTAAAAAAATAGCAAAATAAATTGAACTATTTTTATACTCAAGGTGTTTTTAAATAGCAAAAATAACTCTTAAATTCATACATCAACATTAGCATATTAGTTCGATTATAATATTTTATATTAATAATAATTAGATTAAATAACTCATATTTTAGCTACAAATAACTCTATTTAAATAATAAAGTTTGTAAGCTAATCGATTTAAATAAATTTATTAGTACAAATATAAAACATAAAATCAAAAAAACAAACAAAATGAAAGGATTTGAGGGGTAGTTTTGTCTTTACATATATTAATCCCATGGTATTAGATCCATCCATGTATTACTAATACCACCAAATGGAAGGTATTAGCTATACACCTAGGGGTGTACAAAACCAAACCGAAAACCGAACTAAACCGCAAACCAAGTCAACCCGAGAAAAAAACCGACTAGTGGTTTGGTTTTGAAAAAAAAAAACCCGACTATATTTGGATTGGTTTGGTTTTAACTGAAAAAAACCAACCCAACATTATATATATGATTTTAAAATTTTATTTTATACATGAAAATATTTACTTTGATATAATTTTTAAATATTTCTTATACTTTTTCATAGTTTTTATATTTTAATATATTATTTCAAGTTTGAAACTTAGAATTATGAATGGGCCAATAAAGATTATAGTCCACAGATGTTGGTAATTATAATAAAGCTTAAATCAAAATCAAATTAATACTAATGCAAAAAGAAAATCAATTCAACACTAAGAATGACAATAATATTGAATATTTGTTCTTTAGTTTTACATTGGTTTAGACAATTAAAATACATAATCTAATTTTAATTTCCTTTAATATTTAGTCATGTAACTAATACTTATTAAACTTAATTTTAGCATGATTTAGTACTTTTAAATTATGATCATTTTCATTATGACTTGTTAATTTGCAATATTTGTTTTACGCGATTTCATTATTATTATTTTTGTTGAATATTTTAGTGTCATTAATCATATCATATTGTGTTATATTTTTAAGAAACATCTTAGATAGTTGTATTTTGGTAGGACTAAAGAAATATTTGAAGTACAAGTCAATTATATGTTTGTATGAATACTTTACCGGAAAAACCCGAAAAAACCCGAGGTTGAAAAACCCGAGTTTTATTGGTTTGGTTTGGTTTATAAATTTAAAAATCTGACACAAATGGTTTGGTTTGATATTTGAAAAATCTGAACCAAACCCGACCATGTACACCCCTATATACACCCTATAATACCATGGAGGGTGTATAACTAATCCATGAATTAGTTATACATAGCCCCAAAATTCCTACCAAACATAGTACTACATAATACCACACATAATACAAGGAATAGTTCTCCTAATACTCCCTACCAAACGACCCCTAAATGTGAGGCAAATAATGATTAAAAATATGTATTTTTGCCTCACATCATAGTCTAAATTCATTTGTTTTTGTTAACAACTTTTCTTATGATGTAGATATATGCTTATGAATATATTTTTCAAAATTTAGAGAATTGTCATGATTTATTTTTTGATGCTCAAGACGAAAGAATGACTTTATTTATCAATGATACTTATGTGATTTAGATTGTCAGAAAGTTTTGCTTCAAAATAGGTATTACTATATAAAAATTGCCCTTTTGTTTTACTTATTTACTATTTCTTAATATTTCAGTATTTTAGACGAAGAAAAATTCATATGACTTGTAATAACCCAGTTGAAGTTGGTATTAGTTTAATTGTTACTTATTTATTTAATATAGTTAACTTTTATGAGAAAAATATTTTCATTAATGCTAAACTTATTATTCAAATCTTCGCTTAAATAAGCAATATTATTTACTATAACATATATTTTCTGAACTCGTAATCACGTGTAAGGCACGTATCAAAAAACTAGTATATATATAAGTTCAAGCAATTGTGAATTTCCTTTAACAGTAAAAATGATTTATTTGTCATTTTTGCTTGAATGCAAATTTCACACTTATTTAATTGTTCTTAATTGCATTCTAAGTATCCAATTCTTGACATAAATTTCATAGAATCAAAATTTAAATTAAATGTCATAATCTAGTATGTCATGACATAAGATTTGACTCAAAAATACACAAACCCTTAATACTATTAATACTCATCTTGAAAAAAACCTATACAATATATAGTATTCTTTTAACAACAAATATAGAATTTTTAAAAATAATAACACTATCAAATTCTATAATAATTTCAAAGTCTTTCTTGGACAACTAATTTGCAAAAATTAAATTCTCCCTGATTTCAGACACGCGATAAATATTCAAGAAAGTTAATTTTTGTTCAAATATGAAATAGACGAAAAGAAGGGACAAAAAAAAGTGAAATTGCACTCCTTTAGAATACAACAAGCTTATTATCAATCGAATTAAAAGTGAAAAATATGTACCAATTGACATCTCCATTAATAACGAACATATGCAATTGAAATTGCACTTGTTTAAAAAGGTGACAATCCTTTTGTAAAACAAAACATGTCCCCTTGTAACACCTTTTACTAAATTATCTTAATGGTGGTACCTTAAATAGCTATTTCAATATTACAAACTGTATAACAAGTATATTAAGGCGTTTGAGAGGATAAAAAAGGAACAAGGTAAAATCACGAATAATCAATGAACCGACTCTACAAATTACAAAGTCAAAAAGAAAACAAGAAAAAAATGTTCTCCATTCCACAAATTTGTGTATTTTACATAATGAGTCATAATCAAGAAAACCCGAAATTTCACTAGCTTGTAGTAAAAGTAACAAGATCCAGTGAGCGATTGTCTATGTGAGTCATTTGTATTCTAGTAGTCTATAATGGGTTCTCCAATGGTGAGGTTACGTTCCAATGTCCATGGTAAGTTGAAGATTTTGGCTGTAATGAACTTGAAGATCTTGTTAACATTTATGTTGTAAGCTGAACTTGAGAAGAATAAAGTTGCATTTAGTGCCTTAGCATATGCTCTTGCCTGTTCAAACAAAATTAAGTCATGTTTAAGATAGTACAAATAAATCTTTATAGTAAAAGTAAAAGTATTTGCTTCTTTAATTTTCTTTAATTGTCTACTTTGGACTTTGCAGATCCTTTGGAAAACAATGATTAATATGAAGATTTTATCATGACATTCATATTAAATGATATATAGTCTGAAGTCTTGAAAATTGATTTTGGAGAATAAGTAATTAATATTAAGGATAAAATATGAAAAAAGATAATAGGTTTATCTCTTTATATGTTAAAAATTGTCAATTCATGTTAGCAAATGAATCATGTTCTTCATTTCAATTTGTTTGTCTTACTTTTTTTTACTTTATTTCAAATAATATATATAATTTTTTTTATAACTCTTTTATTCTAACTTTTCATATGATATGTTATTAGACCAAATATTTGATGATAAATTCTATGTACATTTAGTTTAAAACCACAAAAAAATTTAAAATATTCTTTACCTTCTTAAATTTTATGTCAAGTCTAAAATCAGATAATTAAATTGAAACGGAGAAAATAGTATGCTTCATCTCAGTTTATCATTTATTGGTGCCACAAAAAATGAGAAAATATACCTGCAAAGCGATTGTCCATTGCACATGTAATGGTAATTGAGCAAAATCATCAAACTTTGTCCCTATTAGAACTGGAATTGCCGTCTGAAAATCAAAATTAAATTAAATAATAAAGTCACATTAACATATTCTTTAATGTTTCATCTAGAAAAAGAAAAAAATAAAATGAAACGTTTTAATCTTCTTACTTGATTCCATTTTCTTGCTTGTTGATACCAGCTAATTACACTGCTATTGATCAAGATACGAAAACTTGTCAAAAATGTCCTTAAACTATGTGAAATTGAACAAAAATATCCTCATCGGTTAATAATTTGATCTAAAATTATCTTTGTCGTCAATAATCACAACGATGATCCACTATTTTCATGTTAGCAAAAAAATTTTTATAAATTATAAATACCTATTTAATGTACAACGACTTGTGAGATCAAACATAAACAACATTGCTACAGAGTCTTTACAAGCTACTGGAATATGAGAAACGTCACCTGCAATATCATAAACATAATTTTAGAAAAAATTATGTTCACATAATTGTATCTTTAGAATGCCAAATATTTTTTTTTTTATATATATGTAGATTTTATTAAAGGGAAAAAGGAGAAATATACCCTAAACTATCATAAATGGTATGCAAATATCCTCCGTCATACTTTTGGGATATTGGTGCCCCTGCCGTCCAAAAACTAGAACATATATACCGTTTATATCAATGGACATACACGTGTCATAATCTTATCCACTGATCCGATATTTATCAACGGATAAGATTGCGTCACGTGTCCCTATTTAGTGTTCCATTAGAGTGAAGGGCATATATGCTCTAGTTTTTGGACGGCAGGGGCACCAATGTCCCAAAAGTATGACGGAGGGTATTTGCATACCATTTACGATAGTTCGGAGGTATATTTGTCCTTTTTCCCTTTATTAAATTTTATTTGCATGCCAAAAATTGATGGGATTTTTCAGACAATCCACGTAAAAAAGAAGAAAAATGAATCGAATCTGGATGAATGGATGGAGGAAAGAATATACCTTCGACTTCCCAAATGTTATAGGAAATTCTAGCGCCACTAACACAGAGAGTTTTGTCCATATGGTTTAACCCTGTTGTTGAAAAACCTTCTTCCCCTTTCTCCTTTCCTACATACTTTGTCTACAAAAAAAAAAATACACAAAAATGACAAAGTTCATGTTTAATTAATCTTGAATTATAAAAATACACCTGCATCTAGAAAATTATGAGATTTTACCGTGTATGTTATTGTTATTTTTTATGTATCCAGAAAATTTGAAGAAAAAAATAGGGTTCTAACTAAAATATGCATATGAATTAAGAGGTGCATGGGTGGCATCGCAGAGTCAAAAATTCATACAAGAGGATTAATTGGTTTATATATAACAAAAAATGATTGTTTTTGCCTTATTTGCGCGGTTTAATTGGAACCCTTTTGCCTTGTTTTAGGTCCGGCTTGTGATGTTATGTGTTACATTTAAATTTTGAATCTGTATCTGCAAGGTAGAATTGTTTTTGCCTTATTTGTGCGGTGAAATTTGAACTCTTTGCCTTGTTTTAGGTCTGACTTAAGATATTATCTGTTACTTTTAAATCTTGAATCTGCCTCTGTAAGGTAGAATTGTTTTGCCTTATTTGTGTGGTTCAATTGGAACGGCCTTTGCCTTGTTTTAGGTCCAACTTGACATGTTATTTGTTTATATTGAAATTTTGAATTTGTCTCTGCAAGTGAGATAATATGATAATATTGCATGCATGGAAAGAAAATTTCTAGTAATTATTTATACTAACCAAAAAACTTGTCTTTCCAATATGATAATCACCCAAGAGGCTGATTTTTAAAGCAACTAAATCCTCCATGGAATCCTTGTTGGCTAAACTACTAGAGAAAACATTGGCGGATGCGGGGATGGTGGCCGGAGAAGAAGACATTATATGTCGATTGGTGGTGGTGGTGATGGTGATGATTCAAAAGGTAGGATTTTGTGTTGGAATTAGGTAAAGGGGTGTTTTTTGGACCGTGTTAAGGAAGGGACGGTGGGAAGAAATGTGAGTTTTAGGTTTGGTTTTATATTTATAGAGTTAAGTGTTGAATCCGTGGGTAATTCTTGGGAATGAGTAAATCTCTCAATGTTAGTGTTGTTGGGAATGAGTGGATTTCTCAATGGTTGTTATCACTTTCAAGTCTGATTACTTTGGATTCGTGTCAGATAATTTCATTTTTGAGATCGAGTGCTCCTAATCAAAGATGATTCTAACATCATTAGATAAGAATGAATAAGTACTTGCTATTTGTCACAATTTTTAAAGATTATTCGATAGAATGTATCATGAATTAGTTTTGATATTAATTCTTACTATTTAATTTTTTATTTAGTAATAATTTCAACCTATGTATAACTAATATATGTATAACTGATATAATTATACACCTAATTCACAATTATTCTTAGGGCAAATTATAGAAATCACATACTTTTAAGACAAAATTACAATTTATCCCTTAAAAGTTTATAATTACAGAAATCCCTCAAACGGATACAATAATATAAGCGTTGATACATTAATCTGATGCATGAGATACATTAATCGTTAAGTAAGATACATTATATTTTATACATGATACACTAATCTGATGTACATTTTATACATGATACACTAATCTGATGCGCGAAAATGAAGAATTTTGGAGATTTGTAAAACTTATAGGAGATAATGGTAATAAGTAAACTAAAATATGGGATTTCTGTCATTTTTCCTTGTTCCTTATTCTTATACATCTTAAGCCATGACCCTATGACAGTAATTAGGGATACTTATTCTTGTAAATCCTCGTTTACTTATAACTAGACTCGAATCTCTTTCTATTCCTATCATAAAAAAAAAATGTGACAATTTATGGTCAAAAACTTAAAACTTCTTCTATTAAGTACTCTCTTCATCCATTTTAATTATCATGTTGCGCTTTTCGAAAATTAATTTGATTTATTGTCAAAGTTAAATTAAACTACATTAATTCAATATTTTAAACAAAACAAAAAATAGATATTCAAAAACTAAATGAAAAGTACTATAAATTGCAATTTTTTTGAATATCAATGTGATGGAAAAATACATCATCAAATATTAGTCAAAGTTCTTATAGTTTAACTCTAGAAAAAAAAAGCATTACCATTAAAAGTAAACGGAGGAAATAGTAACAAACCAAGAAGAATAACTAAAGACACACTTCATCTATATTTAATTCTGCTTTATTTAAACCTCTTTCTACTTATTTTAACTTGAACACCAATCCTAAGTTCTGGTGAACTAAGATGAACAAATCATTCTCTTTCCACAAATAATAGGACTCAAGGGAAAAAGAAATGGAATTTATTAAATTTATTTACTAAAAAAACAATAATACCCAAAGAAGGAAAGCAAATGATTAAACTTTGAATACAATTGTCCGTCTATTTCATCATTTATACAATATAATATAGCCACTTTTTTATTTTTTTTATTACCATGGTGTCCGGACCAACTTTCGTCACTTCCACGAGATATATGTCACCTTCCACCAGTAACAGGTACCAAGTAACTCTGTCCACCAAGGCTAGGACAGATGGAAAGAATCACCTTTTATTTTTTTGTCTCCACTAAGTTTTGAACCTAAAACCTCAGATTCACAGCCACTTCATTAGATCACATGTATTATTTAGTTTTTTCCTACTAAATAACCTACAAAGACATTTTTCATTCTAATCTACCTAAGTTTTTATGACAAATAAGTTACATAAAATAGGAATTATAAATGTCATATACATATATAGGGATGCATTGAACAAAAGAACATCAACCCAACAACATTTTAAACAGGAGAGTTCTGTTGCACATCTGAGCTATGACTTATCTGTTTCTTGTTGTCACTGTTCTTACGTTTGAGCATATCTTTTATCTCAGCTTCTCTTTTATCAACAAAGCCCATCAAGTCCTTGAAGCTACGTGACCGTAGGGAACGTCTACTAGACCTTGCAGATTCAGGTTCACTGATCTCCGGCTCCTCTGTCTCGGGGTCATACCTGAGGAATTGACAGTAAACCTTGCAGATAAACACTACAAGAGAAACGGCACAAGCACCACCACAGATCACATAAAGGCCCCAGAAGCTACTGAGAGAAAGGACAGTGTCGTCAACTTGGTTGTTTTGAGAAGAGCATTCATTGTTAGATAGCCATTTGTCATGGATCCTTTGTAATTCACCATTTTCTGATAGTTGAAGGATAGCAGTTGACAAATCAATAGCCAGAGGAGAGTCCCTTTGAAATGCCTGACCAAAGACAGTTAAGATCAATCTTTGAGTAGACCAGATTGCCTGTGCATCATCACAAGGAGATAAACATAATACTCCCTCCGTTTCAATTTGTTTGTCTGGTTTTGATTTGATACAGAGTTTAAGAAAGTAAAGAAAACTTTTGAATCTTGTGGTCTTAAGCTAAAGATATATAATATGTACCAAAATACTCTTTAATCTTGTGGTATTTAACATGTCATATGGAAAGTCAGAACTAAAGAGTTGACAAAAAGGAAGGAGACTTTTTTTTCTTTTTTTTTTTTTAAAGGAAGGAGACATTCTTTTTGAAATGGCCAAAAAAGAAAAGTAAGACGAACAAATTGAAATAGAGGAAGTATGTTGTAGTTTCCATTTTTTCTATTCCAATTTTGGACTGAGTTCTCTTTATTCCTCTTCATTGGGGTTGAGGATGAAGGCGATTTAGATCATTTGTAAGTCGTAAATATAGTTTTATGGCGAACTGTCAGCTCATCTTAGCAAAAGCAAAAAGGAAATACTTACAAAGCCCCATCCGCTCTTTGTGAACTCCTGTCCTACAGTCCTGAATATGCATTTGCTATTAGACAAAAACAGCTCAACATAAGGGAGCTCGTCTACAATGGCAGCAACACCACCACCTTTTGGACCTTGCTGGAGGGCACTGACATATTCAGCTTCGCTTTTTATTATTCGGAGCTGTGACTTTGGAACATGTAGCTCATCAATGAGATAATTGAATGCAAATGACCCATCCTGGACTCCTATAGGATCAGGGCTTGAGATTAAACTGTCAATTCCAGTAATTCCCGCAGACAGCTGCTGCACTGTAAGGATAGATGTCAAGCTAGCTGTATAGCTCGAATTGATGATTAAAACCACAAAGAGCCAGAAGATCAGCACACAGCGTCCCAAGGTGCTCAATGTGTTCTCTCCTGTATTCATTCACAACAGAGAGTGTCAACTATGCGAAGGAAGAACTAAGTATCATAATAGCACCTTGCTAGAAAAGTTCAAGGAGGATATTCTTACTGTGCGCGAAAAACATGGTTGAGAAACTAAACCTGAAAGAAAAAATGGATATTAGTACCAGGGATAATATACGTGAACAGGCAAAACGATTAACTAAAATAAGGATCTTCTCAACATTAATGGTGTCATCAGAATTCAAATTGTGCAAAGGAGAGAGTAAAAATTAGCTTCATGCTAGAACATTAAAGAAAAACCTGCACTTAAATAGCATACTGATTCTCGTTTCACGAGAAGTTGTAGCAGTAAGAAGTACTAACCAGAACACTGTAATGAGTTGTTTCCTCGGTGGACCACGGAATTCAGGATTCATCCGATGCTCAAGAATCCAAACAACAGAACCAACAAAGAGGAAGAATACCCCAGTTACACCCCACATTTGAATTGTAAATGGCTTAAAGAAAGCCCAAGGACTGGATTTGGTCTCTTTGACAGGAGCAACTACGACGAGTCCAGATTCCATATAAGGCTGTGTGAAGTCCACAATCCTTGTGCGATTTGTCGTAATTGCAATATCTCCAACAGCTGCATCATATTTCTAACAAACAAATGTACCCTGATAAGTGCTCTAAGAAATATTCTCATTATTTTATGCATACACAACTGTTCTTACTTGAAGGCAGAGATAGAATGTTACATCATTACAGTGTACAGAAAAGAAACTAAATTTTCTTGGACATTCCTCCCAACCGATATTTAAGAAATTTTATCAAACGATTTTACTCAATAAACTGAATGTATAGACAATTGCTGCTGACCAACCTATTCAGTTCAATTACATATTTCTTCAACTTACTGGGTCATATCACGTTATCAACAGTCACAAAGATATCAGTTTATATCACACTGAACCAAACATTTGAGTTATGTATCCGTAAATCCTCGACAAATTCACATTAGTATAAAATCCACTTATGGTCATGCATATTTCACTTACCCTATATAGAATTGTGATACTTCTAATCAGCATCAAGGGTCTCTATCACATTTCATATATATATAAAAAAGGAATCACCTTATTTCCTAATTAGTTAGTGTTTCCATCACGGAAAATCGTGATGCATAGATACTGAAGCTGAGTAGATATAGTCAGACTGGTCACTGGCTTGGCTATAGTACTTTTGTCATAAATTCTAGGTTGTTGAATGTAGCTGTAAGTACTTACATTTTGTGCAACATCATTCACTATGCTGTTGAATGACGGGTTTCTTTTTCCATCTCCGTATAAAATGTAGACATGAGGGACAGGGTAAGCCAACAAGTCTATTGCAGCCTCAAAAACATCAATACAATATCCTTTCACCCCGGCAGGTCCTTTATCTTTCTTCACAAACTCTTCAAAAGTGACACGGAAAGGAACGGCAATTCTCAGGGGCTTTCCATTATTGGGGAACACCCATCCTCGAGGTCGTTTTATAGTTTCTCCAGGCCATATAGCATTATATAGATGTTGGTTACTGGTTGAAGTGTTAGCAGGCTTTGTGTATAAAACCTCAGGAGTTATAACAGAGAGACCAGAATAGTTTGACCAGTAACCTATAGTGCGTAATCCAGTTCCAACTACATTAAGAACATCATATGCTGGATGAATCAAATCCTTCTGAGGATCAAACTGAATCTGACCGGTTAGACCTGTGAAGTTCATGCCAACAAGTATCTGGAGTAGTTTCTGTCCTTGGTCAAAAACTCGGAGGGATGACAACTTCAGAGCACTTCCATTGGTATCACGCAAACTGGGGTCATCAGAGAAGGTGACATTTCCACCATTCTTGAAGAAAAGGTCAAGTGCACGGGCAACCAACCAAACTGTATCGTAAGCATAGAGTGCATAAGAATTAAACCTTGAAGTTTGTATACTCTTCAAGTTTTTCCATCGAGATGCAAATGTCTTTTTCTTATCAGAATCTGGAGTGTGATGGTGAAGAGCGACAACCCCTTGTAGTACGTCCATAGTATCTTTATTAGAATCGGATGAATCCAAAACAGATGGAAGCCAATCAGTAGCAATCCAAACATAACCACTGCTCATCATTCCCAATTTTTTTGCCTTCGAAAAAAAAGACAGTCCAGTATCAGGATTTACATGAACAATATAAACTCGTGCCTCCATAAGGTTCACACTGACTAACAAGTCATCGATATCACTCATAGTAGCTCCAGGAGAAAAGGCTGCTTTATAAGAGATCTTGGCCCGCTTCTTTGCAAGGGCATCACCCAACACCGATATCCCATTTCTACCGTTGTCATCATCAACAAATATGGCTATAACCTCCTTCCATCCATAATAATCAACCAGATCAGCAATAGCATACATCTGGAAGTAATCATTTGTGACAGTTCTAAGAAAATACTGGTACTGAAGAGAGGAAAGAGTAGGATCAGTTGCAAAAGACAAAAGCGGGACACGAAGTTCATTCACTACATGAGAAATGACATGTGCTATTCCAGAGGATTGCGGACCCACCGCAACAACAACTTCTTTCTCCATCAGCTGCAAAGCTGCAAAGGAATTATGTGTGTTAAATATTAAGAGGGATACAGGAATAAAAGCAATAGATAAATAAAGTTAATGCAAAAAAACTAAATGTGACAGGAACACCAACTTCGGTTATGGTTTTGACAAAGGTTTACGTCTATAAACAATCATTTATCAAAACTTTGAACTATTACAAAATCCTGAAACAGGCCATGAAGGTATGAACTAAACTTAGCTTCTGCATTTCCAATAGAGGAAGTACGTATTGCTTCATGGTCCCATTTCTGGTCTAAATCCATTCGTGATAGTTACACTTCTCAAAAAAGTCTCGAAACATTCCATTGCACCCTTCTCCCCGGTTCCACCACGCCCACAATGTATTAAAATTAAGGAAGCAGAAGAAAAGAAACACCATCACCCCCTTATATATGATCAAATTGATCAAGCGAGGGAATTGGATTGAATGAGCACATCTTAGTCTCAAATTTATACATAAAATGGGGAACACCGCATTTGTTAATAATACTGAAAGTAAAAGAAATTGACTATACGATATCATGTGTCTAGACACCAGCACTACTGAGAATTAAGTAGCTTTATACAGACAAGAAAATTATGGTGGAGAAAAAGCCTTTACCATCAATAGTGCCTATGAATCCACTGCAATTTGTATCCTGTGTTACGACGTCCAATTTGGTCCCACTAAGTACCGTAGAATCAGCATTAACATCATCAACTGCAGCTAAAATGGCTGGCATTACAGAACTTCCGATCACTGAATTTACTGTGAATAAAGCTCCAAACTTCACCACTTTTGGCCTAGACAAGGAAGAGACAGTAACATTCTCAGTCCCACCAAGAACCATCATAGGCACCCATATACATGAAACCAATAAGAGAAACACTCTCCTCTTCACTTGGGCCTCCATCGCTACCTTCCAGCAAGCACAGCTTGAGCTAGCCTACCGCGTAGCTTTGGCCCAGATTTTGTATTTGTGTTAAAAAATAATCCACTTATCAAGAACCAGTAATTTGCTTTTTGTAGAATCTAAACTCATAAACTCTAAATCCTAACTCCGCGTCCATCAACAAATGACTGAGGATTACCTCACCTCACAGTTTCTCCCCAAAAAAAAAAGCTGCTGTCAACAAATGCAACATAAAAATGAAGTTTAAATCCCAAATCTTGAAGATAAAAATTCAAGATTTCATGCAAGAATTCTCAAAAGATAAGAACTTGGCAAAACAAGGAGTTCCAATATGAGCCTCAGAGCAAGAATCTGAAGATAGATGCCCCATTACTATCAGCACAGCAGTTGTCCTAATTAGAAAACCTCAACCCCATAAACCAAAACAGAAAAGTACAATATTTTCTGAACCTAGCACTTGTTCCAATATGATTTGATTCCCAATTGAAAAAGAATAAAAATCACCACAAACACAAGCTTAAACAATGTAATCAATATTAAAATATATTATTCTAGAGAGTTCAATAAGACAACCAGTCAACCACTATAGTCATACAAGCTACACACATCAGTGTAGACTAATTAATAAAATAAAGAAATGAGTTGGGGGCAAAAAGGTTCAAATTTTGCCTTGGATTCATGTTGATTGATGAATAAACAAAAGGATTACCATTTTGGAACAAGAAAGTGAAGAGCAGCTTTCAAGGAGATTTGGATGGAGGAAAAGTGTGCCAACATTCTTGCGACCTCAGTAAAGAATGATTTTCTTTTCTAGCTATATCCCTCTCCACTCTAACTACCCCTTTCAAAATAAGTGTCACAATTTTTTTTTATTAAATAAATTATTAATCATAATATATAATTTACTAAATGACCTCTATTAAATTAATCTTCTTGTAAATTAAATATTATTTCCTCCGTCTTATTTTATGTGACACCATTTAACTTGACATAATGTTAAACAAAGAAAAAAAAACTTTTAAAATTTGTGGTCTAAAATAATTCTTAAATATTTGTATGATTATAAATCACTTCATCAAAGATAAATAAGAAATTTTAAAGTTAAATTTTTTCTAATTATATTAAAGTCATGACATTTTTTTTAGAACAAACTAAAAAATTATTACATCAAATGAAATTGAGACAAAGAAAATACTAAAAAGTGAAATATAAAGGTATGATTGAAAAAATATACAACTACTTTATTTTGAATTCCTAAAATAACACTTGTTGTAATACAATTTCTTGTATTGTGATAATACTTATGAAACTGAGTTAGTAATAATCTATTACTATGCACTTCACTTATATATTGATCTTATATAAAAATAAATATTTTATTTTATTTATTTGTTTATTTTATCAAATTAAGGTGGTCTGTAAATTAGATATCATAAATCCTGAATACATAATAAAAACAGCTGCTATTGAAGCAACTAACCAAGATCTAGATGATTTCGGTATACAGATAAAAGAATTATTAAATTTAGGAGTCATACGAAGATCTACTTCAAAACATAGATCAGCAGCATTCATGGTAAGAAATCATAGTGAAATAGTAAGAGGTAAAGCAAGAATGGTAATTAATTATAAAAGACTAAATGATTACACAAGAACTGATGCATATAAACTACCAGATAAAAGTGAATTAATAAACCGAATCCAAGGAAAAAGAATATTCAGTAAGTTTGACTGCAAGTTCGGATATTGGCAGGTTAAAATGCATGAAGAAAGTATCGAATGGACAGCATTCACTTGTCCTGAAGGACATTTTGAATGGTTAGCTATGCCGTTTGGGCTAAAAACTATCCCGCCAATATTCCAAAGAAAAATGGATACTATATTCGGAGATTATAAAATGTTTGTTTTAGTATATGTAGATGATATCTTATTATTTAGTAAAGACATTAAAGATAATTTAGGACATTTACAGAAAGTATTTAGATTATTTGTGCAAAATGAAATAATAGCAAGTAAAAAGAAAATGGAATTATGCAAGAACAATATAAACTTTTTAGGAGTAATATTAGGAGAAGGAAAAATTAAACTACAACCGCATATAGCAATAAAAGTATTAGACATGCTTGATAAATTAGACAATACAAAAAATTTACAAAAATTCCTAAGATTGGTAAACTATGCTAGAAATTTTATTAAAGACTTAAGAAAAGTAGCAGGACTATTATACTCAAAAACAAGAAGCAAAGGGCAAAAACATTTTAACACAAAAGATATAAAATTAGTACAACAAATTAAAGAAAAAGTTAAAAATATTCCAGAACTTAGCATACCATTAGAAACAAACTATTTAATAATTGAGACAAATGGAAGTTTCCAAGGATGGGGAGCTGTATTAAAAGCAAGACCAAATAAATACAGTGATAAGGCAGAAGAAAAGATTTGTGCCTACCAAAGTGGAAAATATAAAGAAAAAGGAAATATGAGTAGTATAGATGCTGAAGTTTTAGCAATATTATATGGCTTAAACAACTTTAAGTTATATGTTTTGAATAAAAACGAAATATTAATAAGAACCGATTGTGAAGCCATAGTTAAATTCCATCAAAAAATAAATCAAAAGGCCGGTAGCAAGAGAAGATGGCTAAATTTTATGGATACTATATCTATATATCCAAATGTAATATTTGAATATATCAAAGGAAAAGATAACAATCTAGCAGACCAGTTAAGTAGATTAAATATAAAAATGGCCTAACTATATATGTGTGTTTAGCATGAGACCAACCGGGCCAGCCCCACTAGACAAAGGCAAAGGCGTAGCCTAAGCATCAGACACATACGCTCAGACTCTGTTAGGTAATGTTCAGTTTAGACCTCAGACAACATCAGTAGAAATGATGGAACGCATATATTTCGGTAAGCATAGTTTAATATGTTACCCGAAGTCAAACTTATCATTTAGAGAATTACCAGAATGTGTGTTAGACAAACCGCAGAAATGCCTCGTAGACAAATTATGGATGGCATAAAATAAGAAAGATAGTAAATATTTTATAGCTTCACTAAATGCATTATGCCAATATTTTACAGACAAAAGTAGAGAGAACAAATTTAAATATTATGTTGTCATACATGAAAAAACTAATGGCATATTTCAGACTTGGATAGAAGTACTAGACTTCATAAATGGGGTTAAAACCCCTCTTTTTAAAGGTTTTAATGATTTTACTGAAGCCTTAGATTATGCAAGAGGGATACTTGGTCCAAATTACTATATCTCTCCAACCCTCAGACACAATCCACAAAAGACCCCGCAATATAACATCCAAAAAGACACAAATAAAATAATTTTTTGTGACCACTGCTCCTCCATGACAGAAGCCTTTAAAAGACTAAATGAAAAAGTTGAGACATTACTCCAAGAAAATGCCAGATTAATGAAGCAGGTAAAATTACTCAAAGGTAAGGATTCCTCTCACAAGGTGCATACAGGTACACAGACTCCAAAACTGAGTTATCCATCTCAAGATAAAATGGATGAGAAGGATGTGCATTCACCAACGAATGCAATAAGTTCCACCGTATCGGATGAAAAAGCTACGGCTAGTCCGGTTCAAACGGTAGCCGGTAAAGACATCTAAAATCCGTTTATGTCTGTCACTTTGCCAAAAAGTGAAGATGAATGCTCTTCATCAAGACAAAGGCTACCTAGATCATTTTCTCAAGCAGATACACTAAAAAAGAAAATTATGCTCCACAAAAAGAAAAAAAATGATAAAATAGAGAGCATAATAAAACAGACTTTAGAAAGATTTTTTCAAAAAGAACAAGATAAACATGTAATAGCTACAATAAATCCTGATCCAAGTGAAGATAGACTGGTACCAGATGCCGAAACAACAAATACAGGTTCAAGGAGAGAAAGTTCAGGTAATAATATAACCAGTGCAGGAGAAGATGACTATGGAGAACATTCATATTATCAAGATGCTCAAAATCCTAATGAAGATGATGATTCTGGAATGAGTTTTGATTCCGAGGCGCACAATCTTGATACCTAAAGACAAACGCAAAAAGACAAACAAGAGAAGACAAACCAGATGAAGACAAAAAATATAGGAATAAAAGTGTTCCATGTGGGTATGCCCACATTTGTCGTGTGAGTGCTTACTTTATCACTATCCTCTAAAGAGAAAAAAACTGATAAGCACACGTTTAAGTTAGTATAAGTCAGTGTCAAATAAGTGACAAATAATACATGTGACGATGGGGCCCAATGTGTACCCGACATGTATTATTAGATCTTATATTTTCTATCGTATCTTTAGAGTGTCGGCCAAATTTAGGCCGTTAAGTTTCTTTAGCGTTGGCTAATTTTAGGCCATTAATTTTTAATCCTCCACCCCTATAAAAGAGAGTCCTCCTCAAGAGAAGAATGCAAGAAAGAGAAGACACAACATATTCCCCTTCTCAATGTTCCAGCAAATCCTCTCCATTACCCAAACCAAAGACCTCTAAAAACCCTTTTGTAACATAAAGTTTGTAAAACATTTTCATTTTAGCTTGTAAGAGTCAGCCAGGGTTCTCGAAAGGGAAACCTCTCTCCGTCCTTGTCATGTAAGTCTCCTATGCTTTCCTGTATTTTTCCCTAAAAATATGTTATCTATGTAAATTATGTTTGTTTTGCAAAAATATTACTACGCAATTATATAATGAACTACCCTTAGTATATGGTTAAACTCTTAACCTCTTGATAACAACGATGGATTAACCTGTAAATTCCTAGGATGTTGAAAGGCATTAAAAAGTCCGCAGTTATTAAAGGACATCATGATTGCCATCTCCAGGGTGGGGTTAAAGAAGAAATTATCAAGAACACAGGTTAAGAGAGAGATATGAATAGGGTAGGATTAAAAAAAAATATATATATATATATATAATAAAAAATTGATATACTTACCTCAGATCTATCTCTTTCATCCAACTTGACTTCCATAAAAAATAAGGACCGATTTTTAAGTATACATCTTAACAATTGTATTTACACCAACATAGCAATATTTTTCTTTAATGATCTAGCCAAAAAAAATAAATCAAAAGTAGAATATTAATTTAAAAAAAAATCATTTTCCAAATCAGCCACGCTTATCACGATTCCTATAAATTTCTCCAATAATTTTACCTTCCCTGATTTATTCAAATTTGTTATATATTATCTCCCATAAATAGAGGTTTTCTACCAAAACAAAATTCCCCTTCTCTGCTAAGAACGACTATCGAAAAATGCATAGCAATAATTTTTCAATTCTAATTCAACATAGCGGGCGATGAGACTCATCAGCAGGGCCGACTCAACAAGATTAGGGGCCTAAAGCGAAATTTAAGGGAGGGGCCCTAATATTTTATTTTTTCATCATATATACTTTTATTTAAAATCTACTTTTCTAGCTTTTTTAGATGCAAAATCAGTAGTTATTGTTTTATAATTGATTTGTTTTAATATTTCCTTTTCATTTGATAATATAGCTTAATCCATTCAATCTCTCTTGAGACATTGTTGATCTTAAATAAAATTTAATCAATTTTAGTTTCGAAAAACTTCTTTTGGCTGAGGCAACGGTTAGAAAAACTATTAACATAATTCTATAAGCAATATGTGTATTTGGAAAAGAATCAAGTCTTTGATTTGATTGTGCATTTTCATTAGATCATTATCTTCTACATGTATTATTTCTCTTAGCACTTTCAATTCAAAAAATAAATCCAAACCATCAATAGCAGAATAACTATTATGTTTTAAAGTTCAAGGTTAAAACAATGTTTTTTAAATTCTCATCATCTAGTGATCTCAATTTACCACTAAAGAAGAAACATAAAATATTTTCATATGCTTCAATTGGTTCAAATCTATTTTGAAGTGAAAAAAATAGTTTGATCTACTATATATATATCTTAAGTAATCAACTCTAGTTTCAAGGGACTTTGTGATTTTGTTATCAATATTTTCATCAAATTATTTTTTACGAAATTCAAGTTTTATATTTACTTCATATGCAATTTCCTAAGTAGAAATCATAGCACTCATAGTACATATAAAAAAAAAATTTAAAAATAACATTCATAAGTAAAAAAAGAAATTAAAAATGGGGGCCCCCAAAAATATGGGGCCCCAAGCGATTGCTTTAGTGGCCTAGGGGTTAAGACGACCCTACTCATCAGGTAATTGTATAAAAAATAGTTCGAATGGTGTTTTATTACGTGGTTGTATTTAATTTTTCACAAATATCTATTTTGTACTTTTTTGTAGTTATTCGTTTGGTTTAGTTTGTCTATTTTTGTGTAATTGAATTCATATAATTTGGTTGATGTTCTAGAGAGTCAAAATTTTGGTGTAATCACAACAACTTCATATGATTTGGTTGTAGACTGATGTGTCAAATTTGTTTTTTATTAAAGTTTAGGTTTAATTGAAAAAAAACACCAATTTAATATAAAATCAATAATTATGTGGTTTAATTGGTATGGTGTATGCCGTATGTTAGCAGATTATATCAATATTTTCTTTTGATTTTGTGATATAGCGTACACATACCAACTTCAAGTTAAATTTCATGTACATGTATTTCTGTATTTATTGGTATAATATAGTATATAAAAAAACAACTTCAAAAATAAAAGTATGATACATTTTTTGCCGTATTTTAATTATTTAGTTAGTGTATATAATAATTAGAAAAACAGTTCATATGTTGATTGGTGGTATCCTAATAAAATACCAAATTGAAAATTTTGTTTTGATATACAATCTGGTACATATACTGGTATATTTGCTGCTAAGAATTAACACCAAACTAATAGCCTGATGTATGTGTTGGTGTATTTTTTGGTCAAATTTATATTACCTTACATATCAAAATACATATGTTATAATGATTTCTGTAATAAATTATTTGGTGTAATTGATGGTGTAAATAAGCACAAGTTTTACGATCTATGGTATATAATTAGATCTTCATAAATAAAAATATGGTACATCTTTTAATGTATTTTAATTATCTGAATTGGTGTATATAATAATATGAAAAATTGTTCCTACATTTATTGGTGGCCGATTCAAAAATAAAAGTATGGTACATGTTTTGCCGTATTTTAATTATTTAGTTGGTGTATATAATAATTAGAAAAATGGTTCATATGTTGATTGGTGGTATCCTAATAAAATACCAAATTGAAAATTTTGTTTTGGTATGCGATTTGGTACATATGCTGGTATATTTGTTGCTAAGAATTGACACCAAACTAATAGCCTGATGTATGTGTTGGTGTATTTTTTGGTCAAATTTATATTACCTTACATATCAAAATATGTATGTTATAATGATTGGTGCAATAAATTATTTGGTGTAATTGATGTTGTAAATAAGCACAAATGTTACGATCTATGGTATATAATTAGATCTTCATAAATAAAAATATGTTACATCTTTTAGTGTATTTTAATTATCTGAATTGGTGTAAATAATAATATGAAAAAGTGTTCCTACATTTATTGGTGGTAACCTAAAAAAATCACAAATTTTAAAAATTGGTTTAAGGGTATGTAATCTTTGTCTATATATTATTGGTTCAATAAATTGGTGAAAATATTGGTAAATTACTAAAGTATAGCAATAACTATCTTATATACCATTGAAAACCAATGTAAATACCAAGCTGAATAACTTGATGACTGTAGTAAATTAATTCTAAAAGTTCCTTTTTAAATTAGTGAAGAATTTGTTATTTTAAACATGTAATTACGTGGAGTACAATATTGAAGAAGTGATGTATGATCCAACCACCAAATACGAAGGCTTGATTACTACTATATCTTCACAATTGGGAGTGGACACAACAATTTATCATTTGGAACTCAAGTATTTCATGAGTGGTCCATCTCCACCAATGAAGATTCATAACGATATGGATGTACAAGTTTATTTAGATCAAAAGAGATGCAATTCTGATTTCTTTTCAAAATATCCTTTATGTGTGACATGTGTGGACAGAGCTATGGAATCCATTGAGTACCAAACTCATGTCCAAACAACAAGGCAAGATATTTTGAGATCCAACACACTATGTTTGACTGGCATGGATCCAATTTTGAAAGGTTATATTGAAGAATCTGAAGGAACTAAAATAATTTCAAATCCTCAACACGTTTTGGTGGTCGAGGATCAAGTTTATATAAACAAGAAAACTATATCAGAAGTTATGAAACGATATGCATTTCTGAAAGAGTTTTGTTTCATTGCTATAGATCAATTCCTACCTGGTGAGTTATATATGTTGTTTTTAAAAATTACCAATATATTTTAACAACTTACCATGTATATTAATGCTTGAGTTTTTGCAATTACTATCTAAAGTGTGATACAGAGAATTGTTCATGGGTTTTCAAATCCTCATGTTTGAATAATTCTAAGTTATTTAAAGTGAGAAAATTCTATGATACACATTCTTGTCCATTGAAGGAACAGGTTCAATCAAAGCGACAGTCAACAAGTGGTGTACTTGGTGCAAAGTTGGTTAAAAAGTATGTCGATCTGAAAATCGTTTACACACCAATAGACATACAAGCAGACATGCTAAGGATACATGGTATTTCATTGACATACATGCAAGCATGGAGAGGTAAAGAAAAAGCTTTCAAGACATTAAGAGGTGATCCTGCTGAATCATATGGAAAATTTCCAACATATCTATATATATTGAAAAAGACATATCCAGGAACAATTGTGAATTATAAAAAAAGACAGATGAAAATCGTTTTTTATATTCATGTACAGCACTTGATGCAAGTATAAGAGGCTGGGAGTATTGTCAACCAATAGTTGTCGTGGATGGTACACATTTAAAATCAACATACAAAGGCACAATATTGATAGCTAGCACTTTAGAGGTACTATTTATACCATTACTCCAATTAAAATTGATTTGTTTTATATATATAAACAATATTTGTTGTATTTATTTTGAAGATATTTATTGTATAGGCCACATCTTGCTGCTTGCATACGGAATAGTTGATTTAAAAAATGACAATTCATGGTTATGGTTCTTTGAGAATTTTAAAAATGCATTCGGTGAAAGAGAAGATATGTACTTTGTTTCTGATAGAAACAAGAGTATTTGGAATGCTACTGCAGTTGTTTATCCTGAATTCAGACATTACGCATGCATTTACCATATGTGGACTAATTTACTAAAGAAAACATACAGAGATACAGAAGAGGTGAGAAACTTATTCTTCAGTTTAGCAAAAGCATACACTGTTCAAGAGTTTGATGAATTGATGGGAAGAATGGATCAAATTAATCCAAAATACCGTGCATATATGCTAAAAGCAAATTATGAGAAATGGTCACGCGCACATTTACCAGTAAAAAGGACTTGGACACTAACAAGTAACATTGCCGAGTCAATAAATAACACAATTCTTGTTGGAAGAAGGTTAGCAGTGGTACCATTGTTGGAATTTGTTAGAAAAACAATTGAAGCTTGGAATGAGAAACACAACGAAGAAGGTAGAAAAACTACAACAGCCTTGACAAGTAAATACAATGAAATATTGGAGGACAATAGGGATTTGTCTCATCGTATGATTGTAAGTATTAACAATTCTTTAAATATACATAGTGTGTTTTTTGTTTTATTAATGATAATGCATGTTCTTAAATGAAGGTACGCGGATTAATAGAATACCTTCATACTGTTATAGAGGGTCCAGAGAGGTTTACGGTATGTCTGAATTCTAGAATGTATAGTTATGGCAGATTTCAACATGATGAGATCCCTTGTAGTTATTCAATTGTAGCAATCAGATATAGGAATAAACAGCGCGATGATTATTGTTCAGCTTATTATAGTAATAAGAATTATCAAGATACATATGCAATACCAATTGAACCCTTGCCGTGCGAAAGCACTTGGGATGTTCCATCACATGTTTTGGAGGAGGTAATATTACCACCAATTACAAGAAAATAACCAGGCAGACCTCCAAAAAATGATCGCAAAAAGGGATTCACCGAAGAAAAGGGGAAGAAAAGAAAGGTAACCTGTAGTGAATGTGGTATAGTTGGGCATAACAAGAAGACTTGCCCAAAATAATCTCATGAGATTAGCTTTGTGGTATTTTTGTTGTAATTTTTACTTTGTAGTTATGCAGTTGAACTATATTACTTTTATTAGATGTACTGTTTTTAAATTTCAATGGAACCTTATTTCAAAGTTGATTACTTTTTGTTATCTTATTCATATTTTTGAAGTCATAATTGTTATAAATGGTCGTATATAATAGCTATCGTGTACTCATCTGAATTACATGTTGTGACATACCCAAAACTAGTGATAAAAAATGAAATTATTGAATGATATTTTGCTATTGATTTGATGTGGTAAAATAAGCCAAAATATTGGTGAAATTATGATAAGTAGGCACAATTTTTTGGTAGAAATGAAGGAGCATAATAATGGTTGTATATAGTAAATCAAATGTTTGCAGTATACACCAACTAAAACATTTAATTGGAAAGTAACAAATGTTAATATATTAGTTTGACTGCTACCATAATTAACACACAATGTCAATGTAAAAAATTGTTTACTTATATTAAAATTGGCACAAAACTTGGTAAACGTGATGAAATATACCAACCAAATGTCATAATAATGATTGTATATATAAATTCAAATGCTTACATTAAATACAAACCTAAAACTTTGCATTGAAAGAAATAAGTTAAGAATACAATCTTGTTTAGAACTGAAACCATAATAAACACACTCGGTTAACGAAAAAAATTGGTTCACATATAAAAGAAAAAAGCACAAAACTAGGTAAACACATTGGTATGTATACAAATCTAAAACATTGAATGAAAATTAAATCGATCATATACAAAGGATTTAGTATAATTTTTCAGTAATGATAAAATCCATTGTCATAATAATGGTTGTATATAGTAGATCAACTGTTTGAATTATATACCAACCTAAAGCATTCATTCATTAATTAATACCTAAGTAATTTACATAATGAATACGCAATTTTATATCAAACTCATACATTTACAAACCAAACTCAAACTATAAATTTATCACAAGAATTTAACCAAATAAAATGGATAATCTCAGAATAAACACAATATCCAACAACGAATTCAAAACCATCAAACATATCAAATACACAACTAAAGTACTATCCAAAATAACAAAAGAGATTCAACTCCATAAAAACATTCATGAAAATCTATCTTAACAAATAAAACTTTTTATTCCTTCACCCTCCGATTTGACATACCACCTTGCTTAGATGCTTCATCCTCACTAACATATTCAGTATCAATTTTCATCTTTCCATATTTCCACAATAATGCTCCAAATCTCAATCGAAGATTCTTAGAATTGAAAATCGACATAGAAATGTACCTTTCTCCATGACACACATATTCAACAAAAGCACAGGTATACAGACCATAATCACTACAAATATTAAGACAAACAACATAATTAGTACAATACATAGTAAAATCAATCACAAAAAAGACACATTATACTTACGTTGAATTGTCACGTTATTGTGGGACGTTTTCACGATTACCATATACCAACGGATCACCAACTGGCCTACTAGCATAATGAACATTTGTATTCTAGTCAATGTCTTTCCTTAAAGTATAATAATCAGTAGCAACTAGGAACAAAGGTATCATTTTAGATAGTTTTTGAACCAAACTTGGTACTGCCTTGGTATGTTTAACCCCACAACCATTTAACGAATCATAAATGTATAAACACCTTTTCCTAATTGAAAAAACAATCAGAAACCAGTGGAATGCAATACTACTATTGACTTGAATGCATACATGATCAACATCCACCCATGGAGTATTAGAAAGAATCTTATCACCTCTTATATATTGTGCAACCTTGTGATGTATACTAATCAGACTTTCGTCTTTACCACTGGCCTCCCACGCATCATGGATTTGTACAACCCAATTAATAAAAATGGGTCAGTTGTAGTAACTCTTGCACTATTATTAGGACCATACTTGCAAAATTTACGAAGGTAATACATTATCACATCAACATGCTGCATAACAAGTGTTATTAGTTAGCACCAAACAATAAAAATAAAATATCATAACTTGATTGAAAAAAATTACCATTATCTGATAATGTACCTATTAAACTATATTTAAGAGTCTATGTTTGTGTCATTAGTTTCTTTTCCTAACATACATAGCAAAAACAATTGTCCCCAGAGAATTAAATCTCAGATTTCAGTGACTACAATGACGACTAATTTACTAACCAATCACAAAAAAATCACAACAAAAATCAAATACCAAATCTTAGTTTAATATAAAGTGACAAAGTAAGAAATTTACCAAATCTCCCCAAAGATATGATGTCCTGGATAAGCCAAAGGGTGAAACCAATCCATCAATTTCACCCTACCAACACCAAAACTCAAAAGGAGGATCAATTGGATTTGAAGCAGCAGTGAAGAAACTAGTTTTCCTATAAAACAAAATGTCCAGTTATAGCATATAAAGTGAATGAACAAAATAGTAAAATACAATTACAGAACAATACATACTTGCCACGTTTCTTGGATAATTTGCTATCAACCCATTTTTTAAAATGAAGGATAACTTCACTGTACATATCAAACCCTTTGTAATTTACAAAAGGATGCCTCCATGAACAGTACTTCATTGTGTTCACCGATGTGCCACCTGATTCACTTAAGTTAGTGTATGGTGATTGGGCATACTTTCCTGGAATCTTCGTACGAACATGATGTGTGTTTTCACCCTCACCGACACCAAACTGATTGAACTTTGTTTTTCCAGCTTCAACAACTTCCAAAGGTGTGACACAAATATTTCCATATTCAACATCCACCAATGATGACACATATGTTTGTCCAGTTTCAAGAGCAACCAACTGTGATTGACGCATATTGGGCATAACAAAGTCATCCAATGTAGGAGTATTTCTATTTAATTCAAAATCAACAATTACACCACCTATTAAGATATACAAAACATCATTTATGTAGCTATATTTTATGATATTTTAAACACAAATCAGAAATGAACAAAAATAGTTATAAATAACATATTTATGCTAACCAAAAGGAACTAACAACTGTTATCAAAAACATGATTACGAATCGAAGATAGTGACTGGACACAATCTTTATCTTCACAATCTTGCATTTTGAACATCAACTTTTTCTTTTCTTTGATCCTCAACAACAACCTTAATTTTCTTAATAGTAAATAAAAATTTCAAGTCATTCAGCTATTACAATAAATCAGAAATATAACTAATTACATATATGTAACCAACAAGAAGATTAAGCATATTTAAAAATCAACACAAAATATATACATTAACATTTATAATAGTCGTGAATGCATCATTCTACTCGCCATTGTTTAAACATATATATTTTTAAAGCATGATCACTATTTTTACAACATATTACAATTACATAAAATAGAAACTGAAATGTTAAAAAGAATACAAACAACACTGCAACTTTCAAATTGAACAATAAACATAAATAAATAAATCAAATACTATAATAAACCAATAATCTAACTACAAACAGAAATGGGAAAATAATCATATTTATAGACCAACAAAACTACATATGATAATATACTACCATAACAACCAATAAAACATAAATGCAAATATTTACTAACGTTGTGATCCCTGCAACTTTCCTATTTTTTCCCTCTTTCAGAACTAATCTAATTTCACGATTATAAAAAATTTCATAACCACATTGATCTTTATTTTCTTCACAATATATATCCTCATTCATGTTACAACTCCATAAATCTCAATATAACTAAAATTACAAGTTAATAAACTACCAATCAAAGAATGGAGTGCTTATTGAATAAACATTAACGCAACTTAAATTAATGAATAAAACAGTGAGCAATTTAGAAACTAATATGGTACACATGAATAAGGTACACTATCCCGTTCACCAACTGCATCTTTATTGGTTGAACCTTCTTTTTGAATTGATTTCAATTCTTCAATGATATGTTTAAAGGAAGAATCCATAAGAGCCTTCATCCCATTAAACTTATCACTATATTTCTTTCTAACTTTCCCAAATCATCTCAAACCTAACAAAAAAGAGAATTATATTAATATTTCTTCTTCATATCATATGACAATAAATGGATAATAATTTTAATCAAACCTTATCAATTTCTTGAGCAAACTTAACCAAATCCTTACTGATTGTCGAACTCAGATCACTTTCAGCATGATGTGCTGAATTATGAGGCACCTCTTTATCATTATCCATTTCATCGTTGTGAACCTGCACATTGTCACTTTGTCTTGCAAAGCTACCACGTTTACTTTTCTTTTTAAATGCAGAATGATTCAAATTGCTAAGCTTCTCCACTTCAATTACATCAAGCTCCTCCTCCATGAACAAAACGTCTTTAAACATATACTAGTAACAAAATAATAAACTATGAATATAATCATGCACATACCCAGAAATAAAATAGGTATTTAGAACTATAAAAATTTTATTACCTGATTTTCATATTTTCTGAACATTCCTTTTTTGAGATGGTCAAAAAAGATTTTGTGTTTTGAGATATCCCAATTGAATATACGTGGAGTTCGATTGGATGAACGAATTGCAATTGACGTATCAACTTTGTTGCAACACTCAGATAACCAAATTTGCAATGCAAGTGGGAATCCTTCAAACTTCACATGATCTAGATCTCTTGCCATTTGACTCGAAATAGAATGTCGTAAATTGAAAAAGGACAGATTGCCCCAAGAATACAAAAAATACTGACCAGACTCAACACATAAAAATGATCTTTTGATATATGTGAATATTTTGGTGGAGATGAAAATATGAATGTACTGATGAAATAAATCATCGACATATTAAACAAGTCCTCTTCCATAATCAACCCATCTTCTTTGAAAATAACGAGAAAGAAGCTTTGATGTAGAATTAGGATCATGATCAAAATCCATAACCCCACCACACTTAAAACCAATAACTGCTCTAAATTCTCTAATACCAAAATGCAGTTCTTTTCCATTTTATATTAAAAACAAACATGTTATCACGTTTGTTAGACAAATGATGAACTAAACTCCTAATGATCTGAGGTTAACTTTCAAGATGGGTAAGTCTAATAGAAAATTAAACGGTGACTCTTTAAATAAATTAACACAATTAATTTTGCAAGCCTCTCTGTTATATCAACAAAAACATTCATATTGATATACAAACACCACCTAGATTGTTTCTTCTTTATCTAAAAAAAATAAATAAAGAAATTATATTCAGAAGATGTTAAATATAATAAAAACATAATGAACAAAATTCAACAAACAAAATTAAAATAATACCTTTAAGGGTTGAATCAACGTTTTCCGTTTCTTTAAAGTCGAACTTGGCCCTTTAGGATTTAAAGGCTTTGAAACACTAATCCCTGATCCACCAGCAATATTCTAAAACATAATAAAAAATACTCTCATGACACAATTATATTACCAAGAAAAAAAAATCTAAACGTTAATGTCACAAAAATAAAAATAAAATCATAAACCAGATGAAAAAAAATTACCTTCAAATACGGAACATTGTTTATTCGCAATCTTTTAGCAAGAGGAACTTCATCTTTAAAGTCACTGTCATGCACAAATTTTCCCTCAAACACTTTTTCTTTAACCCTAACAAGAGGGATTTCGTCTTCGAAGTCACTATCATGAGGCAAAATCCCTCCCCCCCCCACACACTTTCTCTTTACTCTTCGACTTACTATCACCAACATATATATTTTTTTTTGGAACTATAAAGGATGCGGATGAATCAATAACAATACACTCATTGATATTGTTAGAGATTCTGTTGTTAGGCGTTTTTGTTAACTCATTCATCGATCTTGAGCTTTCAATCGACGGACTATCAACAGCCATTGCATGCTTATTAAGCCTAGGGCTCTTACGGGGAGTCTTGTCCATCGAACTAATTAACTTGATAATAATGTTGAACTATAGTTAATTCTTTGGTACAAAGAACAATTGACTTGGAGAAATTTGATCTTCAAACGGTATGAAGAGAGGAATATGTAGGGTTAGGATCTGATGAGAGGAATATTGATGTTTAAGGCATTAGAAACAATGTTTATACTTGAAACTATGAATCACCTAGAAACCTACAACATTTTTATTGATTACGCGAAAGGTTTTATTAAAAAAAGAAGCAAATAATCAAGATCCCAATAAAAAAGTCATTAACTGTGTAGAAAAAGAAATAAATGTGTACATATGGGTCTAATATGTATTAGGAGAGATAATAGATAATATTTCTACCCTATGTATGCTCCAAAAAAAAGGCAGATAATCAAAAATCATGAGATAGAAATCGAAAAGGAGAGAGAAAATCGAAAAAAATAATAACTTATTTATATACAAAAATATAATTATTTTGTTATCTATCTAATTAAAAAACTATTTGTGTAATTACATATAAATATATTGACTTTAAGTTTATTTAAGTCTTAAGATGTATACTTTTGTAATTTTCACAAAAATAATGTCATATAAAAAATACTAATTAAGAATAACATTTCTTAAAACAGTTGAAAAATAAAATAAAAAGAGAATATAAATGACAATGTTATTATTTCGCTACCTTTTTCGGATCTTGTATAATAAAGAATGACTTCAGAATATAAAAAAAAAATCATTTATATTGATAACAAAAAAAACTTTAGAACTCTTGTCGTATATTTTAGGGCTAGTAAAATTATCTGCGCCTCGCACGGAAATTATAAAATAATAATTAAAATCTATCGGTCATTAAAACTAAAACACTATATTATCTTACATACAAGATTACATAGTAACGAACATTAATACTTTTATGATTTATCCTTTTGCTTCCAGGAAGTGTTACTATTGGATATTTTTGGGAAATAAAATGAACATCAGCCTGAGATATTACATTTTCTAATAAATAAATAATTATTGGTGAAGGGATAAATAAATTTTGAAATGCAGAAAAAAGTGAAAAATTAATTTTAAGGTGCAGAAAATTCAGCTGTACATTTTGTTTTACATATATCATTTTAAAGATCCCCATTTAAATGTATCATAAGAAATTATTAAAATGGAAAATTAAAGGAAGAGTGTATCATATTGGACAACATATATACTTGAAAGAGAAAAATATTATACAAAATTATTCAGTTTGTTTGGGTGTTTTTTAAAAATCAGTGTACCCTAGTGATAGAGTTCAATTTGAAACTACACTTTTATTCCAATCACAATGTCAAGAAACACATCTATTACTTCAAGAAAAGTATTTACAACTTGCAGTAAACTTGAGAATCTATCCATACTTCATGTTCAATATGTGCAATTAATTTATTGTATAGTTATCTATGTCTTTGGGATTAAAAGATGTTTCAGTCTAGTCATATTCTTCTATAGGTCATCCAGCATAACATCCTTGAAGTCAAGTCAAAAGTTTATTAATTCTTGTCTTGTTTTCCTGGTTCACTTCACACATCAAGGTACGATAAGGTTTTTAAGATCTTTATGTCCTTACAATGGCATACCAAATTTGAATTTTGTCTTCAAGAGATGATAGTATAGATCTTTAAGAGATTTTTTTATTGTACCTTCAACAATTGCAGTACAAAAAATTTGTGTGAATACTCAATTAACGTGTGTTATTTAATCTATACTAACAAATACTTATAATAATAACTTTGCAAAAACATAAGCAACAAAGTTTAAAGCATGTACTCAAAAACAACAATTAATAAAATAAGCATAAATTAATGACTGTAGTCTGTAAAAGACATGCTAGGATCTATAACAGAAAGGAAAAAATCGATTTCACCGAATGCACAGTGTCCCCTTAAGGAAATTATTCTCCTCTAGAACCCGAGGTTTAAAGGAATAAATTCTCTCAGGATAGAACAATTTTATTCACCAGTGTATTGATACAAAAACAATAGCGCCGGTAAGCCACTCAAAATGAGCAAAGTAAACGAATATTCAATTCTGCAGAAGAAGAAGTAGTTCAAAATTTTAGTTGTTTTAAAATGAGGGGAAATCCCTCTATTTATAGACAACGAAGGGTAGTGTGAATAAATATTTATTGTGCCTTATCGAAAAGGACACAACCCTTTAGAAAAGTTACAACCCTTCGGAAAGGCCACAACTTTTCATAAAAGTAGCAACTCTTCATTAAAGTCACATCTTCTCATAAAAGTCGCAACTTTTCATGAAAGTTGCAACTCATCCTATTTCATTCAAAGCTCTAGTAAATGACATTGACCTTCAATCTATATTGTACCACCCTTAGACAAAAAAAATGATTAACTCAAATCACCAAAGGTAAAATAAGATGATCGAGAAACGGTGGATTAATGTATGCAACAATGCAAGGATACACATTAAAGGTTCACAATTCCAAAATTAAAAAGAAAATTCTCAAGGTATAACTGTTATATATTCATCTGAGCCAGCTAACTCACATAGTTTGACCCAATACTTCATTTTGGTACCAGTTTGTTAAACATAAGTTTGGCCTGGTATTCCTATTCTGGCGATCAGCTGCTTAAGTAAGTTCAAAGGGGGGATAATATTTATACATATGGAAGATTTGGTGGAGGTTTAATTTGTTGTGAAGGTTTCTGAGAGTGGGGAAGACTAGTTTTGAAAATAAATAAATTAAAAGGAAATCTTGATTTGAGGTGGCGCCACGTAGGCTGGCCTAGTGTTCTATATATATGTGTGTGTGTGTGAGAGATTCCTTAATTATTAATTATCCTAATACCTCTTAACATACATATTCCTCTTACCATATATTTTAGGACTTCTTAATTATTAATTTTCCTAATACCTCCTATCATATATTTTAGGTTTCCTTAATTTTAAATATTTTTATTTTAATATATATTTTAAGACGCTTTAATTTTAAATAAAGATAAGTAAATAATAATTTAAGAAAAATAGTAAATGATAATTTTGTCTATTTTAGAGTCTTTAATAAACAACAAAAAAATTTAATAAACATTTTTAAAAACTTTCATGAGCCCCCCCGCACCCTCCGGCATCTTTTTAGGAGAAAAAAGTAGATGTATAAGTGAATGGCATGCATATCCTACCACACCATAACTATTCATCAAATAGTTACTTTTATGATTTGATTTCTTATGGTCTAATCAGATTCATATGTAACACTTTGGTAACTCATTATTAGTTAGTTAAAATTAGATACAAAATTAAAATAAATCCTAAAAAGGCAAAAAATTTATCATAGGCTATAATGAGAAAGTTGACCAAAATCGTATATATAATAGAAATATTTTTTGCTAAAATTAAACTTGTTCATCTTTCTGTAGAATTATTTTTAGACCTATCATATATTTACAATAAAAAATGGAGGTTTACATTTACCAAAACCTAAGATTTGCTTATGAACTTGAAAAACCAATCCAAAAAATTGGTTTCAATTCTTCTTTTGAGCCAAAATTCATTCAAATCAAGTTCATTTGCATTACTTATCATAATTGGAATTCAAAAATGCTATCACCCGATCCTAACATGGTAGTAAAAACTCCGAAATTCTCAACATTTATAAACATGGGAGTAGATGATTTTGCGAACAAAGATAAGGCTCGCAAAATCATATTCAAGGTGCTAAAGATTTTATTATTTATTTATTTTCTTTCTTCTCATCATGTTAAATTCAATTTATTTCTTTTTATATGAAATTATTTCCTTATTAGCACGTTTTAGTAATACTGGCATTTCTATATGTATATATATATATGTATAATGTTAATCATTATTTTAGAAATAATGTAAGTCTAGTGAACTTATCTTGGATATTTATTTTGTAGGTACTGAAGAATTGGGATGCTTCTGATTTTAATTGCAAAAAGATATTCAATTATTTGAATTTTGAGTTGTCCAATACGTCAAAAGATTGCTTGGTGATGATTGATGGTCGACCAACACTACAATTAATTGTTAAGGTTATATTGTTTAATCAATATATCAATGACATGATCATCCCATCAACTTATGGTGGTGGAAATTGCTTAATTTGCCAAAGGAGGCTTGTTGGTGATCTGAAATCTACAAAGATGTCATGTTCTCATATGTTTCATATTAATTGTATTAGAATTTGGCTAGAGAAAAATAATGGTTGTCCATGTTGTGTTGTCAATGATATTGGCTTGGAACAATAAGGTTGAGTTTATTAAATAAGATATTAGTATTTGATGAAGGATTGTTGTTGTTGCTCAATAATATTGGAATATTATGTAGTGTTTGTTTGCTTTCTAAACTTGTGTTTTTTCATGTATGTAAGTCAAAAGGTGTATAAAATTACAAAAAAATGAGTTCGAGGGGGTAATAGGACCTTAGTTTAATTAAGGTGTGTCTGAAATTTCGATCATAGTATAGGTGGTACTTGTGCCTTATCCCAATAATAAATTGTCTATGACAAATTGTTTGAGCTTTTTGGTCTTTAATTAGTCGTTCTTTTCGAAGTACGCTAGTGAAATGTATGACATATTCTTAGTTGTTGTATAAGTTAGTATCTTAAAGATACATGCATCCTGACTTAATTGAATATATCAAAATTTGGTAATATTCATAATATTGCAAACTAGCGTGTATCAACTTGGATTGGACTTTTTGTTGTTTAGTTAATATAAAACATAATTATTTATTTTTAATAAAGTAAAGAAAATAATTTATAAGTTGTTAATATTATCTCCTCCCAAAATTTAAATAAATATTATGATAGTCTTATCTAGTAAAAAAATTCATTTTCAAAAGGGAGAGAAATATTGAAAACATCCCCAAATTCGGCGCAAATTGTTAGTTGCATCTTCAAACATTGACGGTCTTAAAAACACCTCTTACGTAACTAATTGAACTTAAATACACCTTCAATCTTGCAACATGAGTGAAATATATATACCCCTAAATTTTCAGCAAGTTTAGTTGTTTATGGGTATTTTCAACACTTCTCTCGGTCTTTGATCAAGAGTTTCACGCTCTTACAAGAGTTTGAGACCACTTGTTATGTCATGCGGTAGATTAGGGCTATATCTAAGTTACTAGCCAAATACTTGGGTATTTTTAAGAATGTCAAGAATTCAGAGACGAAACTAATAATTTGCGTCATGTTCAGGGGTGTTTTCAATATTCTCTCTTCAAAATATATGAATCCTTGGATTGGATTCTTTTGGTAATTAGTTAATTTATAAGCTTATTTATTTATTTTTGGGATAAGACACAAGTACCTCCTAGAGTATGACCGAAATCCCAAAGACACACCTAAACTTAATTAGGGTCTTATTACCCCCGCTAAACTAATTTAAAATGAAATAAATACATCGTAAATGCTGGTGTGGCATAGAGAGTGTGCACACTCTTTTGAAGGCAAGTGATGAGTGTACAAATTGGACACATGTCATTTTTTAATTGGCAACTTTATAATAAGTTAGCATACATATTTATTGATATTAAAACTTATATATATTTAATTATTTTTATTTATTTCTTTGTAAAATATTTATTTTTATTTCTTTCTCACTTTAAACCTTTTTAAATTAATTTATCATCTTTTCACTTTTAATCTTTTTTTTTAAAATAATGTGTATTTTTATAAATAAAAAAAAATTAAAAGTATCCTTTAATTTTAACGTTTTTATTTTTTTATATTTTATTTGATCCTCTTCACTTATTTTGATATCCGTTCGAGATTTACTTATTATACATACAAGACATTTTGAATTAAATTTGAAATCAAATCAAAACAAAAGACAAAGAAAATAAAATCAATAGAAAAATAAAAGAGAACAAAACAATGAATGAAGGTAAAAAAGAAAAAAAAGTTTCGACACAAGGTAAAAGAAAATGTGTATTAACTTAATTTAAATACAAGATAAAGAAAATACGAATATTTTTTTAAAAAAATATTTAAAGAAATATTTTATTTAAAAAAAAAATACTTACACATGTGGCAGACGAGTGTGTACAAAGACAACCAACTTGGGTGGTTGAAGGTATCACGTCAGCACAAAAGGTGCAAAAAAAATGGAAAAAAAAATTAGTTCAACGGGTAATAGGACCTTAGTTAAGTTTAGGTATGTCTCTGTAATTTCGATCATAGTCTAGAAGAGTACTTATGTCTTATCCCTTTATTTTCAATAGTAAGGAAAATAATTTGTGACTTGTTGATTCTAATTCTTAATATCATCTTATTCCAAAATTTTAATAAATACTATGATAATCTTATCCATTAAAAAATCATTTTCAAAGAGTAGAGTACACGATCCGTGAGCTCTTTGGTATTTGTATAAATAACTCATATCCCTTTCTATCCCAAAATAAAAATAAAAGTTTTATTGTTAATTGATCCAAAACTGGCAAGATCAAGACCTTTCAATAAAGAAAAAGAATGAAGGAATTAGTGCTTAATAAAATTTCTCAATCAGGCAAAATAAATAAGAAAAAAATATTCTTTACCCCATAATAAGAACATGATCAATATTTTTTTTGGGTTACTTAAAGTCCAAGATATTTTCAAACTACCACAAGTCCATGATTACAATAAACTGTTTTCTTCGTAGTATGATCATCTTCTTCCATACAATGATTGGTCAAGTTAATTGATCACATTTTGTGTTATAGTTTTGTGCAAGAAAAAAACTGACAATAAGGAAAAGGGAGAAAACAAAAATTAAAATAATATATGAAGAAGAATAAGTTTGAATTTTACCTTTTCTCGAAGGAAAATTATTCCTTCAAAGATTCAACTTTTAAGTTTTAAGAGCTAAAATTTAAGATGAATCATGAAAAAGATAAGAAATCGGGTCGCCATTTTCGGATGATTGAGGTGGTTAGGGAAAAGAAGAAATTTGGGTTCTTTGAAGGTGAAGATTGTTCTTCAAATGGATATTGGGTCGCTCCCGGTCAAATATTACCGTTGGAGGGACAAAATGGATTTAATACATATATTTTTTAAATTTTAAAAGGTAAACTAGATGATTAACGTGTCAACGAAAGCTATTTCCAAACGCGTTGGGTTGGTGTTGGAAGAGTTGAAAAAAAACTCTTGAAAGATGTTAAGGGAGTATTTAAACACTTATATAGTTTAAGTGCTAAAGTAATTTGTGCTGCCAAGTTCATGTAACATCTCGTACTTCGAAAAGTCAACTAGGATTCGTACAAGTAAAACTTTAGTTTTTAGTCAACTTCAAACGACAATAACTTTCAGCACATAGAGAGTTAGGTGGCCCATGAGGTATCAAGTCGAAGGTTTTTGAGTCCTCTTTCCACCACCGCCGAGTTTGCTAAATTTCGAGCTCAGATGAAAGAGTTAGACCCGCTTGAGTGCAGCCTCTCTAGTTAAGACATTTCATCCGATTTAAGGAAGGGTAATTTCTTTTTTTCCTTACCCCCACTAGTCCTAAACGTTTTCTCACCCAAATAGGGGTCTAATCTAATTGAGATCAGTTTTCATTCATTCCTAAACGCTTAGGGTTGAGAGAAGGGTTTCAAGAGGAGAAAAAGAAGAAGGTTTCAAGCATTCATTAAAGGTTTAAGGATTTTCGCCAAGAACTTAGTAATTTCGAGGTATGTACGTGTCCCATAGTGTTGGGTTTGTTCACCCACACGCCACACACCTTGGCCTGACTTTTTTAACTCAGCGGAAACCTAACTCACAAAATAACTTAATGCAAATGCAAAGTTACAAAACAACTTAACTTATAAAAATCTAGCCACAAAGGCAACTCGAATCTCAAAATAGAATATTTACATATATACATAGATGAGAGACTCAAAACTAACTGACTAACTGTCTATGAAGCCTCTAAAATACTAAGATGGATGTTGGGACAGACCCCGCAACACCCTAATAAAACAAAACTAAGAACACAAAATAATTGAGTCCTCCAAAATGCCAGGAGGCTCACCACTGACTCTGGAATGCTCAGCTGGATCAACGGCGTGCTGGATGCTGATCCTGGGTACCTATGTCTGCATCATAATAAGATGCAGGCCAACTGGCATCAGTACATGGAATGTACAAGTATGCGAGCTGGAAAGCTAAATCACAACTTAAGCTTGAAAGGAATACAAGGGAACACTTACCTTGGCCCTGTATGACTCAAGAATAACTGAACTCAATATATGTATAAGGCAATAAGATGTCATTCTTCCATGAATTCGTTCTTGAAATCGTTGTATTGAGATTCTTGACGAAGTTCTTGAGGTTTTAGCTTAATTCCTTAAGAATGGAGTCTTGTTGAGTTCTTGAGGTGAGGGTTTTGCGAATGTGTGGCGATTCTTGATAGAATTTGAGTGCATTTTCGATTACTTGTGTTGGGTTTATGAATAAAAGGGAGTTTGGAAGAAACCAATTGATTCTAGATGAATTAGGATCAAAAATTGAGAAGAAAATTTGTTTGATTTTCTAGCTCGGGGCTGGGGCGACACACCCCCATAGCACCAGGAGCGCTAGCAGTGCGCCCCAAAGTACTTCCAGTACTTTGAAGCCTGGCGTGACGCGCTACTGATGCGCCAAGGGCATCAAGCCCCTTTCGTCTCTATTCTTCGTCCCGTATGCGCCCTTTCAAATCATGTATTCACTCTCTTCTTATTACTAACTATCTAAGCCTTCATTAATTATTGAGAGATACTATATATCCTAATCATAGCTCTTAAATTCACATTTTCAAATTAAGGTAAAGTTAAGAGGAAAGTTCAAGAAAGTCCTTTTTTAGTCTTTTTGAGAAGTCTTCTACACTTATCTATAACTTGTTTTAAGACTTGAGTAAATAAGTATGAGAATGACGAGAGTTGTCTTTCATGTCTCAAAATGAGTATAAGGGAACTAAGTATTTCCGAGTATGTAATACTTTTACATTTAAATGAAAGAAACACCGATTTCTAAATGGGTTTATGAGGAGTTTTGAGCATCACCTCTTTTAAGAGGATCTTTTGAGTAATTATCTCAAATTGAGGAAGAGTTATGTATTACTCCCTCCGTCCCATTTTATGTGGCAACATTTGACCGGGCACGGAGTTTAAAAAATAAATGAAGACTTTGAAATATTTACCAAATTGCCCTTTAAAAAGTAGACTCACTTTTCTCTCTCCTCATAAATGTATTGGAGTATTATTTTAAGATTAAGTGGGACCAACAAGGATAAAAGAGGAATTGTACCTTTAAATACTTACCATATTAGGAAATGTGACATTCTTTTTGGGACTGACCAAAAAGAAAATGGTGCCACATAAAATGGGACGGAGGGAGTAATATAAGAGCATGAGTTATATATATTATTAGGAGTAGTATTGAGCATCGATATGGGGATGAGTTCGGACAACACTAAATCCTCTTAAACCATGTATGCCAACATGGGCAAAGGGTCATACTTTTTAGATGATTCCTTATTGCTTTTAAGCATAACTTAGTGGATCCACTTATTTGAGGAGCTCTATTCCCCAGTAAGGTATTGGACATTTCTGGCAGCGTGGGCTAAGACGTTGTATCATCACGTAGTTCATAGTGATGGTTGTCGATTAGAGAATCTCTCAAATAAGAGTAAATAGTTTATTTATTGTATTTTTATACATATTGAGTTGATATTTACTATTTTAAAAGCTTTATATATTGTATCTTTTTATTGTTTCTTTCACATTTGAGTTGAGATGAGATGAGTATGTCTTCCCACAATATTAGTTGATCAGTTATCTACTACTTTCAGTTTTCCCCTTACATGCTCATACATTTAAAGTACTGATGTCATTCAACCTGCATCTTTTCACGATGCAAATATAGGTGTCCAAGGTCATCAACAGGCATCGTTGATCCCATTGCATTCCAGCTAGCTTTGGTGAGCCTCCTTGCTTTTCTGAGGGATTCACATTATGATTTTTTTATTAGATTGTCGGGGGTCTTGTCCCTTCATCCAACGTATAATTTAGAGGCTTCATAGACTGTAGTAATTGAGGAGTCTTTCATCATTTCTTTTGTAATGTTTGAGACTTTGAGTTGATCACTTATACTTAATTAAGTATTTCCAGATACGCATTGAGTTAAGTTCTATTGAGACATTTTGAGTAAAATCTTTTTAAGTTGAGGTTTTTGTTTTATTTGAGTAACTCTTCCACTGAGTAATGAGCTAGATCAAGGGTTCGCTTGGGGAACAACAATGGTTTTTGAGTGCCGGTCACACTCAGGGTGTAGGCTCAGGACATGACAAGTTAGAGATTTTTTATGTGTTTTCTCTTTATACTATGTACTGCAAAACTGAGGTATAATGTTGCATTGTTTGAGCCTGCTAGAAAGATAAAAATTGGATACCTTTTAATTATTTGGTCCAACTATGCAAATTCTCAAAATAAAAATAAAAAATCCAAGGTAAAAATCTTGATTTCCTTAATGAAAATAGTAAGAGAAAACAATCAATATGCAAAACTTGAGGTGTTCACTAATATAAGCAATATAAGGAAAAGAAGAAAAGTCTAGATGATACCCCAATTTGTAAATTACACATTTCCCAAAGTGCAGTAAACGTCTTTACTAATATAGAAGTCAAATTATCCCATGGAAAAATTTATTAGAATCCCCATAATGTTCTTGTTTTTACACCCAAAGTGTCATTTCTAAAATAGAAGATAGAAAGAAAATAGAAAATTCCTTATTGTATACAAAACATATGATACATTATACATCATTGTCTATTCCTAGAAGAATAGTTATTCAATTATGAAAATAAATAAATAAATAAATACTATTGCTCAGAAAAAATATACTTCATATATAGAACATGTCAAATAAATGTTTAGACCAACTACTATAATTGAAAAGAGAAGACGATGCAAGAAAAGAACTCAAGGGAAATGGAATAGGTCCAAACTGTTAAAATTGGAGATTAACTCATTTGATTCTAAGCTTATGTTCACCTATCAAAACTAAGAGCAAACTTATATCAAATTATAATGAAAGCAGTTTATCTCGGTTGAATATAGCAAAAGGGATATATTTAAGGGAAAAAGGACAAATATTCTCTCGAACTATCATAAATAATATGCAGATGCCCTCCGTCTTATTTTTGAGACATTGGTACCCCTGTCTTAAAAAACTAGAGCATATATGCCCTTCACGCTAACGGAAGACTAAATAAGGACACGTGGCGCAATCTTATCTATCGATTTGATATTTAATAAATAAATGTCAGGTCGGTGGATAAGATTATGACACGTATATGTCTGTTAGTATAAAGGGTATATATGTTCTAGTTTTTGAACGGTAGAGGCACCAATGTCCCAAAAGTATGACGGAGGGTATCGCATACCATTTACAATAATTCAGAGATATATTTATTTTTTTCCTATATTTAAATTATTTATGATGATACAAAGGATATTTGACCCTTTTCCGGTATTATAATCGTTTAAAATTAAAGAGTACGAGGTTGAAAATACACATAGGAGTATAGTATAAGGAGTGAAAGTGTAAATGTACTAAACTTTAGGCTTAATTTTCTGAAACCTAATGTATAAGAAGATTCCTGATCCTGACAGCTAAGCGTTTACCTTAGCTGCCTTAAATTCCTTCTTACAATTGGTCCTTTTTATTATCCTCTCTGTTCACATTTTACAAAAAAAAAAAAAAAAAAAAACTTGGAGCAATCACCAATCTCTGGTAAAAATTTGATCTTTTCTTCTGCTTCTCATTTCTGTTAAGTTTTAGTGCTTGGGTTATCACAGATTGTTATTTTATTGCCAAAGATTGTAACTTTTTCTTGTTTTTGGTTCCTAAAGATTGTAACTTTTTTTTCTGAGTTGTTTTCCATTAAAATCTTGCAAACCCCATTAGTCCCTTTACCCAATCTATCTATTTTTCCAAAGATTTGTAACTTTTTCTTGTTTTTGGTTACTAAAAATTCTAACTTATATTTTTCTATTGGTTGTTTTCTGTCAAAATCTTGCAAACCCCATCAGTCCCTTTATCAATCTCTTTCAAAGATCTGTAACTTTTTCTTGTTTTTGGTTCATAAAGATTCTAACTTTGCTTTTTCTATGGATTGATTTCACTAAAATTTTGCAAACCCCATCAGTTCATTTACCAATCTCTTTTGGGTTTTCAAAGATTTGTAACTTTTTCTTGTTTTGGTTGATAAAGATTCTATGGTTGTTCCCTTCATTAAAACCTTGCAAACCCCATTAGTCCCTTGACCAATCTCTTTTGGTTTTCAAAGATTTTGTTACTTTTACTTGTTTTGGTTGATAAAGATTATATGGTCGTTTTCCATTGAAATCTTGAAAACCACATCAGTCCCTTTACCAATCTGTGCTAGAATTTTGCCAAAATTTGTAACTTTTTCTTGTTTTGGTTGATAAAGATTTAATTTTTCTCTTCTTTTTTTCAAGAATGGGAAGTCACGGGAACAGTTGGGCAGATCAATGGGGCAGCCAAAACGACGTCGTAGATGAAGATTATGGAAGCAAAGGAAAAAACGGTGGCGGTGGCGGCGGTGGTAAGAAGATGGAGAAAGTGACGGCGGTGGCATCGGCGAGTTTTGGGAAGGCAAAATCAGCGGCGGCGGTGGGGGCTGACAAGGCGAAGACTGCGGCGGTGGTGGGTGCAAAAAAGGTGAAGAGTGGAACTTCATTGGGGTTTAAATGGATCAAGGCCAAGTGCCAGAAAAAGTAATTGTGTGTTTTACATTTGAATCATTGAAAGGTTTAGTTATATGTATACAGATTGTTTTTATGAATGAAATCTGAATATTTGAATTCTTTTTAATTTCTTGCACTTGTTCTGATTAGATAAAAAAAAAAAAGGTTTGGAGATCGCAATAACAATAAAAGGTATTACTAACTTAATCATGTAGTATTTGATTTGATGGTAGTATATATCAGTGTGTTGGTTGTAGTATAGCTTACTTATATGGTCCTATTGGCTCTTGCTATTTATTGCATCTTATTGTGATTGTTACAGTTCCATTTATGTAGTTATTGCTTTGCTATTCGTTATCATATGAATAAGAATATTGATTTTCTATTATCTATGTCAAAGGAGGGAGGGAGGGGGTGGGGGATAATGCTTATAACTTATAAGTAATCCATCGGTAATCCTCTACCGTTGATACTAATTTTTGTTTAGACATTTTAATTAGACTTTATTCATTTTAGACTCCTCATATCATGTTTTAATGTGTCATTTTGACACTTTTATAATCAGCCAAATGTGTTAGGTGTGTGTAACACACTCACCGATGACGTGTCAAAATATCAAATTAAATAAAGACATGTGGCATATATTGAAAATAATTTTTAAATAATGAATTTTGAGTAGAAAAAAGAGAAGGCAAATAACTTAATGACACGTAAAACATTTTATCCAAATAATTTAAAAAAATTAACCACTTGCTCATATGTTGTCTTCTCCACGACCCCACCCCGGCTCCTCAACCCCTCTCCCCACCAGACTGTCCTTCCACTGTCCACAACCCCCTACCATCCCCCCATCACTCAAATCATCTTCTCCACCACCTCTCATCCGCCCCCCCCCCCCCCCCCCCGCCCCAAGACCCCAACCTCTCCCCAATCAAGATCGTAGATTGTCTTTCAGCAAAATATTTTTATAGTAAATTAACTATTTGAATTTTATTTTTTTCTACAAAAGCACAATCATACGCAAAACCAATTCGTCTTACTTGGAACTTCAAATAAAATTAAGCTCTTTAAATCTAAACAAAGAGTTTCTATTAAAAGAATTTTCTAGAACTTTTTTAAAAAAAAGAAGAAGATGTATTTCGATTTTTTTCAAAACATCTCGAGGAGGAAGAATGACAACAAAATAAGAAAAGTTGTTTAAACTTGAAATCTCTTGGTGTTGTAGCATCATTATATCTATTTCTCTATAGAAGGAGTTTAAGTTTTAGAAAATGGTGGCTAAAATGGGGAATAAGAAGAAGAAGAAAAAAATAGGTTAAATAGACTATCCACGCGTTGGTAAGGAGTGTATCACAATCACTATCATCGGTAATCCTCTACCGTTGATACTAATTTTTGTTTAGACATTTTAATTAGACTTTATTCATTTTAGACTCCTCATATCATGTTTTAATGTGTCATTTTGACACTTTTATAATCACAAAATGTGTTAGGTGTGTGTAACACACTCACCGATGACGTGTCAAAATATCAAATTAAATAAAGACATGTGGCATATATTGAAAATAATTTTTAAATAATGAATTTTGAGTAGAAAAAAGAGAAGGCAAATAACTTAATGACACGTAAAACATTTTATCCAAATAATTTTAAAAAAATTAACCACTTGCTCATATGTTGTCTTCTCCACGACCCCACCCCGGCTCCTCAACCCCTCTCCCCACCAGACTGTCCTTCCACTGTCCACAACCCCCTACCATCCCCCCATCACTCAAATCATCTTCTCCACCACCTCTCATCCGCCCCGCCCCCCCTGCCCCCCCCGCCCCCAAGACCCCAACCTCTCCCCAATCAAGATCAGTAGATTGTCTTTCAGCAAAATATTTTTATAGTAAATTAACTATTTGAATTTTATTTTTTTCTACAAAAGCACAATCTGTCTGCAAAAACCAATTCGTCTTACTTGGAACTTCAAATAAAATTAAGCTCTTTAAATCTAAACAAAGAGTTTCTATTAAAAGAATTTTCTAGAACTTTTTTAAAAAAAAGAAGAAGATGTATTTCGATTTTTTTCAAAACATCTCGAGGAGGAAGAATGACAACAAAATAAGAAAAGTTGTTTAAACTTGAAATCTCTTGGTGTTGTAGCATCATTATATCTATTTCTCTATAGAAGGAGTTTAAGTTTTAGAAAATGGTGGCTAAAATGGGGAATAAGAAGAAGAAAAAAAAAATTAGGTTAAATAGACTATCCACGCGTTGGTAAGGAGTGTATCACAATCACTATCATCGGTAATCCTCTACCGTTGATACTAATTTTTGTTTAGACATTTTAATTAGACTTTATTCATTTTAGACTCCTCATATCATGTTTTAATGTGTCATTTTGACACTTTTATAATCAGCCAAATGTGTTAGGTGTGTGTAACACACTCACCGATGACGTGTCAAAATATCAAATTAAATAAAGACATGTGGCATATATTGAAAATAATTTTTAAATAATGAATTTTGAGTAGAAAAAAGAGAAGGCAAATAACTTAATGACACGTAAAACATTTTATCCAAATAATTTTAAAAAAATTAACCACTTGCTCATATGTTGTCTTCTCCACGACCCCACCCCGGCTCCTCAACCCCTCTCCCCACCATACTTGGAACTTCAAATAAAATTAAGCTCTTTAAATCTAAACAAAGAGTTTCTATTAAAAGAATTTTCTAGAACTTTTTTAAAAAAAAGAAGAAGATGTATTTCGATTTTTTTCAAAACATCTCGAGGAGGAAGAATGACAACAAAATAAGAAAAGTTGTTTAAACTTGAAATCTCTTGGTGTTGTAGCATCATTATATCTATTTCTCTATAGAAGGAGTTTAAGTTTTAGAAAATGGTGGCTAAAATGGGGAATAAGAAGAAGAAAAAAAAAATTAGGTTAAATAGACTGTCCACGCGTTGGTAAGGAGTGTATCACAATCACTATCATGTCAGCAAAAAGCGTCAAAATGACACAGCGAGACATGACATGAGGTATCTAAAATGAACAAAGTTCAGTTAGAGCGTCTAAGTGAAAATTAGTGTCAACTTTAGGGGGCTATCGATGAATTAGACCATCACGCACATATAGAAGGAGAAAATGATTTAAGCCCCTTGTAAAACGAAACAAATCATATTTTACCCCATTAATAATAAGAGAGTACTAATTATTAGTCGTAAATCATGTTGATAATAAGTTAATTGAATCCCAATCTTTAAAGCACCAAGCAAGTAAAAGACCAAGAAATTATGTAATAGGCTTTGATCATACCAAGCTTGATAATCACATTTCTTCCAGTATTAAGCTTCTTAATTTCGTGAATTCTTGTGCTAGCATGATCTTCTCGTAGTTGATAGTGGGGTTCAAATTCACAACTTTAGTATGGTAATTATTTCCTTGATAGTTTTTTTACCACTGAGCCATTAACCAATTTTGTTAGAAGGTTCACAAGTTAATATACATATATTTTTACTTAATTTTCTAATACAAATATAAAAATTTGCAAAAAAAGTCACTAGATTCGTTCGAACCTTCGAACTCTCACTTAGCTCCGCCCCCAAAGAGAATGGAGTATATGGTCTAGCTAGGAATGAACATGGTATGGTACGGTACGGTACGATATTTGAAAGTTTAAATACCGTAATTTCGGTATTCGGTTTTTAAAATATTATAATATTACCATATCAATCTAACTCGATATGGTTCGATTTCGGTATTCTACGGTATAGTATATCGGTAACCGTAGTTTATTCAACTTCGACTAATATATACTCGTATAATAGAGTATTATGACTTCGACAATTAAAAAAAATGTTTCAATTGTATCATACTAGCACATTACACATGTAAAAATATATATTCAAAATAAAGTACAAACAACTTCTCTTGTTAATCATTAATTAAACTTCAAATACATTTCAATCAAAATAGAGTAGTCAAAATTTCAACTTCTAAACATTTAGTTTATACTGATACTAGGTTGCATATTTGTTAGTATTTTAATAATATATATATGATATTTATGTAATTATATACTTCGATATGGTATTCGATATCTCGATATGTTATTTCTAAATACCAAATACCGTATCGAATATAAAAAATAAAATTTTTTATACCATATACCATACCAAATATCATAATAAACACTTAAACTTGTATAAAATTTAATAAGTAGACACATAAGTCCTATATAACATAATACACGTAAAACGTCATGTTGGACACATAGAACGTATGTGTCTACTTGTGTACACCTAAAATTAGAGGGCATAAATGTCAATTGACACTAAATTAAAAGACATTCCTATTTAAAATGCTTCTCCTAAATAAATTTTATACGTGATGCAAATTCAGATTAATCTAACCCAGATTAAAAGAAAAAGAAACCAAGGTAGAGATGAGTGAAAGCGTACGTGTCCAAACCACATCCATTCCCTCTAAATAACTACCTTACCTTACAATCACAATTCAATCAAAAAAACAAACTCTTAAATTTGGTTCTGCTGACTCAGGATACCAGGTATCCACACTTCCCCCAATTTGATTATTCTTATGTAATTGCTTTGCTTGTTTCACATGAGTAGGATTTTACTCTGTTTATCTCATTTTAATATGAACTGTACACACTTTTAAATGTTGAATTTCATTTATTAGTCATAAAATATCTTTAAAATAAATGACTGAAAAAGTTAGCAAGATATCAACTTTGATATGTTGAAAGTATTGTAAATTAGGGATTGCATTTTGTTGGGTAAGAAGTAAAATCAATTGTGATTTAGGATGTGTTTGGTATGAAGGAAAATGTATTGAGTTTCTTTACTTATTTTCCAGTGTTTGGTGAGTAAGCAAAATATAAGTATATTATCTCTAGCATTTATATGTAATCTAGTGAAAAACACAATGGGGTGTGATGGGGTGGGTTGGGTGTGTTTTCTAGAGAAATACAATGAGGGGGTGATGGGAGGAAACAATGAACTTTGGAAAGTCAATTTCCTCATTTTTAAGGAACTTGTTTCCGGGCCGGAGAAAACCATATTTTCCAAAACATGTTAATTAACCAAACATGAAAAAATTGAAATCATACAGAAATCTCTCACTTATGGACATTGTGTTCCGGACTTCTGATATAAGCAAACGAGTGTTAAATAATCCATCTCCCAATTGATATTCTTGGTTTAGACCTTGGTCTTTTCCTCCTAGGCAGTGGCAAAATCAGGAATTTTGTAAGGGTGTCCAAGTTATTATATATGTATATAAAGTAATTTTTTACCTATATATACATACTTGGTATAAATTTCCGACAAAGGGGGTATGCCACTACTCCTCGGTAAGTCTACTTCTAATTTTAACTCAGCTAGAACACGTACTCCAGGAATATATACTCAAGAAACATGAGTCCTCAATACTATTGGTGATACTTAAGTACATAATGTTTGCAATTTCAACACAAACGCGAGGTCTCAAACCCAAGGTGGCGTCATCAGAATGGTTGTCTCCTACCTCCACGTCCTTTCAAAAGGTATAACTACTCAATTTCTGTTTGTTAAGAGTAAAGTCAAATGTGCTTTGTATAGTCGTTATGCAAATGATGTTGTAGTTACCATATTTTTAGGATAGCATATACCTTAGTCTTAGATATAATTTATGCTTTTCTATACTTGCGTATGTAAATTCTTTTGGTCTACCTTAATCAAGGAAGCTAATTTACTCTTATAAAACATATGAATCCAATGGACATGTACATTGTTTACCTCCGTTCCACAATTTGCACTTCGATTCATAGGCGAAGCCACCTTAGGCAAAGGGTAGTCTTGTGGACACCCTTTGCTGGAAAATTATGTGGTGTTCGGAGGTTAAATGTTAACTATTATGTATGTATATTTAATTTTGTACCCCTTTCGCGAAATTCCTGGTTCCATGACTGCTTCGATTGCACTGTTAAATTGTGTATATCTATCTGGAGAAAATTTCTTCATTTTCCATGACATAATGTTGCTGTCATTACCTCTTTATAGAACTGTGTGTCACAAGGCAGCCCATTTTCTTCAAAGCAAAGTTCTTTTCTAAGAGGTCAATATCATGTTAGACACTTCCTTGGGCTCGGTCAAACTGGACAAAGAAGAAAAAATGCAGGTGAATGATGCAGTTTCATCCAATTATGTTTTTGTTGCTTCTGTAAATTTAGAGGTAGCCGACTTTTTTTTTCCTTTTGTGACTGAAATAACTATCACTACCGAATACAAAGACTTCCATGCTTTAAACCTTCGGTTATTGCCTTTCATTCTCTAAACAGAGTTAATTTTCAATGCTGCCTGGTCTTGCGAGTCCTTTCATTGACTACATTAAGTTCTTCTTTGTTCTTGCATGTCTTATCGGTATACGAGTTTATCATATCGTTGTAGCATCCTGGCACTTTTTTCATGTGAATTCCTATAGTATCACCGTTGTAACTTAATTTTCAAGATCAAATAAAACAAATGATCAGACTTATACCATTTCTTCTCATAATCTTACTAAGGTCTCCTTTCATCAATACAACTACTGAACGCAGAGGCAAAGCCAGGATTTTGACATTATGGGTTCTATATACTAGAATGACGACTTCATGTGCTTATAATTGGGCTGTGAAATTTAATGTGTACGTATTAATGAATTTCTTAACACATACACTGTTTGAGAAAAAGTTATTGGGTTCGACCGCACCCATATCTAGGTTTCTAGCTCCACCCTTACTTCTAAGTTTGTTATATGGTAGTAATACGTTGTTATGGTAAATGGAATTGTGTTATTATTGTCCTATAAACCTGTTCCATTTATTAATGTGGCTGTAACTAATCATATGATTGTTCCTTCATTTTGTTTATTGATACTGAAGGTGCTGTGGTATCACCAAGTTGTGTCCTTCCACTTACTGAGGAAAACGTCGAGAAGGTTCTAGAGCAAGTCAGGCCAGGCCTAATGGCTGATGGAGGAAATGTGGTACTACATGAGATCGATGGCCTAGTTGTAATTCTTAAGCTTCAAGGAGCATGTGGATCTTGTCCGAGTTCAACAATGACACTTAAAATGGGAATTGAAACTCGTCTTCGGGACAAAATCCCTGAAATAATGGCAGTTGAACAGATTCTTGACTCTGAAACTGGCCTTGAGTTAAATGAGGAAAATATTGAAAAGGTACAATGTTTCTTATGATTAGTAATTACTCTTGAGTTGATTTCTCTCACTCGACTAATAGTTATTATCTCATCAAGTCAGACTCTCGATCATCTGACATAATAATTATTAGTTGAGTGACTATATGAGAAATCAGTCCAATTATTCTTAACTTATTATGAGTAGTATTTAGACATCAATATTGAAATTTCGAATAATGTCAGCTTCTTGGAGAGATTAGACCATACTTGGTAGGCGCCGGTGGTGGAGAATTGGAGCTTGTACAGATTAACGACTACGTTGTTAAGGTTAGGCTAAGTGGACCGGCTGCTTCTGTGATGACAGTTCGTGTAGCTCTTACTCAAAAATTGAGAGATGCAATACCAGCTATTGCTGCTGTTCAGTTGACAGATTGAAGGAAATGCTCAGCCATACGCGCGACTACATTTTCCTTCAAGAATTTCAGCTGTTACTAAAGATTTACAGTATCATTTTTGGTATACAACATGTAGCATTCTTTATCCCTTCACTAGTGTACTCATAAATCAACACTTTCATTTTGTCAATATTAACAACTTCAATAGCCAAATGTTGACTAGTAGATATATTTTGCAACTAAACTTGTTAATGCTGAAGAGTTGTTTAACTTAACCAATTAAAAGAGAAACTATACTATTGCAGTTTACACTATCATAAGGTTCAATTGAAGAATAAAATCTCCAACAGTGGCGGATCTAGGATTTTAAGGTCATGGGTGTTCACTTTCTTTAATGTGAAGTTGCTAGCCAAGAAGGGTTTCCTTGTAGAAGCTTACTAGTATTTTTATAGTTTAGTTGGTAAATAAAATACTAAAAATAGAAAAATAGAAAAGCAATTAAAAATAAAATAGAAGAAAAAGTAAGGAAATAGCAGTGAAAAAGTATAAAAAGAAGAGTAAAAATGTAAGAAAAAACTTCAGTAAGGTAGATTGTGTTTGTGTTTTGACCAAGATTTGAACCCTCAATTGAAGGCATCACAGCTTGTAAACCAAAGCATCCATCAGACCTTTTGGTTTATGAGTACTCACGAATAAGTTATATCAATTTTTCAGTATTTTCTATATACATAAACACAATTTTCGTTGGAGTTGGATGCTCGAGCACTCGAAATCCTGTACGTGGCTCCGCCCCTGATCTCCAACAATAGCAACTTTAGTAGCATATTTAGCATAACACTACTCGCACTAAGGTATCATAACCTAAATTTCTGAATTTTCTTGCGAGATCTCCAATAATAAATTTTTTTATGGACATAAATCAAGTATGCAAGATAAAAATGAAAGAAAATGCAGCAGCATTACAAAGAAATAAAAATTATTTTTACAAGGAAATTCTTTTTGTCGACTTTATTTGGACAAATGAAAAGAGAAAAATAAGCGAAGAATAGAAGAATGAGAAGGTGTAAAAATAAATTAGAATCTAAATAAAAGTCTTCAGAAAATTATAATGTTACCATTATATTCAACATTAGAGAACATTCACACAATTAAATGTTGTGCAGTGCAATCCACGTTATGTGCCAAATCAACTATTTATATTTGATATGGAGTGTGGACGAATATGAACATAATATTGGGTTCAATTAGAACAACATTGAGTTTAACTATCTAAAGAAATTTTCAAGATAGTTTAAGAAGTTGTACATGCATTTGACCTTAAATAATGTATAATTGCATCGTTATTACTTCACCCCTTAGTTTTCAAAGGCTTAAACATATTGGCCGCAATAAAAAAAAATTGTTATTGTTATATATATATATATATACACACACACAAATATACTATGCTAGTAAAATTATTTGTGCTTTGCGTAGAAATTTAATATCATGGAATTTATAAAATATACTTAAAACATATCAGTCATTAAAACTAAAACACTATATTATCTTACATACAAGACTACGTAGTAACAAACATTACTAATGTAAAGGAAAATGAAAATTATTATATCTTATCATTTATCCTTAATAACAAAAGCATAAATTAATGACTATAAAAATACATATCAGGATCTGTAACATAAGCAATGGTGTCAATGAGCCACTCAACCGGAGCAAAGTACACAAATATTTAATTGTGAAAAAGAAGAAGAATAAGAAGAGGTTTAGATTTTTTGTTGTTTTAAAATGAGAGGAAATCCATTTATTTATAGACAAGAAAGGGTAGTGTGAACAAATGTTTATTGTGCCTTATCGGAAAGGTTACAACTATTTGGAAAAGTTGCAACCCTTTGAAAATATCACAACCTTTCATAATAGTCACAAATTTTCATAAAAGTCGCAACTCTTCATAAAAGTTGCAACTTTTCATAAAAATCACAACTTTTCATAAAAGTCGCAACTCTTCATTAAAGTCACAACTTTTCATAAATTTCACAACTTTTCATGAAAGGGGAAGACTAGTTTTGTAAATAAATAAATTAAAAGGGAATTCTTGTTTGTGGTGACACCACATAGGCGGACCTAAGGTTTTCTTTTATATATATACTAGGTAATTGACCCGCGCTTCGCGCGGGCATAAATAATCTTTCTACGCTTTTGAACAACCTTTTCAATAATCAACTATTATAAGAAAGGGAAAAAATGAATTTTAGTAGGTTTTAAGAAAATTTCAACAGAAATTAAATGATTTGATATTATGACATATTTCAAGAATTGTAAATATAAAATGAATGATTAAAAATATCTTGATATCTAATCGTTTCTATCTTTTACGTAATTTATCATAATATATGTTTGCTAATATAATTTTCTTGTTAAAATTGAGTGATAATTTTATGTAGCGATGAAGTATCACTTTTTCTATTTTTTTTGTACATGAAAAATATAGAATCTAATAATTTTATGGTTAGAATAACTCCTTGTTAAAAAAATATGTGAATATTTTCGATAATCAATATTAATTATAAATAAGTTAAGACCGATAAAAATATACACCACAACAAGATAAATAATTTTTGTAGAGACAATCTACTTGTTTGAGGTCAAGAGTTCAACACTTTTCGTTATTGTTACTTTGTTACTCTAACAAAATTTATAGAAGGAGAAAAATAAATTTGAAACAACAACAAAATAATATTTTGACCCTTTCAGAAATTCATTCTTCATCATATTGTTGCTCTAAAGGCCCTTCTAAATATTTTACTAATGCAACTTTACGACTTTTTCAGAAATATGTAAGTATAATTGTTGCATTATGAAAGTACAAGTAGATCAAAATTTTGGATTCTAGACTCATGTTAAAGAAATATTCTCGAACATGAAAAAAATAAAAAATATTTTAGATAACTCAAATGCTCAGCAATAACTTGGGACATGAAGGCGAACAAATCTATGTTAATAGACATATATTTTGTAGCTTAAGATATTACTTTTATTTATAGTAGGTTTTCTTTCATATTCTTCAAATAAAGCTTGCCAAAGATAGTCATAACTCACACCAAAAATATTTAGAAGAGTCGAATGAGAAGGAAAAAAGAAAAGCATTAAAAGGACGAAAGCTTTGTCCAAGTGAGATCATATACATATCAAACGGAAAATAGTCAATATAATTTTAAGTAGACAACAAACAACGAGAAAAACATATATTAAATGGAGTAAACTATTAGATATTGAATGATGATAACAAATCATTCTAACCAGAAAACTTCCTATGTTTTGAAATAACATACCTCAAAAAATTGACTAACACTTCAATCAACTTTCAATCCTTAAAGTACTCATAATACCCACTGATAAAACTTAGTAAAAATAGATAACTTACAATATAAAAGCCAAAAAATATGGGCATGCAAAGTTGTTAACTCTCAAATGATTTTTTTAATGAACAAAAAATCTCATCCTTGTATATGAAGGAATGACGTTATTGATGAAGAAATTAGAGATTTGTAAGGGATTTTTTTTATTGTACCTTTAACAATTTTAGTAGAAAAAACCTGCATAAATACTCAATTAATGTTTGTTATTTAATTTGCACTAACAAATACTTATAACAATAACTTTGCAGATAAACAACAAAGTTTAAGAATGTACTAAAAAATAATAATTAATAATATAAACATAAATTAATGACTGTAAAAGGCATACCAGGATTTGTATCAATAGAATGAACAGAATGGAAAAAATCGAACTCACTGAATGCACAATGTCCCCCCCTTAAGGGAATTATTCCCCTCTAGTACCCGATGTTTAAAGGAATAGATCCTCTCAGGATAGAACAATTTTATTCACCAGTGTATTGATACAAAAACAATGGAGTCAGTGAGTCACTCAACAGGAGCAAAGTACATAAATATTTAACAGTCCGGAAGAAGTTCAAAATTTTTGTTGTTTTAAAATGAGAGAAAATTCCTCTATTTATAGACAATAAATGGTAGTGTGAACAAATGCTTATTGTGTCTTATCGGAAAGATCACAACTCTTTGGGAAAAGTTGCAACCCTTTAGAAAGGTCACAATCTTTCATAAAAGTCACAACTTTTCATAAAAGTCGCAAGTTTTCATTAATGTCACAACTTTTCGTAAAAGTCACAACTTTTCATGAAAGAGGAAGGCTAGTTTTGGAAATAAAATAAATTAAAAGGGAATCCTAATTTGTTGTGGTGCCACGTAGGCGGGCCTAAGATTTTATTTTATATAAATATATAATATGATTATACTTATAAACATATATAATATATTTTCTTATTTTTATTATTTTAATAAATTTCCATACAGTAAAAAATCTCAATTCTCTCTATATTCAAAAATAAAAATTATAACACAAACAGATGAGGCTCCTCTCCATTACTCATTCTCTCCATTTCCCCAAGTTCCTATTCGGATGGAAGTCATGTGTCATAATTAAAAATTAAAGGTTGAGATTTAATTATCTAAATCAAGGTCCTAACCATGATTAGAATAACAAATAATTTCTTTACAATATTTCCTAATTAATGTCAATCTCATAATTCTAGCTAAAAATAACCCCAATTCAGCAATATATCTAAAATTTCTCTCTTTTTTTAACACGATTTTTTACTTTTTTTTGTAATGAAAAAATCTTTTTCTATTTTGTTCTCTTTTTTTCGTTTGCAGTTTTGAGTTATTGAAAGAAAAAAAACAAACATTATCGATGACTATTTCTCTAATGTTTGATGAAAATCTAAAGAAGAACAGAAAAAAAATTAAAGAATTCCTGCATGACCAAAAAAGAGGACAAAAAAAAAATTCTTTTTTTAAAAAGAGAAGAAGAAGAAGAGCTCGTAATCAAATGGAAAATAGTAATTTTCTGAAATGACTTCTGAGATAAATTTTAGCTAGAAATATGGATTTGATGTTCTTTAAAAGAAAATAAAAAATTATTTGTTATTTTAATCATGGTTAGGACTTTAATTTAGGTAATTAAATCTCAGCCTTTAATTTTTAATTATGACACATGGCTTTCATCCAAGTAGGAACTTGGGAAAATGGAGAGAATAAGTAATGGAGAGGAGCCTCATCCAACACAAACGGCCAAAGATCATAAAAAAAACCCATTTTCTCAAAAAAAAAAAAAGAGTAAAAAATAATTATAAGCCACTGTCATTTTCTCCAACTAGAGCTGCTTGGGGTCGTTAGGGATATTTTGGGAAATATATCTTATTTGATTTTTTTATTTTTTGGGGTCGTTAGGGATATTTTGGGCAATATATCTTATTTGATTTTTTCTTTTTTTGGGGTCGTTAGGGATATTTTGGGAAATAGATCTTATCTGATTTTTCTTATTTAAAAAACAAGCCATTAACTAGAGCTAGAAAAGCATCTTATTTATTACTTATAGACACTTAAATTTTATTGGATTAAATTCATACAAAATTTGAATTAAATCCATGTTCATTTAAGCTGAATGATTAATTTGAGCTTAACAAATAAATAAGTTCATTTTATTAAATTCAAAGTCAAGGTTCATTTCACCTTGAAGCCCAAACCCATATCACGTGTCACAGTGACTAGGCATCCAAGACCAATAAGGCGGCGCCATGTGTCCAAATGAGGTGGTAGTCCAGTCAAATTCAAGAACCAATCACAATCTGCCAAGTGTCAAAATGACATCCTTTGTCCAATCATAAGCAACCTTGTCTACCCCCTACAACTACAAATGGGAACTAGATATGACATTCTAAGGGTGTTAAGAAAACTCTTCAACAAGCATTCTGCAAGGATTGGAGAAAGCTACAACACCAATTACACAACTCTTCGAAGGAGTGGTCAATAGAGTTCTTCTCGGAGATCGACTTGAAATGACGAAGTACTTCCCAACGTTTTCAAAGATCAACCACATCTTAGAGAGGTCTACATCATCCAACAATTCGAGAAGTACGCTACTGAAGGCCCTCGAATATTGAAGAAGTTTAGGAGAGAAGAATCAAGAGAACAACAAAATTGTACTTACAAGATTCATTAAAAAAAATCACATTTTTTCTTTTATTTATTTTGCTTGTAATTAATTTTTAGCACTTACGGAAATTTGTTGCGAACAAATTTGGCACGCCCAATGGGACCAATTCTATTCTTCATCTCTTTATCTTGCGAATCAGAAACTACAAAGTCAACTACTGCAATGGCCTTCAGAAAGAGTAGTGATTTTTTATACAAGGACTCTACTGATGTCGTATTTGCTGATCTTAGTCATGTTGGCCCGATTACTCGGCGTAAGTTCAAGAACGGTAGGCTAGATGGATCTGAATACTTCACTTCTTTGGAGACAGTGAGAAACAACAACTCTTATACGATGGTCGTAACTGCAACACCTAGGTCAATCTTGCATCCGTGTTCTTTGGAGAACTTTCTCAAATTGGCTCCAACTTTGGTGAATCTGATAATTCAATGGATTCTCCAACTTCAATGAATGTCAATGCTTTGATGGCTGACTCAACTAACATGGATGAGAAGTTTGCAATGATGGAGCAAACCATTGAAGCCTTGAAACATTCGTTTCCATTAAGCTTTCACCATCTAAAGGAGACATGCAGACCAATATTGATAATGAGCAACTTGTTTTTTGCTATATTCCACGTGAGCACCGAGAAAAGGGACAATCACTACTTGAGGAATGTACTCAACAAGTTCACCCACCGAGGAAAGAATTAAGTTACACAACATTTCAAGATTTAAAGGAGAAAATGATTGTCCCAGTTGCACAAGTCCTGTCTATCACTTTGAAGCCCTGCAAAGGCAATACTCAAGTTGGTAAGATAAAAGGAAACTTGATTAAAAGGTTTTCACATTATTTGAAAAATCAGGTTACGACTTCTCAAATCCAATAAAGTTATGAGAGCTTAGAGATGAAGTCACAGGTGAAAATATACATGGGTTTACAAAGTCTCAAATGCGATTGAGAAATTAAGGATATTATGTCGCCACTCTTAGGTTTGGGTTAAGATTCAGCTTGCCGGAGCCTCTTCAAATTTCATCTAAGAAGGAAAAGGAAATAAATTCATCCCACCACACCTCTGTAGAAAAAACAAAGGAATTTAAGGATGGTAAAACACTATGACAGACTTTGGTGTTTTCACGGATTGGAAGTTTGACACCCCGTGCAAGTTCATTTGAAAGATTAGGCCGCAGAAATGAAAGGAAATCCTCTAAACAAGTGGACAAATATGCCACCACCTCAAAGACTTTTGTATTTCATCGCTTGGAAACCAAAAGGTGGTCATTATCAGAAAGGAGGTTGTTGGAGCATGAAAATTAGGATTTTTGTGATGTAACCAACAACAAAGAGATTCATAGTGTTTTCTCATCACGTATGAATAGAAAGGTTATATTGTCAATTGACACATATGGTTCATTAAAGGTAAAAAAAAGCACAATTGTTGTTACCAACCAGTTTCATGGAGAAACTAAGAAGGAGGAAGACGAAGCCATCACAGGCTTCGAAGGAAGTCAGAGGGAAGATTCAAACTCTTTATTTAGGGCCTATTTGAAAAGCCACCGGGTAATTGGAATTTGGTGTAATTACTAGGGTAGTAATTACCGGTCTATTAATTACACAACCTAGTAATTACACTGACGTGTTTGTTTGCCACAATGTAATCACAGGGTAATTACAAGTGTATTGTTTTGTTGCACAAGTGTAATCATAAGGTTATATTAAATTTTAAAAATATAAATGAATTATTTAAAATTAAAAAATTATGTTTGAATAAGGGCCTTTATAAATGTATTAAATTAAATATTTAAGATATACATATATTGTCTCTTGAAAATATATTAATTAATAAACATATGTTCTTAACTAATATTATAAAAAAATTAATTTATATTTTTTAGTTTAGTATATTTTAATTAAATTAATCATAAAAACTAAAAGTACATAATTTCTATGATAATCATGAAATGCATGTTTGACAAGAAGAGCAATATTATAATATAATGTCATAAAATTATAAAACATTTGACAAAAAGATAATCTATCAAGTCTAACTTAAAAAAATAGCCTGTAATGTAAAATATCGAGTCAATACTCCTAAAACAAATAAATTTAAAATATAACATAAGTTCTAAACTAAAAACAAAAAATTTAGCATAATACTCTAATATCAAATTTCAACATAACATACATAAATATGATTAAAAGGAAAACGTAAGTCCATAACTTTATTCAACAATGAATTTTACTTTAATTTAAAAATTAGAATACTAACAAAATCATACTAATGATTTTTTTTAGAAGATATGACTCACATGAAGTAAAAGTTGAGAATAAGAAGGAAATGAAATATAAATCATATTTTAAAAAATATTTTTAGAAAATCATATATCACACACACAGACACACACACACACACATATATATAAAAGAGAACCCTAGGCACGCCTACGTGGCGCCACCACAAATCAAGATTCCTTTTTTAATTAATTTATTTATAAAACTAGCCTTCCCCTTTCATGAAAAGTTGTGACTTTAATGAAAAGTTGTGACTTTTATGAAAAGTTGCGACTTGTATGAAAAGTTGCGACTTTTATGAAAAGTTGTAACTTCTATGAAGAGTTGTGACTTTTATGAAAAGTTGTGTCTTTTATGAAAGGTTATGACCTTTCCGAAGGGTTGTAAGTTTTCCAAAGAGTTGTGACCTTTCCGATAAGACACAATAAACATTTGTTCATGCTACCCTTTGTTGTCTAACTATAAATAGATGAATTTTCTCTCATTTTAAAACAACAAAAATTCTGAACTTCTTCTTCTATACAATTAAATATTCCTCTACAATTTTTTCCTTTATGTTTCATCCTATTGTTACAGATCCTGATATGTCTTTTTACAGTCATTAATTTATGTTTATGTTATTAATTGTTGTTTGAGTACATGTTTTAAACTTTGTTGTTTATGTTTCTGCAAATTATTGTTTAAGTATTTGTTAGTACAAATTAAACATCACACGTTAATTGAGTATTCACACAAGTTTTCTCTATTGAAATTGTTGAAGGTATAGTAAAAAAATTCCTTAAAGATCTATACTATTATCTCTTGAAGACAAAATTCAAATTTGGTATACCATTGTAAGGACAGAAAGAACTTAAAAACTTTATCGCACCTTGATGTGCAAAGTGAACTAGGAAAAGAAGACAAGAATTAATAAACTTTTGACATGAGTTCAAGGATGTGCCGGATGACCTATAGAGGAATATGACTAGACTGAGTTTCTTTTAATCTCAAAGACATAGATAACTACACAATAAATTAATTGTTCATATTCAATATGAAGTATGAACAGATTCTCAAGTTTACTGCAAGTTGTAAAAACTTTCTTGAAGTAATAGATGTGTTTCTCGACACTGTGATTGGAATAAAGGTGTAATTTCAAATTGAACTTAATCACTCTAGTATGTTGATTTTTAAAAAACAACCAAACAAACTGAATAATTTGTGTAATCTTTTTCCCTTTCAAGTATATATAATAAGTTGAATTGTTGTCAAATATGATGCATTCTCCCTTTAATTTTTCATTTTAATAAGTAAAAATTAGGCAAATCACATAGTATGAGAAATAAATTACTTCCTATCCCTACTCTTTCATTAATTACCAAAAATTCCTTTTTTTAGTGTCTTTCGGATACATAATATTGCAGGCGGATACTTTAATTAATAAAGGGCGGATACTTAAATTATTAAGTTGTTGTTATCAGTTTAATACGTTAAATAAGAGATTAAAACAGAAATTATAATTGTCTGCCACAAATCATGCGCATGTTTCTTCCTTCAACCAATCAGTCGTTCATAAACCTCTAACTGAATTATAATTTTTAAATTTCAAATTGTGAAACTTTCTCCCTGTTCTTCGAAAAAACAGTAAAAGTTTGATTCAAAGAATTTTTATGCTTCATGTGTACTAATTTTCTGGATATTTTGAATCTGCTAATAAGATATTATCATTTGGTGTGATTTTAACTTTATATAAATGTTACAAGAGACAAACTGTTGAATACACATTTTTTGCATGTATGGCGTACTTTCAATCTCTCCTAATGTTACTTCTCGAGTCTTTGAATAACACCTTCTCAAAGCCCCACAGTCTGTAACAACCACCATATGTAATTAAGTAACAAATGGAGAGTATGAAAGGAATATGTAAAAAAAAATTCATTTCAATGTTGATTTCATGGTCAGTACCTAAAAGCTTTACAACAACATAACCACTTGATACTAAATATGTTGAATTGTTTTATACCTGGTGTAAAACATATTGTATCATGTGTTGGGGTATATAACAATTAAGTTATTTGATAATTTATTTAGTATCATATACGTTATAGTTCAACTATATTTTGTATCTGATAATAAAAAAATGTTGGTTGTTATGATTTAAATCAATGTTACAAGATTCAACCTGTTAAAGGATACTAAATATATTGAAGCTTAATTGTTTTGTACCAATTGTAACATGTACACAAATTTGTTATTTGATAATAAAATGTGTATCATATACATAATAATTTTATGAATATTGTGTATCTGATAATAATATAGTATCATATGTTGTTATTTACATCAAGGCTACCACATGTTAATAGATACTAAATAAATTGAAAATTAGTTGTTATTTACCAAGTGTAGAATATATAGTATCAGATATTCTGTATCTGATGGTTATATTTATCAACAGTATTGGTGTATAAAATACAATTTGTAACAAGATACTATATAATAAACTATATATATTGGAACAATAATTAAAATTGAAATACAATTTTTGACAAAAAATAGTCTTCAAATTAATAATTACTTAGAATAATTGTGTTGAAACGGGAAGAATATTACAAAATACTAATTAACGTTTATTCAATACAATAAAACATAACTATTCTACATTAATCATTCCACCTTCTGCTGGTGTAGTGTAGCCACTCTTCGGCCTTGTAGGATCATCATTATCGCTAACATCTCACCTTGACCTTGTCCATACCATACTTCCATAACAATGTTGCATATCTATTGAGAAGATAGTCATTCCGAAAACTAATAGATGGAATGTTGATTTTGTCGCTCAAGTATTTAGCAAAAATAGGTACATACATTCCACAATCACTGCAAACAAAAAGTAGATATATTAAAAAAGAGAATTAAATGTGTAAGTAAATAAATTATTTTACAATATTAACAGGCTATAGCTTTGTTGTTGCATAATGTCTTGAGCATATTCCAACTCAAACGACTGTTGTGGACCCAACAGTTCACCAGTTTCCTTTTCTTTGTACGCCAACATTGATGCCCAATCAATTCTCATAACCATTTTTATTCTTTTAAGTATCATATAGAGAATTATCATTGACAATGATGCACAGTACCAAAACCAACCTAAATGCCAAATTTGAATTAAGCAAGTATCTTAGATACAGTAATGTTCATTTCATTTGATACTAAATAACAACAAAACATAAGAAAACATAAGAGGTACACAGATTCAATATTCCTTATATACAGTGACAAAACACAACCTACAAAGTAAATGTGATTTGAGTACTTAACTTTGATACAATTCTCTTCACCTTTGATAGAATAACAGTTAATAAACAAATTCGCAAAAAATTAATGTATCTGAAAAACAACTGCATATTTCAAAGAGGATACTTAGTAAAAAAATAAGAAATTATTTATCATCAGATTAAAAAAAAACCCAGGGGATACATATATGATAAAAATTGCATACCATGGGTAATGTTGGTCGATTAATGGGAGGGGCAACCTTTCTACCCCTTTTCTTTGGGATTTTCGGATATTTTGAAGTAGATGCATGTACTTTTTTTACCGATTTTCTCTTGCTAGAACTTTGATTTGTCATGACTATCGGGTCATGCAACCTTTTAGAACTCAATTCTTTGCTGTTAGGATCTTCTGAATGAAAAATTAGAGATTTGTTAGATGTTAGATGCATAATGCAAGAGAAACGATTGATACACAATAAAAGAAAAAAAAGGTGAAAATCACAATGGAGAAAATGAGAAAACCTAATTTGAACTCTGAATCCGGTTTAATAGTGATAAGATTCTTTTGAAATTCAAAATTATTTGAATTTGATAACTGAAATTGTAATGGGAGAGATTGAGGGCGAAAATTAGGGAATGCAAAAGGTCTGATTTGGCTTCCAAATAATAAAGTATCCGGTTAAGTTGAATTGAGGGAAAATAAGGGATTTTTGTATTTTAATAAAAGAGTAGGAAAATATTGAGAATAGGTAAAGTAATGTTGTGTACTTACGTAATTTGTCCTTTTAATAATTACTTATGAAACATTTAAATGAGAAACTTTAAAATGATATATGTAAAGCAAAAGGTATAGCTAAACTTTCTACATGTTAGAATTAGAATATTTGTTCATTTTTTTCATCCTTTTAAAATTTATTTATCCCTTCACCAACAATTTTTTATTTATTAGAAAATTTAATATCTCCGGTATGGTTGATGGTCATTTGAATCCCCAAAAATATCAAGTATAATAACACTTCCTGGGCAAAAAGATAAATTATAAAATCAAATTAAAGATGATTGATTGAATGATAAATGATAAGATATTATAATTATCATCTTCCTTTACATTATTAATGTTTGTTATATGTAAGATAATATAGTGTTTTAGTTTTAATGACTCATAGGTTTTAAGTATTATTTTATAAATTCAGTGATATTAAATTCCCGCGCGAAACGCAAGTGATTTTACTAGTATTAGAATAATAACAATTTAAAATAATAAAAATTAAATCCATTAAAATAATGGAAAATGCATAAGTACTCCCAACCTACGCCTGAAATCGCAGAGACACACTTATACTATACTAAGCTCCTATTAACCCCAAACTTATTTTATAAATAATTTTCTACCCCTTTTCGCGGCACTATATGCCTTAGAGTTTTTTAAGCAAGTTAAATTGTTTCCATAAAATATTAAATTTTAAGTAGGTAATTATTTTGTAGGTGAAGACGTGGCAGATATCAAATAATTTTAATAGTTCCTTCATATTACGAGGTTAAATTTAGCAAAGGAAAAATTTCATAGTGTCATATGTGAAAGAAAACAATTTTTCTCTTATTTGACCTGTAAACCCAGCTTCATATTTTGAGGTAAAATCACCCAATACTAATTTTTTTGATTCATCAGTTAATCACTCAAGTGAAGAAGTTTCAAATTTGCCCTCCCCCATTCTCCTTCCAATCAAGGTAATCTCACTTTAATTCCTGAATTTTTGATACTTAAATGGAAGATGGGTATTTTAATTAGATGAATTGAGCTTTTGTAACAACTGATTTGTTATCTGGATGGAAATTTTGATCTTATTCTTTATCTTTTGATATCACAAACATTCAATAGTAACTGTTGGGTTTCCTTCTTTGTATATGAGGGAAACAGAAGAATTTCTTGTTCCAACATAAAATTAAAGTTGCTGTCTTTTTGTAATTTCTGTTCGTTTGTGATTTTTTCTTTTTTTTTGGATTGTGATCTAGTTTTGTTTTGTGTTTAATTCCTACTTGTCAAGATGTAATTCCAAGTGCTAATTGCTATTTTTAGTAAGCCCTTTTGTTATCTTGTGCTGCTTCTACTACTATTTGCATTGTTGAAGTATACAAGTTAAAATCTTTATAATGAATTAGCTGTTATCGGGTTTGTCTTTCTGAGATGGGATTTTTGAGGTTGTGGATTTGGGTTTCTCTATGCAGTTTTTCTTATCAAGATGTTTGTTTTCTTTTTTTGATTTTCCAGCTGCGAAGCAACTTACATTTTGCAAATTTTAGTCAAAGATTTATGTTTCTCAGAGGTAATGTAATGCACATAATTGAAATAATTTTTGTTTCTGAAATACTGACTAATGATGTCTCAACTTAGAATGGAGGTCTTTCAGTTATTCAGACTTTTATATATACAATATCCATCTAGACCTTCTACTTAGTATATATCTTCCTTGATCAGAAACTAATTTTCCTGGACTCTGTTTTCAGGGTTAAAGAGCTAACTGTTTCTGCAAAGCCATAGATAAAAACGGTAGCGAGTGAAGACTTAAATGGAGCTTGACCTGGATTCATTTTTAGATTCACACGCTGACGATGATGATGATGATCACTTACTGCATCATCGCACTGTTGATGAAATTCTCCTCAACCACTCTTCCTCTTCTTCTTCTTCGCCTTCTCCTCCTTCTTCTCCATCTGCTTTGCATAGACGCAATGATCTAGATCATCGCAATCGCTCGGCAGAATCATCTTTTCAATCCCTAAAACCGCCATTAGAGTTGCATCAGACAGAGTCAAGAGCAGAGTCAATTAGTCGTAAACAATCGAGTGAATTTTCTTCACCACCAGCAGGCCAGAGTGTGTTGCCACCATTTTTCAGTGGGGTCATCAGATCAAATTCAAAACCTGGAGATGCCTTGGCTGCGGCTTTCGCTGCATCCCGCTCCATTCCCGCACCTCGTGCAGCAGCCATCAAATCCAGAAAAGCAAACTCCGGAGTGCTGCAAAGGGCTTTGGAAACTGATGAATTGGTTCCTATAAATCCTCCAGCTCGCACTGATGCCGACATTTCTGACAAAAATCTTGATACCTTTGGGCGCACAGTGTTTTTACAAGAGATTGGTTCTGAGACTATTGATTTGGAAGGTAACATAAAGGATCAGTTTCAAGCTGATCAAGTTCAACTAAGTGATACAGACAATGGTAGTAGGGAGGTATCTACAGTGGATGCAGGTATGGACAATATGAATGTTTCTGATGCAGCTGATGTTTCTGTGGTGGATGATTTTTCAGTTAAAAGTAATTTGAATGAAGCTCTAAGTTATACTGGAACTCAAGTGGAATCTCCTAGTAGAATTGAATCAGACTCGGTTTTTCATGATAGCTCTGGGTTGGATGAGATTGAAGATAGACAAGTTCAACCTTTATTTGGAGGTGAAGATAATGTTGTAAGTGCGGATAGCAGCGAAGAAGCTGGTACTAAGGAGATACTCTCTTCTCCAGTCTATGAGACTCTTTCTGATGAAGATTTGACTAAGAATGATGGCGCAAAGCTTGAGCATGAAAATGTAATTCCTCAATCCAAAGAAGGAGAGGTCAGTTCCAATGGAGATGAAACCAATTCTTTAAATGATGCTGCAAGTATCATTGATGAGTTAGTTTTACAGAAGGTAAGTATGAGGGATAGTACAAATCCTCAAAAGAATTACCATTCTGCCTTGAAGACCCTAGAATTGGCTGAGGAAGCTGAAAAGAAGCAGGCCTTCACGGCTATGCATTTAGAAGAGGGTGCTTCTGCTCAACCAATGAGGCTTGATGGAGTTCATAGGAGTTCTAATGTCCTGGGTTACTTTGATGTAGATGACAACAATACCATCACCCAAACCCTATTATCTCAAGCTTTTAGGCGTGAGCATGGATCTTCACAGGTCCTGGCTGTTCACCTCAAATACATTGCTGTGGGAATGTCCAAAGGATCAATTCTTGTGATGCCAAGCAGATACTCCTCCTCACATCATGCTGATAACATGGATGCTAAGGTTTTTGTGCTAATTAGCTTTGTGCACCGGCACCTTATTATAGTGATTGACCACATTGTGAATTAAATTTTGACAAAAAGTATTGTTCTATTCCAAGAAGTATCATTCATTCCCTCCTCTTTGAACTTATAAGGTTGTTATTTAACAAATATCTTCTTCGTGTAATCACTTTTGAAAAGGAAATTGCTCATCGTAGAATCTCTATATTGGTATTGTGTATATTTTCTTGTTACTTGCATTATAGATTTTGGATTCGACTGAATAATTAAATATTTTACTTTCTGATGGTAGAAATGTGTATAAATTTCAGATGTTGATATTTGGATTACCGGGAGATAAATCTCATGCCCCTGTAACTTGCTTGAGCTTTAATCAGCAAGGGGACATGCTCTTTGCCGGATATGGTGATGGGCATTATACTGTATGGGACGTACAAAGGGCCTCTGTGCTTAAAGTTGTCACTGAACATAAAGCTCCAGTTGTTCACCTTTTATATTTAGGGCAAGATTCTCAAGTTACTCGACAGTTTATTGTTCTCAGCGGTGATACTAAAGGTGTAGTTAACTTAGACCGGTTTACAGTGTTTCCCTTGTTCAATAGAATCTCCCTTTCGAAGTCGCAGGTAATTTTATCCTTTTCATGCTTCTCAATTGACATGAATATCCTTCTCAAAATATTGACATGAATAACATGCATCTCTAGGTTGAATAATTAATGTTAACATTTAAACAGGAACTGCTAAATGAAAGCAACAGCACTACATTATGTGCTGTGTCACTACTATCTGGTGAAAGTTATGGAAGTGCTATGGTGGCGGCAAGTCAAGAGGGAGGCAGCCCTTCTTTGATTGAGGAAGGTGTGGTCATACTTGGCACACACCAATATGCTCTAGTGGTATGAAGTTCTTAGAACATTCATTGGCCTGGAAGGATTTCACTATCTCCCGAAACCCAAACTCCTTGTAAATGATCAATTTAACCTTCATTCCTGCTTCTTGGTCAAGACTTCTGTTTCACTGTCTTTTGCAGGCAAAATTAAGCCCCACATTTAAAGTTTATGCTAAAATTCCACGTCCTGATGGTGCTAGGGAGGGTTCAATGCCCTATGCTGCTTGGAAATGTATGGAATCACATATTTCTTCAGTTTTGGTATGTATGAATTTTGTCTGTGGATATGTTGCATTTGAGCTTGCTAAGATTGTTTTTGTTGCAGCAGAAAGTATTTCCACTGAAACATCAGAAAAAGTTTCACTGCTTGCAATTGCTTGGGATCGAAGAGTTCAGGTTGCAAAGCTGGTGAAATCTGAGCTAAAAGTCTGTTGGAGATGGACTACGGATAGCTCAGCAGTTGGGCTGGCATGGTTGGATGAACAGGTACATAAAGTTCTTGGTGTTTTATCAGGAACTTCCTTTTCTCATCATTTATCTGCAATATTTTGAGTACTTGCATTTAGGTTTGGACAGAAGTACAAAAATTACAAAGATCTTTTACTTGTCCAGATTTTGGTAATTCTCACAGCAACTGGACAGCTTTGTTTGTTTTCAAAAGATGGGAATTTGATCCACCAGAGAAGTTTTTCTATGGATGGATCTTGTGGAGAGGATCTCATGTCATACCATGCCTACTTCAGCAATGTCTTTGGAAATCCTGAGAAAGCTCATCACAATTGTTTAGGTGTCAGGGGGGCAACTTTGTACATTCTTCGGCCATCCCAGCTTGTTGTTTCACGCCTTCTTTCCTGGAAGGAACGAATAGAAGTTTTACATAAAGCAGGTGACTGGACGAGTGCACTGAACATGGCAATGTCTCTTTATGATGGTCAAGCACATGCTGTTATTGACCTTCCAAAGAATTTGGATGATGTGCAGAAGACCCTTATGCCATATCTTGTACAACTGCTGTTGTCATATGTAGATGAGGTGTTTTCCTACATAGCAGTGACATCTGGCAACCAACATGGGCAGCCAGGCCAATCAAATGAATTGAAGTATGATGCTGACTTTGTGAATCCTGATATCAAGGAGCAGTACACTCTGGTTGGTGGTGTTTCCGTTGAATTCTGTCTTCATATCAAGAGACTTGATGTTCTCTTTGATGAAATTTTTCCAAAGTATGTTGCTGTGAATCACAAGGGTATGTTGCAATGTGTTTATACTTTAACATCCTGCATTATGTCCCATGTCAACTATTTGGGGCTTGTTTCTATGTTTGATGCCTCCTTGATGAAAAAGAAAATTGCTTGCACAAAACTATCATATATTAATGAGTGCCTCCAAGTACTGTGGTGAATTAACTAGGTTAACAATTTTTGAGGAATCAAAGATAATAGGGTGAACATATTATTAAGCAGAATTTGAATCGAAAAGGACAAAACATAGTCTGAATAAAGAATTATTTCAGGTTTGTTTTGGTAACTTTTTCCTTCCCCCCAACTCCCCTCTCTCCTGTCCACTAACCTCTGGAACTCAACTTTCTGCAGTAACTGACTTATCCCTTCCGTAGCAAACGAAGCCTAGAAACTAGTTATATATAGATAAGAACAATAGTACAATCTGATGTCTAATGGAGCCCCCAGGGGATGGAAGTTCAAATTCCGTCAGAGGCGACACTAAGTAAATTCTTCTCATCTTTCTAAGACTTAACATGCAAAGTTATTGGTTCCCGTGCTGGTGGGAGGTAGCAGGTACCCAGTATATTAGTTGAGTTTTGTTAAGCTTAGCCTGGATTCCATTGCTATCAAAAAAGGGAATAGAATAGAAACATCTAGCAGACTGTCAGTTAATCTTTTAAATTTGTTCGTGTTCCTCCTGTGGAATTTTGGCCTTTTTCTGTTCTCATTTACTCCAATTTTCAACAAGTTATATTGCCTTGAAACTATTACTCTGGCCAAATTATATGTTTCCATGTACAGATACATTTTTGGAGCTTCTGGAGCCATATATATTGAAAGACATGCTAGGATCTTTACCACCTGAGGTATATCTGTGGTTTTGCTTTGTTAATGTTTTTTGAATTGGGGTGTTTTATGCCTCATATTACTTTACTGTGTCACCATTGGGCAATTGATTTGTCATTCATTTTTAAAAGCTTATAATGTATGCTGATATACTGTGATCTGTTATTGCTGAAGATAATGCAAGCACTAGTCGAGCACTATAGCACTAAAGGTTGGTTACAGCGTGTTGAACAGTGTGTTCTCCACATGGACATGTTGTCCCTGGATTTCAATCAGGTATTGCTGCTTGTTTTATAAGTCAAAATTTATGATTACTGCTTTATGAACAGATGAAGGTTCTCATTAATAAGACGTGAATGCAAAGGACAGTTGTCCGCAAACAGGAAAAAAGTTGCCTAAATCAAATAAAGCTTCCACTATAGGCTTTGATTTGGATTTTTTTCTCTCTTTCCTGTGAATTTGTCGGATTTAGCTGTTAAATTTTTAATCTATTTTGTAGGTTGTTCGCCTATGCAGGGAGCATAGACTCCATGGTGCATTGATCTATTTGTTCAACAAAGGCCTTGATGATTTTAGGACTCCATTGGAAGAGCTCTTTTTAATTTTGCGGGATAGCAAAAGAGAAAGTGCTACTGCTCTTGGGTAAATTGATTTATGTGTATATTGGATATATTAATTATCTAATGAACATGACGTATACCGTGTACAAGTTTGATATCCCCATATAATGTTAATTTTCTGCCTAAAGTAGGTGATCCAATTCCTAAAGTGCCATTTATTATTTTTGACATTTTTATAAATGCACATTGGTGTTTTCAAGTAAACAAACTTCACCTTCCTCGTGGAAACAGGTACAAGATGCTTGTTTACCTCAAGTACTGCTTCCAAGGTTTTGCTTTTCCTCCAGGTTGGTCTGCAATATGTTATTTATAACTTCTATACGAGTAAATTTAGGTTTGTTTTCCGCATTTGATAATGTGTGCTTAAAAAAATTAGTCCGTCTTTAATAAGCTTGAGAACAGAAGCAAAAGGGATATATTTGGGTTTCACTTTGCTCATACTATATCCTTTGCGATTCTATTTTATTTTCTACCATGGTCGTTGATTCTTGTGATAACAGTTAAATTTGAATTTTTTAAAAATGAAAAACGAAGTTAATTTTGAAAGGTTTGGTGGTATAAGATCAAATGAGGAAACAATCCAGATTAAAGGAAATATAAAATTGTCAATTATTTTATGCGGATGTGTGTTAAAGCATTCAGCTTCATGTACCTTGAGGGAGATTGAGAGAACTTGACATATCCCTTGTTTGTGTTAGCATCAGAGCCTTCAAGGAGACAATTACTTTGGTTGTATGGTTAGATTGGTTTTAGATAGATAATGTAGTTATATATTAGATTCCTTGTAAGAAGATTAAGGATTTTTGGGTTAGTGAATCACTGATGTAATGATGCAACTACCATTTTGGTTTCCAGCACAAATTGTGTATATATATATATATATATACTGAATCTGTTACCTTCTCAAAAAAACCAAAATATAAAAGAAAAGAAGAAGATAGATAGTGTAGTTCAAGGAGAAACTGAAGGACATGAGTAAGAGACTTTGGGGATGTGAAAGATGGGATAAACAGGGCGCTAGAGAATCTCGAGAAAGTTAACAGATTAGAGGAATATTCCCTCACACATGTGGTTATTCTCAAGAGGGAAGGGCTCAATTATTCCATCAAACTTTGAGAAAAGGCTCATCTATGCCATCCGTTAAAAGTTTGACTCATCTATGCCATTACTGTTTAAGAAAAGGCTCATCCATGCCATTTTTTAACAGTGGTTTTGCAGAACCATTTTTTACATGTGGCAAATTATAATTCAGCCACATTATTATTATTATTATTATTATAATTATTATTTTAAAAGAAAACAAAATTCTAAATAAAAATTAGAATTAAAATAAGCCACCCAAATTTTAAAATCCCTATAACCATCAGTAACCCAATTCTTTCATTCACTTTTTCAATCTAATTCTTTCATTCACTTTATTGATGTGCCATATACAGGAAGCCATTTCCTGTTGTAATTGACTGTGGTATTCATTGTCAGCTGTTAATTAAACTTCAGATTATATTCATTTTTATAATTGATATCATGTACTCTGGAACTACAAGAAGCACTACGGAGTGCTTGCTTTGGCCTTAACAAAGATGCTCAAACAATCTCTTGCAACTCAGGTCCTCGTATGATAAAAAGCTAAAAACTGATATGTAACCTTTGGCATACAACAAAGTTTCATATGGTATTCTCATTCCTTGTGCTTCAAACATTCCATAAGAATTTCTTCAATATGTTTTCGTTGCCGAAATTCACTTTTTTTTAGCTTGAGAAAGTGAATGAAAGAATTGGGTTACTGATTGTTATAGCGATTTTAAAATTTGGGTGGGTCTTTATTCAGGTGGGTTATTTTAATTCTAATTTTTGTTTAGATTTTTTTTTTTTTTAAAAATAATGACGTGGTCGAATTATAATTGGCCACATGTAAAAAATGGTTTTGCAAAACCATTGTTAAAAAATAATGGTATGGATGGGCCTTTACTTAAACAGTAATGCGTTGATGAGCCAAACTTTTAACGGATGGCATAGATGAGCCTTTTCTCAAAGTTCGATGGCATATTTGAGCCTTTTCCCTTCTCAAAATTGATTTTTACATATTTTCCCACATTAATATATATTGTGACATGTTGCATTGCCTATATACTGTTCTCTTTACGGATTTAGTCTTTGAAGACCGACACAGTAAATATCCTAATCATATATGCACCTCGGCATCTTGTCCAGGAGAGAAACAACAAGGATTGGGAATGTGTGTGTGTGGGGGGGGGGGGTTATGCTGAGGAATTTCTAAGGGAATGAAATGAATCTTTAAAAATAATTTTAGCTATTCTGCATTTCTGCTTCTTGTGGGGACCTTAATGCGGTATTTCACACACTATCTTTTATTAGTTATTACTTAGTTGTGCTTTTTGTGTTTTGCTTCAAGCAATTGATGATGAACTGTGCAGGGCGTGGAGCATTCCCTTCCACACGTGTGCCGTCTCTTAAAAGAGAGCTTGTGCAATTTTTGTTGGAGGAAGCGAGTTCTCCAAATTCTTCGACAGCAATGTGCTTACCTTACAGTGGACCGAACCCAAACCTTCTCTCTCTGTTAGAGCTCGACACAGAGGCCACCTTGGATGTTTTGCGATATGCATTTGTAGAAGGTGAAAATGAAAGTTACAGTCCTGCATCGGATCCAGCCAATTCAGAGATGGAAACAGCTGAAGTAGTCTTTTCAACTATCGAAGGCATAAACTTAGTTCAGAAAGTAGTAGATGTCCTTGCGGTCATTCTTAATCTGAGTTATTTCCAAACTGGTGGTACCTTTAACAATAAAGATGAAATATGTACTGACATTTGGCCTACAAGGAAAGATACCGAATACATATTAGATTTTATTTCCTTTTTAATTGCCTCTGAAAAAGCTAAGGTTTCAAAAGATACCCTTCGTCAAATTTTTGAGTGCCTGACACTGGGTAACAAAACTTATCCTAACGTTTCTGGGCGGATAGTTGAAACCTTCAATAGGAAACAGAAGCAACTGACTGCACTTTTAGAAGTTTTGCCAGAGGAAGACTGGGATGCTGATTACTTACTGAATTTATGTGAGAGGGCTCAGCTGCATCAGGTACTTTTCCATGCTAAACTGTTTCTGTTCCTTTTTCTTCTGTCAAGTATCAATGACTTCAATTATTTAAGAGGGCATACTATTTATTTTAGGTCTGCGGCTTAATTCATGCCATCACACATCAGTATCTTTCTGCTTTAGACAGTTATATGAAAGCTGTTGATGAGCCTATTCTTGCTTTCATATATGTTGATGACATGTTGCGGCAACTGCGAGGCAAAGAATCTGATGCTTTCAGATCAGCAATCATTTCTCGAATCCCAGATCTACTCAAGTTGAACAGGTTGCAATACAATTCCACAATGTTTGTCATTCATATTCAAGCTGGATTTTCATGAGATGAAGTTCATTCTATGCCAGCACCAAGCTGTTTAGCCATATATTTTAGAGGATAATCACAGAGTGCTGAAAAATCTTTGCTAATTTTGGGGTTCTGCAGGGAAGGAACTTTTTTTCTGATTGTCAATCATTTTGGAGAGGAGAGCGATTACATTTTGTCTCAGCTGCAGTCTAATCCAGAAAGTCTTTTCCTTTATCTGAAGACTCTCATTGAAGTTCATTCAACAGGCACCCTAAACTTCTTTTCTTTAAGAAAAGATAATGCTTCAAACTTCTCCAGTGGAAGAAATAAGAAACATATGTCCTTTGAAGTCTACCTGGAAGCCTTGTCTGACTTACCTAAGCTCCTGCAGAACTATCCAATTCACATAACTGATGAAATGACGGAGCTTTATATTGAGGTGAGTATTGTGCTCAACTGGGTAGCGTCTATGTAGAAAGCTTGTTTATGGGTAATTTTATCCTCCATCGCATGATTTGCTTCCACCTTATGTTTTTCTTATAGAGTTAGGTAAGTTAATTTAAAGTAGCAAGAAAGTGCAGATCATGTTCAAGAAATGGACTTAGGTTCCTATTCTGGACTTAATGAATCAATTAAGTACAATATATTACCAAGTTCACTCACTGTAAATCCTCCAATTCATACCAGTTCTTCAGCCCTTTTCCGCATTGAGCTCAATATTTCCATTATTGTGACAAATAAATAAAGAGAAAGTGGATCTCCCTACCTCAATCCCCAATGAGATTTTAAAAATGCATCTGGAAATCCACTAATTAAAACTGAAAATCTGACAGTAGACATGCAAGTGCTAATCCACTTGATCCACTTCTCGCCAAAATTCATCAACTTCACGATATACAGCAAACAAGACCAATTTACATGGTCATAAGATTTTCCTAGATCTAATTTACATACTACCCCATCATCTCCTTTCTTCAACTGACGATCATTGATCAATACATTCATTTGCCACCAAAGCTGCATCAATTATTTGTCTCCCTTTAGTAAATGCATATTGGTTGCCTGATATTAGCTTATTTATCACCTTCCGCAGCTCTTTTCTTCTTAGGTATCAAGGCAATAAAAATAGAACTTAAGTTTCTAATAAAGGTTCTTGATAGAAGGAAGAACTTCACTGTCTTCAGAACATCTCCTTAACAGTACACCAACATTTCTGGAAAAAAACCATGGTAAACCCATCAGGCCCAAGGGCCTTGTCCCCATCAAATAGTTTAATCACAGCTTGTACTTCATCTTAAAGAAAAGCACCTTTAAAGCTAATCACTTCCATCATCAGAATGTGAGAAATATATGAGAAGAATATTATTGAATTGTTGTTGTTGTTAACATTATTACATTGAGACCCTATTTATAGACCCTAGAATACAATCCTTTACCAAGTAGGATACTATTTAGTATTCCTATTTCTATTTCTATTACTATTCCTATTCTAATAGGATTGTATAAACCTATTCCTATTCTAATAGGATTGTATAAACATATTCCTATTTTAATAGGATTGTATAAACCTATTCCTATTCTAACACTCCCCCTCAAGCTACTGCATACAATTCATGTACCTAGCTTGTTACAAATGTAATTAACACGAGGACTGATGAGGGGCTTGGTGAGATATCTGCAAGTTGATCACTCGACTTCACAAAATTGACAATAAATTTCAATGTGCTTGATCTTCTCATGAGTAGCATAGCATCACGTGTCTTTTCAATGACTCCTCAGATTTGATTTGCATAGTTCCATTTCTCTTTCTGGTGACTCCTTAAATCTGATTTGCGTAGGGTTGTGCCATCATTCCAACCCTACCCGTATAATTTTTCTTTTTCAGTAGGGTCGTGCCATCATTCCGACCCTACCCATATTATTTCTCTTTTTCAATAAGGTCGTTCCATCAATTCGAACTATCCTATATAATTTCTATTTTCTAGTTGGGTCGTGACATCATTCCGACCCTGCCCATATAATTTTATTTCTTAGATTGTGACCACTTTTACCCATCAAATCTAATACTCTGGCATATGAGCATGTTTCGGGCGCTTTTCTAAGTGATTTGTTTAATATCGACTGTTTATTGATTCCAAGATGAACCATGTACTTTATACTAGATTTTGAGCACTTACAATGTTTGCTGCATTGTGAAGAAGTCTATATGGAGCAACCACCTAATTTTGTTGCTCAGGGGGAGTTTAGTAGCCTTGTATGTTGATTACGTAAGTCACTCTATGGTCTGAAACAGTCTTTGCAAGCTTGGTTTGGGAAATTCCAACACTGTAATTTTACCACTCTGTGTTTTATCGGCATTATGCATCAAATTCAGTATTTAAGGAGTCACCAGAAAGAGGAATGGGACTATGCAAATCAAATCTGAGGAGTCATTGAAAAGACACATGATGCTATGCTACTCAGATATGAGAAATAGTTCGGAAAAATTCACGGTACTACACAAATTAAATATGAAAAGTAGTCCGGAGAGATGCACGGTGCTACGCAAATCAGATATGCAAAAAAAAGGTAGTCACTGGAAGGATGGCACGGTGCTACACAAATTATATATGAAAAATGAGTCACTGGAATGATGGCACAGTGCTACATAAACTAGATATGAAAAAGTAGTCAGCAGAATGATGGCACGGTGTTACACAAATTAAATATGAAAAAGCAGGCACCGGAATGATGCATGGTGATCCAACTTTTGCTAACATAATCATTGGCCAGACGGGCAGCATATATGGGTGTCACCCGCCGGCAGCGGAAGCTCTTTAATTTTCTACCAAGTTCGTAGATGCTCTGATACCATGTGAGAAATATATGAGAAGAATATTATTGAATTGTTGTTGTTGTTAACATTATTACATTGAGACCCTATTTATAGACCCTAGAATACAATCCTTTACCAAGTAGGATACTATTTAGTATTCCTATTTCTATTTCTATTACTATTCCTATTATAATAGGATTGTATAAACCTATTCCTATTCTAATAGGATTGTATAAACATATTTCTATTTTAATAGGATTGTATAAACCTATTCCTATTCTAACAATAATGTTACCAGATTTTTATCAATCCACTTTGGTCTCCACTGTTTTCTATTATGTTTAGGTTATCGCACTCTCTGGTTGTTGTTCTTGTTTCTTGTAGGCTTTGCACTGTTTCCCTTAATATTTGCTATGTTTTCTTCACTGTTATCTTCTTCTTCGTACTTAGATTTCCAGCACTTGAGCCGAGGGTCTTTTGGAAACAGCCTATCTACCTCCACGAGGTAGTAGTAAGGTCACTCTACTTTTAAGCATGGAAGATAACTGTGTCGTACAGACTTTTTGCTCTTGTACTCATAACAACAACAACAACAACAACAACAACATACCCAGTAAAATCCCACTAGGTGGGGTCTGGGGAGGTTAGGGTGTATGCAGACCTTACCACTACCTCGTGGAGGTAGAGAGGCTGTTTCCGAAAGACCCTCAGCTCAAGTACATCAAATCCAAGTACAAGAAGAAGGGAAACAATATATAAAACATAACATCCAGTAAGGAAAATAGTGTATAATCAACAAAGGAGACAATAACATCAAGAAAATAATGTTAGAAGTGGAACGCAGTACACAACATATAGCTATAGGTATCACAGACAAGAACTACAAGTGCAAGGCTAGGACTTCTACAAACGCTAACAACCCATACCCTCGCAAGGAAAGACAACACGCTAACCCTACTAACCTTCAAATTTTAATACGCGACCTCCACTCCTTCCTATCTAGAGTCATGTCCTCGGTAATGTGAAACTGAGCCAAATCCTGTCTAATCACCTCTCCCCAATACTTCTTAGGCCTACCTCTACCCCTCCGCGTACCCTCTATAGCCAACCCCTCGCACCTCCTCACTGGGGCGTCTGTGCACCGTCTCTTCACATGTCCAAACCACCTCAGTTTCGCTTCCCTTAGCTTGTCCACCACAGAGGCCACTCCCACCTTCTCCCGGATAACCTCATTCCTAATCTTATCGCTCCTAGTGTGCCAACACATCCATCTCAACATCCTCATCTCCGCAACATGCATTTTTTGAACATGTGCATTCTTGACTGGCTAACACTCTGCTTCATACAACAAGGCCGGTCTAACTACCACTCTATAGAATTTACCTTTAAGTTTAGGTGGAATTTTCTTATCACACAAGACTCCAGAGGCAAGCCTCCATTTCCTCCAGGCAACCCCAATGCGATGTGTGACATCATCGTTGATGTCTCCACTTCCTTGGATTACAGACCCAAGATACTTAAAACTTTCTTTCTTAGGAATGATCTGTATGGCAAGTCTCACTTCCACATCTGTCTCATCCAACGCATCACTAAATTTGCACCCCAAATATTCACTTTTGGTCCTACTCAACCTGAACCCTTTGGACTCCAGCGTTTGTCTCCACACCTCCAACCTCGCATTAACTCTGTTCCGCATCTCATCAATCAGTACTATGTCATCCGCAAATAACATACACCATGGGACCTTCTCCTGAATAGACCGCGTCAACTCATCCATCACCAAAGCTCTATATTAGAGGTCTACCTTTTATCCTACATAGGTGAGAACACCTTTCTAGTTCACTTTCTTTTCCTTAAATGTCGTTTTAGCTTATTGAGAATGAACTTTCTCCTGATATGCCCTGTATCGATGGAAATACCTGCTCGTCTCTTATCTTTTTTTTTTTTTGGATCATATAACTGGAGTTTCATTGAAAATGCATTAAGAGGATACTGAACATTACAGCAGAGAGCAAAAGGGAGTCAGCTCCCTGTACAGTGCCTTCCTATATTGGGCCTAAGGAGCTAACAAAGAAAACAAAATTGATAAAAACTATTTACAGCATGGCCTACACCAACAAAAAAGGTTTACAAGGCATCTAGCTTTTAGGATATTATGGGAGTTTATACTCCATCAAAGCATCTGCGATTTCTTTGCTTCAATAAGCACCAAAAAGTGGTTTGAGCTTGGGACTTCCATGTTGGAGGTCTCAAGTTCGAAACCCCTTGCCAGCGAAAGCAAGGGGTTTGCCTTCTGGGTCGAGCTCATCGCACCAAGCTTGCCTAGTGCGGGTTACCTCTTCTATGTGGTTTGCGAGCTATTGCATAGGAGCGGGGGTTTTACCCTGTGCGCACCTAAAGGGTAGCGGCTGCGGGTTTCCCTTGTCATAAAAAAAAAAAAAAAAGCACCAAAAAGTGCAAGCTGGTACCATATGCCATATCTTCTGGATGGACTTACCAACTTCCCACTGCCCCCAATTTCTGTAGACTTCATTAGTTTGTTTTGAAAGTGCATTACCCAGTGTACCCCAAAAAGGCAGAAGAACATACTCCATATCTCGCTTGCTATCCTACAGTGATATAGGGAGGCGAGATGCATCTTCAGAGTGCTATAGGCACAAATAGCACCTACTGTTGATGAGAGCCTCCTTCTTTTCAAATTTTCATGTGTTAAACAAGCACTAGATAACACTATCCAGCTGAAGCAAGCGTTTCCGGTAGGAATTTTGACATTCCACACTAGCTTCCGCGGCCAATCTTCTAATTTCTGCTGCTGCTGAACATATTGAAATAGCACGATTTCACTGTAAACATACCATTTTCACTACAGCTCCACCAACTTGTCCATCATGAGGGGGGTTGACTGTTACTACTTCTAGCCTTGACCAGAAGATTTACTACTTCCTCCAGTTCCCAATCTTGAGTGTTTCTTCTAATAATTAAGTTCCATTTGGTTTCTGTTCTACAGTGACTCACAGCAGCATGTAGAGATGAGGTCAAAAGGTATAGCTACTGGAATTCCTCTTTTGGAGTGTTATTTCCGAGCCATTTATCTTTCCAGAAGACCAGAACCTGATGTATCTACCATTATCTATCTTGAAATGAGTGTTTTGGTTAAATTCATCCTACAAATTACTGATATTTTCCATGGACCCTCTCTTTTACCTCCAACAGATAGGTTTGACTACTTGGCAGTCTGTTTTTCTAGAGTTGTATTAGTTTTGTTATCTCGGTCTCTGTTTTATTGATCTAAATAAATTAATTGGGTAATTTTTAGTTCAACCATCTGCTGTTAGTGACTATAACTACCAGAATATATGTCGAAAAAAACAGAATATAGAACCCTTCGGGGTGGTCCAGTGGTTTGGGCTTGGGACTTCCATGTTATAGGTCTCAAGTTCAAAACCCCTTGCCAAAGAAAGCAAGGGGTTTGCCTTCTGGGTCGAGCTCGTCACACCAGGCTTGCCTAGTGCGGGTTACCTCTCCTATGTGGTTTGCGAGCTATTGCATAGGACATGGGTTTTACCCTGTGCACACCCAAAGGGTAGCGGCTGCGGGTTTCCCTTGTCATAAAAAAAAACCAGAATATAGAGCTTTTGCTTAAAAGTCTGTTCCAGAAGCCGCTTCCATTTAGAGTCTTACTTGTAGTTGAGCTAACTGCATAGGCAGAGGGGAACTTTTCTAAAAAGCCTAATAGCAATTAACCACATTGGAAACGACGAATCACACTCTGAAAGGAGGTTGTAAAATCCTGACTGGTTCTGTAGATGCAATTTTTTCTTATACTGCCATCTAAGTGCAACGTCTTCCTTATATTTTTTTTTTTTGTGTAGCTATTATGTAGGTACGAGCGTAAGTCAGTTCTCAGATTCTTGGAGACTTCCGAAAGCTACAGGGTGGAGCGCTGCTTGCATTTATGCCAGGAGTATGGAGTTATAGATGCAGCTGCTTTCTTGTTCGAAAGGGTTGGTGATATCGCAAGTGCCCTTTTGCTTGTTATATCTTCACTCAATGATAAATTCATCCTGCTTGATTCTGCTGTTGAAAGTGAACATTGTGGTACGGCTCTGGGGCATTTCAAAGCTATTTTGAGCAAGAAAGAGGTTTTTCCCTCTAAACTTGTCTTCCATGATAAGATTTCTTGTTGTTAGGTCTAGTCCTTTAACATCTTATTTTGTTTCAGGTCACTGACATAATAGAGATTTTACGCACTTGTATTGGACTGTGCCAGAGGAACAGCCCTCGATTGGACCCCGATGAAGCAGAGAGTCTGTGGTTTCAATTGCTTGATTCGTAAGCCAATGTCCTTTATTTGCTTACTCTTACTTACCTTTACTATTCGTGTTTGCCCAGTTTCACAATAGCAAGACTTCAAATTCTAGAGGCAACTGCTTCCCTTCAGGCCACTTGAAATCTTTAGTTCCTTATTTCACTTCGACAGGTTTGTATTCCTATTGGTATTGGGTTATACACCTCCTGAACAATGATCTCTAGCTTCATGTGAACATATTTAGATGTTCGTAGACTAGGGCATATAATCATTAAGGAACTGCAATGAAATTTTCCGTGCTTTCCTTTGGAGACTGCAGCATGACTACTTGAGATAGCAACCAACAGACTTTTGCTGAATAAAATTAGAAATTGTAATTAGTTACATCATGAATACTAATAATTATAGGTTTCAATAATCATTCTGGTCTTAGTTTCCTTAATCAAGTGTTGCATCTCAGTGTTTATGAGTTCACAAGATCCTTAATTAGAAATCTCCCTGTTTAGCCATATCACTGAAATTGAAAATACAACAAGTTCTTTAACTTATCTAACTACTTAATGTTCTGCATGTAATAGAAATTCAATCCAATAAAACAAATTGTAGATCTGGAAAGCTTATTCAAAGTTCCACATGTTCCCAAATTAAGTAACTTCCATCTACAAGTATTATTTCTCATCAAAATAAGTATGCTCCATATATGTTTGTTTTGATCTGAAATCTTCTAAATATGAATCTTATAACTGGATAACTCCATGTTATAAGTAAACATGACAATAGAAAATATATCAATCCATATTTTGTTAGTAAAATAACTACAGCTACAAGGATTCCAAATTATATCGAAATTCAGAAATTCAAACCCAGTGAAAAAAATACATCAAAATAACCAATCAGAAACTTATTTTTATTTGCATGAGAATGGCATTTTTTTTTTTTTTTGAAACTGGTAACTTTGTGTCTATTGATAGAAACAGATCAGTACTTGGGCTGTACTAGGGCCATAATTACAAGTAAATCCAAATCCTATGATCCCATGTCTATAATGAATCTAACATATCAATAATAGATACATGATCATTAGACCGAATCTGATTACACCAAAAACATAGAATCAAGATACAATTCAATTTGATTTGTTCTATACTATTTTCTATGTTCTCAAAACACCTAGAATTTCTCTCCTTCCAGATTGTCCACCATATGCTGGCTGGTATGATTCTCCACCTACTTCTGCTTCTTGCCAAAACCCAGCTTCTTCCCAACTTTGAAGGGCCTCTGTAACCTTTCCTGGCATAGTCCAGGAGAAACTTTTAAGGTTAATGAATAGCCTCCAAATCTGACATGTGATCTTGCAGTGAAGGAACAAATGCCGAACAGTTTCTGCTTGTTCTCCACAAAAAACGCATTTCGGACATAAAATTATCCCCTTTTTCATCAGATTGTCTTGTGTAAGGACAACTTCCTTAGATAGGAGCCAAATAAAACATGATACTGACATTTAATATCAAGCAAGTGTTAGAACTCATGTATTTTTGTGCATAAATTGTATATAATAACATCTAATTTAAAAGTGTGGTAGTTGGAAGTCATGTTTATTTGTTCCTCAGGATTAGCTTTTTAGATAAGTAAAAAGAGTTTTTCTTTTTTCAGGACAAATAAAACATGGTTTTGAACTATTTTCTATCCATAATATTCTTTTCTATGTACTCAATGGATTTCAAATCAGTGAGCATTGAAATGGATCCTTCTACTTCTTGGGAGGAGTTGGCACCCAATGTTATTGAGGTTCCTCTTCTATGGCTACTCTCAGTCCATTCACCTATTTTGTTGAATGGTAGTAGAGGAAGACAAATGAGATCACCTTTTAGATTCGGGAATATGTGGTTAATTGTGGATGATTTCGGGGTAGAGTTGTTAACTGGTGGAGTAGTTATGTGGTGGAGGGAAGGCCATCTTTTAGGCTAGCCAAGAAGTTGAAATTGCTTAAAGTCTACATAAGGTTGTGGAATAAAGAGTTTATTTGGGAGGGTAGAGGTGAAGATAAGGGAAAGTATGAACGAAGTAAGGGGATTTGGAGAGGATAATAGTGTGGAGGGAGTTAGAAGAGAGGAAAAAAGGATGGGAAAGGGAGGTAACTGACTTGGTTTTTGCCTAAGAGGTCAATTGGAGGCAAAATCGAGGGGAGTTATGGTTAAAGGAGGGGGACTCTAACACAAAATTCTTCCACAGGATAGAAGTCGCAAATAGGAGAATGTTATAGATTTGGTGGAGGTCGATGGGGTGAGCCATGTGTGGAAGGAGGAAGTAGAAGGGGCAGTAGTAGATTTTTATGAAAAATTATCTAAAGAGTAAGCAGAGTGGAGGGACTACATTTGTGGTTTAGGAGAGGACAATTGAGGAAGAGATGGAAAAAAGCTGTGGAGTGTTGTGCGAGTGACAGTTCCGGGCACAAATGGTTTCTCTTTCATTTTTTTTTCCGAGCAATAATACGATCAAAACTTATGTTATTGATACTTTGTTGAGTTCCAAAATAGAGGTGAATTCAAAAGAAGTATGAATGCCTCGTTCATTGTCATCATCCCTAAATGTGATGGAGCGACGAGCATAAAGGATTATAGACCTATGATTCTGATGGGAAGCATATACAAGATTATATCTAAGATATTTTACGTTAGACTTAAGAAGGTGCTGGATGAGACCTTTTCCACTACACAATGCTTTTGTGGAGGGCAAACATATTTTGGATGTAAATTTGGTGGCAAACGAAGTGGTGGATCCAAGGTAAAAGTAAGGGGTGTTTGGTGTGTTGTGCAAACTTGACCTTGAAAAGGCTAATGAATCATGTAAATTGGAAATTCCTAGATTCCATTATGCTTCAAATGCAATTTGGGGAGAGGTGGAGGAAGTGGATCTGCTTTTGTATATCTTGGGTGAGATTTTCTTCATTGGTGGTTGGTAACCCGTGCAGCATTTTGGGAGCTCAAGGGGTTTGAGAATTGAGACAAGGAGACCCTCTATCACCGATGTTTATTCTTGTTATGGAAGCTATGAGCACGATGATGGATAAAGCTATCTTGGGGGGTTACTTGAAGAGTTTCGATGCTGTAGTTGGGAGTGTAAGGGCAATTTCAATGTCACACTTGTTAGCAGATGATACCGTGGTTTTTTGTGATGCAGTCAAGACCTAACTTGACTATTTAGGCCAAGTTCTTATTTGGTTTCAGGCAGTGTCAAACCTTAAAACTAATTTGAGGAAGTGTGAGATTATTCCTGTGGGAGAGGTGCATAACATTGGTGTAAAGAAATGGATCTTGAACCTAGGGCTGGGAATTCGGTAATTCGGTTCGGTTTCGGTTTTTTCGGTTTTCAGTTCTTGTACCATGTGTACCGAACACCGAACCGAATTATTTTGGTTCGGTTTGGTTTATATTATTTCGGTTCGGTTTTTGTTAGTTCGGTTTTTTGTTACAGGAGGGTAGTCAATCGTGAATAAGCATCACTAACAGAACGGTGCTTGTTGTCAACAGAAAGAGAGCTGGCTTCTGATTCTTCTTCTCTACCTGTTGTACTAAGATGCCGCATTAGTACACTTCCATGTCCTATCTCAACACAAACCATAGGCTTGTCACTCTCAAAAAGCACTACCTGCTGGAGTGCTGCTTCGCTGGTCGGCTGGCGGCTGCTGCTGGTCGGCTGGCGGCTTCTGCTGGTCGGCTGCTAGTTGGCCGGTCGCTGGTCGATGCACTGCCGCCGGAAGTGGAAGTGGGAAAGCGGGTCAGCGAAAGCGGCGCCTAAGAAGAATGAAAACTCAAGTTAAAAGTGAAGCGTGGTCATTGTTATTCAGTGACCTAATTCAATTGTGCATATACTAATATTTATTATTTAATAATTAATAGAATATTAATATATATTATAATTATAATATAATATATTTCGGTAAACCGAAATACCGAATAATACAAAAGTCACATACCGAAAACCAAACCGAAATACCGAAAAATACGAAAATTTTTACCGAATACCAAAAAAATTTGGTTCGGTTCGGTATTTCGGTTTTTCAGTATTTATGCCCAGCCCTACTTGAACCTAACTCAACCCTAGAATCTAGCTCATGAGGGAGGATTGCTCAAGTCCATATAAGGACACCAATTAACTTCATCCCACCCAATGTGAGACTCACACACCCCTCACACCCAAGATTGGACATCTGGTGCGTGAGCAATATATGATGGGCGCCCAACATTTGGTAAGTAGTAAATTGGGATGATCTTGGCTCTAATAATATGCTAAATAGACCTTAGGCTTTACTCAACCTCAAACACTAGCTAAAGGGGGAGGATTGTCCGTTGCCATATAAGAGTCCAAGTCACTTCATCATCCGCCTATGTGGGAGTGTTCTTTCACCCTCTTTCCCATCACACGCCCAAACATAGTTGGGGACATAGTTCGGTACTGGAGCGTGAACAATCTGTCTAGGGGCCCAACACTGGAGGCCCGACTCAGATACCATGTTAAATTTACCTTAGCATGAGGGGAGGATGGCTCAAGTTCATATAAGGAGACCAATTAATTTCATCTCACCCGATGTGAGACTCAACAATTGGATTGCTTGATAGAGTCCAAAATTGTAGAGTTGGGGCTCTTCGATTAGATATCTTGAAGTACTGGTAGGTGCCTCAAAACAAGGATCATTCGGCTAAGTTGCTTGGACTTAGGGGCGGGTATCCGACACGGATGCAAATCCAAGGGTCGGATTCGGCAAAATCTAAATTTTAATATTCGGAGGTATGGATACGGGTGTAGGGATTCGACTAAACAATCCAAAATTATAAAATGGAGATTTAAAAATATTCTAAACTTTGAAAGACCCCCAACTTCTTCTTTCACGCTCTCTAGTTCTTCCCCTCAAAAAAGAAAAAGAGAGTCATTCAAGGCCTTCCGCCAACTCTCCTTACAGAGCGTTGCCACTGTCTACCAAAAGTCGGAACACAAGTAAACAACCACTTGAATTCTTTGTTTCTCTCCATTTGGCTTGAAATATGAAACAATGAATATTGACCAACAGGAAAAGCTAAAAAAAGAGACAAAGGGACTATATGCCATTTCTCATGTCTTAAATTTATTTCATCTTTTATCAAAATCTCAATTTTCCCCAAAATTTGTCGACAAAGTATCCAATGTGGGTTGACTGAATCCCACACGTATCCCGCACCCGCCTCGTGTCAACATGGGTGTGACAACAAAAATGAAGAGTCCACGCAACTTAGTCATATGGTGTGGAATCTGGTTCTTTAGAGGGTTGAGAAAGACTAGCGGGGAGGCCCTCTGGAAGAGACTAGCTGGGTGGCAGAAAAGATATTTGTCCAAAGGTGGAAAAGAAGTGCTTATTAAGAGCACATTATTGAACATTCCAACATACTACATGTTTTTGTTTCATGCTTTGACATTTGTCACTGAAAAGTTGGGAAATATTCTGAGAAATTTTGTTTGGCATGTGGTGGGAGACTATCATAGTTCCTAAAAAATGGGGAGTCCTTGAAATTAAGATTTATAAGTTTTTAATAAAGCTTTATTTGGAAAATGGTTGTGGAGGTTTGGGCCACTTTGGGGTGGAGGTACAAGCTTTGTGGAGGGGGTGATAGTTGATGAATATGGAAATTACGGAGGGGGTTGGAAAACTAGAGATATCGTTTTGCCTTTCAGTTATGGTTTGTGGAGGAATATCATGAAGGGACAGGATAATTTTGTGGAAGATCTCTCAGTCAAGGTCGGAGATGGTAGAGAGTTTAATTTTGGGGACATAGCTAGTGTGGGAACATATTATTGAAATGTGGATTTGAGAGTTTGTATAGACTTTCTTGCCAAAGAGGCTTGACAATTCAACAAATTCAGGAACACAAAGTAGAGGGAATTTTCAAGATTGGGAAATAGGTGAGTTTCAAAGATTGTTAGCCCCACTTCATTGTTCATTGGTAAGTCAATCCAGTGGATAATCTTTGGTGGTGAGGCCTGGGAAATAATGGTATGTTCTCTGTAAGTCCATTTCCTGAGGAACTTTCAGTTAAGGAGGAGTTTGTTCCCATGCAAGTGTTCCAAGGTGCCGAGGATGATGTGTTTTTTCACTTGGCTAGTCACTAGAGGGTTGATCTTGATAGCAGAAGCTTGTCTGCATCAGTTGGTGTTACATGTGTAAGGAGAGGGGCAAGGATATGGATCATCTTCTTCTACATGTGGGTTAACCATGAGATTATGATGGATATATATAGGTGGTTTGACACTCATTAGGCAATGCCAAAAACTGTGAGAGAGTTGGTGTTCAGTTGGAAGAGCTGGAGAAGGAGGAGAAGATGAAGAGTTCCGCTTGTGTTATTGTGGGTAGTTTGGAGAGAGAAATATGAGAGCCAGAGTCGAGCTTCTCTCAGTTGATGAGTAGTAATCTCCGATTGCTCATTTTCTTTTGGTGTAAAGAAAAAGTTGCTGGTTGTATAGATGATTGGGTAGAGTTTGTAGAGAATCATGTTTTGTAGATTCTTTACTTTTTGGCATATCCCTTGCATATGGCCATGTTAATGGATGAAAATATGTTACTTGACTTTAAAAAAATTCATCTGCATCACCTATTGATTCCCTCTTTTCTTTCCTTGTACAGTTTTTGTGAGCCTTTGATGGATTCACATGATCATATAATAAGATATAAAGAAGAAGAATGTGTGCAAGAAGGCGAGCGGGCTTGCAAAATTCAGTGGAAGGTGTCAAAATCTCATAGAAATGCTCACATCCTCAGGAAATTGCTCTCTGTGTTTATCAAAGAGATTGTTGAAGGAATGATTGGATATGTAAGCCTCCCGAGGATCATATTAAAGCTTCTTTCTGATAATGAGACACAGGAATTTGGTGATTTCAAACCTACTATACTGGGGATGCTTGGAACATATGACTTTGAGAGGCGGATTTTGGTAGGTTTCCTTGTCTCTTTTTCATCTCTCCTTTTTTTTTTGTTAATTATAAATGGCATGTCAATTGTACATCATCCATTCACATGATCTAAAATTGTAAATTGGTTGTGAACATTTACTTAAATAGGTCTTTCCTTGTTTGGTGGCTGAATGTCATCTGTTGGCCTACACCTTTTCTTTAATTGGTTGTAGAAAGAATTCCCATATCTGGCTACTCAATGTGTTAAACCTTTTATGTCTCTGGATTTCTCACTAGGAAACCTTTGATTAATTGATGAAAATATGAAGTGAAAAATAATTAATGTCCTCTTGTTGCATGAGTTGAAGTCTGTATTCTTGCATCTGTGACATCCTTTGGAAGCAACTCTTTCTGTTGCTTGATACCCAATTTCAAAATACCTGAACTTTTATGTTAGGAACCTCAATGTGGAAGTTGATTTTGCAACAATCGTTCAAGGGACTGATCCTTCAGTACTTGCTTGATTTATTTTGTCCGAGTAGCTGGAGATGCAGCACAATCATCATTCTTGATTTCTAACCAGAACAGCTAATTAGAAAACGAAATAAAAAAATTGGTAATTTTACATTGGAATTAGTGCAATGAAGTTCATATCAGCAAAGTAATATGACTGCGTTAAACTTTTTACTTGCCATTTTATCCTGTAAAGGCCTTCTAGGTTTCCAGAGTTTTCCTTTTTTTTTGTTTGGGTGGGTGGGTGTTGACAAGTTCTAGCTCTTCAAGGCTAGACTCCTTTCTGATAAAGGATTCAGATCTGGACGCTTAAAGTAACTTTACCAATCTCTGACACATATTTTCATACTCTTCTTTCACACACTGTTACAGGATACTGCTAAATCATTGATTGAAGATGATACATATTCCTCCTTGAGCTTACTGAAAAGAGGAGCTTCTCATGGATTTGCACCTCGGAACCTCCTATGTTGCATTTGTAACTGTCCCCTCACAAAAGATTTCTCAGCTTCTAGCATTCAAATTTTTACTTGTGGTCATGCAACACATCAGCAATGTGAACCTCAGGAAAGTGAAGCATCAATCAGGGGTAACTCAACAGGATGTCCTATTTGTATGCCAAGAAAGAATTCGGAGAAGTTGAGAAGTAAATCTATGCTTGTGGAGAATGTATTGGTGAAGTCTATATCAAAATCCCATCAAACAAATGGTACGACTGGTCTATATCCACATGAGAATGATGGTTTCGACAACTCCTATGGACTTCAGTCCGTTTCAAGGGTATGAATGTTCACTATTAATAATTCTATGCTTGATACTCCCATGCCCTTACCCCTGCACCCCAAAAATCTAGGCTCGACTGATCACATGTGAAATTATGCAGTTTGACCTCCTCCTTAATCTTCAAAAAACCCACCAGTCTATGCAAATAGAGAATATCCCTCAATTGAGGCTTGCACCACCTGCTGTATACCATGAAAAGGTTAAGAAAAGAAATGTTCCCTCGGCTGGAGAAAGCAGCAATGGTCTGGCAAAACCGGAGAAACCAAGTAGGAGTAAGCATCTCAGAGACGTTAAACTGAAGGGATCGTCTTTAAGGTTCCCCCTAAAAACAAATATATTTGGTGAGATTGCTGTTTTGTTCTACACATTCTTGATCCTTAGAAATTGTACCTCATATTTCTAAACCTTTCTTAAATGTCATCTTTTGTAGGTAAAGAGAAGAACATTAAGCTGTGACAATAACACTTTCTAGCTGGATGCAATCGTTGTTTTCCTGGTATTTCTTCGCTACCTTGTATATTATAGTAGAAACTGAATTCGTGAGAGGGACAAAGTATGGCTACTGAGGGAGGTTAGAGATTTAGGATGTTTCTGCTTTGTACATTTGTTATATGCCCCATTTTATTTATGAAATCAAAAACAGTATAAGAAAGCAATGCTCTGATGTAGTGCTTAGATGAGTAGTGAGTTTACAGAAAATTTCAACCTTGTATTTTTTTCTCCGTAAAGTAAAATATATTTGAGGATACTGGATATTGCTATGTGATTTTCTTAATTTTGTCATAATTAAGTGAAAGGAAAAAAGTTAAACTGTATTTCCAAAATTCACAAGATACAAGCAGTATTGTTTTCCCCAATCTGCAATCTGCCCAGTGTGAGTTTTAAAAAAAAATATTTCAACCCGCCCTGCTTTTCCCTATGAGAACGATTACTCCTCTTTGTGTATATTCACTTTTTTGCTGATTTGGTGACTCGAAGCCAATGTTAGATGTAAAAAAGTGTTCACCATCTAAGTAACTCCATCTTGTCTCTTTATAATTAGTATAAGTATTGGGAAGATTTTTTTTTATTTTTATCAACCATATATAATACATCAGCTTTGATTCCTTCAGTTATATATTGTTGCATTACTTGAAAGCTGAATTCTGCAAGTCTGGTCAAAGTCTTTTTTTTCCTAGTAAAATGGCCAACGAATATGTACAAATAGCAAACAGAAAAAATAATATAGAACAAACTAAATACTCCATATATACATAAAATTTGTTATCACGATGTCAATTGATTTAATATAAATTCTGACATCAGTCATTTACAGATGAGTATAACTTTGAATGCAGTTTCGCATAGGGTGAACAAAATTGAATCGAAAATTGAGTTAAAAAAACAGATTAGGGGTGAATAAAATTGAATTGAACATCGAGTCAAATTGAAAAAAAATAGACTTGTGGTTTGGTATTGAAAAAAAAATTCGACTATACTCTAGTTGATTTGGTTTTAACTAAAAAAAAGTTAATATGAGACCAAATCAACTCGACATTTTATATATAATATTTTATTTTATATATTATTTTACAGGATTAGAAATAAAGGTAACAACCATATTTTTGTAGGATAAAAAATATGAAGGTCTTTATTTATTTTGTAACAACAATATGTTTGTGGTGAATTTTTCGTATATAGTGATTTGATTTGTGGAGTGATTTTTAAATTTATTTTGTTCGATATTTTTAATTATATTTAATTCATCGTGTTAATATTATAACGTAATTTGATTCTTAAAAACACTTATTTAAAAAATTAGCCAAACACAATTTTCTTATCAAAATCATTTTTCAAATGAATTAGCCAAACACAAATTGTTTTTTTTTTTTTCAAAAGCACTTTTAAAAAAAGTCATTTTACAAAAGTGCTCTTAGAAATAAACAATTTTTTTAGCAGCAATGCCAATGCAATCATGTTCGGATGTGAATAATTGAAAATGCAGGCATGTGAGCTCATAAATAGATTTTTTGTTAGTATTTTTTGTCCCTTTTTATCCAGCACGCTTCCTACAAACATAAGACACTTAATAAGCTTAATATAATCCAATAATACATAAACACATGAGGTGATAACATACTTGAAATATATGCTTTTGAGCTGTATATCAGTTATTTATAGCAATACATTATTTTTTCAATTTTGATTCCTTTCATTCGCAAACATCCCTAATAAATAAGGAAAATTTATAAAGCACTATCTAATATGGATGATTAATCTTTATAGTAAACTCCAATTTTTGACAAGAATATAAACAATCAGAAAACAATTTATTTTCAATAATTGTTTCAATCTCTATCGGTAAAAGCAATATATCAGAAGGTTCTCCGAAACTTAATTTATTCTCCAATCATACATGTCATAAAGCAATTAAACTTGTCAACACTGGAGCAGTAGTCAAACTAGTTTTCAATTCCTGAAAGCTTTTCTCACAATCTTTAGCTCATTGCACTTAAGTCTTCTTTTTAGTCAACTTAGTCAAAGGAGAAGAAATTGATGAACCCTTCTACAAACCTTTTATAGTAACCAGTCAAACCTATTAAACTTCTTATATCAGTTGGGGATGTGGGTCTGGTCCAGTTCATTACTGCATTTATTTTCTGCTGGTCAACCTGAATACCTTCATTGGAAATAATGTGACCTAGGAACGCCTCAGAATTCAGCCAAAATTCACACTTTGAAAACGACTCACAGTCCTTTGACCTTGAGAGTCTGGAGAACTAGTCGGAGGTGACTGACATGTTCCTCCTTTCTTCTGGAGTAGATCAGGATATCGTCGATATCAAACACAATAACAAACATATCCAAGTACTACTTAAAGTCTCTGATCCATAAATGTTGCAAGAACGTTAGTTAAACTGAAGGACATAACAAGGAACTCAAAGTGATTGTAATAGGTCATGAAGGTCGTCTTCAGGATGTCACTTTCTCAGTTTTGAACTGATGATAGCCGAATCTGAGGTCTATATTAGAGAAACAAGTGGCACCTTGAAGCTGGTCGAACAAGTCACCAATTCAAGGGAGGGGATACTTATTCTTTATGGTGATCTTGTTCAACTAGTGATAGTCAATACACATCCTATGGAACCATTTTTCTTTCACATGACAAAAGACAAGAGCACCCTAAGGTGAGACACTCAGTCTGATGAAACCCTCATAAGTGAGATCCTTCAACTATTCTTTTAACTCTTTCAACTCAGTTGAGGCCATTCTATATGGTAGAATAGAGATGGGTTGACTATCAGGAAGGACATAGATTCCATAGTCTATCTCCCTGTCGGGAGGGACTCTAGGAAGATAGTTAGGAAGGACTTCTAAGAGCTCAGTCATGATTGGAATTGAATGAAGGGGTGGGTCTCACCACTAGAGTCTTTAACTTTGATTATGTAGTAGATACACCCTTTGGAAACTAACTTTTTAGCCTTAAGGTATAAAACAAAATGACCGTTAAGCACTGTTGGACTACCTTCCCACACTAGTACCAACTCACCTAGAAACTAAAACTTTACGACTTGGGTCCTACAATCAACTGAGACATAATAAGCATATAACTAGTCCATGCCTAGAATGACATCAAAATCCACCATATCTAACTCAACGAGTTAGTCGTGGTGTCTTTATGATGAATTGAAATGGTGCAATTTCTATAGACTCTCTTAGCAAGAATAGATTCATCAAAATGAGAAGAAACAATGAAATTCTATCGAAGTTGTTCGGGACCAATCCCAAATTTCATGGCTATATATGCTTGCATTAGTTCCAGGGAAAACCTCAGTACTTGTGGTATTTCTCTGACCGGCGGTACACTTTGGAGGCATGATCTAAAATACGCGAACACATGAGTTAGAAGAAGCTTTTATACATTTGAACTTTATCACACAAACTAAAATATGAAAGAAGGGTGATATTTCCTAATGTACTGTAACCTTCCTATTATAGATGTGGTGCTTTTCACACCCATAATGACTCTACTAGACACAATTTCATAGACATCATAGGAAACTTGAAATTTATGCTTTGATACCAAGTTTGTCACACCCCGAACTTATACCCTGGGCATGTCCAACATTCGAAAACCATTGTTGGTCCCAAGTGAACTTTTAGCATGATTGACTACTGAGTGATAGACTAAACAACTATGGAGAAGCTTTAAAAAGGATGAGCATGTATATCATTTAAAGATACTTTAAGTAGAGGTCTAATATAAATTTGAATAATGATGATATTGTTGAACATCTAAATATCAACCACTCAATTGATTCACTAACTTGTCCATGAAGCCTCCTCTAAACTGAAATAGGTGCTAGGACAAGACCCACAACTACCTGAATAATAACTAAGTTTCTAATAAAACTGAAAGACATAATTGATAAGGAGCCCTCTGAAACTAAGGAGGTCTCACCAAATACTGATGGAGGAAAGATCTCAATGAAACACCTATTATCAATCCTGAACACCTATATCTATATCATAAAATTATGCAATGTCGAATGACGTCAATATATGAAATGTACGGTATGTAAAATGACTGAAATAAACATTGACCAACTAAAATACGTATGTTGTAAGGGAACTGAAAGTAACCCAAGTTGAAGTAAAACATGTAAATGTAATAAAAACAAGCAAATTGTTACAACTGAGTTAATGCAATATACAAAGACTAAAATAATATACTTTACTTTTCTTGGGGGGTTTCCATAACCGAAAATCATCATTAAGAGCCTTGTGATGATACAATGTCTTGCCCACATTGCCAGAGCCATACAATACTTTGCCAGGGTAAAAGAGGAGATGAACTTATGGATCCATCTTTAAGACCTTACCATAGGTTGTGTGAGGAGTCACCCGAATCAATTATATGATCCTATCCTATGATGGCCGCGTAGTTTATGGAGTTAGAGTTATATAAATGCTTATCCAACTCGATGCTCAATACTACTCCCAACACATGCATTAATGCTTATATAAATACATGTGTTTAGTAAATACTCAAAAGTAATTCTTTGAAATCATACTAAACTTTCCTTTAACTGACTACTTCTTTCTAAAACTGATGATTCTTTATCTAAAACTAGTCATGCACTTACTATGGAAATAATACATTTGAAACGCTTAGTGTTCCTTTAGAACTCTTCTTAAATGATAACTTAAATAATTGAAACATACTTTGAGTCTGAAAACAATTAATGCATGGAAGTAAAAGTGCAAAAGCTTTCAAACAATTCCTTGCTAATTAGTGTTCATACTGTAAAATATGCATGAACAATAATCACGGATCAGAAATACATGGAGAACTAAAATATCAATGATAAGAATCAGAAATCAATGAAAAGGAAGTAAATGCAGTTCAAATTCATGAAACGTGGGATAAAAACCCTAGGTTTAATCTCACTAACTAAACTCTAGATGTAGGGCATGAGGATGAACTTAATCCATCACTATGACAACCTTACATATGTGAGAGGACACAAGTTTTTAAAGAAATTTGATGGAGATGCTTGAAACCCTAGATTTGCTTTTTGATTCTTGTTCTAAGTCTTGGGTATGATTATGAGAATAATTTTGATGCATAATACTGACAAGGTACTTAATTGGGTCCCAAAACGTTAGGGATTAGTCTTAAAAAGGGTGGGAAAAAACTAAAATATTCCCTTAAAAAAATTGATGGAGCCTTTTACGGTTCGTATATTCTTCTACGGGCCGTAGAAGTCTAGATTTTTGGGTTTCTAAAGTTCTGTTTTATGGACCCTTTTATTGGCCATAAACCCTTTATGAGCTGTAGAATGGTTTGTAAAATGAGACTTGATTCTTTTATGTTTACGGAACAATCTATGGCCCGTAGATCCTTTCATGGGCTGTAGAGTGGTCTGTAAAATGAGATTTCTTAGTTTTTTTCAAAACTTTATTCCATGAGACCATCTAAAGTTCGTAGATCCTTTCATGGGTTGTTGAATGGTTTGGAATATTCATACTTCCGGAGACTTGGAATCTTTTTAAACTTTTTCGGGTTTGATTTGAACTTAGGATTTTTCTGAGGTGTGACAAGTGGGTCTTGCTAGCTAAAGACTAGCCACTTGAGCGGCCCTTGCACTGCTTTAGCTGCTAGGGAGCTTCTTTAGCGGGCCTTGACATCGAGGGCCTAGCAACTTTAGCGGCCAAGTGATCGCTTTTGCGGTCCTCGCTGGTAATTTATGCTCTCATTCCTCATATTTTACTTCAAGTTTGAGATTTTGGAGAGCTCTATTTTCTGTGGTAAATTGCTGGTTATTGTGGGAATTGGTTCGAGAGTTGTTTTGCGAAATTGTTAGGCTCATTGGTTGGGTATTTGACCCGTAAGTCTCCCTCCCTTCCACTCTGTTTTTAGCTTCAATGGTGATTGTTGATCATATTGGTTTATGACCAATTTCAGATTGTTTGAAGCTTCACATTATGCTCGTTTTTAGGGTACAAGATCCTTGAGCTGAATGAGACCAATTGAAGGAGTCAATTATAGGATTCCTTGCGCGGGTCTTGTAATGTCATTTTGGATTCATTTTTAGTCCCATTTCCAATTATAGCAAATTGAGTGTCAAAACATCCATATTGACGTTGTAATCATTTATTTGTTAGCATGTTAGTGATCACTAGTGGTTCAAAAGGGTAACACTCTAGTTTAGTGATTTCAGAGGGCGCTAGATCGGTTTTTAGGTAGGCTACGACTTACCAATTTTAGATTGAGCTTGTTTTGGTATTTACATGTTGTTTAGCTAGTTTTGGGAGGGTTCTTAGAATGTCTTCATGTTTAGTTGATATTAATCGTGTCTTAGCCTTCTTTTAAGTTAATTTCAGGGTAATTAATCATGACTACCATTTGTGCATTGTAGTATCATGCCATGTGTAACTATATGTCTGGTTGTATTGATTTTGGCGACTTATGATTTCCCTTAGCCTAGATGTAGGCTAGTGATTGCTGTAAAATTGGTAGTTTTGGAGCCACTATGCCTTAGAATTCTCCAACATCATTTCAGACGGTTCTAGCTTCTTGTAGACTGATGCAGCAGACTTGGGTTTGATAGTATGAATCCTTAGCTCGGTGTCAAATATGATCCTATTGAAATTTAACCCAAAACTTCCCTATTCTAAATCCCGACGTGTTTTTGATTGTTATTTTAGACCTCGTTGATTACATTTGATCAAAACATGGGTTTCGAGCTAGAGTGGGTCCCTTGTGACTCCAAAGGGGTACCGAAATATGGTTCATTTCTTGCCTAATGTTGATCTTGTGATATTGGAGTTCTTTAGCATGTTATAGCAACAGTTCAAGTCCGGGCATACTTCTTCTAGTCACTATTTGAGGTTCGTACAGATTTTTACTAGCTGCGGTTTGAGTCCAGGGCACACATCTGTTAGTTTGGTTTAAGTTTTGACGTCTTGTTTCCATCGGGGTGTCTTCACTACAAATTGAGTCCGGTGTCAACCATTTCAGTTCCAGATTATACTTAGTCATAGCTAGGGATTTCTTTAGCTCTCCTGTGTGCTCATTGAGTTTATTTGGGTTATTTACCTTTCAATTGTGCACGAGTGGACCTTCTGAGCTTATGGGGTCCAATTAGGTTATAGATAACTGCTTTACATTACCGTCATTCCTTCTAGATTATTGAGATGTATAGTTAGACTTTCTGCTATTGTCCCATATATCTGACTCTTAACTACCGTCTATTTCCTCTCTTTTCATTATGCATTTTCTTTTCGAGATTAGTAGGCCTATGATGCCTACTGGGTACCCATTGTTTTGATACTCATGCTACATTCTACATCTATTTTTCTGATGCAGATTCAAGCTCTAGCCGACAACATTGATTCTGGTGCAGCAACGTGGATTTTTGGATATGGAGGGTGAGTTGATGACGTCTTAGTTTGACTCATCTCCATTTGTGTATTGTTTTTTTCTAGTCTTTTGTATTCAAGATAAGTCTGTCTCATTTTGGTTATTTTGTAGCTTGTACTCTTTTTAGTAGCTTTGTACCTTCACCCACTTGGTCGTGGGATTGGATCTTGTACTATTGTATATATACTTATTTCATTCTTTCTTTTCGTTGTCTATTTCACTATTTTGTTGTTTTCTTTCCGTTGTTTTATGGTTTTTGCCCGATATGCGTGTTACTCACCATTTCGGGATATGAGTTGGCTTACCTACTTGTGAGTTATGATAGGTGCCATCATGACTTGAGTCTTTTTTTTTTTTTTTTACTTTTTTATTTAATGATTGATTTGAGTTTTAAACCCCCCTTGTATATCTATTTGCTTATTAATATTTGAGATTTTTCATTCTTTTTCATTTTTAGTGTAAAAAATGAGAAATATAAAGAATGAAGTATACTAAATGGTAAAAAGAAAAAATAAGTAAGAAAGTATTCAAAACTATTTTTTCCGGTTATATAGTAATCGTAGAAGGACCTAAAATGCCCCTCAAGTATTTGAATTGGTACAAAATTACTCTCGATTCACCTTTCGGTCCTAAAATCCCCTTGGCATCCACCTTTTGGCTCAAAATACCCTGGATGTTTTCCTTTAGCTCATATTTGCCCTTATTTTTAATAGACCCCTTAAAGTATAATTATTAAATATTTTTTTATTAAGTTGCCTAATGTGATTGGTCCAAATTTAAACCCTTCTCAAATATATAATAAAAATCATATTTTTAAAAAAAAAATGTGATTTTATAAAATCACATATGATTCATATTTTGAACCAATACATTTAAAAATAATTAATTTCATAATATCTTCCTATTGACCTATTTTAAATCAAACCCATATTATTATAATCCATCTCATAAATGTGGGTCCAACTAAAATCATACACCCCAAGTGATTGCCCATCTTTTTTTTTAAATCATTTCCATTAATATAAAATTTTCAATTATTCAAATGTCTTGTTCATTTTTCTCCTTTTTCCCCTTTTTAATCTCTGATTCTTATTAGGATATCCGGGATTCAAACTTGAAATGAACTCACATGTTTATATTCAGTTAGTTTGTATTATTGTCAAGGTGGGATGAGGGTGGGGGATAGGAAAAGTGATTATTTTATTCTTTTATTTAGAATTTTGGACAAAAAAAAAAAGAAAAGAAAATGCAGTATTCTTACATATTTGCTTAATTAAGTAATCTTTTATTGACCTAATTATTTCTATATGTATGTCACCGTTATTTTTCTCCTTTTTTCTCTCTTGTTTGTCATAAGTTGAAAAGAATAAAATTTAAAATGGTGGACAAGATCCAAATAGAAAAAAACCCCCGAAGAGATATGAAGTGAAGGAGGGGGGGGGGGGGGGTGTAGAGAGTAGATGCCTAACTTTTTTTAATTTTTAATTAACTATGAAATTCAAAATCAAGTCAATCATGTGAGCTCATATTCTAAGTAATTTCAAATTATTTAAACGGAAAAAAGGGCCTAAAATGCCCTTAAACTATGGAGTTTGGTACAACATTGCCCCCCATCCACCTTATGAGTATGATCTGTTAGACATAAGAGTATTTGTAAGCCAAAAGATATACATCAAAGGTATTTAGGGGGCCCAAAGGTGGATGAAGGGTAGTTTTGTACCAATTCAAATAGCTGAGGGGGATTTTAGGCTCTTCTCCGTATTGTAATTTAGTTTTAGTATCTGAAAATAAGTAGAGGAATTTATGATAAAAATATACCAGAAGATAAGTGAAAATATAAATTTGATCATCAAGATAACATGTCACGCCCCAAGTCTACACCCTGAACGTGGCCGACACTTGAGAACCATTGCTGGCCCCCAAATGAACCTTTGGCATGGCTGGCTGCTTAGTGGAAGACTTACTTAAGCAAATAGGGAACTTTAAATGCATAATTAAACTCAATAGTTTCAATTTAAACTCAACTCAATAAATGTCTGGAAATACTTAATAAAGTATACGTAATAGTCTCAAGATCTCAAAACAGAAGGGAACATACTAAGAGACTCATCAACTCTAACTCTATGAAGCCTCTAATACTAGGATAGATGTCAGGACAAGACCCATGAAAACTCAATAATATCAAGAAAATAATTGTGAAATCCTCTGGAAAGCAAGGAGGCTCACCAAAGCTAACTAGAGTGCAAGTAATCTCAACGAAGCGCCTGTTGATGACCCTGAACTCCTGTATCTGCGTTATAATAAGATGCAGATCGAATGACATCAGTACATTGAATGTATGAGTATGTAAAGAAAACAAAATGCATATATAGCTGAACTGATATGACTGGAAGAATACTCACCTCAACTCAACTCAATACAAAAGCAATAATAAAAAATGAAATGTTAAAAGGTTCATAAATAAATACCAACTCAAGGATGTATATAAAAATACAATAATTTACGCTTTACTCTTATTTGGAAGATTCTTTAACCGACAACCATCAATATGAGTTATGTGATGACACAACATCTCGCCCACATTGCTAGAACTTTCCTATACCTTGTCGGGTATAGACCACCTCAACTAAGTGGATCCACTAAGCTATGCTCGAAAGAAATAAGGAGTCGTCCAAAACGTACGATACATTACCCATGTTGGCTACATGGTTTATGAATAATGTGAGTTGTCTGAACTCATCCCCATATCGGTGCTCAATACTACTCCCAATAAATATATGTACTTATGCTTAAGTAGAAATACTCTTTCTCTATTTTGAGATGATTACTCAAAATAACTCTTTTAAAGATGTAACTACTTTCAAATATCATGAACTCATAAACTCTTTTTAGAAATCAAAGTTTCTCTTTTCTCAATGTAAGAATGTTACAGTTGGGATACTTAGTTTAAGATTGTTGTTGGTTAAAAAGAACTCTCTATAATAACTCGATAAAACTCTTGAACTTTCCTTTCAAAATCAATTTAGTTTTGAATGTGCATTAGGACATATGATTAGGATATGCAGGGATTTTTCAAAAGTAAATGGAGCCTATAGGAGTTAATACGAGGAAGGAAAACATGGTCACAACTTAAAGGAGCACGTTTCAGATGAAACAAAGAACATAATCAACCCAACAATCCTTGGCGCACTGCTGGCATAGGGTGCCAGGCCCTGAACATCCGAAGTCAAGTCTGGTGGCACTGCTGGCGCAGGGCACCATGCCTTGATCTTTAGAGAAGAGAAGTTAGGTTTCAAGCATTCTTTAAGGTTCCCTCGATTTTCGCCAAAAACCTTTGCTCTTTCCAGGTATGTAAGGCTTCTCATAGTGTTGGACTTGTTCTTCCTCACACCATACATCTAATTCATCCATGAAATCGTTATATTAAGATATTCTTGAGTAGTTCTTGATTTTAGTTTCATTATTTAAAAATGGATGTTTTGAGTTTCTTGAGTTGGGAATCTTGAGTATGAGTTGTGATTTTTGTAAGGTATTGTATGAAATTTCTATGAATTCATGCTGGGTTTGAAGAATAAAGAAGAGTTTAGAAGAAATCACTCAATTCAAGACGAGTTAGGACCCTAAATTGAGTAGAAAAAATTGTTGGATTTTATGGGTAGGGGCCTGGGACGGTGCACCACCATAGTGCCAAGTCATGAATTTAGTAGTTCAGGCCCTAGGACAATGCGCCAGCAGTGCGCCAAGGCCTGACTTCTCAAGTTCGGGCCCTGGGGCGACGCGTCGCCAGTGCGCTAGAGTTGCTGTTCCTTTTTCTTTTCGTGTTTCTTTTCGAATATGTTCATTTGAATCGTGACTATGTTCCCTTATTTGTACTAGATCCTAAGGTTCCATTAATCCTTGAGAGATCCTACATTTCCTAATCACATGTCTTAATTACATACCAAACTAAAGTGAGTTTAAGAGAAAAGTTCAAGAGCTTTTATTGAGTTGATTTTGAGTTCTTGAGTTCCTATCATTTTGAAATTCTATTCCTAATTATTGAATTGCTATAAGTTACGTGTGGAGATTCTTGAGCTGATTTGTTCATGTCTATATTTCAGCATGAACCCTATGAATTGAGTATTCTTGAGATGAGTAGTATTTTTGAGTTCTGAGTATTGAGTTTCTATATTGTTATGGAGATCCCTGAGTTGATTCGTTCATGTCTATATTTCAGTATGAACCCTATTTCGAGTTATAAATTTTGAGAATCTTTTAAAGCCAATATTTGTGTTTTAAACTGAGTTTTTGAGGAAAGTTTACTGAGACATTTTTGAGTAAAGTTTAAGGGAACTGAATATTCCCAAATGTTTCATTTTGTATAAAGAAAGAGTATTATTTTGAGAACATAGAAACTTTGATTTGTAAACAAGTTTATGAGTTCAGAGACATCTTAGAGAAGTTACCTTTTTTTAGAGGATAGTATGAGCAATTATCTCAAACCAGAGAAAGAACATGTTTTATACATTTGAGCACGAGTTTATATTTATTGGGAGTAGTATTGAGCACTGATCTAGGGATGCGTTCAGGCAACTCACATTCCTCATAAACCATGTAGCCAACATGGGTAAAAGATCCTACTTCTTAGATGAATCCTTAGTGCCTTTAGTCATATAGCTTAGTGGATCCACTTAGTTGAGGTTTTCTATACTCCGACAAAGTATAGGAAAGTTGTGACAGCGTAGATGAGACATTGTATCATCATGCAACTCATAGTGATGGTTGTCGGTTAGAGTATCCCAAATAAGAGTAAAGAGTATTTTATTGCATTTTTATATACATTTTTGAGTTGATATATATCATTAATGAAGCTTTCAACATGTAAATCTTTTGTTACCGCCTTTGTAATGAGTTTAGTTGAGGTGAGTACTCTTCTAGTCTTGTCACTTCAGTTATCTATGTTTTAAGTTCTCATTGCGTACTCGTACATTCAATGTACTGATATCATTTAACCTGTATCCTTTTATGATGCAAATACAGATGTTCAGAATTATCAATAGGCACTTTGTTTAGATCACTCTACACTCCAGTTGGCTTTTGTTGAGCCTCCTTGTATTCTGGAGGACTTCACATTACTTTCAGTTTAGTAGTTTTGAAATGTTGTGGGTCTTGTCCCGATATCCCTATTTAATAGTAGAGGCTTCATAGATAGTTATAGTTAAGGAGTCTTTCAGTATTTACTTTTCTTGAGTTGTTTTACAAACTTTAAGTATTTTTATTAATTATATTCCAAACCTTATGAGTTGAGTTTTTGAGCTTAACAGATTTAATTCATTTTTAAGCACTATGTATGCTTGAGTTAGTCTTTCGCTTGTAGTCAGCCATGATGACGGTTCACTTGGGGACCAACAATAGTTCTCGAGTGTTGAACACGTCCAGGGTGTAGGCTTGGATCGTGACATTAAATTTCTTTAGGATAGATAGTGGGTTCTGTGGACTCGGATTGTTTATTTTCTGTCTTTCTAGTTTATTTTTTCTGTTTATGTTTTATTAATCTAAAAACAAGAGATAACATATATATTTTTTTTCCTTCTAAACCCAACAGATCAACAGGACAATGACAAAATGAGCACAAAATATGAAATACCCATCCTGTTGCAATTAAATATCTCATAACTAAAATAATAAAACCCGTCAGGCTTCACTTTAAGACATACAAAAAACTTATACATGAGTTCTTATCAATACTTACAGAAAAGATAAAAATTACAACCTCGACACATGAATACAAAAATACGACATATAGTTTGTAATTTTATTTATTCATGAAGTTATGCAATTTATTAATGAAGACATCTACAATGCACTTCTTGAAAAGAAAAAAAAATCATAATATAATGAATGAAACCTAAGAAAAAATGAAGAATAAAAATGTCTACATGAGCTTAGTACTTTACTACTTTTACATATACATACATATTAGTAAATATTAATCTCATATCTTAATAGTTATGTCTTTGTTATTTAACCATTAATTCATACTTCACTGTTGAGTTCATAACTTTACATTATACAAATCGTCAAAACCTAAAGTAAGATATGGTTCAAAAATGCCCTTAACCTATTAGAAATGGTTTAAAAATGTCCTCCTTCCACCTAGTGGTTTAGAAATACCCCTAACATTTTCTTTAGGTTAAAAAATGCCCTTTAGTTAACAGAAATATGACATGGAATTGTACTAAACAAGTGGCCAATTTTCATTGGTCCACAATTCTTTTATCAAATAAAAAGACCCACTCAACCCAAACCTAACCCGTTTTCTAGGAAAAAATATATTAAAACCAGAGATTGCAGCTTGCCTTTTTTCTGAAACTCTGCATTAGTTTCACAAAAATTGCAACTGGTGCTTTGAGGAAATGCTTGAAGTTATTGTTCCCTACCAGTTCCTTGAGGGATAGCACTCAAGACATTGTTTAATTGATTTTCTTACCCAAGATAGCAACCAATTTACCTTTATGATTTATGCCCATCAAAAATCTATTCAAGAGAAACCAATATTCAGACGAAAAAAACTGATAATGTAGCTATACCACAGGCAATTAACAGGTTCATTAATGTAGCTCGACATTATCATCCCTCAACTCCCGACCAATTAGTGTCCCTTGTTCCACCCGTGTTGTCTTTTGCTTCATCCTCCCAATCCTCGCCTCACTCATTGTTTCATTCCATATTCCGATATTATACAAATCTTAATTCTCCAATTTCGGAAATAAAAAAAAAAAACACAATCACTCAAGGAATAAAAGATACAAAAGCAGGATTATATTAATCAGGTTTGGGTGGGTCTTTTTATTTGATAAAAATAAAAAAATTATGTGGACCAATGAAAATTGGTCACTTGTTTAGTAAAATTCCATGTCATATTTTTGTTAACTTAAGGGCATTTTTGAACTTAAAGAAAACGTTGAGTGCATTTCTAAACCACTAGGTGGAAGGAGGGCATTTTTGAACCTTTTCTAATAGGTTAAGGGCATTTTTGAGCCTTTTCCTTTGTTATTATTAGTTCTATTTTTTGAGCTTTTGTAAATTTACATTATTGTCTTGCCATGTAAAATTTATTAGAGAAGTCATATATTTGTTGTATAAGCCTTTTCTTATTGGTTAAACCGAAAACCGAATCGTTAAGGACCGAAATCGATAAATCGAAAACCTATAAAAAATTATCTTATTGGTTCGTTATTGGTTTAGCGTATTTAAAAACTGAAAATCGATAATACATAAAATCAAACCGAACCGACCGATGCACACCCCTACCTGACTGTTCGTTTGGTTTTTATGCAAGTTTTAGTGTTTTGGAGCTTTTGAACCTTGAATGGTCATTTTTAAACAAGTGTTCAAGAAGATGAATTCTGAATCCACTTCTGATGATTCCATTTTCTCAAGAATGGTTATTTTAGGCTAGTATCATGGTTAGTATGACTCCTGAGGCTTTTAGTGTGAGTTTGTGCAATTAGGCATTTTAACTTTCAAGTTAAGGCCTAAGTTTGACTTTAATCAATATTTTGAGTAAACGAGTTTGGATGAAAATTTCGTCAACAGAGTTAACTCCGTAATGTTAAGTTTGGTCTAGAAAGACACTTTGTTCGAATCCCGAGGTTTTTGAGCTAATTCTGAGTCCCATTCTAGATTTTGGCTTAAAACATAGTTTGGGGGTGGGATCCACTTTTTATTGAGATGACTTTGTATTAGAATTTATTATGTTCTGTTGAGTCTGGAATATCAAATTTTGTAGGGTTGCATATCTCGCTTGCGTGCATGGGGTTTCAAACAAATTCGGAACATCCTGACAGAGATTTCCAACTTGCCAAAAACCAGCTGATATGCATCAGCTAGTGCATGACAATTGACCTTTGTGTTCGTGGGCCTTGGGTTCCATTCACAGATGATAGGCAACTTGTTCGCCATGTACGTAAGGGCCCATATTCGGGGGATTCCCTGCGGCGATTGCAGAGGGCCAGTTCTCTCTTGGTCGTGTTCTCAAGGTCCACGTTCACGAAGAAGAGATTGGATTGGTCTTATTTAAAATCCAGTTGCGATGGCATCCATTCTTTTAGACTTCAAGAAGCGATTTGACCTCGTTTAAGCTCGGAATTGAGTAATTCAAAGTCCCACGCATATGAAATTATCGTGACTACATTGTGGAATTTTTGGAAGTGGTGGGGAGACTCTCGTTTGAGATGAATTATCATTTAACCTTTCTGTTCTTATTCTTTGTTTGATTTTAATTATTTCTTTTTGCTTGTTGATTGGTCGTGGCTGTTACGATCCTTGTATTATGTTTTTTTTGGAAATAATTTCATGGTACTGATTAGGACCTCTTGGTAGAGTCAATTCCAGAAATTCTAATGCGGGTACCACAATTCCCGTTTGACTCCAAACTTTGTTTGATTCTATTTTATGTTTTTGGTGTCTAAACAATTGTATTGACGTTGTGATTCTATGTTTGATAGCATGGAAATGTTCAAAGTCCGTTTAGAAAGGAAAAAACTCTGGCCTTGTAATTTGGAGCACGCGTTGTCGACCTACAGGTAGGATACGAGTTCCTTTCTATCTAGATTGAGATTGAATACGTAAATGCATGCTGAGTAGAGTGAATTGGGGGTGGGTACCTAGCTATTATTATTTCTCTTCCTAGATACAATGTTGTAGGATTGTTCGACATTGTTTCGGGTTTAGTACCATTCTAGCTGGGGTTTATGTGTGTTGTTGTGTATTAATTGCACTTTTTATCGGTAATGAGCATGGTCGGCCTTAGCCTAGGATTAAGCTAGTGTTGACTTATATTTTTTTTATCCTTGTAGCCTTTTTTTTCTCTGACGTCATTTCAGATAGACTAGATCCTTATTGATTGGAGTAGCAGACTTGAGTTTGATAGTATAAGCCTTATTTAGGTGATTTCACAACTTTATAGATCTTCCGTCCTCTCCCTTTATTTTTGCGGCAGTGATGTGTTACCATAGGTTTTATGCTTTTGCGGCGACTTGGGATTGGATTGGTCTAGGCTTGAAGCCTTCTGTTGATTCTTTGTGAGTGGACATCATTCTGGTGACTTGGCATTGATATTTGAGATCATGTTTAGAGTCAGCACGCCCTTAGATCACTCTTACTAACTGGGTGGCTTATACCCTTAGGAATGGACTGGCTATCCTTAATATATGAGATCCTCTTCAGGGTCGATATGTCCCCAGGTCACTCTTGCTAGCTAGGATGGGAGTAGACTGGCTGGCTGGGTGGCCTAGATTGGTTTTCACTCTTGCTAGCTGGGCCTGGAGTTGATTGGATTGTTGGGTATTATGTTTACTTGGGATGGGAGCCCGACTTTCTCTTCATGATACTCTTATCTTAGTAGACTTAGTTATTTTGTGTACCTATCGGGCTTATGCGGGTTCATTTGAGTTTTATACAAATTTGTGCCCGAGCGTATCTTCTGGGCTTATGGGGTTCAGTTAGGTTTTGTTAAATTAGGTCTTGGGCCTAACTCACACCGAAAAGCTAGCTCTTTTTTTATCGCGCTAATTAATTATTTAATTAAACTAGTATGTATTTGCAATAGATTTTAAAGTGTCTTTTTGCAATTACAAATAAAATATAAAGAAACATAACTTTATTGATCAAGATTGCGGGTATAATTTTGTTCCTCCCTTGATTTTCTCCTCATGATTTGAGGGTCGTTAGTGGCGTATTTATCGAACTAGGATGATTTAGATTTAACCTCAATATGAATATTTCATGACTTTTGTGAAATATATCGAGATCTTAATCTCTTTATGGAATTTTCGAGATAATATAATCCTACACGCCCCCTTACATGCAGGCCTGATATTCTTTTTTTTTCATGGTCAAGCACGTGAAAATTCTTTTTTAATTTGGGTGGCGGTGAGATTCGATCTCAGGACCTTTGCCTGCTCTGATACCATGTAGAAATCTCACGTCTAGGATTAGAGAAATCAATGATTGTATTGATGATTAAAATTGTTAAGTAGATACTCCTTATATAGGGAGAGAATTGTAGAGTCCTAAGTTAACTATACTTAGAGTCCTACCACAATATCTATTACTACTACTATGATGATGATGATGACGATGCCTAGTATGTATTTGTAACATATTTTAAAGTGTCTTTTTGCAATTACAAATAAAATATGAAGAAACATAACTTTATTGATCAAGATTGTGGGTATAATTTTGTCCTACCTTGATTTTCTCCTCATGATTCGAGGGACGTTAGTGGCGTATTTATCGAACTATGATGATTTAGATTTGACATCTACATGAATAATTCATGACTTTTGTGAAATATATAGAGATGTTGATCTCTTTATGGAATTTTTGAGATAATATAATCCTACACGCCCCCTCACATACAGGCCTGATTTTCTTTTTCATGGTTAAGCACGTGAAAATTCTTTTTTAATTTGGGTGGTGGTGAGATTCGATCTCAGGACCTCTGCCTGCTCTGATACCATGTAGAAATCTCACGTCTAGGATTAGAGAAATCAAGGATTGTATTGATGATTAAAATTGTTAAGTAGATACTCCTTATATAGGGAGAGAATTGTATAGTCCTAAGTTAACTATACTTAGAGTCCTACCACAATACCTATTACTACTACTATGATGATGATGCAATTATAAATAATCTAATCCTAGTTGTACTATAGTCCTAATAGTAATCTAATCCTAGTCGTAATATAATCCTAATTAATATAAGTAGTTTAATCCTAGTGTGACTAATTCTACAACAATTATGTAAACTCGCTAGTCAGCTTCGTTGGACATGTTCCAATCGTCAGCTTCCTTCTTCATCAAAACTTACTGCATCCTTCTTCATCAAAACTTGCTGCAGACACGTTAGTCAGCTTTGTTGAACCTGTTCCTTTGACATGTTCCAATCGTCAGCTTCCTTCTTCTTCAACACTTCCCCTCAAGCTAGTGAGTAGAGGAACGATTACTCCTAGCTTGCTTTGACTACCCAAAAAAAACTTTGAATACCCAACCAAAACTTATTTTGTCAATGTTTTGGTATGAATGTGATGTTTAGTCGTTGCTTGTGATAGTTCATCTGCAAATTGATACGTGTCGTTCCACCAGTAAAAGCACTTAAGAGTAGTATGATTATTCCTACCATATGTTTGACATGACTCAATATAATTCCTCTCCTTATTTTCACTTTGAGAACTTTTGTTGTTCAGAGAACCTGGTCCATATTGACTGTTCTGAGAACATGTTCCCTGTCCCGCAGGCTTGAAACCTGTTTTTCTGGAGTTGATGTTGTTGTTTTCTCTTCCCCTGCCTTTTTAGCAGATAATACCATTTTGTGGTTTTGTTGTGACACCTCTTTTTCATCTTCCCACATCTCCTTGGCAATTGAGCAGCCCACAATCAGGTGCATGATTTCTTCAGTGAAGGTGCTTGAGATCCACCTCCTTAGTAACACATCTTTCTCATTCTAATCATCAATGGTGCCACTATCTTTTGCATCCTTCTCAACCCTTACAACTATCCCAGCAGTCTGTCCAGTGGAATGACTGTTTTTACTTGGTTCATTCTCTGTGATGAGATATGTTAGTTTTATCATGTGAATTAATTGAGATATTTGTGAAACAGACCTCTATATTAGGTAGTTTGTTGACTTAGATTTAATGGAGCAAGATACAATGATTTGGTGGAGTGAAGAGGTCGACATAATTTTGGTAGAAGGGGCCATTGCAACGTGTGGTTTTTTTTGATGAATACTTAGAGAGCAGAAGCACTTTTATGCTCTGATACCATGTTGAATTGCGTGCCAATCTCATCTAAAAGCTCAAGCTGTTAGAGATAACACACTTTTATTATTTAATTATATTCTCACCAAGTTTAGTTTAGATGTACTTTTGCATGCTCGTGTGCTTTCTTTCATATCCGTTTGGACATCTATTGTGTCTAGATTCTATCTTTTCTTATTGTCTTTACCTTTCTTGCTCGGTCAGCCATTGATTCCTACTGAGTACCTTTATTTTGGCAGTCATGCTACACTCAACATCTGTTTTCTAATGCTGGTCCTAGTAACAATTATCAGTGGTGATTTTTTGTGCCATCTTCAGCAGATTTTAAGATCGGAGATGTGGGTGAGCACTTGGCGTCTTGGATCAGCCTGTCTTCTTCTGTATTTATGTTTATATAGTCTTTTTCCTTTGAGATGACTTGTCTATGATCCACTTTTGGGACTTGTACTTCCATATTAGATAGCTCTACACTTGTGACTTCTAAGTTCTGGGAGGGATTCTCTTCATGTATAAAGTTTTTGGTTTTCTTCTTCCTCTGTCTTGTTTTATTGTTATAATTTTATTTCTACTGAAGTTCTACCCTTGTACTCATTACCTTTCATTCTGAGTTAAGGGTTGGTTTACTTGCTTATGGGTTATAGTAGGTGTCATCATGATTCGAGGAGTCGGGCCGTGACAATTAGAATAGTCAATTAACTTTGGAAGGATATAATCGTAATCTAACTTTCAATCATGAAACTTCCCACTTATAGAATATGTAACACCCTGTATCCAAAAATAGATCAGATTGCAGATTTCTGGTGTTGCAAGTGGCACTCACGGGCACCATCCACGGACCGTAGGAGGACCCACGGTCCGTCCTGCAGGTCCATGGTTCGTGTCAGCAAACTCCTCCAGAACTCAGCCAAAAATTCGACCAAGTATTAACCTACGGCCGGACCTATGGTCCGTAGGTGTCACGACCCGGGAGCACCCCCAAGTCGTAACAAGGCGTACTCGACCCCGAAGGGGTCTTATACAAGCCACATAGTCATTCATTGCATTCAATAATGAAAATAGTGCGGAAATAAAAAAAACTTATTTACATCCACACATTTAAACTTCTTAAAACAACTTTAAAAAACACACGGCGGAAGTCTAAGTCTCACATGGCCATCTTAGACACGGTCGCAAAACATAAGTAGGGGCACGGCCCTTTACAATCAAAAGAAGTCTATTACATGAACAAAAGAACTTAAAAGTCTTGTCCTCGAATCCATGAGGACATACCAAGTCTTAGAGGAAAGCAATCCAACACTTCAAACTAGCTAAGAGGGATCACTTGCCGGAACCTACACTTGTAGTAAAAACATGAAGAATATGGGTTAGTACACAAAAATGTACTAAGTATGATGACCATGCAAAACATGCTTTAAAGGGGACATTTTAGTTAGAGACCATGCATTATGCCACCTTTTTGAAATATCATGAACAATAGCATAAAAGACATACAAGACAAGCATAACATCAAGTAAGTCATAATATCACCTTTAAACAATATAAACATGAAAACCTTTACCTTGGACCTTCACCTCAAGAAACCCTTATGCTATACCTCGTGCAATGTATGGATGGCGTCCCATACCACCATCCATACTAAGGCACCACATTTAGGTCACTTAAAGTAACTTATCATTCCTTTCTTTCACCTTTGCACAATATTCATACATAAGAGGTATATCATTAATTAAGACATGACAAGGGAAAATAACTCGTAATATAACCCAAGTATAACATGCATAACATATTAAGCATTTAAGAGCCAACATTCTTTAATAACCTCATTTAGGGTACATTCATGTCACGAGTCATTAGGATTTAGAGAAACTCACTATGACCCTCTCCAAGCCTACTCGTGCAATGTATAGGTAGCATCCCATACTACTACCTACACTTTGTAGAACCTGTCAAGAAACCATAATGAAATCTCACATGATGGGAAGTAAGCGTTTAACCGACATAGACCATGAGAGCTTGTCATGGAATCCGGTGTCATGAGTCCCCACACCGAAAAGAGGTGGTCTACTTGCCTAAGGAAGACCGGTATATATAGCTTAATGGATCCACTAGCTTCCTATGTGGGCACATAGTTTATGGGATAAGGTAGACGATCATTGAAACTCATGCCTAACTGTCGGGGAGTTTCCATCTAACCAAATCCGCTCGGTGCTTAGCCTACATTCCCATAGAATAGTTCACTACTTTGACATCATCACACATGAAAGGGTGCCATAAGCCTACCGATTCAAGGTACATTATTTAACACATGAAAGGGTGCCATAAGCCTGCCGATTCAAGGTACATTTAGGAAAGCTCATTAACTCCTCTTGAAAGGGTGCCATGGGCCTACCGATTCAAGACTCATCATTAACCTTTATGGAAAGGTGCCATAGGCCTACCGAATCCAAGGTTCATTTCGTATCATTAATGGAAGGGTGCCATTAGCCTACCGATCCAAGGTTCATTATAAGCATGTGTGGAAGGGTGCCATAAGCCTACCGATCCAAGGATTCAACAATCAACAATATAATCATTTATACAAGAAAATGATGTATAAGCCCTACCAATTCAAGGTATACTTTATATTGAAGAATCCTTCATATTATATCATCAACATTCATGAGTGTCATCAACACATTTTACGGATTTCCATACATCTGAAACTCAAACTTTAAAGCATCGATTCATCAATTCTCCATAGTTGGACATTTTGTCAAACACCTTGTAGGCATGTAATGAAATCGAAGAACATGAAAAATAGGGTAGTAATGATGCAACCAAACCAAAGAACAACCTACAACAACACCTTTACATTCATAACATGATCACATTATCTTCATTGAACTCTCATTCATACAATGTCATGATAACACTTCAATTTCTCATACTATGCCTTTAAGGCCATAAGCCTCTCATACCAATACACCAACAATACACCATAAAATAAGCATGAGTAATGACATACTTCAACAATCTAAAGACATTTAAACAAGTTCGATTCATATACATTCATTATCAAGCAACCCACTTTATAAAGGCATAAACTAGGAATAGAGAGAAATCATGGGTTCATGGAGTATTTTCGTCATAAATCATCATTTAAATACTAATACAATCATAATAAGTCATTAATAACCATTTGAAAACGTTTGAAGAAGGAACCCATGAGTTAGAATAAAAACCCTAGGTTTTGAAGAACTTGAAACCTTTGAAAACTAACTTTGAATGGACTCTAGGGTGAAAGCTAACCCTAGATGAAGGATCACCATACCTTTGCTATGATCTTGCAAGAAATTGATGAAGAAAGACTTGAATCCAAAGCCTAGCTCCCACTTCTTCTTCTTCTTGAGTTGGAGAGAATATTTGAGAAGTGAGGGAAATGTTTCTAGGGATGGGAATGAACTAATGGTATATAGAAATAACATAAGTCTTTTAAAAAAAATGGTCCAACACTTAGAAAAATTTTCAGGCGGGTGAACAGTAATGAACAGTAACATTAGCTACTGGAATTTACGTTTTCTGTCGGACAGACTTTACGAAAATGGGCATAACTTCTTCGTCCGAACTCCGAATGAGGTGAAACAAAGTGCGTTAGGTAGCTAACTCAAAGGGCTTTCCATGGATATATTATGGCCACCCAAATAATTTGTGTGCTAGGATATATGACCCTCCAAAGTAGACCCTCGAAAAAGGCTTCGCTTGGAAATTTCGGATTTTGATACGATTGCTCTAAAATTTGGGTTAGACCCATTTCCCACTCAATTTGACCCCTAAACAAGAATATGAAGTCGGATTTTCGAAAAACGAAACGGATCTTTTTATATACAGCTAAACAAGTTTCCGGTAACTTCCGAAGCACATTTTTAAGAACTTTTGGGTCAAATTCAAATATAATCATTTCATTAAGTTCTCGACTCCAAACTCACATGTGAGGCTCTAGTTTCACTCTATCATTTTCCGAGTCGTTACATTATCCCCCACTTAGGAACATTCGTCCTCGAATGACACTTTAAACACATAAGGGGTAACAACTCAAGTATACAGACCATCAACATGCATACAACATCAATACAAGTACATAAATATCGGAGGAAACATCAACTCCACATCCATGAGACTCAAACAAGTTCATGCAATTCAAGAAATTAGGAATACATCTACCAATTTCTTATGCATCAAGCTTTACCATTTCTCATTTCATTGGATGAATTTCCTTCTCCAATTTACATCACACTCATCCCAAAATTATTAGGCACATTATGCAATTTTCTCACAAAAGTACAATTATGCAATATTCTCAAGAACACATTTAAGCATGCCTAATAAATCAACTCATGCAACATTTAAGCATGTTCAACATTTATCCTCATGAAGCATATAGACAACTTAACTAAATGCACATCGACACGAGGAACACGTTTATGAAAACTCATTTTATCATTTAACAAGAATTCAAATAGGACATGCATAACATAAGGAGACCATGGAAACTCATTTTCACCCAAGACTCCAAAACATAAAACAAGCTACTAGGAACTCTTGGTCTCAAGCTTGAATAAGAATAGAAGGAATGAGATAATGATATCAACACTCTCAACAACCTTGCTATTCAACCTACCATCCCCCACTTAGAAGAAAACCCAATTAAGGCAAACATGAAAAACAACACCATAGAAACCTCATCAAGACATTCATGACCATAAGGAACTAAAACTTACCGGCGCCTTCATTCGGATTAGCTTCCTTGTCCTTGCTAGCTTGGAGAGCATAGAAACGACCATAATTTGGAGGAATAGGAACCGTTCCATCTTTAGAAGCTTGCTTTGCCTCCCTTCCTCTAGCCGTAAAAGTAGGACAATCTTTCACCTTGTGATCATTCTTCCCACAACCATAGCATCCATTAGTACCGGCTAGGCACTTCCCATAGTGCCTCTTGCCACAAGTGGTGCAAGTAGGTTTAGAAAATTGAGATCCACCACCTTTATCTTGGTTAACCTTAGGAGCACTTGAAAAATCTTGATCTTGAGCCCTCTTCTTGAACCTAGGTTGACTTTGCTCATCGGATCTACCCCTCTTCACATTCCTATTCATCCTCTTAAGTTTGGACTCCTCAATGGATTGAGCATACACTATGAGCCTAGAAATGTTCATGTCATTATGGAGCATTGCCGTATGGCACTCTTCCTTGACTAGGTCGGATACGCCGGTCACAAACCTACTCATCTCATCTCTAGGGTTTGACACCAAAGATGGGGCATACTTAGACAATTGGGTAAACCTCAAGGAATACTCTTGCACACTCATATTACCTTGCCGAAGATTGATAAACTCCTCAACCTTACACTCCCTCATCTCACGGGGAAAGTACCTACCAAGGAAAGCTTCCTTAAACTCCTCCCATTCTATAGGATCCGCTCCCACCGGCCTATTAGCCTTCCATTGAGTGAACCAAATTTGGGCAACATCTTTCAATTGATAGGAGGCAAGCTCCGCCTTTTCTCTTGAAGTCACCCCCATAGCACTCACTACCTTATACACTTCATCCAAAAATTCTTGGGGATCCTCTCCCACCTTAGAACCTAGAAACACCGGAGGATTCATCCTCACAAAGTCTCTCAACTTAGAAGCCATAGTACCCTCATTAGCATTTACCCTAGGCCCCATATCTCTAGTCGCTTGAGCCGCCATGGCTCGGGCCAAGATTAAGAAAGCCGACCTAATCTCTTCATTGGTCATATCCGGGGAACCACCGGAACCTCATTCTCTTGCTCACCTATAGGAACTTGATTGCATTGCACACCTTGACCATTTTGCACAACTTGGGGAGGAACTTCCTCATTCACATCCTCTTCTCCTACTCTCCTTGCGGGTCTCCCTCTTGTATTCATATCCTATAAACACAAGAGAAGGATAAGGATAAGAACACTTATAGAACCACACTCTAAGGCACGACTTTAAGAATATGAAAGAAGTGTAACTTCTAGCATCCTATAGCCTCTCGCTCATAGATGTGTCGCGACTCACACCGATGAACAAGACTCTATTAGATGTGGCATGTGAGACATCGATCCTAAAAAAAAACATTTCCAAAATCTTATGCTCTGATACCATGTTTGTCACGACCCGGGAGCACCCCAAGTCGTAACAAGGCGTACTCGACCCCGAAGGGGTCTTATACAAGCCACATAGTCATTCATTGCATTCAATAATGAAAATAGTGCGGAAATAAAAAAAAAACTTATTTACATCCACACATTTAAACTTCTTAAAACAACTTTAAAAAACACACACCGGAAGTCTAAGTCTCACATGGCCATCTTAGACACAGTCGCAAAACATAAGTAGGGGCACGGCCCTTTACAATCAAAAGAAGTCTATTACATGAACAAAAGAACTTAAAAGTCTTGTCCTCGAATCCATGAGGACATACCAAGTCTTAGAGGAAAGCAATCCAACACTTCAAACTAGCTAAGAGGGATCACTTGCCGGAACCTACACTTGTAGTAAAAACATGAAGAATATGGGTTAGTACACAAAAATGTACTAAGTATGATGACCATGCAAAACATGCTTTAAAGGGGACATTTTAGTTAGAGACCATGCATTATGCCACCTTTTTGAAATATCATGAACAATAGCATAAAAGACATACAAGACAAGCATAACATCAAGTAAGTCATAATATCACCTTTAAACAATATAAACATGAAAACCTTTACCTTGGACCTTCACCTCAAGAAACCCTTATGCTATACCTCGTGCAATGTATGGATGGCGTCCCATACCACCATCCATACTAAGGCACCACATTTAGGTCACTTAAAGTAACTTATCATTCCTTTCTTTCACCTTTGCACAATATTCATACATAAGAGGTATATCATTAATTAAGACATGACAAGGGAAAATAACTCGTAATATAACCCAAGTATAACATGCATAACATATTAAGCATTTAAGAGCCAACATTCTTTAATAACCTCATTTAGGGTACATTCATGTCACAGTCATTAGGATTTAGAGAAACTCACTATGACCCTCTCCAAGCCTACTCGTGCAATGTATAGGTAGCATCCCATACTACTACCTACACTTTGTAGAACCTGTCAAGAAACCATAATGAAATCTCACATGATGGGAAGTAAGCGTTTAACCGACATAGACCATGAGAGCTTGTCATGGAATCCGGTGTCATGAGTCCCCACACCGAAAAGAGGTGGTCTACTTGCCTAAGGAAGACCGGTATATATAGCTTAATGGATCCACTAGCTTCCTATGTGGGCACATAGTTTATGGGATAAGGTAGACGATCATTGAAACTCATGCCTAACTGTCGGGGAGTTTCCATCTAACCAAATCCGCTCGGTGCTTAGCCTACATTCCCATAGAATAGTTCACTACTTTGACATCATCACACATGAAAGGGTGCCATAAGCCTACCGATTCAAGGTACATTATTTAACACATGAAAGGGTGCCATAAGCCCGATTCAAGGTACATTTAGGAAAGCTCATTAACTCCTCTTGAAAGGGTGCCATGGGCCTACCGATTCAAGACTCATCATTAACCTTTATGGAAAGGTGCCATAGGCCTACCGAATCCAAGGTTCATTTCGTATCATTAATGGAAGGGTGCCATTAGCCTACCGATCCAAGGTTCATTATAAGCATGTGTGGAAGGGTGCCATAAGCCTACCGATCCAAGGATTCAACAATCAACAATATAATCATTTATACAAGAAAATGATGTATAAGCCCTACCAATTCAAGGTATACTTTATATTGAAGAATCCTTCATATTATATCATCAACATTCATGAGTGTCATCAACACATTTCTGGATTTCCATACATCTGAAACTCAAACTTTAAAGCATCGATTCATCAATTCTCCATAGTTGGACATTTTGTCAAACACCTTGTAGGCATGTAATGAAATCGAAGAACATGAAAAATAGGGTAGTAATGATGCAACCAAACCAAAGGAACAACCTACAACAACACCTTTACATTCATAACATGATCACATTATCTTCATTGAACTCTCATTCATACAATGTCATGATAACACTTCAATTTCTCATACTATGCCTTTAAGGCCATAAGCCTCTCATACCAATACACCAACAATACACCATAAAATAAGCATGAGTAATGACATACTTCAACAATCTAAAGACATTTAAACAAGTTCGATTCATATACATTCATTATCAAGCAACCCACTTTATAAAGGCATAAACTAGGAATAGAGAGAAATCATGGGTTCATGGAGTATTTTCGTCATAAATCATCATTTAAATACTAATACAATCATAATAAGTCATTAATAACCATTTGAAAACGTTTGAAGAAGGAACCCATGAGTTAGAATAAAAACCCTAGGTTTTGAAGAACTTGAAACCTTTGAAAACTAACTTTGAATGGACTCTAGGGTGAAAGCTAACCCTAGATGAAGGATCACCATACCTTTGCTATGATCTTGCAAGAAATTGATGAAGAAAGACTTGAATCCAAAGCCTAGCTCCCACTTCTTCTTCTTCTTGAGTTGGAGAGAATATTTGAGAAGTGAGGGAAATGTTTCTAGGGATGGGAATGAACTAATGGTATATAGAAATAACATAAGTCTTTTAAAAAAAATGGTCCAACACTTAGAAAAATTTTCAGGCGGGTGAACAGTAATGAACAGTAACATTAGCTACTGGAATTTACGTTTTCTGTCGGACAGACTTTACGAAAATGGGCATAACTTCTTCGTCCGAACTCCGAATGAGGTGAAACAAAGTGCGTTAGGTAGCTAACTCAAAGGGCTTTCCATGGATATATTATGGCCACCCAAATAATTTGTGTGCTAGGATATATGACCCTCCAAAGTAGACCCTCGAAAAAGGCTTCGCTTGGAAATTTCGGATTTTGATACGATTGCTCTAAAATTTGGGTTAGACCCATTTCCCACTCAATTTGACCCCCTAAACAAGAATATGAAGTCGGATTTTCGAAAAACGAAACGGATCTTTTTATATACAGCTAAACAAGTTTCCGGTAACTTCCGAAGCACATTTTTAAGAACTTTTGGGTCAAATTCAAATATAATCATTTCATTAAGTTCTCGACTCCAAACTCACATGTGAGGCTCTAGTTTCACTCTATCATTTTCCGAGTCGTTACAGTAGGTCAGGTCACGGACCGTGGTTCGTGTCCGTCGATCGATGTCCCTAAGCCCAGCTTTAGTCCCGATTGACGGTTGACCAGCATGGACCGTCATTCGAAGCACGGTCCGTAGGTCTAACGTATGTAATATATTTTTGTCAATAATTATGAAACTAGACCCTTGCTTGTTTGAAAGTAATCTTTGCCTTTTTTTTTTGCTCTCCATACGCTACTCATGGTGATGTTCTTATTGAATTTGTTTAATGGTACAACTCATGGTCTTTTTCTTGTGTATTATTTTTGTCTTGTCTTTTAATTAAATGATTTTGCATGGTATATATTTCGTCGAATTGCTATGTGTTAAGTTATCCTTAAAACATACAGACGTTCCTTTTTTGGAAATCCCATATAATGACCACCTTACATAGTTTTTCGTGGAAAATAAACGACACTAGCTATTTCACCTTGTGAAAAAGTAAATAATGAGAGTCAAAATAAGTGGTGTATTATTTATTTTCTCATCACTATTTTGTTGCATCCTGACGTATTTTGGTACAAATACATTCAAGCGGGTATGTTGATGAATAACTATGCTAACATTTTTAGTCTACTCACACGCATGGGATAGGTATGGATATTAGGCATTCAAACTGAATTATTCTTAATAATGTATTGGTAGGTTCTTGTATTTGCTTTTCGCCGTGAATAAAATTCTTTGTTATAGGTTCATTGTTAACCTTCAAAGTATGGATCAGATCCAATGTAATTTTTTTTCTTAAATAGAAATATTTCAATACTTCAACACCAATTGCGGTAAAATCATTAGATCATGGAGATGAAATATTTAATGTTGTTAATGGGTTAAATCTGTCAGTATTTTAGAACTTGGAGATAATAATTCCTTCAGTAATTTCTTGGCTTGCTTTTTCCTTATATACCCTCCCTTGAGCCTAAAAAAAAATAGTTCAGACTTCTTTTACTAAAGCAAGCAATTTAATTGACTTTCTATGATCTATGAATGATTCTACCTCAAAAGTAATAACTAGAAAACTTTTCTTATATTTGTTTGATTTTATCTTTTATCTGACTACAGGCAGTTGATCATCCTTATCTTGTGGAATGTTCAAGTTCTTCTTTGGCTAGAAGTGGAAGAACAATTAATGTTGTCTGTGTTGAACAACCATGTGGTTTATGTCACGATCCAGTAGAAGATCCAATTGTGAGTTGCATACTCTCCCACTTCCCTAAGAAAAGAAATTGAAAGTATAAAATAAAGGAATAAACTTACTCACGAAACTTAATACATCACTAAAATTGAATTTGATGGATTTCCTACTCACACTACATTAATATTTCGTATACTATATGATGGATATTTCATATCTTAATGTGGCCATAGTTTTCCACATATACATCTAGGATGTCTTCTAAAAATTCTTTTCCAGCACCATAGGAAATACCTCTTTTTTTTTTTTTTACTAAAAATGATTTTAGGAATGCCTTATAACACGAAAAGGACTTTCATTAAACTTGTGGACTTGATGGTTTAAATTCTCGTACCTCATCTATTGACAACCTAAGAAATATTCTATGAATTCATTGCTATTATGTTGTCAGTTAAAACTTAAACGGACTCTCCTATAAAAATGTGCCACTCTTTTGATTATTGCAGGTTAATTCTTGCACACATGTATTTTGCAAGTCCTTCATGTTTTAAATCAATTACAATGGATTTCATTGAAAATGATCAGAAAACTAAAGCAACTATCAAAGGATTTAGGTCCTCGAGTATATTGAACAAAAATTGTCGTGATAATTTTCAGACAAGCACAAAAATAGAAGCTTTGGTAAACAATTACTTTTCAATTATAAATACATCGTATCTTACCTTAGCTTTATATTTGAAAATGTTGCATCAAATACCACCCCTACTTAATTTAGTGGAAACTAATTGACAAATAATAAATCGTTGGTGTGGTCTCAATCTTATTTATATCCTTTATAATAGCATTCTCATTGCTTGTTTTATTGGATCAATAGAGAAGATATAAGGTTCATGATTAATAGAGATGGTTCCGCAAAGGGAATAGTCTTCAGCCAATTCACATATCTTTCGGATCTGATACACTATTCTCTACAGAAGGTAAGACATGTCTTCGTTATCCCCTTCACTTCTACCGCTATTGTTTCCATTAGTAGTCACAACAAAAAACATTTCTTGTGTGCATTTGGCAGTCGGGCATTAGTTATGTTCAATTAGATGGATCCATGACTATCACTGCAAGAGATTCTGCAATTACAAGATTTACCAATGATCCAGATTGCATTATATTTTTTATGAGCTTGAAAGCCGATGGTCTTTGCCGGAATCTTACAGTGGCATCACACGTAAGGATTTCCTTTCCTATCTTTATCAATGAATGTTCTTCATTTCTTGTCATATACCAAGAGATTTGAATCTATGTTGGATTCCTTTATCTCTTCAGGTTAAAACTATTTTTTTGTTTTGGATGTTTTAACTTCATCTCTGTGCACCTAAAGAATAGATACATTTTGAACTAATAATATTTCGTTGAATGACCCGGACTACTTTCCTTGATGTTTTACTCTCCTCTTGCACTTTGTTAGGTTTTTTTGGTGGATCCTTGGTGGAATGCTGCTGTGGAAAGGCAATCCCAAGATAGAATCCATCGAATAGGGCAGTATAAACCAATCAGGTGTGTGCTTGTATTTCTTCAGCTAACTATACAATCGAGGAGAGAATTGTGAGATTTGTGATTAAGAATAGAATCGACGAGAGGATCTTAGAGTTGAAAGAGAAAAAACACTACCTTTTAAAGGGTAAGTTTCTCCAAGTTCATTGTGCTAGTTTCATGTGTGTTCTTTCAATTTTCCTTCTTCAATCCAAATTCCTTGCCTCTTTAGACTCCTTCAAATCAAACTCATTGATTCTTTCTCTTCAATGCATCACTTGTTTGTTTTCTTGTGTTTTATCACGAAATTAACATTATTCATTTCTTGATTTCTGTGCTCTTGCCTTATTTATTTTGAAAATTTCCCAAATTCAACTACTCGTGACAATGTACCTTTGGACCATGTTGACTGACGTGTTTCATCTTTTTTTGTCAATAATCAAAACTGCATAAATCCTAACACTTTCTTACTCTTAATTTGACTTGACTGTGATCTCAGATTATCTAAACTTAATATACATATAATGTTGTTGACATTAGCTACTAGTCTAGGTTTGTTCTCTTAGAAAGGAGTAGTATATGTGGTACTTATCAAACATGACAGTTTAGGACCGACTCTTGCCATCACTTCGTATTTAGGTGAGTTGACAATTCTGCTAAGTCACATAGATTTCGTACTCACCATTTTTACTTCCTGCACCTTTTTTGTGCATGTTCTAAGCCGATTACGTGTAACACCTCATAAATCAGCTTTGACTAACCAATAGAAAAAAGAGAACCACGGAGGGGTTCACGAGCTGTGAACAGGACCACAACCTGTAACCCTCGTCGTGGTTCACATCCCAGTCCAGCTTGGGAAACCACCATGGCTCGAAGGAAGAACCATGGTCCACTTGATGGTTTGTGGAACTTCAAACAGCTTGTGGATTGGTCTGCCAAGTCGAACCAGAAGACCCCAGCCCCAAGTGAAGAATCACGGTGGCCTTCATGGTCCATGGTCCTTCACACGGTCCGTGAAGTGGGCCGTAAATGGGAGTACCCAGGACCAGTAGATACTGGCCTAGAACCATGACCCACGTGACACGTCGTGGTCCTTTCGACAGTTCGTTAGTGGCTCCATGGATGGGCCTCGTCAGCTTTTAAGTCAGGGTCATTTTGGTCTTTTCCCCTATGCATTGGACATTTAAACTATGTCAGTTTAACAGTTTAAGCCTAAATTTTATCAAAACCTACCTAAAACCTTTATTCTCCAAAAATAATCTAAATTAGACAAAAAAGAAGAAGAGAGTCACTCCAGCCCTCTCAAGAACACGCAGAAGGTTTTCTTCAAGTTCCAGCCCCGAAATCAAAGGATTTCTCTATAGATTTCGTCACCAGGTATGTGGGATTTCAATAGTGGGTTCCTTTCATCCACTATGTCCCTGAAATTCAGTCAGTTCCTTGATTCTCCATATCTTGTTTTGGCCTAGGGTTTCTAAACCCTTGGATATTTATTGTGATCTAGCTGTTGTAGTATCCTAAATTGAAATAGCTTATTTCTTGCAAAGTTCACTTAATTCCTTGTATGAAATTCGGAACCCTAGTTTGTATAAATTCTCTTAGTTCACAAATTATACATGGTAGGTCAGTTAAACATATAATCACGCTCCAGATTTTGAATGTTACAATGTTACATTATCAGATTCCATGTCAATATTTTGAGCTATTTAGTATTTCAGTTACATTTGTGTCATATACTTATTCAGTTTGGAGCAGACTTAGCACTGAGTTGGACTAGGGTTTAGCGTACCGTCATAGTCCCAGAACTACGTGTTCACATAAAAGTATAAGTCCCCTCTGTTGGGCATTAGATTTAGTGATCACGCTAGCCATGCCTTTATACTCCTGGCAAGTATATTGGGTCCTCTCAATAGGGCATATACATCAGAGTCAACATTTAGCCCACGTGGTTTATGTCGGTTAATAGTAGCTCCCACAGTCAAACTCCTCGTGTATTTGACTAGGTTTTCAATATATACTTCAGCATTTAGTTTCGCATGTCATGGTAATGATTAGTACTTGGTCTTTGCATTCAGCTTAGCTTTTCAGTGATGTTTCAGTATTTACATTCTTGCTCAGTTTATGTCATTGAATAGTTATGCTTTGTTCAATGCATTCCAAATAATGACGGATACTCTGCGCTACATCCTTTCATAATGTAGGTTCAGGTACTTAGCATCCAGATCACGCTTAGATCGATTCTCGATTTGCTTTCAGCAGCTGCAGTGGTGAGTCTTCATACTTTGGGGACAATAGACATGATTTTCATTTTAGTATTTATAGTCAGTTTTTGGGTTGTTAGATTTAGATGGGGGCATGTCCCAACAACTCTACTCTAGGCTTTTCAAACATATTATTAGATTCAACTTGAGTTGTTAGGTGATTATTTTAGTTATCACGAAACTCTTAGTATGTTTTACATATTCAGATTAGTTAGATTTCCCCCCATTTCAGTTATCCATTGTTTTAGCTTTCGCATGGTACATATTTTTTTCAGTTATTCATATATGCTAGAAACAAGGTTATCTTGGGGTCATTCGTGATCCTAGGTCTCATGTTACGTCAAAGGGGTAGCCTCCGGGTGTGACAAACTTGGTATCATAGCATTAGGTTCAAGAGTCCTAGGATGTCTAAATGCCGAATTAAGTAGAGTCACTTTCATGGGTGTGAAGCGCGCCACATCTATTAAGGGGAGGCTACAAAGTGTATTAAGAAAAACTTCACTTTCCTTGCTATTCATATTGTGTGTAGGTATGATCCAACTTCTTATTTCAAATCCGTCGTTATGCGTCCTCGTAGAGCTAACACACGAAATGCTAATGCATGCAATGCTAACACAGTTCCCTTAGTCTCGAACCATGAGGTTATGAATGCAGAAGTTCGAAATGCGATCCAACTCTTTGCTCAGAGTGTGGCCAATCAGAATAATCAACAGGTCCCAGTTCCTACTAACACAAATGATGGATCAACTGTAGCTAGGGTTCGAGAATTTGTTTGGATGAATTCGCCCGAGTTTCTAGGGTCGAAGGTTGGTGAGGACCCACAAAACTTCATTGATGAGGTTAAGAAAATTCTTGGAGTAATGCAAGTGACTGGAACTGAGAGTGTTGATTTTACATCCTACCAACTTAAGGATGTGGCTCATATCTGGTTCACTTAGTAGGAAGATAATAGGGATGCAGATGCAACTACTGTGACTTGGGATTATTTTAATGGAGCTTTCCTAGACAAGTTCTTTCTAAGGGAATTGAGAGAAGCTAAGGCACATGAGTCTATGAACTTGAAACAGGGGTCAATGTCGGTCCAAGAGTATGGGTTGAAGTTTACCCAGATCTCCGGGCACGGTGCACACAAGGTTGCCGATTTAAGGGCACAAATGAGTAAGTTCTTGTTTGGGGTATCCGATCTGGTAAAGACTGAGTGCATGAATGCTATGCTTCTAAGGGATTTGTATATCTCCAGACTAATGACTCATGCTCAACAGATTAAGGGAGATAAGCTGAAAGAATTGGCTAAGGATAACAAAAAGGCCAGAATAAAAAACTATGCAAACTCACAATAAAAGTTGGGCGGTGGGAATCACTCCCAATTTCAGCAGAGGTCTATAACCCCAGCACCTTCATCCGCTAGTGCTCCATCCCCCAGGTTTCGATAGGATTGGAAAAGTAGGGCATCAAGCTCTAGGTCTCAGGGGAATGCTTCAGGTAACAAGACCTTCCCAACTTGTCCAAAGTATGGTAAGAACCATCCGGGCGAGTGCCTTGTTAGCAAGGAAGGGTGCTTTGGGTGTGGTTAGTCTGTCCATAGGTTGAATGATTTCTCTTCTGTTAGGTAGGGGAAATGAGGTAACAAAGATATGGCTCAGTCTACAGCTCTAGTAGCACTAACATGTCACCTAACTTAGCAGGGAGCTTCTTTTAGTACAAGAGGCAGTCAGTGCCAGAACAGGTTGTATGCTCTCCAGGATTGCCAGGACCAGAAAGATTCTCTTGATCTGGTCACTGATAAGTTACGAGTCATTCATTTAGATGTTTATGCATTGTTAGATCCAAGGGCTGCACTATCATTTGTAACTCCCTATATAGTAGTAAACTTTGGTGTCAGTCCAAAAACTCTCTCTGAACACTTCTCAGTCTATACTCCAGTTGGTGCCCTAGTTATAGCTAAACGGGTATACAAAAATTACCATGTCACAGTCTCTCATAAAGTCACCTTAGTAGATATTGTTGAGTTACAAATGGCAGATTTTTATAAAATTCTAGGCATGGATTGGTTACATTCCTGTTATGCCTCAGTTGATTGTAGAACTAGGATCATTCGATTTCAGTTTCCAAATGAGCCAGCCTTAGATTGGAAGGGTAGTAGCTCAATGCCTATAGGTCAATTTATCCCTTACCTTAAGGCCCGAAAAATTATTTCCAAAGGGTATATCTATCATCTTGTTCGGGATAAGGATTCAAATTCTGAAACCCCTACTTTTGAGTCAGTTTTGGTAGTAAATGAGTTTCCATAAGTTTTTCTAGAAGATCTTACTGGAGTTCCTCTAGAAATGGAAAATCGACTTCAGAATAGATCTCCTTCCAGACACCCATCCCATTTCAATTCCTCTTTATAGAATGGCTCTAGCCGAACTTCAGGAACTGAAGGAATAGTTAAAAGGCCTTCTAGATAAGGGCCTCATCAGATCCAGTATCTCTCCATTGGGTGCTCTAGTGTTGTTCATGAAAAAGAACAATGGTTCTCTTAGGATGTGCATTGATTATCGGTATTTGAATCAAGTAACAATCAAGAATAAGTATCCCATCCCTAGGATTGATGAATTGTTTGACCAACTTTAGGGTTCTAGTTGCTTTTCTAAGAGAGACCTCAGATTCGGCTATCACCAACTTAGAGTCAAAGCTAGTGGCATTTCGAAGACAACTTTCAGAACTCGGTATGGTTATTATGAATTTGTAGTTTTGTCTTTTGGACTAACAAATGCTTATGTAGCTTTCATGGATTTAATGAAGAGGGTGTTCAAACAGTATTTGAACTTGTTTGTCATCGTCTTTATTGATGATATCCTTATTTATTCTCTGAATAAGGAGGAGCATATGACTCATTTGTGAGTTATTCTACAAATTGTAAATGATCGCCAATTATTCGTTAAGTTTAGTAAATATGAATTTTTGTTAAAGTCTGTCACTTTCGTTGGTCATGTTGTATCCAACGAAGGGATCTGAGTGGATTCTCATAAAATTGAGGCAGTACAACACTGGCCCAGACCTGCCTCCCCAACTTATATCATAAGTTTCTTGGGTTTGGCCGAGTTTTGCAGGAGATTTATTGAAGGATTTTCATCTATAGCTTCCTATTGACCAAGTTGACTCAGAAGAAGTTCAAATTTCAGTAGTCAGATGAGTGTGAGAAAAGCTTCTCAGAATTTAGGACTAGGTTGATTACAACTTTGGTCTTGACTCTACCAGATGGTTGAGAAGGTTATGTGATTTATTATGGTGCATCTAAGGTCTGGCTAGGTTGTGTGTTGATGCAGCGAGGTAAGGTCATATATTATGCTTCTAGACAACATAAGGTGGTTCATGAGAAGAACTACCCAACTAATGACCTTGAGCATGCATCCATAGTATTTGGCCTAAAGATTTGGAGACACTATTTGTATGGTGTTCATGTTGATGTATTCACATATCATAACAACATCCAGTATGTGTTCACCTAGAAAGAGTTGAATCTTTGTTAGAGGAGATGGATTGAATTCCTCAAGGATGATGATATGAATGTGTTGTACTATCCTGGTAAGGCCATTGTAGTGGTTGATACTCTCAGCAGGTTGTCCATGGGTAGTGTAGCACATGTTAAGGAAAAAAGGAAAGAGCTAGCCAAAGATGTTCACCGGCTTGCTCACTTAGGAGTTTGCCTTATAGACGCATCAAATAGTGGGGTGATCGTTCAAAATGGATCAGAATCTTCATTGGTAGCGGAGGTTAAGGGAAAATAGGATAGTGATCCTATATTTTTGCAGTTGTAAAGTGTAGTTCATCAGCAAAAGTTGAGGTTTTCTCCCAAGGGGGAGATGGTGTGCTTTATTACTAGGGTCGCTTATGTGTTCCTAATATGGGTGAGTTGAGGCAACATATCCTTACAAAAGCTCATAACTCCATGTATTCCATTTATCTAGGTGCCACTAAGATGTACCATGGTCTACGGGAAGTCTTTTGGTGGAGCGGCATGAAAAGGGACATAACAAACTTCGTGGCTAAGTGTCCTAATTGTCAACAGGTTAAGGTAGAACCTCAAAAACCAGGAGGTATGACTCAAGAAATTAACATTCTAACATGGAAGTGGGAAGTGATAAACATTGACTTCATTATGGGTTTACCTCGTACTCACAGACAACATGACTCCGTTTGGGTGATAGTGGACAAAGTTATTAATTCTGCTCATTTCTTGGCTGTCAAAGACTACAAATTCAGTGGAGCACTACACCAAACTCTACATCAATGAGATAGTTAGGTTGCATGGTGTACCTTTGTCTATCATCTCAGATAGAGGTCCTCAGTTTACCTCTCATTTATGAAAATCATTTCAGAAAGGTCTTGGTACTTAGGTAAATCTCAGTACAACATTTCATCCACATACGGATAGTCAAGAAAAATGTACCATTCATACCTTATAGGACATGTTGAGAGCTTGGGTGATCAATTTTAAGGGTAGTTGGGATGATCACCTACCTCTCATGTAGTTCCCCTATAATAATATCTTCCATTCTAGTATTTAGATGACCCCGTATGAGGCAGTATATAGGCATAGTTGTAGGTCCCCGATTGATTGGTTTGAAGTAGGTGAAGCAGCATTGATTGGGCCATATTCGGTTCATGAGGCTAGGGAGAAAGTTCAGCTCATCAGAGATAGCCTAACAGAACTCATAGTCGTCAGAAGTCCAATGCAGATGTGAGGTGAAGGGACTTACAGTTTGAAATCAATGATTGGGTTTTCCTAAAGGTCTCACCTATGAAGTGGGTGATGAGATTTGGTAAGAAAGGGAATCTCAGTCCTAGATATGTAGGTCTTTACAGAATCCTGGAAAGGGTTGGTAATGTGGCTTATGAGTTAGAGTTGACATCCGAACTAGAAGGGGTTCATCCAGTCATTCACAGTTCTTTGTTGAAGAATTTTGTGGGTGATCCGGCATCGGTAGTACCATTAGAGAGTGTGGTTGTGAAGGATAGTCTCAGTTATGAAGAGGTGCCAGTTGGGATTCTTAACTGTCAGGTTCCTACTGAGTACCTTTATTTTGGTACTCATGCTACACTCTACATCTGTTTTTTAACGTTGGTCCTAGTAACAACTATCAATGGTGATGTTTTGTGCCATCAGCAGCTTTTGAGATCAGAGATGTGGGTGAGCACTTGGCGTTTTTGATCAGCCTGTCTCCTTTTATGTTTATGTTTATATAGTCTTTTTCCTTTGAGATGACTTGTTTGTGGTCCACTTTTGGGACTTGTACTTCCATTTTAGATAGCGGTACACTTGTGACTTTCAGGTTCTGGGAGGGATTCTCTTCATGTATAAAGTTTTTTGGTTTTCTTCCACCTCTGTCTTGTTTTATTGTTATAATTTTATTTCTACTGAAGTTCTACCCTTGTACTCAGTACCTTTCATTTAGAGTTAAGGGATTGTTTACCTGCTGGTGGGTTGTAGTAGGTGTCATCGTGACTCGAGGAGTCGGGCCGTGACAATTATAATAGTCAATTAACTTTGGAATGATATAATCATAATCTAACTTTCAATTATGAAACTTCCCACTTATAGAATAAGTATGATGGTTATTTTAATTAATTAGTGTCAACTATATATTTCAATTCCGAAAGCCGATTGCATTTCAATATTGCAAATAATTTTTCATTTTATTTCTAAAAACATTTTTTCAAATCATATGTAACAAAAATAACATAAAACATATCAATTTGAAGCACGTTAGTCATAACTTTAAAAGCCTATTGATATGACAGTAGCTTGATAGTCTTGTTATCTAATATTTCAAAACATGTAAATAGATTGATTTATTTTCTTAAAACAAACATCAAATATAAGGTAAGTGCTTGCTTAAGGCTTAAGCACTCTCAACTTAAAAATTGGTCAACTTTTGATTACTAAAATCGAATACAAGGTAAGTGTGTTAAAATATTTTCATCACACCCTTTATCATTATTGATTCTGGCTATATAAATTGGTTTCCTGTCGCAATCCTACTCATTGTCTCTCAACACACTGAGACTCTCTCTCTCTCTCTTGTCACAATTGTTGTTGATATTTTTCTGCAAATCTCCACTAGTAATTATTTGTGTAGAAAATGAGGATCCATTCTCATCCTTCTTCATCTTCAATCGAAGGTTCGCTCGAAAAATCCTTCTTTTACTAATCCTTTTTATTTTCCTGGTGTTTCTATTTGCGATCATACAACTTGTTTATTTCGATGTGAATTTGCATTTGTTTTGCTTGAATCTTACCGATTACGTGAGTAAAATGGAATTTTTAAGGTGTTTTGTTATGGTGGAATTCACAATTTTTTCATGTTTTATTTAGTTAAAAAAATGTTTTCTAGAAAAAAAAGTATTAAAGAATCATAAAAATGTCTTCCCTGCCAGAAGTTCATTTATCCAACCCATAGTGGGATGATTTAGCAGTCAAAGGAGTAACATCCTTGGTTCAAATATTAAATGAAATTAGACTAGGTGAATATTTCCCGAATCTCGTGATAGAGTTTCCTGGTACTTGTATTGATTGGAAATAATAGGTGTCAAGATATAGTCAAGGAGTGCGCAACACTAGAGTACTAATAGAAAATGTTTGTCACTTACTATTAGTTATTATTAAGTAATAAATGGGTTGATTGATTGAACTGATATTATTAATGATAAGAGTCCTACATTAGCCATGTAAGAGATGCATGGAGCATCTTATATGACCATGGACACTCTTCCCTCTTATTAGCTAGGTTTAAGATGAATCGAACACCAATATAAGATCAATCCAAATGGATTGATAGTTGACTTTACTCATCAACCACAAAGAAATTAAACAACAAAGAAAGAGAACAATAAATACTAGTATAAAGAAAATACAAAGTTCAAAACTTTTTCTTCTACAGGAACAAAACTTTTATATATAGAAAGGAAAAACAGGAAGATCATTAAATAAGGTTTGTGAATATTATTGGAGAATATGATGTTTCCTAATAGGTATATTGCGAGTTTGTTCCCATCCTTGTCAACAAGTGGGCCAATTTGGTGTAATAAAATGTCCCTTACATATTTTTTTTGTGTGTGTGATGAAGTATTTCTTTGTGATGGCATGTGTCATACATATCTATATCCACTATATGTTGTAGATAAATGTAAATTATGTGGTTGTACTTAAATGTGGATTGTAAAATTAGGAGAACAAAGCCGCCAAGTTAGGAGCTTTGATGAGGATGACATTATTTTTATATCCTCAGATTCTAATTACATTGGGAGCAGCAACAAAGGTAGTCCATATAACATTTATTTTTCATGTCAATATTAATATGCTTTCAATTTGGTCCTTTTTAATTGTTGGAACTACAATGACATTTTAATAGCATGTTGGGACTTTCTTTTCGCTAATAGATCATACTTATTGGCTAACCTAAGACAAAAGTTCATGCACACAAATATGGACGTGTATTGAATAGTTATGCACATAGTTAATTATGTGATTGTTGGTTTAATCATCTATATGCAAATGAAGCTAATAATTTGTTGAATGAAGCCTAAGCTAGTGGATTTGTTGATTCTGATTTAACTGCGGAAGCAGTTTGGCCCAATATAACAAAAGGAAGGAGATCCAATAGAACAAAGGGTGAATATAGTATTAAAATAAAAGAAGAGTAGGTAGAAGAAGATGGTGTAATGAATGATGTAGGAAATGACGGTGACCTTGTATTGATGTGGCATATATGGAAAGAAGAGAACGATAGGTAGATGGAAGAAAACCATTCACATTATCTGGACTTCAATAGTCAGAATGAGTTTATGACTGAAACTGTTGAGCAGCCATCTAATTTGATCATACCCTTGCTAAGGTACCAGAAAAGTGGTTGGCTTGGGCTTTGAAACAAGAAGAATCAATAACTAGAGGCAGTATTCTTGCTGATGATATGGGGATGGGGAAGACTGTTCAAGCCATAGCTCTTGTGCTTGCTAAACGTGAAACAGGGCAAGCAATTTCACATTCTGGTTTGCTTTCACCTGCCCCTTAAATTCTCCTAACTGTGAAAGGAACCCTTGTTATATGTCCAGTTGTCACTGTGATTCAGTGGATCAATGAGATTGACTGCTTCACCACAAAAGGAAGCAACACAATTCTTGTATATTATGGTGCCAGCAGGGAAAAAAATATTGGCAAGTTCACGGAATATGATTTTGTTATCACTACCTACTAAACTGTGGAGACTGAGTACAGGAAAAATATCATGATTTTGCACTCTATAAATTGAATCGTATTATTTTGGTTGAGGTAATCATTGCATAACTAGACCCACATATTTGGTTTTGCTTGATATGTTTTACTTAAGCTGAAGGTCTACTTAAAAGAACCTCTCTACCTTCACAAGGTAGGGGTAAGATTGTATACACATGACCAACCACTCTGCTATCACAGGGTATATTTGTTTTTTTGACTGAGAAGTCTGATGAAAGTTCACATTTGTAAGTTTTGTCTGAAAAACCCTTCATCCACAGTTTCCTAATGGATTGCACTTTTGTTGCACTGGCCCATTGTGTGAAAGATATACACATCAATACTACAAGAGCTATTCTTGTGTTAGAATCTTCTTATAAGTGGGCCTTAAGTGTTACTCCCCTCCAGAACTGTGTAGGAAAGTTGTACTCACTTGTATGTTTCTTGTAATTAATGTTCTTTTGTGGCTAACATAATTCACATTTTCATCCTCCAAACCAAATACATCCTTACTTCTGTACAGGTCGATTTCTTGCAAATTATTCCTTACTCATACTACTTCTGCGAAGAATGTGATTGGAGGGCTCTCGACAATAGGTAGACTTAAAAGTTTCTTTTTTTTTTTTATCTTTGCACCTAACTTGGTTGGATAGAGAAACATATAGCTGAGGATCTGTTTTAATTTTACTCTGTTATGTTTGATCATTTTTCACCAGAGATTTTTGTTGTTACTGTTTCAATGACAGTTGAAATCTTTCTTCCTTGAGTATCTTTTTATTTTTCACCTTTTTGAAATCTCTTATTTGATCCCTTTTGTGTTTGTATTTATTTTAGCTCATTCGAGTGTCCAAATTTCCACCACAAATCTATTCGACACTTTTGTTGGTGGAATAAAGTAAGTTATGAAATTGCTACACTTATTTTGATGCCTTTTGTTATTTCTGATAAACGATATTGTTGCTGACACAGAGACGTTGATACATCTTATGTTCTAGTATATTGCCTCACCCATACAATTTCAAGGGAATCATGGGTTTGGTAGAGATGCGATGATTTTGTTGAAACACAATTTAAAAACCATAATGCTAAGACGTACTAAAAAGGGAAGGGCTGTTGATCTTGGACTTCCTCCAAGGATCGTAAGTTTTTTTCACATTAACATAGTGCTAGAGATATTAATTGTTTTCTCTTCTCTTTAGAGTGTTACTTTCTTATTCAGGTTACCTTGTGCAAAGATTGTTTCGATGTTAAATAAGAAGACTACTACAGATCACTATGGGATGAAAGTCGGGCACGATTAAATACGTATGTAATATATTTTTGTCAATAATTATTACACTAGACCCTCGCTTGTTTGAAAGTAATCTTTGCCTTTTTTTTTTTTGCTCTCCATTCGCTCCTGATGGTGATGTTCTTATTGAATTTGTTTAATGGTCTTTTTCTTGTGTATTATATTTGTTTGGTCTTTTGATTAAATACTTTTAATTTGCATGGTATATGTTTCATCTAATTGCTATGTGTTAAGTCATCCTTAAAACATACAGACGTTCCTTTCTTGGAAATCCTATATAATGACCATTTTACACGGCTTTTCGTGAAAAATGATCGACACTAGCTATTTCACCTTGTGAAAAAGTAAATAATGACAGTCAAAATAATTAGTGTATTATTCATTTTCTCATCACTATATTGTTTCTTCCTAGCGTATTTTGGTACAGATACATTCAAGCTGGTATGTTGATGAATAACTATGCTAACATTTTTAATCTACTCACACGCATGCGACGTGTATGGATATCATGCTTTGAAATTGAATTGTTCTTTATAGTATATTGGTACCTATTTGCATTTGTGAATAAAATTCTTTGTTATAGGTTCACTGTTAACCTTCAAAGTATGGATTTGATCTAATGTAATTTTTTACATAAGAAGATATATTTCAATACTTGTACACCAATTGTGGTAAATTCAGTAAATCATGGAAATGGAATATTTAATGGGTGAAATCTTTCAGTATTTTAGAACTCGGAGATAATAATTCCTTCAGTAATTTCTTGGCTTGCTATTTCCTTGTATATCTTCCCTTGAGTCATTTTTCTGTAACCTTTTTTTATTTCAAGTTTTCCTTCACCGCTTATATTTTTTCTTCAGTAATTTCTTACCTTGATTTTTCCTTTCCTTGACTAATTTTGTACTAAAATGCACTTCTTTCTATTTGATTAATCTTCTTTTCATTCATTTTTTCTGTACTATTTAATTTTTAAAACTGGTATTAACATATATTACTTGTGGGATTACACTTGATATGTTACTATTGTTGTTGTTGATGTATTCATTATTATTCTTTCTATACGATGAAGTGTAAATTCCACCCATGCGAACCCCTTAACAAGGAGTACGGCAGTGATCCTATCCTACTATGTTTCCTTGGTCAATCGAATCCACATTCATATGATTTGGAGGTGGACTTAATTCCCATCTATATGTTTTTATAATAGATGTATTTACATCACAATATCATATTAAATATTAGTTGGCGTAAAAGTGGATGCAATATTTGGATGCCAAAAGGGCAGTGCCTATTTTATATTTAATGTTTTTAAATTCATGAATGAAGAAGTGTCGTGCAAGAACAAGAGAGAGAATTGACTTTATTAGTGTCTTGTTGCATCTGATTATTTTCTGTTTTTAGCAGGCCTTTACTCTCCTATTGCATCTCTTGACCTTCCTTAATAATTTTAGGCCCTTAAAGATATAAACAGTTCAGACTTCTTTTACTAAAGCGAGCAATTTGACTTTCTATGATCTACGAATGATTCTACCTCAAAAGTAATAACTAGAAAACTTTTTCTTATATTTGTTTGATTTTATCTTTGATCTGACTACATGCAGTTCATCATCCTTACCTTGTGGAATACTCAAGTTCTGCTTTGGCTAGAAGTGGAGGAATAACTAATGTTGTCTAAGTTAAATAACCATGTGGTTTATGTCACAATCCAGTAGAAGATCCAATTGTGAGTTGCATACTCTCCCACTTCCATAAGAAAAGAAATAGGAAGTATAAAATAAAGGAATAAGCTCACTCACGAAGCTTGATGCATCACTAAAACTGGAATTTGATGGATTTCCTACTCACACTACATTAATATTTCGTATATTCTATGATGGATATTTCATATCTTAATGTGGACATAGTTTTCCACATTTACATCTACGATGTCTTCTAAAAATTCTTTTCCATAATCATAAGGAAGACCTCTTTTTTTTTTTTTTTTTACTTGATATGATTTTAGGAATGCCTTATAAAAGATTACAAACAAACAAATTGAAACATGTACCGTACTAAGAAATTACCTTAAACTAACTCCAAAGCTTGAGACCAAGATTTTGATTCACTTGACCTGAGGAGTTGATCGTTTGTTTCATTGGATTGCATATAGGCATCATTTATATTTTGAAGTATATATTTGGGATAGAGCCAACTCTATTGGTTTGAATGTGGTTCATAAAAATTGCAATTTGCAATTGTAAGTTCAAGTAAGCTCATAAGAAAACAAAACAAGTCCTTTCCACCTTCAGCAAAGACAACTCTATTGGTTTTAGTGTCAATTGTAAGCTTCAAACTACATTTTTCTCCTGAGAACAAAAACATTTTACTAAGACAAATTTTTTGATTCTAGTACAACTTTTAAATACTCATTTTGTCCCAATTAATATGTGACAACAGTCCAAAAGTAAACTTTTCAATTTGATCGTAAACTCAGGCTTGAATTTTTAAATATTTTGATAATATGAACGATAGTATAAGTAACAATAACTGATAATTTATGATATTTTTAAGGCATATAAAAATTTATGATAAAGAAAAAACTCATTCTTAAAATCTGAAAAGTGTCACATAAATTGGAATAATAGAGGATTAGTTAGAACTATTTTGGACCTCAAAGAAACCTGCAAGAATTATGTGGAGTTCTGCCATTTAATCCTCTATTATTCCAATTTATATGACACTTTTAGGATTTTGAGGATGAGTTTTTTCTTGATCATAAATTTTTATATGCCTTACAAATATCATAAATTATCAGTTATTTTTACTTATACTATCGTTTATATTATCAAAATATTTACAAATTCAAGCCTAAGTTTACGATCAGAATTGAAAAGTTTACTTTTGGACTATTTTCACATATAAATAGGGACAAAATGAGTATTTAAAAGTTGTACTAAATCAGAAATTTGGTCTTAGTAAAATATTTTTGTTCTCAGGAGAAAAATGCAGGAATTGACACTAAACCAATAGAGTTGTCTTTGCTGAAGGTGGAAAGGACTTGTTTTGTTTTCTTATGGGCTTAGTTGAACTTCCAATTGCAATTTTTACGAATCACATTCAAACCAATAGAGTTGGCTCTATCCCAAATATATACCAAAGTGTTCAAAATCTAAATGATGCCTATATGCAATCCATTGAAACAAAGGATCAACTCCTCAAGTCAAGTGAACGAAAATCTTGGTCTCAAGCTTTGGAGTTAGTTCAAGGTAATTTCTACTTACTGTATAAGTTTCAATTAGTTGTGTTCAATTAAATGGATCCTTGACTATCACTGCAAGAGATTCTGCAATTACAAGATTTACCAACGATCCAGATTGCATTATATTTCTTATGCGGTTGAAAGCTGGAGGTCTTTTCCTGAATCTTACAGTGGTGTCACACGTAAGGTTTTCCTTTCCTTTCTTTGTAAATAAATATTCTTCATTTCTTGTCAAATACCAAGGGATTTGAATCTATGTTGGATTCCTTCATCTCTTCAAGTTAAAACTATTTTTTTGTTTGGGATATTTTAACTTCATCTCTGTGCACCTAAAGAATAGATACATTTTGAACTAATAATATTTCGTTGAATGACCCAGATTACTTCCCTTGACGTTTCACTTTCCTCTCGCACTTTGATAGGTTTTTTTTATGGATCCTTGGTGGAATGCTATTGTGGAGAGGCAAGCCCAACATAGAATCCATCGAATAGGGCAGTATAGACCAATCAGGTGTGTGCTTGTATTTCTTCAACCAACTATACCAATCAAGGTATCCTATTCTTATTTTTATCATTTATAGGATTGTGAGATTTGTGATTGAGAATACAATCGAGGAGAGGATCTTAGAGTTGCAAGAGAAGAAACAACTACTTTTTGAAGGGTAAGTTTCTCCAAGTTCATTGTGCTAGTTACATGTGTGTTCTTTCAATTTTCCTTCTTTACTCTGACATTCCCCCATTCTCTCTCTAGTATGCTAATTGCCAAATATTGATGTTTTTTGTAGGACGGTCAGTGGTGCTTCTGAGGCATTGGAGCGTTGAAATTAATGCTTCACATAAATGTTTAGTATTCCAAAATTGTCTCTTAGTTTTTCAAGAAGTCCTTTAGGAGTTTGTAATACATTTATCTAGTTAATTCTGATACATGTATTTAGTTATTTATGCAAGACTTTTGGTTTTACATTTTACTACTATAAATAGAGATGTAAGTATTGATGATTCTAATCATCTCAAGTGGTCTTAAGTAGTCTATATAAAACTTGAGCATTCTCTAAAGATAGTATTCTCCTTCTATATTTCCTACAAATTGGTATCAGAGCAAGTTTTCATTCTTAATCTGGGTTAGTTGAGGAAAAAAATATGGCATCCAAAACAAATGAAGGTGTTGATTCTTCAGTTGTTCTTACTCCTTTTTTTGATGGAACTGATTTTGAATACTGGAAGATAAGAATGAGAACACATCTAAAAGTTGAAGGTTTGTGGACTATTGTTGTAAATGGCTATGAAGAGCCAGAAAACGATGGTGAAGTTTCAATAGTAGAGATGAAAAATCTTGAGGCTAAGTACCGTCAAGATGCAAAAGCCTTGAGCAAAATCCAAATGGGAGTCTCAAGAGCATATTTTTCAAAAATTGCTACTTGTGAGACTGCAAAGCAAGCTTGAGAGTCTTTGGAAATCGAAGTGTATGGTGACGAAAAGGTACGCACTATAAATATTCAAACTATTAGAAGAGAGTTTCAAAACTTGAAGATGATAGAATTGAAAGAATAGATGAATATTGCACAAGAGTCATGAATATTATTAATAAAATGAGAAATCATAGTAACACAATTTCTGATCGACAAGTTGTGGAAAAGATTCTAATTAGTGTCACAGAAAAGTATTAGTTCATTGTTTCTATAACTGAGGAGACGAAAGATCTTTCTAAGATTTCTATCAAAGAGCTAGTCAGATCATTTCGTGCACACGAGAAACGAAGGTTTTTTTGTGAAGATCAACCCAAAGAGATGGCTTTCCAGTCCAGAGCAAATGAGAATTTTCAAAATTTCTCAAAAAATCAACAAAAGAAGAATTATGATCCAAAAAGAAGCAGGATCATGATGATTTCTTCTAAGAAGGTTGAAGAAAAAGGTGAGAAAAGTACTAGTCTTTTTTGTAATATTTTCAAAAGGGCTAATCACAATGCAGGAAAATGTTGGCACAAAGGCAAGCCCCAATGTAACTTTTGTGAAAATTTTGACCACATTGAGATGGATTGCTGGCACAAGCAACGGGAGCAAGCAATTTTTTGTGAAAAATAGGAGGAAGAAAGGGAAGAAACCTTTTTCTTTGCTTCTAAATCTGATACTTCAATAAAAAGCAATGAATGGTATGTTGATAGTGGTTGTAGCAATCACATGTCTGGAGATGAAAAGGCTTTCCTCTCAATTGATAATGGCATCACTACCAATGTGAGAATAGAGAATGGAGCCTTAGTTGATGCAAAAGGTAAAGGTACCATTTTGATCAACATAAAAGGAAGCGGTAAGCAAATTCATGATGTTCTTTATGTTCCTGACTTGGAAGAAAATTTGCTTAGTGTTGGTCAACTCATGGAAAATGGTTATTCTCTTGTGTTTAGAGATAATTATTGTAGGATTTATGATAAAATTGAGCCAAATCAAGTCATTGTTGAAATAAAGATGATAAAAAGAAACTTTCCTTTGCAATTTCATTGCAATGCATTAAAAATGAAGTTATAGATGATTCATGACTTTGACACAAAAGATTTTGTCACTTGAATTTTCGTGGTTTGAAGCTTCTTAAGCAAAAATACATGGTGCAAGGATTTCCTGAGAAACATACTAAGAATAAGGTAGAGAATACTTCTATCATATCTTTAGATATGTCAAATCAAGAAGAGGATGAAGAAGAGGAAGATGTCCCTCAAGGAGGAGAAATCTTAGATTCAGATTATGAAGAACCGTCTCCAAGAGGAACTAAAATGTTGAGTGACATTTATCAGAGATGTAATTTTGCCGATGTTGAGACAGAGAAAATTATGAGGAGGCAATAACGCATGATTTTTGAAAGAAATCCATGGAAGAAGAAATTCGAATGATTGAAAAAAATAACACTTCGGAGCTTGTGGCTATACCCAAAGAAAGAGAAGTTGAAAGTCTAAAATGGATTTACAAAATCAAACTCAATCAGGAAGGAGATATTCAAAAGCACAAAGCAAGGTTGGTTGCTAGAGGCTTCACGCAAAACCCAGGTATTGATTTTTATGAAACTTTCTCTCCAGTTGCTCGTCTTGAGACAATTAGCACCGTAATTGTTGTTGCTGCACAAAAGAAATGGAAGATATTTCAACTTGATGTTAAATCTGCATTTCTTAATGGAAAACTTGATGAAGAGATTTATGTTGAGCAATCTCAAGGATTTTTTGTTCAAGGGGGAGAAAAGAAGGTATACAGGCTAAAAAAAGCGTTTTATGGGTTGAAGCAAGCTCCAAGAGCCTGGTACAATGAAATTGATACATACTTTTTGAAAAATAATTTTTAGAGAAGTAAAATCGAAGCCACTTTGTATGTGAAGAAAGAACATGGTAGCATTATCATTGTTTGTCTCTATGTGGATGATCTTCTCTTTACATGAAATGATGTGAAGATGATGCAAAAATTCAACCAAGATATGATGCAAGCCTATTAAATGAGTGATCTTGAGTTATTTCTTGGGCATTGAAGTTTCTTAAGTGAAAGAAGGAATTTTTATTTCTCAAAAGACGTATACGAAAAGTATTTTTCAAAAATTCAAAATGATGGATTGTAGGTCTATGGCCATACCATTAGATGCAAATGAGAAGTTCAGAATAGATGATGGAGAAAAAAGAAGCTAATAGCTCACTTTATAGGAGCTTGATTGGAAGTTTTCTATATCTTACTTCAACAAGGCTTGGCATTAGATTTCTTGCTAGTTTATTATCCAAAATCATGGAAGAACCAAGTCAAGTGCATTTTGGAGCTGCAAAGCGTGTTCTACGCTACTTGCAAGGCACAATGGATTATGGGATAATGTACAAATTTGGTGGAGATATGAACTTAATTGGTTATTTTAATAGTGATTGGGCTGGAAGTATAGATGACATGAAGAGTACTTCTGGTTATGCTTTGTTATTTGGATCAAGTATTTGTTCTTGGTTATAAAAAAAGCAAAGTGTTATTGCTCAATCCACTGCCGAAGCAGAATATATCTCAGCAGCTAAGGCTACTTCTCAAGCTATTTGGCTTAGGAGAATATTTGAAGACATTGGTGAAAAACAAAAAAGAGGGATTGTTTTGTATTGTGACAACAAATTTGTAATTGCAATTGCCAAGAATCCAGTCAACCATGACAGATCAAAGCATATTTCCATCAAGTATCATTTTATTCGAGAAGCACAAGAGAAAGGCGAAATTCAGTTGCATTATTGCTAGATAGGAGAACAACTTGCTGACATCTTCACCAAAGTATTTCCTATAGAAATATTTTTCTATCTTTCAGAACACATTGGAGTTGTCAAGCAAATGCATTAAGGGGGAGTGTTGGAATTAATGCTGTCACGCCCCGAGCTACCCCCGAGACGCGGACACGGGACCTAGGACCACAAGTGATCCCAAGCTAACCTTGCTGGCATGATCATGAGCATACAAAAGATAATAAACTGACGTGGAAGCTAAATCATAAATAAACTGAAGAGATGGGGAATACCCATAAACTATAACTGAATATATCAAATATGAGAGTTTAATAAAAAAGGAATATCAAACTCAAAATACTAAGCTGAATCTAACTATGTCTGAAATAAGCCTCTACACTGATAAGAAATGTTGGGACATGCCCCAACTAGGTCTAGCTAAACTGAAACTAAAGACTAAAAGCGATAAAGATAAACATGTCACTAGTCCTCGAAGAATAAGGACTCACCACTGATGCTGCTGAATTGAAGATCGAGAATCGATCTAAGTGTGATCTGGATGCTGAGAACTTGAACCTACATCACGAAAAGATGTAGCGCACGTATGCGTCAGTACTTGAAAGGTACTGAGCATGCAGGATAAAGTAAAGCTAAAATATCACATAACTGAACAAAGCACACTAAGCAATGATATAATTTGAACATGATATAGATGCTGAAAATATTGAATACTGAGCTAACTGAATGCAATGACCAAATTTATAACATGCTGATACTGAATACTGACTGTACTGAAATATGGTCAATGCAATAGAGTCTGACTAAATTGTGGGAGCTACTAATAACCGACATAAAACCACATGAGCTAAATGTGGAGTTCGATGTATACGCTTCATCGAGAAGACCCAATATACCCTGCCAGAGGTATAGAGGCATACTGGCGTGATCACTAAACTGATGTTGCCCACAGAGGGGACTTACACCTACGTGGCTTGTAGTTCTGGGACTATATGGGTACGCTGAACCCTAGTCCAACTCGGTATTATGCTACTCCCAATGAATTAAGTGGTTAACTGGTTATGACTGAATTTCTGTAAATACTGGATAGCTCGAAACTGAACAGGCAAACTGAGAATGCAACAATTAATATGATAATGATGCATTCATAAACTGAGGCATGTGAAACTGAATACTGAAATATCTGACCTAACATGTGTAATTCAAGAACTAAAGAAATACATAGCTAGGGTTCTGAAATTCATGTAATAAACTGAGCAATAACATGATAATCTGATTTGGAACATTTAAATAACTAATTCATGACGATCTGCTATAATTCTAGAAACCCTAGGTTTGTTCATAATCATGGAATCAAGAATCTGACTAAATTCTAGGGACCTAATGGGCGAAAGGAACCCACTAGTGAAATCCCACATACCTGATGATGAATTCCACGGAGAAATATTTTGATTTCGGGGCTGGAACTGATAGAACTTTGCTACGTTCTTAAACTAGGGTTCTTGACCTTTTTCTCCTATCTTGATTCTAATTTTCTAAGTTTTGATTAATGATTTTGACTAAGGTAAGTTCTAGTTATGTTTCTAGGCTTAAACTGACATAAATCTCATGATTTAGGGTTTAAACGACGTAACTAAGGGGTTAAACGATATAGGAAAAGACCAAAAGACCCCTGAATTAACTGCTGTCGGAGTGACCTACGGATTGGACCTACGGGCCGTAGGTCAATCTACGGTCCGTAGATTGTGTTCGTAAGTCAAGCCTGCTCAACAGACCTTCACTAAAATGAGTATAACATTTTACTTAGAGGTCGGATTTTAGCAAACTCGGTGGCGTTGGAAAGATAATTCAATTATCTATCATATCATAGGTAATAGGACACACAATTAATTTTGTGCTAAAAGTTATGACCATCTGAAGTTGACCCATCAGAATTTTCAGCTAACTGGCTGCTTATCCTCATCTACGGTCAGTCCTATGGACCGTGGATCGATTGATGGTCCGTGCTAGTCGACCGTTAATTGGGACTGAAGCTGGGCTCTTGGGGCATCGATCCACGAATGCGAACTACGGTCCGTGACCTGACCTACGGACCGTAAGTCCGGCTGTGGGTCAACACTTAGCCAAATTTTCTGACTGATTTCTGAGAAAGTTTTCTGTCACGAACTACGGACCTGCAGGATGGACCGTGAGTCCATCTGCGGTCCATGGATGGTATCTGTGAGTGCCACCTGTAACACCAAAAATATGAAATCTCTATTTTCGGATACGAGGTGTTACATTATCTCCCCCTTGGGACCATTCGTCCTCGAATGAAGAGTAATCTAGCTGAAATAGAGGGAGAGGGCTGCAATCCCTACCACTAAACACTGAGAATTGAATTTCTGACTGTACTGAGTTCCAAGAACATGCAAATACGCTGAAAATGCAAGTACAAACTGAAGGAACTTGATTCTAATACTGAATTTTCGCATGAATGACTGAAAAAAACTAAAGCGGAACTATTACCTCAAGCTAGAATGGAATCGGAAGGAAAGAGGTGAAGATACTTGGACTTCATGGCTGCTTCTGCTTCCTAAGTAGCTCCCTCTACTAACTGACTCCTCCATAAAACCTTAACTGAAGCGACTTCTTTATTTCTCAACCTTCTAACCTGACGATCAAGAATCTCAACTGGTACATCCTCATAAGCAATGCTATCTTTTACAACCACAGTTTCTAATGGGACTACAGATGCTGGATCACCCATACACTTCTTCAAAAGAGAAATGTGAAAGACTGGATGTACTGCTAGTAAATATGTTGGCAACTCTAATTCATAAGCCACTTTACCAATCCTTTTCAAGATCCGGTAAGGGCCTACATATCTGGGACTGAGCTTCCCTTTCTTGCCAAATCTCATCACCCCTTTCATAGGTGACACTTTTAGGAAAACCCAATCATCAACTTGGAACTCTAGTTCCCTTCTTCTCACATTTTCATAAGATTTCTGGCGACTCTGGGCAGTCTTAAGTCTATCTCTAATGAGTTGCACTTTCTCCATAGCATCAAGGACTGAATCTGGTTCTATCAAGGCTGCTTTACCTACTTCAAACCAACCAACTGGAGATCTACATCTACTCCTATACAATGCCTCATAAGGGGCCATCTGAATGCTGGAATGGTAACTATTATTGTAGGCAAACTCAATAAGAGGAAGGTGATCATCCCAACTACCCTTGAAGTCGATCACACAAGCTCTCAACATGTCTTCTAAGGTCTGAATGGTACACTCTGACTGACCATCTGTCTGTGGATGAAATGCTGTGCTGAGGCTAACCTGAGTACCAAGACCTTTCTGAAATGTCTTCCAGAAATGAGAGGTAAACTGGGGACCTCTATCTGAGATGGTAGACAAATGAACCCCATGCAACCTCACAATCTCATTAATGTAAATCGTGGTGTAATCCTCCGCCGAATCTGTAGTCTTGATCGCCAAAAAGCGAGAAGACTTAGTAACGCTATAAACAATCACCCAAATGGGGTCATATTATCTGCGAGTACGAGGTAAACATGTGATGAAGTACATGTTGATCACTTCCCACTTCTAAGTAGGAATGTCAATCTGTTGAGTCATACCTCCCAGTTTTTGATGTTCTACCTTGACTTGCTAGCAATTTGGGCACTTAGCCACAAAATCTACTATATCTCTTTTCATACCATTCCACCAATAGACTTCCCGCAGATCATGGTACATCTTGGTGGAACCTGGATGCATAGAATATCTAGAGTTATGGGCCTCTGCAAGAATATGTTGTCTTAACTTGCCCACATTAGGAATGCATAATTGACCCTGGTAGCGAAGCACACCATCTTCCCCTTGGGAGAAAACCTCCTCTCTCTGATTGTGGACTGCATCCTTAAGCTCAAGCAAGATTGGATCACTGTCTTGCTTTTTCTTAACCTCAACTACCAAAGAAGATTCTGCTCCATTCTGAATCGTTACACCACCATCTGATATGTTAGTAAGACTAACTCCTAAGAGAGCAAGCTGATGAACATCTTTTTCTACTTCCTTCCCTTTTTCCTTAATATGTGCTACACCACCCTTTAGATTCACCTCTTTCTGGCCTTAAGTTAAGAGATAATCGACATATAGGCACTAAGCTACTACCCTTCTATTCTAAGATTGGCTCATTTGGAAATTGGAACTGAACAACCCGAATTCTACAATCGACTGAGGCATTACAGAACTGAAACCAATCCATGCCTAGAATTGTATCAAAATCTACCATTTCTAACTCTATAAGATCTGTTGAGGTGACTTTCTGAGAGACTGAGATAGGACAGTTTCTGTATACCCGTCTAGCTATAACTGGGTCACTGACTGGAGTAGGGAATGAGAAGGGTTCCGAAAGAGTTTCTAAACTAACTCCTAAGATTACTGCTATAAAGAGAGTTACAAAGGTAAGAGTAGCCATTGGATCTAACTCTACAAAATATCTAAAAAAAGACTCGAAACGTACCAGTGATAACATCAGGAGAATCTTCCTGGTCCTGGTGAGCCTGGAGAGCATAAAACCTGCCTTGGCATTGACCGCCACCTGTACAAGATGACACACCCTGCTGAGTTGGGCGACCTACCAGTACTATTGGAGCTGTAGATTGAGCCATAGTATTGTTACCTTTTTGCCTCTTCCTGGCAAAAGGGCAATTCTTCACCCTATGACCAGACTGACCACACCCAAAACATCCTTCCTTGCCTGCAAGACACTCGCTTGGATGGTTCTTACCACACTTTGTACAAGTTGGGTAGATTCTATTTCCTGAAACACTTCCCTGAGACTTAGAGCCTGGCGCCCTACTATTCTGACCTCGTCGAAACTGTGAGTGATTTCCACCACCCAATTTTTGTTCAGAGTACTCATAGTTCCCTATTCTAGCTTTCTTGTTTACCTTAGCGATTTCCCTAAGCTTATCTCCCTCAACCTGCTAATTGTTCTGATTATTCTTACTTTGACCCAAAAGTTGAATAGCATTCTGAAACTCTGCATTTGAAACTTCCTGATCTGGGACTAGAGGAATTACGTTTGCGTTCCTGGCATAAGCTCTACAAGGAGGCATGATCTTAAGCGCATAACGATGGATTAGATAAGAGATCATACTCACGATAAGAATATCAAGAAAGTGAAATTTTCCTCAAACACTTCATAACCTCCCTCTCATTAGATGTGGTGCACTTCACACTAATAAAAAGGACTCTACTTAGTGCAGCTTTTCAGAAATCCTAGGACTCTTAAACCTAATGCTCTGATACCAAGTTTGTCACGCCCTGAGCTACCCCCGAGACGCGGACACGGGACCTAAGACCACAAGTGATCCCAAGCTAATCCTGCTGGCATGATCATGAGTATACTAAAGATAATAAACTGACGTGGAAGCTAAATCATAAATAAACTGAAGAGATGGGGAATACCCATATACTATAATTGAATATATCAAATCTGAGAGTTTAATACAAAAGGAATATCAAACTCAAAATACTAAGCTGAATCTAACTATGTCTGAAATAAGTCTCTACACTGACAAAAAATGTTGGGACATGCCCCAACTAGGTCTAGCAAAACAGAAACTAAAGACTAAAAGAGATAAAGATAAACATGTCACTAGTCCTCGAAGAATGAGGACTCACCACTAATGCTGCTGAACTGAAGATCGAGAATCGATCTAAGCGTGATCTGGATTCTGAGAACCTGAACCTACATCACGAGAAGATGTAGCGCACGTATGCGTCAGTACTTGAAAGGTACTGAGCATGCAGGATAGAGTAAAGCTGAAATATCACATAACTGAACAAAGCATACTGAGCAATGATATAATCTGAACATGATATAGATGCTGAAAATATTGAATACTGAGCTAACTGAATGCAATGACCAAATTTATAACATGCTGATACTGAATACTGACTGTACTGAAATATGGTCAATGCAATAGAGTCTAACTGAACTGTGGGAGCTACTAATAACTGACATAAAATCACATGAGCTAAATGTGGAGTCCGATGTATACACTCCATCGAGAGGACCCAATATACCCTGCCAGAGGTATAGAGGCATACTGGCGTGATCACTAAACTGATGTTGCCCACAAAAGGGAATTACACCTACATGGCTCGTAGTTTTGGGACTATATGGGTACGCTGAACCCTAATCCAACTCGGTATTATACTACTCCCAATGAATTAAGTGGTTTACTGGTTATGACTGAATTTCTGTAAATACTGGATAGCTCGAAACTAAACATGCAAACTGAGAATGTAACAATTAATTTGATAATGATGCATTCATAAACTGAGGCATGTAAAATTGAATACTGAAATATCTGACCTAGCATGTGTAATTCAAGAGCTAAAGAAATACATAGCTAGGGTTCTGAAATTCATGTAATAAACTGAGCAATAACATGATAATCTGATTTGGAACATTTAAATAACTAATTCATGATGATCTGCTGTAATTCTAGAAACCCTAGGTTTGTTCATAATCATGGAATCAAGAATTTGACTGAATTCTAGGGACCTAATAGGCAAAAGGAACCCACTAGTGAAATCCCACATACCTGGTGACGAATTCCACGGAGAAATCTTTCAATTTTGGGGTTGGAACTGATGGAACCTTGCTACGTTCTTGAACTAGGGTTCTTGAGCTTTTTCTCCTATCTTGATTCTAATTTTCTAAGTTTTGATTAATGATTTTGACTAAGGTAAGTTCTAGTTATGTTTCTAGGCTTAAACTGACTAAAATCTCATGATTTAGGGTTTAAACGACGTATCTAAGGGGTTAAATGATATAGGAAAAGACCAAAAGACCCCTGAATTAATTGCTGTCGGAGTGACCTACGGATTGGACCTACGGGCCGTAGGTCAGTCTATGGTCCGTAGATTGTGTCCATAATTCAAGCCTGCTCGACAAACCTTCACTAAAATGAGCATAACATTTTACTCGGAGGTCAGATTTTAGCAAACTTTGTGGTGTTGGAAAGATAATTCAATTATCTATCATATCATAGGTAATGGGACACACAATTAATTTTTGTGCTAAAAGTTATGATCATCTGAAGTTGACCCATCAGAATTTTCAGCTAACTGGCTGCTTATCCTTATCTACGGTCAGACTTACGGCCCGTGGATTGATTGACGGTCCGTGCTGGTCAACCGTCAATTGGAACTGAAGCTGGGCTTTTGGGACATCGATCCACGAACGCGAACTATGGTTCGTGACCTGACCTACGGACCGTAAGTCCGGCCGTGGGTCAACAGTTAGCCAAATTTTCTGACTGAGTTCTGGGGAAGTTTTCTGTCACGAACCACGGACCTGCAGGACGGACTGTGAGTCCATCTATGGTCCGTGGATGGTGTTCGTGAGTGCCAACAGTAACACCAGAAATCTGAAATCTCTATTTTCGAATACGGGGTGTTACAAATTTATCCACATAAATGTTTAGTATTCCAAAATTGTCTCTTAGTTTTGCGAGAAGTCCTTTAGGAGTTTGTAATAAATGTATCTAGTTAATTGTGATACATGTATTTAGTTATTTGTGCAACACTTATGGTTTACATTTTACTACTATGAATAGAGATGTAATTGATGATTCTAATCATCTCAATTGGCCTTAAGTAACCTCTATAAAACTTGAGCATTCTCTAAAGATAGTATTCTCCTTCTATATTTCCTACATAGAGAAATTAACAGATGTAGACTTGAAGTTCTTGTTTGTAACCTAAATCATTTTTTGTTATGTTACTTGGTTTAGCAAGAAAGATCATTTGATCATATTTAGTTTGTGTCTTGGAGGTTCTGGATGAGTTTCAGACGAACGAGTTGTATTCTAGTTAAATTTAAAGTTAAGAGTTCACCTCTGTCAAACAATTGACTTGACAAGCTCAGATTCATGATCTGAAAGTGTCAACATGTTTATATGTTGAGTTTGGACTTGTCCGCAAATTTTGATTTAATTTCAATGAGTTTCAGATGAATTGTGGACATTTTGGGTGCGTTGTCCTTTGCTTTAACATTAAAATGTGACAACTGAAAGATCCATTTTTAATTATAGAAATCAAAAATTTATTTTGAGACTTCATCTGCTTAGGAATCCGAACATGAAATTGAGTTTTAATTAAATGAGGAAATCAATATCATTATATCGGACTCATAGTAAAAATAAAATGGTGCATTTTGAAGGTCATATAAGGATATTATGGTCTTTTTAGTGAAAATTAAATTGTTGGTTACAAAAAGGTGTTGATGCAGACCTTTTGGATACCAGATTTTTCTACTTTTAATGATAGAAAATGACACAATTTTTAAAATTATTTTATGCCTGAACATTGTATTAAATTTCAAACCATATTTGCTTGGTATATTGAGCATATTTGAAGTTCTAGAGCTAAAAGCTGAGTGATTTTTATTGGAGAAAATTGAGGAATTTCGCTCTACATCTAGAAATTGTATTACTTTGATTTGGAGGTGATAAAGACTCAATTTTTTAAAATGAAATTTCATATTTGAGGTAGTTATATTATGGGTAAACCGATCTTGGTATCACATTTCTTATTTGTTGATTATTTCATCGTTCAAAAATGTGTACATGAAAATTAATAGTTATAGCCAAAATTAAGAAATCGTATTTTGATGATTTTGGGGTCAATTTGAATTCAGTTTTGATGAAATTTAAGATTTGAGTTCCTACGGTATGGGTAATCTAAATTGTAATGAAAATCATTGTTTTCCCTTTGGAGCTCGGGGTTAACTTGTTTGGCCCGGGATAAAAGTATAGCAATATGAGTGTCTACAAATTCATTTTATCATATAGATTATGTATTTGACCAGATTGAGACTGTTCATAAGCTCTATTGAAGGGCAAGGCCATAAATTGACTTTTCAGGCGTTTAAGGCAAATTGAAGCTTTCTTTGACTCTTTTCAAAGTGTTAGTGTATTGATTGACTGTGTAAATGGGCAATTGGTGATGGGTATCCCGTATAAATGAGATAACGAGCATTTATGCGAGTACTGATATCATGTTATTGGTAATGGATACTTTATTCGTGATTTGTTGTGTTGTATGACTACGTGAACTTGATTTCTAGTTGTAGCATTGGTAAAAATGCTTGTGTTGTCACTAATATATAGGAAAGCGGTTGATATTATAAAGATATCATATGAAATGATTATTTGATTATGTTTTCATTGTCCTTCTTGCCTTGTTGATTATTCTGGGCTGCTTTTGCTTATCTGTACTGAGGATTTGAATCCAATATATGGATTGCCGTTTTTAATTGGCATTTATATTTCATGTACTAGATATTGATATTGAGGAAATAAAAGGATAGATCTTGGTAAAGTGTCAACCAGGATATTGACTTGTAAATGATTATTGATATAGTATGTTGATCATAAAGGGCATTTCCTGGTATAGTATTGTCTTGTACGATATATAGATTTTGTGAGTCCCCCATGGGTCCTAGCTATCTACATTATAGAATTGAGTATATACATCTTTTCTTAACAACTATTAGACATTTGCAAACATCATCTCACATGTAAGGATTTCCTTTCCTCTCTTTATCAATTTGTATTCTTCATTTCTTGTCAAAAACCAAGGGATTTGAATCTATGTTGGATTCCTTCATATCTTCAGGTTAAAACTATTTTGTTTGGGATGTTTTAATTTCATCTCCGTGCACCTAAAGAATAGATACATTTTGAACTTATAATATTTCGTTGAATAACCCGGACTACTTTTCTTGATGTTTCACTCTCCTCTTGCAATTTGATAGGTTTTTTTGATGGATCCTTGGTGGATTGCTGCTGTGGAGAGGTAAGCCCAAGATAGAATCCATCGAATAGGGCAGTGTAAACCAATCAGGTGTGTGCTTGTATTTCTTCAACCAACTATACCAATCAAGGTAGCTTATTCTTATTTTTATCATTTCTAGGATTGTGAGATTTGTGATTGAGAATACAATCGAGGAGAGGAACTTAGAGTTGTAAGAGAAGAAAAAACTACTTTTTGAAGGGTAAGTTTCTCCAAGTTCATTGTGCTAGTTGCTTTTGTGTTCTTTCAAAATTCCACCTTTACTCTGACATTCTCCCCTTCTCTCTCTGGTGTGCTGATTGCCAAATATTGATGTTTTTTGTAGGATGGTCGGTTGTGCTTCTGAGGCATTGGAGAAATTAACAGAGGTAGACTTGTAGTTCTTGTTTGTAACCTAAATCAATTTTTCTTCTGTTACTTGGTTTAGCAAGAAAGATCATTTAATAATATTTAGTTTGTGTCTTGGAGGTTTTGGATGAGTTTCGGACGAACGAGTTGTATTCTAGTTAAATTTAAAGTTAAGAGTTCACCTCTGTCAAACAATTGACTTGACAAGCTCAGATTCATGATCTGAAAGTGTCAACATGTTTATATGATGAGTTTGGACTTGTTCGTAAATTTTGATCTAATTTCAATGAGTTTTGGATGAATTGTGCACATTTTTGGTGCTGTATTTTGTTTAAGCACTAAAATGTGACGACTGAAAGAGCCATTTTCAATTATAGAGATCGAAAATTTATTTTGAGACTTCATCTGCTTGGGAATTCAAACATGCAATTGAGTTTCAATTAAATGAGGACATCCATATCATTATTTGGGACTCATAGTAAAAATAAATTGGTGCATTTCGAAGGTTGTATAAGGATATTATGGTGTTTTTAGTGAAAAATTAAATTGTTGGTTGAAATAAGGTGTTTGTGCTGACCTTTTGGATACCAGAATTTTCTACTTCTAATGATAGAAAATGACACATTTAAAAAAAATATTTTTTATGCCTAAACATTGTATTAAATTTCAAATCATGTTTGCTTGGTATTTTGAGCATATATGAAGTTCTAGAGCTAAAAATTGAGTGATTTTTATTAGAGAAAATTGAGGAATTTCGCTCTACATCTAGAAATCGTATTACTTTGATTTGGAGGTGATAAAGACTCATTTTTTAAAATGAAATTTCTCTTTTGAGGTACTTATATTATGGGTAAACCGATCTTGGTATCAATTTTTTTATTTGTTGATTATTCCATCGTTCAGAAATGCGTAATAACATGAAAATTAAAAGTTATAGCCGAAATTAAGAAATCTTTTTTTTGAGGATTTTGGGGTCAATTTGAACTCAGTTTGATGAAATTTAAGATTTGAGTTCTGCTGTATGGGTAGTCTATATTATAATGAAAATCATTGTTTTTCCCTTTGGAGCTCGGGGTTAACTTGTTTGGCCGGGGATAAAAGTATAGCAATATGAGTGTCTACAAACTTATTTTATCATCTAGATAATGTATTTGACTATGCAACCTAAGGAATTATGAACAATAATTCCCAAACACCAACACAAACCTCCCAAGGTATGAGTTCCCAAGTCTTCGAGTTATCCCAACTTGAAGACAACACTCCTAATTTAGTTTATAAAACATTGAACTAAAGATACATCAATACTACTACTCGATGGAAACCTCCTAATATATAAACGTTGTAATAGGACTTGGTTCTTCAATGTGTTCATTCAGCCTACTGGTAGCACTTGTGAAGTCAATTTTCCAATTGCCCTTTTAGCTCTATAAGTGCACGAATACTATAGACGACTTCACCTCTATTTAAGCACAATTCTTCGTAGAGTTATTATTCACTTTGAACGCCCCATTCAATTGCACTCTTTTGAATTAGAGTTCTACTTCAAGTGAGACTCCTTCTTCAATTCAAGCTCCTTGCTTCTTTAGACTCTTTCTTTAAAACCAATTCATTTATTCTTTTGTGTTATAGTCGAACTCCAACTCTTCAGTTCAACACTCATTTGAAAAGTTCTACTTCAAGTGAAATTCCTTCTTCAGTTCAAACTCCTTGCCTCTTTAGACTCCCTCTTCAAATCAAACTCATTGATTCTTTCTCTTCAATTCACCACTTGTTTGTTTTCTTGTGCTTTATCACGGAATTAACATTATCCATTTCTTGATTTTTGCACTTATTTTGAAAGTTTTCCCCAATTCAACTGTCTATGACAATGCACCTTTGCACCATGTTGACTAACATGTTTCATCTTTCTTTATCAATCATCAAAACTACATAAATCCCAATAAATTTCTCCTTTTTGATGATGAAAAATCTCTTATCTTTGTGCATTCAAACAACTTTACTTGTAGACACTGAAGCATGAAATAGGTTATTCAATGGGTTATAAACACTGCACAACTCTTATCTTCTCCCTTTTGGCATCATTGAAAAGTTATGTCAACCCTGTAACGTACTAGCTAGAGAGATTAGTTAAACAATCCATGACCTTTGGGGTTGTCACCAAGACAGTTAGATAATGACTTCATGCAACATAATAATGTACTATAAAGAGCAAGAACATGATTCATTAATAAAGAAATAGATAATCATTCTCTTAAATTGTCTGATCATCTATCTATATTACCTTAAAAACATGAACTCCTAACTTGAATGTTAAATTATTACAATATCCCTAACTTAGGTTGTGGCTTTTTCGATGAGTTGTGACTTTTCAGATAAGTTGTGACTTTTTTCAGAGGGTTGTGATTTTTGATGAGTTGTGACTTTTCTAAAGAGTTGTGATATTTTCAATAAGTTGTGACTTTTCCAAAGAGTTGTGACTTTTTCAATACGTTGTGACTTTTCCAAAGTATTGTGACTTCTCTAAAAGGTCATGATTTTTCAGATAAGACACAAAAAATATTTGTTCATACTATCCTTTGTTGATTATAAATAGAGGGACTTCGTCTCATTTTTTCAACCACAATTTTTTCTAATCTTCTACACTTCTTCTTCTTGCATTTTAATTTTTTTTGTGTGATTTATTGTCATTGAGTGAGTTCAAAGTTTAACGGAATATGAGGTATCACTATTCTGATGAAGTAAGTCATTCTATTCTAAGAGGGTATATTCCAAAACCTCGAGTACTTGAGGAAAATAATTTTGATGATATGATACTTATTTTTTCTTAATATATACATTAGTATGTAATGTTCAAATATATGAAGTTAACATGATGTAGTCTAAATTCATTTGTTTTTGTTAACAATTTCTCTTGTGATGTAGATATATGTTTCTCAATATCTTTTCCAAAATTTAGAGAATTGTCACGATTTGTTTTTGATGCTCAAGATAAAAGAATGACTTTATTTATCAATGCTACTTATGTGATTTAGAATCTTATGATGTTTGCTTTAAAATAGTTATTATTATATAAACATTTCTCTTTTGTTTTACTTATTTACTATTTCTTAAATATTTCAGTATTTTAGACGAAGAAAAGTTTCTAAGACGTGTAATAACACCAATTGAAGTTTGTATTATTTTAATTATTATAATTTATTTAATAGTTAATTTTATAAGATTAATATTTTCATTAATGCAAATATATATTTATATTTGGGTAGGTATTTGTATTTAAATTAAAGTCTTATATATGTCACAAATGTATTATCAACTTAACAAGATATTATAACTTCAAAATATATTATTTTAAAGTGTTCTAAATTTTTTTGTTTTAAAAAAAACCGAAAAAAATGTGAAAATATGTGAATATATAAAATGTAGTTGTTTTCTTCACATATTCATATCACATCAAAACAATTTAACGTGGAATACACATGCAAAACACATCTGGTTAGATGACAAGAAAAATACAAAGCAAATATTGTCTATAAGATAATATTAGTGAAATAAGACTAATTACGTGATTGAACCTCATCAAATTGAAATAAATATATACATAATTGCATTTAACAAATAAACTTTTTCATTGACCATCTTCATAGGTTTGCATGAATAAGATATATATCTTTGATGATCCACATTGAACATTCAAAAAAGAATCTGCAATATTATTTTTTGCTAAACTTATTATTCAAATCTTCGCTTAAATAAGCAAATACTATTTACAATAATATATATTTTTGGAATTGATAATCACGTGCAACGCACGTGTCAAAAAACTAGTATTCTATATAAGAACGAAGCCATATTGAATAATGAAAAAAATAATTAAGCACTAATAATTAAAAAAAAAACATTGAATAGGAGTAGAATAAAGTTAGAGGCATGAAGATTGAGAAGTGAAGAGAAGGATGAACAAGTGGCAATAGTTGTGTTAACCGACAAATGATTTCAACATTTTTTGCCCTTTGTTTATCAAGATCATGTTGGGTTTTAAAAGGTGTGAATGGAAAATGAAGAGTTGCGACTTTTATGAAGAGTTGTGACTTTGATGAAAAGTTGCGACTTTTATGAAGAGTTGTGACTTTTATGAAAAGTTGTGACTTTTATGAAAAAGTTGTGACTTTTATGAAAGGTGGTGACCTTTCCGAAAGATTGTGACTTTTCCAAAGGTTTGTGACCTTTCCGGTAAGGCACAATAAGAACCTTTTCACACTACCCTTTGTTTTCTATAAATTGAGGAATTTCCTCTCATTTTAAAAACATAATTTTTCTGGACTTCTTCTACTACTAAATCTAGTATTCTAAGTGTACTTTACTGCCATTGAGTGGCTCGCTGACACTAGTGTTTTGGGTATCAATACACTGGTGATTGAGATTATTCTATCCTGGGAGGACATATTCCAAATCAAACCTCGGATACTAGAGGGGAATAATTTTCTTAAGGGGACACTGCGCATTCAGTGGGCTTGATCTTCTTTCTGTTTTTCGCATTCTCGGTATGTGTTACGATTTTAAATTTGTGAATTAATTTATGTTCTTCTGTTCTTCACTGATTCATTAAACTTTGGTAACTTCATGTTTCTGCAAAGTTTGTTGGAATTAGTAAGATTCTTTAAACATAGATTGACAACAATTCTTCTTTAAGGAAAAATATTTCGTATATGTTTTCTAATCTGTTTCTGATTTTAGTTTCTCTACTAGTTTTAATTTTCTAGTTGTGAAAATGTTCTTAAACTTTATTGGGTCTTACCAAGTTCTTCAAAGTTTTGTTTTAAGTATCTTAGGAATACAAGACGAATAACAATCTTAAGGAAATTATTATACTGTTGGTATTTCTTATATTCTGCTGATTGAGAGGAACAGATCATGGAAGTAGAAGTTTAAGGCATTACTTCTTCATAATTTGGTGCTTTGTTTAGCAAGGTCGAAGTGAGAATGTACAGAAAAAAATTGGTGCTATTTCGGTTAAAGATTACACCAGGTAACCTTCTTATTATTTATCTAAGGAGGAAAATAGTTTCTAAGAGTTAACAATTTTGATTTTTTATCATGTTATCTTTGAAAAAAGATCTGCAAACCATTTGTTGTGGAATGAATTTTTCTTGGCAAATAGTATTGCCTTTAAAATTCTTTAGTTTACAAAATGAGAGATGCACATTTTTGTTTGATAAAATAGTATGTCAAAATGTTATAGTTGGAAGACTATTTGAAAAGAAAAACATTTCCATGTGATAAAGAGAATGTTTAATTCTGTTTGGAGACTTAAAAAAAAAAAAACTTTTGTAGTTTTGTACTCTATGTAAAATTTGATTGTGTCTGATTTTTGTAGGCTAAATTTTTTTGTAGTTTATTACTCTAGATAAATCAGACTATGCAATTGGTTTGAAAAATTATGAAAACTTCACATAATAAGTCAATGTTGCACTTTTGACTTTCTATAAACTTACTGTTATATAGAAACAAATTGTACAAATTTTTGTCTTTATTGTTAGTATTCTAAATACTAATTGGTATGTCTATTTGTGATAGATGGAAAAATACCAGTGACTTAGAGTTTGTGATTTTGTGCCTCTATGAATGAACTTTGACACTATGTAAATATTGTCAAAGAGAATTGAAGCAATATAATTCTTTTGTAGAATAATATTTCCAAAAGAGGTTTCATAGTGCCAATGACATTTTGATAGTCTGGGAAAATATGTGAAAAAACTATTTTCAAATACTTGAAAAATATTTTTGAGATCATATTTAAAATGTGGGGGTTCTTTGCTTATGATAAAGATAAAATTAGACTTGGTGTCTAATTTAATTTTGGAGCAAAAGATATGAAATTCAATGATACTTTTGTATTATGTTAGACCCACAAAATTTTGGAGTATATTCGGTATTGTGGTTGTTGAGTTTCTCTATTACTAGTATATAATGTGACTAGTATGAAACTACCAAATTATATATATACTTGTTCAAAATAATTGTGTTCTTTTATGAAAAAGTGTCACTTAAAATATTGTGATTTTTCATGAAAATATATGTCTATTATAATAGAAGTATTTTCATAGACATGAATATTGGTGAATAGTATTCGTTATGTTTTGTAAAAGAAACATTTGGATTATATTGCCTTTATTGGACCTGATGAAACTTTGTTCACGGGTAGTTCTATAACAATCAAATTGAAAGTTATGGAAAGGTCCTGCTGAAAAGGACATTTGACAAGGTAATGACTCTAAACAATGTTTGTGTCATACAAAATTGTAAGAAATAGGAACAAATGTTTGTGAGAAAAAGCTACCTCGTGGAGAGATTTTCAAACTCAATATTTTTATTTGTTCTTACTTGCTTGAGTCAAACTGTTTGTGACATGAACACTTGGGACATGTCAATTACAAAACCTTGTAAGGAAAATTGATCAACTTAGAAGTTTTATCTAACTTTGAGTGCAATAAATAAAAAAAATGTCAAGTTTGTGTAAAATCTAAGTATGCTGAGCATTCTTATAAATCTGTTGAAAGGAATTCTAATCCCTTAGAATTGATTTACACTGACTTTTGTGATATGAAGTCAACATCATCTCGTAACTTTCGTTGACAATTGCATTAGAAATGACTATGTCTATTTGCTGAATGGTAAGGATGAAGCAATAAAAACATCTAGACAATATAATATTGAAGTTGAAAATCAGTTAGGAAAAAGATAAGAAGTAATAGGGATGGAGAGTATAAATCTCATTTTGCAGAAATATGTATGAAAAGTGTAATTATCCATCAAACTGCTGCCCTATTCACCTCAATCTAATGGAAAAAAAAAAACTGAACTTTGAAGGAAATGATCAATGCATTACTTATAAGTTTTAGTTTACCACAAAACTTGTGTGGAGGAACTATCCTTACTGCAAAAGGGAACAACAAAAAGTTTTGCCTTTTCATAAAGAAAGCAATGGAAAATTTTGTTTTTTCAGGACACAATCTATTCCATATGAGAAATGGAAATGAAGGAAATCCAACTTGAAATATTTCAAAGTGTGGGGGTGTCTAGCCAAAGTCCAAGTTCCTATTCCTAAAAGGATTAAAATAGGACCTAAGTGTCTTAGTGGACTGTAATATTAGACTTGAGTAGTCTAGTGAAAGGACTAAACGACCTTGGAAAGAACAAAAGGAGAATTTACTTAATAAAGATATTCCGAGGTGTAGTAAATGTCAAAGGATATCTACTTTCTTCGAATATGATTTTGTAACATTTCTTGTGTCTTCTGTAGACTCATCCTTTTGGACAAATGATGTTAATAGTGAGATTGGTTCAATCTTGAGCAATCCTATTGGAAGTTGGTTGATCTTCCCTCGGGAAATAAACTTTTGGGTTCAAAGTGAATCCTCAAAAGGAAAATGAAAGTCGATAGAACTGTTGACAGATATAAAGCAAGACAAAAACAAGGTCTTGATCTTTTCGACACATACTCGCCAGTAACTAGAATTACATTCATTTGGATGTTAGTTGTATTAGCTGTGGTATATGACCTCCAAATTCATCAAATGAATGTGAAAACAACTCTCTTAAATGGAGAATTGGAGAGGAAGAAATTTACATGGAACAACCTGGGGGTTTTGTGGTTTCTGGTAAAGAAAAGAAAGTGTGTGAACTTGTTAAGTCACTTTATGGACTAAAACAAGCGCCCAAACAATGACATAAGATATTTGACCAAACTATGTTGGTAAATGGATTTAAGAATGATGGAAGTGAAAAATGTGTTTACATTAAAATAACTAGGTCATTGTTTGTTTGTATAATTGGTGATATGCTGATCATCAATGGAGACACTAAATGCTACTAAACGTATGCTAGAAAGCAAGTTTGGAATGAAAATTTTTGGAGTTGCTGATGCGATCTTAGGTATAAGAATCCTTAGAACTCCATAATGTTTAGCATATTCGCGGTCTCATTGCATTGAAACGGTACTTGACTAGTTCAAATATTTGGATTTCAATATTGTCAAGTCTCCAATAAATATGAGCTTTGCATTTCAAAAGAGTGAAGGCAAAAGTGACTCACAATTGGATTGAGCTAAAGTATTGAGAAGTATGATGTATATCACGAAGTGTACGCGATCGTATATAGCATTTGCTATTAATAAACGAGTCGGTTCACGAGTGATCCCAATCGAACTCATTATATGACAATGAAAAGAATTTTGGAGTATTTAAGAAATACTTAAAACTACGTCTTGCATTATAACAATATCCAATAGTATTGAAAGGATATATTAATGCGAATTGGATCACCGGACAAATGAAGTGAAATCCACGAGTGGATATGTATTTACTCTTGGTAGAGGAGCAGTCTCTTGGAAATATTTTTTTAAAAAGAGACATGTATCACTAGCTCTACAATGATCTCTGAGCTAGGTGCTCTAGATAAGGTCGGTGAATAAGTTGAAAGACTCCGTAATTTCTTGATAGATATTCTTTTTGGCCCAAACCTTTGGCATCAGTATGCATACACTTTGATAGTCAAGATGCAATAGGTAGGGCATGAAGAATGATGTATAACGGAAAATCTAGTCATATAGGACACAGACAAGATACCATTAGAAAACTACTCTCTAGTGGAATTATCAGAACTGACTATGTAAAGTCAAAGGATAATATGTCGGATCCACTTACAAAAAGGCCTAACTAGAGAGAGTTTAAAGATCATCTAAGGGAATGGGTTTACGGCTTAGGACAAGTCATCATGACGGTAACTCTATCTAGCAGACTGGAGATCCTAAGGGCTAGATTCAAGGAGAAAAACAAAGTTGTGACTGACGGTTCGGCATTGTCAACAAACTCAATCCATTCTCATGATGAAGACAATGCTCAGGAACAAGGATACAACATTAAGTCTTGTTAATGAGTTAATAAAGCTTAATGTTTTTAATGATTTGCTAAGTTTGACAGATTTGATCAAATAGTGTATCTACGCGATAACACGGTTAGAAATCACCTATGTGGGTGTGAAGTGTAAGCCGCTTCAAAGAGAATTATTGTCAAAAGCCTATTCTCTATACAATCATGAAACCAGGAGGTGTTCATGGCTGAAACGAACACAACCGTAAGAACCATAAACGGTAAAGAATTAATTGTGTGACATATGGTTGTCTAGGTATACACCAAAGCTCGACAGTTCAAAGATATCGCATCTACCGATTGATCGAGTATATCCGACATATGTTCACTACGGAAAGTCCAAGGGGAAACCTACTTATCCAGATGCAATTAATTCTTGCTTGTAAAGTACACATATTTGTCCGTTTCTTTGTCTTGGAGTCATTCCCCATTCATGCGGGGGATTGTTGGGTTTTAAAAGGTGTGAATGGAAAATGAAGAGTTGCGACTTTTATGAAGAGTTGTGACTTTGATGAAAAGTTACGACTTTTATGAAGAGTTGTGACTTTTATGAAAAGTTGCGACTTTTATGAAAAAGTTGTGACTTTTATGAAAGGTGGTGACCTTTCCGAAAGATTGTGACTTTTCCAAAGGTTTGTGACCTTTCCGGTAAGGCACAATAAGAACCTTTTCACACTACCCTTTGTTTTCTATAAATTGAGGAATTTCCTCTCATTTTAAAAACAGAATTTTTCTAGACTTCTTCTACTACTAAATCTAGTATTCTAAGTGTACTTTACTGCCATTGAGTGGCTCGCTGACACTAGTGTTTTGGGTATCAATACACTGGTGATTGAGATTATTCTATCCTGGGAGGACATATTCCAAATCAAACCTCGGATATTAGAGGGGAATAATTTCCTTAAGGGGACACTGTGCATTCAGTGGGCTTGATCTTCTTTCTGTTTTTTCAGATTCTGGTATGTGTTACAGATTTTAAATTTGTGAATTAATTTATGTTCTTCTGTTCTTCACTGATTCATTAAACTTTGGTAACTTCATGTTTCTATAAAGTTTGTTGGAATTAGTAAGATTCTTTAAACATAGATTGACAACAATTCTTCTTTAAGGAAAAATATTTCGTATATGTTTTCTAATCTGTTTCTGATTTTAGTTTCTCTACTAGTTTTAATTTTCTAGTTGTGAAAAATGGTCTTAAACTTTATTGGGTCTTACCAAGTTCTTCAAAGTTTTGTTTTAAGTATCTTAGGAATACAAGACGAATAACAGATCAGTCTGTAGATCTTCAATTATAGTCTGAATGGCATTTTTTCCCATAAGCTGCATGAGCAACCTCCAGTTCAACAATCTTATTGGTGAATACATTACTTCAGCCTTTGTATTTGAGTATCAATTTTCCTCATGGAGCATGTAGATCAACATGGTTAATCTATTAGGAACTTTTTTTAAAAATTGTTTGGAGTCCAAGACTGAATTGAAATTGAGTATTCCTCAAAAATCACAAGAGAGATCATGTCATATATATTTTCATGATAGCTCTAAGACCTTCCTTAAAAGTAACATCTTCTCAATGTTTTAGGAGTTGGTTCTTCCACAGGAACTGACAATGAGGAACTAGATTTCCTCTTAAAATGAGAATTAAATATATACTAGGCTAAGAAAAATTTGAAGAGGGTTAACATTGCACACATCAGTTGATAACCTATGGGAAATATTTAAATTTGAACTTGTAAGAAAATTCAAGAAGGCCAAATGAGAGATAAAGGCGATATGAAATATTTATTGCAAGCTTATCAATTTATAGGTGAGAGAGAACAACTTGAAAAAAATGTGACTCTTGATCTTTGACGATTATTTTATTTTGTATTAGAACAATTAATATATGTAATATGACTGCTCAATTATTTCACTTTAGACAATTCTAAACTCTAACAATATAGAACATACCTGATAAGAAACATTTTTTTATCACCATTGCTTGCTTGCGCTATTTCTTTGCACATCTAATACAAAATTAGGTTAAAATAAGTCAGAGATCTTGATTGGGACACACAAGTAAATCTGCAAGACTGAATTGAATAACATTTTAGCTAATAAAATTAAAGAGAAAAAATTATTCTAGCCAATCATTGAGGGGATTTTATGCAATCTTAATCATCTCCAAGTCTAACCTATTCTTTTCAAAATGCTCCCTACTTAATTAGTGTCAGAATCCATCAATTATTGTCCGATTCATAGAAATTAAGAACAACGTGACCCAGCAACCATATACTTTTGTGGATGAATCAGTTTCAAGATTCGTTGTCCCCCTATCAATGTGCCCCTAGTTTGTTCAACAATTGGATCAAGTGGTATAACACGTTTCAAGGCACGCTCATCAATTTCACTTTCATCCTCACTCCTTTTTTTTTGAAAAATTATGTCACCTGCTTCCCCCTTATACATGCACTACATTTTTTTTTCATCTCTAAATGACATATTCCCCCTTTTTTTGTGAAGTAAGCAAAAGGAATTTTTGTTTGTCTTCAGCCATACGCCCTAAGCAAGCAATATCTATAAATCAATATAGCTTGCTTCCTTTCAGGTTCACATGCAAAACAACTTAAGGGTTATTCATAGGAATCTATATAAGCTTGGATCCTTTCTTATCATTAAAAGGGTGAATCAAATTTTCTTCTCGCCCATTGAGACAACATGTTAGTTTCTGTCAACATGTATAAATATGTTTCCATTTGCGAATTTAGTATTTATTTTTCTAAAATTATTAGCAACTGGACACTTAGTAGTTGGATGACCAATTTTACCACAAATATAGTATAATTCTTCAGAGATAATATTATTTTTATGGAATTCTATACCAGACTTCTCATTGTGCACCCTACCATTCAATTTTAATAATTCTAGAGGAATTAGTCCATCTATTAGCTTTTTCAAGGTCCATTTTCAACCTAGACACATCTAGATTCAATTTTCTCACCTTTTCTTTCTCACATAAAAAAATCAATTTTACACTCCTTAAAATATAATTCAATATTTTTCTGATCTTAACTCAGGACTCCTTTTCCTTTTTCAACAATGGACAACTTCAAAATTTCATATTTCAAGTTCTGATTCTGTGAATCAAGTTGATCAACTTAGTCCTTTAAGGTGCTATTCTTTTTATCAGTTTTAGTTTTGCAGTTTTTAAGATCAAAATTTCAGATTTCAAGTTCTGATTCAGTGAATCAAGTTGATCAACCTGGTCCTTTAAGGTGCTATTCTTTTTATCAGTTTCAATTTTACAGTTTCTAAGATCAATATAATCAATCTTTACACTTGCAAGAAAATAGAACAATTGATCTCTATTGAAAGTTAACTCTTCTTCTTTTCCTCCTCCTCCTTCTGCTCCTTCTTCTTCTCCCTCTTCCTTCTTATCCTTCTCCTCCTCCTCCTCCTCCTCCTCCTCCTCCTTCTTCTTCTTCTTATTCTTCTCCTTCTTCTTCTTCTCCTCCTCCTCCTCCTCCTTCTCGTCCTTCTTCTCCTTCTTCTTTTTCTCCTCCTCCTCCTACTCCCCCCTTTTTCTCCTTCTATTTCTCCTCCTTCCCCTTCTCCTTGTTCTTGTTCTTCTTCTACTTCTACACCCTGGACGTGGCCGACACATGAGAACCATTGCTGGTTTCCAAACGAACCCTTGGCATGGCTGACTGCTTAGCGGAAGACATACTTAAGAAAATAGGGAACTTTAAATGCATAATTAAACTCAGTAGTCTCAATTTAAACTCAACTCAATAAATGTCTGGAAATAGATAATAAAGTATAAGCAATAGTTTCAAGATCTCAAAATTAAAGGGAACATACTGAGAGACTCATTAACTCTAACTGTATGAAACCTCTAATACTAGGATATATGTTAGTACAAGACCCATGAAAACTCAATAATAACAAGAGAATAAATATGAAATCCTATGAAAAGCAAGGAGGCACACCAAAGCTAATTGGAGTGCAAGTAATCTCAACGAAGCGCCTGTTGATGACCCTGAACACTTGTATCTTCATCATAATAAGATGCAGGTCAAATGACATCAATATATTGAATGTATGAGTATGTAAAGAAAATAAGATGCATAGATAACTGAACTTATATGACTGGAAGAATACTCACCCCATCTTAACTGGATACAAAAGAAATAATAAAAGATGAAATGTTCAAAGGTTAATAAATAAATATCAACTCAAGTATGTATATAAAAATACAATAATTTACTCTTTACTCTTATTTGGGAGATTATTCAACTGATAGCCATCAAAAGAGTTATGTGATGATACAACGTCTCGCCCACATTGCCAGAATTGTCATGCACATTACTAGGTATAGAACACCTCAATTAAGTGGATCCACTAAGCTATGCTCGAAAGCAATAAGGAGTCGTCTAAAAAGTACGATCCTTTAATCATGTTGGCTACATGGTTTATGAATAATGTGAGTTGTCTGAACTCATCCCCATATCAGTGCTCAATACTACTCCCAATAAATATATTTACTCATGCTTAAGTAGAAATACTCTTTCTCTGTTTTGAGGTGATTACTCAAAATAATTGTTTTAAAGAGGTAACTACTCTGAAATATCCTAAACTCATAAACTCTTTTTAGAAACGAAAGTTTCTCTTTTCTCATTGTAAGAATGTTACATTTGGGATACTTAGCTGAAGATTGTTGTTGGTTAAAAAGAACTCTCTATAATTACTCCATAAAACTCTTGAACTTTCCCTTTAAAATCAATTTAGTTTAGAATGTACATTAGGACATATAATTAGGATATGCAGGGATTTTTCAAAAGTAAATAGAGCCTACAGGAGTTAATACGAGGAAGGAAAACACGGACACAGTGTAAAGGAGCACGTGCCGGATGAAACAAAGAAAAGAATCAATCTAACAATCCTTGGCGCACTTCTCGCATAGGGCACCAGACCCTGAACATTTGAAGTTTGGCCTGGTGGCACACTGGAGGGCGCTAGACCTTGATCTTTAGAGAAGAAAAGCTAGGTTTCTAGCGTTCTTTAAGGTTCCATCAATTTTAACCAAGAACCTTTGTTCTTTCCATGTATGTAAGGCTTCTCATAGTGTTGGACTTGTTCTTCCTCACGCCATACATCTAATTCATCCATGAAATCATTATATTAAGAGATTCTTGAGTAGTTCTTGATTTTAGTTTCATTCTTTAACAATGGAAGTTTTGAGTTTCTTGAGTTGAGGATCTTGAGTATGAGTTGTGATTTTTGAAAGGTACTGTATGAGATTTCTATGAATTCAAGTTGGGTTTGAGAATAAAGAAGAATTTAGAATAAATTGCCCAATTCTAGATAAGTTAGGACCCTAATTTGAGTAGAAAAAATTGTTGGATTTTATGGGTAAGGGCCTGGGGCAGCGCACCACCATAGATCCAAGGTATAAATTAAGTATTTCAGGCCCTGGGACGATGCGCCAGCAATGCGCCAAGGCCCGACTTCTGAAGTTCGGACCCTGGGGCGACGCGCCACTAGTGCGCCAAGGTCGCTTGTTCCTTTTTCTTTCTGTGTTTCTTTTCGAACGTGTTCCTTTGAATCGTGACTACATTCCCTTCTTTGTACTAGCTCCTAAAGGCTCCATTAATCCTTGAGAGATCCTACATTTCCTAATTACACGTATTAATTACATTCCAAACTAAAGTGAGTTTAAGAGAAAAGTTAAAAAGCTTTTGTTGAGTTGATTTTGGGTTCTTGACTTCCTATTCTTTTGAAATTCTATACCTAATTATTGAGCTGCTAGATGTTACGCATGAAGATTCTTGAGTTGATTTGTTCATGTCTATATTTTAGCATAAACCCTATGAATTGAGTATTCTAGAGATGAGTAGTATTGTTGAGTTCTGAATATTGAGCTTCTATATTATTATTAAAATCACTGAGTTGATTTGTTCATGTCTATATTTCAGCATGAACCCTATTTCGAGTTAAAAATCTTGAGAATCTTTTAAAGCTAATATTTGTGTTTTAAACTGAGTTTTTGAGGAGGATTAAAGAGACATTTTTTTAGTAAAGTTTAAGGGAACTGAATATTCCCAAATGTTTCATTTTTATATAAAGAAAGAGTATTATTTTGCGAACATAGAAACTTTGATTTTTAAATGAGTTTATGAGTTCACAAATAATTTAGAGCAGTTACCTCTTTTAAGAGGATAGTATGAGCAATTATCTCAAACTAGAGAAAGAACATGTTTTATACATTTGAGCACAAGTATATATTTATTGGGAGTATTATTGGGAACCAATATGGGAATAAGTTAGACAACTCACATTCCTCATAAACCATGTAGCCAATAGGTAACAGATCATATGTTTTAGATGAATCCTTAGTGCCTTTAGGCATAGCTTAGTGGATCCACTTAGTTGAGGTTATCTATACTCCGGCAAGGTATAGGACAGTTCTGACAGCGTGGATGAGATGTTGTATCATCACGTAACTCATAGTGATGGTTTTCAATTACAGAATATCTCAAATAAGAGTAAAAAGTATTTTATTGTATTTTTATATACATTTTTGAGTTGATATCTATCATTTATGAAGCTTTAAACATGTAAATATTTTGTTACTACTTTTGTAATGAGTTTAGTTGAGGTGAGTACTCTTCCAGTCTTGTAAGTTCAATTATCTATGTTTTCAGTTCTCCTTGCATACTTGTACATTCAATGTAAAAATTTCATTTGACATGTATCCTCTTATGATGCAGATATAGATGTTCAGAATTATCAATATGCGCTTTGTTTAGATCACTCTACACTCTGGTTGGCTTTTGTTGAGCCTCCTTGTATTATGGAGGACTTCACATTACTTTCAGTATAGTAGTTTTGAGATGTCGTGAGTCTTGTCCCGATATCCCTATTTAATAGTAGAGGCTTCATAGATAGTTGTAGTTGAGGAGTCTTTCAGTATTTACTTTCCTTGAGTTGCTTTACAAACTTTAAGTATTTTATTGATTATTTTCCAGACCTTATGAGTTGAGCTATTGAGCTTAACAGATTTAATTTAGTTTTAAGCATTATGTATGCTTGAGTTAGTCTTCCGCTTGTAGTCAGCCAGGATGAGGGTTCACTTGAGGACCAACGATGGTTCTCGAGTGTTGGACACGTCCAGGGTGTAGGCTTGGGTCGTGATATCAAATTTCTTTAGGATAGATAGTGGGTTCTATGGACTCTGATTGTTTATTTTCTGTCTTTCTAGTTCATTTTTTCTATTTATGTTTTATTAACCTAAATACAGGAGATAACATATATTTGTTTTCCCTTTTGAACCCAACAGATCAACATTTTTTCTGATTATGTTTTATTAACCTACATACAAGATATTTTTTTTCTGTCTTTCTAGTTCATTTTTTCTGTTTATGTTTTACTAACCCAAATTAGATGCACTAAATTTTTAATATTTAATAAGATATTATTGTAATGACCAGGTCATTTCTTGGTTTAACTATTTTATTCATCGTTCAGAGCGTTCTTGTATAGATCCCAAGACATTTACGACTTGCGGAGACTGATTACCTGATCATTCATTTGGTTTTTATGCAAGTTTTAGTGTTTTGGAGCTTTTGAACCTTGAATGGTCATTTTTAATCAAGAGTTCAAGAAGATGACTTCTGAATCTAGTTCTGACGATTCCATCATCTCCAGAAGGGTTATTTTAGACTGGTATCATGGTCAGTATGACTCATGAGGCTTTTTGAGTGACTCTGTACGATCAGGCAATTTAACATTTAAGTTAAGGCTTAAGTTTTACTTTAATCAATATTTTGAGTAAACGAGTTTGGATGAAAATTTCTTCAACAGAGTTAACTTTGTAATATTAAGTTTGGTCTAGAACGACACTTTGTTTGAATCCCGAGGTTTTTGAGCTAATTTTGAGTCTCATTCTAGATTTTGGCTTAAAACAGAGTTTGGGGGTGGGACCCACTTTTTATTGAGATGACCTTGTATTGGAATTCATGATATTTTGTTGAGTCCAGATTATCAAATTTTGTAGAGTTGCATATCTCACTTGCGTGCATGGGTTCTGAAAAAATTCAAAACATCCTGATAGAGATTTCCAACTTGCAAAAAACCAGCTAATATGCATCAGCTAGTGCAGGACAATATGACCTTTGCATTCGGGGGCCTTGGGTTCCGTTCACGGAGGTTAGGCATCTTGGTCGCCGTGTACGTGAGGGCCCACATTCGAGGGATTCCATGCGGTGATTGCAGAGGGTCTGTTCTCTCTTAGTTGCATTCTCAAGGTCTACATTCACGAAGAACAGATTGGAGTGGTCTTATTTACAATCCAATCGCGATGTCAGCCATTCTTTTAGACTTCAAGAAGCGATTTGTCCCTCGTTTAAACTCGGAATCAAGTGATTCAAAGTCCCACGCATACAAAATTATCGTGACTACGTTGTGGAGTTTTCAGAAGTGGTTGGGAGACTCTCGTTTGAGGTGAATTATCATTTAAGCTTTTTGTTCGTATTATTTAATTAAGCTTAATTATTTCTTTTTGTATGTTGATTGGTTGTGGCTGTTAGAAGCCCTGTATTATGTTTCTTTTTGGAAGTAATTTCATGGCACTGATTAGGACCACTTGGTGGAGTCAATTCCAGAATTCTAATGCGGGTACCATAACTCTAGTTTGACTCTAAACTTTGTCGGATTCCATTCTATGTTTTTGGTGCTTAAACGATTGATATACCGTGAGTTTACAGTATTATTGATACATTTCACTTAGAAGTTATGTGTGTCGAGGGCTATATTGTATTAGAAATAATGTTTATGTGATATGTTTGCAGAAAATAGGCTTGGACGTGGTTGAGTGAGATGAAAGCTAAATATCTACAGAAGGAGTCACCCACGAAAGGGTCTTACCGATAGTTGATGGATGGCGTAGATGGAGCATCAGGGAGGTCTAACCAAGTGTGGAACTACTGATGCAACCGACGAACCGTAGGTTGACCCACGGGCCGTCCTGCATATCCGTCGATTGATTCAGAAAGTTGAAGTTCCAGTACCTGATGAAAAAGTCTAAGTATTGAGCTACGAAAAGGGACCTACAGATCGTAGGTCAACCCACGATCCGTTGGTCAAGTTCATCGATCGAAGCCACGTCGCAGAAGTTTATTTTCTTATTTCGTTTCCTTTTATTTTAGGACATGCTTTTCTATAAATAGAAGTGTAAACCTCATTTTAGGGGTTAGACATTGTTATTATCTCTTAGTTCTTTGGTTTTTGGGAATTATCTTGCAAACATTAGCAATTTGATTTCCAAATTTGGTTTTATTCAAGTTTAACTGTGTTTCTTAATTGAAGATTTGGTTTTTCAGAAATTTATCTTGTAAGTTCATGAATTCTCTTTACTCAAACATGAATTTTGATCTTTCAAGCATGAGTAGCTAAATCCACAACTAGGGTTGTGGGAACCATGATCAATTAAGAAAGTATGAATGATAATTAAGTAATTCTAGAATAGTTTTTATGCATGTATTATTAATTCTTTCATTTAGAATTGTTTTTAACTGTTGCAAACGTTAGAACTTGCCTTGTTGCTACTTGCCGGACCAAGGAGGTAGTTAATAAGAAAAAAATTAATAACAAAGATTTAGTGGATGCTATCTAATCATCTAATATCAATTAGTGCAAGGGTGAAAACTAAGCCATACATTGATGTGATGTCTAATTTGAGGTAAAGGTAAGGGTTAGTAAATCATACACTCGTAGCTAGACCAAGGTGCATAGTGAAATTCCCTATTTGGACTACCAAACTTAGGGATACATAACTTACCAACTTTGCATGTTAAACAATAGGAAATCATTACTATTATTTGGATTACTGCGTTAAGAGCTCGTGGGGAATACATATGCCTAGTTTCTCTCTAATATTGATAACAAAAGAGTTGAATCTTGTCTTGTCTACTTGTTACTTATAATCAACAATCTGTTATTTGATTACAAACCCCCCCTTTAGTTTACTTGCTTTGGAGATAGATTGACTAAACAGATATAATAGCGAGTAAGTTTAAGTCTAGACCATATTCCTCATCGGATCGACCCCAACCTACAAGTTGGGTTTTTTATTTGACAATGATCGCTTATACTTCTTTAAGGAGGTGTAATTTGAGCGTATCAACAGCTATATTGACGTTGTGATTCTATGTTTGATAGCATGGAAACGTTCAGTGTCTGTTCAGAAAGGAAAAACTATGGCCGTGTAATTTGAAGAACGCGCGATCGATCTACAGGTAAGATACGAGTTCCTTTCTATTCAGATTGAGATTGAATACGTAAATGTATGTTGTGTAGAGTGAATTGGGGGTGGGTACCTAGTTATTATTATTTCTCTTCCTAGATACAATATTTTAGGATTGTTAGACATTGTTTCGGGTTTAGTACCATGCTAGTTGGGGTTGATGTGTGTTGTTGCGTGTTGTTGTGTATTAATTGCACTAGTGATCGGTAATGAGCATGGTCGGCATTAGTCTAGGATTAGGCTAGTATTAACTTAGATTTTTTTTTTATCCTTGTAGCCTTTTTTTTTGTCTTTGACATCATTTCAGATAGACTAGATCCTTATAGATTGGAGTAGAAAACTTGAGTTTGATACTATGAGCCTTATTTAGGTGAATTCATAGCTTTATAGATCTTCTATCCTCTCCCTTTATTTTTTCGACTGTGATGTGTTACCATAGGTTTTGTGCTTTTGCAGCGACTTGGGATTAGATTGTTCTAGGCTTGGAGCCTTCTGTTGATTCTTTGTGAGTGGACGTTGTTCCGGTGACTTGGCATTGATATTTGAGATTTTGTTCAGAGTCAACATGCCCCTAGATCACTCTTACTAACTGGGTGGCTTACACCCTTGGGAGTGGACTGGTTGGCCTTAATAAATGGGATCCTCTTCGGGGTTGATATGCCCCAGGTCACTCTTGCTAGCTAGGATGGGACTGGACTGGCTAGGTGGCCTAGATTGGTTTTCACTCTTACTAGTTGGGTTAGGAGTTGATTGGATTATTGGGTATTGTGGTTACTTGGGATGGGAGCTCGACTTTCTCTTCGTGATACTCTTCTCTTAGTAGACTTAGTTATTCTATGTACCTACCGGGCTTATGGGGGTTCAAATGAGTTTTATTCATATTTGTGCTCGAGTGTATCTTCTGGGCTTATTAGTTTAGTTTAGTTTAGATGTACTTAGAATTACTTTTTGCATGTTCGTGTGCTTTCTTTCATATCGTTTGGACCTCTATTGTGTCTAGATTCTTTATTTTTTTTATTGTCTTTACCTTTCTTGCTCAGTCGGCCATTGATGCCTATTGAGTACCTTTATTTTTGTACTCATGCTACACTCTACATTTGTTTTGTAATGCTAGTCCTAGTAACAACTATCAATGGTGATTTTTTGTGCCATCTTAAGCAGATTTTGAGATCGAAGATGTGGGTGAGGACTTGGCTTCTTGGATCAGCCTGTCTCCTTTTGTATTCATGTTTGTATAGTCCTTTTCCTTTTAGATGACTTGTCTATGGTCCACTTTTGGGACTTGTACTTCCATTTTAGATAGTGCTACACTTGTGACTTCCAGGTTCTAGGAGGGATTCCTATCATGTATAAAGTTTTAGGTTTTGTTCCGCCTCTGTCTTGTTTTATTGTTATAATTTTATTTCTACTGAAGTTCTACCCTTGTATTCATTACCTTTCATCCTGAGTTAAGGGTTGGTTTTCCTGCAAGTGGGTTATAGTAGGTTTGATCATTACTGGAGTAGTCGGATTGTGATAATTATAATAGTCAATTAACTTTGGATGGATATAATCGTAATCTAACTTTCAATTATGAAACTTCCCACTTATAGAAAAAGTATGATGGTTATTCTAATTAATTAGTGTCAACTATATATTGCAATTCCGACAGGCCCATTGCTTTTCATTATGGCTAAGAATTTTTCATTTTAGTTCTAAAATCATTTTTTCAAATCATATGTAACAACAATAACATAAAACATATCAATTTGAAGCATGTTAGTCATAACTTTAAAAGCCTATTGATATGCCAGTAGCATGATAGTCTTGTTATCTAATATTTCAAAACTTGTAAATAGATTATTTTTTTTTCTTAAAATAAACATCAAATATAAGGTAAGTGCTTGCTTAAGGCTTAAGCACTCTCAACTTAAAAGTTTGTCAACTTTTGATTACTAAAATCCAATACAAGGTAAGTGTGTTAAAATAGTTTCATCACACCCTTTATCATTATTGATTCTGGCTATATAAATTGGTTTCTTGTGGCACAATCCTACTCATTGTCTCTCAACACACTGAGACTCTTTCTCTCTCTCTCTGTCTCTCTCTTGTTACAATTGTTGTTTATTTTTTTTTGTAAATCTCCACTAGTAATTATTTGTGTAGAAAATGAGGATCCATTCTAATCCTTCCTTGTCTTCATCCGAAGGTTCGCTCGATAAATCCTTCTTTTACTAATCCTTTTTATTTTCCTAGAGTTTTTATTTGCGATCACACAACTTGTTTGTTTTGCTTGAATCTTTCCGATTATGTGAGTAAAATGGAATTTTTAAGGTGTTTTGTTACGGTGGTATTCACAATTTTTTCATGTTTTATTCAATCAAAAGAATGTTTTTCTAGAAAAAAAAAGTATTAAAGAATCATAAAAATGACTTCCTTGCTAGAAGTTCATTTATCCAACCCATAGTGGGATGATTTAGCAGTCAAAGGAGTGACATTAGGAGAACAAAGCCGCCAAGTTAAATTAGAAGAATAAAGCCGCCAAGTTAAATTAGGAGAACAAAGCCGAAAAGTTAGGAGCTCTAATGAGGATGGCGTTATTTTTATATCCTCAGATTCTAATTACATTGGGAGCAGCAACAAAAGTATTCCATATAACATTTATTTTTCATGTCAATATTAATATGCCTTCCGTTTGGTCCTTTTTAATTGCTGCAACTACAATGACATTTAGATAAAATGTTGGGACTTTCTTTTCGCCGATAGATGATACTTATTGACTAACCTAAGACAAAAGTTCATGCAGAAAAATATGGACGTGCATTGAATAGTTTATCCACATTAATTATGTCATTGTTGGTTTAATCATCTATGTAGATGAAGCTAATAATTTGTTGTTATTGATTTAACTATGGAAGTAGTTTGGCCCAATATAACAAAAGGAAAGATATCCAATAGAACAAAGGGTGAATGGAGTATTAAAATAAAAGAAGAGCAGGTTGAAGAATATGGTGTAATGAATGATGTAGGAAATAGCGGTGACCTTGTATTGATGTGGCATATATGGAAAGAAGAGAACGATAGGTGGATGGAAGAAAACCATTCACTTTATCTGGACTTCAATAGTCAAAATGAGTTTATGACTGAAACTACTGAGCAACCATCTGATTTGATCATAACCTTGCTAAGGCACCAGAAAGAGTGGTTAGCTTGGGCTTCGAAGCACGAGGAATCTATAGATAGAGGTGGCATTCTTGCTGATGAAATGGGGATGGGGAAGACTGTTCAAGCCATAGCTCTTGTGCTTGCTAAACATGAAATAGGGCAAGCAATCTCAGATTCCGGTTTTCTCTCACCTGCCCCTTATGTTCTCCAAGCAGTGAAAGGAACTCTTGTTATATGTCCAGTTGTTGCTGTGATTCAGTGGGTCAATGAGATTGACCGCTTCACCAAAAAAGGAAGCAAAATAATTCTTGTATATCATGGTGCCAACAGGGAGAAAAATATTGGTAGGTTCACGGAATATGATTTTGTTATAACTACCTACTCAACTGTGGAGACTGAGTACAGAAAAAATATCATGATTTTGCACTCTATGAATTGAAATCGTATTATTTTGGATGAGGTAATCATTGCATAACTAGACCTACATATTTGGTTTTGCTTGATATGCTTTACTTAAGCTGAAAGTTTACCTAAAAGAAACTCTCTACCTTCACAAGGGTAGTTAGGGTAAGGTTGTTGTATATTTTTTTTTTGACTTAGAAGTCTGTTCAAAGTTCACATTTGTAGGTTTCGTTTGAAAAACCCTTCATCCACAGTTTTCTAACAGATTTCACTTTTTTTGCACAAGCCCATTATGTGAAAGATATATGCAGAGACACTACAAGAGCTATTCTTGAGCTAGAATCTTCTTATAAGTGAGACTTAAGTGGGACTCCCCTCCAGAACCGTGTAGGAGAGTTGTACTCACTTGTATGTTTCTTGTGATTAATGTTCTTTTGTGTCTAACATAATTCACATTTTCATTCTTCGAACTAAGTACATCCTTACTTATGGACAGGTCCGTTCCTTGCAAATCATTCCTTACTCATACTACTTTTGCGAAGAATATGATTGTAGAACTCTCGACAATAGGTAGACATAAAAGTTTCCTTTTTTATCTTTGTACCTAACTTGGTTGGTTAGAGAAACAAATAGCTGAGGATTTGTATTAATTTAACTCTGTTATATTTGTTCATTTTTCACTAGAGATTTTGTTGTTACTGTTTCAATGGCAGTTAGAATCTTTCTTCCTTGAGTATCTTTTTATTTTTCACCTTTTCGAAATCTCTAATTTTCTCCCTTTTGTGTTGGTATTTATTTTAGCTCATTTGAGTGTCCACATTGCCACCACAAATCTATTCGACAGTTTTGCTGGTGGAATAAAGTAAGTTATGAAAGTGCTATACTTATTTTGATTCCTTTTGTTATTTCTGATAAACAATATTGTTGCTGACATGGAGACGTTGAAACATCTTATGTTCTAGTATATTGCCTCACCCATACAATTTCAAGGGAATCATGGGTTTGGTCGAGATGCGATGGTTTTGTTGAAACACAAAATTTTAAAAAACACAATGCTTAGACGTACTAAAAAGGGAAGGGATGCCGATCTTGGACTTCCTCCAAGGATCGTAAGATTTTTTTCACATTAACATAATTCTAGAGTTTTTAATTGTTTTCTCTCCTCTTTAGAACGTTACTTACTTTCTTATTCAGGTTACCTTGTGTAAAAATTGTTTCATCGTTAAAGAAGAAGACTACTACAGATCACTGTGGGATGAAAGTCGGGCACAATTGAATACGTATGTAGTATACTTTTGTCAATAATTATGAAACTAGACCCTTAGCTTTCTTGTTTGAAAGTAATCTTTGCCTTTTTTTTTGCTCTCCATTCGCTACTCATGGTGATATTCTTATTGAATTTGTTTAATGGTACAACTCATGGTCTTTTTCTTGTGTATTATTTTTGTCTAGTCTTTTAATTAAATGCTTTTGCATGGTATATGTTTCATCAAATTGCTATGTGTTAAGTCATCCTTAAAACATACAGACGTTCCTTTCTTGGAAATCCTATATACTGGTTTTTCATGGAAAATAATCGACACTAGCTATTTCACCTTGTAAAAAAGTAAATAATGAGAGTCAAAATAAGTGGTGTATTATTCATTTTCTCATCACTATATTGTTTCTTCCTGACGTATTATGGTACAGATACATTCAAGCTAGTACGTTGATGAATAACTATGATAACATTTTTAATCTACTCACACGGATGCGATAAGTATGGATGTAATGCTTTTAAACTGAATTGTTCTTTATAATGTATTTGTACCTTCTTGTATTTGGTTGTCGTCGTGAATAATATTCTTCGTTATAGGTTCATTGTTAACCTTTAAAGTATGGATCAGATCAAATGTAATATTTTTTTCTTAAGAAGAAATATTTCAATACTTCTACACCAATTGTGGTAAAATCACTAAATCATGGGAATGAAATATTTAATGTTGTTAATGGGTTAAATATTTCAATATTTTAGAACTCGGAGATAATAATTCCTTCAGTAATTTCTTGGCTTACTTTTTCCTTATATATCCTCCCTTGAGCCTAAAAAAAGAAATAGTTCAGACTTCTTTTACTAAAGCAAGCAATTTGACTTTCTATGATCTATGAATGATTCTACCTCAAATGTAATAACTAGAAAACTTTTTCTTATATTTGATTGATTTAATCTGACTGGCAGTTGATCGTCCTTACCTTGTGGAATGCTCAAGTTCTGCTTGGGCTAGAAGTGGAAGAACAACTAATGTTGAACAAGCATGTGGTTTATGTCTTGATCTAGTAGAAGATCCAATTGTGAGGTGCATACTCTCCCACTTCCCTAAGAAAGAAATAGAAAGTATAAAATAAAGAAATAAGCTCACTCACGAAATTTGATACATCACTAAAATTGAATTTGATGGATTTCCTACTCACACTACATTAATATTTCGTATACTATATGATGGATATTTCATATCTTAATGTGGTCATAGTTTTCCACATATACATCTTGGATGTCTTCTAAAAATTCTTTTCCAGCACCATAAGAAATACTTTTTTTCTTCTTCTAGAAATGCTTTTAGGAATGCCTTATAACACTAAAAGGACTTTCATTAAACTTGTGGACTTGATGGTTTAAATTCTCGTACCTCATCTATTGACAACCTAAGAAATATTCTATGAATTCATTGCTATTATGTTGTCATTCGAAACTTAAATCGACTCTCCTATAAAAATGTGCACCTCTTTTGATTATTGCAGATTAATTCTTGCACACATGTCTTTTGCAAGTCCTTCATGTTTTAAAACAATTACAGTGAATTTCACGACAACTGATCAGAAAACTAAAGCAACTATCAAAGGATTTAGGTCCTCGAGTATATTGAACAACATTTGTCTTGATAAGTTTTAGACAAGCACAAAAATAGAAGCTTTGGTAAACAATTACTTTTCAATTATAACTATATCTTATCTTACCTTAGCTTTATATTTGAAAATGTTGCATCAATTACCACCCCCACTTAATAGAGTGGAAACTAATTGATGGATAATAAATCTTTGGTGTGGTCTCAATCTTATTTATATCCTTTATAATAGCATTCTCATTGCTTGTTTTATTGGATCAAGAGAGAAGATATAAGGTTCATGATTAAAAGAGATGGTTCCGCAAAGGCAATAGTCTTCAGCCAATTCACATCATTTTTGGATTTGATATACTATTCTCTATAGAAGGTAAGACATGTCTTCGTTATCCCCTTCACATCTACCCCTATTATTTCCATCAGTAGTCACAACAACAAAAACATTTCTTGTGTGCATTTAGCAGTCGGGCATTAGTTGTTAATTAGATGGATCCATGACTATCATTGCAAGAGATTCTGCAATTACAAGATTGACCCACGATCCACATTGCATTGTATTTCTTATGAGCTTGAAAGCCGGAGGTCTTTCCTTGAATATTATAGTGGCATCACACGTAAGGATTTCCTTTCCTCTCTTTATCAATGAATATTCTTCATTTCTTGTCAAATACCAAGGGATTTGAATCTATGTTGGATTCCTTCATCTCTTCATGTTAAAACTTTTTTGTTTGTTTGGGATGTTTTAACTTAATCTCCGTGCACCGAAAGAATAGATACATTTTGAACTTATAATATTTCATTGAATGACCCGGACTACTTTCCTTGACGTTTTACTCTCCTCTTGCACTTTGATAGTTTTTTTTTTGATGGATCCTTGGTGGAATGCTGTTGTGGAAAGACAAGCCCAAGATAGAATCCATCGAATAGGGCAGTATAAAGCAATCAGGTGTGTGCTTGTATTTCGTCAGCTAACTATACAATCGAGGAGAGGATTATGAGATTTGTGATTAAGAATACAATTGACGAGAGGATCTTAGAGTTGAAAGAGGAAAAAAAAACTACTTTTTGAAGGGTAAGTTTCTCCAAGTTCATTGTTCTAGTTGTATATGTGTTCTTTCAATTTTCCTTCTTCAATTCAAACTCCTTGCCTCTTTAGACTCCTTCTTCAAATCAAACTCATTGATTCTTTCTCTTCAATGCATCACTTGTTTGTTTTCTTGTGTTTTATCACCAAATTAACATTATCCATTTCTTGATTTCTACACTCTTTTCTTATTTATTTTGAAAGTTTTCCCAAATTCAACTGCTTGTGAAAATGTACCTTTGGACCATGTTGACTGACGTGTTTCATATTTCTTTGTCAATAATTAAAACTGCATAAATCCTAACACTTTATTACTCTTAATTTGACTTGACTGTGATCTCAGATTATCTAAACTTAATATACATATAATGTTGTTGACATTAGCTACTAGTCTAGGTTTGTTCTCTTAGAAAGGAGTAGCATATGTGGTACTTATCAAACATGGAAGTTTAGGACCGACTCTTGCCATCACTTTGTATTTAGGTGATTTGAAAATTCTGCTGAGTCACATAGATTTCGTACTCACCATGACTACTTTGTTCACCTTTGTTGTGCATATTATAAGCCGATTATGTGTAATGTAACACCCTGTATCCTAGATAGACCAAATTGCAGATTTTGAGAACTTGCAGGTGCAACCCACGGTTGCATCCACAGATTGTATGTCAAACCACGACCTGTGCTGGTGGTCCGTGGTTCACCACTGCACCCCCTCCCTAAACCCAGCTCAGAAAATAGGCTAAGTCTCGACCCACGAACAGACCTACGGTCTGTGATTTATATCTGTGGATCAAGATTCCTTTACCCAGCCTCTGACATGAACTACAGTCAACCAGCACGGACCATCGTTCAATGCACGGTCCGTAGGTCTGACCGTAGATGAGGGTTAACAACTAGTTAGAGGAAAATTGTTTATTGGGTCAACTTCAAATGGTCATAACTCTTATCAGAAAATGAATTATGTGTCCCATGACCTAGGATATGATAAATAATTGAATCCTCTTTCTAACGCCACCAAGTTTGCTAAAATTTGACCTTCGAGTAAAAAGTTATTCTCGTTTTAGTAAAGAGTTGTCGGACATACTTGACCGACGGACCCAAACAATGGATGGTAGATCAAATGACGGACCGTCGTTTCTTCCATGGATGGGCTTTGCCAGAATTAAGTTAGGGTTTTTTTGGTACTTTTTCTATTTCGTTGGACCCTAAGCTACGGCTTTTAGACCCTAAATTATGAGGTTTTAGTCAGTTTAAGCCTAGAAACATAACTAAAACTTACCTAAGTCAAATCATTAATCAAAACTTAGAAAATTAGAATGCTAAGAGGAGAAGGAAGTCAAGAACCCTAGTTCAAGTATGGAGCAAGTTCTCTTCAGTTCCAGCCCATAAATCAAAGGATTTCTCCGTGAAATTAGTCACCAAGTATGTGGGATTTCACTAGTGGGATCCTTTCACCCATTAGATCCCTAGTTTTTGGTCAGTTTCTTGATTTCCTTATTATGACTAGACCTAGGGTTTCTTGAATGTTAGAATTGTTGGATTCCTAGCTATTAGAATGATCCAAATCAGATTAATATGTTAATATTCAGTTTATTGCATGAATTTCAGAACCCTAGATACGTATTTATTTAGTTCTTGAATTACACATCCTAAGTCAGATATTTCAGTATTTAGTTATACATGCCTCAGTTTATGAATGCATAACTATCAAATTAATTGTTGCATTCTCAGTTTTGCATGTTCAGTTTGAGCTATCTAGTAACTTACAGAAATCCAGTCGTAATGTGTTAATCACGTAATCCATTGGGAGTAGCATAATACCAAGTTGGACTAGGGTTCAGCGTACCCAAATTGTCCCAGAACTACTAGCCATGTAGGTTGTAAGTCCTCTCTATGGGCATCATTTCAGTGATCACGCCAGTATGCCTCTATACCTTTGGCAGGGTATATTGGGTCCTCTTGATGGGGCGTATACATCGAACTCCACATTTATCTCATGTGGTTTTATTATAGGTTATTCGTAGCTCCCACAATTTAGTCAGATTCTATTGCATTGACCATTTATTAGTATAGCCAGTATTTAGTTTCAGCATGTTATAAATTGGTCACTCTATTCAGTTATCTCAACATTCAGTATTTATATCCTGTTAAAATTGTACCATTGCTTATTTTCTTTGTTCAGTTATATGTTATTTCAGTTGTATTCTATCCTGCATGCTCAGTACCTTTTAAGTATTGATGCATACGTGCTCTATATCTTCTAGTGATGTAGGTTCAGGTTCTCAGCATCCAGATCACAATTAGATCGGTTCCTGATCTCCAATTCAACAGAATCAGTGGTGAGTCATAAGTTTCTTTCAAGTATTATTTTTAGTTCTTTAGTTTGAGTTTTGCTAGACATCACTAGGGCCTGTCCCAGCATTTCTAGTTAGTTAGAGGCTATTTTTAGACATAGATAGATTCAGCTTAGTATTGAGTTAGTATCTTCTTTGTATTAAACTCACCAGTTTTCATTTATCTCAGTTAGTATATGGGTATTCCCCATCCTTTTCATTTTATTTATGATTTAGCTTCCGTATCAATTATTAGTATCTTTAGTATGCTCATGATTATGCCAGCACGGTTAGCTTGGGGTCACTTGTGATCCTAGGTTCCATGTCCGCGTCTCGAAGGTAGTCTCGGGGTGTGAAAAACTTGGCATCAGAGCCTTCGGTTTAAGTGTCCTAGAATGTATGAAAAGCCGCACTAAGTAGAGTCCTTTTCATGGGTGTGAAGTGCACCACATATAATAAGGGTAGGCTACAAAGTGTTTTAGGAAATCTTCATTTTCTTGTTACTCTTATCGTGCATAAGGTATGATCTAAATTCCATTCTAACTCGACGTTCTACATTTTAGTGATCATGCCTCCTCGTAGAACTAATGCCAGGAATGTGAATGCCACGAACGCAAATGCAACTCCTTCATTCCCCGATCAAGAAGTGTCGAATGCAGAGTTTAGGAACGTCATTCAGATGTTGACTCAGAGTGTGGCCAACCAGAACAATCAGCGGGTTCAAGCTCTTGTGAATGAAAATGGTGGATCAGTGGCAGCGAGGGTCCGTGACTTTGTTAGGATGAATCCGCCTGAGTTCTTAGGATCGCAAACTGGTGAGGATCCCCAGAATTTCTTTGATGAGATCAAGAAGATCTTTGAAGTGATGCAGGTAACTGGGAATGATCTGGTTGAGTAAGAATCTTACCAACTTAAGGATGTGGCTCATATTTGGTATACTCAGTGGAAGGAGAACTGGGGTACAAATGCAACTCCTATTATTTGGGATTGTTTCAGCTAAACCTTTTTGGACATGTTTTTCCCCATAGAGTTGAGAGAAGCAATGGCCAATGAATTTATGAACTTAAGGCAGGGTAACATAACTGTCCAAGAGTATGTGCTCAAGTTTAACCAACTCTCCAGGTATGCTCCTCACATAGTTGTTGATTCTATGGCTCAGATGAATAAGTTTCTTTATGGAGTGCCAGACTTAGTGAAAACAGAGTGCATGAATGCTATGTTGTTGGGAGACATGAACATCTTTAGGCTCATGACTCATGCTCAGCAGGTTGAGGGTGATAAGCTTAGGGAACAAGCTAAGGAGACTAAGAGAGCAAGAACAGGTAACTACGAGTATTCCCAACATAAATCGGGTGGTGGGAATCGCTTGCAGTTTCAGCAAAAGTTTTCAACTCCAGCCCCTTCATCAGCTAGTGTTCCATCCCCCAGGTTTTGTAATGATCAGAAAGGTAGGGCGTCAGGCTCTAAGTCTCATGGTAGCATTTTAGGCACCAAAACATACCCAACTTGCCCGAAATGTAACAAGAACCATCCGGGTGAGTGCCTTGCAGGTAAGGAAGGATGTTTTAGGTGTGGTCAGTCTGGTCATAGATTGAAGGATTGTCCTTCTAGACAGGGTGAAGGAGGAAATAATCGTAGAGCTCAGTCTACAACTTCAGCAACATCAGCAGGTCGCCTGAATCAGCAGGGTAACTAATCTGGTACAAGTGGTGGACAAATGTAGTCACTGGTACATTATGAGTCTTTGATCTTGATGTTTATGCATTGTTAGATCTAGGGGCTATTTTGTCTTTTATAACTCCTTACATAGCAGTCCAATTTAGTGTTAGCCTAGAAACTCTTTCAGAACCCTTCTCATTCTCTACTCAAGTCGGTGACCTAGTATAGCTAGACGGGTATACAGAAATTGCCCTGTCATAGTCTCTTAGAAAGTCACCTCAGCAGATATTGTAGAGTTAGAAATGGTAGACTTCGATGTCATTCTATGCATGGATTGGTTACATTCCTATTATACCTCAGTTGATTATAGAACTAGGATTGTTCATTTTCAGTTTCCAGACGAACCAATCATAGAATGGAAAGGTAGTAGCTTAGCGCCTATGGGTTGATTCATTTCTTACCTTAAGGCAAAAAAGATGATCTCTAAGGGTTATCTCTATCATCTAGTTCGAGTTAAGAATTCTAGTTCTGATACCCCAACAATTGAGTCAGTCCTCGTAGTTTTGGGACTATATGGGTATGCTGAACCCTAGTCCAACTCGGTATTATGCTACTCCCAATGAATTAAGTGGTTAACTGGTTATGACTAAATTTCTATAATTACTGAATAGCTCAAAACTGAACATGCAAACTGAGAATGCAACAATTAATCTAATAATGATGCATTCATAAACTGAGGCATATAAAACTGAATACTGAAATATCTGACCTAGCATGTGTAATTCAAGAACTAAAGAAATACATAGCCAGGGTTCTAAAATTCATGCGATAAACTGAGCAATAACATGATAATCTGATTTGGAACATTTAAATAACTAATTCATGATGATCTGCTGTAATTCTAGAAACCCTAGGTCTGTTCATAATCATGGAATCAATAATCTGACTGAATTCTAGGGACCTAATGGGTGAAAGGAACCCACTAGTGAAATCCCACATACCTGGTGATGAATTTCATGGAGAAATGTTTGATTTTGGGGCTGGAACTGATGGAACCTTCCTGCGTTATTGAACTATGGTTCTTGACCTTTTTCTCCTCTCTTGTTTCTAAGTTTCTAAGTTTTGATTAATGATTTTGATCAAAGTAAGTTCTAGTTATGTTTCTAGGCTTAAACTGACTAAAACCTCATGATTCAGGGTCTAAACGACGTATCTTAGGTGTTAAATGAAATAGGAAAGGATCAAAAGACTCCTGAATTAATTGATGTCGGAGTGACTGACGGATTGGACCTACGGTCCGTTACTCAATCTACAGTCTGTCGATTGGGTCCGTAGGTCGAGTCTACCCGATAGGGCTTCACTAAAACGAGCATAATTTTTACTCGGAGGTCAGAATTTAGCAAACTCGATGGCGTTAGAAAGATAATTAAATTATATATCATATCATAGGTCATAGAACAACTAATTCATTTTGTGCTAAAGGTTATGACCATCTAAAGTTGATCCATCAACAATTTTCAGCTAACTGGCTGCTGATCCTCATCTACGGTTAGACGTACAGACCGTGGATCAATTGACGGTCCGTGCTGGTCAACCGTTAGTCAGGACTAAAGTTGGGCTTTAGGGCATCGATCCACGAACACGAACTATGGTCCGTGAGCTGACCTACGGGCCGTAAGTCCGGTCGTGGGTCAACACTTAGCCAAATTTTCTGACTGAGTTCTGGGGAAGTTTTCTGTCACGAGCCACGGACCTGCAGGACGGACTGTGAGTCCATCTACGGTCCATTGATGGTGTCCGTGAGTGCCACCTCTAACACCAGAAATTTGAAATCTCTATTTTTGGATCGGGGTGTTACATTATCTCCTCCTTGGGACCATTCATCCTCGAATGAAGACTAATCTAGCTGAAATAGAAGGAGAGGGCAGCAATCCCTACCACTAAACACTAAGAACTAAATTTCTGACTGAACTGGGTTCCAAGAACAAGCAAATATGCTGGAAATGCAAATACAAATTGAAGGAACATGATTCTAAGACTGAATTTACGCATGAATGACTGAAAAACTGAAGAGGAACTATTACCTCAAGCTGGAATGGAATCGGAAGGAAAGAGGTGAGGATACTTGGACTTTATGGCTGCTTCTGCTTCCCAAGTAGCTCCCTTTACAAACTGACTCCTCCACAAAACCTTGACTGAAGCGACTTTTTTGTTTCTCAACCTTATATCCTGACTATCGAGAATCTCAACTGGTACATCCTCATGTGAAAGGCTATCTTTCACGGCCACACTCTCTAATGGCACTATGGATGCTGGATCACCCACACACTTCTTCAAAAGAGAAATGTGAAAGACTGGATGCACTGCTGCTAAGTCTGCTGACAACTCTAATTCATAAGCCACTTTACTAATCTTTTTCAAGATCCGATAAGGGCCTACATATCTGGGACTGAGCTTTCCTTTCTTGCCAAATCTCATCACCCTTTTCATAGGTGATACTTTCAGGAAAACCCAATCATCAACTTGGAACTCTAGTTTCCTTTTTTTCACATCTGCATAAGATTTTTGGCGACTCTGGGCAGTCTTAAGTCTATCTCTAATGAGTTGCACTTTCTCCATAGCATCAAGAACTGAATCCGGTCCTATCAAGGCTGCTTCACCTACTTCAAACCAACCAACTGGATATCTACATCTACGCCCATACAAAGCCTCATAAGGGGCCATCTAAATGCTGGAGTGGTAACTGTTGTTGTAAGCGAACTCAATAAGAGGAAGGTGATCATCCCAACTACCCTTGAAGTCGTAACACAAGCTCTCAACATGTCTTCTAAGGTCTAAATGGTACACTCTGCCTGACCATCCGTCTGTGGATGAAATGTTGTGCTAAGGTTAATCTGAGTACTAAGACCTTTTTGAAATGACTTCCAGATATAAGAGGTAAACTGATGAACTCTATATGAGATGATAGACAAAGGAACCCCATGCAACCTCACAATATCATTAATGCAAAGCTTGGCATAATCCTCCACCGAATCTATAGTCTTGACCGTCAAAAATCGAGAAGACTTAGTAACCCTATCAACAATCACCTAAATGGAGTCATGCTGTCTGCAAGTACGAGGTAAACCTGTGATGAAGTCCATGTTGACCACTTCCCACTTCCAAGTAGGAATGTCAATCTCTTGAGTCATACCTCCTAGTTTCTGATGTTCTACCTTTACTTACTGGCAATTGTGGCACTTAGCCACAAAGTCGGCTATATCTCTTTTCATACCATTCTACCAATAGACATCCCGCAGATCGCGGTACAACTTAGTGGCACCTGGATGAATAGAATATCTAGAGTTATGGGCCTCTGCAAGAATATACTGTCTCAACTCGCCCACATTAGGAACACATAATCGCCCCTGGTAGCGAAGCACACCATCTTCCCCTTGGGAATAAACCTCCACTCTCTGATTGTGGACTGCACCCTTAAGCTCAAGCAAGATTGGATCACTGTCTTGCGTTTCCTTAGCCTCAACTACCAAAGAAGATTCTGCCCATTCTGAACCGTTACACCGCCATCTGATATGCTCATAAGACAAACTCCTAGGCGAGTAAGTCTGTGAACATCCTTTGCTAGCTCTTTTCTTTCTTCCTCAACATGTGCTACACTACCCATAGATAGTCTGCTAAGGGCATCTGCTACTGCATTCGCCTTACCCGGATGGTAATGCACTCTCATATCATAATATTTGAGGAACTCAAGCCACCTTCTCTGGCGAAGATTCAACTCTTTCTGGGTGAACACATACTGGAGGCTTTTATTGTTTATGAACACATCTACGTGAACACCATACAAGTAATGTCTCCAAATCTTAAGTGCAAACACCATTGCTGCTAGCTCGAGTTCATAAGTTTGGTAGTTCTTCTCATGCACCTTAAGTTTTCTAGAAGCATAAGCTATAACCTTACCTCGCTGCATCAACACATAACCTAGGCCAACTCTGGATGTATCGAATAGATCACATAACCATCTGAACCCTCTGGTAGAGTCAAGACAGGAGCTGTAGTCAACCTAATTTTCAATTCTGTGAAGCTTTTCTCACAATCGTCTGACCACTGGAACTTAACCTTTTTCTGAGTCAACCTAGTCAATGGTGAGACTATGGATGAAATTCCTTCCACAATCCTTCTGTAATAACCTGCTGGACCCAAGAAACTTTTGATATCTGTAGCAGAGGTAGGTCTAGGCCATTGTTTCACTACTTCTATCTTCTGAGAATCTACTCGAATTCCTTCACTAGACACAATATGCCCAAGGAAAGCAACTGATTGTAACCAAAACTCGAACTTGTTAAATTTTGCAAATAACTGAAAATCTTTGAGAGTTTGCAGAACAACTCTCAAATGATTCACATGTTCTTCCTCATTCCTAGAGTAAATGAGGTTATCATCAATAAAAACAATAACGAACAAGTCCAAGTACTGCTTGAACACTCTGTTCATCAAATCCATGAAAGCTGCAGGAGCATTGGTTAGTCGAAATGACATGACTACAAATTCATAATGACCATACCGAGTTCTAAAGGCTATCTTCGGAATGTCACTATCTCTGACTTTAAGCTGATGATAACTCGATCTGAGGTCTATCTTTGAGAAATGACTAGCACCCTGAAGTTGGTCAAACAAGTCATCAATCCTGGGGATGGGATACTTATTCTTGATTGTGACCTTGTTCAACTGCCTATAGTCAATGTAAATTCTGAGAGAATCATCTTTCTTCTTTACGAATAACACTGGTGCACCCCATGGCGAAATGCTAGGTCTGATGAAGCCCTTATCTAGAAGGTCTTTCAACTGCTCTTTCAATTTCTTAAGCTCTGCTGGAGCCATTCTATAAGGAGGGATAAAGATAGGCTGGGTATCTGGAAGGAGATCTATTCCAAAGTCGATTTCCCTTTCGAGAGGAACTCCAGGAAGATCTTCTGGGAACACTTCTGGAAACTCACTGACTACAGAAACTGACTCAAGAGTTGGGGATTCAGAACTAGAATCCTTAACCCGAACTAGATGATAGAGATAACCCTTAGAGATCATCTTTCTGGCCTTAAGGTAAGAAATGAATCGACCCATAGGCGCTTAGCTACTACCCTTCCATTCTAGGATTGGTTCATTTGGAAACTGAAAATAAACAATCCTAGTTCTACAATCGACTGAGGCATAACAGGAATGTAACCAATCCATGCCTAGAATGACATCGAAGTCTACCATTTCTAACTCTACAAGATCTGCTGAGGTGACTTTCTGGGAGACTGTGACAGGGCAATTTCTGTATACCCATTTAGCTATAACTGGGTCACCGACTGGAGTAGAGACTGAGAAAGATTCTGAAAGAGTTTCTGGACTAACACTGAATTGGACTGCTATATAAAGAGTTATAAAAGAAAGAGTAGCCCCTGGATCTAATAAAGCATAAACATCAATATCAAAGACTCGTAACGTACCAGTGACTACATCAGGAGAATCTTCCTGATCTTGATGAACCTGAAAAGCATAGAGCCTGTTTTGGCGCTGTCCGCCTCCAGTACCAGAAGAGTTACCCTGCTGAGTCGGGCGACCTGCTAGTGCTGCTGAAGTTGTAGACTCAGCTCTATGATTATTTCCTTTTTGACCTCGTCTTGAAGGACAATCCTTCAATCTATGACCAAACTGACCACACCCAAAGCATCCTTCCTTACTAGCAAGGCACTCGCTCGGATGGTTCTTACTACATTTCGGGCAAGTTGGGTAGGTTTTGGTGCTTGAAACACTACCTTGAGACTTAGAGCCTGACGCTCTACCTTTCTGATCATTACAGAACTTGGGGGATGGAACACTAGCTGATAAAGGGGCTAGAGTCGAAGACTTCTGTTGAAACTGCGAGCGATTTCCACCACCTGTTTTCTGTTGGGAATACTTGTAGTTACCTGTTCATGCTTTCTTAGTCTCCTTAGCCTGTTCCCTAAGCTTATCACCCTGAACCTGCTAAGCATGAGTCATGAGCTTAGAGATGTTCATGTCTCCCAATAACATAGCATTCCTGCACTCTGTTTTCACTAAGTCTGACACTCCATACCAAAAATTATTCATCTGAGCCCTGGAATTAGCAACTATGTGAGGAGCATACCTGGAGAGTTGGTTAAACTTGAGCCCATACTCTTGGACAGTCATGTTACCCTGCCTCAAGTTCATAAATTCCTGGGCCCTTGCTTCTCTCAACTCTATGGGGAAAAACCTATCCAGAAAGGTTTCACTGAAACAATCCCAAGTAATAGGAGCGGTATCTGTACTCCTGTTCTCCTTCCACTGAGTATACTAGATATGAGCCACATCTTTTAGTTGGTAAGATGCTAACTCAACCCGATCATTCCCAGTGACCTGCATTACCTCAAAGATCTTCTTGATCTCATCCAAGAAATTCTGGGGATCTTCTCCAATCTGCAATCCTAAGAACTCAGGCGGATTCATCCTAACAAAGTCATGGACCCTTGCTGCTGCTGATCCACTATTTGCATTCACATGAGCTTGAACCCGCTGATTGCTCTGGTTAGCGACACTCTGAGCCAACATCTGAATAACATTCCTGAATTCAGCATTTGAGACTTCCTGATCTGGAACTGGAGGAGCTGCATTTGCGTTCCTAGCAATCACATTCCTAGCATAAGCTCTATGAGGAGGCATGATCACTGAAACATAGAATATCAAGTTAGAATAGAATTTAGTTCATAGCTTACGCACGATAAGAGTAACAAGAAAATGAAGATTTTTCCTAAGACACTTTGTAGCCTCCCTCTCATTAGATGTGGTGCACATTACACACCCATGAAAAGGGCTCTACCTAGTGCGGCCTTTCAGACATCCTAGGACACTTAAACCTAGTGCTCTAATACCAAGTTTGTCACGCCCCGAGCTACCCCCGAGGCGCGGACACGGGACCTAAGACCACAAGTGATCCCAAGCTAACCATGCTGGCATGATCATGAGCATACTAAAGAAAATAAACTGATGCGGAAGCTAAATCATAAATAAGCTGAAGAGATGGGAATACCCATATACCATAACTGAGATATATGAAAACTAATGAGTTTAATACAAAGAAGTTATTAACTCAATACTAAGCTGAATCTAACTATGTCTGAAATATGCCTCTAAACTGACTAGAAATGTTGGGATATGCCCCAACTAGATCTTGCAAAACTGAAACTAAAAACTAAAAGCGATAAAGGTAAACATTTCACTAGTCCTCGAAGAATGAGGACTCATCACTGATGTTGCTGAACTGAAGATAAAGAACTGATCTAAGCGTGATCTGGATGCTGAGAACCTGAATCTACATCACGAGAAGATGTAGCGCACGTATGCGTCAGTACTTGAAAGGTACTGAGCATGCAGGATAGAGTAAAACTGAAATAACATATAACTTAACAAAGCAATAAAGCAATGAAATAATCTAAACATGATATAGATACTGAATGCTGAGCTAACTGAATGCAATGACCAATTTATAACATGCTGAGACTGAACACTGACTCTACTGAAATATGGTCAATGCAATAGAGTCTAACTGAACTGTGGGAGCTACTAATAATCGATAATAAAATCACATGAGCTAAATATGGAGTCCGATGTATACACCCCATCAAGAGGACCCAATACACCCAGCCAAAGGTGTAGAGGCATGCTGGCGTGATCACTAAACTGATGTTGCCCATAGAGGGGACTTGCACCTATGTGGCTCGTAGTTCTAGGACTATATGGGTATGCTGAACCCTAGTACAACTCGGTATTATGCTACTCCCAATGAATAAAGTGATTAACTGGTTATGACTGAATTTTTGTAAATACTGAATAGCTCGAAATTGAACATGCAAACTGAGAATGGCAACATTTAATGTGATAATGATGCATTCATAAACTGAGGCATATAAAACTGAATACTGAAATATCTGACGTAGCATGTGTAATTCAATAACTAAAGAAATACATAGCTAGGATTGTGAAATTTATGCGATAAACTTAGCAATAACATGATAATCTGATTCGGAACATTTAAATAACTAATTCATGATGATCTTGTGTAATTTTAGAAACCCTAGGTCTGTTCATAATCATGGAATCAAGAATCTGATTGAATTCTAGGGACCTAATGGGCGAAAGGAACCCACTAGTGAAATCCCACATACCTGGTGAAGAATTTCAAGGAGAAATCTTTCGATTTCGGGGCTGAAACTGATGGAACCTTCTTGCGTTATTGAACTAGGGTTCTTGACCTTTTTCTCCTCTCTTGCTTCTATGTTTCTAAGTTTTGATTAATGATTTTGACTAAGGCAAGTTCTAGTTATGTTTCTAGGCTTAAACTGACTAAAACCTCATGATTTAGGGTCTAAACGACGTATCTTAGGTGTTAAATGAAATAGAAAAAGACCAAAAGACCCCTAACTTAATTGCTGTCAGAGTGACTGACAAATTGGACCTACGGTCCATCACTCAATCTATGGTCCGTAGGTCGAGTCTGCCCGATAGGGCTTCACTAAAACGAGCATAACTTTTTACTCGTAGGTCGGAATTTAGCAAACTCAGTGGCGTTGGAAAGATAATTAAATTATATATCATATCATATCTCATGGAACACCTAATTCATTTTGTGCTAAAGGTTATGATCATCTGAAGTTGATCCATCAATAATTTTTAGCTATCTGGCTGCTGATCCTCATCTACGGTCAGACCTACGGACCGTGGATCGATTGACGGTTTGTGCTGGTCAACCGTCAATTGGGACTAAAGTTGGGCTTTAGGGCATCGATCAATGGACACAAACTATGATCTATGACCTGACCTACGGGCCGTAAGTCCGGTCGTGGGTCAACACTTAGCCAAATTTTCTGACTGAGTTCTGGGGATGTTTTCTGTCACAAACCACGGACCTGCAAGATGGACCATGAGTCCATCTACAGTCCGTGGATGGTGTCCGTGAGTGCCACCTGTAATACCAGAAATCTAAAATCTTTATTTTTGAATCGGGGTGTTACAATTTCACTTTTGAAGAAGTGTGTGGGTGATCCAACATCCGTAGTGCCATTAGAGACTGTGGCTGTAAAATATAGACTTTCTTATGAGGATGTACCAGTTGAGATTCTTGATCGTCAAGTTAGAAGGTTCGGAAACAAAGAAGCCGCTTCAGTCAAGGTTTGGTGGAGGAGTCAGTCCGTAGAGGGAACCACTTGGGAAGCAGAAGCAGCCATGATAGCCAAGTATCCTCACCTCTTTTCCTTCTGATTTCACTCTAGCTTGAGGTAACAGTTCCTCTTTAGTTTTTCAGTCATTCATGCGTAAATTCAGTCTTATAATCATGTTCCTTCAGTTTGTACTTGCATTTTCAGTGTATTTGCATGTTCTTGTAACTTAGTTCAGTCAGAAATTCAATTCTCAGTGTTTAGTAGTAGGGATTGCAGCCCTTTCCCTCTATTTCAGCTAGTTTAGTATTCATTCGTGGATGAATGTTCTCAAGGGGGAGATAATGTAACACCCCGTATCCCAGATAGACCAAAATACTGATTTTGATAAGTTGAAGGTGCAACCCACGATTGAATCCATGGACCGTAGGTCAGACCATGCCCCGTGCTGGTGGTCCCTGGTTCACCAAAGCAACCCCTTCCCATACCCAGCTTAGAAAATCGGCTAAGTCTCGACCCACGGACAGAACCACAGTTTGTAGGTCAGACCACGGTCTGTGGTCTGTGTACGTGGATCAAGACTCCTTTACCTAGCCTCTGACACGAACTATGGTCGACCAGCATGGACCATCATTCAATGAATGGTCCGTAGGTCTGACCGTATATGAGGGTCAACAGCCAATTAGAGGAAAATTGTTAATTGGGTCAACTTCAAATGGTAATAACTCTTAGAAATAATTAATTATGTGTCCCATGAACTATAATATGATATATAATTGAATCCTCTTTCCAACGCCACCAAATTTTCTAAAATTCGACCTCCGAGTAAAAAGTTATGCTCGTTTTAGTGATGACTTCCCGGATAGACTTGACCGACGGACCCAAATGACAGCCGGTAGATCAAACAACGGATAGTCATTCCTTCCGTGGATGGGCTTCACCAAAATTAAGTTAGGGTTGTTTTAGTCCTTTCCCTATTTTGTTGGACCCCTAATCTACGTCGTTTAGACCTTAAATTATGAGGTTTTAGTCAGTTTAAGCCTAGAAACATAACTAGAACTTACCTAAGTCAAATCATTAATCAAAACTTAGAAAATTAGAACGCTAAGAGGAGAAAGAAGTCAAGAACCCTAGTTCAAGAACGCAACAAGTTTTCTTCAGTTCCATCTCAGAAATCAAAGGATTTCTCCATGAAATTCGTCACCAGGTATGTGGGATTTCACTAGTGGGTTCCTTTCACCCATTAGGTCCTTAGTTTTCAGTCAGTTTCTTGATTCCCTTGTTATGACTAGACCTAGGGTTTCTTGAATGTTAGAATTGTTGGGTTCCTAGCTGTTAGAATGATCCAAATAAGATTAGTATGTTAATATTCAGTTTATTGCATGAATTTCAGAACCCTAGCTATGTATTTCTTTAGTTCTTGAATTTGTCATCCTAGGTCAGATATTTCAGTATTCAGTTATACATGCCTCAGTTTATGAATGCATCATTATCACATTAATTGTTACATTCTCTGTTTTGCATGTTCAGTTTGAGCTATCCAGTAACTTACAGAAATTCAGTCATAATGTGTTAATCACTTAATCCATTGGGATTAGCATAATACCAAGTTGGACTAGGGTTCAGCATACCCAAATAGTCCCAGAACTACTAGCCAAGTAGGTTGTAAGGCCCCTCTGTGGGCATCATTTCAGTGACCACGCCAGCATGCCTCTATACCTCTGGCAGGGTATATTGGGTCCTCTCGATGGGGTGTATACATCGGACTCCACATTTAGCTCATGTGGTTTTATTACCGGTTATTAGTAGCTCCCACAGTTCAGTCAGGTTCTATTGCATTGACTATTTATCAGTATAGTCAGTATTCAGTTTCAGCATGTTATAAATTGGTCGTTGCATTCAGTTATTTCAGCATTCAGTAGCTATATCCTGTTTAGATTATATCATTGCTTATTTGCTTTGTTTAGTCATATGTTATTTCAGATGTATTCTATTCTGTATGCTCAGTACCTTTCAAGTTCTGACGCATACCTGCGCTACATCTTCTCGTGATGTAGATTTAGGTTCTCAGCATCCAGATCACGCTTAGATTGGTTCCTGATCTCCAATTTAGCAGAATCAGTTGTGAATCCTTATTCTTCGAGGAAAATAGTCATGAGTCTCTTTTCAGTATTATTTTAGTCCTTTAGTTTTAGTTTTGCTAGACTTAGCTAGGGCTTGTCCCAGCATTTTTAGTCAGTTAGAGGCTATTTTCAGACATAGATAGATTCAACTTAGTATTGAGTTAATATCTTCTTTGTATTAAACTCATCAGGTTTCATTTATCTCAGTTATAATATATGGGTATTCCCCATCCTTTTCATTTTATTTATGATTTAGCTTCCGCATTAATTATTATTATTTTTAGTATGCTCATGATTATAGAAGCAGGGTTAGCTTGGGGTCACTTGTGATCCTAGGTCCCGTGTCCGTATCTCGGGGGTAGGCTCGGGGCGTGACATGTAACACCTCATAAATCAGCTTTGACTAAACAATAGAAAAAATGAACCATGAAAGGGTTTACGAGTCGTGAACAGGACCCCAACCTGTAACCCTCATCGTGGTTCCATCCCAGCCCTTCTTGGGCAACCACTATGGCTCAAAGGAAGAACCACGGGCCACTTGACGGTTTGTTGATCTTCACACGGCTTGTGGATTGGTCTGTCAAGTCAAATCAGTAGACCTCAGCCCTCAAGTGAAGAGCCACAGTGGCCTTCATGGTCCATGGTCTTTCACACGGTCCGTGAAGTGGACCGTAGATGGGAGTACCCGAGACCAGTAGATACTAGCCCAGAACCACAACCCACGTGACAGGCTGTGGTCCCTTCGACGGTCCGTCAGTGGCTCCGTGGATGGGCCTTGTTAGGTTTTATGTCAAGGTCAGTTTGGTCTTTTCCCCTATGCATTGGGCATTTAAACTATGTCGTTTTACAAAGTTTAAGCCTAATAATCTTGTCAGAACCTACCTAAAACCTTTATTCTCCAAAAATCATCTTAGTTAGACCAAAAAGAAGAAGAGAGTCGACCAACCCTCTCAAGAACACGCATAAGGTTTTCTTCAAGTTCCAGCCTCGAAATCAAATGATTTCTCTGTAGATTTCGTCATCAGGTATGTGGGATTTCAATAGTGCATTCCTTTCATGCACTAGGTCTCTAAAATTCAGTCAGTTCCTTTATTCCTCATATCTTGTTTAGGCCTAGGGTTTCTAAACCCTTGGATATTTACTATGATCTAGCTGTTGTAGTATCCTAAATCGAAATAGCTTATTTCTTGTGAAGTTTGCTTAATTTCTTGTATGAAACTCGGAATCCTAGTTTGTATAAATTCTCTTAGTTCACGAATTATACATGGTAGGTCAGTTAAATAGATAATCATGCTCTAGATTTCGACTGTTACATTATCAGATTCCATGTCAGTATTTTGAGCTATTCAGTATTTCAGTTACATTTGTGTCATATACTTATTCAGTTGGTAGAAGACTTAGCACCGAGTTGACAAGGGTTCAACGTACCCTCATAGTCCCAGAACTATGTGCTCATATAAGAGTATAAGTCCCCTCTGTTGGGCATCAGAGTTAGTGATCATGCTAGCCATGCCTTTATACCCCTAGCAAGTATATTGGGTCCTCTCAACTTTTAGCTCACGTGGTTTATGTTGGTTAATAGTAGCTCCCACAGTCAGAGTTCTAGTGCATTTGACCAGGTTTTCAGTATATACTTCAACATTCAGTTTTGCATGTCATGGTCATGATTAGTACTTGGTCATTGCATTCATCTTAGCTTTTTAGTGATGTTTCAATATTTACATTCTTGCTCAGTTTATGTCATTGCACAGTTATGCTTTGTTCAGCTTATTATATATATATATATATATATATATATATATTGTTGAGCTTAGTATCTATATGTTGCATGCTCAGTACATTCCAAATAATGACGCATACTCTACGCTACATCCTTTCATGAAGTAGGTTCAGGTACTCAACATCTAGATAATGCTTAGATCGATTCTCGATTTGCTTTCAACAGCTTCAGTGGTGAGTCTTCATACTTCGAGGACAATAGACATGCTTTTCATTTTTGTATTTATATTCAATTTTTGGGTTGTTAGAGTTAGATGGGGGGCCTGTCCCAACTACTCAACTCTAGGCTTTTCAAACATATTATTAGATTCAACTTGAGTTGTTAGATGATTGTTTCAGTTATCACTAAACTCTTAGTATGTTTTACATATTCAGAATAGTTAGATTTTTCCCCATTTCAGTTATCCATTGTTTTAGCTTTCACATAGTACATATTTTATTCAGTTATTCATATATGCCAGACACAGGGTTAGCTCGGGGTAATTCGTGATCCTAGGTCCCATGTTACGTCAAGAGGGTAGCCTCAGGGCGTGACAAACTTGGTATCAAAGCATTATGTTCAAGACTCCTACGATGTTTGAAAGCTGAACTAAGTAGAGTCACTATCATGGGTGTGAAGCACGCCACATCTATTAGGGGGAGGCTACTAAGTATTTTAAGAAAAATTTCACTATCCTTGCTATTCTTACCGTGAGTAGGTATGATCCAACTTCTCATTTCTAATCTGTCGTTATGCATTTTAGATAATTCCTCCTCGTAGAGCTAACACACAGATTGCTAATGCAATGCTAACGTAGTTCCCCCAGTCTCGAACCATGAGGTTATGAATGCAAAATTTTAGAGTGCGATCCACTTCCTGGCTCGGTGTGGCCAATCAAAATAATCAGCAAGTCCCAGTTCCTACAAACACAAATGATGGATTAACTGCAGCTAGGGTTCGAGACTTTGTTCAGATGAATTCACCCAAGTTTCTAGGGTCGAAGGTTAGTAAGGACCCACAAAACTTCATTGATAAGGTTAAGAAAATTCTTGGAGTAATGCAAGTGACTGGAACTGAGAGTATTGATTTGACATTCTACCAACTTAAGGATGTGGCTCATAGCTGGTTCACACAGTAGGAAGATAACATGGGTGCAGATGCAGCTCCTATGACTTGGGATTGATTTACTGGAGCTTTCCTAGACAAGTTCTTTCTAAGGGAATTGAGAAAAGCTAAGGCACAAGAGTCTATGAACTTGAAGTAGGGGTCAATGTCGGTCCAAGAGTATGGGTTGAAGTTTACCCAGCTCTCCGGGCACGCTCCACACAAGGTTGCCGATTTAAGGGCACAAATGAGTAAGTTCTTGTTTGGGGTATCCGATCGGGTAAAGACTGAGTGTAGGAATGCTATACTTCTAAGGGATATGCATATCTCCAGACTAATGACTCATGCTCAATAGATTAAGGGAGATATGCTTAAGGAATTGGCTAAGGATAACAAAAAGGCCATAACAGGAAACTGTGTAAACTCATAATAAAAGTCGAGCGTTGGGAATCACTCCTAGTTTCAATAGAGGTCTACATCTCTAGCCCCTTCATCTGCTAGTGCTCCATCCCCCAGGTTTCTATAGGATCAGAAAGGAAGGGCATCAGGCTCTAGGTCTCAGAGGAATGCTTCAGGTAACATAACCTACCCAACTTGTCCAAAGTGTTGTAAGAACCATCTGGGTGAGTGCCTTGTTGGCAATGAAGGGTGCTTTGGGTGTAGTCAATCTGGTTATAGGTTGAAGGATTTCTCTTCTGCCAAGCAAGGGAAATGAGGTAACAACTATATGGCTCAGTCTACAGCTCCAGTAGCACCAATATGTCACCTAACTCAGTAGGGAGCTTTGTCTAGTACAGGAGATGGTCAGTGCCAGAATAGGTTGTATGCTCCTAGGATCGCCAGGACTAGGAAGATTATACTGATGTGGTAACTGATAAGTTACGAGTCGTTCATTTAGATGTTTATGCATTGTTAGATCCAGGGGTTGCACTATCATTTGTAACTCACCATATAGTAGTAAACTTCGATGTTAGTCCAAAAACTCTCTTTGAACCCTTCTCAGTCTCTACTCCAGTTGGTTACCTAGTTATAACTAAACGGGTATACAGAAATTGCCCTGTCACAGTCTCTCAAAAAGTCACCTCAGCAGATATTGTAGAGTTAGAAATGGTAGATTTTGATATAATTCTAGGCATGGATTGTTTACATTCATTTTATACCTCAGTCGATTGTAGAACTAGGATCATTCGATTTTAGTTTCCAAACAAGCCAGTCTTAGAGTGGAAGGGTAGTAGCTCAGTACCTATAGGTCAATATATCTCTTACCTTAAGGCCAGAAAAATGATTTCCAAAGGGTATATCTATCATCTTGTTCGAGTTAAGGATTCAAAGTTCGAAACCCAAACTTTTGAGTCAGTTCCGGTAGTAAATGAGTTTCCAGAAGTGTTTCTAGAAGATCTTCTTGGAGTTCCTCTAGAAAGGGAAAATCGACTTCGAAATAGATCTCCTTCCAGACACCTATCCCATTTAAATTCCTCCTTACAGAATGGCTCTAGCCAAACTTAAGGAACTGAATGAATAATTGAAAGACCTTCTAGATAAGGGCCTCATCTGACCTAGTATCTCTTCATTGGGTGCTCTAGTGTTGTTCATGAAAAAATGATGGTTCTCTCAGGATGTGCATTGAATATCGGCATTTGAATCAAGGAACAATCAAGAATAAGTATCCCATCCCCACGAATGATGAATTGTTTGACCAACTTTAGGGTTCTAGTTGCTTTTCTAAGAGAGACCTCAGATCCGGCTATCACCAGCTCAGAGTCAGAGATAATGACATTTCGAAGACAACTTTCAGAACTTGGTATGGTCATTATGAATTTGTAGTTTTGTCTTTTGGACTAACAAATGCTCATGCAGCTTTCATGGATTTAATGAAGAGGATGTTCAAACAGTATTTGAACTTAGTTATTATCTTTTTTATTGATGATATCCTCATTTATTCTCGGAGTGAAGAGGAGCATGCGACTCATCTGTGAGTTGTTCTGCAAACTGTAAAAGATCATCAGTTATTTGTTAAGTTCAGCAAATATGAATTTTGGTTACAGTCCGTCTCTTTCCTTGGTCATGTGGTATCCAGCGAAGGGATCTGAGTGGATTCTTAGAAAATTGAGGCAGTACAACACTAGCCCAGACCAACCTCCCCAATAAATATTAGAAGTTTCTTGGGTTTGGCCGAGTATTGCAGGTGATTTATTGAAGGATTTTCATCTATAGCTTCCCATTGACCAAGTTGACTCAGAAGAAGTTCAAATTTCAGTGGTTAGATGAGTCTGAGAAAAGTTTCTCAGAACTTAAGACTAGGTTGATTACAACTCTTGTCTTGACTCTACCAGATGGTTGAAAAGGTTATGTGATATATTGTGATGCATCCAAGGTCCACCTAGGTTGTGTGTTGATGCAGCGAGGTAAGGTCATAACTTACACTTCTAGACAGCTTAAGGTTCATGAGAAGAACTACCCGACTCATGACCTCGAGCATGCAGTCATAGTATTTGGCCTAAAGATTTGGAGACTCTACTTGTATGATGTTCATGTTGTTGTATTCACAGATCATAAGAGTATACATTATGTGTTCACCCCGAAAGAGTTGAATCTTCATCAGAAGAGATAGATTGAATTCCTCAAGGATTATGATATGAATGTATTGTACCATCCGGGTAAGGCCAATGTATTGGTTTATGCTCTCAGCAGGTTGTCCATGGGTAATGTAGCACATGTTGAGGAAGAAAGGAAAGAGCTAGCCATATATGCTCACCGGCTTGCTCACTTAGGAGTTTGCCTTACGGACACATCAGATAGTGGGGTGATAGTTCAGATGGATTATAATCTTCATTGGTAGCAGAGGTTAAGGGAAAACATGATAGTGATCTTATATTACTGCAATTGAAAAGTGTAGTTCATCATCAGAAAGTTGAGGTTTTCTCCCAAAGTGGAGATGGTGTGCTTCATTACCAGGGTCGCTTATGTGTTCCTGATGTGGGTGAGTTGAGGCAGAATATCCTTACAAAAGCTCATAACTCCATGTATTCCATTCATCCAGGTGCCACTAAGATGTACTATGGTCTATGGGAAGTCTTTTGGTGGAGCGGCATGAAGAGGGACATAGCAAACTTCGTGGTTAAGTGTCCTATTTGTCAACAGGTTAAGGTAGAACACAAAAAACCAGGAGGTATCACTCAAGAAATTAACATTCTGACATGGAAGTAGGAAGTGATAAACATTGACTTTATTATGGGTTTACCTCGTACTCGCAGACAACATAACTCCTTTTGGGTAATACTGGACAAAGTTATTAAGTCCGCTCATTTCTTGGCTGTCAAAGACTACAGATTCAGTGGAGGACTACACCAAACTCAGTATCAATGAGATAGTTAGGTTTCATGGGGTTCCTTTGTCTATCATCTGAGATAGAGGTCCTCAGTTTACCTCTTATTTATGGAAATTATTTCAGAAAGTTCTTGGTACTCAGGTAAATCTCAGTACAACATTTCATCCACAGATGGATGGTCAGGTAGAATATACCATTCATACCTTAGAGGAAATTTTGAGATCTTGGGTGATCAATTTCAAGGGTAATTGGGATGATCACCTACCTCTCATGGAGTTCACCTATAATAATATCTTCTATTCCAGTATTCAGATGGCCCCGTATGAGGTACTAAATGGGTATAGGTGTAGGTTCCTGATTGGTTGGTTTGAAGTAGGTGAAGGAACATTGATTGGGCCAGATTCAGTTGATGAGGCTATGGAGAAAGTTCAGCTCATCAGAAATAGACTAAACACAACTCAGAGTCATCGAAAGTCCTATGCAGATGTGAGGAGAAGAGACTTAAAGTTTGAATCAATGATTGGGTTTTCCTAAAGGTGTCACCTATGAAGGGGGTGATGAGATTTGGCAAGAAAGTGAAGCTCAGTCCTAGATATATAGGTCCTTACAGAAACCTAAAAAGGGTTGGTAATGTGGCTTATGAGTTAGAGTTGCCATCATAACTAGCAGGGGTTCATCTAGTCATTCACATTTCCTTGTTGAAGAATTTTGTGGGTGATCCGGCATCGGTAGTACCATTAGAGAGTGTGGTTGTGAAGGATAGTCTCACTTATGAATAGGTGCCGATTGGGATTCTTCACCGCCAGGTTCCTACTGAATACCTTTATTTTGGTACTCATGCTACACTCTACATCTGTTTTTTAATGTTGGTCCTAGTAACAACTATCAATGGTGATTTTTTTGTGCCAACTTCAGCAATTTTTTAGATCGGAGATCTGGTTGAGCACTTGGCATTTTGGATCAGCTTGTCTCCTTCTATACTTATTTTTATATAGTCTTTTTCCTTTGAGATGACTTGTCTGTCGTCCAATTTTGGGATTTGTACTTCCATTTTAGATAGCGCTACACTTGTAACTTCTAGTTTCTGGGAGGGATTCTCTTCAGGAATAAAGTTTTTGGTTTTCTTCCGCCTTTGTTTTGTTTTATTGTTATAATTTTATTTCTACTGAAGTTCTACCCTTGTACTCATTACCTTTCATTCAGAGTTAAGGGATTGTTTACCTGTTGTTGGGTTATATTAGGTGTCATCATGACTCAAGGAGCCAGGTTGTGAAAATTATAATAGTCAATTAACTTTGGAAGGATATAATCGTAATCTAACTTTCAATTATGAAACTTCCCACTTATAGAATAATTATGATGGTTATTCTAATTAATTAGTGTCAACTATATATTTCAATTCCGACAGGCCCGTTGCATTTCAATTACTTAAAGAATTTTTCATTTTAGTTCTAAAAATATTTTATCAAATCATATGTAACAACAATAACATAAAACATATCAATTTGAAGCATGTTAGTCATAACTTTAAAAGCCTATTGATATGTCAGTAGCTTGATAGTCTTTCTACCTAATATTTCAAAACATGTAAATAGATTGATTTTTTTTTCTTAAAACAAACATCAAATATAAGGTAAGTGCTTGCTTAAGGCTTAAGCACTCTCAACTTAAAAATTGGTCAACTTTTGATTACTAAAATCCATTACAAGGTAAGTGTGTTAAAATATTTTCATCACACCCTTTATCATTATTGATTTTGGCTATATAAATTGGTTTTCTTTCGCACAATCCTCCTCATTGTCTCTCAACACACTAAGACTCTCTCTGTGTCTCTCTCTCACTCTTGTCACAATTGTTGTTTATTTTTTTCTTTAAATCTCCACTAGTAATTATTTGTATAGAAAATGAGGATCCATTGTCATCCTTCCTCATCTTCAATCGAAGGTTCGCTCGAAAAATCCTTCTTTTACTAATCCTTTTTATGTTCCTAGTGTTTCTATTTGCGATCATACAACTTCTTTATTTCAATGTGAATTTGCATTTTTTTTGCTTGATTCATACCGATTACGTGAGTAAAATGGAATTTTAAAGGTGTTTTGTTATGGTGGAATTCACAAATTATTCATGTTTTATTCAGTCAAACAAAATGTTTTCTAGAAAAAAAGGTATTAAAGAATCATAAAAATGACTTCCCTGCCAGAAGTTCATTTATCCAACCCATAGTGGGATGATTTAGCAGTCAAATGAGTGACATCCTTTGTTCAAATATTAAATGAAATTAGACTAAGTGAATATTTCCCAAATCTCGTGATAGAGTTTCCTGGTACTTGTATTGATTGGAAATAACAGGTGTCGAGAGATAGTCAAGGCGTGCGCAACACTAGAGTACTAATAGAAAATGTTTGTCACTTACTATTTGTTTTTATTAAGGAATAAAGGGGTTTATTGATTGAACTGATATTATTAATTATAAGAGTCCCACATTAGCCTTGTAAGAGATGCATGGAGCACCTTATATGACCATGGACACTCTTCCCTCTTATTAGCTAGGTTTAAGATGAATCGAACACCAATATAAGATCCATCCAAATGGATTGATAGTTGACTTTACTCATCAACCATAAAGAAATTAAACAACAAAGAAAGAAAGAACGATATATACTAGTATAAAGAAAATATAAAGTTCAAACCTTTTTTTCTATTGGGGACAAAACTCTTATATATAGAAAGGAAAAACAGGAAGATCCTTAAATAAGGTTTGTGAATATTATCGGAGAATATGATGTTTCCTAATAAGTATATTGCGAGTTTGTTCCCATCCTTAGAAACAAGTGGGCCAATTAAGTGTAATAAAATGTCCTTTTAATTTTTATTTGTTTTTTGTGTGTGATGAAGTATTTCTTTGAGATGGCATATGTCATACATATCTATATCCACTATATGTTGTAGATAAATGTAAATGATGTGGTTGTACTTAAATGTGGATTGTGAAATTAGGAGAACAAAGCCGCCAAGTTAGGAGCTCTGATGAGGAGATTCTAATTACATTGGGAGCAGCAACAAAGGTACTCCATATAACATTTATTTTTCATGTCAATATTCATATGCCTTCAATTTGGTCCTTTTTAATTGTTGCAACTACAATGATAGTTTAATAGCATGTTGGGACTTTGTTTTCGCCGATAGATGATACTTATTGGCTAACCTAAGACAAAAGTTCATGAAGACAAATATGGACGTGCATTGAATAGTTTATGCACATAGTTAATTATGTGATTGTTGGTTTAATCATCTATGCAGATGAAACTAATAATTTGTTGAATGAAGCCAAAGCTAGTGGATTTGTTGATATTGATTTAACTGCGGAAGTAGTTTGGCCCAATATAACAAAAGGAAGGAGATCCAATAGAACAAAAGTCGAATGGAGTATTAAAATAAAAGAAGAGCAGGTAGAAAAAGATGGTGTAATGAATGATGTAGGAAATGGCGGTGACTTTGTATTAATGTAACATATATGGAAAGAAGAGAACGATAGGTGGATGGAAGAAAACAATTCACTTTATCTGGACTTTAATAGTCAGAATGAGTTTATGACTGAAACTGCTGAGCAGCCATCTGATTTGATCATACCCTTGCTAAGGTACCAGAAAGAGTGGTTGTCTTGGGCTTTGAAACAAGAATCAATAGCTAGAGGCGGTATTCTTGCTGATGATATGGGGATGGGGAAGACTGTTCAAGCCATAGCTCTTGTGCTTGCTAAACGTGAAACACAACTAGCAATTTCACATTCTGGTTTGCTTTCACCTGCCCCTTATATTCTCCCAACTGTGAAAGGAACCCTTGTTATATGTCCAGTTGTCGCTATGATTCAGTGGATCAACGAGATTGACCACTTCACCACAAAAGGAAGCAACACAATTCTTGTATATCATGGTGCCAATAGGGAGAAAAATATTGGCAGGTTCGCGGAATATGATTTTGTTATCACTACCTACTTAACTTTGGAAACTGAGTATAGGAAAAATATCATGATTTTGCACTCTATAAATTGGAATCGTATTGTTTTTGATAAGGTAATCATTTCATAACTAGACCCACATATTTGGTTTTGCTTGATATGTTTTACTTAATCTGAAGTTCTACCTAAAAGAACCTCTGTACCTTCACAAGGTAGGGGTAAGGTTGTATACACAGGACCAACCACTCTGCTATCACAAGGTATATTTATTTATTTGACTAAGAAGTCTGTTCAAAGTTCACATTTGTATGTTTTGTGTGAAACACTCTTCATCCAGAGTTTCCTAGCGAATTACACTTTTGCTGCACAGGCCCATTGTGAGAAAGATATAAGCAGCAACACTACAAGAGTTATTCTTGCGCTAGAATCTTCTTATAAGTGGGCCTTAAGTGTTACTCCCCTCCAGAACCGTGTAAGAGAGTTGTACTCACTTTTATGTTTCTTGTAGTTAATGTTCTTTTGTGGTTAACATAATTCACATTTTCATTCTCCGAACTAAATACATCCTTACTTCTGGACAGGTCGGTTTCTTATAAATTATTCCTTACTCATACTACTTCTGCAAAGAATGTGATTGCAGAGCTCTCGACAATAGGTAGACTTTAATGTTTTTTTAATCTTTTCACCTAGCTTGGTTGGATCGAGAAACATATAGCTGAGGATTTCTTTTAATTTTACTCTGTTATATTTGATCATTTTTCACCAGAGATTGTTTTGTTACTGTTTCAATGACAGTTGAAATCTTTCTTCATTGAGTATCTTTTTATTTTTCACCTTTTTGAAATCTCTTATTTGCTCCCTTTTGTGTTTGTATTTATTTTAGCTCATTTGAGTGTCCACATTTCCACCACAAATTTATTCGACACTTTTAGTGGTGGAATAAAGATAGTTATCAAATTGGTATACTTATTTTGATGCCTTTTGTTATTTGTGATAAACAAAATTGTTGTTGACACAGAGACGTTGATGCATCTTATGTTCTAGTATATTGCCTCACCCATACAATTTCAAGGGAATCATGGGTTTGGTAGAGATGCAATGGTTTTGTTGAAACACAAAATTTTAAAAACCATAATGTTAAGACGAACTAAAAAGGGAAGGGTTGCTGATCTTGGACTTCCTCAAAGGATCGTAGGTTTTTTTTTCACATTAACATAGAGCTAGAGTTATTAATTGCTTTCTCTCCACTTTAGAATGTTACTTACTTTCTTATTAAGGTTACCTTGCGCGAAGATTGTTTTGATGTTAAAGAAGAAGAATACTACAGATCACTGTGGGATGAAAGTCGGGCACTATTAAATATGTATGTAATATATTTTTGTCAATAATTATGACACTAGACCCTTGCTTGTTTGAAAGTAATCTTTGCCTTTTTTTTGCTCTCCATTCGCTACTCATGGTGATTTCTTATTGAATTTGTTTAGTGGTCTTTTTCTTGTGTATTATTTTTGTCTGGTTTTTTGATTAAATACTTTTAATTTGCATGGTATATGTTTCATCTAATTTCTATGTTTTAAGTCCTCCTTAATACATACAGACGTTCCTTTCTTGGAAATCCTATATAATGACTATCTTACACGGTTTTTCATGGAAAATGATCATAATGAGAGTCAAAATAAGTAGTGTATTATTCATTTTCACATCACTATATTTTTTCTTCCTGACGTATTTTTGTACAAGCTGGTACGTTGATGAATAACTATGCTAACATTTTTAATTCACTCACACGCATGCGACATGTATGGATATCATGATTTCAAACTGAATTCTTCTTTATAATGTATTGGTACCTACTTGCATTTGTGAATAAAATTCTTTGTTGTAGGTTCATTGTTAACCTTCAAAGTATGGATCAGATCTAATGAAATTTTTTTCATAAGAAGATATATTTCAATACTTCTACACCAATTGTGGTAAATTCACTAAATCATGGAAATGAAATATTTAATGGGTTAAATCTTTCAGTATTTCAAAATTCGGAGATAATAATTCCTTCAGTAATTTCTTGGCTTGCTATTTCCTTGTATATCCTCCCTTGAGCCATTTTTCTGTAACCTTTTTTCATTTTAAGTTTTCCTTCACTGCTTATATTTTTTCTTCAGTAATTTTTTACCTTGACTTTTCCTTTCCTTGACCGATTTTGTACTAAAATGAACTTCTTTCAATTTGATTAATCTTCTTTTCCTTCATATTTTCTGTACAATTTTTTTTTACTTGTATTAACATATATTACTTGTGGGATTACACTTGATATGTTACTATTGTTGGTTTTGATATATTCATTGTTATTCTTTCTATACGATGAAGTGTAAATTCCGGCCATGAGAATCCCCTACCAAGGAGTCTGACAGTGATCCTAGGCTACTATGTTTCCTTGGTCAATCGAATCCACATTCATATGATTTGGAGGTGAACTTAGTTCCCATCCATATGCTTTTATTATAGATGTATTTACATCACAATATCATATTAAATATTATTTGGCGTAAAAGTGGATGCAATATTTGGATGCCAAATTGGCAGTGCCTATTTATATTTAATATTTTTAATTCCATGAATGAAGAAGTGCTGCGCAAGAACAAGAGCGAGAATTGACTTTATTAGTGTCTTGTTGCATTTGATTATTTGTTATTTTTAGCGAGCCTTTGCTCTCCTGCTGCATCTCTTGACTTTCCTTAGTAATTTTAGGCCCTTAAAGAAATAAACAGTTCAGACTTCTTTTACTAAAGCAAGCAATTTGACTTTCTATGATCTACAAATGATTGTACCTCAAAAGTAATAACTAGAAAAAAATTTCTTATATTTGATTGATTTTATCTTTGATTTGACTACAGGCAGTTCATCATCCTTACCTTGTGGAATACTCAAGTTCTGCTTTGGCAAGAAATGGAAGAACAACTAATGCTATCTATGTTGAACAACCATGTGGTTTATGTCACAATCTAGTAGAAGATCCAATTGTGAGTTGCATACTATCCCACTTCCCTAAGAAAAGAAATAGGAAGTATAAAACAAAGGAATAAGCTCACTCACGAAACTTGATACATCACTAAAACTGGAATTTGATGGATTTCCTACTCACAATACACTAATATTTCGTGTATTATATGATGGATATGTCATATCTTAATGTGGCCATAGTTTTCCACATTTACATCTACGAATTGATTTTATCTTTGATTTGACTACAGGCAGTTCATCATCCTTACCTTGTGGAATACTCAAGTTCTGCTTTGGCAAGAAGTGGAAGAACAACTAATGCTATCTATGTTGAACAACCATGTGGTTTATGTCACAATCTAGTAGAAGATCCAATTGTGAGTTGCATACTATCCCACTTCCCTAAGAAAAGAAATAGGAAGTATAAAACAAAGGAATAAGCTCACTCACGAAACTTGATACATCACTAAAACTGGAATTTGATGGATTTCCTACTCACAATACACTAATATTTCGTGTATTATATGATGGATATGTCATATCTTAATGTGGCCATAGTTTTCCACATTTACATCTACGATGTCTTCTAAAAATTCTTTTCATGCATCATACGAAAGACCTTTTTTTTTTTTTACTTGAAATGCTTTTAAGAGTGCCTTATAAAAGATTACAAACAAACAAATTGAAACATGTTACAGACAAACAAATTGAAACATATACCATACTAAGAAATTACCTTGAACTAACTCCAAAGCTTGAGACCAAGATTTTGATTCACTTGACCCGAGGAGTTGATCCTTTATTTGATTGGTTGCATATAGGCATCATTTAGATTTTGAAAACTTTGGTATATATTTGGGATAGAGCCAACTCTATTGGTTTGAATGTGGTTCATAAAAATTGCAATTGGAAGTTCAAGTAAACTCATAAGAAAACAAAACAAGTCCTTTCCACCTTCAACAAAGACAACTCAATTGGTTTTAGTGTCAATTGTAAGCTTCAAACTGCAGTTTTATCCTGAGAACAAAAACATTATACTAAGACCAAATTTCTGACTTGGGTACAACTTTTAAATACTCATTTTGTCCCTATTTATATGTGACAATAGTCCAAAAGTAAACTTTGCAATTTTACTTATACTATCGTTTATATTATCAAAATATTTAAAAATTCAAGCCTGAGTTTACGATCAAAATTGAAAAGTTTGCTTTTGGATTGTTTCCACATATAAATAGGGACAAAATGAGTATTTAAAAATAGTACTAAAATCAGAAATTTGGTCTTAGTAAAATGTTTTTGTTCTCAGGAGAAAAATGCAGTTTGAGGCTTACAATTGACACTAAAACCAATAGAGTTGTCTTTGCTGAAGGTGGAAAGGACTTGTTTTGTTTTCTTATGATCTTAGTTGAACTTCCAATTGCAATTTTTATGAACCACATTCAAACCAATTGAGTTGGCTCTATCCCAAATATATAAGTGTTCAAAATCTAAATGAAGACTATATGCAATCCAATGAAACAAAGGATCAACTCCTCAGGTCAAGTAAATCAAAATCTTGGTCTCAAGCTTTGGAGTTAGTTCAAGGTAATTTCTTCGTACTGTATATGTTTCAATTAGTTGTGTTTAAATAGATGGATCCATTACTATCACTGCAATAGATTCTGCAATTCCAAGATTTACCAACTATCCAGATTTCATTATATTTCTTATGAGGTTGAAAGCTGGACGTCTTTCCTTGAATCTTACAGTGGCATCACATGTAAGGTTTTCCTTTCCTCTCTTTGTCAATAAATATTCCTCATTTCTTGTCAAATACCAAGGGATTTGAATCGATGTTGGATTCCTTCATCTCTTCAAGTTAAAACTATTTTTTTGTTTGGGATGTTTTAGCTTCATCTCCGTGCACCTAAAGAATAGATACATTTTGAACTAATAATATTTCGTTGAATGATCCAGACTACTTTCCTTGATGTTTCACTTTCCTCTTGCACTTTGATAGGTTTTTTTTATCGATCCTTGGTGGAATGTTGTTGTGGAGAGGCAAGCCCAAGATAGAATCCATCGAATAGGGCACTATAAACCAATCAGGTGTGTGCTTGTATTTCTTCAGCCAACTATACCAATCAAGGTATCTTATTCTTATTTTTATCATTTCTAGGACTGTGAGATTTGTGATTGAGAATACAATCGAGGAGAGGATCTTAGATATGCAAGAGAAGATAAAACTACTTTTTGAAGGGTAAGTTTATCTGAGTTCATTGTGCTAGTTGCTTGTGTGATCTTTCAATTTTCCTCCTTTACAATGACATTCCGCCCTTCTCTCTTTGGTGTGCTGATTGCCAAATATTGATGTTTTTTATAGAACGGTCAGTGGTGCTTCTGAGGCATTGGAGTGTTGGAATTAATGCATCCACATAAATGTTTAGTATTCCAAAATTGTCTCTTAGTTTTTCAAAAAGTCCTTTAGGAGTTTGTAATACATATATCTAGTTAATTGTGATACATGTATTCAGTTATTTGTGCAAGACTTTTGGTTTTACATTTTAGTACTATAAATAGACATGTAATTGATGATTCTAATCATCTCAAGTGGCCTTAAGTAGCCTATATAAAACTTGAGCATTATCTTAAGATAGTATTCTCCTTCTATATTTCCTACAAATTGGTATTAAAGCAAGTTTTCATTCTTAATCTAGGGTTAGGTGAAGAAAAAATATGGCATCCAAAACAAATGAAGGTGTTGGTTCTTCAGTTGTTCTTACTCCTTATTTTGATGGAACTGATTTTGAATACTTGAAGATAAGAATGAGAACACATCTAAAAGTTGAAGGTTTGTGGACTATTGTTGTAAATGGCTATGAAGAGCCAAAAAATGATGGTGAACTTTTAGTAGCAGAGATGAAAAATCTTGAGGCTAAGTATCGTCAAGATGAAAAAGGCTTGAGCAAAATTCAAATGGGAGTCTCAAGACCATATTTTGCAAATATTGCTACTTGTGAGACTGCAAAGCAAGCTTGAGAGTCTTTGGAAATCGAAGTGTATGGTGATGAAAAGGTACGAACTATAAATCTTCAAACTCTTATAAGAGAGTTTCAAAACTTGAAGATGATAGAATCTGAAAAAATAGATGAATATTGCACAATGGTCATGAATATTATTAATGAAATGAGAAATCATAGTGATACAATTTATGACTGACAAGTTGTGGAAAAGATTCTAATTAGTGTCACGGAAAAGTATGCGTACATTATTGCTATCACTGAGGAGACGAAAGATCTTTCTAAGCTTTCTATGAAAGAGCTGGTCGGATCATTTCGTGCACATGAGAAGCGAAGCTTTTTACGTGAAGATCAACCTAAAGAGATGGCTTTCCAGTCCAGAACAAATGAGAATTTTCAAAATTTCTCAAAAAATCAACAAAAGAAGAATTACGATCCAAAAAAGAAGAAGGATCATGATGATTCTTCTAAGAAAGTTAAAGAAAAAGGTGAGAAAAGTACTAGTCTTTTTTGTAAAATTTTCAAAAGGACTAATCACAATGCAGAAAAATGTTAGCACAAAGGCAAGCCCCAATGTAACTTTTGCAAAAAGTTTGGCCACATTGAGAAGGATTACTGGAACACACAATGGGAGCAAGCAATTTTTTATGAAAAATAGGAGGAAGAAAGGGAAGAAACCCTTTTCTTTGCTTCTAAATTTGATACTTCAAAAAAAAGAAGCAATGAATGGTATGTGGTAGTGGTTGTACCAATCACATGACTGGAGATCAAAAGGCTTTCCTCTCAATTGATAATAGCATCACTACTAAAGTGAGAATGGGGAATGGAGCCTTAGTTGATACAAAAGGAAAGGGTACCATTTCGATCAACATAAAAAGGAGCGGTAAGCAAATTCACGATGTTCTTTATGTTCCTGAATTGGAAGAAAATTTTCTTAGTGTTGGTCAACTCATGGAAAATGGTTATTCATTTGTGTTTAGAGATAATTATTGCAGGATTTATGATAAAATTGAGCCAAATCAAGTCATTGTTGAAATAAAGATGATAAAAAGAAACTTTCCTTTGCAATTTCATTACAATTCATTAAAAAATGAAGTTGTAGATGATTCATGGCTTTGACACAAAAGATTTTGTCACTTGAACTTCATGATTTGAAGCTTCTTAAGCAAAAAGACATGGTGCAAGGCCTTCCTGAGAAACATACTAAGAATAAGGTAGAGAATACTTCTATTTTATCTTTAGATGTGTCAAATCAAGAAGTGGATGAAGAAGAAGAAGATGTTGCTCAAGGAGGAGAAATCTCATATTCAGATGATGAAGAACCGCCTCTGTCACGACCCGGGAGCACCCCCTAGTCGTAACCGGCGTACTCGACCTCGAAGAGGTCTAATACAAGCCTCTTAGCATTCATTCATTGCATAGACACCAAAACCATAAGGAATTAAAAACTTTCTTCACTCACGAAGATACTTTCAATAAATAGCAAGCGGAAGACTTTCTAGACTTTATACAATATGTCTCAAAACCATCTAATACCTGAATATAACATTGGGACTAAGCCCACTCAAAACTTAAGCAAATACTAGAGAGACATAAAAAGAACATGTTGGTTATTGCCCTCGAATCTATGAGGACTCACCAAGTCTTCATCTTCAACTCTTAAAAACCTATCAAGTAGTCATGACATATCACCATCTCCAAATCCCTACACTTTAGTCAAAAAGCAAAAGAAAGGGGTTAGCACAATTAAGTACTAAGTATGGAGACCATGCAAGAAAATATGCACAACGGACATTTACAAGAAAGGTATGCTTTCATGTCCTTTGATAAAACCTTTCCTTTGCAAGTATAAGAGACATAATACAAGTCAACATTAACATATTAGACCATAGCCAACCATACATATACTTAATATAAATCCATATACAACTCATGCTTAACTTTAGAAGGACACATGTCATTTCATTACCATAGGACCTCTACCTAATATAACCTTAAGACACACTTGAGTGAGACAAGAAGTGACCGCCCACACAATCCTCTTCAAGCACACTTAAGTGTTCCCCAAGATTACCTTAGATAAGGACTTTATAGGCAAAGTGCATAATCATACCCGATAGATAGCATATTAATGAGAGGATATGTATAATGATGCTTACATAAAATAAATCATATTTAGTGGGGCATAGTACATGTGTGGTGAGTGACCATCAATATAGTATTTCCAAGGCCTACCACCCCCTTGGAGAGGCGAATGAGGTACAAACCCCTCAATGTGGTTACCCGGGCCTACCACCCCCGAGCTAGGGACCAAGGTACAAACCCCTCGATATGGTTATACGGGCCTACTACCCCCGTACTAGGCAACCAAGGTACCAACCCCTCGATATGGTTATACGGGCCTACTACCCCCGTACTAGGCAACCAAGGTACCAACCCCTCGATATGGTTATACGGGCCTACTACCCCCGTACTAGGCAACCAAGGTACCAACCCTCGATATGGTTATACGGGCCTACTACCCCCGTACTAGGCAACAAGGTACCAACCCCTCGATACGGTTATACGGGCCTACTACCCCGTACTAGGCTTGGTCGACTCACAACACTTATATAGAGAAAATCATATACATGTGTCCATTTCATCATCATTTCAATAATTATATAGCTATTCGATTCATAGGACGTACGTTGGACCTTCCATTTCCTAAGGATTCTATAAATGGGCATTTTATCAAACACATGATGGGCTATTGTTCATGTAAATGAAATCATGTACTTCAAGAGTACTAAGTCCAACCAATTTCGAAATACATATAAATCAGCCCACCAACAACATACATATATATATCAACCTTCATAATTTGATCATGGAAGCATGAAAACCATAAACATCACATAATAATTCCATTTCATGATAATATGCAAAATAGACCATAATAGGATCATCACAAGATCACATAAACTCATTCACATCATACCTTCACATATAGCTTCATATAGGACTTTACATCTAGCCTCATATGTGTATAATAATACAACAATATAATAACATTCACCTAATGCCCTTCATGGCCTCAATTCACAACAATACAACAAATAACCACCTCCACCAAAGGTGGATCAAGCCAATTAATAACAATATTATTAATACTAAGAGATCAAGCCATCTCACCATCCTTTTCAAAGGCCATAAGCCACAATACTCAATTCCATGCCAATTATACAATATTTATCAAGTTTGATCAACTTACCCTCTTTCCATGGCTATCTTCATCATCCTCATCTTCCAACAATTTAACAATACAATAACAATGATAATAACAACAATCAACTATACAAGCTAAGCTAAACAATATCCAATAACCAACATAAAGTCTAAATCCCAATTTATGACCATTCAAGGCTACTACCTCACATTATACCATTCAATAACAATTTCTAGCAACTCAACATAGCTAAGATCATATAAGAACAACCCACATCAACCACTCAATAATCCTACATCAATTACTCAAAATCATTAAACTCACTTTAGGCTAAATTTAAAGAATTTGAGAAGACATGGGTTCACAAATATTTCTTTCTTAAAACCATAAATAATCATTAATAACCACATGAAACATCATTTGAAATTATTTAATGCAAGAACCCATGCTTAGAATTCGAAATAGGATTTTTGTGTATTTGAAAACCTTGAAAACCTTTTGATTGGGCTCCTTGAAAGAAAGAATAATCAAGGATAAAGGATCCCCATACCTTTATCTTCAAGAACCAAACGAAATTGGTGAAGAAATCAATAGCCACCATCCACCCTAGCTCCATCTTTCACCTTGAGCTTCCTTGGGGTTTTGAGAGAGTTTTTGAGAGAGGGAAATGTTTTTAGGGATGGGAATGAATTAATGGTATCTAGGAAATAATATATACCCTTTGGAAAAAAATTCGTCCAACACTTAGAAAAAAAAAAGTGGCGGGTGAACAAGAAATGAACAGTAAATCGGCTACTGGAAATTGCCTTTTTCTGCCGGACAGACTTTACGAAAATGGGCATAACTTCTTCGTCCGAACTCCGAATGAGGTGAAACGAAGTGCGTTAGGTAGCTAACTCAAAGGGCTTTCCATGGATATATTATTGGCCACCAAATAATTTGTGTGCTAGGAGATATGACCCTCCAAAGTAGACCCTCGAAAAAGGCTTCACTTGAAAATTTTGGATTTTGATACGGTTGCTCTAAAATTTGGGTTAGACTCATTTCCCACTCAATTTGACCCCCTGAATAAGAATACGAAGTCGATTTTCCGAAATGATGCACGGATTTTGAGATATATGGAAATTACAATTTATAGGTGTTTCCGAAGCACATTTTCGGGCATTTTTGGGGTCGTTTCAGCCTCCAAGAGGAACAAAAATGTTGAGTGACATTTATTAGAGATGTAATTTTGCCGGTGTTGAGCCAGAAAATTATGAGGAGGCAATAAAGCATGATTTTTGGAAGAAAGCCATGGAAGAAGAAATTCGGATGATTGAAAAAAATATTACTTGGGAGCTTGTGGCTATACCCAAAGAAAGACAAGTTGTAAGTCTAAAATGGATTTACAAATCAAACTCAATTAGGAAGGAGATATTCAAAATCACAAAGCAAGGTTGGTTGCTAGAGGATTCATGCAAAAACCAGGTATTGTTTTTTATGAAACTTTCTCTCCAGTTGCTCGTCCCGAGACAATTAGAACCGTAATTGGTGTTGTTTCACAAAAGAAATGGAAGATATTTCAACTTGATGTTAAATCTGCATTTCTTAATGGTAAACTTGATGAAGAGATTTATGTTGAGCAACCTCAAGGATTTTTTGTCCAAGGGGGAGAAGAGAAGATATGCAGGCTAAAAAAGTTCTTTATGGGCTGAAGCAAGCTCCAAGAGCCTGGTACAATGAAATTGATACATACTTTATGAAAGATAATTTTCAAAGAAGTAAAAGCGAAGCCACTTTGTATGTGAAGAAAGAAAATGGTAGCATTATCATTGTTTGTCTATATGTGGATGATCTGCTCTTTACAGGAAATGATGTGAAGATGATGCAAAAATTCAAGCAAGATATGATGCAAGCTTATGAAATGAGTGATCTTGCTAAATTATTTCTTGGGCATCAAAGTTTCTCAAGTGAAAGAAGGAATTTTCATTTCTCAAAAGATGTATACGGAAAGTACTCTTCAAACATTCAAAATTATGGATTGCAGGTCTGTGGCCATACCATTAGCAGCAAATGAGAAGTTCAGAAAAGATGATGGAGAAAAGAAAGCTAATAGCTAGCTCACTTTATAGGAGCTTGATTGGAAGTTTGCTATATCTAACTTCAACAAGTCCTGACATTGTGTTTGCTACTAGTTTATTATCCAGATTCATGCAAGAACCAAGCCAAGTGCATTTTGGAGCTGCAAAGCGTATTCTACGCTACTTGCAAGGAGCATACAGGTTTGGTGGAGATTTAAACTTTATTGGTTATTCTGATAGTGATTGGGCAGGAAGTATAGATGACATGAATAGTACTTCTGGTTATGCTTTCTTATTTGGATTAAGTATTTGTTCTTGGTTATCAAAAAAGCAAAGTGTTGTTGCTCAATCCACTGCCAAAGAAGAATATGTCTCAGCAGCTAAAGCTACTTCTCAAGCTATTTGGGTTAGGAGAATATTTGAAGACATTGGTGAAAAACAAAAAAGAGGGAATGTTCTGTATTGTTATAACAAACCAACAATTGCAATTGCCAAGAATCCAGTCAACCATGAAATATCAAAGCATATTTCCATCAACTATCATTTTATTCGAGAAGCACAAGAGAAAGGCAATTGCATTATTGCCAGACAGGAGAACAATTTGCTGACAAATTCACCATAACAGTTACTATAGAAAAATTTTGCTATCTTCAAGAACGCATTGGAGTTGTCAAGCAAATGCATTAAGGGAGAGTGTTGGAATTAATGTATCCACATAAATGTTTATTATTCCAAACTTGTCTCTTAGTTTTTCGAGAAGTCCTTTAGGAGTTTGTAATACATGTATCTAGTTAAATGTGATACATGTATTTAGTTATTTGTGCAAAACTTTTTGTTTTAAATTTTCCTACTATAAATAGAGATGTAATTGATGATTCTAGTCATCTCAAGTGTCCTTAAGTAGCCTAGATAAAACTTGAGCATTCTCTAAAGATAGTATTCTCCTTCTATATTTTCTACATGGAGAAATTAACAGATGTAGACTTGGAGTTCTTGTTTGTAACTTAAATCAATTTTTGTCATGTTACTTGGTTTAGCAAAAAAGATCATTTGATCATAGTTAGTTTGTGTCTTGGAGGTTCTGGATGAGTTTTGGATGAATGAGTTGCATTCTAGTTAAATTTAAAGTTAAGAGTTGACTTTTGTCAAATAATTGACTTAACTAGCTCAGATTCATGATCTCAAATTGCCAACTTGTTTATATGATGAGTTTGGACTTGTCCGCAAATTTTGATGTAGTTTCAATGAGTTTCAGATGAATTAGGAACATTTTGGGTGCGTTCTTCTTTTCTTTAGCATTAAAATGTGACAACTGAAATATCCATTTTAATTATAGAGATCGAAAATTTTATTTTGAGACTTCATCTTCTTGGGAATCCGAACATGAAATTGAGTTTTAATTAAATGAGGAGTCCATATCATTATTTAGGACTCATAGTAAAAATAAAATGGTGCATTTCGAAGGTCATATAAGGATATTATGGTCTTTTTAGTGAAAATTAATTGTTGGTTACATAAAGGTGTTGGTGCAGACCTTTTGGATACTAGATTTTTCTACTTTTAATAACAGAAAATGACACAATTTTTTAATTTTTTTTATGCTTGAACATTGTATTAAATTTCAAACCATGTTTGCTTGGTATCTTGATCATATATGAAGTTCTAGAGCTAAAACCTGAGTGATTTTTATTGGAGAAAATTGAGGAATTTTGCTCTACATCTAGAAATAGTATTACTTTGATTTGGAGGTGATAAAGACTCAGTTTTTTAAAATGAGATTTCATATTTGAGGTAGTTATATTATGGGTAAACCGATCTTGGTATCACATTTCTTATTTGTTGATTATTTCATCGTTCAGAAATGTGTACATGAAAATAAATAGTTATAGCCGAAATTAAGAAATAGTAGTTTGATGATTTTGGGGTCAATTTGAACTCAGTGTTGATGAAATTTAAGATTTGAGTTCCTACTGTATGAGTAACTAAATTGTAATGAAAATCATTGTTTTTCCCTTTGGAGCTCGAGGTTAACTTGTTTGGCCCGGGATAAAAGTATAGCAATATGAGTGTCTACAAATTCGTTTTATCATCTAGATTATGTATTTGACCAGATTGAGACTGTTCATAAGCTCTATGGAAGGGCAAGGCCATAAATTGACTTTTCAAGCGTTTAAGGCAAATTGAAACTTTCTTTGACTCTTTTCAAAGTGTTAGTGTATTGATTGAATGTGTAAATGGGAAAAGGGTGATGGGTGTCCCGTATAAATGAGATGACGAGCTTTTATGGGAGTACTGATATCATGTTATTGGTAATGGATACTTTATTCGTGATTTGTTGTGTTATATGACTACGTGAACTTGATTTCTAGTTGTATCATTGGTAAAAATGCTTGTGTTGTCACTAATATATAGGAAAACGGTTGATATTTTAAAGATATCATATGAAATGATTATTTGATTATTTTCTCATTGTCCTTCTTGCCTTGTTGATTATTTTGGGTTGCTTTTGATTATCTGTACTGAGGATTTGAATCCAATATATGGATTGTCATTTTTTAATTGGCATTTATATTTCATGTATCAGACATTGATATTGAGGAAATAAAAGGATAAATCTTGATAAAGGGTCAACCAGGATATTGACTTGTAAAGGCTTATCGATATAGTATGTTGATCATAAAGGGCATTTCCTGGTATAGTATTGTCTTGTACGATATATAGACTTTGTGAGTCCCCCATGGGTCCTAGCTATCTACATTACGGAATTAAGAATATACATCTTTTCTTAACAACTATTAGACATATGCAAACATCATCTCATTTCTCTTATATGGTAATGTTTTGATGTGAAAAGTGATTGAGTATTTGTGAAAGTGACTTTATGATAGTCTGCACGACTCAGTAATTTACTTGCTTTAACTTTTCGCCGAAGTGTGAAACAATTTGCCTAACGTGTTCCAACAAAGCAGTAAGAACAGAAAGTGAAACATAGTATTTTACGTGGAAAACACTTGGCTCAAAATGGTGTAAAAAATCACGACCTTTACCCCTAGAAGATTTAACTTCAGCTTCACTATATCATTGAGGCTCAACATAAAACAGATTACAAGCCTATGCAACCTAAGGAATTACGAACGATAATTCCCAAACATCAACACAAACCTCCTAAGGTATGTGTTCCCAAGTCTTCAAGTTATCCCAACTTGAAAACAACACTCCTAATTTAGTTTATAACACATTGAACTAAAGATACATCAATACTACTACTCAATGAAAACCTCCTAATATATAAATGTTGTAATAGGACTTGGTTCTTCAATATGTTCATTTAGCCTACTGGTAGCACTTGTGAAGTAAGTTTTCCAATTGCCCTTTTAGCTCTATAAGTGCACGAGTATTATAGATGACTTCATCTCTATTTCATCACAATTCTTCATAGAGTTATTATTCACTTTGAACTCCCCATTCACTTGAACCCTTTTGAATTAGAGTTCTACTTCAAGTGAGACTCATTCTTCAATTCAAGCTCCTTGCTTCTTTAGACTCTTTCCTTAAAACAAATTCATTTATTCTTTTGTGTTATAGTCGAACTCCAACTCTTCAGTTCAACACTCATTTGAAAAGTTCTAATTCAAGTGAAATTCCTTCTTTAGTTTAGACTCCTTGCCTCCTTAGACTCCCTCTTCAAATCAAACTCATTGATTCTTTCTCTTCAATTCACCACTTGTTTGTTTTCTTGTGTTTTATCACGAAAGTAACATTATCCATTTCTTGATTTTTGCACTTATTTTGAAAGTTTTCCCCAATGCAACTATCTGTGACAATGCACCTTTGCACCATGTTGACTAACATGTTTCATCTTTCTTTATCAATCATCAAAATTACATAAATCCCAATAAATTTCCCCTTTTTGATGAGGAAAAATCTCTTATCTTTGCACATTCAAACAACTTTACTTGTAGACAGTGAAGCATGAAATAGGTTAGTCAATGGGTTATAAGCACTGCACAACTCTTATCTTCTCCCTTTTGGTATCATTGAAAAGTTATGTCAACCCTATAACATACTAGCTAGAGAGATTAGTTAAACAATTCATTACCATTGGGGCTATCACCAAGACAGTCGGATAATGACTTCATGCAACATAATAATCATATCATATATCATATATATATATATATATATATATATGTAAAAGAGAATCTTAAGCCTGCCTACGGGCACCACCACAAACTAGGATCCCCTTTTAATTTATTTTATTTCCAAAACTAGTCTTCCCCTTTCGTGAAAAGTTGTGACTTTTATGAAAAATTGTGACTTTTATAAAGAGTTGCCACTTTTATGAAAAGTTGTGCCTTTTATGAAAGGTTTTAACCTTTCCGAAGGGTTGCAACTTTTCCAAAGAGTTATAACCTTTTCGAAAAGTTACTTTTATGAAAAGTTGTGACTTTTATGAAAGGTTGTGACATTTCCGAAGAGTTGTAACTCTTTCAAAGAGTTGCAACCTTTCTGATAAGACACAATAATCATTTGTTCACACTAGCCTTTGTTGTATATAAATAGAGGACTTTCCTCTCTTTTTAAAACAACGTTCTTCTTCTGCTTCCTCTAGACAATTAAATATTTGTGTACTTTGCTCCTGTTGAATGAACCACTGACACCATTATTTGTGTATCAATACACAGGTGATTTGAATCTTTCTATCTTGAGAGGATCTATTCCTTTAAACATCAGGTACTAGAGGGGAATAATTTCCTTAAGGGGACAATGTGCATTCAATGGGCTCAAATTTTTCCGTTCTGTTTCATTCTATTTTTGAAGATCCTGCTATGTTTTTTATAGTCATTAATTAATGCTTATATTATTAATTATTGTTTTTGAGTACTTGCTTTAAACTTTGTTATTTATGTTTATGCAAAGTTAATGTTATAAGTACTTGTTAGTACAGATTAAATAACAATGTTAATTGGGTATTCAAGAAAGTTTTCTCTACTGATATTATTGAAGGTACAATAAAAAAAAAGCTATTACGAATCTATAGTTTCTTCATCAACAACATCATTCCTTCACATACAAGGATGCGATTTTGTGTTCTTTAAAAAATCTTCTGAGAGTTAATAACTTTGCATGCCCATATTTTTTTGGTTTTTATGTTGTTGCTATCTATTTTTACTAAATTTTATCAGTGGATATTATGAGTACATTAAGGATTGAAAGTTGATTGAATTGTTAGTCAATTTTTTGTGGTATGTTATTCCAAAACATAGGAACTTTTCTGGTTAGAATGATTTGTTATCAACATTGGATATCTCATAATTTACTCCCTTTAATGTATGTTTTTTCTTGGTATTTTTGTTGTTTTCTTAAAATTGTATTGATTATTTTTCATTTGGTATGTATATTATATCACTTGGACAAAACTTTTCGTTCTTTTAATGCTTTTCTTTTTTTTTCCTTCTCACTCGGCTCTTCTAAATATTTTTGGTATGAGTTATGACTATTTTCGGCAAACTTAATTTGAAGAATATGAAACAAAACCTACTCCAAATAAAAGTAATACCTTAAACTACAAAAGATATGTCTATTAACATAGATTTGTTGTCCTTCATGTCCCAAATCATTATTGAGCGTACTAATTTTTTATTTTTTAATGTTCGAGAATATTTCTTTAACATGAGTCTAGAATCTAATATTTTTATCTACTTGTACTTTCATAATGCAACAATTATACATTCATATTTCTGAACAAGTCGTAATGGTTCATTGATAAATCATCTAGAAGGGCCTTCAGAGCAACAGTTTATTGAAGAATGAACTTCTAAAAGGGTCAACAATATTTTTTGTTATTGTTTCAAATATATTTTTCTCCTTCCATAAACTTTGTTAGAGTAACAAAGTAACTATAACGAAAAGTGGTGAATGTTTGACCTCAGACAAGTAGATTGTCTCTAAAAAAAATATTTATGTTGTTGTGGTGTACATTTTTTAACGGTCTTAACTTATTTGTAAACAATATTGATTATCAAAAAATTTCACATAATTGTTTTTGCACAAGGAGTTATCCTAACCATAAAATTATCAGATTCTATATTTTTCATGTACAAAAAAATAGAAAAAGAGATGTTTAATCGCTACATTAGAACATCACTCAATTTAACAAGACCATTATATCATCAAACATATATTATGATAAATTATGTAAAAGATAAAAATATTAGATATCAAGATATTTTTAATCATTAATTTTATATTTACAATTTTTGAGATATGTGATACCTCAAATCATTTATTTCTGTTGAAATGTTCTAAGAACCTACTAAAATTTACTTCTTCTTTTTTCTTATATCAGTCGATTATTGGAAAGGTTGTTCAAACGCTTAGAAAGATTATTTATGCCCTCGCAAAGCGCGGGTAAATTACCTAGTGTAATATAAAGAGAAAGAACACAATTCATTAATAAAGAAATAGATAATCATTCTATTAAACTGTCAGATCATGTTCTATATAAGAACAAAGCCATATTGAATAAAGAAAAAAATAATTGAGCAGTAATAATTGAAAAAAACATTAAATAAGAGTAGAATAAAGTTAGAGGCACGAAGATTGACAAGTGAATAGAAGGATGGAACAAGTGGCAACAGTTGTGTTAACCGACAAATGATTTCAGCATTTCAGCATTTCTGCCCTTTGTTTATCGAGATCAGTTTGTAGAGCTTCAATTACAGTCAGAAGGGCATTTTTTTCCTCATAAGCTGCATGAGAAACCTCCAGTTCAACAATCTTATTGGTGAATACATTACTTCAACCTTTGTATTTGAGTATCAATTTTTCTCATGGAGCATGTAGATCAACATGATTAATCTATTAGGAACTTTTTTTTATTTGTTTGGAGTTCATAACTGAATTGAAATTGAGTATTCCTAAAAAGTCACAAGAGAGATCATGTCCTATATATTTTCATGATAGCTTAAGACCTTCCTTAAAAGTGACATCTTCTCAATGTTTTAGGAGTTGCGTCTTTCTCAGGAACTGAAAATGAGTAACTAGATTTCCCCTTAAAATGAGAATTAAGTATATACTAGGCTAAGAGCAATTTGAAAAGGGATAACATCTCAAACATCAGTTGATAAACAATGGGAAATATTTAAATTTGAACTTGTAAGAAAATGCAAGACTGTATTGAATAGCATTTAATTAGCTAATAAAATTAAAGAGAAAAAATTATTCTAACCAATCATTGAGGAGAGTTTATACAATCTTAATCATCTCCAAGTCTAACCTATTCTTTTCAAAATGCTCCCTACTTAATTAGTGTTAGAATCCATCAATTGTTGTTCGATTCATAGAAATTAATAACAACCTGACCCATCAACCATATACTCTTTTGGATAAATCAGTTTCAAGATTCGTTGCCCCCCCCCCCCCTATCAATGTGCCCCTAGTTTGTTCAATAGTTTGATCAAGTGGTACAACATATTTCAATGCACGCTCATCAATTTCACTTTCATCTTCACTCCTTTGTTTTTGGAAAATTATGTCACCTGCTTCCCCCTCACACATGCACTACATTTTTTTCATCTCTAAATGACCTATTCCCCCTTTTTTGTGAAGTAAGCGAAATAATTTTTGTTTGTCTTCAGTTATATGCCTTAAGCAAGCAATATATATGAATCAATATTGCTTGCTTCCTTTCAGCTTCACCTACAAAACAACTTAAGGGTTATTCTTAAGAATCCAGATAAGCTTGGATCCTTTTCTTATCATCAAAAGGGTGAATTAAATTTTCTTCTTGCCCATCAAGACAACATGTTAGTGGACATGTTGCTATTAACATATATAAATATGTTTCCATTTGCCAATTTAGTATTTATTTTTCTAAAATTATTAGCAATTGGACACTTAGTAGTTGGATGACCAATTTTTCCACAAATATAGTACAAATCTTCAGAGATAATATATTTTCTTCATGGAATTCTATACCAGACTTCTCATAGTGCACCCTACCATTCAATATTAACAATTCTAGACGAGTTAGTCCATCTATTAGCTTTTTCAAGGTCTATTTTCAACCTAGACTCTTCTAAATTCAATTTTCTCACCTTTTCTTTATCACAAAAAAATCAATTTTACACTCCTTAAAATGTAATTCAATCTTTTTTTGATCTTCACTCATGACTCCTTTTCCTTTTTCAATAATGGACAACTTCAAAATTTCATATTTCAAGTTTTGATTTTGTGAATCAAGTTGATCAACCTAGTCCTTTAAGGTGCTATTCTTTTTATCAGTTTTAGTTTTGCAGTTTTTAAGATCAAAATTTCAAATTTCAAGTTCTGATTCAGTGAATCAAGTTGATCAACTTGGTCCTTTCAGGTGCTATTGTTTTTATGAGTTTAAGTTTTGCAGTTTTTAAGATCAATATAATCAAACTTTACACTTTCAAGAAAATGGAACAGTTGATCTATATTGAAAGTTAACTCTTCTTCTCCTCCCCCTCCTTCTGCTCTTTCTTGTCCTCCTTCTTCTTCTTCCTCCTCCTTCTTCTCCCTCTTCCTTCTTCTCATTCTCCTCCTCCTCCTCCTTCTCCTTCGTATCCTCCTTCTTCTCCTTCTCCTTCTCCTCCTTCTTTTTCTTCTTCCTCCTCCTCCTCCTTCTTCTTCTTCTTCTTCTTCTCCTTCCTCTTCTTCTTCTTCTCCTCCTTCTCGTCCTTCTTCTCCTTCTTCTCTTCCTTCTTCTTTTCCTTCTTATTCTACTTCTTCTCCTCCTCCTCTTCCTCCTCCTCCTCCTCCTCCCCTTCTTATACTCCTACTTCTCCTCCTTCTCCTTCTCCTTCTCCTTGTTCTTCTTCTCCTTCTACACCCTGGACATGGCCGACACTTGAGAACCATTGATGATCTCCAAACTAACCCATGTCATGGCTGACTGCTTAGCGGAAGACTTACTTAAGAAAATAGGGAACTTTAAATGCATAATTAACTAAATAGTCTCAATTTAAACTCAACTCAATAAATGTTTGGAAATACTTAATAAAGTATAAGTAATAGTTTCAAGATCTCAAAACAGAAGGGAACATATTGAGAGACTCATCAACTTTAACTCTATGAAGCCTCTAATACTAGGATAGATGTCAGTACAAGACCCATGAAAACTCAATAATAACAAGAAAATAAATGTGAAATCCTACGGAAAGCAAGGAGGAACGCCAAAGCTAATTGGAGTGCAAGTAATCTCAATGAAGCGCATGTTGATGACCCTGAACACCTATATCTGCATCATAATAAGATGCAGGTCGAATGACATCAGTACATTGAATGTATGAGTATGTAAAGAAAAAAAAATGCATAGATAACTGAACTGATATGACTGGAGAATACTTACCTGAACTTAACTCGATACAAAAGAAATAATAAAAGATGAAATGCTCAAAGGTTAATAAATAAATACCAACTCAAAGATCTATATAAAAATACAATAATTTACTTTTTTCTTTTATTTGGGAGATTTTTTAACCAACAACTATCACTATGAGCTATACGATGATTCAACGTCTCGCCACATTGCAAGAACTACCTTATACCTTACCAGGTATAGAACACCTCAACTAAGTGGATCCACTAAGCTATCCTCGAAATCAATAAGGAGTCATCTAAAAAGTACAATCCTTTACCCATGTTGGCTACATGGTTTATGAATAATGTGAGTTGTCTTAACTCATCCCCCTACTCCCAAAAAATATATATACTCATTCTTAAATAGAAATACTCTTTCTCTGTTTTGAGGTGATTACTCAAAATAACTGTTTTAAAGAGATAACAACTCTGAAATATTCTGAAATCATAAACTCTATTTAGAAACCAAAGTTTCTCTTTTCACAATGTAAGAATGTTACATTTGGGATACTTATCTTAAGATCGTTGTTGGTTAAAAATAACTCTCTATAATAACTACATAAAACTCTTGAACTTTCCCTTTAATATCAATTTAGTTTTGAATGTGCATTAGGACATATAATTAGGATATGCAAGGATTTTTCAAAAGTAAATGGAGCCTATAGGAGTTAATATGAGGAAGGAAAACATGGACACAACTTAAAGGAGTACGTGTCGGATAAAACAAAGAAAAGAATCAACCCAACAATCCTTGGTGCACTGCTCGCATAGAGCTCCAGACCCTAAACATCCAAAGTTAGGCCTGGTGGCACTATTGGCGCCATGCCTTGATCTTTAGAGAAGAAAAGCTAGATTTCAAGCGTTCTTTAAGTTTCTATCAATTTTCACCAAGAACCTTTATTCTTTCCACATATGTAAGGCTTCTCATAGTGTTGGACTTGTTCTTTCTCACACCATACATCTAATTCATCCATGAAATCATTATATTAAGAGATTCTTGGATAGTTCTTGATTTTAGTTTCATTCTTTAACAATGGAAGTTTTGAGTTTCTTGAGTTGAGGATTTTGAGTATGATTTGTGATTTTTGAAAGGTATTGTATGAAATTTCTATGAATTCATGTTGGGTTTGAGAATAAAGAAGAGTTTAGAAGAAATCACTCAATTTTGAATGAGTTAGGACCCTAATTTGAGTAGAACAATTGTTGCATTTTATGGGTAGGGGCCTGGGGTGGCATGCCACCATAACCCCAAGGCATGAATTCAGTAATTCAAGCCCTAGGACGACGCGCCAGTAGTGTGCCAAGGCCCGACTTCTGAAGTTCAGGCTCGGAGCAATGCGCCACCAGTGTGCCAGGGTCGCCTGTTCCTTTTTCTTTTCGTGTTTCTTTCCGAATGTGCTCCTTTGAATCGTGACTACGTTCCCTTGTTTGTACTAGCTCCTAAAGGTTCCATTAATCCTTGAGAGATCCTACATTTCCTAATCACATGTCTTAATTACATTTCAAACTAAAGTGAGTTTAAGATAAAAGTTTAAAAGCTTTTGTTGAGTTGATTATGAGTTCTTGAGTTCCTATCCTTTTTAAATTCTATTCCTAATTATTGAGTTGCTATATATTAGGCATGGAAATTCTTGAGTTGATTCGTTCATGCCAATATTTGTAACACCCAGTATTTGAAAACAAAACAAATGGCAGAACTTCAGAAGCAACAGGTGCCACCTATGGGCATAACCTATGGACCGTAGGGTGACCCATGGTATGTGCTGGTGGTCCATGGATGGTCACTGCAACCCTCTTCCTAGAAGCCTCAGAAAATTCAGCTAAGGGTTGACCCATGACCAGGAGCGTAGGTGGGACCACGGTCCGTGGGTCAAGGTCCCTAAAAAACCCAAAGATTTATGATCCACGACTAGGAACTACGGACCATAGGTGGGACCATGGTCCGTGGATCATGGTTCGGAGATCCCAGTCTCTGAGCCAATCGATGAATGACTAGGACAGACCGTAGGTAAGACCACAGTCCGTGGACTAGGTCCATTGGTCACTCTTATAGCAGTTAAGTCGGGGTCTTTTGGTCTTTTCCTATTTCGTTAGACCTCTAAAATATGTTATTTAGACCCTAAATTATGAGGTTTTAGTCCGTTTAAGCCTAGAAACATAACTAGAACTTACCTAAGTTAGATAATTGATCAAAACTTAAAAAAATTAGAGCGTAAGAGGAGAAAAGAGGTCAAGAACCCTAATTCAAGAACGCAGCAAGATTCCATCAGTTCCAGCCCTGAAATCGAAAGATTTCTCCTTGGAATTCGTCACCAAGTATGTGGAATTTCACTAGTGGGTTCCTTTCACCCATTGGGTTCCTAGTTTTCTATCAGATTCTTAATTCCCTTAATATCGTCTAGACCTAAGTTTCTAGAACTTCAATAGATTATCATGAATTAGTTATTTATATGTTCCAAATCAGATTATTATGTTATTGATCAGTCTATTGCATGAATTCTAGAAACCTAGCTGTGTATTTCTTTAGTTCTTGAATTACACATGCTAGGTCAGATATTTCAATTATTTCAGATATACATGCCTTAGTTTATGAATGTGTCATTATCAGTTTATATATGCACATTCTCAGTTTGCATGTCAGTTTGAGCTATCCAGTATATTACAGAAATTCAGTCATAATCAGTTGATCACTTAATCTATTGGGAGTAGCATAATACCGAGTTGGACTAGGGTTCAACATACCTATATAGTCCAAGAACTACGAGCGACATAGGTTGTAAGTCCCCTCAGTGGGCATCATTTTAATAATCACGCTAGAATGCCTCTATACCTTTAGCGGGGTATATTGGGTCCTCTCGATGGGGCGTATATATCAAACTCCACATTTACCTCATGTGGTTTTATTATCTATTATTAGTAGCTCACACAATTCAATCAAACTTTATTGTATTGACTACTTTAGTACAATCAATATTACAGTCTCAACATGTCATGAATTTGGTTATTGCATTCAGTTAGTTCAGTATTCAGCATCTATATCATGTTCATATTATTTCATTAGTTTATTGCTTTGTTCAGTTATATGTTTATTTCAGTTTTACTCTATCTCATATTGCCATGCCCCGAAATAGGGGGCATAACTGGCACTCAATACCCTAATACATCGAGTTACCCACTGAAACATACAAGCTAAACAAAACTTGTTAGCCAAAAATATTGGGCAGCACAACCTCTAAAAAGTGAAGTCTGGACCCAGAGGTCATGACTTGAAAGAGAATAACCATACAAACAATAGTAGACAAACCAAAAAAAAGAAAGAAATAAAGATGTACTATCTAGCCGACGAGGCCAAAATCGAAAACATACCTACTTACACACACACATAAATATACATGCCAAGACTATTGGCTGGAGGTTGAAACATACACAAAAAGAAAACTCAGAATATTGTGTCCACAATAGCCTCTATGAGTGACATAAGCACTGTCGGGACAAGGCCCCGACTATACCCAAACAGTACAACAAAAGTTAACATCCTCTGATAGGCCCAGTATAAGATGGAGTTTACCAACTCAAAGCTGAACCTGAATCCTAGCGGGTGGGTTGATTAGAGTCCCTGCATGTACCTGCTCGCACAAAATAAAAAGAAGCATCCCCAGGCAAAGGGACGTCAGTACTAATAAAAATGTAATGGTATTTAAAGTGAAAAGTAAAATCATAAACATTTACTGTAAAAGGGTAATAGAAATACCACCTGAAACTGAAACCCAAATAATCTCCATGGCTGACCTTTAGCCCCTAACTAGTTAAATATGCATGGTATGCTCGTATAATCGTATGTCGTGAATACATATATATAGATAGATGCAAATGAATGACGTACCCAACCAAATGCTAGCAATGGTGGTGCTTTTCGGTAGCGAACCGACATCATATTCACCAACTTGTGGCCATCTGTGTCTCATACGTATAAATATAGGCAATAGGCCCTATACCACCCGATTATAGCTTGGGAGTAGAATGCATAGCATGTCATGTCATGGATTTATAACACCTACGAGTTACTATTGTCATGTTGCCAATATTTCTTGTTCTCATAACCCCATAATATCTTTCGTATAACATATAACAATCTCATGAAACTTGATATGTTCTTCCAAATAAGCTTGAAAAGTTAAGTCGAATTTTAGAAGGATAACCTAACCTTGTTGATATTCATAACAAGTTTAAGGTGACTTACTTAGTTTCTAACTTGGTTCCTAGATAATTTATAAAAGAAATATTACAAAAACCAAGTGTTCTAATAGTTTACATTTAAATTATACTTGAGAGTTTTGAAGGTCCTGAGCTACTTTAAAGATTTTTTTAATAATAACCTTAGTGGAGAAAGAGGGCTGGTCACAAGCAGCAAGGGTTCTCGCGTAATATTTTAATTCACATCACCCAAGGAAGCATACAAATTCATACGTGAGAACATATAATCAAGGAAACTGATAAAATGACTTGTAGATGTCGAACACTCTATTTATTCGAACGAGTGAAATATCAAAATAACATAATCATGAAAATAATTCAACTGAGATCCTAATGCCTTTCACTGAAGGTCTTTCCAGCAAGAGAATAGCAAAATATCACATTTGGCATTTTAGGAATTTCACAGGAGTGGTGCTAAAATGAGGGACGTAGCTTCGCCTTAACATACGTTTTCAATGAATGCTCGAATGGTCGTAGCTTTCTCACAAAAGTTGTTCCTTACGTCCTAAACTTCGCAAACACTATATATACACATCTGGTACACACCTATAAATAGTTCATAATTGTTCTTAAATAGGTAGATTTGCCAAATGGCCTCAACTTGACGAAATGTCCGTAGAACTTCATAAAAATAATCATAAAAGAGTCCCGAGATGATTACCTTAGTCAACCAAGTGTAAACTTTGAAGAAACACCAATAACTACAAATTTATATCTTAAAAAACTTGCTACGAACACAGCTAATAAAAGGGGAAAACGACTGTCACGTGTAGAGTTCACGTTTCTAGGCACGGGGGCAATCTTTAATGGTAGAAATTGTCAAAAACTAACCTTCATCATGCAAGTACTCCATAGGAATCCTCTCTTAAGATTTCTTTCTGTTTTGGAAGTAAAATGAAATGTTTTCATGGCTTAAAATGTTGAGTAAGCCGACATACCACTTTTTTGACCCGACCCGGATTCTGCCCCGACAGTCCGTAGTAAAACCCTCATAACTTTTTACTCCGATGTCGGTTGGATACAGGGTTTTGTGCGTTGCAAACTAGACTCGTAGGAATTCAATTTAGTAGGTAATAGGCCTTCTAACTCTTTATATATTAGGAGAAAACATCCAAAATATTTGACCCAATGTTAAGAAAATATTATTAGAGAAACTTTGATAACTTTTGCCGACTTTAGTTTCACTAATTTTCCTGACTTCCAAATTTAACATACGACCCTTGTGCTATTATAATACCTCATAACACACTATTCTTAACATGTTTTACACTAATAGGCTGATCCACAAGGTATGGGATAAGTTAAACCTTTCAAATGGGCGAAGTTTACCTGAGCCATTTATTTTATCATGAACTTTGTTTGAGGGGTCCCTTTGACCTAAAACTTTAGTTTAGTTCCTTGATATTGCCACCTACTTGCAATATTAATCTCCAATGTACGATACAAAGTCATATACACCTCATATAACCAAGCCATACTACGCCACATATATTACGCACAATTAGAGAAAAAGTACGGGATCTTACATTCTCCCCCCTTATGAACATTCGCCCACGAATGAATCTGAACTATTCCTTGGTTGTATTTTCTTTTTTTTCTCACAGTACTTTATATGCGAGTCTATATTTGTTACAGTCACAAACCTGAAGTCAAATTCTGAAAATTTTAACTACTAAGCTTTGCATAGCTATCTTGTAAAAACACATATAAATTTCACCTTTAAGCTACTTAAAATCTAACTAAGTCGTTGTGAAGAAATAATTGCCAATAATCGAAATGTTACTCACCTTAAGTCGTAAACAGTTGGGGGTACTCCTTCCTCATTTCCTCTTCCGCTTCCCAAGTCATTTTCTCGATGTTGTTATTTCTCCATAACACTTTCACAGAAGCTACATCTTTATTTCGAAGCTTTCTTACTTGCCGATCTAAAATCGCTATTAGTAACTCTGCATAAGATAAATCCTCAGCGATACAAATATTTTCAGTAGGCATAATATGTGAAGGATCTCCAATGCACTTCCACAGCATAGAAACATGAAATACAGGATGAGCTGCTTCCAATTCTGAAGGCAAATCAAGCTCGTATGCCACCATACCGATCTTCCGAATAATCTTATATGGTCCAAAGTACCTAGAATTGAGCTTCCCTTTCTTTCCGAATTGCATGATGCCCTTCATAGGCAATACTTTTAGGAAAACCCAATCTTCTACCTCAAATTCTAAGTTTCGTCGGCGAACATCTGCATAAGACTTCTGTCGACACTGTGTTGTATGAAGCCGATCTCTCATAAGATTAACCTTTTCAATCATTTGTTGGACTAGATTAGGACCTAGCACATCTGCTTCCCCGAGCTATAACCAACTGATTGGGGACCTATACTTCTGCTCGTATAGTGCTTCGTAAGGGGCCATCTGAATACTAGCTTGAAAGTTGTTATTATAAGCGAACTCGATAAGAGGTAGATGTTGATCCCAACTTCCTTTAAAATCCAACACACAAGCACATAAAATATTCTCAACCGTCTGAATAGTACGTTCTGCCTGTCCATCAGTTTATGGATGAAAAGCAGTGCTAAGATTTACTTGAGTGCCTAGACCTTTTTGAAATAATCTCCAAAAATGTGATGTAAATTAAGCTCCTCGATCTGAGATAATAGATAATGGAACTCCGTGAAGGCGAACAATCTCCTGAATGTAAATCCTAGCATAATCTTCAGCTGAATATGTAATCCTAACTGGCAAGAAATGAGCAGATTTTGTCAGCCTATAGATAATTACCCAAATAGAATCAAACCTTCGTGGAGTGCGAGGAAAACTAGTGATGAAGTCCATATTTATCATATCCCATTTTCATAACAGAAGCTCAATATACTGGATTAGGCCTCCAGGCCTCTGATTCTCTGCTTTAACTTGTTGACAGTTAGGACATTCAGCTACCATCTCCGCAATATCTTTTTTCATGCCATTCCACCAATAGATTTGTCGAAGGTCCTGATACATCTTCGTTGCTCCAGGGTGAGATTCACATCTAGAATAATGGGCCTCTGAAAGAATATTTGTACGGAGCTTCCCAACTGCCGGTACACATAAGCGACCCTGGTATCTAAGGACTCCATCTCCAGTTAGCTCAAATAAGGGGTGTTGCTGCTGTGGAATCTTCTCCCTCAATTTCCTAAGCTCAGGATCTTCATGTTGCCGCCTTTTCACTTCAGTCACAAAGGAAGATTCTGCCATATTCTTAACGACAACACCTCCGCCGCCTGCATCTACCAAGCATACTTGCAAATTAACTAGTTGGCATATGTCTTTTGTAATTCCAGCGATATCAGCTTCAATATAACTTAGATTACCCATGGACTTCTGGCTGAGCGCATCAACAACAACATTTAGCTTTGCTGGGATGATATAAAATGTCAACATCATAGTCCTTTAATAATTCTAGCCATCTCCTTTGTTGCAGGTTCAACTCCCTCTGCTTAAGTAAGTACTAAAGGCTTTGGTGATCGGAGAACACATGAACCCCTATAGATAATGTTGCCAAATTTTAAGGGCAAAGACAACTACAGCCAACTCAGGATCGTGTGTAGGATAATTCTGCTCATGCTTCCACAACTGTCTAGAGGCATATGAAATAACCTTACCATGCTGCATAAGAACACAACCTAGGCCAATTCTTGAGGCATCACAATAAACAACATAGCCCTCATTACCATTTGGAAGAGTTAGGACAGGTGCAATGGTAGGCCTTTTTTTAGTTCAGAAAGATCTGCTCGCATGCCTCGGTCCACTAAAACTTTGTTACCTTATGTGTCAATTTTGTCAGTGGTGCGGAAATAGAAGATAATCCCTCCACAAACCTTCGGTAATACCCCGCTAAGCCTAAAAAGCTACGAACCTCCGTCGAATTCAAGGGCCTCGACCAATCATCACTGCTTCAATTTTTTTGTCCATCAACCTTAATACCCTCACTTGTAATAACATGACCAAGAAAGGCTACTGAGGTAAGCCAAAAATCACATTTAGAGAATTTAGCATATAACTTGCAATCTTGGAGAGTCTGCAATACAACTCGCAAGTGGTTTGCATGCTTTGCCTCCGACCGTGAATATATAAGAATATTATCAATAAACACAATCACAAATTCATCAAAGAATGGTTTGAAGACCCGATTCATAAGATCCATAAAGGTTGTTGGGGTATTTGTAAGACAAAGACATGACAAGGATCTCAAAATGGCCATACCTCATCCTAAATGCTGTTTTTGGGATATCAACTTCCCTGACTCACAACTGATGGTAATCAGACCGCAAGTCAATCTTGGAAAAGAATTTGACACCTTGTAACTGATCGAATAAGTCATCAATCCATGGAAGAGGATATTAATTCTTTATAGTGACTTTATTTAGTTATCTATGGTCAATACACATTCGCAAGGATCCATGTTTCTTTCGAACAAAGAACATTGGGGCACCCTATGGGGAAGTATTTGGCCTGATAAAGCCTTTTTTGAGCAAGTCCTTCAGTTGTTCCTTCAATTCTCTTAGTTCAGCAGGTGCCATTCTATAAGGAGGAATCGATATAGGTTGCGTATCAGGAAGCAAGTCTATAGAGAAATAAATTTCCCTTTCTGTGGGAATTCCTAGAAGATCATTAGGGAATACCATTGGAAATTCATTCAAGATAGGAATTGACTGAAGAGTCATGGGCTCCTTATTAATATCTTGTACATGAACCATATGGTATATACAACCTTTAGCAATCAACTTCCGAGCCCTAAGGTATGAACTAAGCTTACCCTTAGGTGTGGCTGCATTACCTTTCAACTCCAGGACTGGCTCACCTGGAAAGTAAAATTGGACTATCTTTGCACGACAATCAATATTAGCATAGCAAGTTGCCAACCAATCCATACCTATGATAACATCAAAATCTAGCATAATCAACTCAACTAAATTAGCGGAGGTTGGACAATCATTAATTAATACCGTGCAACCCTGATAAACACGACTAGCTAAATATAATCGCCAACTGGTGTAGACACCTCAACTGGTTGTGGCAATGTCACGCCCCAAGCTACCCCCGAGACATGGACACGGGACCTAGGACCATAAGTGATCCCAAGCTAACCCTGCTGTCATGATTATGAGCATACTAAAGATAATAAACTGATGCGGAAGCTAAATTAGAAATAAACTGAAGAGATGGGGAATACCCATATACTATAAATGAGATATATGAAAACTAATGAGTTTAATACAAAGAAGTTATTAACTCAGTACTAAGCTGAATCTAACTATGTCTGAAATAAGCCTCTAAACTGACTAGAAATGTTGGGACATGCCCCAACCAGGTCTAGAAAAACTGAAACTAAAGGACTAAAAGCGATAAAGGTAAACATGTCACTAGTCCTCAAAGAATGAGGACTCACCACTGATGTTGCTGAACTGAAGACCGGGAACTGATCTAAGCGTGATCTAGATGCTGAGAACCTGAACCTATATCACGAGAAGATGTAGCGCATGTATGCGTTAGTATTTGAAAGGTACTGAGCACGCAGGATACAGTAAAGCTGAAATAACATATAACTGAACAAAGCAATAAAGCAATGAAATAATCTGGACATGATATAGATACTGAAAATACTGAATATTGAGCTAATTGATGCAATGACCAAATGTATAACATGCTGAGATTGGAATACTGACTGTACTGAAATATGGTCAATGCAAATAGAGTCTGACTGAACTGTGAGAGCTACTAATAACCGACATAAAACCACATGAGCGAAATGTGGAGTTCGATGTATACGCCCCATCGAAAAGACCTAATATACCCTGCCAGAGGTATAAAGGCATGCTGGCATGATCACTAAACTAATGTTGCCCACAGAGGGGACTTACACCTACGTGGCTCGTAGTTCTGGGACTATATGGGTACGTTGAACCCTAGTCCAACTCGGTATTATGCTACTCCCAATGAATTAAGTGGTTAACTGGTTATGACTGAATTTCTATAAATACTGGATAGCTCGAAACTAAACATGCAAACTGAGAATGCAACAATTAATCTGATAATGATGAATTCATAAACTGAGGCATGTATAACTGAATATATTATGACTGGAATACTGAATAGCTCAAAATACTAACATGTAGATACTCATACTTGAAAACTCCTTTTTTGGAAAACAATTCAACATCATGTTATACTATGATCATTGATGACTTGGGAAGTCGTACTGCATAAACATTGATGGTATATCTAGATACCATATTATTCATACATTGATGACCTACTCAATTGTCATACTAATCCTATTTTAGAAGCTCTTTCTCAAAACTCATCTTAACTTTCTCAAAAACTCAATTTAAAACTCAAGTGCTGTCTTAAAGAAAAGTTTCTCATGATTTATAACTCAAAATAGGATTTATGTTGAAATATAGTGATAATGTGGCATAAAACTGGAGCATGTATATTTGAATAACTGAAATATCTGACCTAGCATGTGTAATTCAAAAACTAATGAAATACATAGCTAGGGTTCTAAAATTTATGTAATAAACTGAGCAATAACATGATAATCTGATTTACAACATTTAAATAACAAATTTATGATGATCTGTTGGGATTCTAGAAACCCTAGGTCTGTTCATAATCATGGAATCAAGAATCTGACTGAATTCTTGGGACCTAATGGGCGAAAAAAACCCACTAGTGAAATCCCACATACCTGGTGACAAATTCCACGGAGAAATTTTTCGATTTCGGGGCTGGAATTGATGAAAACTTGCTGCGTTCTTGAACTAGGGTTCTTGACCTCTCTTCTCCTCTCTTAATTCTAATTTTCTATGTTTTGATTAATGATTTTGACTAAGGTAAGTTCTAGTTATGTTTTTAGGCTTAAACTAACTAAAACCTCATGATTTAGGGTTTAAATGACGTATCATAGGGGTTAAACGAAATAGAAAAAGATCAAAAGACCTCTAACTTAACTGCTGTCGAAGTGATCGATAGATTGGACTGACGGGCCGTCATTCAATCGACGGTTCGTAGATTGGGTCCGTCGATCGAGTCTGCCCGACAGGGCTTCACTAAAATGAGCATAACCTTTTACTCAGAGGTCGGATTTTAGCAAACTCAGTGGCGTTGGAAAGATAATTCAATTATCTATCATATCAAAAGTCATCAGGAACCTAATTACTTTTGTACTAAATGTTATGGCCATCTGAAGTTGATCCATCAACAATTTTTTAGCTAATTGGCTACTGATCCTCATCTACGGTTAGACCTACGGACCATGGATCAAATGACGGTCCATGCTAGTCGACCGTAGTTTATGTTAGAGGCTGGGTAAAAAAGGTCTCAATCCACGGACATAGACCACGGATCGTGGTCTGATCTACGGACCGTGGGTCTGTCCGTGAGTCGAGACTTAGACAAATTTCTGAGCTAGGTCTGGGAGGGGTTGCAGTGGTGAACCACGGACCACTAGCATGGGTCGTGATCTAACCTATGGTCCGTGGATGGCACCGTGGGTTGCACTTGTAACTTCTCAAAATTTGCATTTTTGGTCTATTTTAGATTCGGAGTGTTACATTATCTCCCCCTTGGGACTATTCATCCTCGAATAATGACTAAACTAGCTAAAATAGAGGGAGAGGGTTGCAATCCCTACCACTAAACACTGAGAACTAAATTTTTGACTGAGCTGAGTTCCAAAGACATGTAAATACGCTGAAAATGCAAGTACAAACTGAAGGAACATGATTCTAAGACTGAATTTACGCATGAATGACTGAAAAACTGAAGAGAAACTATTACCTCAAGCTGGAATGGAATTGGAAGGAAAGAGGTGAGGATACTTGGACTTCATGGCTGCTTCTGCTTTGCAAGTAACTCCCTCTACTGACTGACTCCTCCACAAAACCTTGATTGAAGAGACTTCTTTATTTCTCAACCTTCTAACCTGACGATCGAGAATATCAACTAGTACATCCTCATAAGCAAGGCTATCTTTTACAGCCATAGTCTCTAATGGCACTACGGATGCTGGATCACCCACACACTTCTTCAAAAGAGAAATGTGAAAGACTGGATGCACTGTTGCTCAATCTATTGACAACTCTAACTCATAAACCACTTTACCAATCCTTTTCAAGATCCGATAAAGGCCTACATATCTAGGACTGAGCTTCCATTTCTTGCCAAATCTCATCACCCCTTTCATAGGTGACACTTTCAGGAACTCTAGTTCCCTTCTTCTCATATCTGCATAAGATTTCTGGCGACTCTGGGTAGTCTTAAATCTATCTCTAATGAGTTGCACTTTCTCCATAGCATCAAGGACTGAATCTAGTCCTATCAAGGCTGCTTCACCTACTTTAAACCAACCAACTAGAGATCTACATCTACGCCCATACAATGCCTCATAAAGGGCCATCTGAATGCTAGAATGGTAACTATTATTGTAGGCAAACTCAATAAGAGGAATATGATCATCCCAACTACCCTTGAAGTCAATCACACAAGCTCTCAACATGTCTTCTAAGGTCTGAATGGTACGCTCTGCCTGACCATCTATCTGTGGATGAAATACTGTGCTAAGGTTAACCTGAGTACCAAGACCTTTCTGAAATGACTTCCAGAAATGAGAGGTAAACTGGGGACCTCTATCTGAGATGATAGACAAAGGAACCCCATGCAACCTCACAATCTCATTAATGTAAAGATTGGCATAATCCTCCACCGAACCTGTAGTCTTGACTGCCAAGAAGCAAGAAGACTTAGTAACCCTATCAACAATCACCCAAATAGAGTAATGTTGTCTGCGAGTACGAGGTAAACCTGTGATGAAGTCCATGTTGATCACTTCCCACTTCCAAGTAGGAATGTAAATCTCTTGAGTCATACCTCCTGGTTTATGATGTTCTACCTTTACTTGCTGGCAATTATGGCACTTAGCCACAAAGTCGGCTATATCTCTTTTCATACCATTCCACCAATAGACTTTCCACAGATCGCGGTACATCTTAGTGGCGCCTGGATGAATAGAATATCTGGAGTTATGGGCTTCTGCAAGAATATGTTGTCTCAACTCCCCCTTGGGAGAAAACCTCCACTCTCTGATTGTGGACTGCACCTTTAAGCTCAAGCAAGATTGGATCAATGTCTTGCTTTTCCTTAACCTCAACTACCACAAAAGATTCTTCCCCATTCTGAACCGTTACACCACCATCTGATATACTTATAAGACGAACTCCTAGGCGAACAAGTCTGTGAACATCCTTTGCTAGGTCTTTTCTTTCTTCCTCCACATGTGCCACACTACCTATAGATAGTCTGCTAAGGGCATCTGCTACTACATTCGCCTTACCCGGATGGTAATGCACGCTCATATCATAATCTTTGAGGAACTCAAGCCACCTTCTCTGGTGAAGATTCAACTCTTTTTGGGTGAACACATACTGAAGGCTCTTATGGTCTGTGAACACATCTACATGAACTCCATACAAGTAGTGTCTCCAAATCTTGAGTGCAAACATCACTACTGTAAGCTCAAGGTCATGAGTTGGATAATTCTTCTCATGTACCTTAAGTTGCCTAGAAACATAGGCTATAACCTTACCTCACTGCATCAACACACAACCTAGGCCGACTCTGGATGCATCACAATAGATCACATAACCATCTGAACCCTCTGGTAGAGCCAAGACAGAAGTTGTAGTCAACCTAGTTTTCAATTCTGCGAAGCTTTTCTCACAATCATCTGACCACTGGAACTTAACCTTTTCTAAGTCAACCTAGTCAATGGTGAGGCGATGGATGAAAATCCTTCCACAAACCATCTATAATAGCCAGCTAAACCCAAGAAACTTCTGATATCTGTAGCAGAGGTAGGTCTGGGCCATTGTTTCACTGTTTCTATCTTCTGGGAATCTACTCGAATTGCTTTGCTAGACACAATATGGCTAAGGAAAGCAACTGATTGTAACCAAAACTCGCACTTGTTAAATTTTGCAAATAATTGGCGATCTTTGAGAGTTTGTAGAACAACTCTAAAATGACTTGCATGTTCTTCCTCATTCCTAGAGTAAATGAGGATGTCATCAATAAAGACGATGAAGAACAAGTCCAAGTACTGCTTTAACACTCTGTTCATCAAATCCATGAAAGCTGCAGGAGCATTGGTTAGTCCAAATGACATGACTACAAATTCATAATGACCATACCGAGTTCTGAAGGCTTTCTTTTGAATGTCACTATCTCTGACTCTGAGCTGATGATAACTTGATTTGAGGTCTATTTTTGAGAAATGACTAGCACCATGAAGTTGGTCGAACAAGTCATCGATTTTGGGGATAGGATACTTATTCTTGATTGTAACTTTGTACAACTGCCTATAGTCAATGCACATTCTGAGAGAACCATCTTTCTTCTTTACGAACAACACTGGTGCACCCCATGGCGAAATACTAAGTCTGATGAAGCCTTTATCTAGAAGGTCTTTCAACTGCTCTTTCAATTCCTTAAGCTCAGCTGGAGCCATTCTGTAAGGAGGGATAGAGATAGGCTGGGTATCTGGAAGGAGATCTATTCCAAAGTCGATTTCCCTTCCGGGAGGAACTACGGGAAGATCTTCTGGAAACTCACTGACTATAGGAACTGACTCAAGAGTTGGGGATTTGGAGCTAGAATCCTTAACCCGAACTAGATGATAGAGATAACCCTTAGAGATCATATTTCTGGCCTTAATGTAAGAAATAAATTGACCCATAGGCGCTAAGCTACTACTCTTCCATTCTAGAATTGGTTCGTTTGGAAACTGAAAATGAAAAATCGTAGTTCTACAATCAACTGAGGCATAACAGGAATGTAACCAATCCATGCCTAGAATGATAACGAAGTCTACCATTTCTAACTTTACAAGATCTGCTGAGGTGAATTTTTGGGAGACTGTGACAGGGCAATTTCTGTATACCCGTCTAGCTATAACTGGATCACCGATTGGAGTAGAGACTGAGAAGGGTTCTGAAAGAGTTTATGGACTAACACTGAATTGGACTGCTATATAAGGAGTTACAAAAGAAAGAGTAAGCCCTGGATCTAATAAAGCATAAATATCAATATCAAAGACTCGTAACATACTAGTGACTACATCAGGAGAATCTTCCTGATCTTAACGAGCCTGAAGAGCATAGAGCCTGTTTTGGCGCTGTCCGCCACCAGTACCAGAAAAGTTACCCTGCTGAGTCGGGTGACCTGCTGGTGCTACTAAAGGTGTAGACTAAGCTCTACTATTATTTCTTCCTTGACCTCGTCTTGAAGGACAATCCTTCAATCTATAACCAGATTGAACACACCCAAAGTATCCTTCCTTACCTGCAAGGCACTCGCACGAATGGTTTTTACTACATTTCGGGCAAGTCGGGTAGGTTTTGGTGCCTGAAACACTACCTTGAGACTTAGAGCCTGACGCCCTACCTTTCTGATCATTACGAAACCTGGGGGATGGAACACTAGCTGATGAATGTGCTGGAGTCGAAGACTTTTGCTGAAACTACGAGCGATTTCCACCACCTAATTTCTGTTGGGAATACTCGTAGTTACCTGTTCTTGCTTTCTTAGCCTCCTTAGCTTGTTCCCTAAGCTTATCACCCTCAACCTGCTGAGCATGAGTCATGAGCCTAGAGATGTTCATGTCTCCCAACAACATAGTATTCCTACACTCTGTTTTCACTAAGTCGGACACTCCATACAGAAACTTATTCATCTGAGCCCTGGAATCAGCAACCATGTGAGAAGCATACCTGGATAGTTGGTTAAACTTGAGCCCATACTCTTGGACAGTCATGTTACCCTGCCTCAAGTTCATAAATTCCTGGGCCCTTGCTTCTCTCAACTCTATGGGGAAAAACCTGTCCATAAAGGTTTCGCTGAAATAATCCCTAGTAATAGGAGTGGCATCTGTACCCCTGTTCTCCTTCCACTAAGTATACCAGTTATGAGCCACATATTTTAGTTGGTAAGATGCTAACTTAACCCGATCATTCCCAGTGACCTGCATTACCTCAAAGATCTTCTTGATCTCATCCAAGAAATTCTGGGGATCTTCACCAGTATGCGATCCTAAGAACACAGGCGGATTCATCCTAACAAAGTCATGGACCCTTGATGTTGCTGATCCACCATTTGCATTCACAAGAGCTTGAACCCGCTGATTGTTCTGGTTAGCGACACTTTGAGCCAACATCTGAATGGCATTCCTGAATTCAGCATTTGAGACTTCCTGATCTGGAACTGGAAGAGCTGCATTTGCATTCCTGGCATTCGTATTCCTAGCATAAGCTCTACGAGGAGGCATGATATGAAACGTAAAATGTCGAGTTCGAATGGAATTAGATCATACCTTACGCACGATAAGAGTAACAAGAAAATGAATATTTTTCCTAAGACACTTTGTAGCCTCCCTCTCATTAGATGTGGTGCGCACTACACACCCATGAAAAGGACTCTACCTAGTGCGTCTTTTCAGACATATTAGGACACCCAACCTGGCTTTGATACCAAGTTTGTCACACCCCAAGCTACCCCCGAGACGTGGACACGGGACCTAGGACCACAAGTAATCCCAAGCTAACCCTGCTGGCATGATCATGAGCATACTAAAGATAATAAACTGATGTGGAAGCTAAATCAGAAATAAACTGAAGAGATGCGGAATACCTATATACTATAACTGAGATATATGAAAACTGATGAGTTTAATACAAAGAAGTTATTAACTCAACAATAAGCTGAATCTAACTATGCCTAAAATAAGCCTCTAAACTGACTAGAAATGTTGGGACATGCCCCAACTAGGTCTATCAAAACTAAAACTAAAGGACTAAAACCGATAAAGGTAAACATGTCACTAGTCCTCAAAGAATGAGGACTCACCACTAATGTTGCTGAACTGAAGATCGAGAACCAATCTAAGCGTGATCTGGATGCTGAGAACCTGAACCTACATCACGAGAAGATGTAGCGCGCGTATGCGTCAGTACTTGAAAGGTACTGAGCATGCAGGATAGAGTAAAGCTGAAATAACATATAACTGAACAAAGTAATAAAGCAATGAAATAATCTGGACATGATATAGATACTGAAAATACTGAATACTGAGCTAACTGGTGCAATGACCAAATTTATAACATGTTGAAACTGAATACTGACTGTACTGAAATATGGTCAATGCCAATAGAGTCTGACTGAACAATGGGAGCTACCAATAATCGACATAAAACCACATGAGCTAAATATGGAGTTTGATGTATACGCCTCATTGAGAGGACCTAATATACCCTACTAGAGGTATAGAGGCATGCTGGCGTGATCACTAAACTGATGATGGCCACAGAGGGGACTTACACTTACGTGGCTCGTAGTTCTGGGACTATTGGATACGCGGAACTCTAGTCCAACTCGGTATTATGCTACTCCCAATGAATTAAGTGGATAACTGGTTATGACTGAATTTCTGTAAATACTGGATAGCTTGAAACTGAACATGCAAACTGAGAATGCAACAATTAATCTGATAATGATGAATTCATAAACTGAGGCATGTATAACTGAATATATTATGACTGGAATACTGAATAGCTCAAAATACTGACATGTAGATACTCATACTTGAAAACTCCTTTTTTGGAAAACAATTCAACATCATATTATACTGTGATCATTGATGATTTGGGAAGTCATACTGCATAAACATTGATGGTATATCTAGATACCATACTATTCATACATTGATGACCTACCCAATTATCATACTAACCATGTTTTAGAAGCTCTTTCTCAAAACTCATCTTAACTTTCTCAAAAACTCAGTTTAAAACTCAAGTGTTGTCTTAAAGAAAAGTTTCTCATGATTTATAACTCAAAATAGTGTTTATGTTGAAATAAACTGATAATGTGGCATAAAACTGGAGCATGTATATCTGAATAACTAAAATATCTGACCTAGCATGTGTAATTCAAAAACTAATGAAATACATAGCTAGGGTCTGAAATTTATATAATAAACTTAGCAATAACATGATAATCTGATTTGGAACATTTAAATAACTAATTCATGATGATCTGTTGGAATTCTAGAAACCCTAGGTCTGTTCATAATCATGGAATCAAGAATCTGACTGAATTCTAGGGACCTAATGGGCGAAAGGAACCCACTAGTGAAATCCCACACATACCTGGTGACGAATTCCTCGGAGAAATCTTTCAATTTTGGGGCTGGAATTGATGAAAACTTGATGTGTTCTTGAACTAGGGTTCTTGACCACTCTTCTCCTCTCTTGATTCTAATTTTCTATGTTTTGATTAATGATTTTGACTAAGGTAAATTCTAGTTATATTTCTAGGCTTAAACTAACTAAAGCCTCATGATTTAGGGTTTAAACAACGTATCTTAGGGGTTAAAGAAAATAGGAAAAGACCAAAAGACCCCTGACTTAACTGCTGTCGAAGTGATCGACGGATTGGACTGACGGGCCGTCATTCAATCGACGGTTCGTAGATTGGGTCGGTTGATCGAGTCTGCCCGACAGGGCTTCACTAAAATGAGCATAAAATTTTACTTAGAGGTCGGATTTTAGCAAACTCAGTGGCGTTGGAAAGATAATTCAATTATCTATAATATAATAGGTAATGTGGAACTTAAATCCTTTTGTACTAAAAGTTATGGCCATCTGAAGTTGATCCATCAACAATTTTTCAGCTAACTGACTGCTGATCCTCATCTACGGTCAGACCTACGGACCATGGATCGAATGAAGGTCTGTGCTGGTTGACCATAGTTCTTGTTAAAGGCTGGGTAAAAGAGGTCTCAATCCACGGACACAGACCACGGACCGTGGTCTGATCTACGGACCGTGGGTCAGGACTTAGCCAAATTTCTGAGCTGGGTTTGGGAGGGGTTGCAGTGGTGAACCACGGACCACCAGCATGGGCCGTGATCTAACCTACGATCCGTGGATGGCACCGTGCCTGCAACTTCTCAAAATCTACATTTTTGGTCTGTTTTGGATTTGGGGTGTTACAGGCAACAACTCATATTTTTTGTCGATCTTACTAGAATTAAATGGAGTAATATATGAGAATGTAGAGCCAGGGTCTATTAATGCGTAAACAGCTTGAAAAGATATCGTCAATATACCTATAACAACATCAGGGGATTCCTCTGAATCTTGTTGTCCTGTGAGTGCATAAAAGTGATTCTAACCACCGCTCTAACCTGTATATCCTTCACCTCTCCCTCTACCATGACCCTGAGTAGACTGTGGTCCTGGTCGTGAGGCACGGACTAAGGGTGAAGATATTGTTGTGGATCCTAAAGGCTTAGCTAGATCACCTCTGCTCAACCTCGGGCACCGACTAATAAAATGTCCTGTCTGCCAAAATGATAACATGAACCTGAACCCTGTCTACACTGCCCAGTGTGTGGCTTACCACACTGTGTACAATGAGGAGTGAGATGTCTTATATGTACGAAACAATCCTGTCGACGACTTTCAGGCTGGCATGAGCTCTGACCTGGTCCTGACTGACTATAACGATCAAACCGTGGTCCTTGCACCTGTGGTGAGACACTACTCGCTAGCTTAGGTGGAGGGGCCCTAAAATCACCATGTGGCTCCCTATAAGACCTTATAGTACGGGCCCTCTTACTTTGCTCCCTATCTCTGCGGGTATCACGAATTCGTTTAGAAAGGTCCTCTGTAGTCTGAGCGAAAGCTTGTATGCGGGAAATATCTACATCATCTTATAGAGATGCTATCGTACAATCTCTGATCAAATGCTCTGCCAAACCATCAATATAACGATGAACTCTGGCTCTCATGGTACGTGCAATATCTGTTGCATATCTTGCCAAAGAATTAAACATGTGGCTATAATCCCTCACACTCATGGTTCCTTGCTTCAGATTGATAAATTGTTCAAGATGGGCCTCTCGAACTTTTCATGGAAAATAGTGGGCAAGGAAGGCCTCAGAGAAGGACTCCCACTTTGCTGGCGGAGCATTAGGTCCTCTAGATCTCTCCCATGCCTCATACCAAAGGATGGCTACATCAGGTAGCCAAAAAGAAGCCAACTCCACATCCCCTGTGACGGAGTCATGTATCACCCTCAATAATCTATATATATGGTCTATAAAGTCCTGGGGATCCTCAGTAAGACTAGATCCTGTAAATAACGGAGGGGACAAATGAAGAAACTCTCATACCTTTGAACATTCCGATCGATCTCTCTGAATATCTACTCCTGACTCCAGTTGTCGCTTATGAATAGAAACCATCCTAGTCAGCAACTAAACTGCCTCTCTCATCCCCTGCTCCCCATAGATCTATGATGGATGAACAACAGGTACTGGAGGTCCTGTGTCCGTAGCTTTCTCAGGTACTAATGGAACTTGTGAGGCTCGGGGTACTGCATCTCCGCATGCTTGAACAGGTGCCGGGGAGGCTGGTACTAGGGGTATTGGAGATCCACCCTGTGCCTCCGAGGGAAATTAATCACTTTGACCTAGTGGGGAACGACTAGAACATTCTCTTGGATCCATACCTATCTCTCGATATGCCATATCCGAAGCGAGTGTAGTTTGTTAGATAAGAAACATAAAGCACGATTTAGATTTCAAATGTTCTTATACTTTTTCACTATAGCACGATCTATCAGTTTAATGAAATGTAACCATTCCTAAATGCCCTGTAGACTCTTGATTATAAGTGTGGTGCACAACACACCCATAAACATGACTCTACTAGCCACGACTTGTGGAACCCCTGGGATATGACCTGCTCTAATACCAAGTTTGTCATGCCCCGAAATAGGAGGCGTAACTGGCACTCGATACCCTAATACATCTAGTTACCCACTGAAATATACTAGCTAAACCAAGCTTGTGAGGGAAAAAGATTGGGCAACACAACCTCTATAAAATGAAACCTGGACCCAGAGGTCATGACCTGAAAGAGAATAACCCTACAAACAATGGTAGACAAACCAAAAAAACAAAAAAATAAAGATGTACTATCTAGCCGATGAGGCCACAACCGAAAACATACCTACTTACACACACATAAATATACATACCAAGACTATTAGCTGGAGGTTGAAACATACAAAAAGAAAACCCAGAATATTATGTCCACAATAGCCTCTATGAGTGACATAAGCACTGTTCGGACAAGGTCCCGACTATACCCAAACTGTACAACAAAAGTAAACATCCTCTGATGGCCCCAGGATAAGATGAAGCTTACCAACTCACAGTTGAACCTGAATCCTAGCGGGTGGGTCGATTAGAGTCCCTGCATGTACCTGCTCGCACAAAATAAAAAGCAGCATCCCCAGGCAAAGGGACGTCAATACTAATAAAAATGTTCTGGTATGTAAAGATAAAAGTAAAATCATAAACATTTATTGTAAAAGAGTAATAGAGATACCACCTAAAATTGAAACCCAAATAATCTCCATGGCTGACCTTTAACCACCTACTACTTAAATATGCATGGTATGCTCGTATAATATTATGTCATGAATACATATATAAATATAGATGCAAATGCATGACGTACCCAACCAAATGCTAGCAATGGTGGTGCTTTCTGTTAGCGAACCGGGATCATATTCACCAACTTGTGGCCATCTGTGTCTCATACGTATAAATATAGGCAATAGGCCTCATACCTCTCGATTATAGCTCAGGAGTAGAATGCATAACATGTCATGTCATGGATTTATAACACCTATGAGTTATTGTTGTCATGTTGCCAATCTTGGCTCGTTTGTAGTCTTGTTCTCATAACCCCATAATAAATTTCGTATAACATATAACAATCTCATGGAACTTGATATGTTCTTCCAAATAAGCTTGAAAAGTTAACTCGAATTTTAGAAGGATAACCTAACCTTGTTGATATTCATAACAAGTTTAAGGTGACTTACTTAGTTCCTAACTTGGTTCCTAGATAATTTATAAAAGAAATATTTCAAAAACCAAGTGTTCTAATATTTTACATTTAAATTTTATTTGAGAGTTTTGAAGGTCGTGAGCTACTTTAAAGAATTTTTTTTAAATAATAACCTTAGTGGAGAAAGAGGGCTGGTCACAAGTAGTAAGGGTCTCGTGTAACATTTTAATTCACATCACCCAAGGAAGCATATGAATTCATACATGCGGACATATAATCAAGGAAACTGATAAAATGACATATAGATTTGAACACTCTATTTATCCGAACGAGTGAAATATCAAAATAACAGAATCATGAAAATAATTTAGTTGAGATCCCAATGCCTTTCACTGAAGGTCTTTGTAGAAAGAGAATAGCAAAATATCATATTCAGCGTTTTCGGAATTTCCCAAGAGTGGTGCTAAAATGAGGGACGTAGCTTCGCCTTAACATACCTTTTCAATGAACGCTCGAATGGTCGTAGCTTCTTCAAAAAAGTTGTTCCTTAAGTCTTAAACTTTGTAAACACTATATATACATAGCTGGTACACACCGATAAACAGTTCATAATTGTTCTTAAATCGGCAGATTTGCCAATTGGCCTCAACTTGACAAAATGTCCGTAGAACTTCATAAAAATAATCAATAAAGATTCCCGAGATGATTACCTTAGTTAACCAAGTGTAAACCTTGAAGAAACACCAATAGCTACAAATTTATATCTTCAAAAACTTGCCCCAAACGCAGCTAAAGGGGAAAATGATTGTCACGTTTCTAGGCACGGGGGCAATCTTTAATGGTAAAAATCATCAAAAACTGACAGTACTCCATAGGAACCCTCTCATAAGCTTTATTTCTGGTTTGGAAGTGAAATGAAATGTTATAATGACTTAAAACGTTGAGTAAGCCGACATACCACATTTTTAACCTGACCCGGATTCTGCCAACTTTTTACTCCGATGTCGTTTGGATACGGGGTTTTGTGCATTGCAAACTAGAATCGTAGGCCTTTGATTTAATGGGTGATATGCGTTCTAACTCTTTATATATTGGGAGAAATTATCCAAGACATTTTACCCAAGGTTTAGAAAATATTATTAGAGAAACTTCGAGAACTTTTGCCGACTTTAGTTTCACTAATTTTCTTGACTTCCAAACTTAACATACGACCCTTGTGCTATTATAATACCTCATAAGACACTATTCTTAGCATGCTTTACACTAATAGGCTTATCCAGAAGGTATAGGACAAGTTAAACCTTTCAAACTGGCGAAGTTTTACCCATGCCATTTCTTTTATGATGAACTTTGTTTGAGGGGTCCCTTTGACCTAAAACTTTAATTTAGTTCCTTGATATTGCCACCTACTTTCAATATTAATCTCCAATGTATGATACAAAGTCATATACACCTCATATAACCATGCCATACTATGCTACATATATTATTCACGATTAGAGAAAATGTACAGGATCTTACACGTATGCTCACTATCTTTTTAGTACTGACGCATATATTGCGCTTCATCTTCTCGTGATGTAGGTTCAGGCCCTCAATAATCAGATCACGCTTAGATCGGTTCCCGATCTGAAGTTTAGCAACATCAGTAGTGTGTCCTCATTCTCCGAGGACTAATGACATGCTTATCTTTATCGTTTTTAGCTTTAGTTTCAGTTTTTCTAGATCTAGTTGGGGCATGTCCCAACATTTCTAGTCAGTTTAGAGGCTTATTTTAGACATTGTTAGATTCAACTTAGTATTGATTTTGATATTTCTCTTGTATTAAACTCTCAGTTTTACATATATTTAGTTTAGTATATGGGTATTCCCTATCATTTTCATGATTTAGATTTCCGCAATAGTTATTTATCAGTTTATTATCTTTAGTATGCTCATGATCATTCCAGCAGGGTTAGCTTGTGATCACTTGTGGTCCTAAGTCCCATGTTCGCGTCTCGAGGGTTAGCTTGGGGCGTGAAACATTTGGTATCAAAGCACCAGGTTTAAGTGTCCTAGGATGTTTAAAAAGTCTCACTAAGTAGAGTCCTTTTCATAGGTGTGTAGTGCGCACCACATCTAATGAGAGGGAGGCTACAAAGTGTTTTAGGAAATCTCCATTTTCTTGTTTCTCTTATCCTGCGTAAGGTATGATCTAATTTTGTTCTAACTCGATGTTCTATGTTTTAGATCATGCCTTCTCGTAGAGCTAATGCTAAGAATGCGAATGCTAGGAATGCAAACACAGCTCCTTCAGTCCCAAATCAAGAAGCCTCGAATGCATAATTCTGTAACCCCATTCAGATATTGGCTCAGAGTGCGGCCAACTAGAACAATCAGCGAGTTCTAGTTCAGGTAAATTCTAATGTTGGGTCAGCTGCAGCTAGAGTTCGAGATTTTTTTAGGAGCAATCTACTAGAGTTCTTAGGATCGCAAGTTGGAGAAGATCTGCAAAACGTCATTGATGAGGTCAAGAAGATCATTGAAGTGATGTAAGTAACTAGAAATTACAGGGTTGAGTTGGCATCTTACCAGCTTAAGGATGTAGCTCATATTTGGTATATTCAGTGGAAGGAGAGCAAGGGTACAAATGTAGCTCCTATTACTTGGGATTGCTTTAGTGAGACCTTTCTGGACAGGTTTTTCCCAATGGAGCTAAGGGAGGTAAAGGCCTAGGAATTTACGAACTTAAGGCAAGATAGCATGATAGTCCAAAAGTATGGGCTCAAGTTTACCCAACTCTCTAGGTATGCTCCTCACATAGTTGTTGATTCCAGGGCCTAAATGAATAAGTTTCTTTATGGAGTGTTAGACTTGGTGGAAGATAGAGTGTAGGAATGCTATGTTGTTGGGAGATATACATCTCTAGGCTTATGACTCATGATCAATAGGTTGAGGGTGATAAGCATAGGGAACAAGCCAAGGAGAATAAGAAGGCTAGGACTGGAAACTATGAGTTTTCTCAATAGAAATTAGGTGGTGGAAATCGCTTGCACAATCAGCAGATATTTTCAACCCCAGCCCTTACATCAGCTAGTGTTCCATCCTCCAAGTTCAGTCAAGATCAGAAGGGTAAGGCGTCAGGCTCTAAGTCTAAGGGAAGCATGTCAGGCACCAAAACATACCCAACTTGTCCTAAGTAAGGTAAGAACCATCTGGGTGAGTGCTTTGCAGGAAAGGAAGGATGTTTTGGGTGTGGTCAGTCTGGTCATAGATTGAAGGATTGTCCTTCTAAATAAGGTCAAGGAGGTAATAATGGTACAACTCAGTCTAAAATTCCAGCAGCACCAGTGGGTTGCCCGACTTAGCAGGGTAACTCATCTGGTACAGGTGGCGGACAAAGTAATAACAAGTTGTATGCTCTTCAGGCTCGCCAAGATCAGGAAGATTCTCCTAATGTAGTCACTGGTACGTTACGAGTCTTTGATCTTGATGTTTATGCATTGTTAGATCCAGGGGCTACCTTGTCTTTTGTAATTCCTTACATAGCAGTCCAATTCAGTGTTAGTTTAGAAACTCTCTTAGAACCCTTCTCAATCTCTACTCTGGTCGGTGACCCAGTTATAGCTAAACAAGTATATATAAATTGCCCTGTCACAGTCTCTCAAAAAGTACCTCAGTAGATCTTATAGAGTTAGAAATGGTAGAATTCGATGTTATTCTAGGCATGGATTGGTTACATGCCTATTTTGCCTCAATCGATTGTAGAACTAGGATTGTTCGTTTTCAGTTTCTAGATGAACCAATCTTAGAATGGAAGGGTAGTAGCTTAACGCCTATGGGTCGATTCATTTCTTATCTTAAGGCCAGAAAGATGGTCTCTAAGGGTTATCTCTATCATCTAGTTTGGGTTAATGATTCTAGCTCTGAAACCCCAACTCTTGAGTCAGTTCCTATAGTCAATGAGTTTCCAGAAGTGTTTCCAGAAGATCTTCCTGGAGTCCCTCCTAAAAGGGAAATCGACTTTGGAATTTATCTCCTTCCAGATACCCAGCCTATCTCTATTCCTCCTTAGAGAATGGCTCCAGCAGATCTTAAGGAATTGAAAAAGTAGTTGAAAAACCTTCTAGATAAAGGATTCATCAGACCTAGTATTTTTCCATGGGGTGCAACAGTGTTGTTCGTAAATAAGAAAGGTAGATCTCTCAGAATGTGCTTCGACTATAGGCAGTTTAACAAGGTCACAATCAAGAATAAGTATCCCATCTCTAGGATTGATGACTAGTTTGACCAACTTCAGGGTGCTAGTCACTTCTCAAAGATAGACCTCAGATCCGGTTATCATCACCTTAGAATCAGAGATAGTGACATTCTGAACACATCCTTTAGAACTCGGTATGGTCATTATGAATTCAAAGCTATTTCATTTGGACTAACCAATGCTCCTACAACTTTCATGGATTTGATGAACAGAGTGTTCAAGCAGTACTTGGACTTGTTCGTTATCACCTTTATTGATGATATCCTTATCTACTCGAGATGAGAAAGAACATGTGAGTCATTTGAGGGTTGTCCTGTAAACTCTCAAAGATTGCCAATTATTTTCTAAGTTAAGTAAGTACGAATTTTGGTTACAGTCAGTTGCTTTTCTCGGGCATATAGTGTCTAGTGAAGGGATCCTAGTGGATTCTCAGAAAATAAAAGCAGTGAAACAATGGCCTAGACCTACCTCTCCTACAAATATCAGAAGTTTCTTGGGTCTAGTGGGTTATTATAGTAGGTTGATGGAAGAATTCTCAACCATAGCCTTTTCCTTGACTAAGTGGACTCAGAAGAAGGTCAAGTATCAGTGGTCAGATGATTGTGAGAAAAGCTTCGCAGAATTGAAATCTAGGTTAACTACAACTCCTATATTGACTCTACCAGGGGGTTCAGATGGTTACGTGATTATTGTGATGCATCCAGAGTTGGCCGAGGTTGTGTGTTGATGCAACGATGTAAGGTTATAACTTAAGCTTCTAGACAGCTTAAGGTGCATGAGAAGGACTACCCAACTCATGACCTCAAGCTAGCAGTAGTGATGTTTGCACTTAAGATTTAGAGACATTACTTGTATGGCATTCACGTAGATGTGTTCACAGATCATAAGAGCCTTCAGTATGTGTTCACCTAGAAAGAGTTGAATCTTCGCTAGAGAAGATGGCTAGAGTTCCTCGAGGATTATGAAATAAGTGTGCATTACCATCCTGGTAAGGCCAATGTAGTAGCAGATGCTCTTAGCAGACTATCTATGGGTAGTGTAGCACACATTGAGGAAGAAAGAAAAGAACTAGCTAAGGATGTTCACAGACTTGCTTGCTTAGGAATTCATCTTGTGAGCATATCAGATGGTGGTGTAACAGTTCAGAATGGGTCAGAATCTTCTTTGGTAGTGGAAGTTAAGGAAAAACAAGATTGTGATCCGATATTGCTTGACCTTAAGGGTGCAATCCACCAGCAGAGGATGGAGGTTTTCTCCCAAGGGGGAGATGGTGTGTTTCGCTATCAGGGTCTATTATGTGTTCCTAAGGTGGGTGGAGGTTTTCTCCCAAGGGGGAGATGGTGTGTTTCGCTATCAGGGTCTATTATGTGTTCCTAAGGTGGGTGAGTTAAGATAGCAGATTCTTGTAGAAGCCCATAACTCCAAATATTCTATTCATCTAGGCACCACTAAGATGTACCGTGATCTGCAGGAAGTCTATTGGTGGAATGGTATGAAAAGGAATATAGAGATTTTGTGGCTAAGTACCCCAACTGCTAGCAAGTCAAGGTGGAACATCAGAAACCCGGAGGTATGACACAAGAGATTGACATTCCCACTTGGAAGTGGGAAGTGATCAACATGGACTTCATTACATGTTTACCTCGTACTCGCAGGTAGCATGACTCTATTTGGGTGATTGTTGACAGAGTTACTAAGTCTTCACACTTTTTGGTGGTAAAGACTATAGATTCGGCGGAGGACTACACCAAGCTTTACATAAATGAGATTGTGAGGTTGCATGGGGTTCCTTTATCTATCATCTCAGATAGAGGTCCTCAGTTTACCTCGTATTTCTGGAAGTCATTTCAGAAAGGTCTTGGTACTCAGGTTAATCTTAGCATAACATTTCATCCCCAGACGGATGGGCAGGCAGACCATACCATTCAGACCTTAGAGGACATGTTGAGAGCTTGTGTGATCGATTTCAAGGGCAGTTGGGATGATCACCTTTCTCTTATAGAGTTTTCCTACAATTGAAACGACCCCAAAAATGCTCGAAAATGTGCTTCGGAAACACCTAAAATTGTAATTTCCATATATCTCAAAATCCGTGCATCATTTCGAAAATTCGACTTCATATTCTTATTCAGGGGGTCAAATTGAGTGGGAAATGGGTCTAACCCGAATTTTAGAGCAACCGTATCAAAATTCGAAAATCGCAAAAATGCGATTTTGAGGGTCAACTTTAAAGGGGCATATCTCTCAGCACACAAGGAACTGGAAGGAGCTCAAACTATCAAAATTGAAGCTCTATGAGTTAGATTTCCAACGCAATTTGTTTCACCTCATTCCGAGTTAGGATGAAGGAGTTATGACCGTTTTCGTAAAACCTGTCCGACAGAAAATGCAAATTTGAGTAGCCGAAAACACTGTTCACCCGCCTCATTTTTTTTTTTTCAAGTGTTGGGACGTTTTTTATAAAAAGGGGACATATCCATACTTAGTCATTTAACTTCAAAACATCCAAGAACACTCTCTAAGCCCTCTCCAAAAATTCCACCAAGATCATCCACCAAATTCAAGAATCCCAAGCTTTAATTCCGGATTCAAGATTCAATCTCAAGCAATTCTCCATTCCAATCTTCATCAAGAATTCTCCAAAGTTGAGGTATGTGGGTTGATTGTGGAAACCTTCCTTTCCACAAGTCCAACCATTTATCCTCTATTTTACTTCAAGTTTATGGGTCCTTATGATCATTTATGAACTCTTGAATTATGGAATCACTACTACACACCCTATTAAGGTCTATCTTGCATATTTTCATGAAATGGTATTATTATGTGATGTTTATGGTTTTCATGCCTCCATGATCAAATTATGAAGGTTGTTATATATGTATATATATATGTATGTTGTTGGTGAGCTGTTTTATATAGATTTTGAAAATTGGTTGGACTTAGTACTCTTGAAACACATGATTTTATTTACATGAACAAGTAGCCCACCATATGTTTGATAAAATGTCATTTATAGAATTCTTATGAAATGGAAGGTCCAATGTACGTCCTATGAGTCGGATGATTATATAAGTATTGAAATGATGATGAAATGGATACATGTATATGATTTTCTCTATATGGTGTGTGAGTCGACCAAGCCTAGCTCGGGGTTGTAGGCTCGGGTAACCGTATCAAGGGGTTGGTACCTTGGTTGCCTAGTACGGGGGTAGTAGGCCCGTATTACCATACCTAGGGGTTTGTACCTTGGTCCTTAGCTCGGGGGTGGTAGGCCCGGGTAACCACATTGAGGGGTTTGTACCTCTTTCGCCTCTCCAAGGGGGTGGTAGGCCTTGGAAATGTTATATTGATGGTCACTCACTACACATATACTATGCCCTACTAAATATGATTTTTATATAAGCATCATTATACATATCATCTCATTAATATGTTATCTATCGGGTACGATTATGCATTTTGCCTATAATGTCCATCCATTGTTACATTGCATTGCATCCCATATACTTAGTACATTCAAACGTACTAATGCATACTCTATGCCTACATGATGTCACCATGTAGGGACCGGAGCACCGTCCGACCATCCTCCTCCACGTGGCTAATACGATTTCCTATCAAGGTTATTGGTGAGTCCTCCATTCCGGGGACGTTGCTCATGATCTTTTGTTATGTATAAGACCTTTTCCTTTTTAATTATGTATTGACTATGAGGGTGAGCCCGGTAGTTTGTCTCGGCCCCCGCTAAGTATCCATGTTTAGAGGTGGTGTTGGACAAGTTGTGTATTATGTTTGAGCTTGACTCATCTATGGTATTTATGTATTATTCTCTTTTTGTCTTGCTCCCTTAGTCCCAATTTCCCCTTGATTATGCGTATCGCTTATGGTCATTTTAATTGCTTCCGCGACCAAGGATGTGTAATGATATGCTATGAGGCTTGTTTGGGGTTCCCTCGGGTTCCCCATTCGCCGGTCACGTCTAAGCCCTAGACTTGGGTCGTAACAAACTTGGTATCAGAGCACTAGGTTGATAGATCCTCGGAGTCCAACACACCGCGTTGATTAGAGTCCTATTCATGGTTGTGTTGTGCACCACAATTATGAGTAGGAGGCTATGAGACGTTTTAGGAAATGTTTCCCTTCTTCATGTTCTAAGTCGTGCGGTAGAGTTGAATTAAGTTTTTTTTCCCCTAACGGTTGTTCTATGTTATGCTAGATCATGCCTAATACAAGAGGAAAACGAGCCCGCGCACCCGAGGAACAACCGACCAATGGGGATCTTTGGGATGCCCTTACTTTATTTGCTCAAGCTATGGCTAATCAAGCCAACCACGGGGCCCAAGTTCCTCAGGCCCCTACCCCGGCATCTCGGGTGAGAGACTTCATGCGGATGAATCCCCGGAATTCTATGGGTCTAAATTAGATGAAGACCCTCGGGAGTTCATTGATGAAGTCCACAAGATATTAGCTATCATGGGCATGAGGGCGAAGATAAGGCGGAGTTGGCGGCCTACCAACTAAAAGGGGTGGCCCAAATATGGTACAACCAATGGAAAGAAGAGAAGGGGGCAAACTATGTGGTGCCTTGGGAAGTGTTCAAAACGGCTTTCCTTAATCGATTCTTTCCTCTTGAGCTTAGGGAAGCCAAATTGGTGGAGTTCATGAATTTAAAACAAGGGTCTATGAGTGTGAGGGAGTATGCCCTCAAGTTTAACCAACTTTCAAGATATGCTCCACACTTGGTTGCCGACTCACGATCTAGAATGAATAAATTCGTGATGGGTGTGTCCGACCTAGTGAGTGAAGAATGCCGGTCCGCAATGTTGATTAGTGACATGGACTTGTCCCGCTTGATGGTCTATGCCGAACAAATGGAGGAGGAGAAGTTGAGGAAGAGGAGGGGTCATGAGGCCAAGAGGGCCCGTTTTGAGGGCAAGTTCCAAAGTCGAAGGGGAGGCCGATTTCATCAAGGCCAAGGGTCTTCTCATGCGCCCCATAAGGGGTTTGCCAATGATGTTCCAAGGGCCCAAGGTGTTGGTGGTATGGGTCCTATTGATGTATGTCCGAAGTGTGGTAAGGGTCATGGTGGCCCGTGCTTGAGAAATACCGGTGCTTGCTATAGTTGTGAGGAAATGGGGCACAAGGCAATAGATTGTCCTCGGAATCACAACAAGGGTAAGGAGGTCCGTCCACAAGGTGCCAATGCAGTTCCTTTGGGGAGAGGGGCCGACAAGGTGGTGCCCCAAGGCACAATCGATTTTATGCTTTGCATGGGAGGCAAGGGGTCGATGAAGTCCCCGACGTCGTTACCGGTATGTTGAAAATCTTTGACTTTGATGTATATGCATTAATTGATCCGGGTGCCTCTCTTTGTTTTGTCACCCCCTTTGTTGCCAAGAAGTTTCATGTTGAGCCCGACTTGTTGCATGAGTCATATAAGGTGTCTACTCCTATTGGTGCATATATGGTTGCTAGGAAGGTCTATAGGAATTGTCGTATTTGCATCTTGCATAAAATATTACCTTGTGATCTTGTTGAGTTGAACATGGTCGATTTTGATGTTATTCTTGGAATGGATTGGTTGCATGCATACTATGCTTCCATTGATTGTAGAACCCGTAGGGTCAAATTCCAATTCCCTAGTGAACCCATTCTTGAATGGGAAAGCCAAAATGTGGTAGTCAAGGGTAGGTTCATCTCTTGCATTAAAGCCCGTAAGTTGATCTCTAAGGGGTGTCTCTATCACCTTGTGAGGGTTAGAGATGTGGAGTCCAAAACCCTTCCTATAGAGTCAGGACCGGTCGTAAATGAGATTCTTGATGTCTTTCCTAAACACCTTCCCGGTGTTCCTCCCGAAAGGGAAATAGATTTTGGCATAGACCTCCTCCCGATACTCAACCTATTTCTATTCCCCCTTACCGTATGGCCCCGGCGGAGTTAAAGGAGTTGAAAGAACAATTGAGGGACTTGTTGGAGAAGGGTTTTATTAGGCCTAGCCAATCACCATGGGGTGCACCGGTGTTGTTTGTGAAGAAGAAAGATGGGTCCCTTAGGATGTGTATTGATTACCGGCAACTCAATAAGGTCACCGTCAAGAATAAATATCCTCTTCCTAGGATTGATGACTTGTTCGACCAATTGCAAGGGGCTAGCCACTTCTCTAAGATTGATCTTCGGTCCGGGTATCATCAAGTGAAGGTGAGGGAGTGTGACATTCCTAAGACAGCCTTCCGGACTAGGTATGGGCATTATGAATTTGTGGTCATGTCCTTTGGGTTGACCAATGCACCGGCTATCTTTATGGACCTAATGAATAAAGTCTTTAAACCCTACCTTGATTCCTTTGTTGTGGTCTTCATTGATGATATTTTAATCTATTCGCATAGCGAGGTAGAACATATGGGTCACTTGAGGGTGGTGTTGCAAAGATTGAGAGAGGAGAAGTTGTATGCCAAGTATGAAAAGTGTGAATTTTGGTTGAGGGAGGTTGCCTTCCTAGGTCATGTGGTGTCGGGGGATGGTATTAAGGTAGACCCTAAGAAGACCGATGTGATTAGAAATTGGCCTAGGCCATTGACCCCGTCGGATATTAGGAGCTTCTTGGGCTTAGCGGGTTACTACCGGAGATTTGTGAATGGGTTTTCTTCTATTGCTTCTCCCATGACTAAGTTGACACAAAAGAAGGCTAAGTTTGAGTGGACCGATGAGTGCGAAAGGAGTTTTCAAACCTTGAAAGATAAACTTGTGTCCGCTCCTATATTATCACTACCGGATGGGCTTGAGGGATTTGTTGTGTATTGTGATGCTTCTAGAGTTGGTTTGGGTTGTGTTCTAATGCAAAATGGTAAGGTGATAGCCTATGCTTCTAGACAACTCAAAGTGCATGAAAAGAACTATCCTACGCATGATCTTGAATTAGCCGCGGTGGTGTTTGCTTTAAAGATTTGGCGTCATTACTTGTATGGGGTACATGTTGATGTGTTTACCGATCATAAGAGCCTCCAATATGTCTTCACCCAAAAAGATCTCAACTTGAGACAAAGAAGGTGGCTAGAATTTCTTAAAGATTATGATATGAGTGTGCATTATCATCCCGGTAAAGCTAATGTGGTGGCGGATGCTTTGAGTAGGGTATCTATGGGTAGCCTAGCTCATGTTGATATTGGTGATAGGGAAATGGCTAGGGAGGTGCATCGGTTGGCTAGGTTGGGGGTTAGGTTGAAAGAGGTTGGTAATGGTGGTGTGGTCGTTGTTGATGGTGCTAGGTCTTCCTTGGTTGACGAGGTGATAGAAAAACAAGATCTTGACTCTTCTTTGTTAGAATTGAAGGCCTTGGTGAAAGAGGGCAAGGTGGAAGTTTTCTCCCAAGGGGGAGATGGTACCCTTAGGTACCAAGGTAGGTTGTGTGTGCCTTGTGTTGATGGTTTGAGGGAGAAAATTCTTGAGGAGGCTCATAATTCTTCCTACTCCATCCACCCCGTTCCACCAAAATGTATAGAGATTTGAGAGATGTGTATTGGTGGGGAGGCATGAAGAAGGACATTGCCAAATTCGTCTCCGGTTGTCATAGTTGCCAACAAGTCAAGGCCGAACATCAAAGGCCGGGTGGCCTAACCCAAGACATAGAGATTCCTACTTGGAAGTGGGAAGAAATTAATATGGATTTTGTAGTTGGTTTACCCAAGACTAGAAAAGGTTTTGATTCTATTTGGGTGGTGGTTGATAGGATGACAAAATCGGCTCATTTTCTAGTGCTAAAGACAACATATGGGGCGGAAGATTATGCAAGATTATATATTCATGACTTGGTAAGGTTGCATGGGATTCCTCTATCCATCATATCGGACCGTGGTACTCAATTTACTTCACACTTTTGGAAGTCCTTTCAAAGGGGTCTAGGTATGAGAGTTAAGCTTACTACGGCCTTTCACCCGCAAACGGATGGACAAGCCGAAAGGACTATCCAAACACTTGAGGATATGCTTAGGGCTTGTGTATTGGAACTTAAGGGTAGTTGGGATGATCATCTTCCATTGATTGAGTTTGCCTATAACAATAGTTATCATTCTAGCATCGGTATGGCTCCTTTTGAGGCTCTCTATGGGAGGCGTTGTAGATCACCGGTTGGATGGTTTGAGGTTGGTGAGGTGGCCTTGTTAGGACCAGATCTAGTTATGGAGGCTCTTGAGAAGGTTAGGATGATTAGAGAAAGGTTGAAGACGGCCCAAAGTCGCCAAAAGTCCTATGCCGATGTGAGGAGAAGGGCTCTTGAATTCCAAGTTGGTGATTGGGTCTATTTGAAGGTGTCACCCATGAAGGGTGTGGTTCGTTTTGGTAAGAAGGGCAAGTTGAGCCTAAGATACGTGGGTCCTTATAAGGTGATGAGGAGAATTGGCAAGGTAGCTTATGAGTTGGAATTGCCTAGCGAAATGGATTTGGTTCATCCGGTATTTCATGTGTCTATGTTGAGGAAGTGTGTGGGTGATCCGAATGCCATCGTGCCTCTTGATGTTATGGGTGTTGTTGAAGATAATTTGACCTATGAAGAGGTTCCGATCCAGATTTTAGATAGACAAGTGAAGAGATTGAGAAACAAAGATGTGGCTTCCGTTAAAGTCCTTTGGAGAAATCAACAAGTTGAAAGTGCTACTTGGGAGGCCGAAGCGGACATGCAAAGGCGATATCCTTATCTTTTCCACTCCACTCAAGCTTAAGGTATTGATCTAAGCCCTTTATAAAATCTCAGGTCTTAAGTTCAGCCACCATGTCATTGCATACATTCATGTTTAAGTTAACAAGTTCATTGTGGTTTTACAACTATATTGAAGTTTTTGAAATGAGGTGTAAGTGCATTGTTGCATCCTTATGTGGGCTGAATTTGCCATGTTTATGTCTCTCATGTACATTTCTTTGACATTCGGGGACGAATGTTCCCAAGGGGGAGATATTGAAACGACCCCAAAAATGCTTGAAAATGTGCTTCGGAAACACCTAAAATTGTAATTTCCATATATCTCAAAATCCGTGCATCATTTCGAAAATTCGACTTCATATTCTTATTCAGGGGGTCAAATTGAGTGGGAAATGGGTCTAACCCGAATTTTAGAGCAACCGTATCAAAATTCGAAAATCGCAAAAAATGCGATTTTGAGGGTCAACTTTAAAGGGGCATATCTCTCAGAACACAAGGAACTGGAAGGAGCTCAAACTATCAAAATTGAAGCTCTATGAGTTAGCTTTCCAACGCAATTTGTTTCACCTCATTCCGAGTTAGGATGAAGGAGTTATGACCGTTTTCGTAAAACCTGTCCGACAGAAAATGCAAATTTCAGTAGCCGAAAACACTGTTCACCCGCCTCATTTTTTTTTCCAAGTGTTGGGACGTTTTTTATAAAAAGGGGACATATCCATACTTAGTCATTTAACTTCAAAACATCCAAGAACACTCTCTAAGCCCTCTCCAAAAATTCCACCAAGATCATCCACCAAATTCAAGAATCCCAAGCTTTAATTCCGGATTCAAGATTCAATCTCAAGCAATTCTCCATTCCAATCTTCATCAAGAATTCTCCAAAGTTGAGGTATGTGGGTTGATTGTGGAAACCTTCCTTTCCACAAGTCCAACCATTTATCCTCTATTTTACTTCAAGTTTATGGGTCCTTATGATCATTTATGAACTCTTGAATTATGGAATCACTACTACACACCCTATTAAGGTCTATCTTGCATATTTTCATGAAATGGTATTATTATGTGATGTTTATGGTTTTCATGCCTCCATGATCAAATTATGAAGGTTGTTATATATGTATATATATATGTATGTTGTTGGTGAGCTGTTTTATATAGATTTTGAAAATTGGTTGGACTTAGTACTCTTGAAACACATGATTTTATTTACATGAACAAGTAGCCCACCATATGTTTGATAAAATGTCATTTATAGAATTCTTATGAAATGGAAGGTCCAATGTACGTCCTATGAGTCGGATGATTATATAAGTATTGAAATGATGATGAAATGGATACATGTATATGATTTTCTCTATGGGTGTGTGAGTCGACCAAGCCTAGCTCGGGGGTTGTAGGCTCGGGTAACCGTATCAAGGGGTTGGTACCTTGGTTGCCTAGTACGGGGGTAGTAGGCCCGTATAACCATATCGAGGGGTTTGTACCTTGGTCCCTAGCTCGGGGGTGGTAGGCCCGGGTAACCACATTGAGGGGTTTGTACCTCTTTCGCCTCTCCAAGGGGTGGTAGGCCTTGGAAATGCTATATTGATGGTCACTCACTACACATATACTATGCCCTACTAAATATGATTTTTATATAAGCATCATTATACATATCATCTCATTAATATGTTATCTATCGGGTACGATTATGCATTTTGCCTATAATGTCCATTCATTGTTACATTGCATTGCATCCCATATACTTAGTACATTCAAACGTACTAATGCATACTCTATGCCTACATGATGTCACCATGTAGGGACCGGAGCACCGTCTGACCATCCTCCTCCACGTGGCTAATACGATTTCCTATCAAGGTTATTGGTGAGTCCTCCATTCCGGGGACGTTGCTCATGATCTTTTGTTATGTATAAGACCTTTTCCTTTTTAATTATGTATTGACTATGAGGGTGAGCCCGGTAGTTTGTCTCGGCCCCCGCTAAGTATCCATGTTTAGAGGTGGTGTTGGACAAGTTGTGTATTATGTTTGAGCTTGACTCATCTATGGTATTTATGTATTATTCTCTTTTTGTCTTGCTCCCTTAGTCCCAATTTCCCCTTGATTATGCGTATCGCTTATGGTCATTTTAATTGCTTCCGCGACCAAGGATGTGTAATGATATGCTATGAGGCTTGTTTGGGGTTCCCTCGGGTTCCCCATTCGCCGGTCACGTCTAAGCCCTAGACTTGGGTCGTGACAACAATATTAGTTATCATTCCAACATTCATATGGCCCCTTATGAGGCATTGTATAGGCGTAGATGTAGATCTCCTGTTGGTTGGTTTGAAGTAGGTGAAACAGCCTTGATAGGACCAGATTCAGTTCATGAAGCTATGGAGAAAGTGCAACTCATTAGAGATAGACTTAAGACAGTTTAGAGTCGCCAGAAATCTTATACAGATGTAAGGAGAAGGGAACTAGAGTTCTAAGTTGATCATTGGGTTTTCTGAAAGTGTCGCCTATGAAAGGGGATATGAGATTTGACAAGAAAGGAAAGCTCAGTCATAGATATGTAGGCCCTTACAAGTTCTTGAAAAGGGTTGTTATAATGGCTTATGAGTAAGAGTTGCCAACAGAACTAGCCGCAGTGCATCCTGTTTACCACATTTCGCTTTTGAAGAAGTGTGTGGGTGATCCAGCATCGATTATGCCTTTGGAAAGTGTGGCGGTGAAGGATAGTCTCACTTATGAAGAGGAACCAGTTAAGATTTTTGATTGTTAGGTTAGAAGGTTGAGAAACAATGAAGTCGCTTCAGTCAAGGTTTTATGGATGAGTCAGTCCGTAGAGGGAGCTACTTGGAAAGCAGAAGCAGCCATAAAGGCCAAGTATCCTCACCTCTTTCCTTTCGATTCCACTCTAGCTTGAGGTAATAGTTCCTCTTCAGTATTTCTGTCATTCAGGCATAAATTTAGTTTTATTATCATGTTCCTTCAGTTTGTACGTGCATTTTCAGCGTATTGCATGTTCATGGAACTTTGTTCAGTCAAAAATCAGTTTCTAGTGTTTAGTGGTAGGGATTGCATCCCTCTCCCTCCATTTCAGCTAGTTTAATCTTCATTCGAGGACGAATGTTTCCAAGGGGGAGATAATATAACACCCTGTATACAAAAACAAAACAAATGGCAGAACTTCAGAAGCTACAGGTGCCACCTATGGGCACAACCTATTGACTGTAGGGAGACCCACGATTCGTGCTGGTGGTCTGTGGATGGTCACTACAACCCTCCTCCCAAAAGCCTAAAAAAAATTTAGCTAAGGGCTGACCCACGACCAGGACCTACGGACCATAGGTGGGACCACGGTTCATGGATAAAGGTCCCCAGAAAGCCAAAAAAAATTTGATCCATGACCAGGAGCTACAGACCGTAGGTGGGACCATGGTCTGTGGGTTGTGGTTCGCTAATCCCAGTCTCTGAGCCAATCGATGAATGACCAGGACGGACCATAGGTAGGACCGTGGTCCGTGGACCACGTCCGTCGATCACTTCGACATCAGTTAAGTCGACGGTCTTTTGGTCTTTTCCTATTTCATTGGACCTCTAAACTACATAGTTTAGACCTTAAATTATGAGGTTTTAGTCAGTTTAAGCCTAGAAACATAACTAAAACTTACCTAAGTCAAATCATTAATCAAAACTTAGAAACTTATGGTGTAAGAGGAGAAAAGAGGTCAAGAACCCTAATTCCAGAACGCAACAAGATTCCATTAGTTCCAGCCCCGAAATAAAAGGATTTCTCCGTGGAATTCGTTACCAGGTATGTGAGATTTCACTAGTGGGTTCCTTTCACCCATTGGGTTCCTAGTTTTTAGTCAGATTCTTGATTCCCTTAATATTATCTAGACCTAGGGTTTCTAGAACTTCAATAGATTATCATGAATTAGTTATTTACATGTTCTAAATCAGATAATTATGCTATTACTCAGTCTATTGCATGAATTCCAGAACCCTAGCTATGTATTTCTTTAGTTCTTGAATTACACATGCTAGGTTAGATATTTTAGAAATTTCAGTTATTTCAGATATACATACCTCAGTATATGAATGTGCCATTATCAGTTTATATATGCACATTCTCAGCTTGCATGTCAGTTTGAGCTATCCAGTATATTACAGAAATTCAATCATAATTACTTAATCACTTAATCTATTAGGAGTAGCATAATATCGAGTTGGACTAACGTAGGTTGTAAGTCAGCTCCGTGGGCATCATTTTAGTAATCACACCAGCATGCCTCTATACCTTTGGCGGGGTATATTGGGTCCTCTTGATGGGGCATATACATCGGACTCCACATTTTGCTCATGTGGTTTTATTATCAGTTATTAGTAGCTCCCATAGTTCAGTCAAACTCTATTGCATTGACCACTTCAGTACAGTCAGTATTAAAGTCTCAGCATGTCATGAATTTGGTCATTGCATTCAGTTAGTTCAGTATTTAGCATCTATATCATGTTCAGATTATTTCATTACTTTATTGCTTTGTTTAGTTATATGTTTATTTTAGTTTTACTCTATCTTGTATGCTCAATACCTTTCAAGTACTGACACATATATTGCGGTACATCTTCTCGTGATGTAGGTTCAGGCCCTTAGCAGTCAAATCACGCTTAGATCGGTTCTCGATCTCCAATTCACTAGCATGAGTAGTGAGTCCTCATTCTCCGAGGACTAGTGACATGCTTATCTTTATCATTTTTAGCTTTAGTTTCAGTTTTGCTAGATCTAGTTGGTGCATGTCCGAACATTTCTAGTCAGTTTAGAGGCTTATTTCAGACATAGTTAGATTCAACTTAGTATTTGAGTTTGATATTTCTCTTGTATTAAACTTTTAGTTTTCCATATATTTAGTTTAGTATATGGGTATCCCCCATCATTTTCATTTTCATGATTTAGTTTTCCGTAATAGTTATTTATCAGTTTATTATCTTTAGTATGCTCATGATCATCCCAATAGTGTTAGCTTGGGATCACTTATGGTCCTAAGTCCCATGTCCGCGTCTCGGGGGTTAGCTCAGGGCATGACAATATTTCAGCATGAACCCTATGAATTGAGTATTCTTGAGATGAGTAGTATTTTTGAGTTTTTAGTATTGATTTTCTATATTGTTATTGAGATCCCTGAGTTGATTCGTTCATGTCTATATTTCAGCATGAACCCTTTTTCGAGTTAAAAATCTCGAGAATCTTTTAAAGCCAATATTTATGTTTTAAACTGAGTTTTTGAGGACAGTTTGAAGAGACATTTTTGAGTAAAGTTTAAGGGAACCGAATATTCCCAAATGTTTCATTTTTATATAAATAAAGAGTAATATTTTGCGAACGTAGAAACTTTGATTTCTAAACGAGTTTATGAGTTCACAGATATTTTAGAGCATTTACCTCTTTTATGAGGATAGTATGAGCAATTATCTCAAACCAGAGGAAAAACATGTTTTATACACTTAAGCACGAGTATATCTTTATTGGGAGTAGTATTAAGCACCGATATGGTAATAAGTTCAAACAACTCACATTCGTCATAGACCATGTAGCCAACATGGGTAAAAGATCACACGATTTAGGTGAATCCTTAGTGCCTTTAGGTATAGCTTAGTGGACCCACTTAGTTGAGGTGTTCTATACTCTAGCAAGGTATAGAAAAATTCTGACAGTGTGGATAAGATGATGCATCATCACATAGCTCATAGTGATGGTTGTCTGTTACAGAATATCCCAAATAAGAGTAGAAGGTATTTTATTGTATTTTTATATACATTTTTGAGTTCATATCTATCATTTATGAAGCTTTAAACATGTAATTCTTTTGTTACTGCTTTTGTAATGAGTTTAGTTGAGCTGAGTACTCTTCCCATCTTGTAAGTTCAGTTATCTATATTTTCAGTTCTCATTGCATACTCGTACATTCAATGTACTGATGTTATTTTACATGTATTCTCTTATGATGTAGATACAGATGTTCAGAAATATCAACAGGCACTTTGTTTAGATCACTCTACACTCTAGTTGGTTTTCGTTGAGCCTCCTTGTATTCTAAAGGACTTCACATTACTTTCAGTTTAGTAGTTTTGAGATGTCGTGGGTCTTGTCCCGATATCCCTATTTAATAGTAGAGGCTTCATAGATAGTTATAGTTGAAGTGTGTTTTAGTATTCACTTTCCTTGAGTTGTTTTACAAAATTTAAGTATTCTATTGATTATTTTTCAGACCTTATGAGTTGAGCTATTAAGCTTAATGGATTTAATTTAGTTTTAAGCATTATGTATGCTTGAGTTAGTCTTCCGCTTGTAGTCATCCAGTACAAGGGTTTGCTTAAGGACCAATAATGGTTTTCGAGTGTTGGACACATCCAGGGTGTAGGCTTGGGTCGTGACATTAAATTTCTTTAGGATAGATAGTGGGTTCTGTGGACTCAGATTGTTTATTTTCTATCTTTTTAGTTTATTTTTTCTGTTTCTGTTTTATTAACCTAAATACAAGAGATGCCATATATATATATATTTCCTTCTGAACCCAACAGATCAAAAAAATTTCTCTTTATGTTTTATTAACCTAAATACAGGATTTTTTTTGTCTTTCTAGTTCATTTTTTTTGTTTATGTTTTACTAACCCAAATTAGATGCACTAAATATTTAATATTTAATAAGAGATTATTGTAGTGACCAAGTCATTTCTTTGTTTCAATATTTTATTCATTGTTCAGAGCATTCCTATAGAGATCCCAAGACATTTACGACTTGTAGAGACTGATTACCTGATTTTTCGTTTGGTTTTTATGCAACTTTTAGTGTTTTCGAGATTCTAAACCTTGAATGGTCATTTTTAATCAAAACTTCAAGAAGATGACTTATGAATCCACTTCTGACAATTCCATCATCTCTAGAAGAGTTATTTTAGACTGGAATCATGGTCAGTACGACTCCCGAGGCTTTTAGCTTGAGTCTGTGCGATTCGGCATTTTAACTTTCAAGTTAAGGCCTAAGTTTGACTTTAATCAATTTTTTGAGTAAACAAAATATCTTCAACAAAGTTAACTCTGTAATGTTAAGTTTGGTCTAGAACGACACTTTGTTCAAATCATGAGGTTTCTGAGCTAATTCTGAGTCCCATTTTAGATTTTGCTTAAAATAGAGTTTGGGGGTGGTCCACTTTTTATCAAGATGGCCTTGTATTGGAATTTATGATATTCTATTGAGTCCGGAATATCAAAAAATTTAGGGTTCCATATCTCGTTTGCATGCATGGGTTCCAACCAAATTCGGAACATCTTGACGGAGATTTCCAACTTGCCAAAAACCAGTTGATATGCATCAGCTAGTGCAGGATAATATGACCTTTGCGTTTGGGGCCCTTTGGTTCCATTCACAGAGGCTAGAAAGCCTTGTCACCGTGTACGTGAGGGCCTGCATTCGGGGGATTCCCTACAACAATTACAGAGGGTCGGTTCTCTCTTGGTCGTGTTGTCAAGGTCCACATTCACGAAGAATAGATTGGATTGGTCTTATTTAAAATTTAGTCGCTATGTCAGCAGTTCTTTTAGACTTCAAGAAGTGATTTGTCCCTCGTTTAAGCTCGAAATTGAGTGATTCAAAGTCCCACACATACGAAATTATCGTGACTATGTTTTGGAGTTTTCGAAAGTGGTTGGTAGACTCTCGTTTGAGGTGAATTATCATTTAACCTTTATGTTCTTATTCTTTGTTTGTGCTTAATTATTTTTTCTTGCATGTTGATTGGTTGTAGTTGTTACGAGCCCTTTATTATATTTCCTTTTGGAAATAATTTCATGGCACTGATTAGGACCTCTTGGTGGAGTTAATTCTAGAATTCTGACGCAGGTACCACAACTCTCGTTTGACTCCAAACTTTGTTTGATTCCATTTTATGTTTTTGGTGTTTAAACAACTGATATACCATGAGTTTACGATATTTTTGATACATTTCACATAGAAGTTGTGTGTGTCTAGGGTTATATTGTACTAGAAATAATGTTATGTGTTATGTTTGCAGGAAATAGGCTTGGACGTGGTTGAGTGAGATTAAAACTAAAAATTTGCAGAAGGAGTAACCCACGGAAGGGTCCTACGGACCATCGATGGACAGTGTAGATGGAGCATCAGGGAACTCTGACCAAGTGTGGAACTACGGATGCAACTAATGGATCGTAGGTCGACCCACGGGTCGTCCTGCACATCTGTTGATTGATTTAAAAAGTTGAATTCAGTACCTGATGAAAGAGTCTAAGTATGGAGCTATGGAAGGGGACATACAGACCGTAGGTCGACCCACGATTCATAGGTCGAGTTTATTGTCGAAGCTGCGTCCCAGAAGTTTATTTCCTTATCTCATTTCCTTTTTGTTTAGGACATGGTTTTCTATAAATAGAAGTGTAAACCATGTTTTTAGGGGTTAGACATTGTTTTTATCTCTTAGTTCTTTGGTTTTTGGGAATTAACTTGCAAATATTAGCAATTTGATTTTCGAATTTCATTTTATTCAAGTTGAACTGTGTTTCTCAATTGAAGATTTGGTTTTTCAGTAATTTACCCTGTAAGTTCATGAATTCTCTTTACTCAAACATGAATTCTGATCTTTCAAGCACGAATAGCAAAATCCACAACTAGGGTTTTGGGAACCATGATCAATTAACAAAGTATGAATAATAATCAAGTAATTCTTGAATAGTTTTTATGCATGTACTATTAATTCTTTCATTTAGAAGTCTTTTTAATGGTTGCAAATGTTAGAACTTGCCTTGTTGCTACTTGCCGAACCAAGGAGGTAGTTAATAAGAAAACAATTAATAACAGAGGTTTAGTGGATGCTATCTAATAGTTTAATGTCAAGTGGTGGGAGGGTGAAAACTAAGGCATACATTGATGTGATGTATAATCTGAGGTAAAGGTATGGGTTAGTAAAGCATACACTCGTAGCCGGACCAAGATGCATAGTGAAATTCCCTATTTGGAGGACCAATCACTTAGGGATACATAACTTACCAACTTTGTAGGTAAAACACTAGGAAAGAATTACTATTATTAGGATTACTATGTTAAGAGCTCGTGGGAACACATACTCTTAGTTTCTCTCTAATATTGATAACAACAAAATTGAATCTTGTATTGTCTACTTGTTACTTATAATCAATAATCTGTTATTTACTTACAAACCCCCCCTCCCACCCTTTAGTTTACTTTCTTTGGATATAGTTTGACTAAACGGAAATAATAGTTAGTAAGTTTAAGTCTAGACCATATTCCTCGTAGGATCGACCCCAACCTACAAGTTGGGTTCTTTATTTGACAACAATCGATTATACTTTTTTAGGGAGGTGTAATTTGAGTGTATCAACGGTCGTATTTCTATTGTGATTCTATGTTTAATAGCGTGGAAATGTTCAGAGTTCGTTCAGAAAGGAAAAACTCTGGTTGTGTAATTTTGGAGCACGTGCAGTCGAACTATAGGTAGGATACGAGTTCCTTTCTATTCAGATTGAGATTGAATACATAAATGCATGCTGAGTAGAGTGAATTAGGGTGGGTACCTAGTTATTATTATTTATCTTCCTAGATACAATGTTGTAGGATTGTTCGACATTGTTTTGGGTTTAGTACCACGCTAGTTGGGGTTTATGTGAGTTATTGCGTGTTGTTGTGTATTAATTGCACTTTTTATCGGTAATGAGTATGGTCGACCTTACTATTGGATTAGGCTAGTGTTAACTTAGATTTTTTTATCCTTTTAACATTTTTTTTGTCTTCGACGTCATTTCAAATTGACTAGATCCTTATAGATTGGAGTAGCAGACTTGAGTTTGATAGTATGAGCCTTATTTAGGTGATTTCACAGCTTTATAGATGTTTTGTCCTCTCCTTTTATTTCTTCAGCTGTGATATGTTACCAAAGGTTTTGTGCTTTTGCGGCGACATGGGATTGGATTGTTCTAGGCTTGAAGCCTTTTATTGACTCTTTATGAGTGGACATTGTTTTGGTGACTTGGCATTGATATTTGAGATCTTGTTCAGAGTCAACACGCCCCTAGATCACTATTACTAACTGGGTGGCTTACACCCTTGGGAGTGGACTGGCGAGCCTTAATAAATGAGATCCTATTTGGGGTTGATATACCCCTAGGTCACTCTTGCTAGCTAGGATGGGAGTGGACTGGCTGGGTGGCCTAGATTGGTTTTCACTCTTGCTAGTTGGGCTGGGAGTTGCTTGGATTGTTGGGTATTGTGGTTACTTGGGATGGGATCCCGATTGTCTCTTCGTGGTACTCGTCTCTTAGTATACCTAGTTATTCTTTGTACCTATCGGGCTTATGGGGGTTCATTTGAGTTTTATTCAAATTAGTGCCCAAGTGTATCTTCTAGGCTTATGGGGTTCAATTAGGTTTAGTTTAGATTTACTTAGATTTACTTTCGGTATTCTCATGTGCTTTCTTTCATATTTATTTGGACCTCTATTGTGTCTAGATTCTATCTTTTCTTATTATCTTTACCATTCTTGCTCAGTCGGCCATTGATGCCTACTGAGTACCTTTATTTTAGTACTCATGCTACACTCTACATCTATTTTCTAATGCTGGTCCTAGTAATTACTATCAGTGGTGATTTTTTGTGCCATCTTCAGCAGCTTTTATGATAAGGGATGTGGGTGAGCACTTGGCGTCTTGGATCAGCCTGTCTCCTTTTGTATTTATGTTTATATAGTCTTTTTCCTTTGAGATGACTTGTTTGTGGTCCACTTTTGGGAGTTGTACTTCCATTTTAGATAGCGCTATACTTGTGACTTCCAGGTTCTGGGAGGGATTCTCTTCATGTATAAAGTTTTTGTTTTCTTCCGCCTCTGTCTTGTTTTATTGCTATAATTTTATTTCTACTGAAGCTCTACCCTTGTACTCATTACCTTTCATTATGAGTTAAGGGTTTGTTTACCTGCTGGTGGGTTATAGTAGGTGTCATCGTGACTCGAGAAGTCAAGCAGTGACAATTATAATAGTCAATTGACTTTGGAAGGAAATAATCGTAATCTATCTTTCAATTATGAAACTTCCCACTTATAGAATAAGTATAATGGTTATTCTAATTAATTAGTATCAACTATATATCTCAATTCTGACAGGCCCGTTGCATTTCAATATTGCAAAGAATTTTTCATTTTAGTTCTAAAAACATTTTTTCAAATAAATATGTAACAATAATAACATAAAACATATCAATTTGAAGCATGTTAGTCATAACTTTAAAAGCCTATTGATAAGCCAGTAGCATGATAGTCTTGTTATCTAATATTTCAAAACTTGTAAATAGATTAATTTTTTTTCTTAAAACAAACATAAAATATAAAGTAAGTGCTTGCTTAAGGCTTAAGCACTCTCAACTTAAAAATTGGTCAACTTTTGATTACTAAAATCCAATACAAGGTAAGTGTGTTAAAATATTTTCATCACACCCTTTATCTTTATTGATTCTGGCTATATAAATTGGTTTCCTACTCATTGTCTCTTAACACACTGAGACTCTCTCTCTCGTCACAATTATTGTTTATTTTTTTCTACAAATCTCCACAAGTAATTATTTTAGTAAAAAATGAGGATCCATTCTCATCCTTCCTCATCTTCAACCGAAGGTTCGCTCGAAAAATCCCTCTTTTACTAATCCTTAGCTTTTTATTTTCTTGGTGTTTATATTTGCGATCATACAACTTGTTTATTTTGATGTGAATTGCCATTTGTTTTGCTTGAATCTTATCGATTACGTGAGTAAAATGGAATTTTTAAGGTGTTTTGTTATGGTGTAATTCACAAATTTTTCATGTTAAATAGGTCAAAAAAATGTTTTTCTAGAAAAAAAGTATTAAAGAATCATAAAAATGACTTCCCTGCATGAAGTTCATTTATCCAACCCATAGTGGGATGATTTTGACATCAAAGGAGTGACATCCTTGGTTCAAATATTAAACGAAATTAGACTAAGTGAATTATTCCCAAATCTCATGATAGAGTTTCCTGGTACTTGTATTGATTGGAAATAACAGTTGTCGAGAGATAGTCAAGGTGTGCGCAACACTATAGTACTAATAGAAAATATTTTTCACTTACTATTTGTTTTTATTAAGGAATAAATGGGTTGATTGATTGAACTGATATTATTAATGATAAAGAGTCGCACATTAGCCCTTTAAGAGATGCATGGAGCACCTTATATGACCATGGACACTCTTCCCTCTTATCAGCTAGGTTTAAGATGAATTGAACACCAATATAAGATCAATCCAAATGGATTGATGGTTGACTTTACTCACAACCATAAAGAAATTAAACAACAAAGAAAGAGAACAATAAATACTAGTATAAAGAAAATATAAAGTTTAAAACTTTTTCTTGTATCGGGGACAAAACTTCTATAAATAGAAAGGAAAAACAGGAAGATCATTAAATAAGGTTTGTGAGTATTATCGGGGAATATGATATTTCCTAATAGGTATATTGTGAGTTTTGTTCCCATCCTTAGAAACAAGTGGGCCAATTTGGTGTAAAAAAATATCCTTTTCATTTTATTTTTTGTGTGATGAAGTATTTCTTTGAGATGGCATGTGTCATACATATCTATATCCACTATATGTTTTAGATAACTGTAAATGAGGATGACGTTATCTCATATCCTTTGATTCTAATTACATTGGGAGCATCAACAAAGGTATTCCATATAACTTTTATTCTTCATGTCAATAGTAATATGCATTGAATAGTTTATGTACATGGTTAATTATGTGATTGTTGGTTTAATCATCTATGCAGATGAAACTTATAATTTGTTGAATGAAGCCCAAGCTAGTGGATTTGTTGATACTGATTTAACTGCGAAAGCAGTTTGGCCCAATATAACAATAGGAAGGAGATACAATAGAACAAAGGGTGAATGGAGTATTAAAATAAAAGAAGAGCAGGTAGAAGAAGATGGTGTAATGAATGATATAGGGAATGGCGATGACCATGTATTGATGTGGCATATATGGAAAGAAGAGAACGATAGGTGGATGAAAGAAAACCATTCATTTTATCTGGACTTCAATAGTCAGAATGAGTTTATGACTGAAACTGTTGAGCAACCATCCGATTTGATCATACCCTTGCTAAGGTACCAGAGAGAGTGGTTGGCTTGGGCTTTGAAACAAGAGGAATTTATAGCTAGAGGCGGTATTCTTGCTGATGATATGGGGATGGGGAAGACTGTTCAAGCCATATCTCTTATGCTTGCTAAATGTGAAATAGGGAAAGCAATTTTAGATTCCGATTTGCTCTCACCTACTCCTTATATTCTTCCAACAGTGAAAGGAACCCTTGTTATATGTCGAGTTGTCGTTGTGATTGAGTGGGTCAATGAGATTGACCGCTTCACCACAAAAGGAAGCTACACAATTCTTGTATATCATGGTGCCAACAGGGAGAAAAATATTTGCAGGTTCGCGGAATATGATTTTGTTATCACTACCTACTCAACTGTGGTGACTGAGTATAGAAAGAATATCATGATTTTGCACTCTATGAATTGGAATCGTATTACTTTAAATGAGGTAATCATTGCATAACTAGACCCACAAGTTTTCTTGATATGCTTTACTTAAGCTGAAGGTCTACCTAAAAGAACCTTTCTACCTTCAAAAGGTAGGGGTAAGGTTGTATACACATGACCAACCACTCTACCATCACAGGGTAGTTAGGGTAAGGTTGTTGTCTATTTGTTTTTTTGACTGAGAAGTCTGTTCAAAGTTCACATTTGTAGGTTTTGTCTGAAAAACCCTTCATCCACAGTTTTCTAACGGATTTCACTCTTGTTGCATAGGCCCATTGTGTGAAAGATACACACAGCTACACTACAAGAGCTATTCTTGCGCTAGAATCTTCTTATAAGTAGGCCTTAAGTGGTACTCCCCTACAGAACCGTGTAGGAGAGCTGTACTCACTTCTATGTTTCTTGTGATTAATGTTCTTTTGTGGCTAACATAATTCACATTTTCACTTTCCGAACTAAATACATCCTTACTTCTGTATAGGTCCATTTCTTGCAAATTATTCCTTACTCGTACTACTTCTGTGAAGATTGTGATTGCAGAGCTCTTGCCAATAGGTAGACTTAAAAGTTTATTTTTTCTATTTGCACCTAACTTGGTTAGATAGAGAAACATGTAGATGAGGATTTGTTTTAATTTTACTATGTTTTATTTTTTCATTTTTCACCAGAAATTTAGTTGTTATTGTTTCAATGACAGTTGAAACCTTTCTTCCTTGAGAATCTTTTTATTTTTCACCTTTTTGAAATCTCTTACTTGCTCCATTTTGTGTTTGTATTTATTTTAGCTCATTTGATTGTCCACATTGCCACCACCAATCCTTTTGACACTTTTGCTGGTGGAATAAAGTAAGTTATCAAATTGCTATACTTATTTTGATGTCTTTTGTTATTTGTGATAAATAATATTGTTGTTGACACGGAGACGTTAATACATCTTATGTTCTAGTATATTGCCTCACCTATACAATTTCAAGGGAATCATGGGTTTGGTAGAGATGCGATGGTTTTGTTGAAACACAAAATTTTAAAACCATAATGCTTAAACGTATGAAAAAGGGAAGGGCTGCTAATCTTGGACTTCCTCCAAGGATCGTAAGTTTTTTTCACATTAACATAGTGCTAGAGTTATTAATTGTTTCTCTCCTCTTTAGAATGTTACTTACTTACTTATTCAGGTTACCTTGCACAAAGATTGTTTCGATGTTAAAGAATAAGACTACTATAGATCATTGTGGGATGAAAGTCGGACACAATTAAATACGTATGAAATATATTTTTGTCAATACTTATGAAACTAATCGACACTAGCTATTTCAGCTTGTTAAAAAGTAAATAATGAGAGTCAAAATAAGCGGTGTATTATTCATTTTCTCATCACTATATTGTTTCTTCCTGACGTATTTTGGTACAGATACATTCAAGCTGGTACGTTGATGAATAACTATGCTAACATTTTTAATCTACTCACACGTATGCGACTGGGATGGATATCATGCTTCCAAGCTGAATTGTTCTTTATAATATATTGGTACCTGCTTGCATTTGTGAATAAAAAATTTTGTTATAGGTTCATCATTAACCTTCGACGTATGGATCAGATCTAATGTAATTTTTTTCATAAGAAGAAATATTTCAATACTTCTACACCAATTGTGGTAAAATCATTATATCATGGAAATGAAATATTTAATGGGCTAAATCTTTCAGTATTTCAAAATTCGGAGATAACAATTCCTTTAGTAATTTCTTGGCTTGATTTTTCCTTAAATATCCTCCCTTGAGCCATTTTTCTGTAACCTTTTTTCATTTTAAGTTTTCCTTCAGAAATTTTTTAGGTTGATTTTGTACTAAAATGCACTTCTTTCAATTTGTTTAATCTTCTTTTCCTTCATTTTTTCTATACTACTTAATTTTTTTTTACTTGTATTAACATATATTACTTGTGGGATTACACTTGATATGTTATTGTTGTTGTTGTTGATATATTCATTGCTATTCTTTCTATACGATGAAGTGTAAATTCCACCCATGAGAAGCCCCTACCAAGGAGTCCGATAGTGATCCTATCCTACTTTGTTTCCTTGGTCAATCAAATCCACATTCATATGATTTAGAGGTGGACTTAGTTTCCATCCATATGTTTTTTTATAGATGTATTTACATCACAATATCATATTAAATATTAGTTGGCGTAAAAGTGGATGCAATATTTGGATACCAAAATGGCAGTGCCTATTTTATATATATTTAATATTTTTAATTCCATGAATGAAGAATTGTCGCACAAGAACAAGAGCAAGAATTGACTTTATTAGTGTCTTGTTGCATCTGATTATTTGTTGTTTTTAGCATGCCTTTGCTCTCCTGTTGCATCTTTTGACCTTCCTTAATAATTTTAGGCCCTTAAAGAAATAAACAGTTCTGACTTTTTTTACTAAAGCAAGCAATTTGACTTTCTATGATCTACGAATGATTCTACCTCAAAAGTAATAATTAGAAAACTTTTTCTTATATTTGATTAATTTTATCTTTGATCTAACTACAGGCAGTTGATCATCCTTACCTTGTGGAATACTCAAGTTCTGCTTTCGCTAGAAGTGGAAGAACAACTAATGTTGGCTATGTTGAACAACCATATGGTTTATGTCACAATCCAGTAGAAGATCCAATCATGAGTTGCGTACTATCCCACTTCCTTAAGAAAAGAAATAGAAAGTATAAAATAAAGGAATAAGCTCACTCACGAAACTTGATACATCACTAAAATTGAATTTAATGGATTTCCTACTCAAACTACATTAATATTTTGTATATTATATGATGGATATTTCATATCTTAATGTGGCCATTGTTTTCAACATTTACATCTACGATGTCTTCTAAAAATTATTTTCTAGCACCATACGAAAGACCTCACTTTTTCTTAAACTAGAAATGCTTTTAGGAATGCCTTATAACACTAAAAGGACTTCCATTAAACATGTGGACTTGATGATTTAAATTCCCATACCTCATCTATTGACAACCTAAGAAATATTCTAGTAATTCATTACAATTATTTTGTCATTTGAAACTTAAACTGACTCTCCTATAAAAAAGTGCACCTCTTTTGATTATTGCAGGTTAATTCTTGCAAACATGTCTTTTGCAAGTCATGTCTGATAATTTTTTCTGTAACTGTGGGACAACTTTCATGCCCTTCATGTTTTAAATCGATTACAGTGGATTTCACGGTAAATGATCAGAAAACTAAAGTAACTATCAAAGGATTTAGGTCCTCGAGTATATTGAACAGAATTTGTCTTGATAATTTCCAGGCAATCACAAAAATAGAAGCTTTGGTATACAATTACATTTTAATTAATAAATATATCTTATCTTACCTTTATATCCTTTATAATAGCATTCTCATTGCTTGTTTTATTGGATCAAGAGAGAAGAAATAAGGTTCATGATTGAAAGAGATGGTTCCACAAAGGCAATAATCTCCAACCAATTCACATCATTTTTGGATCTGATACACTATTCTCTACAGAAGGTAAGACATGTATTCTTTATCCCCTTCACATCTACCCCTATTGTTTCCATCTGTAGTCATAACAAAAAACATTTCTTGTGTGCATTTGGCAGTCGGGCATTAGTTGTGTTCAATTAGATGGATCCATGACTATGACTGCAAGAGATTCTGCAATTACAAGATTTACCAATAATCCAGATTGCATTATATTTCTTATGTGCTTGAAAGCCGGAGGTCTTTCCCTGAATCTTACAATGGCATCACATGTAAGGATTTCCTTTCCTCTCTTTGTCAATAAATATTCTTCATTTCTTGTCAAATACCAGGGGATTTGAATCTATGTTGGATTCCTTCATCTCTTCAAGATAAAACAATTTGTTTTGTTTGGGATGTTTTAACTTCATCTCCGTGCACCTAAAGAATAGATACATTTTGAACTTATAATATTTTGTTGAATGACCTAGACTACTTACCTTGACGTTTCACTCTTCTCTTGCACTTTGATAGGATTTTTTGATGGATCCTTGGTGGAATGCTGATGTGAGAGGCAAGCCCAAGATAGAATCCATCGAATAGGGCAGTATAAACCAAGCAGGTGTGTGCTTGTGTTTCTTCAACCAACTATACCAATCAAGGTAGCTTATTCTTATTTTATCATTTCTAGGATTGTGAGATTTGTGATTCAGAATACAATCGAGGAGAGGATCTTAGAGTTGCAAGAGAAGAAAAAGCTACTTTTTGAAGGGTAAGTTTCTCCAAGTTCATTATGCTAGTTGCATGTGTGTTCTTTCAATTTTACTCCTTTACTCTTACATTCCCCCCTTCTCTCTCTGGTGTGCTGATTGCCAAGTATTGATGTTTTTCACAAGACGGTCGGTGGTGCTTCTGAGGCATTGGAGAAATTAACAGAGGCAGACTTGAAGTTCTTATTTGTAACCTAAATCAATTTTTGTTTTGTTAGTTGGTTTAGCAAGAAAGATCATTTGATCATATTTAGTTTGTGTCTTGGAGGTTCTAGATGAGTTTTGGACGAACGAGTTGCATTCTAGTTAAATTTAAAGTAAAGAGTTGACCTCAGTCAAATTGTTGACTTAACTAGCTCAAATTCATGATAGAATCAAAAGTTCCAACATGTTTATATGATGAGTTTGGACTTGTCCGCAAAATCAAAAAATTATTTTGAGACTTCATCTCCTTGGGAATCTGAACATGAAATTGAGTTTCAATTAAATGAGGGGATCCATATCATTATTTAGGACTCATAGTAAGAATAAATCGGTGCATTTTGAAGGTCGTATATGGATATTATGGTGTTTTTAGTGAAAAATAAACTGTTGGTGGCAAAAAGGTGTTGGTGTAGACCATTTGGATACCAGATTTTTCTACTTTTAATGACAGAAAATGACACAAATTTTTAAACTTTTTTTATGCCTGAACATTGTATTAAATTTCAAACCATATTTTCTTGGTATTTTGAACATATATGAAATTCTAGATCTAAAAAGTGAGTGATTTTTATTGGAGAAAATTGAGGAATTTCGCTCTACATCTAGAAATCGTTTTACTTTGATTTGGAGGTGATAAACACTCAATTTTTTAAAATGAGATTTCATATTTGAGGTAGTTATATTATGGGTAAACCAATGATCTCGGTATCACGTTTCTTATTTGTTGATTATTTCATCGTTCAGAAATGTGTAAGAACATGAAAATTAATAGTTATAGCTGAAATTAAGAAATTGTATTTTGATGATTTTGGGGTCAATTTGAACTCAGTTTTGATGAAATTTAAGATTTGAGTTCATATTGTATGGGTAATCTAAATTTTAATGAAAATCATTGTTTTTCCCTTTGGAGCTCGGGGTTAACTTGTTTGGCTTGGGATAAAAGTATAGCAATATGAGTGTCTACAAACTGTTTTTATCATCTAGATTACGTATTTGACTTGATTGAGATTGTCCATAAGCTCTATGGAAGGGCAAGGCCATAAATTGACTTTCAGGCTTCGTTTAAGGCAAATTGAAACTTTCTTTGACTCTTTTCAAAGTGTTTAGTGTATTGATTGACTATGTAAATGGGCAATGGGTGATGGGTGTTCGTATAAATGAGAGGTCGAGCATTTATGCATGTATTGATATCATGTTATTGGTAATGGATACTTTATTCGTGATTTGTTGTGTTATATGACTATGTGAACTTAATTTCTAGTTGAAGCATTGGTAAAAATGTTTGTGTTGTCACTAATATATACAAAAGCGGTTGAAATGATAATTTGATTATTTTTTCATTGTCCTTCTTGCTTTGTTGATTATTCTGGGTTGCTTTTGATTATCTATACTGAGGATTTGAATCTAATATATGGGTTGTCGTTTTTTAATTGGCATTTGTATTTCATGTACTAGACATTGATATTGAGGAAATAAAAGGATAACACTTGGTAAAGGGTCAACAAGGATATTGATTTATAAAGGGTTATCGATACAATATGTTAATCACAAAGGGAATTTCCTGGTGTAGTATTGTCCGGTACAATATATAGACTTTGTGAGTCTCCCATGGGTCCTAGCTATCTACATTTTGGGATTACGTATATACATCTTTTCTTAACAACTATTAGACATATGCATCATATGCAAACATCGTCTCATTTCTCTTATATGGTATTGTTTTGATGTGAAAAGTGATTGTGTGTTTGTGAAAGTGACTTTATGATAGCCTGCACGACGTAGTTATTTACTTGCTTTAACTTTTCACCTAAGTCTAAAACAATTTTCCTAATGTGCTCCAACAAAGAGTAAGAACATAAGTAAAAACATAGTATTTACGTGGAAAACACATGGCTCAAAAAGGTGTATAAAATCACTACCTTTACCCCTACAAGATTTAACTCCAACTTCACTATATCACAGAGGATCAACACAAAATAGATTACAAGACTATGCAACCTAAGGAATTACGAGCGATAATTCCCAAGCATCAACACAAACCTCCTAAGGTATGTATTCCCAGGTCTTCGAGTTATCCCAACTTGAAGACAACACTCCTAATTCAGTTTATAACACATTGAAATAAAGATACATCAATACAACGACTCAATGAAAACATCCTAATATATAAACGTTGTAATAGGACTTGGTTCTTCAATGTGTTCCTTCAGCCTACTGGTAGCACTTGCGAAGTCAATTTTCCAATTGCCCTTTTAGTTCTATAAGTGCATGATTATTATAGACGACTTCACCTCTATTTAAGCACAATTCTTCATAAAGTTAGTATTCACTTTGAACTCCACATTCACTTGAAATCTCTTCACTTAGAGTTCTACTTCAAGTGAGACTCCTTCTTCAATTCAAGCTCCTTGCTTCTTTAGACTCTTTCCTTCAAATAAATTCATTGATTCTTTTGTGTTATATTGGAACTCCAACTCTTCAATTCAACACTCACTTAAAAAGTTCTAGTTGAAGTGAAATTCCATCTTCAGTTTTTTCATGCCCCGAGCCTACACCCTGGACGTGGCCAGCACTCGAAGACCATTGCTGGCCCCAAGCGAACCCTTGGCCTCGCTTACTGAATTAGCAGAAGACTCTAAACATTTTACTTTAACCAAATGAACTTACTCAAATAACTTTAGTGAAATAACTCAAAATGTTTAATGGTCAACATTTAACTTGGCCAAAATGGAAACTCAAGTCTTAACATATGAAATGATAATGTAATGACGTCTGACTACTAATTGTCAATGAAGCCTCTAACACAAAAAGGGATGTTGGGACAGGACCCCCGATCATCCTAACATCTGAAAGACTAGAAAGCAAATAAAGGAGTCCTCCAGAATGCAAAGAGGCTCACCAATAGACTCTGAATGCTCAAGATGGATCAACGAGGTGCTGGATGTTGATCCTGGTTACCTACGTTTGCATCATAAGAGGATGTAGGCCAACTGGCATCAGTACATTGAATGCACGAGTATGCGAGTTGGAATGCTAAACCAAGACATAGGCTTGAAAGGAATCTAAAGAAAACACTTACCTTGGCTCTTCTCAGCTCATGAATAAACTTAACTCAGAATAAAGCAATGAAATACATGCATTATATGAAAAGCTTTATAAAACAGTAAAAGGAACTTAGTTTATTAAATAAAATGCAATAACGAACTCAACTTTACTCATATACAAAGTAATATAGATTAGGTGGGAGTTTCTCTAACCGACAACCACCACTATGAGCTTAAGTGGTGATACAACTTCCTTTGACACGCTTCTAGAATGGTCCTATACTTTGCCGTCATATAGAACCTACTTAACTTAGTGGATCCACTAGCTTAACTTATGTGACCATCTAAAAAGTATGACCCATTAATACCCATGATGGCTACATGGTTTATGGAGACTTGAGTTAATATGAATTCGCATCCCCATATCGGTGCTCAATAATACTCCCAAAAATATACTTAACTCATATATTTTAAAAATAAACTTCTTTCTTTGGGTTGACATAATTACTCAAAACTTCGCTTAAAAGCTCTCTTGGAATCGATGTTCCCTTTTCTTGCTCAAATGTGAAAACATTTATAACTCTTTGGGAATACTTAGGTCCCTTATAACTTTTTTTGACAAATGAACTCAACTCTTTACTCTTTGCTTAACTTGAAACATAAGTCTTTAAACAAGGCTAAAACTTTTGTTAAAAACTTTTGAAAACTTTAAAAACTTTGCTTTGACTTGCTTCTTAACTTCTAGACTTTACTCTTGACTTTGATCCTAACTTTCCTTGAATTGGATAATGGATTCAAGGTTCATGATCTCATGTATTGGATGATTTCATGATGTTTAGATGTACCTTAGAGTGTTGGAATCAACTAGAGAACATAGGTACGTTGCTAAGGAACAAGTACGAAAAGGTGGGGAGCGAATGGGAAGAACTGGCGTCCCTAGCGCTCTGAGAGGCGCGGGGCACCAGCCCTCAACATTCAGGGACTGGTCTGGGGTGCGTTGGCTGGTGCGGCGCCCCAAGGGTAAACATTCAGGGACCCTTTTGGGGCGCGCTGACTGGTGCGACGCCCCACCCCTATACCGAGGTGTTTGACGACTTTTCTTCTCCGTTTTTCATCTCTGAACCCTCTAAACTCTAATTGTCTTTCCCTAAACACTTAGAATCATTTATACCCTCAATATATGATAGATTCAAACCGAAATTACACCCTGGAAACAGGAATCAAATCAACACTAGGCATTCAACAATCAACCAACAAAAATTCAATAATGTTCTTCAAGAACTTCACTTTCTTAACATTCAAACAACTCCAATTTTGCTGAATTAAAACAAGTTTGGCATGTGGGTGAACTAACCCAACACTATGTGATCTCACATACCTCGTAGTGATCACCCCCGATGAATACCACTCGCAAAGCTTGAACGTTCTTGGCGATTTCTTTATTTCTCTCCTCTTTGCTCTTCTTTCTTCTCCTCTCCAAGCCCCAACGTAAATTCTATTTTTTTCTAAACTGAATAAAGTCTTGTTTTACCCCAATTAATTCCTAAAAAAAAAAAGGAAAATTAGGTAAGGAAAAGACTAGTTTACCCTTCACATATCCAGATTTGGACTTTCCATAAAGCCAATAGCCCAACTTCCAAAGGGCCTAACTTACTCATACAAACTCGGAATCGCACAAACTCGGCTGCGTTGTAAAGATCATTCCAAGAAATTTTCAACCATATCTGGAAGTACACCTAAATCATCCTATGATATGAGTTATGTCCATTTGAAGTTGACCAAAAACTCACTTTTCCTAACTTAAACAAATTTCCAGATTTGTCACTATTTCGAAAAAACGATTATTTCAAGTTCTTATCTTCTTCTTAGCTATTTCAAATTACGAGATGTTTCAATATCTCCTCCTTAGGAACATTCATCCTCGAATGAGATTATTCTTACTAGGCTCAGGGTGTAACATCAAGTTCAAACACCCAACAAACAAATGCAAACAAACAACATGCTAACTCATAATTTAAAGAATACTAAAAAGAGAAGTAGTACCTTGGTCTTTTTTTCCTCCGGACTCAAAGAGATGTGGATATCTTTTCTTCATATCCTCTTCAGCTTCCCAAGTAGCTTCCTCAACAAACTAGTTCCTCCAAAAGAATTTGACTAATGCTACTTCCTTAGTCCTTAACTTGCGAACTTGGTGATCTAGGATCTGAACCGGAATCTCCTCATACGATAAGTTGTCTTTGATCTCATTATTTTCAGTTGGTATGATCAAGAACGATTGCCCATACACTTCAACAAAGAGATGTGAAACACCGGATAAACCGTTGCTAGCTCTTATGGTAGCTCCAACTCATAAGCTACGTTTCCCATCCTTTTGGATATTCGATAAGGCCCAATATATCGGGCACTAAGTTTCCCCTTCTTATCAAACCTCATAACACCCTTCATGGGTGAAACCTTTAGATATGCCCAATCATCTACTTCGAACTCTAACGCCCTTCTCCTAATATCAGTGTAGGATTTCTGACGACTCTATGTTGTTTTCAACCTCTCTTGAATCAGTTTAACCTTCTCCATATCTTGATGGACTAAATCTGGTCCAATCAACCCTGCTTCACCAACTTAAAACCATCTAATAGGAGATCTGCATCTTCTCCCATAAAGAGCTTCATAAGGAGCCATTTGGATGTTAGAGTGGTAACTGTTGTTGTTAACAAACTCAATGAGAGGTAGTTGATCATCCCAATTTACTTTGAAATCAATTATACAAGCCCTCAACATATCTTCTAATGTTTGAATAGTGCACTCTGCTTGCCTATTAGTCTGAGGATGAAAGGCAGTACTTAAGTTCACCTTTGAACCCAAAACTTTCTGAAAAGATTTCCAGAACTATGCAGTAAATTGTGCACCTCTATCTGAAATAATGAAAATTGGGACTAGATGAAGTCTTACCACCTCTTGAATATATAACCTGGCATAATCTTCTGCTAAATGGATAGTCTTTACCGGCAGAAAATTGGCTGATTTTGTCATTCTGTGGACAATCACCCAAATAGAATCATTATGAATGGGAGAACTTGGCAAGCCTGTGATGAAATCCATATTAATCATCTCCTACTTCCATTCTGGAAGTTCTATATTCTGCGCCAAACCACTGGGCCTTTCGTGCTCTACTTTAACTTGTTGGCAGTTTGGGCACTCAGCAACAAATTTTGCAATGCCCTTCTTCATACTATTCCACCAATACACTTCTTTCAAATCACGATACATCTTGGTGGAACCCGGATGAATGGAATATCTGGAGCTATGAGCCTCTTCCATGATCCTCTCTTGGAGTCCATCCACCATTGGTACGCACAATCTACCTTGATATCTCAGTACGCCATCTCCCCCTTGTTCAAAAGCTAATACTTTTTGCTTATGAACATTTGCCTTCAATTCAAGAAAAATGGGATCTTGGTCTTGCTTTTCTTTAACTTCTGCCACTAGTGATGATTCAGCTCTATTCATCACCAATATTCCTCCTTCTGTGGAATCCATGAGTCGGACTTCCAAGCGTGCAAGCCTATGCACATCTTTTGCTAACTCTCTCTTTCCTTCTTCAACATGGGCGGTGCTACACATAGACAACATGCTTAAGGAATCATCAACAACATTAGCCTTACCTGGGTGGTAAAGAATACTCATGTCGTAGTCCTTGAGTAACTCTAACCACCTTCTTTGTCTGAGATTGAGCTCTTTCTAAGTGAACACATATTGAAGGCTCTTGTTCTCGGTGAACACATCCACATGAACGCCATACAAATACTTGCGCATATCTTCAAAGTAGAAACTACAGCAGCCAACTCTAGATCATGGGTTGGATAATTCTTCTCATGAACTTTCAACTATCTAGAGGCATAAGCTATAACTTTGCCATTCTGCATTAAGACACAACCCAAACCAACTCTAGATGCATCACAATATACCATAAAACCTCGGGTACCTTCTGGTAAAGTCAAAACTGGGGCAGCAGTCAACCTCTTTTTCAATTCCTGAAAGCTTTTCTCACAAGCTTCAGACCATTGAAATTTAACCGTCTTTTGATTCAAATTGGTCAATGGGGACGAAATAGACGAGAACCCCTCTACAAACCTTCTATAATAGCCAGCTAAACCCAACAAACTCCTAATATCAGTTGGAGATGTGGGTCTAGGAAAATTCTGCACTGCCTCAATTTTCTGAGTATCAACTTTAATCCTATCACCAAAAACTATGTGGCCCAAGAATCCCATAGACTCAAGCCAAAACTCACACTTAGAGAACTTGGCATACAACACCTTATCTTTCAAAGTCTGAAGAATTATTCTGAGATGTCTAAGATGATCCTCTTCATTCTTTGAATAGATTAGTATGTCATTAATCAAGATGATAACAAACATATCTAAATAAGGTTTGAAGACTCTATTCATAAGGTCCATGAACGTTGCTGGTGCATTAGTTAAACCGAACAACATCACCAAAAACTCATAATGACCATAACGGGTCCTGAATGTTGTCTTTGGAATGTCACATTCCCTTACTTTCAACTGATGGCAAACTGATCTGAGGTCAATTTTCAAGAAACAGGAAGCACCCTGACGCTGATCGAAAAGATCATCAATCCTCGGAAGAGGATACTTATTCTTGATGGTAATCTTGTTCAACTGGCAATAATCTATACACATCCTAAAGGAACCATCTTTCTTTCTCACAAACAAGACCAGAGCGCCTAAGGTGAGACACTTGGTCGAATAAAACCCTTATCTAGGAGATCTTTTAACTGCTCTTTCAACTCTTTCAACTCTACTGGTGACATTCTATATGGCAAAATAGAAATAGGACGAGTATATGGAATGATGTCTATGCCGAAGTCTATTTCTCTCTCAGGAGGGACTCCGGGTAGATCATCAGGATATACTTCTAGAAACTCTCTTACTATAGAAACTAACTGAATGGGAGATATCTCAACACTAGAGTCATTAACTTGGATTAAGTGATAGATATAACCCTTTGAAAATAACTTTCTCTCCTTAAGGTACGAAATGAAATGACCCCTAGGCACTGCAAAACTACTACTCCACTTTATGAATAGCTCATTAGGAATCTGAAACTTAACAACTCGAGTTCTACAATCTATTGATGGGTAACAGGCATGAAGCCAGTCCATACCTAGAATGACATTGAAATCTACCATGTCTAACTCAACTAGATCAGCCATGGTGTCTTTGTGATTGATGGAAATAACACAATCACAATAAACTCGCTCAGCTAGAATAGACTCCCCAATAGGTGTAGAAACACAAAAGGGTTAACAAAGTTTCTTAGGAAGAACATCAAACTTATTTGCAACATAAGGGGTTACAAAAGGTAAACTTTCTCACGGGTCTAGCAAAGCATAAACATCAAAATTAAAGACTTTGATCATACCAGTGACAACATCTGAAGAGTTCTCTTGCTCTTGGCGACTCGTGATCGCATAGAGGCGGTTTGCCCCTCCGCCTGTACCGGAAGTAGCTCCCCTAGGTGCAGCCTTGTCTAGTGGAGTAACTGATGAAGATTGGGCTCTAATGCCCTGATTTCCACTACCTTGCTTGTTCTTAGGACACTCCTTCAAGAAATGACCCTCTTGCCCACACTTGAAACAACCTGTCTGGCCATCACGACACTTACCTGGGTGGATCCTACCATACTTAGTACATGCAGGTGCCAGTTACCTCCTTGTGCCACACTACCTTGAGACTGTGCAGGTCTAGCTCTGCAGTTCTGCGAGTTCTAGCGATTATACTCACCTTTGTTTCGGGGTGCAAGTGCACTAGCAGATGATAGAGCAGGTCCCTTTTGATTTTGTTAAAAGGACGAACAGTTCACATTATCTTTCTGCTACCCAGACTCATTCCCTGTCTTCGCTTTCTTACTTCTGAACTCTTCCCTATCCCTCAGCTTCTCTTCCTCAACCTGCTGCACATAAACCATCAACCTTGATATGTCCATGTCACCTATCAGCATCGCTGCCCTGCCCTCTTTGCTTGATAGACGGGCCAACTCAGCAACAAAGAAACTCATTCTACTCCTCATGTCCTTAACTATTTTCGGAGCATAACGAGATAGTTAGGTGAACCTCAACCCATACTCATGCACACTTAGAAAATCCTGCTTAAGTGTAAGAAATTCCCGTACCTTAGCCTCTTTCAATTCTCGGGGAAAGAAATATCCCAAGAAAGCTTCCTCAAAATAGGCCCAACTCGCAGGTGGTGCATCCTCAGCTCTACCCTTTTTCCACTGATCAAACCAGGTCCTAGAAACATTTTTCATCTGATATGCAGCTAGCTCAAGTCTCACAATATCAGTAACATGCATCACATCGAACACCTTTTTCAGTTCCTCAATAAAGTTCTCTGGAGCCTCTACAGTGCTAGAACCGGTGAAACTTGGAGGGTTCATCATCAAGAACTCACGAATCCTTGAAGTATCAGCCTCTTCTGGTCAAGCTCTTTTTTGCTGCCCGACCTGGTTAGTCACAGCTTGGCTCAACATCCGAATAGACTTACGGAACTCAGCATTGGTGACTTCACTTTGAGGTTGCACTTCAGGTGCATTGGGTACTCTTGATTTTGTAGTCCAATATTGCATCTCGCAAGACGACCTCTGACAGCACTTCGTAGAGGCATGATTATCTGAAAACACGCACATACATGAATTAAAAAAAAAAATAGAGATCAAACTATAACGCACGAAAAGAGTGTGAAAGAAGTGAGGTAATTTCCTAAGTGTTGCAGCCTCCTAATTATAGATGTGGTGTGCTTCACACCGATAACTAGGACTCTGTAGACATGGCTTTATAAACTCCGTAGGACTCTTGAACTCTGTGCTCTGATGCCAAGTTTGTCAATCCCTGAGCCTACACCCTGGACATGGACGGCACTCGAAGACCATTGTTGGCCCCAAGCGAACCATTAGCCTGGCTTACTGACTCAGCGGAAGACCCTAAACATTTTACTATAATCAAATGAGCTTACTCAAATAACTTTAGTGAAATAACTCAGAATGTTTAATGGTCAACATTCAACTTGGCCAAAATGGCAACTTAAGTCTTAACATATGAAATGATAATGTAAATACGTCTGACTACCAACTCTCTACAAAGCCTCTAAAAAAAAGAGGGATGTCAAGACAGGACCCCCGATCATCCTAACATGTGAAAGACTAGAAAGCAAATAAAGGAGTCATCCAGAATGCAAGAAGGATCACCAACAGACTATGAATAATTAAGTTGGATCAACGAGGTGCTGGATGCTGATCCTGGTTACCTGCGTCTGCATCATAAGAAGATGTAGGCCAATTGGCATCGATACAATAAATGTACGAGCATGTGAGTGGGAATGCTAAAACAAGGCATAGGCTTGAAAGGAATCTGAAGAAAACACTTACCTTGGCCCTTCTTAACTCATGAATAAACTTAACTCAGAATAAAGCAATGAAACACATGCATTATATGAAAAGCTTTATAAAACAGTAAAAGCAACTTAGTTTATTAAACAAAATGCAATAACAAACTTAACTTTACTCATATACAAAGTAATATAGGTTAGGTGGGAGTTTCTCTAACCGACAACCACCACTATGAGCCTAAGTGGTAATACAACATCTTTTGTCACGCTATCAGAACGGTCCTATACTTTGCCATCATATAGAACCTACTTAACTTAGTGGATCCCCTAGCTTAACTTATGTGATCATCTAAAAAGTATGACCCATTAATACCAATGATGGATACATGATTTATGGAGACTTGAGTTAATATGAATTCGCATCCCCATATTGGTGCTCAATACTGCTCCCAAAAATATACTTATCTCATATATTTTAAAAACAAACTTCTTTATTTGGTTTGAGATAATTACTCAAAACTTAGCTTAAATGCTCTCTTGGAATCAATGTTCCCTTTTCTTGCTCAAATGTGAAAACATTTATAACTCTTTGGGAATACTTAGTTCCCATATAACTTTTTTTGATAAATGAACTCAACTCTTTACTCTTTGCTTAACTTGAAACATAAGTCTTTCAACAAGGTTAAAATGCTTGTTAAAGACTTTTGAAAACTTTTAAAACTTGCTTTGACTTGCTTCTTAACTTCTAGATTTGACTCTTAACTTCTCTTGAGTTTGATCCTAACTTTCCTTGAATAAGATTATGGATTCAAAGTTCATGATCTCATGTATTGGATGATTTCATGATGTTTAGATGTACCTTAGAGTTTTGGAATCAACGAGAAAACATAGGTACGTTGCTAAGGAACAAGTACGAAAATGTGGGGAGCAAATGGGGAGAACTGGCGTCCCTAGCGCTCTGAGAGGCGCGGGGCACCAGCCCTCAACATTCAGGGATTGGTCTGGGGCGCACTGGTTGGCGCGGCGCCCCAAGGGTGAACATTCAGGGACCTTCTTGGGGCGTGCTGGCAGACGCGACGCCCTACCCCTATACCGAGGTGTTTGACAACTGTTCTTCTCCGTTTTTCATCTCTGAACCCTATATACTCTAATGGTTCTTTCCGAAAACATTTAGAATCATTTATATCCTCAATATATGATAGATTCAAACCAAAATTACACCCGAGAAACATGAATCAAATCAACACTAGGCATTCAACAAGCAACCAACAAGAATTCAACAATGTTTTTCAAGAACTTCACTTTCTTAACACTCAAACAACTCCAATTTTGCTAAATTAAAATTATTTTGGCATGTGGGTGAACTAACCCAACACTATGTGATCTCACATACTTTGTAGGGATCACCCCCAATGAATTCCACTCACAAAGCTTGAACATTCTTGGCGATTTCTTGATTTCTCTCCTCTTTTCTCTTCTTTCTTCTCCTCTCCAAGCCCTAGCGTAAATTCTAATTCTTTCTAAATTGAATAAAGTCTTGTTTTACCCCCAATTAATTCCTAAAAACGAAATAGACAAATTAGGTAAGGAAAAGACTAGTTTACCCTTCACATATCTGGATTTGGACTTTCCTTAAAGCCAACGCCCAACTGCTGAAGGGAATAACTTACTCATACGAACTTAGAATCATGAAAACTCGGCGGCATTGGAAAGATCATTCCAAGAAATTTCCAACCATAGCTGGAAGTACACCTAAATCAGCCTAAGCTAGGAGATATGGCCGTTTGAAGTTGACCAAAAACTCACTTTTCCTAATTTAAACAAATTTCCAGATTTGTCACTATTTCCAAAAACAATTATTTCAAATTCTTAGCTTCTTCCTAGCTATTTCAAATTGCGAGATGTTACAAGTTCAAACTCCTTGCCTCTTTAGACTCCCTCTTCAAATCTAACTCATCGATTCTTTCTCTTCAATTCACCACTTGTTTGTTTACTTGTGTTTTATCACAAAGTTAACATTATCCATTTCTTGATTTTTGCACTTATTTTGAAAGTTTTCCCTAATTCAACTGCCTGTGACAATGTACATATGCACCATGTTGACTATCGAGTTTTATACTTCTTTACGAATCATCAAAACTAAATAAATCCCAATAAATTCCCCCTTTTTTATGATGAAAAATCTCTTGTCTTTGTGCATTCAAACAACTTTACTTGTAGACACTGAAGTATGAAATGCTAGAATGAAATAGGCTTGTCAATGGATTATAAACACTGCACAACTCTTATCTTTCCCCCTCTTGGCATCATTGAAAAGTTATGTCAACCCTATAACATACTAGCTAGAGTGATTAGTTAAACAATTCATGACCATTGGGGCTATCATCAAGACAATCAGAGAATGACATCATGCAACATAATCATGTAATATAAAGAGCAAGAACGTGATTCATTAATAAAGAAATAGATAAGCATTCTATTAAACTGTCAGATCATGTTCTATATAAGAACGATGCCATACTGAATAAAGCAAAAATAATTTTACAAAAAATATTGAATAGGAGTAGAATAAAGTTAGAGGCACGAAGATTGAAAAGTGAAGAGAAGGGTGGAACAAGTGACAATAGTTGTGTTAACCAATGAATGATTTCAACATTTTCAGCCCTTTGTTTATCGAGATCAGTCTATAGAGCTTCAATTATAGTATGAAGGATATTTTTTTTCTCATAAGCTGGAAGAGCAACCTCCGGTTCAACAATCTTATTGGCGAATACATTACTTCAGCCTTTGTATTTGAGTATCAATTTTCCTCATGGAGCATGTAGATCAGCATGGTCATCTATTAGGATTTTTTTTAATTGTTTAAGGTCCATGACTGAATTGAAATTGTGTATTCCTCAAAAATCACAAAAGAGATCATTCCTTTATATTTTCATGCTAGCTCTAAGGCCTAAAGAAATGAGAGAAAAGATGGGAAAATTGTATATCTTTTTATTGACCATATGGCTGCTATATAAAAGTATCTATACAAGACCTAGAAAAGATAAACACAATTAAACAGATTCCTGAGGATTAGGAAGTATGAAAATAGAATTCTACAAAAGCAAGGAGTCTTATTCGTTATTACACCCCCGCAAGCTAGTGGTATCAACAACACTCAACTTGGAGAAATGCTTGGCAAAAGAAGATCTTGGAAGTGGTTTGTTAAGTATATCTGCCACTTGATCAGCCGAGTGAAGGGGTTGAACTGAGATATGCTTGTTTTGAACTTGTTCACGAACAAAGTGAAAATCAATAGCAATATGCTTCATCCGACAATGGAACACCGGGTTGGCGCAAATGTATGTGGTGCTAACATTGTCACAAAATATTTGAGGAGTGGTGGAAATATGAAACCGAAGTTCATGGAGTAAACTTGTTAGCCAATTTGTTTCAGAAACAGTAGCTGCAACAGCCCGATATTCTGCTTCTGTGGAGGAGTGGGAGAGAGATCTTTGCATTTTAGAGGACCAGGATACAGGAGAACTACCAAGGTAAATAGTATAACCTATTGTAGAGGTTCGATCGAGAAGATCTCCAGTGCAATCAGAATCTGAGTAGGCTAGAAGACGGTGATAATATTCCTTGGTAATTCAAAGGCCAAACGCAGATGTCTGGTAAAGATACCAAAGGAGATGCTTCATGGTTGTCCAATGTAATAATAAGGGCTGGTGAATGGACTATGAGACCTTGCTAACTGAAAATTCTATGTCTGGACATGTAAAAGAAAAGTAATAAAGTTTACCAATTATCCTTCTATAAAGAGAGCCATCAACTAGAGAATCTTCAGCAGACTCTAGGAAAGCAATAGTAGTATCCATTGGTATTGGAACACTCTTGCAATTGTGCTTATTAACTTCCTGCAGCAAATATGTAATGTATCTCTGTTGACACAACAAAATACCACCAGGATAAGGTAAGACTTCAACACCAAGAAAACAATGAAGTGGACCAAGATCCTTTAATGAGAATCGGGTTAAAAGATTATCAATGATGTTGTGAACACCACAAATCTGATTACCCATGACAATTATGTCATTAACGTATACCAAAATATAAACAGTAAACTCAAAATTATGCACAATGAACAATGAAGAATCAAATTGGAATTTAACAAATTCCAAAGTAAATAAGTAATTTTTGAGTTCAATGTACCAGGCCCTCGGAGCCTGTTTGAGGCCATATATAGCTTTGTGTAGCTTACAAACATGCGTCGGATGTGCAGAAGCTTCAAAACCAGGTGATTGGCGCATATAGACTTCTTCATCAAGATGACCTTGCAAGAACGCATTATTGATATCAAGTTGTTGAATGGACCAGCTTTGTTGTGTTGCAATCGTAAGAACGAGTCGAACAGTTGCAGGCTTTACCACAGGACTAAAAGTACATTGAAAATCAAGCCTGGGTCTTTGTGTGAACCCTTTAGCAACCAGACGAGCTTTGTACATGTCAATAGAACCATTAGGATTATATTTAATTCCGAAAAACCACTTACAATCCACCATATTTTTGGAAGGATCACATGGTACAAACTCCCATGTTCGATTTCAAACTAAGGCATCAAATTCATTTCTCATAGCTTCACGCCAATGTGGGACTTGTTGAGCTTACTTAAAGGTTTTAGGTAGGTAGGAAGTCGCTTGAACAACTGTGTGTAATTGTTTAGGCTTAAGCCTATTGGTCTTAGACCGAGTAATCATGTGATGAGTAGGCGTCACTGTAGAGGTAGAGGCTACAAAGGAAGGTTGTTTGTCCATGTGAGGTTGAACAAGTGATGAGGAAGGGGTTGTACTAGAGGAATTTGGATCAAAGGACCAGTGGACTTATTTCGGCGATGGTAAGTGATAATTGTGGATTGTGGCTAAGCATTTAACTGGGGAGAAGTATGAACTGGTGAGGTTGAAACAGTTAGATGTGGTGAATTGTGGCTGGAAATAGGATTTTGGATGGTGCGGGTATGGGGTAACTGAGGCATTGGAGAAGGAGAAGAAGTACCATATAAAGGGAAATAAAAGTACCTGAGACGCTGGAACCTGTTGAAGCAGAGGAGATGGGTGAATGTGTGTCCATGGGCTGCTGCACAATCTGTGAAGTAAGGTCACAAAAATCATATGAGTTTTGAGTATTATCATGTGGTTGTTGGCCGGATGAACAGATTTCCCAAGAGACATTTTTATTTTGTGTTCTTTTAAATGAGAAAAAATGTTGTCAAATGGGAACTGATTTTCCAAAAATAAGACGTCACATGATAGATATATTTTGAAAGTTAAAGGATCAAAACATTGATGATTGTAATGTTTATTTGAAAAGCCTAAATAAACACATGGTGTTGAACGGGGCTCAAATTTGTTTTTGGCATATGGTTTGAGCCATGGATAACAGAGGCAACCAAATACTTTAATGGTCTCATACTTTCACATCTTTTGAAATACAATTTCAAATGGACTCTTATGCTGGAGATAGGGTGTAGTTAGCCCCTGTGTATAAGATAGACAACTTGTTGACAAGCAAAACTCCAGAAGTGTGATGGTAACGATGCTTGATGCAGCAAGGTTCTAGCAGTTTCAATAACATGACAGTGTCTTCCTTCCACTAGAGCAACTCGTTGTGGAGTATATGGGGAGTGACACTAAGTGTTCTATGCCATGTGTTTTGAGATAGGACTGTAAACTTTGAAATTCGCCACCACCATTCGTGTAAAAAGATTGAATTTTGGTGTTAAACCTCTGTTCAAGCAATGGATGCAAATTTTGAAAAACTTCTAGAGTTTCATTTTTTGATTTTAAAGTAAACAGCGACATGTATTTTGAAAATTGATCAGCAAATACCACATAATATCTTTTTTTATCAATTGACAAAACCAGAGATTGACCCCATAAATTGCTAAAAGGATTTGTAAGGGCATATTACTTTGCAGTGAATTTTCTGAGAAAGTCAAAGTATCTTATTAGAATAACAAGATTACAAGTAGAACTAGCTTTAGGATCTAAAACAGGAAGGGACAAATTATTCAAGATAGTATCCAAAATGCGACGATTAGAATGACCTAAATGTCGATGCCACAGTTGAATTGGAACAGTCACATTGCATTGAGGAGAATGATGTGTACAGATCGGTGGCCACTCATACAACCCATCTTTATTCTGCCCGCGAACTAGAGGCGCCCCCGTATTCAGATCCTTCACAAGATAATGGAAAGGAAAAAATTCAATAGAGGAATGATTATCACGACAAAACTGAGAAACAAAAATAAGATTAGTCTTTATGAGAGGGGAGCATAAGGTATTGAGAATTTTGAAATGATGATTTGATACACTTATGTTAGCGTTACCGGTTTGGGATATTGGAATGGTGTGACCATTGCCCACAGCGATCTCTTCGGTGTTGTGGTAGTCATGTACATTGTCTAGGCTTTGAGCATTAAACGCGATATGATGAGTGGCTCTACTATCCACGATCCAAGGGGCCTGTTGAGGAGGAAAACGACCAGCAAAGTTTTCCCGAGCTTAAAGATGGTTATGGGATTGAGATCTGCAGACCCTAGTAGAATGACCTACGCGATCACATAGTTGACAACGAAGATTCTTGTCAAAGGGTTATTGCTGGTTGTTTCTTTGTGGGCGACATAGTTGTGTCTACCATTGCTAATTGTTAGGAGGAGTGTTCGCACTTGGACAGCAACTGCGGGAGTAATTATTGTTACCTTGGCGATGAGGAGTTGAGCTGGTCTTTTGTGCTACAGCAGCGGTGATATTAGTTGATATCGGCTTCTTGGGGTCCTCATACTTTAGAAAAAGCTCGTGATCCATAAGCTTTTCGTATGGCTCTTCATAGGAAATTGTTGAATCTCAAGCACGAATGGCAGCAGAGAGTTCTTGGAATTCAGATCCGAGTCCACTAAGAATTTTAACAATCAGTTTGAAATTCGGTATAGGTGCACCAGCAGTTGCAAGTTCATCTCAAAGTGATCGAATCTAATGGAGATAATCTGCGATTGGACAGAGTCTTTAATGAGGCGAGCGAGTCGGTCTCGCAAGATGAAAATTCTTGTTTGAAATTTGTTTGCATACACAGTATGCAGAGCATCCCAGGCAGCTTTGGTGGAGATTGCAACAGCAACAGTGGGGGCAAGTGTAGCATTAACGGAGGTCAAGATAGCATTTTGAATTAACTAATCTTGGTGGTACCAAAAAACGAACTCAGGGTTAGCAACATCTTGATTGTTTTGCGAGATGGTGCGAGTAGGGACGGGGATGGAGCCATCGAGATGCCCATAGAGATTGTGACCATGCATAAGCATTAAAACTTGAGCTTTCCACAGGGAGAAATTGTGACTGTCGGTTAATTTTATGAGCAGTTGGGTCATAGGATTGAATTGCACAACAATGATGGCATTATTGACTCCATCAGCATTGGTCACAGAACATTGAGGGCCATTTCGACCACTTAGTAGAAAAAAAAGGATCAACTCATTGGAGTTTAGAAGCCTCTGATACCATAAAGAAATGAGACCAAAGATGGGAAAATTGAATATCTTATTATTGACCATATGGCTACTATATAAAGAATCTATACAAGACCTAGAAAATATAAAGACTATTAAATAGATTCCTGAGGATTAGGAAGTATGAAAATAGAATTCTACAAAAGTAAGGAGTCTCATCAGTTATTAAGACCTTCCTTAAAAGTGACATCTTCTTAACGTTTTAGGAGTTGGTTCTTCCTTAGGACTAGATTCCTCTTAAAATGAGAATTAAATATATACTAGGTTAAGAGCAATTTGAAGAAGGATAACATCGCAAACATAAGTTGATAAACTATGGGAAATATTTAAATTTGAACTTGTAAGACAATTCAAGAAGGCCAAGTGAGAGATAAAGGTGATGTGAAATATTTATTGCAAGCTTATCAATCTATAGGTGAGAGAGAACAACTTGAAAAAAATGTGACTCTTGAGCTTTGACGATTATTTTATTTTGTATTAGGATAATTAATATATGAAATATGACTGCTCAATTACTTCACTTTAAACAATACTAACCTCTAACAATAGAGAACGTACATGATAAGAGAAATTGTTTGATCACCATTGCCTGCTTGTACTATTTCTTTACACTTCTAATAAAAAATTAGGTTAAAATAAGTTAGAGATCTGGATTGGGACACACAAGTAAATGTGCAAGAATGAATTGAATAACATTTTAATTAATGAAAGAGAAAAATTATTCTAGCCAATCATTGAGGGGAGTTTATGCAATCTTAATCATCCCCAAGTCTAACCTATTTTTTTCAAAATTCTCTCTACTGAATTAGTGTCAAAATCCATCAATTGTTGTTCGATTCATAGAAATTAAGAACAACGTGATCCAGCAACCACATACTTTTGTGGATGAATCAGTTTCAAGATTCATTGTTCCCCCTATCAATGTGCCCTTAGTTTGTTCAATAGTTGGATCAAGTGGTACAACATGTTTCAATGCACGCTCATCAGTTTCATTTTCATCCTCACTCCTTTTTTTTGAAAAATTATGTCACCTGCTTCCCCCTTACACATGCACTAATTTTTTTTAATCTCTAAATGACATATTCCCCCTTTTTTTGTGAAGTAAGTGAAAGGAATTTTTGTTTGTCTTCAGTCATATGCCTTAAGCAAGCAATATCTATAAATCAATATCACTTGCTTCCTTTCAGCTTCACCTGCAAAACATCTTAAGGATTATTCTTAGGAATCCAAACAAGCTTGGATCCTTTCTTCTTCTTCTTCTTCTTCTTCTTCTTCTTCTTCTTCTTCTTCTTCTTCTTCTTCTCTTTCTTCTTCTCCTCCTCCTCTTTATCCTACTTTTTCACTTCTTCTCCTTCTTCTTCTTCTTCTTCTTCTTCTTCTTCTTCTTCTTCTTCTCCTTCTCCTCCTTCTCATTTTCCTCCTCCTTCTCCTTCTCCTTCTCCTCCTTCTCCTTTTCCTCCTCCTTCTTCTTCTTCTCCTCCTCCTTCTTCTTCTTCTCCTCCTTCTTTTGCTTCTCCTTCTTCTTCTCCTTCTCCTTTTTTTCTTTCTTCTCTGTCTCCTTCTTCTCCTTGTCCTCCTACTTCTCCTCATCCTCCTCTTCTTCCTCCTCCTCCTCTTCGTCCTTCCTCTTCCTAGCTCTTCCTCCTCCTCCTCCTCCTCCTCCTCCTCTTCTTCTAGTTCTTCTTCTTCTACTCCTCCTCCTCCTCCTCCTTCTTCTTATTCTTCTTCTTCTCCTCCTCCTCCTCCTCCTTCTTAATTCAATCCATTTTCATTGAGGATTTTTTTATATCCATCCAATGGTTAGTAAAGTAGATATTGTTGGAAAATATATATGCACAGCGAAAGCATACCAGAATCTTACTGGTTACATGAATAATAGATAACTAATAACGTTTATGCGAGAACGTATATAGTTATGCTAGAACACATAAACTTCCTGAAATTTAATTCAAGAATTATCTCTTAAAGCGTGAGCAGATACCTTCAAGTGAATCCCCAATTTAGAGAGACATTTAAGGGAAACTACAATATAAACAAGAACTATGGTCTTCTACAGTGATCCCAAGCTCACATCCGAACTCTCTCAATACTTGGGTGAGCAAGTATCATATAAAAAAATGATTCATCTATTTCCTAGGTTAGGAGAATCCCTATTTATAGAGATTTCTTCCAGATCCAAAAAGGAGTTGAAAACCTAGTTTTTTTTTTCTGAAAACCAGAAAAACCCACATTATTCTTCCTATTCCAATATAAATAGGATTCTTAGTTCTAGTTAAAAATGGGCACTATAGAGACAACAAAATTAATTACTGAGGCTTTCTATTATAGAAATAATTATAAATAATTAATTTTGAATTATTCTTACCATAATAAATTACAAATCATTCCACTAGGAATTCGTAATTGCACTCCTCTACTATTTAGATTTTGAAATTCCCCATTAAACACTTATGTAATTCCCCATGTTAAGATTACAGATACTAATCAATAAATTAATTTACTAATAAATGTAATTCAATAATTAATTTCCTTTAGAGCACTACTTAACTTATTTCATGTGTCGGATTCATAAATCAACTTGCAAGGTTTGACACGGTGAAAACTTATAAGCTTCTCAAAAAGGCATATCACCAATCTCTATATTGAGACATGGATTCCATCAACTAACTTATTATTTCACCAATATATATTATTATCATCCAATCTACTAGACAAATTGACCTATCTCGGAATCTCACCTTCTAATAAATCAAAACGATAATTAATATATACAGATCATAATAGTTATATCAAGATTAAGAATATAAGTATATTTAACAGCTTAGAGAATATGCTTTTGTGAGTCAGTCCAAAACAACTATCTCTACTCGGCCCCGTTCAATACATACAAAATGCACTAGCACAAGAAGTTGGAACTATATTGTTCCCATAATCAAGATAAATTATATATAATCTTGTGCTACAATCGTAATGATGGTATGTCCAATGTCCATCCTAGATTGTGAATAAATAACTTTATACTTATAAAAACCGATGATTTAATCATCTGTGTATAAGTGAAAATGCTATACACTAAATTATCTACTATACAAGTAAACAAACACCATAAACGAATATATGATCTATTGAAATTGAATAAATAATTATTCTATAATAAATACTATATTTGAACATATGGTTAATAGTATATATCCCAACAGGTATGATGCTTCAAGTTCAAATTATATAGGAAGGAAAAATCATTAGGTGATCTAGTTCCTTTTGCTAAAAAATGTGTGCACAGAGATATTCAATATATATGTATTAGTGAAAGTTAACGATATCCAATAAAATAATCGAGACGGAGACACTAAATTTTTAAAAAGTCAGAAAAAAAAATTAAAAGTACTTTGTAGAGGACAATTTTTCAATTTCCGTGTGGGGTCTTTCTTTTTTGATAGAGATGAATTTTCAAATCTGCGAATGGAGTTAATTTACATATATATAAAAGAAAATATTTTAATCCCCCGTCTCAATTTATGTGATAATTTTTGGATTTTGAAATTTAAACAAGTGTATCTTTGACCGTAAATTTTTCATATATCATTTAAATATTTTCAATTGTCAATTATTGTGACTTATAATACGTTTTACATAGTTTATAAATATATAAATTTCATTTCAAAAAATTTGAAGATTTCATGCGCAAATTTCCGTTCAAATTTAAACTATTTGACTCTCGAAAAATAAAAAATGTCACAGAAATTGGGACAGATGGAACAGTAGAATTCTACTACTTTTGGTTCTGAAGTCAAGTCAATTTGGTGACAAAGAAATGACTTTCCTTTTTCTTGTACTTTTAGCTGTCCATTAATTGGACAAGACCCAATTATCATCAGTTTTATGTATTTGATTAATCACTTATGGACCCATTCACTCTCTACCACTTGACTTTAATCCATCTTCATTTAAGCTTTTCACATTTAATGTCCTGTTTAAAACTCTTTGTCCCAAATATCATCAATTATATCACTTACCACAACCAGAATATATCCACACACTTTTATGTGAATCCATGGCATCAACTTCTTCTTTTGCAAGTAATTCACATTATTGTCCTCGATGAAAGTACATTGTATTTCTATGTTTTAGTGGTGAAGATACTCGAAAAAAATTTATGAGTCACTTGTACGAAGGTTTGAAAAATTGAGGAATATTTACCTTTCAAGATAGCATAAGGTTAGGACATGGCAATTCGATCCCAGAAGAACTCTGGAAAGGTATGGAAGAGTCACAAGTTGACCTCATCATTTTCTCAAAAAATTATGCTAGATTGAGGTGGTGCTTGAATGAACTAGTGAAGATCATGAAATGCAAGGAAGGAAATGGACAAACAGTTATACCGGTCTTCTATGATGTGGATCCATCACATGTTCGAAATCAAAGGGAGAGCTTTGCAGAAGCATTTGCCGAACATTAATTTAAGTATAAGGATGATATTGAGGGAACTCAGATGATGCAAGGATGGAGGACTGCCTTAATTGCTGCTATAAATCTAAAAGGATATAATATCCGTGATGGGTGAGTTTTTTTCATGATGGGTGAACTAAAAACACACAATTTCTTTTTTTAACTTTTTTTTTTTGGAATAATTTCCATTCTTGAACGTTAACAATATGAAATATGCTTGAGTTTCTCACATTTTTAACAATCAACCTTCTTATATATGTAGGATTGAATCAGAGAATATTCAATAGATTGTCAATTACATTTCTTCAAAATTATGCAAGAGTGCTTATTCTTTATCTTCTTTGCAAGATATTGCTGGAATAAAGGCTCATTTAGAGAAACTGAATTCCCAACTACAGATAGAAATCAATGATGTTCGGATTGTAGGAATTTGGGGAATAAGCGGAGATGGTAAAACGACAATAGCAAAAGACATCTTTGATACTCTATGCTATCAATTTGAAGCTTCTTGTTTTCTTACAGATGTTAAAGAAAGTTAAAAACAAAACTCAATTACATTCTTTACAAAATACACTTCTTTCTAAACTGTTAAAAAAGAAAAAGATGATTACGTCAAAAATAAGTATGATGGGCAGTGCATGATTCAAAGCAGACTTTGTTCTAAGAAGGTGCTAATTGTGCTTGATGACATAGATCATAGTCATCATTTGGAGTATTTAGCCGGTGATCTTGGCTGGTTTGGTGATGGCATCAGAGTTATTCTAACAACTAGGAATAGACATTTGATAGAGAAGGATGAAGCAATATATGAGGTGTCTACTGTTGGTATATATACTATTAACCACGTGTTTAGATATAGTATTTATTATAGAATAATTTATTTTAATAGATCATATATTCGTTTATGGTGCTTGTTTACTTATATAGTAAATGATTTAGTGTATAGAGTTTAAGCTTATACACAAAGGATTAAGTCATCGGTTCTTATAAGTATAATATTTTTTTTGTTCACAATCTAAGATGGAAATTGGACATGTCATTGGTACGATTGTAGCACAAGATTATATGTAGTTTATCTTGATTATGGGAATGGTATAGTTCCAACTTCTTGTGCTAGTGCATTTTGTATGTATTGAATGGGATCGAGTAGAGATAGTTGCTTTAGACTGACAGACAAAAGCAATTCTCTAAACTATTAAATGTACTTATATTCTTAATCCTGATATAACTATTATGATTTGTATATGTTAATCATCGTTTTGATTTATTAAAAGGTGAGATTCTAAGATGGGTCAATATTCTTGGTAGATTGGATGATGATAATATATATTGGTGAAATAATAAGTTAGTTGATGGAATCAATGGCTCGATATAGAGATTGATGATATGCCTTTTTGAGAAGCTTAAAAGTTTTCATCGTGTCAAACCTTGCAAGTGGATTTAAGAATCCGACACATGAAATAAGTTAAGCAATGCTCTAAAGGAAATTGATCATTGAATTAAGTTTGTCAGTAATTTAATTTATTAATTAGTATCTATAATCTTAACATGGGGAATTACATATGTGTCTAATGGGAAATTTCGAAATATAAATAGAGGAGTGCAATTACGAATTTCTAGTGGAATGATTTGTAATTTATTATGGTAAAAATTATTCAAATTAATTATTTGGAATTATTTTCATACTAGGAAGCCTCGGTAATTAATTATGTGGTCCCTACCATGCCCATATTTATCTAGAATTCAGAATTTATTGTAAAGGGGAAAATGAGAAGTATGTGTCTTTCTCTATTCTAAGGAAATGGAGAAGTATGTGTCTTTCTATGTTCTAAGGCAAGGGAGAAGTATATCACTTGTTCTATTCTATTCTAAGGAAAGGAAGAAGGACATGACTTTTTCTTTTCTAAGGAAAGGGAGATGTACATGTCTCTCTATTCTAAGGAAAGACATGATATTCCTTTTCCTTGGACTAAGAAGAAATCTCTATAAATAGGAATTCTTCTAACCCTTGAAAAAAAGTATAATTTTTTCCATAAAATACTTGTCCACCCAAGTATTGAGAGGGTTCGGAAGTGAACTTGGGATCACTATAGAAGACCGTAGAACTGTGGTCTAGTTTGTGGCTAGCTTATGAATTTGCTTGAAGTTTCTAGTGTCGACTAGCTTGTAGATTTACTTGAAGGTATCGGCTCACGCTTCAAGAGGTAATTCTGAAATTAAATTCAGAAAGTTTATATGCCCTAACATGATTGTACTTGTTCTAGTATAAACAATGTGTTGTCTATTATTCATGTAAGTTGTATGATTATGGTATGCTTCCGTTGTGCATATAGTTTTCCAACATCTACCTTACCTTATCATGAATCTATGCAATTTTTCAATCAATACGCATTTAAAAAAGAAGTTTCAGATGAGCGTTTCAACAAGTTCTCATTGGAGCTAGTAAATCATGCTAAAGGCCATCCTTTAGCCCTCAAGGTATGGGGTTCTTTGTTGCATAGAAAAGGCCTAACTTAGTGGAGAAGCACTTTACACCGAATAAAGAAAAATTCTACTTCAAAAATTGTTGACAAACTTAAAATAAGTTATGATGGGTTGGAACCCGAAGAGCAAAAGATATTTCTAGATATGGCATGTTTCTTCTGAGGATATAGAAAAAAAAGTCATGCCAATCCTTGAGAGTTATGATGTTGGAGCTGAATACGGATTGGATTTCCTAATTGATAAATCTCTTATTTTCATCTCCAATGATGATAAAATCAAAATGTATGACTTGATTCAAGATATGGGTAGATATGTCGTGAAAATGCAAAAAAAAAAATCAGGAGAACCTAGCAGAGTATGGGACATTGAAGATTTTGAAGACGTGATGGTCAACGATATGGTGAGTAGGCTAAACAATGCAATAATATTCAGTTTCTCATTTTCATAACTTATGGGGAACACACAAACAATGCAAAGATTATCACTTCCATTTTCCAGTCCAAAATCGTTAGAGTAGAACAACAATTCCCACTTACATCTCTTTTTTTTTGTGATTTAATCTCATTCAAATAAAAAATTGATTTTTACTTGAAGAAGTTTGAAGAGCTCATCAATGGAAGAGGGAGGATTCATGAGGCTCATCCCATAAGTTGTGAACTCGTCTTCCATCTTTTTCCGGTCAGCAGGGGAGGAGCTAGAACTAGCCATTACCAAAGAACTCTGTTTCAAAAACAAGAACTCTAGCAAAAATTAACACTTCAACAAAGAAATGCAGAGTAGCAAAATAACACTCATACCAAGAATTGTAGCAAAAGTAGCATTTAACTAAAAGATTGGTACAAAGTGACAAATGGCAAGCATGCATTTGTTTATTCTTATATGCAATGGGAATGTTAGTACATATGCAAGACAAGTTCCCATTGCATAGGTACTAACGTTCACATTTCATACAAGAAGAAACAAATGCATTCTTGCCATTTGTCACTTTGTACCAATCTTTTAGTTAAATGCTACTTTTGCTACAGTTTTTGGTACAAGTGTTATTTTTGTACTCTGCATTTATTTGTTGAAGTGTTAATTATTGCTACAGTTCTTGTTTTTTAAACAGAGTTCTTCTGGGAATGGCTAGTTCTGGCTCCTTTTGTGCTGACTGGAAACAGATGGAAGACGAGTTCACAGCTTATGGGATAAGCCTCATGAATCCTCCCTCTTTCATTGATGAGCTCTTCAAACTTCTTCAGGTAAAAAACAATTTTTTATTTGAATGAGATGAAATCACAAAAAAATGAGATGGAAGTGGGAATTGATGTTCTAGTCTAACGATTTTGGACTGGAAAATGGAAGTGATAATCTTTGCATTGTTTGTGTGTTCCCCATACCCATCTTATCAACAAGAACACCCCCGTAGCGATATATTCTTCTTGCTTCAATGCCCAAATCAACTACTCTTTCTTGTACGTTAGTAGAGGCATGATAAAATCAGATCGTGGCCGGTTAGAATAAGTTAGAGAATAAAACGGCTAACCACCATCTGATTTTATCATGCCATTGCTAAGGTACAACCGTGAAAACTAACTAGTTGAGAGAGAGAGAGAGAGTTTGTGTTGAGAACAATGGTATGAAGTTGTGCGGCTGGAAACATATTCATAAAGCCAGAATCAATAATGACAGAGGTGTAGTAAACATATTAGGGAACCTTTATAATTAATCGATTTAAAAGTTTTTTTAAAGAAAGAAAATTAATCCATTTAAAAGTTTTGTTATATTAGAGAACCATTATAATAATGGACAAATCTTTTATCGTGAGATAGTATATTACCTATTTTGAGAAAGTCGAGATTTGGTTTTAAAAACTAATTTATAATTATGAGAATTTAGTATTTACTTACCGGTTAAGAAATTACATTCAAATATTTGGTAACTCGTTAATATCTTTATTTATTGTGGACACATATATAATATCTAAGAAAATGATTTGATATACCTCGCAACTTTTTGATTTAGAAATGATATAACACTCGATATAAAAATCGCTCACATATACCCATCTTGTTAGACCCTCACCTTGATGGTTTGAGTGGATCAGTTTTGGGTATGAATTTACATGATGAACATAGCAAAAACCCAATGACTTTAATTAAGATCAAGCTTAGTTGAAAGACCATGGCATTGGCGTGGCTAAAGCATGCCAGACAATGTGTGTCTAAGGCATGACAAATGCTAGGCAAAGCTAAAGCAAGTCAATGTAAGGCTATGATTGTGGCATAACCTTGGCTAAAGAAGTTTAAGGTCTAAGTGTTGGGCAAGGGAAGACGACCCAGGAGAATGAACCAATGGCAACCTATGCGGGGCAAGACGTTCGCACAGTATAGGCACATGGTCACGCGTAAAGTTGGGCAGGTAGAAGTGAGTTTTGGTGCCAGATTTGAAGGTTGCTTGCATATGCCTCTCACATGCCTAGGAAGTTAGGAAATATCTAGCCATTTGTGGATTGTCAGCAATGTAGAGAGAACTTGTATTTTACAATTTTGAATTGGCCTATCAGTTGGGGATGTCAACTGAATGAGACTATCATGTGTCTAGCATGTGACAAGGTGTTTCAGCCTATTTATTGGCATAGGTAGACCTATCACAAACAGGGGGCTTTGGTTAAATTTTGCAGGCTAAGTTATTTGTATGCTTTCTTTATGTCATGAGTTGAATACAAAGTTGAGAAGTGATTCATGTATGTGCTTGTGTTGTCTATATTCTCATGCTTGTCTAAGTGTTGAATTAGATTGAGAGAAAAAGAAAAGGGATGAGACGTCAAAGGGTGATATGCTACCTAATGGGTTAGATCGGAAAAGGTTGACCCGATAACACTTACCATTACACAAATCGCCTAGATGTACCGTTTATGTCTAATAGAAGTAACAAAATGGATTTAAATTCTATTTTTTAATTTATTTTTTTTAATCTTGAAAATCATTAATGTTGGAATAAATTTGATCCTTCTAGAAAAGTTTAGGAATATTTTGATCATTATATGCCTTATTTAACTAGGTAAAATAAAATAAAAAGAAATGATAAAATGGGCACTGACCTTGCGTGGAGCAGCAAACTGCAAGGGGGGGGGGGGTTGTTAGCAAACCTCAGATCTACTCTCACACTTGGATTGTCGTCAATAAACCATATCGAATAACAAAGCCTGAAAAGCCGAAGATAGAGATATAAGAACAAAGATATAACCAGTTTAAGTAGGTGGAGGCTACTAAAGAACATGACCCAAAACAAAATCCAAAGGTTTATAAGAGGAAATTAGGGTTTGAGTTAGCGCGGTATTTTGAAATTTTGAATTTGATTTGGTTATAGAGATATTTATTCAAAATCAAATGTAGGGAAATTTGGATGTGTTCGGTCTTCACTTTATCCGAACATAGAAAACATGATTTGTCTTAGATTATACTTAAATTGGTAAACCTTTAATTGTGTTGCTTGATGTGGACTCCCTTGAAGCTTGAGAAAAGAAGAGATGGAGACACATTTGAAATTTTTGAGATTTGCTTGAAAATGGTGAGGAGGCATCTGCAAATGGTGAAAAAATCTGAATTTTTTCTTGAAGAGGAGAGATGGATCTTCAAGGAGAATTATAAAGAGGATGAGAGACTCAAGAAAAATTAAGTTAAGGAACCCTAGACTCTTACCTAACTTTAAGGGTAATTCAAACAATTGAAGAGGGTAGATGGGTTGGGCTTTGTAAACAGAAGATTTGGGTTTGTATATTGGGCTACTTAAAAGAGCAAATGGTCTAAAGTTCTTGGTCTTCTTCATCTTTCAGATGATTTCTTAGTTTTCTTTATATTAATTAAAGAGAAATTAAGTGGAATTAAAATATTACACATATATTATACGATGATATATTTAGTAATTAAAGTGTGTCATAGCTAAAATAGAAAAGTAAAGCATGATTAACTTTGTAAACCTATTTAAAGGAGTAAAATAGCTATCTAGGATATCAGTTCTTGGACATGTGTGTTGCACTTTTGTCCCATGCAAATAGTAACTACAAAATAAATTATATTAAATCTGTAGTGTAATCAAGAATAAAATTTGTTAAAAAATACAAGATAAAATGAGTACACATTCTATTTTATTATTTCTTTGCTCGATGAAAAATGCTTATATATTGTATGAAACTTTGAAATTGGACAACTGGTCTATTTAGGAAAAGAAGACCTATTGAGTTGCATTTTGATGTGCTAATAGGTGCAAACATAAAATCTTATTTTATCTTATCTTATATTCTTATATAAAAGAGAATTTTAGACCCATCTATGTGGCACCCTCACAAATCATGATTCTTATTTAATCATTCTTAAAAGTTTAAACCTTACAAAAAAGTCACAACTCTTTAGAAAAGTCAGAACTCTTCATAAAAGTCACAATTTTTCACAAAAGTCACAACTCTTCGATTTTCATTCACATCTTTTAATTAAACCCAACACTTAGTTGCAAGGCACTAAAATAAGAATGATTAAACAAAAAAAATTGATTTCAATTGCAATGCGACATTAATACTATTGGCCCTCTCAGTCCACAACTCATAACGATGTTGGAATGGTTGCATTCATAACATTGTTTAGTAAGCAAAACTTATGTTTCTGCCACTATTATTTGTAGGGTCTTTTCCGCTATAGGGAGTTGAATTCAAATACATTAATTAAGCTTCTTATCTAGTGTTGTTTCATTCCTCAAAGTTTTCTTCCTCATATTTCATGAAGCTTAACTTTTACTGAAAATTATAGTGATTCATGTAACTATTGCAGTTTATTTTTGCTATTTTGGTGACATTTTTTACTCTGTTAAAAATGCCAACAATGATGATTGAAAATTGATCTTTTCTTTTGTCCCTTTGTACTTGCTTATTCATATACTTTTTGAGAAAATTGCTTGTGGGTTGTGCTATATTTGATAGCACACAACAACATATATGTGATAACTAATACAGAACCAATGGTGAAGTTTGTTAAATAAACAAAACATATTGATCTCTTGCTTGCCACAATTAGTATATTATTTTGATTGTTTATCTTAGATACAAACATTTTGTATGCCATTGCATTCTTCCTAGAATATTAGTATAGAGACAATTAGTCCACTTCTTTTATCGCAAGTTGACTAATTTGTCATATTTATTCCTCTCTTCTTTTTGGTCATAATAAGAGATCAATTTTTTTTAAACTAACAAATGCCCAAAATATACTATAACAAAAATAATATTTATCAGCAATAAATATGCAAATTAACGAAGAGTTCTAGAGCCTTTACTGATATCAATTAATTGTCATTAGATCCAATGGTCATTATAGACTATATGGACATTTATAGACAATACTAATTGTCTGTGAAAATACATATTTAGCGACAACTAAGCTATTAATTTATGTTAAAGATCATTTTTGTTGTAGTGATTAGTCTTTCTTTTGGCTTCTTTCAATCAAATTTGTGAACTGTAAACTTGGATACAGCTCGGTAGACTATCTTTTTCAAAAATATGTTAAGCAACATGCCTTTTTCTTCTTGATTATCAGTAAAGTAAGGTCGTCTTTATTATTATTTAAGGATATTTTTTATTTCAAATGCTCAAACAATTATGTTGTGAGATTTTAATATGTTATATTCAAAATTTTGGTTTAGAATATCCAATTGTGAATAATTCCATTCAGATGTCACCTACAGCTTGGTCGATCATTGCATTAATTCTTTGTAATTACATACTATAATCATAACAATAACTATGGTTCAATTCCAAATAAGTTGCGGTTGCTGATGTGAATCCTAAGAAATAATAATGCCTATTATGAGACAATGAGGAAAAACCTTTATGATGTTAACAATTTTAGGGTCATTTTTGACATATATATGATAAGACATACTATAGTGAAAAAGAGATTGATGGAGGTTCATAAAAGAGGAGTTGAGGGTCCTCCATTTGAATTTAATTAATTATATTCTTGTATAAACGTGATGTTCAACGTTACTTGGGAGTGTTATTGTTCAAGGCCTTTTGGTCTCTACTTTAACGTCTGATATTGTTCATTATAACTTCCTTGAATTTAGAAAATTTTGTCTCTCCTGACAAACTATTTCCATGGAGATTTTCTTATACTTAAAATCTCCCTATGACTCATTATTTTTGTGCAACAAAACTGAATATTAAAAAAATATAGCACTTTAAGATTTCGGAAGAATGTTTTTGCCTTAAGATAAAATTATATTTGAATTTATATTTGATCATTCAGTAATATCTGTATTTTTTATACATACATTACATTGTCAAGAACATTTTATCTTAAGGAAAAAACATTCCTCCGAAATCTTAAAGTGCTATATTTTTTTAATTTTCATTTTTGCTGCACAAAAATTATGAGTCATAGAGAGATTTTAAGTATACGAAAATCTCCATGGAAATAGTTTGTCAGAAGGGATAAAATTTTCTAAATTCGAGGAAGTTATAATGAACAATATCAAACGTTAAAGTAGAGACCAAAAAGCATTGAACAATAACACTCCCAAGTAAAGTTAAACATCACATCCATACAAGAACACCATTAACTAAATTCAAATGGAGGATCCTCGGCTCCTTTCTTATGAACCTCCATCAATCTCTTTTTTATTATAGTATGTTGTATCATATATATGTCAAAAATGACCCTAAAATTGTTAATATCATAAACGTTTTTCCTCATTGTCTCATAATAGACATAACTATTTCCTATGATTCACATCAGTGACCTCAACTTATTGTTATGTTTATAGTATGCAGTTACAAAGAATTAATGTAATGATCAACCAAGTTGTAGGTGACATTTGAGTGGAATTGTTCAAACAAAAATTTTGATATATAACATATTAAAATCTCACAACATAATTGTGTGAGCAGTTGAACTCACAAATATCCACAAATAATAATAAAGACGACCTTATTTTCCTGATAATCAAGAAGAAAAAGGCATGTTGCTTAACATATTTTTGAAAAAGATAGTCTACCGAGTTCTATCCAAGTTAACAGTTCACAATTTGATTGAAAGAAATCAAAAGAAAGACTAATTACTACAGCAAAAATGATATTTAACAGAAATTAATAGCTTAGTTTTTGCTAAATATGTATTTTCAGAGACAATTAGTACTCTCAATAAATGTCCCTAAAGTCTATAGTGACATTGGATCTAATGACAATTAAGTAATATCAGTACAGGCTCTAGAACTCTTCATTAATTTGCATATTTATTGCTGATAAAAATTATTTTTGCTATAGTGTATTTGGGCATATGTTAGCTTCAAGAAAACTTGATCTCTTATTATGCCCAAAAAGAAGAGAGAAAGAAATACGACAAATTAGTCAACTTGCGATAAATGAAGTGGACTAATTGTCTCTATACTAATATTCTAGGAAGAATGCGATGGCATACAAAATGTTTCTATCTAAGATGAAACAATCAAAACAATATACTAACGATGGCAAGCAAGAGATCAATCTGTTTGGTTCTTTTAACATACTTCACCATTGATTCTGTATCAGTTATCACGTATTTATTGTTGTGCTATCAAATATAGCACATCCCACAAGCAATTTTCTCAAAAATTATATGAATAAGCCTGTATAAAGGGACAAAAGAGAAGATCAATTTTCAATTATCATTGTTGGAATTTTTAATAGAGTAAAAAAAAGTCACCAAAATAGCAAAAATAAACTGCAATAGTTACATGAATCACTATAACTTACAGTAAAAGATTAAGATTCATGAAATAGGAGGAAGAAAACTCTGAGGAATGAAACATACTTCATAGGAAGCTTAATTAATGTATTTGAATTTGACTCCCTATAGCAGAGAAAACCCTACAAATAATAGTGGAATAAATAGAAGTTTTATTTACTAAACAATCAAATGTTATGAATTCAACAATTCCAGCAGCGTTATGAGTTATGGACTAAGAGGACCAAGAGTATTAATGTCGCATTGCAATTGAAATCAATTTTCCTTGTTTAATCATTCTTATTTTGGTGCGTTGAAACTAAGTATTGGGTTTTAAAAGGTGTGAATGAAAAATGAAGAGTTGTGACTTTTATGAAGAGTTCTGACTTTTATGAAAAATTGTTACTTTTTCGTAAGGTTGAGACTTTTAAGAAGGGTTAAATAAGAATCATGATCTGTAAGGATGCCACATAGATGGGTCTAAGATTCTCTTTTATATATAAGATGAGATAAGATAATATGTTTATACCTATTAGCACATCAAATGCAACTCAATCGGTCTTCTTTTCCTAAATTGACCAGCTGTCCAATTTAATAGTTTCATACAATATATAAGCATTTGTCAACAAAGAAATAATAAAATAGAATGTGTACTCATCAATTTTAGCTGGTACTTTTTAACAAATTTTATTGTTGATAACACTACAGATTTAATATAATTTATTTTGTATATACTATTTGCACGGGACACATGTGTCCAAGAACTGGTAACGCAGATAACCATTTGACTATTTTAAATAGGTTTAAAAAGTTAATCATGCTTTACTTTTCTATTTTAGCTATGACAAACTTTAATTACTAAATATATGATCGTATAATATATGTGTAATATTTTAAGTCCACTTAATTTCTCTTTAATTACTATAAAGAAACCCAAGAAATCATCTGAAAACATGAAGAAGACCAAGAACTTTAGATCATTTATTCTTTTAAATAGCCCAATATACAAACCCAAATTTTCCCTTTACAAAGCCCAACCCATCTACCAACCTCTTCAATTGTTAGAATTACCCTTAAAGTTAGGTAAGCATCTAGGGTTTCTTATCTTAATTTTTCTTGAGCCTCTCATCCTCTTTATAATTCTCCCTCAAGATCTATCTCTCCTCTTCAAGAAAAAATTTCAGATATTTTCACCATTTGCAGATGCTTCCTTACCAGTTTCAAGCAAATCTCAAAAATTTCAGACGTGTCTCCATCTCTTTTTTTTCAAGCTTCAAGGGAGTCCACATTAAACAGTACAATTAAAGGTTCACCACTTTAAGTATAATCTAACACAAATCATGTTTTCTATTTTCAGATAAAGTGAAGACCGAACACATCTAGATTTCCCTACATTTGATTATGAATAGACATCTCTATAACCAAATCAAATTTAAAATTTCAAAATACCGCTCTAACTCAAACCCTAATTTCTTGCTATAAACCTTTGGATTTTGTTTTGGTTAATGTTATTTAGCAGCATCCACACACTTACACTCATTATAGCTTTGTTCTTATATCTCTGCCTTTGGATTTCCAGGATTTGTTAATCGGTATGGTTTATTGACGATAATCCAAGTGAGAGAATAGATCTGAGGCTTGCTAACAACTCCCCTAGTTTGTTGCTCCACGCAAGGTCAGTGCCCATTTTATCATTTCCTTTTATTTTATTTTACCTAGTTAAATAAGGCATATAAGGATCAAAATATTCCTAAACTTTGCTAGAAGGATCAAACTTATTTCGACATTAATGTTTTTTATGATTAAAAAAAATTAAAAAATAGAATTTAAATCAATTTGTTACTTCTATTAGATATAAACGGTACATCTAGGTGATTTGGGTCAACCCTTCCCGATCTAACCCACTAGGCAGTATATCACCCTTTGACGTCTCACCCCTTTTCTTTTTCTCTCAATATAGTTCAACACTTAGACAAGCATGAGAATATAGACAACACAATCACGTACATGAATCACTTCCCAACTTTGTATTGAACACATGACATAAAGAAAGCACACAAATAACTTAGCTTGCAAAATTTGACGAAAGCCCCATGTCTGTGTTAGGTCTGCCTATGCCAATAAATATGCTGAAGCACCTTGTCACATGCCAGACACATGATAGTCTCATTCAGTTGACATCCCCAACTAATAGGCCAATTCCAAATTTTAAAATACAAGTTCTATCTACATAGCTGACAATCCACAAATGGCTAGATATTGCCTAACTTCCCAGGCATGTGAGAGGCACATGCAAGAAACATTCAAATCTGGCACCAAAACTCACTTCTACCCACCCAGCTTTGCGCGTGACCACGTACCTGGACAGTGAGAACATCCTGCTCCGCACAGGTTTCCATTGGTTCATTCTCCTGGTTCATCTTCCCTTGCCAAGCACTTAGAGACTAAACTTCTTTAGCCAAGGTCATGCCGCGATCATAGCTTTACATTGACTTGCTTTAGCTTTTCCTAGCGCTTGTCATGCCTTAGACACACACTGTCTTGCATGCTTTAGCCACACCAATGCCATGGTTTATTTTCAATTGAGCTTGATCTTGATTGAAGTCATTGGGCTTTTGCTACATTCATCATGTAAATCCATACCCAAGACCAATCCACTCAAACCATCAAGGTGAGGGTCTAACAAGACGGGTATATGTGAGCGACTTTTATAACAAGTGTTATATCATTTCTAAATAAAAAAGTTGCGAGGTATATCAAATCATTTCCCTAGATATTATACATGTGCCCACAATAAATAATGAAATTAATGAGTTATCAAATATTTGAATGTAATTTCTTAACCGGTAAGTAAATACTAAATTCTCATAATTATAAATTACTTTTTAAAACCAAATCTCGACTTTCTCTATATAGGTAATATACTATCTCACGATTAAAGATTTGTCCATTATTATAATAGTTCTCTAATATAACAAAACTTTTAAATGGATTAATTTTCTTTCTTTAAACAAACATTTAAATCGATTAAGTATAAAGATTCCCTAATATGTTTACTACACCCTCTGTCATTATTGATACTGGCTTTATAAATATGTTTCCAGCCGCACAACTTCACACCATTGTTCTCAACAGCAACTCTCTCTCTCTCTCTCTTAACTAGTTAGTTTTCATGGTAGTACCTTAGCAATGGCATGATAAAATCTGATGGTGGTTAGTAGTTTTATTCTCCAACTTATTCTGACCGACCACGATCTAATTTTATCATGCCTCTGCTAACGTACCAGAAAGAGTAGTTGATTTGGGCATTGAATCAAGAAGAATCTGTCACTACGGGGGGTGTTCTTGTTGATAAGATGGGTATGGGGAATATACAAACTAGGGCAAGTAATTTTTTATAGTAGTTTTCTCTCACTTACCCCTGTACTTCCTACGAGCTCCCAGAATCGAAAGGAACCCTAATTATATGTCTTATTGTTGTAATGATTCAGTGGGCCGATGAGATTGACCGTTTCACCACTAAAAGAAACACCAAAATTCTTGTTTATCATGGTGCCAACCGATAGAAAAATATTGATAAATTTGTTGCATATTATTTTTTATCACTATGTACTCCTCAGTAAAGCTTGAGATTAGGAAAATTGTGATGCCACTAAAACAAAATCTTTTTTTTTGGTGGCATCACATTTTTCCAATAGTCAGCCTCCACTGTGGAGTACATAGTGTTGACAAAATCATATTCTGCAAATTTTTCAAATTTTTGGCACCATCATAAACCAGAATTTTGTTGCTTCCTTTAGTGGTGAAGAGGTCAATCTTACTGACCCACTAAATCATACCAATAATAGGACATACAACTAGGGTTCCTTTTACTAAGCTCTTAGGAAGAACAAATGACATAAAATTGGAATTATAAATTATGGCCCTAGTCCACGCTTAGCTAGCACAAGATCTGTGGCTTGAATAGTCATCCCCATTCCCATTTCATCAGCAAGAATTCCGCCTCTAGTGGTAGATTCTTCTTCAGCACCCTAGACAACCATTCTCTTTCTATCTATAGAAGTCTAGATCATTTGAATAGTTTTCAGCCATTCACCAATCATTATTTTCTTCTAGATCTCCCACATCAAAGTGGGTCTCTTCTTTTTATTCTTTTCATGATTATTCTTCCTATCCTCTATCATCCCCATCAATAGAAGTTAGTCATCCTCTACTTCACCACCTCTCCTACATCATTCATTGATATTTTTTCATGCCCCTCTTCTTCTACTGGCTTTCCTTTTTTGTTTCAATACTCTTTTGGCTCCCATTTCATTTTTAAATGCAGTTGCACTAGTTAAAAGAGATCAAATTAAGGACATAGTAATTATGTATCATAACAAGATAATATTTGCATGAAATATTAAATTTATCATTGTTTCCAGTGTAATCAGAACTCAAAGATATAGCAAGCACAGCTCATAGAGTTGTCCTGATAAGGCTTTGTTCTCCTAACATAACAATTCACATTTAAGTCCAAAATCCTTATTTACATTTATTTATATACAACACATACTGGACAAATATATATAAGGCATATTCCATCTCAGAGAAATACTTTAACACATAAAAAAAGTAAGTACAATTTTTAAAACATAAAAAGCCCACTTATTTCTACGGAAGGGGACAAACTCAAAAAACAACTTCCTTTGGAAAAATGACAGAGAAGAGAAGTGTTAAGACTCCCATGTAACACCTCAAACTTCAAAAGAACTAACTAGAAGTTCGTACAAGTTAACCATTAGTTTTTAGTTTTGGATCAACTTCAAATAACCATATATTTTAGCACATAAAGAGTTAGGTGGCCCCTGACATATCAAATTGAAGGACTATGGGTCCTCTTTCCAACGCCACCAAATTTGCTAAATTTTGAGTTTCGAGTAAAATGTTATGGCTGCTTGAGTGAAGCCTCTCTATTTAAGCATTCCATCTGTTTTAGAAAAGGGTATTTTTTATCTTTTCATTTTTTCCACTTGTCTTAGCACGTTTTTTCCTGACCCAATTAAGGGTTTAATCAAATTTTAATCCCCCATTCACGTTCAAATCACTTAGGAATTTAGAGCGAGGTTTAAGAGGAGAAAAAGGGCTAAGTTCTAGTATTATTTAAGATTTGTAGAACTCACCAAGAAAATCGTTCTTTCCAGGTATATACGGCTTTCCATAGTGATGGACTTGTTCGTCCTCGAGCCTATCATCTATAATTCGTCCACGAAATTGTTATGTTAAGATATTCTTGATTGGATCTTAATTGTTGTTCATTCTTTAACAATGGAGGCTCTTGAGTTTCTTGAGTTGAGGATCTTGAGTATGAGTTATGATTTGGGATGGAGGTTGTATGGGTTTTGGATGATTTTGTGCGGGATTTGTAAATCAAAAAGAGTTTAGAAGAAATCATTTGATTCTAGATGAGTTAGCACTAGAAAATTGAGAAGAAAAATTCGTCAGATTTCTAAGTACCGAGGTGGGGTGGCAAGCCACCATAGCGCCAAAACTACTGTTCAGTAGTTTAAGACCTGGAGCACCGCTCCAGGAGTGCACCTTAAACACTGTCCAGTAGTTTTTGGGATGGCTTCTTGCTCCACTCAATGCACCAGGTCTTTTTCTTTTCCATCCTTCATTCCGTATGTGTTCTTTCAAACAGTGTCTACGTTCTCTTCTTAATATGAACTCTTAAAGTCTTCATTAATCCTTGAGATATCCTACATGTCCAAATCACATGTCTTAATTTGCATTTCAAGTTGAAGTAAAATTAAGATGAAAGTTCAAAGTGGTCTTTTGAGTCGAATTGAGAATTCTTTTGTAATCAACTGAGTTTTGAACTAAGTTTTGGGAAAGTAAATATGAGAAATGAGAAGAGTTACATTGATGTTTGAGAAATGATATAAGAAAACTAAGTATTTCCATTAGTAATATGTTTACATTTAAAAGAGTGAAGCTTTGATTTCTAAATGAGTTTATGAGTTCAGAGACATTTTAGAGCATTACCTCTTTTAAGGGGATCTTTTGAGTAATTACCTCAAAATTAGAAAGAGTTATATGTATACATTTGAGCATGAGTTTATATATTATTGGGAGTAGTATTAAGCACCGATATGGGGATGAGTTCAGACAACTCACATTCCTCATAAACCATGTAGAACAACATGGGCAAGTGATCGAACTTTTTAGACGACTCCATATTACTTTTAATCATAGCTTAGTAGATCTACTTAGTTGAGGTGATCTATACCCAGCAATGTATAGGACAGTTTTGGCAGCGTGGGAGAGATGATGTATCATCACATAGCTCATAGTGATGGTTGTTAGTTAAAGAATCTCCCAAATAAGAGTAAATAGTATGTTCTTGTATTTTAATATATTTGAGTTTATATCTACTATTTCAAAATCTTTAAATATTGCATCTTTTATTATTTCTTTCATATTGGAGTTGAGTTGAGGTGAGTATGGTCTTCCCATGTTATCAGTTCACTTATTTATGTTTTTGTTTCCTCTTTCATGCTCGTACGTTCAATGTACTGACATCATTCGACCTACATCTTTTTATGATGCTGATACAAGTTTTTAGGGGAATCAACTGACGCTTCGTTGATACCATTTGCACTCCGGCTAGCTTTGGTGAGCATCTTTACTTTCCATGGGGCTTCACATTATCATTTCTTCTTTGTTAAGTTGTCGAGAGTTCGGTCCCGGCAGCATTCATAGTATTTAGAGGCTTCATAGATAGGATTTTTCCCCTTGTTGATGTTTTGAGACTTTGAGTCACTTAAATATGTTTATTTAAGAGTTTCCAAATCTTTACAGATTTGAGTTATTGTTGAGATATTTTGAGTAAATCTTTGCAATTGGAGTCCCATTTGGCTTGAGTATGTCTTCTGCTAAGTAGCCAGCCAGGTCAAAGGTTCGCTTGGGACTAACAATGGTTCTCGAGTGTCGGGCATGTCCACATTGTAGGCTTGGGATGTGACATCCCACATAGGATAATCATTTTCTTTCAACTTTATCATGTTACTTCCTTTTGTATTCAAGTTACTTGCACAAGGATTATTTGGATGTTAAAGAAGAAGAGTACTACATATAATTGTGCAATGAAAGTCATGCACAATTATGTCACGCCCTGAGCCTACACCATGGGCGGGACTGGCACTCGAGAACCATTGTTGGCCCCAAGCGAACCCTTGGTCTGGCTTACTTACTCAGCGGAAGACTTAACTTAACAAAGATAAACCCATATAACTCAAGAATGCTAATAATAAAGCATTCAACTAGCCAATAAGGAAAAAAACTCAAGTCTTTAAACAATATCCGAAATGAACAAGACTAAAGAACTATAACTATCCATCTATGAAGAGGGATGTTGGGACAAGACCCCCGATCATCCTAACAACTGAAATACTAGAAAGGAATGTAAAAAGGAGCCCTTCGAAAAGCAAGGAGGCTCACTAAAAGACTTTGAGTGCTCAATTGGATCAACGAGGCACTGGATGCTGATCCTGGTTACCTGTGTCTGCATCATAAAATGATGAAGGGCAAATGGAATCAGTACATTAAATGTATGAGTATGCAAGGGGAAAACTAAACATAATATAAGCTTGAAATGAATCTCAAAGAAACATTTACCTTGGCTTTACTCAACTCATGAATAACTTAACTCAATATAAAGCAATAAAACACATGCAATATAAACAAAGATTTTTAAAAAAGTAGAAAGAAACTCATTTCGTTAAAGAAATGCAATAACAAACTCAACTTTACTCATATAATAAAGTAATATAGTTTCTTTGGGAGTTTCTCTGTAATATCTTGCAATTAGAAATGACTAGAAAGAGTTTAAAATCTGAAAATAAACGATTTTTGGAAAGAATTAGGAAATCTGGAAATTTTATCTAAGTTAAGAAAATGAGTTTTGGCCATTTTCAAACACCCATAACTCCTAGCTCATGATGAGTTAGGAGAAAATCTTGATATGGTTGGAAATAACTTGGAGAGATATTTCCAACGCCACCAAATTTGTGAAATTCCGACATCGTATTAGTGAGATATGCCTTCCGGAAGTTGGGATGTTGGATCGAGGAAAGTCTCAATCCGGATTTCGGGAAGGGCAAAGTAGTCTTTTCTCTAATTAATTTCCTAATTCATTTTTAGGGATTTATTGGGGGTAAAAACAGATCTTAATTCAGTTTTGGGAAATTAGTATACACTTAGGGCTTCGAGAAAAGAGAAAAGAAGAAAGAAATGGAGAAAAACCAAGATTTCGCCAAGAACGTCAAGCGTTTGGAGTGGAATTCATCGGGGGTGATCTCTATTAAGGTATGTGATATCTTTCATGTTGGGTTAGTTCACCCACACACCCACTTGTTTCAATTTAGTGATTTGGAGTTGTTTGAATGTTAAGAAAGTGAAGTTCTTGAAGGACATTGTTGAATTCATGTTAGTTGATTGTTGAATGCCTAGTGTTGAGTTGATTCATGTTCCGGACTATTTTTTGAGTTCAATGGGTTGTGTATTGAGGGTACAATTGATCCTAAGTGTTTGGGGAAAGAACTAGGGAAGATTGGAGGGTTTAGGGATGGGAAACGGAGAAGAAAAATTGAGAACACCAAGGTAACGGGGCTGGGGTGTCGCGCCAGTTAGCGCACCCCAAAGCAGCCTTTGAAGTTTTGGCCTTGGGGCACCGCACCATCCAGCGCGCCGTACATACTTCTCTAAAGTTTGGGGCCTGCGCCCCATGCCTCTAAGAGCGCCAAGGATGCCAGTTCACCCCATTCTTCCCCCATCTTTTCATACTAGTTTCTAAGCGATGTACCTACGTTTTCTAGTTGATTCCAATACTCTAAGGTACATCTAAACATCATGCAATCATCCATAACCATGAGATCATGAACCTTGAATCCATAATCCAATTCAAGGAAAGTTAAGATCAAAGTCAAAGAAGTTAAGAGTCAATTCTAGAAGTTAAGAAGCAAGTCAAAGTAAAGTTTCTTAAAGTTTTCAAGAGTCTTTAGTAAACGTTTTAACTTCATTTTAAGGCTCAAGTTTCAACTAAAGCAAAGAGTAAGATTTGATTTTATTTCTTATAAAAAGCTATTAGGGAACTAAGTATTCCCAAAGAGTTTATAAATGTTTTCTCATTTGAACAAGAAAAGGAAACATTGATTCCAAGAGAGCTTTTGACCTAAGTTTTGAGTAATTATCTCAATTTAAAGAAAGAGTTTTCTTTTTACAAACATATGAGCTTATTATATTTTGGGAGTAGTATTGAGCACCGATATGGGGATGCGAGTTCATATTAACTCAGGTCTCCATAAACAAAGTAGCCATCATGGGTAGTAAAGGATCATATTTTTTAGATGACTCATTAAGATGCTTTTAGCATACACTAGTGGATCCACTAAGTTAAGCGTTCTATATGATGACAAAGTATAGGATAGTTTTGGCAGCATGGGCAAGACGGTGTATCACCACTTAGGCTCATAGTGGTTGTTGTCAGTTAGAGAATCTCCCACAAAAGTTATATTACTTTTATATATAAGTAAAGTTGAGTTTGTTATTGCTTTATCTTTAATGAACTAAGTTGTTTACACTATTTTAGAAGCTTTATATATATATATATATATATATATATATATATATATATATATATATTGCATGTGTCTTATTGCTTTATATTGAGTTCAATTATACGTGAGTTAAACAGAGCCAAGGTAAATGTTCATTTGTACTCCTTTCAAGCTTAAGTTGTTGTTTAGCATTCCAACTCGCATACTCGTACATTCAATGTACTGGTGCCAGTTGGCCTGCATCTTATTATGAAGCAGACGCAGGTAACCAGGATCAGCATCCAGCGCACCGTTGATCCAGTTGAGCACTCTAGAGTCAGTGGTGAGCCCCTTTGCTTTCTGAGGGACTCTTTTATTTTGCTTTCCTAGTTTTCTTTATTGGGATGTTGTGGGGTCTATCCCAACATCCATCTCAGTATTATAGAGGTTTCATAGACAGTCAGACAGTTAGTATTGAGTTTGTCATCTATGTAATTGTAGATACTTTGTTTTGAGACAGAAGTTGCCAATTTGGCTAGGATGTTATCATTTAAACTATTTCATGAGTTTATTTTGTTGAGTTAAGTCTTCCGCTGAGTTAAGCAAGCCAGGCCAAGGGTTCGCTTGGGGCAAGCAATGGTCTCCTAGTGCTGGCTACGTCCAGGGTGTAGGCTCGGGGAGTGACAAACTTGGTATTAGAGCACAGAGTTTAAGAGTCCTAGGGAATCTATGAGGCCGTGTCAGTAGAGTCCTAGTTATCGGTGTGAAGCGTATCATATCTATAATTAGGAGGCTGCAACATTTAGAAAATTCTTCACTTCCTTCATATCCATCTCGTGCGTTAGAGTTTATCTCTAAAAGTTTCCCTCTAATTCATGCTTGTGTGTGTTACAGGTAACCATGCCTTCACGAAGAGTAGCACGAGGTCGTCCAGCTAGGAGAAATATTGAACCACAAGAGAAAGGGGCACCTAATGCACAAAATGTGTAACCTCAGGGCGAGGTCACTAATGTTGATTCTGTGAGGCTATTCGGATGCTGAGCCAAGCTGTGACTAACCAGGTTGGGCAGCCAAGAGGACCAATATAAGATGAGGCTGACACTTTGAGGATTCACGAATTCTTGAGAATAAATCCTCCTAGTTTCACTGGTTCGATAACTACTGAGGATTCAGAAAATTTTATTGAAGAGCTAAAGAAGGTATTTGATGTGATGCATGTGGCAGATACTGAGCGATTTGAACTAGCTGCATATCAACTGAAAGATGTTGCTAGAACATGGTTCGATCAATGGAAAAGGGGTCGACCTGAGAATGCACCACCTTCTAGTTGGGCTTGTTTCGAGGAAGCCTTCTTGGGGTGTTTCTTTCCCCGTGAACTGAAGGAGGCTAAGGTACGAGAATTTCTTACACTAAAACAAGATTCCTTAAGTGTGCATAAGTATGGGTTGAAGTTCACCCAGTTGTCCCGTTGTGCTCCTGAAATGGTTAAGAAAATGAGGAGCAGAATGATCTTATTTGTTACTAGCTTGGGTCGTCTATCAAGCAAAGAGGGCAGGGCAACGATGCTGATAGGTGACATGGACATATCAAGGTTGATGGTTTATGTGCAGCAGGTTGAGGAAGAGAAGCTGAGAGACAGGAAAAAGTTCAGAATTAAGAAAACGAAGACAGGGAATGAGTCTAGGCAGCAGAAAGGCAATATGAATCGTTCATCCTTTCAGCAGAAGAAAAATACACCTACTCCATCATCTGCTAGTGCACCCGCACCTCGAAACAAAGGCAAATATTATGGTCAGAATTTGTAGAACTTCAGAGCTAAACCAGCACACTCCTAAGGTAGTGTGGCAGAAGGAAATAGTTGGGTTCATACATGTGCTAAGTGTGGGAGAACCCACCCAGGTAAGTCTCATGATGGCTTGACAGGTTGTTTCAATTGTGGACAAGAGGGACACTTCTTGAAAGAGTGTCCTAAGAATATGCAAGGTAGTGGAAATCCAGGTAATAGAGCCCAATCTTCATCAGTTGCACCACCAAACAGGGCTGCACCTAGAGGGGCTATTTTCGGTACTGACGGAGGAGCAAACCGCCTCTCTGCAATCACTAGTCGCCAAGAGCAAGATAACTCTCCAGATGTTGTCACAAGTATGATCAAAGTCTTTGCTTTTGATGCTTATGCTTTGCTAGACCCAGGAGAAATTTTATCTTTTGTAACCCCTTATGTTGCAAATAAGTTTGATGTTATTCCTGAGAAACTTTGTGAACCCTTTTGTATTTCTACACCTGTTAGGGAGTCTATTCTAGCTGAGCGAGTTTATCGTGATTGTGTCATTTCCATCAATCACAAAGACACCATGGCTGATTTAGTTGAATTAGACATGGTAGATTTCGATATCATTCTCAGTATGGACTGGCTTCATGCTTGTTATGCATCAATATATTATAGAACTCGAGTTGTCAAGTTTCAGATTCCTAATGAGCCAGTCATATATTGGAGTAGTAGTTCAGCAGTGCCTAAGGGTCATTTCATTTCGTACCTTAGGTCGAGAAAGTTAGTTTCGAAGGGTTATATCTATCACTTAGTCTAAGTTAATGACTCAAGTGTTGAGGTACCTCCCATTCAATCAGTTCCTATAGTAAGAGGGTTTCCAGAAGTCTTTCCTGATGATCTACCCGGAGTCCCTCCTTAGAGAGAAATAGACTTTGGTATAGACATCATTCCAGATACTCATCCTATCTCTATTCCGCCATATAGAATTGCACCAGCAGAGTTGAAAGAGCAATTGAAAGATCTCCTAGATAAGGGTTTCATTCGACCAAGTGTCTCACCTTGGGGCGCTCCGATCTTGTTTGTGAGAAAGAAAGATGGCTCCCTTAGATGTGTAAAGATTATCGTCAATTAAATAAGGTTACCATCAAGAATAAGTATCCTCTTTCAAGGATAGATGATTTATTTAATCAACTTCAGGGTGCCACCTGTTTTTCGAAAATTGACCTCAGATCAGGCTACCATCAGTTGAAAGTTAGGGAATGCGACATTCCAAAGACAACATTCAGGACTAGATATGGTCATTATGAGTTCTTGGTCATGTCCTTTAGTTTGACCAATGCACCAGCAGCGTTCATGGATCTTATGAACAGATTCTTCAAACCTTATTTAGATATGTTTGTTATCATTTTCATTGATGACATACTAATCTATTCAAAGAATGAAGAAAATCAGGCTAGTCATCTCAAAACAGTTCTTCAAACCTTAAAGGATAGAGAGTTGTATGCCAAGTTCTCCAAGTGTGAATTTTGGCTTCAGCATGTGGCATTCTTAGGCCAAATTATTTCCGGTGATGGTATTAGAGTTGATACTCAGAAAATTAAGGCAGTGCAGAATTGGCCTAGACCCACATCTCAATTGATATTAGGAGTTTCTTGGGTTTATCTGGCTATTTAGAAGGTTTGTAGAGGGCTTCTCATCTATTTCATCTTCTTTGACCAGGTTGACTCAGAAGACAGTGAAATTTCAATGGTCTGAAGCTTGTGAGAAAAGCTTCCAGAAATTGAAAAAGAGATTCACCACTGCCCCAATTTTGACATTACCAAAAGGTACTGAGGGTTTTGTGGTGTATTATGATGCATCTAGAGTTGGTCTGGGTTGTGGCTTAATGCAGAATGGCAAAGTTATAGCTTATGCCTCCAGACAGTTGAAAGTTCATGAGAAGAATTATCTAACCCATGACTTAGAGTTGGCTATTGTAGTTTTTGCCTTAAAGATTTGGCGACACTACTTGTATGGTGTTCATGTTGATATATTCACTGATCACAAGAGCTTGAAATATGTGTTCACTCAAAAGGAGTTCAATCTCAGACAGATGAAGTGGTTCAAAGTATTCAAGGATTATGACATGAGTATTTTTTACCACCTAGGTAAGGCTAATGTTGTTGCCGATGCTTTAAGCAAGTTATCTATGGGTAGTGCCACCCATGTTGAGGAAGAAAAGAGGGAGTTAGCAAAAGATGTGCACAGACTTGCACGCCTTGGAGTTAGACTTATGGATTCCACATAAAGAGGAATAGTGGTGACAAACGGGGCTGAATCATCACCAGTGTCAGAAGTGAATGAAAATCAAGACCAAGACCCCATTTTTCTTGACTTGAAGGCAAATGTTCAAATGCAAAGAGTATTAGCTTTTGAATAAGGGGGAGATGGTGTGTTGAAATACCAAGGTAGATTGTGTGTACCAATGGTGGATGAACTCCAAGAGAGAATCATGGAGGAAGCTCATAGCTCCAGATATTCCATCCATTCGGGTTCCACCAAGATGTATCGTGACTTGAGAGAGGTTTACTGGTGGAATGGCATGAAGAAGGGCATTTCTGAATTTGTCGCTAAGTGTCCAAATTGCCAACAAGTGAAAGTTGAGCACCAAAGGCCCAGTGGTTTGGCGCAGAATATAGAACTTCTAGAATGGAAGTGGGAGATGATTAATATGGATTTCATCACAAGTTTGCCAAGGTCTCGCAGACAACATGATTCTATTTGGGAGATTGCCGACAGAATGACAAAATCAACCCACTTTTTGTTGGTAAAGACTACTCATTTGGCACAAGATTATGCTAAGCTATATATTCAAGAATTGGTAAGACTCCATGGAGTTCCGATCTCCATTATTTCAAATAGAGGTTCACAATTTACTGCATAGTTCTGAAAATCTTTCCAGAAAGGTTTGGGTTTGAAGGTGAATTTAAGTACTGTCTTTCATCCTCAGATAGATAGGCAAGCAGAGCGCACTATTCATACCTTAGAGGATATGTTGAGGGCTTGTGTAATTGATTTCAAGGGAAATTAGGATGATCACCTACCTCTCATAGAGTTTGCTTACAACAGCAGTTTTCACGCTAGCATCCAAATGGCTCCTTATGAAGCTCTTTATGGGAGAAGATACAGATCTCCTATTGGATGGTTTGAAGCTGGTGAAGCAGGGTTGATAGGATTTGATTTAGTTCACCAAGCCATGGAGAAGGTGAAGGTTAATCAGGGTCAAAAATCCTACAAAAAGTTAGGAGGAGGCCATTAGAGTTTGAAGTAGATGATTGAGTTGATTTGAAGGTTTCACCCATGAAGGGTGTCATGAGGCTTGGTAAGAAGGGGAAACTTAGTCCCCGGTATATTGGACCTTATCGCATACTCAAGAGGATTAGCAATATAGCTTATGAGTTGAAGCTACCACAAGATTTAGTAGCGGTGCATCCGGTATTTCACATCTCCATGTTAAAAAACTGAATGGGAGATCCTTCATTGATAGTACAAACTGAAAATGTGGGGATTAAATAAAATTTATCTTATGAGGAGATTCGAGTTCGGACTTTAGATCGCCAAGTTCGCAAGATGAGAACAAAAGAAGTTGCATCAATCAAAGTCCTTTGAAAGAACCAATTTGTTGAATAAGGTATTGGGAAGCTGAGGAAGACATGAAAAGGAGATATCCCCATCTCTTTGAATCCGGAGAGAATGCAGTTAAAGGTAATAATTCTCTTCTTAAGTAATCCTTGAATTATTGAGTAAGCATGTGTTACTTGTTTTGCTTGTTGAGTGTTAAACTTGATGTTACCACCCTTAGCATAGTGAAATAAAGCTCATTCAAGGACGAATGTCCCCAAGGGGGAGATATTGTAATATCTCTCACCTAGAAACGACTAAAAAGAGTTTAAAATCTGAAAATAATGATTTTTGGAAAGAATAAGGAAATCTGGAAATATTGTCTAAGTTAAGAAAGTGAGTTTAAATGGCCATAAATCCTAGCTCATTATGAGTTAGGAGAAATCATTGATATGGTTGGAAATACCTTGAATAGATCTTTCCAACGCCACCGAGTTTGTGAAATTCCAACATTGTATGAGTGAGAAATGCCTTTCGAAAGTTGGGATGTTAGATCAAGGAAAGTCTCAATCCGGATATAGGGAAGGGCAAAGTAGTCTTTTCACTAATTAATCTCCTAATTCATTTTTAGGGATTTATTGGGGTAAAATAGAACTTAATTCAGTTTTGGGAAATTAGAATACGCTTAGGGCTTGGAGAAAAGAGAAAAGAAGAAAAAAAGGGAGAAAAGCCAAGATTTTGCCAAGAACGTCAAGCGTTTGGAGTGGAATTTGTCAAGGGTGATCTCTATTAAGGTATGTGAGATCTTTCGAGTTGGTTTAGTTCACCCACACACCAACTTATTTCAATTTAGTGATTTGGAGTTGTTTGAATGTTAAGAAAGTGAAGTTCTTGAAGAACATTTTTGAATTCTTGTTGGTTGATGGTTGAATGCCTAGTGTTGAGTTGATTCACGTTCCAAGCTGTTTCTCAAGTTCAATTGGTTGTGTATTGAGGGTACAATTGATCCTAAGAGTTTGGGGAAAGAACTAGGGAAGATTGGAGGGTTTAGGGATGGAAAACGAAAAAGAAAAATCGAGAACACCTGGGCAACGTGGCTGGGGCGCCGCGCCTGCCAAGGTGCCCCAAAGCAGCCTCTGAAGTTTTGGACTTGGGGCACCGCGCCAGCCAGCGTGCCCCCACAGACTTCTCTGAAGTTTGGGGCCTGGCGTCCCACACCTCTTAGAGCGCCAAGGATGCCATTTCACCACATTCTTCCCCCATCTTTTCGTACTAGTTTCTAAGCGATGTACCTACGTTTTCTAATTGATTCCAACACTCTAAGGTACATATAAACATCATGAAATCATCCATAAACATGAGATCATGAACCTTGAATCCATAATCCAATTCAAGGAAAGTTAAGATCAAAGTCAAAGAAGTTAAGAGTCAAGTCTAGAAGTTAAGAAGCAAGTCAAAGTAAAGTTTCTTAAAGTTTTCAAGAGTCTTTAGTAAATGTTTTAACTTCGTTTTAAGGGTCAAGTTTCAAGTAAAGCAAAGAGTAAGAGTTGAATTCATTTCTCATAAAAAGCTATTAGGGAACTAAGTATTCCCAGAGAGTTTATAAATGTTTTCTCATTTGAATAGGAAAAGGGAACATTGATTCCAAGATAGCTTTTAAGCTAAGTTTTGGGTAATTATATCAATTCAAAGAAAGAGTTTTGTTTTTACAAATATATGAATTAAGTATATTTTGAGAGTAGTATTGAGCACCGATATGGGGATGCGAGTTCATATTAACTCAAGTCTCCATAAACCATGTAGTCATCATGGGTAGTAAAAAATCATACTTTTTAGATGACTCCTTAAGATGCTTTTAGCATAGACTAGTGGATCCACTAAGCTAATCGTTCTATATGACGGCAAAGTATAGGACAGTTCTGGCAGTGTGGGCAAGACGATGTATCACCACTTAGGCTCATAGTGGTGGTTGTCGGTTAGAGAATCTTCACAAAAGTTACATTACATTTATATATAAGTAAAGTTTAGTTTGTTATTGCTTTATCTTTAATGAACTAAGTTGTTTACACTGTTTTACTAACTTTATATATATGTTGCATGTGTCTTATTGCTTTATATTGAGTTCAGCTATTCGTGAGTTAAACAGAGCCAAGGTAAGTGTTCATTTGTACTCCTTTCAAGCTTAAGTTGTTGTTTAGCAATCCAACTCACATACTCGTACATTCAATGTACTGATGTCAGTTGGCCTGCATCTTATTATGATGCAGACACAGGTAACCAGGATCAGCATCCAGCGCACCGTTAATCCAATTGAGCACTCCAGAGTCAGTAGTGAGCCTCCTTGCATTCTGAAGGACTCTTTTATTTCCCTTTCCTAGTTTTATTTATTAGGATGTTGTGGGGTATTTCTCAACATCCATCTCAGTATTATAGAGGCTTCATAGACAGTCATATAGTTAGTATTGAGTCTCTCATTTATGTAATTGCAGATACTTTATTTTGAGACAGAAGTTGCCAATTTGGGTAGGATGGTATCATTTAAACTATTTCATGAGTTTATTTTGTTTAGTTAAGTCTTCTGCTGAGTTAAGTAAGTCAGGCCAAGGGTTTGCTTGGGGCCAGTAATGGTCTCCGAGTGCCGGCCACATCCAGGGTGTAGGCTCAGGGCGTGACATTCTATAACCGACAACCACCACTATGAGCCTAATTAAGTGGTGATATGACATTTTACCCACACTGCTAGAACAGTCCTATACTTTTCCATCATATAGGACGTCTTACCTAAGTGGATCCACTAGTCTATGCTAAAAAACATTTAAGGAATCATCTAAAAAGTATGATCCTTTACTACACATGATGGCTACATGGTTTAGGGAGAATTGAGTTATTATGAATTCGCGTCCCTATATCGATGCTCAATACTACTCCCAAAATGTAGTTAGCTCATATGTTTTTAAAACAAAACTTCATATTTTTGTTTGAGATAATTACTCAAAACTTAGATTAAAAGCTCTCTTGGAATCAATATTCCCTTTCTTTCTCAAATGTGAAAATATTTCTAACTTTTAGGAATACTTAGTTCCCGTATAATCTTTGAAGAAAAGAACTTTACTCTTAACACCTTAGTCAACTCGAAACCTAAGTCTTAAGACAAGTTAAAACCTTTGTGAAAGACTTTTGAACACTTTATGAACTTCTCCTGACTTGATTCTTAACTTCTCAACTTGACTTTTAACTGATCCTTGAATTCAATTATGTATTCAAGGATTGTGATTTGTGATAGGAAAGATCTTATGTTGTTTAGGAGTGTTTTTAAATAGTTAAACATGAGAAAAGATCAAGAAATCACTATTTGGAAGCAAGTCTGCGACGCGGAGATGTATTTAAATATTTGGTCGCGAAAATATTTTTGAGGTAGAACAGTCCTGACCGCTCCACGATGCGAGGAGAAATTTTCCTATTCTGAGGAATTCCGGACTTGGTACCCAGATTCGCTCGGTTTTTTCCTTCTTCATTTTCCAGCACCAATTCGCCTAAACTCGGTTCTTTTCCCCCAAATTCTCTTTACATTCATACACCCAGTAAATGTATCTAAGAACCTAAATCAAAACAACTCTATAATTCGACTTAAAGATCTCAGAAACTTCTCAATCTCAGCCCAATTCAAGAACGACATCAAATTCAAGAATACATATCAAGAAAATCAAAATTTCAATCCTTTTAGGACGAATTCACGCTGAAATAAACATATTTGGCATGTGGGTGAATGAACACAATGTTATGAAAGCCTCAAATATCTCGTAGGGATCTCCCCTTGACGAAATCCACAATCTTAGCTTCGAGAATTTGACGATTCTTGCTTCTTCTCCTCTTTTCTCCTCTTCTTTTCTCTTCTCTAAAACCCTAACTCAATTTTAAAAAGCATAAACTGACCAAGTTCAGTTTAGACCCCTAAGTAATTACCAAAAATAAATTAATTTAATTGGGTATGGTACAGACCAAAATAACCTTCCAAAATCCAATTTAGACTTTCCTTATTTGAACAATCCAACTTCAAATGGGCATATCTCAATTATACAAACTCAGAATCGCGCAAACTTAGCGGCGTTGCAAAGATAATTCCAAGATATTTCCTACGGTGTCTGGAAGCACACCTAACTCATTTTGAGCTAGGAGTTATGGTTGTTGGGAATTGACCAAAACCCAAACTTAGCAGAACTTAACAAATTTCCAGATTTTTCATTCTTTCGTAAAATAACTATTTCTAATTCTAACTCTTTCTAGTTCTTTCAATTAGCGAGATGTTACAATTTCTCCCCCTTGGGAACATTCGTCCTTGAATGATATTACTCTTACTAGGCTAAGGGTGTAACATCTAACATTTAGCTCAAACACCCAACAAGCAATGCAAGTACAACATGCCAACTTATAAATTAAAGAGTACTAAGAAGAGAATTAGTACATTAGTCTGGAATTACTCAAGCCTTAAAGAGATGTGGATATCTCTTTTTCATATCCTCCTCAGCTTCCCAAGTAGCTTCGTTAACAAACTGATTTCTCCAAAGGACGTTGACTGATGCTACTTCCTTAGTCCTCAACTTGCGAACCTAGTAATGTAGAATCTGAACCAGAATCTCATCATAGGATAAACTATCATTGATACCATTTTTTTCCGTTGGTATGATAAGTGAAGGATCTCCCATGCACTTCTTTAACATAGAAATATGAAATACCGAATAAACCTCTACTAACTCTTGGGGTCTCTAACTCATAAACTACATTACCAACCCTTTTTGATACTTTGTAAGGGTCAATATACCATAGACTAAGCTTCTCCTTCTTACCAAACATCATAACACCCTTCATGGGTGAAACTTTCAAGTATACCCAATCATCTACCTCAAACTATAACTCCCTTCTCCTAACATCAGTGTAGGATCTCTGACGACTCTGCGTTGTTTTCAACCTCTCTTGAATTACTTTCACTTTCTCCATAGCTTGATGAACTAAATATGGTCATATCAATCTAGCGTCACCAACTTCCAACCATCAAATAGGAGATCTGCATCTTCTCCCATAAAGAGCTTCATAAGGAGCCATTTGAATGCTAGAGTGGTAACTATTATTGTAAGCTAATTCAATAAGAGGTAGGTGGTCGTCCCAATTAACTTTGAAATCAATCACACAAGCCCTCAACATATCCTCTAAGGTCTGAATAATGTGCTCTGCTTGACCATCTGTCTGAGGATGAAAGTCAGTACTTAAGTTTACTTTGAACCCAAGCCTTTCTGAAAAGATTTCCAAAACTGTGCAGCAAATTGCGCACCTCTATCTGAAATAATCAAAACTCTTACCCCATGAAGTCTAACTACCTCTTGAATATACAACTTAGCATAATCTTCTGCCGAATGGGTAGTCTTTATCGATAAAAAGTGGGATGATATTGTCATTCTATCAATAATCACTCAAATAGAATCATGTTACCAGCGAGACCTTGGTAACCCTGTGATGAAGTCTATATTGATCATCTCCCACTTCCATTTCGGAAGCTCTATATTCCGAGCGATACCCCTCGGCCTTTGATGCTCTACCTTAACTTGTTGGTAATTTGGGCACTTAGCAACAAACTCTGCAATGCATTTCTTCGTACTACTCCACCAATAAACTTCTCTCAAGTCACGATACATCTTTGTGGAACCCGGATGAATGGAATATCTGGAGTCATGAGCTTCCTCCATGATCCTTTCTTAGATCATCCACCCTTGGTATACAGAACCTACCTTGATACCTCAATACACCATCTCCCTTTGTTCATAAGCCAATAATTTTTGCTTATGAACATTTGCCTTCAATTCAAGAAAAATAGGGTCTTGGCCTTGCTTTTCTTTTACATATGACACTAATGATGATTCTGCCCCATTTATCACCACAACTTCTCATTCTGTGTAATCCATTAGTCGAACTCCCAAGTGAGCAAGTTTGTGCACATCTTTTGTTAACTCTTTCTTATCTTCCTCAAAATGGGCAGTACTACCCATAGATAACATGCTCAAGGCATCAACAACAACATTAGCCTTACCTGGGTGATAAAGAATATTCAAGTAATAATCCTTATGTAATTCTAACCATCTCCTTTTTTCTGATATTAAGCTCTTTCTGAGTAAACACATACTGAAGACTCTTGTGATCGGTGAACATATCCACATGAACACCAAAAAGATAATGGTGCCATATTTTCAAAGCAAATACTACGGCAGCCAAATCTAGCTCATGGGTGGGGCAATTTCTCTCTTGAACTTTTAACTGTCTTGAGGCATAGGCTATAACCTTGTCATTCTGCATTAACACACAACCCAAACCAACTCTGGACGCATCACAATACACAATGAAACCTTGAGTACATTCTAGTAAGGTCAACACTAGGGCAGTAGTCAACCTCTTTTTCAATTCATGAAAGTTTTTCTCACACGCTTCAGACCACTGAAACTTCACTGTTTTCTGAGTCAACTTGGTCAAAGGGGTGAAATAGATGAGAACCCCTCTACGTACCTTTTATAATAGCTAGCCAAACCCAAGAAACTTCTAATATCAGTTGAAGATGTGGGTCTAGGCCAATTCTGCACTGTCTCTATTTTTTTAGTATCAACTTTAATTCCCTCTCCAGAGACAATATGGCCTAGGAACGCCACAGACTCAAGCTAAAACTCACATTTAGAGAACTTGGCATACAACTCTCTATCCTTTAGAGTTTGGAGAAGATGACTAGCATGATCTTCTTCATTCCTCGAATATATTAGTATGTCATCAACGAATATCATAAGGTCCATGAATGTTGCAGGCGCATTGGTCAAACCAAAGGACATAACTAGGAACTCATAATGACCATAACGGGTACTGAATGCTGTCTTTGGAATATCACATTCCCTTACTCTTAATTGATGGTAGTCTGATCTGAGGTCTATCTTAGAGAAACAAATAGCACCCTGAAGCTGATCAAAAAGCTCATCAATTTTCGAAAGAGGATACTGACACTTATTCTTGATGGTAACCTTGTTCAACTGGAGATAATCTATACACATTCTAAAGGTACCATCCTTCTTCCTCACAAATAAGACCGGAGTGCCCCAAGGTGAGACACTTGGTCGAATGAAACATTTATCTAGGAGATCATTCAACTACTCATTCAACTCTATTAACTCTCTTTGTGCCATTCTGTATGGCAGAATATATATATAGGACGAGTATCTGGAAGAATATCTATACCAAAGTATATTTCCCTCTCACGAAAGACTCTGGGTAGATCATCTGGAAAGACTTCTGGAAACTCATTCACAACTGAAACTGACTCAATAGGAGGTGTCTCAACACTAGAGTCATTAACTCGGACTAAGTGATAGACACAACCCTTGGAAACTAACTTTCTCACCTTAAGGTATGAAATGAAACGACCCTTAGGCACTACTGAATTGCTACTCCACTCTATAACTAGCTCATTAGGAATTTGGAACCTAACAACTCGAGTTCCACAATCAATGGAGGCATAACAGGCATGAAGCTAGTCCATACCTAGAATGACATCAAAATCTACCATGTCTAACTCAATTAAATCAGCCATGGTGTCCTTCTGATTGATGGAAATGACACAATCACGATATACTCGCTCAGCTAGAATAGACTCCCCAACATGTATAGAAACACAAAAGGGCTCACTGAGTTTCTTAGGAAGAACATCAAAACTATTTGCAACATAAGGAGTCGAAAAAGATAAACTTACTCCTGGGTCTATCAAAGCATAAACATCAAGAGTAAAGACTTTGATCATACAAGTGACAACATCTGGAGAATTCTCTTGCTCTTGACGACTAGTGATCGCATAAAGGTGATTTGCTTATCCACCAGTATCAGAAGTAGCTCCTCTAGATGCAGCCCTATCTAGTGGAGCAATTGATGAAGATTGGACTCTATTGCCCTAATTTCCATTACCTTTGTAATATCCAGTATTCGAAAATAGAGATTTCAGATTTCTGGTGTTCCAGGTGGCACCCACGGACACCATCCACGGACTGTACATGGACTCACGGTCCGTACTGCAACTCCGTGGTTCGTGACAGAAAACCTATCCAGAACTCAATAAGAAAATTTGGCTAAGTGCTGACCCACAGCCGGACTTACGGTCCGTAGGTCAGGTCACGGACCATAGTTCGTGTCTGTGGACCGATGCCCCGAAAGCCCAGCTTCAATCCTGATTGACAGTTGACAAGTACAGACCATCAATCGATCCACGGTCTATAGGTCTGACCGTAGATGAGGATCAGCAACTAGTTAGCTGAAAATTTTTGATGGATCAACTTCAGATGGTCATAACGTTTAGCACAAAATGAATTGTGTGTCCCATTACCTATGATATAATAGATAATTGAATTATCTTTCTAACGCCACTGAGTTTGCTAAAATTCGACCTCTGAATAAAAAGTTATGCTCGTTTTAGTGAAGGCATGTCGAGCAGGCTTGACTTACGGACACAATCTACGGACTGTAGATTGACCTACGGCCCGTAGTTCCAATCCGTAGGTCACTCCGACAGCAGTTAATTCAGGGGTATTTCGGTCTTTTCCTATTTCATTTAACCCCTAAGATACGTCGTTTAAACCCTAAATCATGATATTTTAGTCAGTTTAAGCCTAGAAACATGACTAGAACGTACCTTAGTCAAAATCATTTAATCAAACTTAGAAAATTAGAACGCCAAAAGGAGAAGAGAGGTCAAGAACCCTAGTTCAAGAACACAGCAACGTTCCATCAGTTCCAGCCCCAAAATCGAAAGATTTCTCCGTGGAATTCGTCACCAGGTATGTGGGATTTCACTAGTGGGTTCCTTTCGCCCACTAGGTCCCTAGAATTCAGTCAGATTCTTAATTCCATGATTATGAACAAACCTAGGATTTCTAGAATTACAGCAGATCATCATGAATTAGTTATTTAAATGCTCCAAATCAGATTATCATGTTATTGCTCAGTTTATCGCATGAATTTCAAAACCCTAGCTATGTATTTCTTTAGTTCTTGAATTACACATGCTAGGTCGATATTTCAAGATTCGCCTTTACATGCCTCGCCTTTATGAATGCATTATCAGATTAATTATTGCATTCTCAGTTTGCATGTTCAGTTTCGAGCTATCCAGTATTTACAGAAATTCAGTCATAACCAGTTAACCACTTAATATATTGGGAGTAGCATAATACTGAGTTGGACTAGGGTTCAGCGTACCCATATAGTTCCAGAACTACGAGCCACTTAGATGTAAGTCCCTTTTGTGGGCAACATCAGTTTACTGATCACGCCAGTATGCCTCTATACCTCTGGCAGGGTATATTGGGCCCCCTTGATGGGGCATATACATCGGACTCCACATTTAGCTCATGTTGTTTTATGTCAACTATTAGTAGCTCCCGCAGTTCAGTCAGACTCTATTGCATTGACCATATTTCAGTACAATCAGTATTCAGTATCAGCATGTTATAAATTTGGTCATTGCAGTTAGATAGCTCAGTATTCAGTATTTTCAACATCTATATCATATTTATATTATATCTGTCACGCCACGAACTACCCCCGAGACGCGAACACGGGACCTAGGACCACAAGTGATCCCAAGCTAACCCTGCTGGCATGATCATGAGCATACTAAAGATAATAAATTGATGCGGAAGCTACATCATAAATAAACTAAAGAGATGGGGAATACCCATATACTATAACTGAGATATATGAAAACTAATGAGTTTAGTACAAAGAAGTTATTAACTCAATACTAAGCTGAATCTAACTATGTCTGAAATAAGCCTCTAAACTGACTAGAAATGTTGGGACATGTCCTAACTAGATCTAGCAAAACTGAAACTAAAGACTAAAAATACTAAAAATAAACTCATGACTATTGTCCTCGGAGAATAAGGACTCACCACTGATTCTGCTGAACTGGAGATCAGGAATCGATCTAAGCGTGATCTGGATGCTGAGAACCTGAACCTACATCATGAGAAGATGTAACGCACGTATGCGTCAGTACTTGAAAGGTACTGAGCATGCAGGATAGAGTAAAGTTGAAATATCACATAACTAAACAAAGCATACTGAGCAATGATATAATCTGAACATGATATAGATGCTGAAAATATTGACTACTGAGCTAACTAAATGCAATGACCAAATTTATAACATGCTGATGCTGAATACTGACTGTACTGAAATATGGTCAATGCAATAAAGTCTGACTGAACTGTGGGAGGTACTAATAACTGACATAAAACCACATGAACTAAATGTGGAGTCTGATGTATACGCCCCATCAAGAGGACCTAATATACCCTGCCAAAAGTATAGAGGCATACTGGCATAATCACTAAACTGATGTTGCCCACAGAGGGGACTTACACCTAAGTAACTCATAGTTCTGGGACTATATGGGTACGTTGAACCCTAGTCCAACTCGGTATTATGCTACTCCTAATGAATTAAGTGGTTAACTTGTTATGACTGAATTTCTGTAAATACTGGATAGCTCAAAACTGAACATGCAAATTGAGAATACAATAATTAATCTGATAATGATGCATTCATAAACTGAGGCATGTAAAATTGAATATATTATGATTGGAATACTGAATAGCTCAAAATACTGATATGTAGATACTCATACTTGAAAACTCCTTTTTGGAAAACAATTCAACATCATATTATACTATGATCATTGATGACTTGGGAAGTCATACTGCATAAACATTTATGGTATATCTAGATACCATACTATTCATACATTGATGACCTACTCAATTGTCATACTAATCATATTTTAGAAGCTCTTTCTCAAAACCCATCTTAACTTTCTCAAAAGCTCAGTTTAAAACTCAAGTGTTGTCTTAAAGTAAAGTTTCTCATGATTTATAACTCAAAATAGGGTTTATGCTTAAATATACTAATAATGTAGTATAAAACTGGAGCATGTATATCTGAATAACTGAAATATCTGACCTAGCATGTGTAATTCAAGAACTAAAGAAATACATAGCTAGGGTTCTGAAATTCATGCGATAAACTGAGCAATAACATGATAATCTAATTTGGAACATTTAAATAACTGATTCATGATGATCTGTTGAAATTCTAGAAACCCTAGGTCTATTCATAATCATGGAATCAAGAATCTGACTGAATTCTAGAGACCTAATGGGTGAAAGGAACCCACTAGTGAAATCCCACATACCTGGTGACAAATTCCACGGAGAAATCTTTCGATTTTGGGGCTGGAACTGATGGAAACTTGCTGCGTTCTTGAACTAGGGTTCTTGAACTCTCTTCTCCTTTTAGCGCTCTAATTTTCTAAGTTTTGATTAATGATTTTTTACGAAGGTAAGTTCTAGTTATGTTTCTAGGCTTAAACTGACTAAAACCTCATGATTTAGGGTTTAAACGACGTATCTTAGGGGTTAAAAGAAATAGAAAAAGACCAAAAGACCCCTAACTTAAATGCTGTCGGAGTGATCGATGGATTGGACTGACGGGCCGTCATTCAATCGACGGTCCGTAGATTGGGTCCGTCGATCGAGTCTACCCGACAGCGCTTCACTAAAACGAGCATAACTTTTTACTCTGAGGTTAGAATTTAGCAAACTCAGTGGCGTTGGAAAGATAATTCAATTATCTATCATATAATAGGTGATGGGACTCACAATTCTTTTTGTGATAAAAGTTATGACCATCTGAAGTTGACTCAATCATAATTTTCAGCTAACTGGTTGTTGATCCTCATCTACGATCAGACCTATGGACCGTGGATCGATTGACGGTCTGTGCTGGTCAACCGTCAATTAGGACTAAAGATGGGCTTTTGGGGCATCGATCCATGGACACAAACTACGATCCATGACCTGACCTACGGACCGTAAGTCCAACCGTGGGTCAACACTTAGCCAAATTTTCTGACTGAGTTTTGAGGAAGTTTTCTGTCACGAACCACGAAATTGCAGGACAGACCGTGAGTCCATCTACGGTCCATGGATGGTGTCCATGAGTGCCACCTATAACACCAGAAATCTGAAATCTCTATTTTTGGATACGGGGTGTTACAATATCATTGCTCAGTATGCTTTGTTCAGTTATGTGATATTTCAACTTTACTCTATCCTGCATGCTCAGTACCTTTTCAAGTACTGACGCATACGTGCGCTACATCTTCTCGTGATGTAGGTTCAAGTTCTCAGCATCCAGATCACGTTTAGATCGGTTCCCTATCTCCAGTTCAGCAGAATCAGTGGTGAGTCCTCATTCTCCGAGGACTATAGTCATGAGTTTCTTTTCAGTATTTTTAGTCCTTTAGTTTCAGTTTTGCTAGATCTAGTTGGGGCATGTCCCAACATTTCTAGTCAGTGTAGAGGCTTTTTTCAGACATAGTTAGATTCAGTTTAGTATTTTGAGTTTGATATTTCGTTTGTATTAAACTCTCAGATTTGATATATTCAGTTATAGTATATGGGTATTCCCCATCTCTTCAGTTTATTTATGATTTAGCTTCTGCATTAGTTTATTTTTTTAGTATGCTCATGATCATGCCAGCAGGGTTAGCTTAGGATTACTTGTGGTCCTAGGTCCCGTGTCAGCGTCTTGGGGGTAGCTCGAGGAGTGACAAACTTGGTATCAGAGCATTAGGTTTAAGTGTCCTAGGATGTCTGAAAGGCCGCACTAGGTAGAGTCCTTTTCATGGGTGTGTAGTGCGCACCACATCTAATGAGAAGGAGGCTACAAAGTGTCTTAGGAAAAATCTTCATTTTCTTGTTACTCTTATCGTGCATAAGGTATGATCAAATTCCATTCTAACTCGACGTTCTACGTTTCAGTGATCATGCCTCCTCGTAAAGCTTATGCCAGGAATGTAAACGCAGCTCCTCCAGTTCCAGATCAGGAAGTCTCAAATGCTGAATTCAGGAATGTCATTCAGATGTTGGCTCAGAGTGTGGCCAACCAGAATAATCAGCGAGTTCAAGCTCCTGCGAAAGCAAATGTTGGGTCAGCTGTCACCAGGGTGCAAGACTTTGTTAGGATGAATCCGCCTGAGTTCTTAGGATCACAGATTGGAGAAGATCCCCAGAATTTATTAGATGAGATCAAGAAGATCTTTGAGGTGATACAGGTCACTGGGAATGATCGGGTTGAGTTAGCATCTTACCAACTGAAAGATATGGCTCATATCTGGTACTCAGTGGAAGGAGAACAGGGGTACAGATGTCGCTCCCATTACTTGGGATTATTTCAGCGAAACCTTTCTGGACAGGTTCTTCCCCATAGAGTTGAGAGAAGCAAGGGCCCAAGAATTTATGAACTTAAGGCAGGGTAACATGACTGTCCAAGAGTATGGGCTCAAGTTTAACTAACTATCCAGGTATGCTCCTCACATGGTTGCTGATTCCAGGGCTCAGATGAATAAGTTTCTCTATGGAGTGTCAAACTTAGTGAAAACAGAGTTTAGGAATGCTATGTTGTTGGGAGACATGAACATCTATAGGCTCATGACTCATGCTCAGCAGGTTGAGGGTGATAAGCCTAGGGAACAGGCTAAGGAGACTAAGAAAGCAAGAATAGGTAACTACGAGTATTCCCAATAGAAATCGGGTGGTGGAAATCTCTCGCAGTTTCAGCAGAAGTCTTCGACTCCAACACATTCATCAGCTAGTGTTCCATCCCCCAGGTTCCGTAATGATCAGAAAGGTAGAGCGTCAGGCTCTAAGTCTCAAGGTAGTGCATCAGGCACCAAAACCTACCCAACTTTTCCGAAGTGCAGTAAGAACCATCCGGGTGAGTGCCTTGCAGGTAAGAAAGGATGATTTGGGTGTGGTCAGTCTGGTCATAGATTGAAGAATTGTCCTTCAAGACAAGGTCAAGGAGGAAATAATGGTAGAGCTCAGTCTACATCTTCAGCAGTACCAGCAAGTCGCCCGACTCAGCAGGGTAACTCTTCTGGTACTGGTGGCGGACAACGCCAAAACAGGCTTTATGCCCTTCAGGCTCGTCAAGATCAGGAAGATTCTTCTGATGTAGTCACTGGTACGTTACGAGTCTTTGATATTGATGTTTATGCTTTACTAGATCCAGGGGCTACTTTGTCATTTGTAACTCCTTATATAGCAGTCTAATTCAATGTTAGTCTAGAAACTCTTTCAGAACCTTTCTCAGTCTCTACTCCAGTTGGTGACCCAGTTATAGCTAGACGGCTATATAGAAATTGCCTTGTCACAGTCTCTCAGAAAGTCACCTCAGCAAATCTTGTAGAGTTAGAAATGGTAGGAATGGTAGACTTCGATGTCATTCTAGGCATGGATTGGTTACATTCCTGTTATGCCTCAGTCAATTGTACAACTAGGATTGTTAGTTTTCAGTTTCCAAACGAACCAATCAGTGCCTATGGGTCGATTCATTTCTTACCTTAAGGCCAGAAAAATGATCTCTAAGGGTTATCTCTACCATCTAGTTCGGGTTAAGGATTTTATTTCTGAATCCCCAACTCTTGAGTCAGTTCCTGTAGTCAATGAGTTTCCAGAAGTGTTCCCAGAAGATCTTCCCGGAGTTTCTCCTGAAAGGGAAATTGACTTTGGAATTGATCTCCTTCCAGATACCCAACCTATTTCTATTCCTCCTTACAGAATGGCTCCAGCTGAGCTTAAGGAATTGAAAGAGCAGTTGAAAGACCTTCTAGCTAAGGGCTTCATCAGACCTAATATTTTGCCATGGGGCACACCAGTGTTGTTCGTAAAGAAGAAAGATGGTTCTCTCAGAATGTGCATTGACTATAGGCAATTGAACAAAGTCACAATCAAGAAGAAGTATCCCATCCCCAGAATTGATGACTTGTTCGACCAACTTAAGGGTGCTAGTCATTTCTCAAAGATAGACCTCAGATCAGGTTATCATTAGCTTAGAGTTAGAGATAGTGACATTCTGAAGACAGCCTTCAGAACTCGGTATGATCATTATGAATTTGTAGTTATGTCATTTGGACTAACCAATGCTCCTGCAGCTTTCGTGGATTTGATGAACAGGATGTTCAAGCAGTACTTGGACTTGTTTGTTATCGTCTTTATTGACGATATCCTCATTTACTCTAGGAATGAGGAAGAACATGCGAGTCATTTGAGAGTTGTTCTGCAAACTCTCAAAGATCGTCACTTATTTGCAAAATTTAACAAGTGCAAGTTTTTGTTACAATCCGTTGCTTTCCTTGGGCATATTGTGTCTAGTGAAGGAATTCGAGTAGATTCCCAGAAGATAAAAGTAGTAAAACAATGGCCCAGACCTGCCTCTGCTACAGATATCAGAAGTTTCTAGGGCCTAGCAGGTTATTACAGAAGGCTTGTGGAAGGATTTTCATCCATAGCCTCACCATTGACTAGGTTGACTCATAAAAAGGTTAAGTTCCATTGGTCAGAAGATTGTGAGAAAAACTTCGCAGAACTAAAAACTAGGTTGACTACAACTCCTGTCTTGACTCTACCAGAGGGTTCAGATGGTTATGTGATCTATTGTGATGCATCCAGAGTCGGCCTAGGTTGTGTATTGATGCAGCGAGGTAAGGTTATAGCTTATGCTTCTACACAACTTAAGGTGCATGAGAAGAACTACCCAACTTATGACCTTGACCTTGCAGCAGTGGTGTTTGCACTCAAGATTTGGAGATACTACTTGTATGGTGTTCATATAGATGTGTTCACAGACCATAAGAGCCTCCAGTATGTATTCACCCAGAAAGAGTTGAATCTTTGCTAGAGAAGGTGGCTTGAGTTCCTCAAAGATTATGAAATCAGTGTGCATTACCATCCGGGTAAGGCGAATGTAGTAGCAAATGCTCTTACCAGATTATCTATGGGTAGTGTAGCACATGTTGAGGAAGAAAGAAAAGAGCTAGCGAACGATGTTCACAGACATGCTCGCCTAGGAGTTCGTCTTATGAGCATATCAGATGGTGGTGTAACGGTTCAGAATTGGGAAAAATCTTCTTTGGTAGTTAAGGTTAAGGAAAAGCAAGACAGTGATCCAATCTTGCTTGAGCTTAAGGGTGCAGTCCACAATCAGAGAGTGGAGGTTTACTCCCAAGGGGGAGATGGTGTGCTTCGCTACCAGGGGCGATTATGTGTTCCTAATGTGGGCGAGTTAAGATAGCATATTCTTGCAGAGGCCCATAACTCCAGATATTATATTCATCCAGGCGCCACTAAGATGTACCGCAATCTGCGGGAAGTCTATTGGTGGAATGGTATGAAAAGAGATATAGCCAACTTTGTGGCTAAGTGCCCCAATTGCCAGCAAGTAAAGGTAGAACATCAGAAACCAGGAGGTATGACTCAAGAGATTGACATTCCTACTTGGAAGTGGGAAGTGATCAACATGGACTTCATCACAGGTTTACCTCGTACTCGCAGACAGCATGACTCCATTTGGGTGATTGTTGATAGGGTTACTAAGTCTTCTCACTTTTTGGCGGTCAAGATTACAGATTTAGCAGAGGATTATGCCAAGATTTACATTAATGAGATTGTGAGGTTGCATGGGGTTCCTTTGTCTATCATCTCAGATAGAGGTCCCCAATTTACCTCTTATTTCTGGAAGTCATTTCAGAAAAGTCTTGGTACTCAGGTTAACCTTAGCACAGCATGTCATCCACAGACAGATGGTCAAGCAGAGCATACCATTCAGACCTTAGAAGACATGTTGAGAGCTTGTGTGATCGACTTCAAGGGTAGTTGGGATGATCACCTTCCTCTTATTGAGTTCGCCTACAATAATAGTTACCATTCCAACATTCAGATGGCCCATTATGAGGCATTATATGGGCGTAGATGTAGATCTCCAGTTGGTTGGTTTGAAGTAGGTGAAGCAGCCTTGATAGGACCAGATTCAGTCCTTGATGCTATGGAGAAAGTGCAACTCATTAGAGATAGACTTAAGACTGCCCAGAGTCGCCAGAAATCTTATGCAGATGTGAGAATAAGGGAACTAGAGTTCCAAGGGGGTGATGAGATTTGGCAAGAAAGGGAAGCTCAGTCCCAGATATGTAGGCCCTTACCGGATCTTGAAAAGGATTAGTAAAGTGGCTTATGAGTTAGAGTTGCCAAAGAAACTTAGCAAAGAAGCATCCAGTCTTTCACATTTCTCTTTTGAAGAAGTGTGTGGGTGATCCAGCATCCATAGTGCCATTAGAGAGTATGGCTGTGAAAGATAGCCTTGCTTATGAGGATGTACCAGTTGAGATTCTCGATCATCAGGTTAGAAGGTTGAGAAATAAAGAAGTCACTTCAGTCAAGGTTTGGTGGAAGAGTCAGTCAGTAGAGGGAGCGACTTGGGAAGCAGAAGCAGCCATGAAGTCCAAGTATCCTCACCTCTTTCCTTCCGATTCCATTCCAGCTTGAGGTAATAGTTCCTCTTCAGTTTTTCAGTCATTCATGAGAAAATTCAGTCTTAGAATCATGTTCCTTCAGTTTATACTTGCATTTTCAGCTTATTTGCATGTTCTTGGAACTCAGTTCAGTTAGAAATTCAGTTCTCAGTGTTTAGTGGTAGGGATTACAGCCTTCTCCCTCTATTTCAGCTAGATTAGTCTTCATTCGAGGACGAATGGTCCCAAGGGGGAGATAATATAACACCCCGTATCCGAAAATAGAGATTTCAGATTTCTAGTGTCACAGGTGGCACCCATGGACACCATCCACGGATCGTACATGGACTCATGGTCTGTACTGCAGGTCCGTGGTTCGTGACAGAAAACTTCCCCAAAACACAGTCAGAAAATTTGGCTAAGTATTGACCCACGGCCGGACTTACGGTCCGTAGGTCAGGTCACGGACCGTAGTTCGTGTCCGTGGATTCATGCCCCAAAATCCCAGCTTCAGTCCCGATTGACAGTTGACCAGCCCAGACCGTCAATCGATCCACGGTCCGTAGGTCTGACCAAAGAAGAGAATCAGCAGCCAGTTAGCTGAAAAATTTTGATGGATCAACTTCAGGTGGTCATAAATTTTAGCAAAAAATAAATTGTGTGTCCCATTATCTATGATATGATAGATAATTGAATTATCTTTTCAATGCCACCGAGTTTGCTAAAATCCGACCTCCGAGTAAAAAGTTATGCTCGTTTTAGTGAAGGCCTGTCGAGCAGGCTTGACTTACGAACACAATCTACGGACCGTAGATTGACCTACGGCCCGTAGTTCCAATCCGTAGGTCACTCCGACAGCAGTTAATTCAGGGGTCTTTTGGTCTTTTCCTATTTCGTTTAACCCCTAAGATACGTTGTTTAAACCCTAAATCATGAGATTTTAGTAAGTTTAAGCCTAGAAACATAACTAGAACTTACCTTAGTCAAAATCATTTAATCAAACTTAGAAAATTAGAATGCTAAAAGGAGAAGAGAGGTTAAGAACCCTAGTTCAAGAACGCAGCAAGGTTCCATCAGTTCCAGCCCCGAAATCGAAAGATTTCTCCGTGGAATTCGTCACCAGGTATGTGGGATTTCACTAGTGGGCTCCTTTCGCCCATTAGGTCCCTAGAATTGAGTCAGATTCTTGATTCCATAATTATGAACAAACCTAGGATTTCTAGAATTACAGCAGATCATCATGAATTAATTATTTAAATGTTCCAAATCAGATTATCATGTTATTGCTCAGTTTGTCGCATGAATTTCAGAACCCTAGCTATGTATTTCTTTAGTTCTTGAATTACATATGCTAGGTTAGATATTTCAAAAGATTCAATTTTACATGCCTCGCTTTATGAATGCATCATTATCGATTAATTGTTGCATTCTCGCCTTGCATGTTCAGTTTCGAGCAATCCAGTATTTATAGAAATTCAGTCATAACCAGTTAACCACTTAATTCATTAGGAGTAGCATAATACCAAGTTGGACTAGGGTTCAGCGTACCCATATAGTTCCAGAACTATGAGCCACGTAGGTGTAAGTCCCCTCTGTGGGCAACATCAGTTTAGTGATCACGCCAGTATGCCTCTATACCTCTGGCATGGTATATTGGGTCCTCTCGATGGGGCGTATACATCGGACTCCATATTTAGCTCATGTGGTTTTATGTCGATTATTAGTAGCTCCCACAGTTCAGTCAGACTCTATTGCATTGACCATATTTCAGTACAGTCAGTATTCAGTATCAGCATGTTATAAATTTAGTCATTGCATTCAGTTAGCTCAGTATTCAGTATCTTCATTCATTGGGAGTAGCATAATACCGAGTTGGACTAGGGTTCAGCGTACCCATATAGTCTCAGAACTACGAGCCACGTAGGTGTAAGTCCCCTCTAAGGGCTACATCAGTTTAGTGATCACGCAAGTATGCCTCTATACCTCTGGCAGGGTATATTAGGTCCTCTCGATGGGGCGTATACATCGGACTCCACATTTAGCTCATGTGGTTTTATGTCGGTTATTAGTAACTCCCACAGTTCGGTCAGACTCATATCATTGCTCAGTATGCTTTGTTCAGTTATGTGATATTTCAGCTTTACTCTATCCTACATGCTCAGTACCTTTCAAGTACTGACACATACATGCGCTACATCTTCTGTGATGTAGGTTCAAGTTCTTAGCATCCAGATCACGTTTAGATCGGTTCCCGATCTCCAGTTCAGCAGAATCAGTGGTGATTCCTCATTCTCCGAGGACAATAGTCATGAGTTTCTTTTCAGTATTTTTAGTCCTTTAGTTTCAGTTTTGCTAGACCTAGTTGGGGCATGTCCCAACATTTTTAGTCAGTTTAGAGGCTTATTTCAGACATAGTTAGATTCAGCTTAGTATTTTTAGTTTGATATTTCGTTTGTATTAAACTCTCAGATTTGATATATTCAGTTATAGTATATAGGTATTCCCCATCTCTTCAGCTTATTTATGATTTAGCTTCCGCATCAGTTTATTTTTTTAGTATGCTCATGATCATGCTAGCAAGGTTAGCTTGGGATCACTTGTGGTCCTAGGTCCCGTGTTCACATCTCGGGGGTAGCTCGGGGAGTGACAACCTTGCCGGTTCTTAGGGCACTCTTTCATGAAGTGACTCTCTTGTCCACACTTGAACAAACCTATGGAGGCATCACGACATTTACCTGGGTGGGTTCTACCACACTTAGCACATGCAGGAGCCCAGTTACCTCATTGTGCCATACTACTCTGGGATTGGTCAAGTCTAGCTCTGAAATGCTTTGAATTCTGACTATTTTACTCACCTTTGTTTCTGGGTGCAGGTGTAGTAGCAGATGATGAAGCAGGTCCCTTTTTCTTTTGTTGTAAAGAAGACCGATTCACATTATTTTTTTGCTTCCCGGACTCATTCTCTGACGTCTTAGCCTTTTTATTTCTGAATTCCTCCTTATCCCTCAACTTCTCCACCTCAACCTGTTGCACATATACCATCAACCTTTCTATATACATGTCATCTATTAGCATTGCAGCTTTACCTTCCTTACTCGACAGATGAGACATCCCAGCAACAAACAAACTTATTTGTTAAATTTTTCTGCAACTGTGGGACAATTTTCATGCCCTTCATGTTTTAAATCAATTACAGTGGATTTCACGACAAACGATCAGAAAGCTAAAGCAACTATGAAAGGATTTAGGTCCTCGAGTATATTGAACAGAATTTGTCTTGATAATTTTCTGACAAGCATAAAAATAGAAGCTTTGGTATACAATTACTTTTCAATCAATAACTATATCTTATCTTACCTTTATAGTTTGTTTTATGAGTTTATTTTCTTCTCACAAAAAGTACAATGGGCTGCAATACTGCATCATTTGTAGGAACTAGATATATTCCCTAAGAATCTCATGTCATTTAACTTACCAAATGATGTTTACACATGCAAAAGTTCAGGATGATGGTTTTAGTCTTTAATTTCTCTTTAAGTTTGGTTGAGTGAAAAATGAGGGATTCATGAGGCGTAAATAAAGTTTTACTTACCATTTGAAAATGTTGCATCAAATATCACCCCCACTTAATTGATTGGAAACTAATTGATGAATAATAAATCGTTGTTGTGGTCTCAATCTTATTTATATCCTTTATAATAACATTCTCATTGCTTGTTTTATTGGATCAAGAGAGAAGAAATAAGGTTCATGATTGAAAGAGATGGTTCCATAAAGGCAATAGTCTTTAGCCAATTCACATCATTTTTGGATCCGATACACTATTCTCTACAGAAGGTAAGACATGTTTTCTTTATTCCCTTCATATCTACCCCTATTGTTTCCATCAATAGTCAACAAAAAACATTTGTCGTATGCATTTGGCAGTCGGGCATTAGTTGTGTTCAATTAGATGGATCCATGACTATCATTGCAAGAGATTTTGTAATTATAAAGATTTACCAATGATCCAGATTGCATTATATTTCTTATGAGCTTGAAAGCCGGAGGTCTTTCCCTGAATCTTACAGTGGCATCACACGTAAGGATTTCCTTTCCTCTCTTTGTCAATAAATATTCTTCACTTCTTGTCAAATACCAAGGGATTTTAATCTATGTTGGATTCCTTCATCTCTTCAGGTTAAAACTATTTTTTTGTTTGGGATGTTTTAACTTCATCTCTGTGGCCCTAAAAAATAGATACATTTTGAACTTATAATATTTCATTGAATGACCCAGACTACTTTCCTTGACGTTTCACTCTCCTCTTGCATTTTGATAGGGTTTTTTGATGGATCATTGGTGGAATGCTATTGTGGAGAGGCAAGCCCAAGATAAAATCCATCGAATAAGGCAGTATAAACCAATCAGGTGTGTGCTTGTATTTCTTCAGCCAACTATACCAATTAAGGTAGCTTATTCTTATTTTATCATTTCTAGGATTGTGAGATTTGTGATTAAGAATACAATCGAGGAGAGGATCTTAGAGTTGCAAGAGAAGAAAAAACTACTTTTTGAAGGGTAAGTTTCTCCAAGTTCATTGTGCTAGTTGCATGTGTGTTCAGAGAAAATAATTTTATGGCTTGAAAATTTGAGTAGTTTTAATATGTTTTTTCTCAGAAATGATTTCAAGATAAATTAAGAAAATCAACTAAAAATTAAGTCAGTTGGTCTAGGAATTGAAGTAAGGTCATAAGTTGTTTTATATTTTTCTCTTCTTCTTTTTTCATAAAAAAGGGAACATGATCATACATGAACAACTCAAATAGGTTGTTTAGGATTTTCACACATATAGTTTTTTTTTATATGTCGCAACTATAAACACATAAATGTTTCTCCCCTCAAATGTGATTTAAACATACAAATATTATTATTGGCCTATTCTATTTTACACTTTGCTTTCAATTTTCCTCCTTTACTCTAACACTCCTCCCTTCTCTCCCTGGTGTGTTGATTGCCAAATATTGATGTTTTTTGCAGGACGGTCGGTGGTGCTTCTGAGGCATTAGAGATATTAACAGAGGCAGACTTGAAGTTCTTGTTTGTAACCTAAATCAATTTTTGTTCTGTTACTTGGTTTAGCAAGAAAGATCATTTTATCTTTGTTTAGTTTCTTTCTCGAACCCTTAAGTGCACTCCCATTTCAAATTAACAAGCATGTCTAATGCCTCTGATTAATGTGCTACTTACATCTTTGTCGAATTTGGCCATTTTAATCTTTGGCTAATTAGCTATGAAAACACATGCATCTTAGATTCATATCTTAATTTCGCTCAATTTTATGGATTCTTTGAATTATAGATGCCCAACATTTACTAAAATATACCGTTGTTGATCTTATGTCTATTTTAAACTTGACCATGGTCAAGATGACCTCGTATTGACGATTTGATGATTCCAACTTGTCCGAACATGTTTCGTAACTGATTTGCATATTTAGTTTGTGTTTTGGAGTTTCTGATTAGTTTCGGACGAACGAGTTGCATTCTAGTTAAATTTAAAGTTAAGAGTTGACCTCTGTCAAATAATTGACTGAACTAGCTCAGATTCGTGATCTGAAAGGGCCAATATGTTTATATGATGAGTTTGGATTTGTCCGCAAATTTTGATTCAATTTCAATGAGTTTCGGATGAATTGTGAACATTTTGGGTGCTGTCTTTTGTTTAAGCATTAAAATCTTACGACTAAAAGATCCATTTTTAATTATAGAGATCAAAAATTTATTTTCAGACTTCATCTCCTTGGGAATCCGAACATGAAATTGAGTTTCAATTAAATGAGGAGATCCATATCATTATTTAGGACTCGTAGTAAAAATAAATCGGTGCATTTCGAAGGTAGTATAAGGATATTACGGTCTTTTTAGTGAAAATTAAATTGTTGGCTGCAAAAAGGTGTTGGTGCAGACCTTTTGGATACTAGATTTTCTACTTTTAATGACAGAAAATGACACAATTTTTTAATTTTTTTTATGCCTGAACATTGTATTAAATTTCAAACCATGTTTGCTTGGTATTTTGAGCACATATGAAGTTCTAAAGATAAAAAGTGAGTGATTTTTATTGGAGAAAATTGAGGAATTTCGCTCTACATCTAGAAATCGTATTACTTTGATTAGGAGGTGATAAAGACTCAATTTTTCTAAATGAAATTTCATATTTGAGGTAGTTATATTATGGGTAAACCCATCTTGGTATCATGTTTCTTATTTGCTGATTATTTCATCGCTCAGAAATATGTAAGAACGTGAAAATTAATAGTTATAGCCGAAATTAAGAAATCATTTTTTGATGATTTTGGGTCAATCTGAACTCAGTTTTGATGGAATTTAAGATTTGAGTTCCTACTATATGGGTAATCTAAATTGTAATGAAAATCATTGTTTTTCCCTTTGGAGCCCGGGGTTAACTTGTTTGGCCTGGGATATAAGTATAGCAATATGAGTGTCTACAAACTGGTTTTTGCCATCTAGATTATGTATTTGACTAGATTGAGACTATTCATAAGCTCTATGGAAGGGCAAGGCCATAAATTGACTTTCAGGTTTTGTTTAAGGCAAATTGAAACTTTCTTTGACTTTTTTCAAAGTGTTAATGTATTGATTGACGGTGTAAATGGGCAATGGGTGATGGGTATCCCGTATAAATGAGATAACGAGCATTTACGTGTGTACTGGTATCATGTTATTGGTAATGGATACTTTATTCGTGATTTGTTGTGTTATATCACTACGTGAACTTGATTACTAGTTGTAGCATTGGTAAAAATGCCTGTGTTGTCACTGATATATAGGAAAGCGGTTGATATTTTAAATATAGCATATGAAATGATTATTTGATTATTTTTTCATTGTCCTTCTTGCCTTGTTGATTATTCTAGGTTGTTTTTGCTTATCTGTACTAAGGATTTGAATCCAATATATGGGTTGTCGTTTTTTAATTGGCATTTATATTTCATATACTAGACATTGATATTGAGGAAATAAATGGATAACTCTTGGTAAAGGGTCAACCAGGATATTGACTTGTAAAGGGTTATCGATACAATATGTTAATCACAAAGGGCATTTCCTGGTATAGTATTGTCCAGTACAATAAATAGACTTTGTGAGTCTCCCATGGGTCCTAGCTATCTACATTATGGAATTGAGTATATATATCTTTTCTTAACAACTATGAGACATATTCATCATATGCAAACATCGTTTCATTTCTCTTATATGGTATTGTTTTGATGTGGAAAGTGATTGAGTGTTTGTGAAAGTGACTTTATGATAGTCTGCACGACCTAGTAGTTTGCTAACTTTAACTTTTTGCCAAAGTGTGAAACAAGTTGCCTAACATGTTCCAACAAAGCAGTAAGAACAGTAAGTAAAAATACAGTATTTTACATCGAAAACACCCGGCTCAAAAGGGTATAAGAAATCATGACCTTTACCCCTACAAGATTTAACTCCAACTTCACTAAATCACTAAAGCTCAACACAAAACAGATTACAAGCCTATGTAACCTAAGGAATTACGAACTATAATTCCCAAACTTCCCAATGTATGTGTTCCCAAGTCTTCGAGTTATCCCAACTCACAGACAACCCTCCTAATTTAGTTTATAACACACTGAACTAAAGATACATCAATACTACGACCCAATGAAACCCTCCTAATACATAAACTCTATAATAGGACTTGTTTCTTCAATGTGACTTCAGCCTGTTGGTAGCACTTGCGAAGTCAATTTTCCAATTGCCCTTTTGGATCTATAAGTGCACGAGTATTCTAGACTACTTCACCTCTATTTAAGCACAATTCTTTATAGAGTTATTATTCACTTTGAACTCTTCATGACTTGAAACTCTTCAATTCAACACTCAATTGAAATGTTCTACTTAAAGTGAAATTTCTTCTTCAATTCAAACTCCTTACCTCTTTAGACTCCTTCTTCAAATCAAACTCATGATTATTTCTCTTTAATTCACCACTTGATTTGTTTTCTTGTGTTTTATCATGAAATTAACATTATCCATTTCTTGATTTATGCACTCTTGTCGTTATTTATTTTGAAAGTTTTCCCAAATTCAACTGTCCATGACAATGTACCTTTGAACCATGACTAACGTGTTTCATGTTTCTTTGTCAATCATAAAAACTGCATAAATTCCAACAAACTCCCCCCTTTTTTATGATGACAAATCTCTTATCGTTGTGGATTCAAACAACTTTACCTATAGACACTGAAGCATGAAATACTAGAATGAAACAGCTTAGTCAATGAATTATAAACACTACACAACTATTATCTTCCCCCTTTTGGCATCATTGAAATGTTGTGTCAATCCTATAACATACTAGCTAGAGTGATTAGATAAACTATTCATGGCGACTAGGGCTATTACCAATACAATAAGATAACGACTTCGTGCAACATAATAATCATATCATATATCATCATATATTTAAAAGAAAACTCTTGGCTCGACTACGTAGCGCAACCACAAACCTGAATTTCCTTTTAATTATTTATTTCAAAATTAGCATTCCCCTCCTCTCAGAAACCACCATCTTACAAATTAAGCCCCCACCAAATCTACCATATGTATAAATATCAACCCCCTTTGAACTTACTTAAGCAAATGATTGCCAGATAGGAATACTAGGTCAAACTTAAGTTTAACCAACTGGCACCAGAATGAAATATTAGGCCAAACAATATGAGTTAGATGGCTCAGATTTATATATAACAGTTATACCTTGCAAATTTTCTTTTTAATTTTGGAATTGTGAATGCTTCTCCTTTAATATAGATTGAAGGTCAATGTCATTTATTAGAGCTTTGAATTTATACATGAAGTACACGTTGTTGGATTTTAAAAGGTGTGAATGAAATATGAATAGTTGTGAATTTTATTAAAAGTTGCGACTATTATGAAGAGTTGCGACTTTTATGAAAAGTTGTGACTTTTATGAAAGGTTGTGACCTTTCCAAAGGGTTGTAACTTTTCCAAAGAGTTTTGACCTTTTCGATAAGGCACAATAAATATTTGTTCATACTACCCTTTGTTGTCTATAAATAGTGGGATTTCCTCTCATTATAAAACAAAAACAATTCTGAACTTCTTCTTCTTTTGCACAATTAAATATTCGTTTAATTTGTTCATGTTGAGTGGCTCAATGACATCATTGTTTTTGTATTAATACACTGGTGAATAGAATCGTTCTATAATGAGAGGATCTATTCCTTTAAACCTCGGGTACTGGAGGAGAATAATTTCCTTAAGGGGATATGTCACGTTCTAAAATAAAACAGAAGCAACAGGGCATTTAACTGTCAAGTTTAGCATTTCTCCAAGAAGTATAACTGTCAAGTTTAGCATTTCTCCAAGTTACTTCTCCAATATACCTTAATTATTTTGATTTTGTAATATATTTTAAAATAAATATTCACTTACATGCCCATCTGATGTACTTTATAGATTAAGCATGTATGATAATTGACATTTACTTTTACAATAAGAAAGGAAAAGTTTGAGAATAGCTTATAAATGGATGTAAAAATAATTTAAATAAATAAATACTTAAAGGAGAAAAGGACTAATACAATGTATCTACTTTTTTATGTTCAAAGGGACAATATTTTGATACCGGAAATTTACTTATAAACGATTCAAGGTGAAGGGGAAATAAATGATTAATACAAAATATCTAGAATTTATGTTCGAAGGGGCCATTTCACTATTTTGTACTCAGTTTTAATTAAATAACTCACACATATATTATGGTGTAGTAATTAACATGACATGATGGTATTTTATATTAATTGATTAGATATTTGATTTAATGTAGAGCTAAAATGACAATTCAATTTTGCACTTTATAGCTTTTCCTTTTAGTATAATATATGACGATTAAAATCAATCACACTATTTGAAATTCATCAACTTGAAGATTTAGCCGGGATGATTAAGGAATATTATGGGGTAATTGAGTTTGTGAGTGAAATAGGGTCCTTATTTCAGGCATTTGTTATGAGTATTATCAACTTCTTTGCTTTGAGAAATTTCATACTTAAACTATTGGTGCTAACAAAACCCTACATTGTTCTCATATTAGAACACTCTTATTTTACTTTGCCTGACACACACACACACACACACACACACATATATATATATATATATATATATTAAAAAGAGAGCAGTACAATACTCTCTGGTGCATATATTTCAATTTCGGAATCAAAATCTTCAACTATTACAATTATATATGAAAGAGTATTACTCTAAACAAAAGACTATGATAGTAGTGATGTTATTTTTTGTCCTAAATTCTTGGACCTTTCACTAGCTAGGATCCAATAAAGCCTAATTTCAATATCTTTACTTATTTTTGGCAATACAACAAGCAGCAAAGCAAAAATACAACATCAATATAGATACATACAAGACCTGCCTTTTTCTTGTTATGGAACTCAAAAAACCAAATTAACACCTACTTGAAAGGCTTGTAAACTTTTAAATCAGAAACAAGTCGAGCAAAAGAACCAACAACTGCAGCAATTGAGATAACAAGGCAAGCTCCACTAAGTAACTGAAGGCAAATCCACCTGTCACTCCATTTGGGAATATTGTGTTTGACAATGTACATTTCTATTGGGAAGTATACTGTAAGTGGCCAAAATTCAAATGCGCCAAGAATGTCAACGACGACGTTGTTAAAGAATGGCATCAGCATAGAAATGAGAGTGGTGGTGATCACGAAAACTAAACGGAAAAAGTTGAGCTTGAAGGTCTTACACTTACAGCCGGGGATTGGGATATTAATCTCTTTCGTGATGAATTTGCTGTCAGGGTACCATTCAGCTTACCTTTTTTTCAACAAAAGCGAAAAGGGGTTGACAGGTATGCACCTACTAGGTGGATAACGATGGCAACGTTTGCAATGTCCAGCAGCCAATATGGGTAGTGGCGGACCCAGGATTTTCGTTCAGGGGGTTCGAAAAAGAAAAGTATAAACGTGTAAATAAGTCTTTAGAAATGGAAAACTTGAATTCTTTTGGATTTAAAACCAAACTTTTAGCACATTTTTTAAAGTAAAAAAAAATTGAAAAACAGAACTGAAAATTTTTAAAAAAATACTAAAAAAGACTGAAACTAAAAAAGAAAAAAAGAAAACGCTTTCACTGGGATTTGATCCGGTGACATACAGTTTATTTTCAAGGGTACTTGCCACTATGCCATTAATTTCTCTTTGTTATTGAGGGGGTTCAAAATATATATATCTATAGAAATGCAGAAAATTTACCTTATATATACGGTGTAATTTTTTGCCGAGGGGGTTCGGGTGAACCCCCTCGATACAACGTGGGTCCGCCCCTGAATATGGGTTGTCAAATCCAGTCAGTAGGTTTTGTGGGGATTCGTCTCCAAATGCTGCATAGCCAAAACAGCCACAGAGCATGTAGAGAACAGTTGTTACTGCTACACTTATTAGTGTTGCCTTCTTCATCGTCTTTGCTTCTAGATCTTCTGGTCGTGATTTGAGTGTATCCTGAATCTCAATAAGGATGAGGGAGTAAGAATGAGTAAAAGCTATATATAGCTTTAAGAGCTTGAAAGCTTTCCATATCTTGTCGATTTCATTTCCAGTGCTAATAATCCCAGTTAGACTTCCTTGTATTTTTCCTGTTTGTGCAACTCCTAAACCAAGAACAATGGAAGTGTAAGTGAAGGACATAACAACAGCGGCAACAGAAAGCAAAGAAATCTTATCAAAATCTGGGATTTGTGACAAGATAAGTCCCATGACTCCAAAAATGATCATGTAGGGTACTGTTGTTGAAACATTGCAAGAAGCATCATGACCATGATTACGGAAACAATTAGACTTTGTTATAGCAGCCATGCTAATAGAAGATGTAATGATGTAGCCAATTGCAGCTCCAAAAAGATTTACGTATTGTATAGTCCCACAAATCCTGACCAGTGCATCATCACCAAGATTTGCTCGTACAACATCCATATAAGTATAATTTCTTGATCTTCCAGTAACTTGGTCTCCTGTACGGTAACAATCCGAGAGAAAAGTACAAGTGGTGTAAGTAACAAAGGAGAAGAGAAGCAATACAGTAGGAGCAGCAATCCATCCTAGCTGAGCAGTGGCCCAAGCTAATGAAAGAACTCCAGAACCAATCACAGCTGTAATTATGTGAGCACTTGCAGTCCAAACTGAGCCACTTCTTTTTAGACGGCCGTCATCATCAAAACGTGTGGATTCATCACCCAAATTCACCAAAACATGATCTGCCATCTTTTCAACAAACACAAACTTAATTTTCCCAGATTAATGCGAATGAAATATAGATGAGAGAATAGATAAAGTATTATTTTGTGAGAAACAAGAAAGAAGAAAGGGCTTTCTATAGTTTGAGAGAAACAACAAAGGGACTATATAGACATACTTCACACCATTTCCCCTATTTTACACTGCATATTTTTGAGATTTTTTAGAATTATGAATAATATAATATTGAAACTTGCTCCAAATAAAATCACCAAACTTGATAACACAAATAGTAAGTAATAAAAATTATAAAAAGAGGAAATGAGAGAGTAAATAATTTGTGAGGAACAATTACGGAGCAGAGGGGTATTTTATATTTATAATGTGGAATCTTTCCTCAAGTGGCTGAAGAGGTTTCCCTTATTTCAGTACTTGTTGAAAAAAAAGGATACTTATAGTGTGAAAAGGTCTCTCTTTAATTACTGAAGTGGCTGAAGGGGTTACACTTATTTGAGTTCTTATTGATAAAAAGGGTATTTATCCCTTTTACAAATTAGTGTTTTACCATGAAAACAAGAGGGAGTTGCTCGAAAAGTAAGCATTTTCAATCTTAAGATTGTAAGTTCGAGTCACCAAGAGAGCAAAAAAGTTTTAGATCATCATAATAAAAAAAATCGAAATTATAAACCGATTGGGACAATTTTGATATTTTCATATATGAAATAAATTATTGTAATCATATTTTCTCAACGGACTTTTCTCTCTCTCTCCGGACTTTTCTCAACGGACTTTTCTCTCTCTCTCCCCGTCGTCGCCGGCGATCCGAGAGACACAGCGCCAGCTCCGACGGGACTGCTCCGCCACCCCTCTTTCTCTTTATCTTTCTCTTTCTCTTCCTCTTTCCCTCACCTTAGTTCTCTTTCTCCGTCCCCCCTTTCTCTTCGTCCCACATCCAGCTTGACAAGGACTACCAAGACAATGGACAAACAGCTAGCCCCGAATTGCGGCGACAACCCACGACAGCAAGAGTCGGTCAATAGCAACCCGGCGAGATCCAGCTCGACTCCCGGCGAGCTACCGGCCAAACAACAATATGCACCAGCAGGTACTACTGTTTGTCGCCGGAGACCACCCGCACTGGCCGGAAAATCGCTCAAAGTCCACGAAGCCTTCCACATGCACCGCATGTGTTCTATCTATCCTATATCTCCTTCTTTTTGATCTGAATCTATTGTTCAACCCCTCTTGCAGATTTTGCGTTTTGTTTTCTACTTTGAATCCCTTCTTGTAAGGAGTAATAGTGCCGGTAGGAATTACAACGTACTTCCAATTATTTGAAGCGCATAGGAGTAGATTTTAAGGTTACCGGTTTGGGCATTGTGCACCACACTCGTTTATCCGTATTTTTCCGATTGGCTTTTTAGTTCGATTAGGGCTTCTTCTTCTATTTTCGGATCTGTTTTTTTGGATCGTTGATTCAGCCTTTAGTATAGTTGTTGGTATCCCGTCTTTTTAGATTATACTCCTGTTGCAGCAGTGGTTAGTGTTCTCCTGTGTAGTTTTGCTTTAGATTCAGTATCTCTCTAGTGGATTTGGTTTCTATTGATGGTATTGAGTCATGTCGTCGGTTGAGGCCAAGGACGAGGGAAAATAGGGGTAAGCGGGTTACGGGTTCCCATAATTTGAGGGTAGGATCATGGAACATAGGTTCGTTGTCGGGAAGTCCTTAGAGCTAGTGAAAATTCTCAAGAAGAGAAAGATAAATATAGCTTGTGTCCAAGAGACTAGATGGGTAGGTTCCAAGGCTCCTGGAGGTCGAGGGGTTTAAGTTGTGGTACTCGGGAGGATCTAGGGATAGAAATGGGGTGGGTATTTTAGTAGACGGGGACTTGAGGGAGCAAGTGGTGGAGGTTAGGAGGATCAATGATAGGTTGATGACGATTAAGATAGTCATTGGAGGTTGTACCTTAAGTGTTATTAGTGCTTATGCACCTCAAGTGGGCTTGGACGAGGAGGCCAAAAAGCTCTTTTTATGAGGAGTTGGATGAGGTAGTTAGAGGTATACCGAGCACCGAGAGAATAGTCATAGGTGGAGATTTTAATGGCCATATCGGGGCAACTTCTAGTGGCTGTGATGATGTCCATGGAGGCTTTGGTTTTGGGGAGAGAAATGGAGGTGGAACTTCGCTTCTGGATTTCGCTAAAGCCTTTGAGTTGGTGATTGTTAACTCATGCTTCCCGAAGAAGGAGAACCACTTGGTTACCTTTCGTAGCTCGATAGCTAAGACTCAGATAGATTACTTACTCCTTAGGAAGGGTGATAGAGGTCTCGTAAAGATTGCAAGGTTATCCCAAGTGAAAATCTTACTACCCAACACAAGCTTTTGGTGATGGACCCGGAAATTAAGAGGGGAGGGAAGAAGAAGGTTGTTTTTGAGCAACCGAGGATTAAATGGGGTGGCTTGACCCCTGTCATTTCTCGGGAGATGGGCGAGAAGTTGACTGGGATGGGTGCTTGGAGTGGTAGTGAGGATGCGGACACCATGTGGAATAAAGCAGCTAGTTGCATCAGGGAAGTTGCTTCAAAGGTGTTGGGGGTAGCAAGGGGTAACTTTGGAGGCCATAGAGGAGATTGGTGGTGGAATGGGGAAGTCCAAGGCTTAGTGGAAGCAAAGAAGGCGGCATACACGAAGTGGGTGGAGTGCGTAGATGAGGAAGAGAAGCGGACGCTTAAGGAGGTTTATAAGACGACTAAGACAGAAGCTAAGTTAGCTGTTACGAAGGCTAAGACGGCAGCTTTCGAACGCTTGTATGTCGAAATGGGGGACAAAGGTGGGGATAAGAAATTGTATAGGCTTGCAAAAGCAAGAGAGAGGAAGGCTCGCGACTTGGACCAAGTGAAGTGCATCAAGGATGAGGAAGGCAAAGTATTGGTGGAAGAGTCCTCCATCAAACAAAGATGGCGAAGATACTTTCACAAACTTTTAAATGAAGAAGGGGACAGAGACATTGTGTTGGGTGATTTGGCGCACTCTGAAAGACTTCGGGACTTTGGGTACTGTAGGAGTTTTAGGATCGAGGAGGTTATACGTGCTATTAGTAGGATGAGCAGGGGAAGAGCGACCGGTCCCGATGAGATTCCGGTGGAATTTTGGAAGAGCACGGACAAGGCAGGTATAGAGTGGTTAACTGGGCTGTTTAATGTTATTTTTAAGACAGCAAAGATGCCTGATGAATGGAGGTGGAGTACAATGGTGCCGTTGTATAAAAACAAGGGTGATATCCAAAACTGTAACAACTACAGGGGTATCAAACTGCTTAGCCATACTATGAAGATTTGGGAAAGAGTGGTGGAGATGAGGGTGAGAAGAGGGGTGTCCATTTCTGAGAACCAGTTTGGATTCATGCCGGGACGATCGACTTCCGAAGCCATTCATCTTATGCGAAGAATGGTAGAAAAATATAGAGAGAGGAAGAGAGACCTACATATGGTGTTCATTGACCTTGAAAAGGCCTATGACAAAGTATCGAGGAATGTCCTCCTGGAGGTGCTTGGAGGCTAAAGGTGTCCCGATGATTTATATTAGGGCGATAAAGGACATGTACGGCGGAGCCAAGACTCGGGTTAGAACGGTTGGAGGAGACTCGGAGTATTTCCCGCTTGAGTTGGGGCCGCATCGTGGGATCGCCCTTAGCCCTTTTCTATTTGCTTTGGTAATGGATGAGTTGACGCGGTCTATTCAGAGAAGGTACCATGGTGTATGTTATTTGCGGATGACATAGTACCGATCGATGAGACGCGGGACGAAGTTAATGCGAGGCTGGAGGTGTGGAGACGAACGCCGGAGTCCAAAGGTTTCAAAGTTGAGTAGGACCAAAACGGAATACTTGGGGTGCAAATTCAGTGATGCAAAAGGATGAGGCAGATGGGGAAGTGAAACTTGACTCACGATCATTCCTAAGAAAGAAAGTTTTAAGTATCTTGGGGTCAGTAATCCAAGGAAGCGGTGACATTGACGATGATGTCACACATCGCATGTGGGCCGCTTGGATGAAATGGAGGCTTGCTTCGGAGTCCCGTGTGATAAGAAAGTTCCACCTAAACTTAAAGGTAAGTTCTACAGAGTGGTAGTTAGACCGGCCTTGTTGTATGGAGCGGAGTGTTGGCTACCAAAAACTCGCATGTTCAAAAATTGCATGTTGCGGAGATGAGGATGTTGAGATGGATGTGTGGGCACACTAGGAGCGATAAGATTAGGAACGAGGTTATCCGGGAGAAGGTGGGAGTGGCTCCTGTGGTGGACAAGCTGAGGGAAGCGAGAATGAGATGGTTTGGGCATGTGAAGAGGCGGAGCGCGGACGCTCCAGTGAGGAGGTGCGAGGGGCTAGGGGTAGAGGGTACGCGGAGGGGTAGAGGTAGGCCTAGGAAGTATTGGGGAGAGGTGATTAGACAGGACTTGGCTCGCCTTCACATCACCGAGGACATGACTTTAGATAGGAAGGAGTGGAGGTCGCGTATTAAGGTTGTAGGTTAGTAGGGTTAGCGGGTTGTCTTTCCCGTGAGGGTAGGGGTTGGTAGGGTTTGTAGTAGTCCTAGCCTGGTTCTTGTAGTTCTTGTCTCTGATTCTATAGTCTTATGTTGTTTCATCGCGCTTCGCCTCTTCCAGTACTTGCTTGATGTTATTGTCTCCGTTGTTGATTATGCGCCTTTTTCTCTTAATGGATGTTATGTTTTATATAATGTCCCCTCTCCTCTTGCTTGGTTTGGATGTACTTGGGCCGAGGGTCCACCGGAAACAGCCTCTCTACCTCCACGAGGTAGTGGTAAGGTCTGCGTACACTTACCCTCCCCAGACCCCACTTTGTGGGATTCCACTGGGTATGTTGTTGTTGTTGTTGTCATATATGAAATAAATATCGAATTAAATTGAGATTCGACTAAGAACAGGTATACTAACTAATTTGATAGAACTAATTCCAGGGGATTAATACATTACGATGTTCTGAATTCACTTTCTTGTGCAGTTTGATGAGTTACATGGGCATGAAATTCTTCTTTTATTTCTAGACACACAAATATTTTCTTCCTGTGTGAACTGCATCCTAACATTCATTTTCATCTTAATTCTATGACAGGTCATAGAAAATCCGATATATTCATTGAATGTGAGTCCATGAAACACAAACTTTTCGACTGTCTTTATCAAAATTTTAAGTATGTTTTTAAAAAATATTTTCGATTTCAAAATTTTATTTTTTCCACCCCTACTCTCAATCCCCCCACCACCCACCCACCCACCCCTACCCTCAATCCCCCACCACCCACGCACCCACCCCTACCAGCCCCCACCCCAAAAAAAAATTCTAAGTTTATTTTTAAAATATCAATTTTTCACCCCTATCCTCGACCCCCTCTCACCCACCCCTACCAGCCCCCCCACCCCCCAAAAAAATTTTAAGCTTGTTTTTAAAAAATATTTTTAACTTCAAAATTTCAATTTTTCACCCTTACCTTCGACCCCCCCACCCCCTACCAGCCCCCACCCCCAAAAAAAAATTAAGTTTGTTTTTAAAAAATATTTTCAATTTCAACAATTATTTTCTACTCTAGTAAAAATAAAATAAATTTTTTAAAAACATTTTTCATTCATAAATCAAACACTAAAAATATTTTTTGGAAAATATTTTCTACTCACCAATCAAACATGAGAAAATAAGTCAAAAATCAACTTATTTTCCAAGAAAACATTTTCTAGGAAAACATTTTCCTTCGTACCAAAACACACCCTTAGTTGCACTTTTTAAGATTAGCACTCTTTCCTGGCTTCATGCCTATTTTTACCGACACGTTACATTTTTTTTCACGCCATTTCTCATTTTATGTTCATCACAATATTCTACTTTCACAAACTATGGTGTATTTGTTATGAAGGAGAATATTTTTCCTAGAAAATATTTTTTTTTGAAAAATAAGTTGATTTCTTACTTATTTTTTAATATTTGATAAATAAGTAAATGATGTTATCTCAAGGGTATTTATATGTAATCTAACATAAAACTATAGGATGGGAGGCCTTGGGGTGGGATGGTCAAGGGACAAGGGGTAGGGGTTACGGGAGTTAGATGGGTGAGAGGATACAACAAACATAGAATGTCACTTATAGAATTTTTTAAAAGAATATTCTTATCATTAAATAACTAAATAAGATATTAATAATTAACATAAATTTTTAAAAATATAATTACTAAGACTAGTTTAGTAAACTGAATCTCTAATATAAATACAATTGAACTTATATATAAAAGTTATAAAAGTTATAAAAGTATAGTGAAACACTTGTTATTAATCTAAACATTAAAAATTTAAGGGTTATGGACATAGAAAACATGGTTATGACTATTATTATTATTATTATTAGGCGTTTGACCATAGAATTTAAAAATATATTTTTTATTGTATTTGAAATATATGGAATTAGAGTTGAAAATAAAATTATGTTTTATTTTTACAACAAAATATTTGAAATAATATTCATGTTTGAATGTACTTAAATAAAATTTCAAAAATGAAAGTGAGTTTAAAAAAAATTACGCTAATATATTTTTCAAATTTGAAATATACCTTCTGCTTGAAAAAATTGTATTTTAAATTTTTATGATTAAATAAATAAGTAAAGAAACTATTTTTATATATAGTTCAATGCATTTCAACTTCATAGAATTGATGATCAGAATACCCTTATTTTTTAATTTATAAACAATAAGCATAATGCTTCTAATTAGGAGGAAAGAAAAAGGCAAGAAAGAGAAATAAGAGGCAAAGAAGAAGAATTAGTGTAGGTCCCATGAGTCGGAATATATTCAAAAGTTTTTTTTCATAAACTTGAAACTTTTATGAAACTTGAAAACTTTATATTCAAAACTTGAAATTTTTATGAAACTTGAAAACTTTATATTCACAAACTTGAATAACATTGTGTGAATATCCATTACATGACCAATAGTAGAGCAACAATCTAAATATACCTTATCATATCTTCCATCATTGTGACCAAAGCAGTTTGTCCAACTTGTTCTTCTATGGAAGAAGATGATCATTTCCCTAAGTTGGACTCTGGGGAGGCATGCAGCTACGACCGACCATCGCAATAGCGACAAGGGTCCACCCGGCAGGGGCGGCTCTACAGCTTTGAAAAAACACAATTGCCTTAGGCCCCAAAATTTGAAGGGCCTCATATTTAAAAAAAATAATAGGTTATAAGTATTATTTTTTTTAAATATCGAGTATTACTTATAGAAAATAAATTTTTCATAAAAGAGCAAAGAAGTAATAGAAGTTTGACAAATTATGAATACCATGTCTCAAGAAAAATTAAATAATTGGCTATAATAAACTTCATAAAAAATATATATTCGAATTTAAGGCCTCCATTCGATTTGGCTTTAGGCCACCAATTTATTAGAGACGTTCCTGCCACCTGGTCATGATTCACAACTCAGTGACTCCTCGGGATCACGGTATAGGCCATACAATCGCGATGCCTGATGACTCTAAACTACGTGATCACGATGCACAACAAACAAACATCTCCACGATCTCGAGGTTTGGACCCACGATCGCGATGAAAAATGTCACCTGCACCAGACAGTAGCATTAGTAATTATCACGACTCAACAAAATCAATGAATGGACCTTCGGGATTTGTTCGAAACTCCGAGCGCACAAACCAAATATGCTATTCAACTAAACTCGACACTCCGGACTCAATGGTACCATGGAAACGTGAATTTGAGGTCTTCTTGACCCGCTATTCAACTAAACTCGACACTCCGGACTCAATGGTACCATGGAAACGTGAATTTGAGGTCTTCTTGACCCGAAATCCATTAAAGTCGCACTAATTGTACACTCAAAATATCAAACTGCCTTTAGAACTTCTGAAAATTCAGCCAACATCTCATCTAAGCCTAAAATTATTCCCCGAATTCAATGGAATCGTCAAAAATTCAAACTCCGAATGTTGAACAAAATCAACTCCTTAACCAAACTCTGCATTTTGGAGCTAATTGAACTTAATTCCATTCCGAGACTCGTAGCTTCGATTGGTACCAAAAACCATTTTTAACAACCTTAAACCTTCAAAACTCTAAACACAACTCTAAAACTCACAACTTTTCAATCAAATTTCAAACGAACTTCGTAAACATGACTTGCGACAACTACTAGGAGAACAAAATGGTAATTTTCCAAAAAAATGACCTTGAGAATATTACAGGAAGTTTATAAAATTAAGTCTTTAACAAACAAAGAAAAGAAATTAAAAAAGACATCAATATTGATATGCAAAAGGAACTTTTGATTTCAATTTCATCTTTGCAGTAAAGTAAGAGTTAGAGAATTGAGAAAAAGTGGTCTCCCCAAACATAATAAATACATACAAAGACCTGCCTTTTTCTGGTTATGAAACTAAAAAATCAAATTAAAACTAAACATACCCATTAGGCCCAATCGTTCAGCAGACATGTAAACTTGTAAATGAGCATAAAGTCCAGCAAAAGAACGAATTGAGATAACAAGGCAAGCTCCATTTCTAGTGACCAAAATTCAAAATACCGAAAAGCAAGATCTTCAAGCATTTTTTTTCTCAAAATAATCTACCAAACTACGAGCCACTCCATGTTTCAAACTTTCGTTTCTTTTATTCCAGAGATAATTCTTTTGATCTCTTTGTGTAACCCAGAGGCGGAGCCAGGGTTTCAGACCAGTGGATTTTAAATTTTAAAAAAGAACAACGATCTTAATCTAAAGTAACAACCATTAAATTTTAAACATTTTTACTATATCTTCAATATTATTCTAAGTGAGGTTAAAATTATTAAATTCACCATTAATGTTTTGGCACCTAAAACAAATATTTTACTAGTTTCACTATCACCTTGAACCATTACTGCGAGTCCGCCAACAAAAAATAAAATTTGAAAAGCAAACAACAATTGTTTTAATATAATAAATATGTGGGATAGCCCTAGAATCAAAGATTAAAAATCAATTTTTGAATAGATATTCATACCATTAAAAAGCAAATAAATAAGAAAAAAATGAAAAGGGAGAGACAACGGTATATACCGGAGGTCGGATTTCGGATGGTATCAATTAGATCAACAATAAAAGTTGGAACCCTTATAACTTTTGAAAAAAAATAAAATTGGGTTAAACTATTTTGAATGTCTTAGTAGAAATCAATAGTTAGATGTTGTTTTAGAGTACACCAAATTACGTATGTTTTTAGTTAATCCTTATTTTTCTGTTTTTAAAATTTTTTTTTTATATAAAACCACCTATGAAATTATTCCAAAAATAAAATGGGGCTACTGAGTTTCGAACCCACGTCCAGTGAGCCAAACGATTTCCCTGGGTGTGCACACACCACTGAGCCAGCCGCTTCAGAGTGCTTGTGGATTCGCAAGAATTATATATATACATTTTATTTCATATTTTTATACAAATATAGAATCTACGAAAAAGCCAATGGGTTCGCCCGAACCCCTTTCCGATACAGTAGTTCCGCCCCTGGTGTAACCTAGAAAAGATTATCCTTCAACTTGACGAGTAGCATAATCAAATAAAGCTTTAGGATGTAATATTCCCGAATCATCTAATAAGTTAATTTCATATGCTAGCTTGAGCAACTTTTATCTTTCTTTGTGAAGGTAACAAATGAGCCAAAGAAGGAGAAATAAGATCTGGATGATTATGTTTCTCTTCAAACGAAGTGATGCGAAACATTCCATTTGATTAACGATTAATAATAATATGAACTAAGCACCCCGTTCTAGTTTCCTGCCTATGTTTTTGAACCACCACATCTCGTTTGATTTTGTGTCTATACCCTTCTTTATAACATGTAAACTTTCTTGAAGTCACATGCCCTTGGACTTTGATTTTGTTAGCATATTCTTTGCTTATGCTAAAACCAATTGTACTGACGTATTCATTATAGTAATCATATGCATGCTCATCCGAATCGAATTCTATTCCCAGTTTTATGAACAAATTACATTCACTTTGAGACTCACTAGATCCAATCTCCATAAATCTAAAATACAAAGAGTATAAATAAGATAAACAATCGATAATCTTAAAGCTAAAATGAAATGTAATCTTAAATTTAAGAAAATTAATTACTATAAAACAAAGAGAAAATGGTCTAAAGCCCCCCAATCTATACCCGAATTTCCAACTACACATTCCAACTTCAAGGGTCTCCTATCACCCCCTAAACGATTTAAAACAAGAATTATTACACCCTTAAAACATCATAACCACATCTATGCTAATGGGTGAGACTCACCCTTAAACCCTATAGACGTTGTTTTGTTCTATAATCTTTTTATATATGGTTAGTCCTAATCATTTTTTGTAAGTGTTGTAGAAAATCATGATGTTGATAAGGACTTTCAAACGTTTTTTCACAAAGCAACAAAAGGAAAGGGTGAAAGCTATGATTGACAACTTGGTCAATCTTCCATCAAAATCCAATGTACAAGATGATGATCTTATACCTTTTATGAAATACATTACAGGAATTAACAAGTTAATTGAAGAAACTGTTTGGGTCGGGGGTTTATTAAGTGTGAAAGAGAAATACATGACTTTACGATTTGCATGTCGAATGATTTTCGTAAAGAATTGCTTGACAAATCTTGACATAAGATGGATCACCAAATATTAAGATCTTACAATATGTTAGTTCAAGATCTCGTGGATAAGTGATAATGTGTATTTGATTTGTACAATGATTGTCTATCTGTGACATGAATTGTATGAATTTATCATTTAGTTATTTATACTAATTATTGTTATTAAATATTTCTATATCTATTATAGAATTTACGCTTATTTAATCTTTAATTTATGCGATTTAAGAAAAACTAGGTTGGGGTGCATTGTTGGCGCATCGCCCTAGATCCAATTTCTTGTTGGGTTATGAAGGTGATTAGGGCTTCATGTGGAAGCTTACAATTGGATATCATATGATTGATAAATCAGATAAAAAAAACTTATACTAAAAATCAAAATTTATAATATGGTTTAGCCAATCGGCCTACATATGAAAAACTAATAAAAAGAAAATATTAAAACTATTGAGGGAAAAATCTCCCCCATAAACAAAACTCTTTATTGACTACATTGTGGATGATCTTATGTTATTGGTATGAGAAGAGGGGTCTTCAATGTATAGATCTCCTAACTTTTCCTCTAAGGAAAGAATAAACCAAATATAGAAGAAAAATATATTTTCCTCTCATGAAAATTAAAAACATTTATGGTAATGTTTTGTCTTTTCTTTACGAAAAAATAAACTTCAAATAAAGTAAGAAAATCAGGGCAAAACCCTAACAAATCTCCCCTTTTGGCTAAATTTTCTTGACAAAACTTGATCCGTCTTCATCATATGCTTGATAATCTTGTTATTCACAAGTCTTCATCACTGTTGCTTGTCATGGTTAAAAATAAGGTTTAAAATATATGGGTTAAAAATATTTTGTTTTTATTTTTAAAAATTGCAGCAACAGGAATGTTGAAAATATGATTTAAACTTCTTCTCCACATGTAACTTGGACAAAAATCTTCATTATCATCAAATTTGTTGCAAATTGATTTGAAATCACCTTAAACATGTCTTCAACCTTGATGAACCTGGATCATTGAACCATGTGCCCTGATACCACTTGTTGGGTTATGAAGGTGATTAGAGTTTCATGTGGAAGCTTACAATTGCATACCATATGATTGATAAATCAGATTTAAAAAAACTTTTACTAAAAATCAAAATTTATTACATGGTTTAGCCAATCGGCCTACATATGAAAAACTAATAAAAAGAAAATATTAAAACTATTGAGGGAAAAATCTCCCCCATAAACAAAACTCTCTATTGACTACATTGTGGATGATCTTATGTTACTGGTATGAGAAGAGGGGTCTTTAATTTATAGATCTCCTAACTTTTCCTCTAAGAAAAGAATAAACCAAATATGGAAGAAAAATATATTTTCCTCTCATGAAAATTAAAAATATTTATGATAATGTTTTGTCTTTTCTTTTAAAAATAAACTTCAAATAAAGTAAGAAAATCAGGGTAAAACCCTAACAAATCTCCCCTTTTGGCTAAATTTTCTTGACAAAACTTGATCCGCCTTCTTCATATGCTTGATAATCTTGTTATTCACAAAGTCTTCATCACTGTTGCTTGTCATGGTTAAAAATAAGGTTTAAAATATATGGGTTAAAAATATTTTGTTTTTTATTTTTAAAAATTGCAGCAATAGGAATGTTGAAAATATGATTTAAACTTCTTCTCCACATGTAACTTGGACAAAAGTCTTCATTATCATCAAATTTGTTGCAAATTGATTTGAAATCACCTTAAACATGTCTTCAACCTCGATGAACCTGGGTCATTGAATCATGTGCTCTGATACCACTTGTTGGGCTATGAAGGTGATTAGGGCTTCATGCGGAAGCTTACAATTGCATATCATATGATTGATAAATTAGATTTTAAAAAACTTATACTAAAAATCAAAATTTATTATATGGTTTAGCCAATCAGCCTACATATGAAAAACTAATAAAAAGAAAATATTAAAACTATTGAGGGAAAATCTTCCCCATAAACAAAACTCTTTATTGACTACATTGTGGATGATCTTATGTTATTGGTATGAAAAGAGGGATCTTCAATTTATAGATCTCCTAACTTTTCCTCTAAGGAAAGAATAAACTAATTATGGAAGAAAAATATATTTTCCTCTCATGAAAATTAAGAATATTTATGATAATGTTTTGTCTTTTCTTTTAAAAATAAACTTCAAATAAAGTAAGAAAATCAGGGTAAAACCCTAACAAACTATTGATGCCCCATGTAGGCGCACTAATGGCGCGCTATGCCAAGGCATGAACTGCTATTGGCCTATGCTGGTGTGGTGTGCCAGACTCAAACTTCTGTGAGCTCTGGTTGGCGCCTTGCTGGTGTGCCACCCCATTGTTGTCTCGATAAAAATCTCATTTTTTACAAGTCTGAATCCAAGAAGGAAACTTAATTATTTTCCCAAATCCTATAGATGGAATTTTGTGCCTCTTTTTTAGGGTTCTGTCTTATTTTTAAGTGCAAGAAGAAGGGAATAGAATTCACCATAGGTTTCTTATCTTCTACTTTTTCTTAGTCATTACTTCACATGAAAATAATTATCTTTGTGTTTTTTATTAACATTAGTAGCTAAGAATCCTTGTTTAGGGGATGTAGCTACGAATGATTGTTGAATATTGACTCTATAGATTAAGTTTTTTATTGTTTAAATTACTCGTATGTTCTTGAATTATTATTTTGATGCTTGATCACCATTGAAATAAATTTATTGTCTTTTATTGAATTTGAGAGAAGAATATAGATAGAACGTGGAATACAAGGTGCATGATCTTTTCTTGCATAAAAACTAGAATTGATTTGCATCTAGGATAGGAATATACCTAATTGTCATGCTTGGTTACTAAATGAGAAGAAGCTTAGTGCTCCGCAGTTGATTCAACATATCCCAGCTCAACGATCTAGTTAGATTATTAATTGTGATAGGTGATTAGAGGTCGAGAGATCATAGTCATAATATCAACTTTGTAAATCAGTAATTTGATAACCATCTGAAATCTATTGAGGAAATATGACACATGATTTCTTAATTGAGTTGCAACCATGAAATTGTCTTGAACTATTGTTAAAATCCTATTTGGGTTTAATTGTTCTTAGTTATTCTAATTTTTTAATTCTTGCATTCTTAGTTTACAAGTATAAATCAAACTCTTGTGACATACTTGCATTAAATTGTGGGTATTAGTGAAATTAGATATAAACTAATTGTAAGTTCTTTGGATTCGATAATCTGATTCTTAAAGAATCACTATATTACTTGCGCGATCACATACACTTGCGTGTGCATTTGGGAGAAACACTATTAAAGTTAACAGAATGAAGAGACAAATATAAATAATCAAGAATAAACGACTGTAATAACCCTCACGGAATTTTGTGATTATAGCCTTTTTTTTTCTTGTTTAACCCTTCCTATAACTTTTGCTATTTGTGACTTGCAGAATGAATGACACATTCCCAGGTGTGATTAGATGCATTTTGGGTGAGTTTTTGAGCTTTGAAAGTTTGAGCAAAGTTAACATTTGGAGTTAATAAGGAGGATTTTGAGTTTTGATAATTTCGCTGGATCTGTAGGGTGATTTTTGACTTGGATAGATGACTTGCAAGGGTCCTGAAGCACTCTGAAGTAATTTGGACCCTTGGATGGAATTCTTGCTTTTCTTAAGTTTGGATTTGATCCCAATTAACATATAGACAAAACGACATCAAAGTGGTAATTTTGATGATTCTAACATGTCCGGAATGTATTTTGTGATCAATTTGCACTATTGATTTGTGTTTGAAGGATCTCAAATGAGTTTCAGGTGCTTATTCGAAGATTGATATTTTGATGTTATTCAGCATAAATGGTACCACATGAAGCAAATGAAATCTAAATTATATTTTAATTGATTCATTAGATTGGCATTGTGATTTAGGAACTATAGCAATAATAATCTTCGTATGAGAGGGGTATGATCATTTTAGTGTGAATAGTTGTTGTTAGTTATCTGGTACGAGTGTGATTGAATCGAAGGAAATCATTTGATCAACGCAATTGCACTGAAGTGAATCATTTGGTCAGCGGTATTACACTGAAGGAATTACTTGATCAGTTTTACAACGCCCCTAAAAACACGATTGTATTGAAGAAAAATATGATAATGTGGTCAAAATATCATTATATGGGCAACACAAGTTCAATGAACCCCAAAGACTTAATCCATCGATAACCCCCTAAAGTTGACAAGATGTTTTACTTAGACATCCCAACTAAGTGATGTTCATTTTAGACATCTCATGTAAGATTTCGCTGTGTCATTTTGATAGTTTTTGCTTACATGGCATAGTAAGTGTGATACACTCATTAACTGGCGCATGAAATGGTTTTTTTAGTTAATTTTTAATTTATTTTTGCTTCTTCTTCCCCATTTTAAGCCATCATTTTGCCCAAATTAAATTTCTTGAATGAAGGTTTAAGCAAAATGACAGAAAATGTTGTTAAAATTTAATAATAAATCCATTCATAAAATTCTTTCTTGGAAGAATTTAATATTTGTAGGGAAGTGAATTTAAGAAGAAACTTATCTTGATAATTTGAGGGAGAGTGAATTTCTATAAACTAAGAAAAAAAGATCTTTAAATGAGCAAATATCTTCCATATCAAGCTATTTATTAGGCGAAGAAGAAGTAAGAAAGTGATATGGTGCGCAAATTTGCAGAGACGTAGGGTGTTTTTGGGGTAGTGTATTTAAAGAAGACAGTTAGGAGGGGATTTGTGGGGGGGGGGGGCCGCGGGGGTGGTTGTAGGAGAAGACAATCGAGGTGGGTGGGGGCTTTCTTTATTAATTAATTTTACTCAAAATTAATTATTTAAAAATTACCTTTGATACAAATGACAAATGTCATTATTTAATTCGTCACTTTACACGTCATTAGTGAGTGTAATACATACCCCTTATGTATTTTTGCTGATACTAAAAAAGGTGTCAAAATGACACAACGGAATCCTACATGAGGTGTCTAAATTGAACATCTTTCAGTTAAGGTGTCTAAGTAAAATATCATGTCAACTTTAGGGGGCCATCGATGGGTTAAGCCAACTTCAAAACTAGGGATAAGACATAAGTACTCCCTTAGACTATAACCGAAATCCCAAAAACATACCTAAACTTAACTAGGGTCCTATTACCCTCCTAAACTAATTTAAAATGGAATAAATACACCACAAGCGCTAACATAGTATAGAGAGTGTTCACACTCTCTTGAAGGCAAGTGATGAATGCACAAATTGAACACATGTCATTTTTTATGGGTAACTTTATAATTAGTTAGTACACATATTTATTAATATTAAAAATTATATATATTTAATTATTCTTATTTCTTTCTTTGTAAAATATTTATTTTAATTTCTTTTCACTTTAATTTTTTTTAAAAAATAATTTATCATCTTTTCACTTTTAATTATTTTTTAAAAAGTATGTGTATTTTAAAAAAATAAAAGTGTCCTTTAATTTTAACATTATAATGTTTTTAATCTTTTATTTGATTTTCTTCACTTATTTTGATATCCATTCAAAATTAACTTATTTTAAATACAAGAAATTTGGAATCAAATCAAAACGAAAGACAAATAAAATAATATTAATAGAAAAATAAAAGAGAAAAAACAATGAATGAAGGTAAAAAAAAAGTTTCTATACAAGGTAAAAACATGTGTATTAACTTAATTTAAATACAAGATAAAGAAAATAAGAATATTTTTTTAAAAATAAATTAAACTTTAAAATAAAATTACTTTTAAATTAAAATTTAAAAAAATGAAAAATAAAATTACACACGTGGCAGGCGAGTGTGTATAAACACAACCAACTTGGATAATTGAAGGCGCCACATCAACACAAAAGGTGCACAATAATACGGAAATAAATGAGTCCAAGGGGGTAATAGGACCTTAGTTAAGTTTAGGTGTGTAGTCTAGGGAGGTACTTATGTCTTATCCCCAAAATTACGAACCTTGATGACACGGTTCTTTGAAGGGGAATGAAATGTAACAATTGAGTAAGATTTGGTATATGTTTGTCATTTTACCAATTTTTTGCTCGGATAAGTTATTTTGTGATTACTATACCACCCAAGGGAGGGAAAATTTATCCCGATACTAATTATTAATCTCTAGTTAAGTTATTTTGGACTTGTCAACCAAACAACAAATTAAGTGACACTATAATTTAATTCCATGACTATTTGGTATTATGCTTCACACCAAACGACCCTTAAAAATAGGGAGGGTGTTGTATATGACCTCGGGATTGGGATGGTCAAAGGGTAGGGGTTGAGGGAGTTGGATGGGTGAGTGGATAAGAAAAACGTTATAATGTCATTTATAGAACTTATTTTCGCTACTTTCATTAAGGAAATCATTTTTCCTGAGGAACAATTTTTCTACAGAAAATACTTTCAAAATTTTTTATCCAACCAAACATGAAAAAATAAAAATAAAAAATTTGAAATATATTTTCTCCATACCAAAAGCACCCTTAATATCCTTTATCTAACCACAACAAATATATCATCCTTACCCTTTTTTGCTTGCTTCATGCTTAAGAACTCTAAACTGTCGAATTTAGATTGCTCAAATCCAAAAAATTCTATAGTTAAAAATAAAATGCTTTTATTACACCCCTTAAAGTTAGATTGCCCAAATTCATGCCTTTATCATCCTTTGTCAATAGCAAAAAGACATGTCATCCTTGCTTGATTGTGATTAATTTTCATTTTTAAATAAACATCAAATAGTATAATGTAAGTATATCAATTTAATCATGTTTTTGTCACAATTAATAGATATATTTTTTATAATAATTTTATGTCTGTCACATGGGATAATTACTAATATAGAGAAGCGGTCAAAATGCATTTTTTTTTTGTCGTGCCTACTTCTACCCGTATTTATGGAATTTCCGTATTTTTGATATTTTAATTTATTTGTTTTATTTTATTTAGTCTATTATATATTTAAATTACTACTATATAATAGTTGAGACACCTCTTGGTCAATGTGTTTTGCTTCTAGTTGAGGGTAGAAAGTGTCGTAAATGCTCCTTGAACTATTGGGAGAAAATGGTCAAATGACTCCCCAGTTTATTATCGGATTTCCAAATACACACTTATACTTCGCGGGAGACCTATTAACCCTCTTGAATTACTTTAAAATGGAATAAATAACCCCTTAAGTGTTGAGTTGGATAACCCATTAAGTGCTGAGTTGGCATAGATAGTGTATTTCACTCTCTTTAAGAGAGTGGGTTGCCTATTTTTTTTAATTTCCATTTTTTTCTCTGATTTTCTTTTTTCTTTCTTCTTACTTATCTATACAACTATACATTTTTCACCATTATCATTGTGGAAGATTTTTCAATGGATGTTTGGTATAAAAACTATCAACAACTAATGCATTTTATGAATAAATAATTTTTCAATAGACTTATTTAGAACATATCTAACAAATTAAATTATTTTTAAAAAAAAAACATACCCATTAATTAATTTTTTTAAAAGACATGGACTCAAGAGTAAAAAAATCAAAGTGAAGTAATTGTATATTTTAAAAAATATATTCAAACTCACTATAAGAAACTAAAACAAAATAATTTCTTCTACATTTTTAAAGAACGATCCTACATGTTCTCCTAAACCCCATGAAGAATCAAAATCAAAAACTCAAATCATAAATTAATCATGAAAATTTTAGAGGGAGAAAGAATAAAGAATGGGAAAGAGAGAGAGGCTTCTCAAATTGGTGTCACAAATTAGTCTCAAATTGGTCTTCTCATCCATGATGATTTTGAGCTGTCGATGGAATCTTCAGGGGCTAAATCTAATCTCGAATGTTTATGACCCATTTAATGTGTATCTGAAATTGTCTAAGGAATAAAATCGAATGAAATGTAAAAAAATCTAGAAAAATAGTTGAATTGGTTGAATGAAAGATTTGATTAGGACCACTATCTTCTAGGCTCTAGAGATTCAGAGTAGGTGAAAAAGTGACTTGAATTTTCGTTTTTATAAATTGTTAGAGATATAGAAATTTATTGAGGTAAAAAAATGGTGCTTATTATAGTTAGGGTTGAAGAAATGATTGGGGAAGGAAGGAAAAAGAAGGAGAAGAACTTTTTTTTTAAAATTATTAAATGGTGAAATACACGTGTCAAGTGCGTGTATTTCACCACAATACACATGCCTGGTAATGACATTTCAGGGAGGAAATAATTTCACTTTAAAATAGTTTGGGGGGGGGGGGGGGATAATAGGACCCCGTGAAGTATAAGTGTGTAGTTGGAAATCTGCTAATAGGCTGGGGGGTCATTTGGCCAATTTCTCAACTATTGAAGTAGGCCCAAAATAGTCATTTAACTCTATACACTTATCGAATTTAGTCCTTTAATTATCCAAAAAGTTTATCAGGTTTGGTTCCTTAAGTATACGCTTACCACCAGGGGTGGATTTATGCATAGGTAAGGTGTGTCACGGGACACGACCTCATCAAAAAAAATTACGGAATATACCTATATAAAAAAAACTAAAAAAGGTAAAATAATTAAAAAGGACACCCCTTATATCATCAGAATGCTCCTAGCTCAAGTGGCAAAGCGCCACATTTGATGTCTTACGTCCCGAGTTTGATTCCAAATGGGCTACTTTTTTTCTACGTTTTGTTAATTATTATTTTACTCCTTTTTTTCTCTTAAATTTTTATTTTAAATTCAAAACAATAGGTCCCCTTCATTAAAAACTTATAGACCCACTCTTATCAATTCAAAATCTAACTTACTCTTTTTTTTAGAATTAAAATAAAACTGCCACACCCCAACCTTAGATGAAGCGGACAAGTACCATATGAATGTTTTACAAGTGATCGATGATGAGAAAGTGAACTACTATGCAGATAGATTTACTAATGAGAAGCCACATATACAACACATGTCGACTAGCTGAATGGATACATGTGACAAGTAAAACTATGAATACAAATGATAGCTTTACAATGTCTACAAAGCCTCTACTAGAATTCATGACTGTAAAACTATCAAATACACATAGTAAAGACTCGGCAAAGCCCTGAATCAACCTGGAGCTCACCAACAACCGTTGAGTGTCATGTGCTTCTATTAGGAAAATCTACTAGTTGAGTACTTGTACCTGCAACATGAAATGCAACATCCCAAATAAGGGACGTCAGTATGAAAGAATATATTGAATATGTAAGGCATAATACAACCATATGTAAAATGAGAGCTCAAGTGAAACCAACTACAAATAGATAAGGATTAGAAAGCACATTTGCTTATACTTGTGGAATAGTGTATGCTACATTTTTTTCTGTACTTTTCTGTGCGTTATAATCTTTATAAGGCATATAATACAAACGACCAACTGATTAGTGGTAGAAAAGGATGACCTATGCTAGACATTTTAACCCCTGGAATGCTGTCCTCATAATTATACAAATTGGGATCGGCCCATGCTAGACTTTCGCCCTGAGCTGACACCCTTCTATACCAATTGGGATCAACCCATGCTAGGCATTTGCCCCTGGGCTACCACCCATAAATATACAGATTGCTTCTAGTTTCTTTAATTTTTGAGATTGTTATTTTGGTGGTCATAACCATTTTTGAGATTTGGAACTACGGACCAGTAGTAGAAGATATGAGAATAATAACTTCAAAGCAGTAGCAATGACATAAGGAGCTATGTAACATCAATTGATTTCTTATGAGCTTATATGACATAATTGACTTCAATTAACTAAAAGGAGAATTCACCAGACTTATTGCAAACACCACTCCTATACTAGCCCATAGGAGGATAATTACACAATAGTGGAGTAATAAACATATAATGAAGTAGTTCGACGCACTAGGGAGAGGGAAAAAATACAATTAGCTATATTGGAGATCGTACACTGCCACCATGTTTCCTTTACTAAGAATAGAGCTTAGGAAATTTACCTCGTTGACATTAATCGCAAATATCATATTTCATTCCAATGAATATGGAATCGAATAACCTTACATACCTTACTTTTTTACCAATACAACTATCACGATTCAGCCCCTCTTTAGGGTGTTAATCTATAATATAATTCATGATTAAACTAATGTTAGAAGCTAATCACATTAAGGGCCTCATAAAACAATAGCTAAACACTTGACGGACAGTAGTCCCATACAACCCTTACACAAATGGTGAATCACCACACCCTTCTTCTATACATTAATACAACTTCATACATCCTTTGCCAAGATACTCAAGTTTTCCCAACAACAATATACATAAGACAACCACTATCAATCCCCAAAACACCTTCAGCATAATAGGAGAATATTGAACTCAATGATTCATCACCATCCATGAGTTCTTGACAAATATTTACAAAATTCTCCACCCCAAACTTGTATTAAGAGAGGCAAAAATGGACAGTAGTCTTACTTTAGTTTCTGAAAATTTATCCTCTAAACTTGTACTTCAAGAACTTAAACTCTCCTTCAAACTTTTACTTGAAAAGGGGGACAATATTCAAGAACCCTAAGGTGTTTTAGGGCTGCTGTGTTAAGCCAAGAAAGACCAAGAGAGAAACTTAATGAATCTGAAATTCTGCAAATTAAAAAATGAAGCAAAAGATCTGATCTTTATCCCTTTAAAAGGGAGGTGCATTGGCCGACCTTCTTGATCAATTTTGGGCCGTATATTGTCAAGTAAGTGACCCACCTACTTGGCCTTTTAACTTGGGCCTTTGAGGAGTTCAACACTCGTTGGGCCTTGCTGCCAATTATCCCTCTAGTCTACTCAATTTGGACCATAACTAATGGAAGTAGGTGGTAGAGTACTTGACCCAATAATTTGGTCTAAAGAGTCTTAGTAGGTGATCCATCTACCCTAATAAGTTTTTGAATACTTTAAGGATTAAATCGACAAATGTATAGTTAAGGAACCAAACCTGATAAGATTTTGGATAGTTAAAGGACTAAGAGTCTGTTTGAAGTTGCTAAAGAAAAGTAACTTTTAAGTCAAAAATAAAAAAAGTCAATCCTAAATGACTTTTAAGTAAAAAAAAGTAAAGTAGGGGAGACCTATTTTTGATATTTAACTTATTTTAAGTCATTTTAACTTATTTTAAGTTATTTTTAACATTGCCAACTAACTTATTTTAAGTCATTTTTTGACTTATTTTATAAGTTTTTTTTATATTTGCCAAACACTTCCAGAAGTCAAAAACCGACTTAAAAGTAGATTTGATCAACTTTTAAGTAAATCCAAACACCATCTAAATTCGATAAGTGTAAGTCAAGAGACTATTTTAGACCTATTTCAATAATTCAAGGCTCATTTGTGGCGTTTTCTCTAGTCGAGGGTACTAATTAATAGATGTTCTTTGTTTTAATTTATTTGTCTGATATTTCTTTTTATTATATATTTGAGATGATGTAAAAAATACTATAAATTATAATAATTAACAACTTAAAATATTTAAAAGACATATGAAGTTCGGTTGATTATCAAATTTTGATATTGGTGCCCCATAAATTGGGACAAAGAAAGTGACATACACTAAAACTTCACTAAATTAATATAGGTGAGACCATGAAATATTATTATTTTGTAGAGGTATTATTTCGTCGATAGATTAATATTAAATAATACCTCTACAAAATAATAATATTTAATGGTCCACCTATATTAATTTAGTGAGGTTTTAATATATGCCACTTTCTTTGTCCCAATTTATGAGGCACCAATAACAAAATTTCATAGTCAACCAAACTTTATATGTCTTTTAAATATTTTAAGTTGTTAATTATTATAATTTATAGTATTTTTTACCTCATCTCAAATTTATTAATTTAAAGAGTATCTTCATATTTAATGAAGATTAATTCTGATTATACTGAAATCATTACATCTTACTAATTTATGTATCATATTTATTGAATTCCCATAAAAATAAATTTATGGAGCAATTCGAAAATCACTTATCGCATCTAGAACAATGTTAGAGGTCCATAACTTAAAAGAAATTGTGGATACCATCGGAAAAAACAACATTGATGATGAAGTTGAAAATGATACAATACCTTTGAAACCAGTTACGCGTAAGGAAACACTTATTGCATTTAGAACTTTCCACGATTTTATGACACAGTTCGAAAAGACAACACCGAAACTTTTAAACGCAATAGAAAAGTTAGAAATGAGCTTAACTAGATTTAAATTTTAACAAAAAAACAAAACACAATAGAATCATATTTCACAAGATAGGATTGACTCTTGAAATTTTGGGTGTCATATAAATTGGAATGATGACAATAACATATATTACTTGAAAATTATGTAAAAAATACTATAAATCACAATAATCAACAATTTAAAATATTTAAAAGGTATATAAAAGAATTATTTGGTCAAATTTAGATTGCTAAAATTTAAAGTTGGTCAAATTTAAATTGATGAACTCCAAAAATTTAGATTTAAAAATTGGTCAAATTTAATTGCTAAAATCCGAAAATTTAAATTTCAAAGTTAGTCAAATTTATGAATTGCTAAAATCCAAATATTTACATTTAAAAGTTAGTCAAATTTATTAGTAATTGCTAAAATTCTAAAATTTTGATTTTAAAGTTGGTCAAATTTAAATTACTGAAATCCATAAATTTACATTTAAAACTTAATCAAATTTATAAATAGCTTAAGTCCAAAAATTAAGATTTAAAAATTGGTCAAATTTAGATTAAAAAGTTGGTCAAGTTTATAGATGGCTAAAATCCTAAAATGCTTAAATGGTCAACCCTTTATAAATACCTTTCCCGCCGCAGAAATGTCTTACTCAACACACAACAACGTTCTCGCTTCTCTCTCTTCTTTCTGTCACTCTCTCTCTCTCTTCAGGGGAAGAGACGCACTGTTCACACTACTGTTGAGTGTTTTCTTCCCTTTTTCTCTGCAAAACCCTAATCAATGAGGCTCCGTTCTCGTCCTTCATCGTCTTCCGCCAAAGGTTCGATCGAAAAATCCTTCCTTTTATGTTTTCTGCTGCTCCATACATGTGCGATCATACCTTTGTTTGTTCTTTTGATGTGAATTTTTGCGTATTTTGATTGAATTTTACTGATTGCTCGAGTAAAATGTGAATTTGCAGCTTTTTTGTTTGAATTTTACTGATTGCAAAAGTGAAATGAGATTTTTTTAGGGTGTGTTTTGTACTGAGGAATTTACATTTTTTTTATAGATCAATTGCCCATTCCATTTTCGATGTCGGAGTCTTAGCGATTTTCTTCTCCGTCATTTTTTCTAAAAGAACTTCTGTTTTGATTAAGGCCTAATTTGTTTAAAAATTTTAATTTTAATTTTTTTTTGTGTGTGCGATAAAGCATTTCTCTGAGATGGTATATGCTATACATATCTATATCAAGCATGTGTTGTATATAAAGGTAAATGATGTGGTTGGACTTGATGTGAATTGTGAAATTAGGAAAACAAAGCCGCCAATATCAGGACAGCTCTGATGAGGATGACCTTCTTTCTATATCCTCGGATTCTGATTATATTGGAAACAGTGATGAAGGTAATCCATATAACTTTTATTATTCATGCAAATATTATTTACATATGAGATATAGTTAATGCCCTCAATTTGATCTTTTTTTACTATTGCAACTACAGTGAAGTTTTAATAGTGTGCTGGGACTTTCTTTTCACTGATTCATGATGCCTGTTGGCTAACCTTAGGCAAAAATTCATGCAGACAAATATGGATGTGTGTTGAATAGTGAATGCAAGAGGTTAATTATGTGATTGTACTAATTGGTTTAATCATAAATGCAGATGTAGCTGATGAAGCAGATGAAGTAATTAATTTAACTGAGGAAGTGGTATGTTCCAATAGAACAAAAAGAAATGGGGGCAAAAAGAGGATTGAAACAAAAGAAGATCAGGGAGAAGAAGAGGAACATGTAGATTGGGTAATGAATGAAGTAGGAAGGGGTGGTGAAGTAGATGCTGGCTACCTTCAATTGATAGGGAGGATAGAGGATAGGAAGAAGATCCGTGAAAAGAATCAAAAGAAGAGACCCACTTTGCTGTGGGAGATCTGGGAAGAAGAAAACGATAGTTGGATGGCTGAAAACTATCCAAATGATCCTGACTTCAATAGTCAGGATGAGTTGGTAACTGAAACTGCTCAGCCACCATCTGATTTGATCATGCCCTTGCTGAGGTACCAGAAAGAGTGGTTGGCTTGGGCGTTGACACAAGAAGAATCTACTGCTAGAGGTGGTATTCTTGCTGATGAGATGGGGATGGGGAAGACTGTTCAAGCCATAGCTCTTGTGCTTGCTAAACGCGAACTAGGGCAAGTAATTTCTGGTTCCAGTTTGCTCTCACCTGCCCCTTGTACTTCCCAGGAGCTCCCTGCAGTGAAAGGAACCCTAGTCATATGTCCCGTTGTTGCTGTGATTCAGTGGGTTAGTGAGATTGACCGCTTCACCACTAAAGGAAGCAACAAAATTTTGGTTTATCATGGCGCCAACAGGGTGAAGAATATTGACAAATTTGCAGAATATGATTTTGTCATCACTACATATTCCACAGTGGAGGCTGAGTACCGGAAAAATGTGATGCCACCAAAAGAAAAATGTCAGTGGTGTGGAAAGTCTTTTTATGAACAAAAGCTTTCTGTTCACCAGAAGTACTTTTGTGGACCAGATGCTGTTAAAACGGCTAAACAATCAAAGCAGCAGAGCAAGACTGGAGGAAAACCGTCAAAGCTGAAAAAGAATCCTATTGAAGGTGATTCAGAGATTGATACGGGTAAAAGAGGCCGTGGGAAGGGAATAAAGCGCAAAAGCGAGACTGATGCTGGTTCTGTTGATGATTCAGCCTGTGCCGGTCAAGATATGTCCATGAGGAAGTCAATTTTGCACTCTGTGAAATGGAATCGTATCATTTTGGATGAGGTAAAAAGTTTGTCTTTGTCCTAAAGCACATTGAATACTCAATTTCTCATTTCATGAAACTTTTATGTGCACTCTTCATCTACAGCTTTCTTTCTCTCTCATATATATATATGTGTGTGTGTGAACTAACCCTTCATGTGCAGTTCTTTAACTGATTGCACTTTTGGCATAGGCCCATTATGTAAAAGATAGACGCTCCAACACTACAAGAGCTATTCTTGCGCTAGAATCTTCTTATAAGTGGGCCTTAAGTGGTACTCCCCTCCAGAACCGTGTAGGAGAGCTGTACTCACTTGTAAGTTTCTTGGGATTAATGTTCTTTTGTGGCTAACATAATTGGCATCTTCATTCTCTGAAATTAATACATCCTCACTTTTGGACAGGTCCGTTTCCTGCAAATTGTTCCTTACTCGTACTACTTCTGCAAAGATTGTGATTGCAGAGTTCTGGACTATAGGTAGACTTAAAAGTTTCTTTCTGATCTTTGCATTTAACTTGGTTGGAGAGAGCAACATATTTCTCAAGATTTGTTTTATTTTTACTCTGTTATATTTGTTAATTTTTACCAGAGAATTTGTCTTTGAATCATGAATGTTTCAATGACGGTTGAAATCTTTCTTACTTGAATCTCTTTTAATTTTCACCATTTTGAAATCTCGCTTGTTCCCTCTTATGCTTGTATTTATTTTAGCTCATCCGAGTGCCCACATTGCCCGCACAAATCTATTCGGCACTTTTGCTGGTGGAATAGAGTAAGTTATCAAATTGATTTACTTATTTTGGTGCTTCCTGTTATTTCAGACAAAAAAAATGTTGCTGACATCAAGACGTTTGATATGTTTTCTGTCTCTAGTATATTGCCTCACCCATACAATCTCAAGGGAATCGTGGGACTGGAAGAGATGCGATGGTTTTGTTGAAACACAAAATTTTGAAAAGCATATTGCTGAGACGTACTAAAAAGGGAAGGGCTGCTGATCTTGCACTTCCTCCAAGGATTGTAAGTTTTGGTTCACATTAACGCAGTGCTCGAGTTGATAATCATTTTCTCTCCACTCAGTCTGTTAGTTACTTTTGTGTTCAGGTTACTTTGCGGAAAGATTCTTTGGATGTTAAAGAAGAAGACTACTACACATCACTGTACAATGAAAGCCAGGCACAATTTAATACGTATGTCATCTATTTTAGTCACTGCTTATGCAACTAGACACTTTCTTGTTTGAAAGTCATCTTTGTTTTTTTGTTGCTCTCGATCTGCTACTCATGGTAAAGTTCTTATTCAATTTGTTTTAATGGGACAGCTCATGGTATATATATATTGACACTCCTTGGCTTCTTCGTGGAAATATTTTACACCGTTTTCGTTGAAAGTGCTCAATACTAGCTATTTCACCTTCTTCTTATCACTATACTGTTTCTTTCTGATGTATTTTGTTGCAGATACATTCAAGCTGGTACTTTGATGAATAACTATGCTCACATTTTTGATCTACTCACACGCCTGCGACAGGTATTGGGATTGTGCTTTCAATTTGAACTGTTCTGAATAATGTAATGGTACCTGCTTGTATTTGGTTTTAGTTGTGAATGACAGTCTGTGTTGCTGCTATAGGTTCATTGTTAACCTTCAAAAATGGATCTGATGTATTTTCTTTTCTTTATAAAGAAATATATCAATATTTCTACATAAATTGTGGTAAAAGAACGAGACCATGGAAATGAAATATTTGATGTTGTTAATGGGTGAAAATCTTTTAGTACTGCAAAACTCGGAGCAAATAATTCTTACCAAGACAAAACCCTTTGCTGTCCAAAAACTTAGATAAACCATCAAAACATGAATTACAAATTACTTGGAAAATGTACTTCTACACAGTAGCATTGGCAGCACACTAGCGATCCTAGGTCAAAGATAAGAACTCTTTCCCAATTGGGGAAGTGATTGCAGACCCTTCCATTTCACCCTTTGGACTCATAATCACCACAACATTATCTTCAAGGTACATGTTAACAACGCCCTTTCTATGCCATAGCTTGCGAACAATAACAGCAGGCATAACCTTCTTTGTAAGCTCTGGCTTATCCTTGTTGACAGTGGGCATAACCATGTCTCTAACATAAGCTGAAGTTAAATAATGTACAGAGTCTTTGCACCAGTGTTATTAGCGCAGTTCACCATCACCACTACTGGCAAACCCAGTGTCATCTTGAACTCCTTGTCCTCATTTGACATTGTGGACGGTGTTGGTTTGGATTATAGAAACCCAGCATGATGTGTGATCCAGTGTGGTGAAATGTTAGACAAGGATTCCAATTTGGCCTACAATCCCCTTGCTAATAATTTAACTTTTTGGGATACAATCCCGAATTATCCAGTTTAGTTGAATGGTCCTTAAGAAATAGCTTGAATATGTTAAAAATGCATATATCTAAAGTTATGTTTTTTTTCCCTGAAACTCTGCATGTTAAAGTGCCTATTTTATATTTCTTATCTTTAATTCCTTGAATAAAGAAGTGCCACACAAGAGCAAGAGCGAACTTTGACTTCATTAGTCTCCTTTGTGATTGCAAGTGGTTACTCTGATTATTTCACTGTTTTTAGCATGCCTTGGCTACGATTTTCCGTATTTGGGATGTTATTCTCCAGTATATGACCTTGTATACAAACCTTGCCTTCTCCGTTTGCATCTTCTGAATCTGAACTTCCTTAATAATTTTAGGTCCTTAAAGAAATAAATAGTTCAAATTTCTTGTACTTATGCACACAATTTGACTTTCTATGATCTATGCATAATTTTATCTCAAAAGTGATAACTTAGAAAAAAATTGCTTATATTTGATGGATTTTATTTTTCTTTATTTTATTTTTGATCTGACCACAGGCAGTTGATCATCCTTACCTTGTGGTATACTCAAGTACTGCTTTGGCTAGAAGAGAAAGCACAAATGATGCTGGCTCTGTTGAACAACCTTGTGGTTTATGTCATGATCCAGTAGAAGATCCAGTTGTGAGTTGCATCCTTTCCCCCTTCCCTGAGAAAAGAAATAAAAAAGAAAGGGGCAAATGCTCACCAAGAAACTTGATAATTCATTAAAGTTGAATTTGACGGAGTTCCTACTTGTACTACATTAATATTTCATGTATTATATGATGGATATTTCAAATCTTAATGTGGCCATATTTCTCCGCGTTTACATCTAAGATGTCTTTTCAAAAGCTATTCAGAATAGCTTCTTAAGCCTTCTTTAAGTGCCTGAGCTTCTGAAAATTCTTCTCCAGCACCATATGGAAGACCTTAATATTTAACTAGAAATGCTTTTAGGAATGCCTTTAAACACCTAAAAGGACTTCCATAAAACTGTGGACTTCATGATTTAAATTCATGTACCTCATTTCTTGACAATCTAAGAAAAGATGCTATGAATTCTTTTACATAATTCTGTCGTTTGAAGTTTGAACCGACTCTCTTGTAAAATGTGTACCTCTCTTGATTATGGCAGGTTACTTCTTGCACACATGTCTTTTGCAAGTCATGTCTAATAGATTTTTCTGCAAGTGTGGGACAAGTTTCATGCCCTTCATGTTCTAAACCACTTACAGTGGATTTCACGGCAAATGATAAGGGGGATCAGAAATCTAAAGCCACGATCAAAGGGTTTAGGTCCTCAAGTATACTGAACAGAATTCATCTTGATGATTTCCAGACAAGCACAAAAATAGAGGCTTTGGTATCCAATTACTTTTCAATATATCTTATCCCGTCTTTATATGTTGCTTTACTTTATTATTTTTCTCTCACAAAGAGTGCAAGAGGCCGCAATATTGCATCATTTCCTAAGGCTCCCATACCATCTAACTTACCAGGCATAGGATCAAGATGTTACACATGCAGAAGTTCAGGATAATGGTTTCAGTCTTTCTAGATGTTGTATCTTGGTGAATTTGCTTGATATGCACCTAGGAAAATTGATAAATTTCTTGTCAAGTTTGGTTGTGAGCAAAATGGGGGATACATGAGGTCTAATTGAAGTTTTGCTTACCATTGGAAATGTTGCATCAAATACCACCCCCACTTTGAGTAGAAACTAATTGAGTTTGCTTACCATTGGAAATGTTGCATCAAATACCACCCCCATTTTTACCGGAAACTAATTGAGGAATAATAAGTTCTCATTGTGGTCTCAATCTTATTTATATCCTTCAACATTATGGCTTAAACTCGTCTAATGCTTTTCTTGTGAATATTTATGGTATCTCTGTTATGGTAAAAAGAACCACTATGCTTCGTTCTCATTGCTGCTTGTGTTATTGGTTCTAGAGAGAAGAAATAAGGTTCATGATTGAAAGAGATGGTTCTGCGAAAGCAATAGTCTTCAGTCAATTCACATCATTTTTGGATCTGATACACTATTCTCTACAGAAGGTAAGATATGATATCTTTATCCTCTTCCACACCTACCCCTCTTGTTGCCATCAGTAGTCATAACAAAAAACATGTCTTGTGTGCATTTGGCAGTCGGGCGTCAGTTGTGTTCAATTAGATGGATCCATGTCTATGACTGCCAGAGATTCTGCAATTAGAAGATTCACCGAGGATCCAGATTGCAGGATATTCCTTATGAGCTTGAAAGCTGGAGGTGTTGCCCTCAATCTTACAGTGGCATCACAAGTAAAGTTTTTCTTTCCTTTCTCTGTCAATGCATATTCTTCATTTCTTGTCAAATACCAAGTGGTTTGAATCCATTGTTGGATTCCTTCTTCTCTTCAGGTTCCAAATATTTATTTTGTTTGGGATATTTTAACTTCCTTCGCTGTGCACCTAAAGAACAAATGCTTTTTGGGACGTGTAATTTTTCGTTGAATGACCGAGATTACTTTCCTTGATGTGTTGCTCTCCTCTTGCACTTTACTAGGTTTTCTTGATGGATCCTTGGTGGAATCCTGCTGTGGAGCGGCAAGCCCAAGATAGAATCCATCGAATAGGGCAGTATAAACCAATCAGGTCTGTGTTTGTATTTCTTTAACCAGCTATACCAATGAAGGGAGCTTATTGTTGTTTTCTCATTTCTAGGATTGTGAGATTTGTGATTGAGAATACAATCGAGGAGAGGATCTTAAAGTTGCAAGAGAAGAAGGAGCTAGTTTTTGAAGGGTAAGTTTCTGCAACTTCATTGTTCTAGTTGCATGGGTATTCAAAGAGAATAATTGATGACTTGAAACTGTTGAGTAATTTTGATCCGTTTTCTTCAGAAATGATTTCAAGATAAATTAAGAGAATCAAGATTTTTTTGTGCTCTCAAGAACATATAATATTGGGCTGAGATGAGTTTTAAATGGAGTGTTATGGTCAGAGACTTAGTTATTGTTGTTATAAATTGACAAATAATCATTAAGACAGTTGAGCTAAGGATTGGAGAAGGGTCATACACTCTTTTATCTTCTTTCCCTTTTTTCTTAAAAATCGGAACATGGAGAGAGAGCTCTTTCTCATTCATAGAAGTCGCAATGATAAATGCTTCTCCCTTCGAATCTCATTTGGACAGAGTATTGGCCTATACCGTTTTTACACTTGGCTTCCGATTTTCCTCTTTTACTCTGATCACTCCTCCCTTCTTTCTCTGAAGTGCTGATTGTCCAATATTGATGTTTTGTGCAGGACGGTCGGTGGCTCTTCTGAGGCGTTGGGGAAACTAACAGAGGCAGATTTGAAGTTCTTGTTTGTAACCTAAATTATATTATGTTCTGTAACTGGTTCAGCAAGAAAGAATCATTTGATCTTTGTTTAGTTTCTTGCTTGAATCTTATCCCTAGTGTTGTTGTTTTTGCAAAGTAGAAAAGTCAATCCTCTTCTGTTGGTTTTACTAACCTTAACTTTATCATCATATGTTGGAATTTTCAATTATTGTTCCAACATTTACTTTATATATACCCAAATAAATATAATATTGTTAAGTCTTATAACTATCATATACAACTTGTTATTACATAGGACTCCATTATCATTTTTTCACTTCAATTGTCTTGTTTTGATCTTTTGTTTTACATCCATGTATAACATACTATTCTCATTATACATGGAGCTTATATATAGATAGATAGATTTGAACTATTTACGTTTAGGCAAAACAACCTCACATACTCTTACAATCTTATATTACTTTCATTTTATTTATTTTTCTGTCGAGTAAACATAGAATGCATATATGTCGTTGTCCAAGCTTTGGATGGCAAGTGGTGCCGTGGCCGAGTGAGTGAACTGCATAAATTCGCGAAGACTTCAACCTATTCCGTATAGCCCAATTTGTTGTTTTAAATCTCTTCCGCCCTGCTTATCGGCTCCTGGGATATATGATATGAAATGATGAAATTTTTAAAAGTTATTTTCTTGCTAAATCATTTTTTTTTTAGAATTTCATATCTTAATTATTGGGGATGTGAGGAAGACATGTCAATGCTGACTGAACCAAATGTGTGTAAACACACACTTAGGCGCGTCTGACTCAAAATTTTTGTCGACAAGTTTGTTTTAACTAACACATCATCTTTTAGTCAAGTATAAAAAACACAATATACTATTTTTCTTTTTAATTTTATATCTAAACTATTGGGAGTGTAAAAAGTATAACTAAACTATAATTTTAAGGGGAATTTTCGCAAATAGCCACTATAATAAACTTAATTATGCTCCATAGCTATCGTTTGCATATTTACGGGTTGTAGCTATAGTTTCAGCTTTCTCATTTGTATAATTCGTGGGTTTTTATAATTCGCAAGTTTGTATAATTCACGGGTACATTTATATAATTTAGTTATTTTTGTATAAACTCGAACTAACGAATTTATACAATTACAAACATATGAAGTGTAAACAGTTATACAAATTATATTATACAAAATAACATTATACAAAAGTTATACAAATTATATTATATAAATTCCGAATTATACTAACGTGCGAATTATACAAAACTAAAAAGCCGAGCCACATAATTATAGCTAAAGTAGGTCGCGAATTGTAATTAAGACAAACTATAGGTATGTTAACTAATTAACTAGTACTCCCTCCGTTTCAAAAAGATTGGTCTGGTTTGACTTGGCACGAAGTTTAAGAAATTAAAGAAGATTTTTGAATCTTGTGGTCCTAAATTAAAGTTATGTCAAATGTACAAAATTGCCCTTAATCTTGTGGTCTTAAACATGCCACGTAGAAAGCAAAAAGTAAAATGTTACCAAAAAAGGAAAGAGGTCATCTTTTTGAAATTGACTAAAAAGGAAAGGAGGTCATTCTTTGTAAAACGGAGGGAGTATATGTTTACTTATACGCGCAATTTTCTCTAATTTTAAAATATTTTTTTCTCATCTTTTTTAACTCAAAATGCGACATATAATCAGTCCATTCATTATTTTGCCACATCAATATAGGGTATATTACACTCTTCTTATTCTTTCTTTGATTATCAAAATAGGAGTACTATATGACAGTTTTTTAACACATTAAATTTTCAATTAAAACATATTCTACTTATTTATAAGAGGGAGTTTAGGTTAGGGTGGTTCAAAATCAAATCGAAATTGATAATTCAAACCGAAAAAGAGTTATTGGTTTATTAGTAATGGGTTATTAATTTAGTGGTTCAGATAATTGTTTTTTTTAATTATCGGGTTATCGGTTCTTAACGATTTGAGGTTTTTTCTTAATGGGTTAACTGATAAGTGATAACCCGATAGTAAATTAAATAATTATATTTATACCATTTTGTATATAAAGTCATTGACTTAGAGTTTAGTTTCCTACTTTTATTTCTGGCCATCTCAAAATCTTGGTTATTCTACAATGTTAAAGTGTTTGCATTTGAGCAAGATGCAACTTGTGAACTCATGTGCATGATTCATTCGATTTGTCACCTTGTTTCTAAGTATTTTTCATTAATTTATTTTTGTGTCAAATCTTAACGGTTAAACCGATAACAATCAATAACCGATAAGCTAATATCATAATGGTTCTATAGCGGTTTAGCATCTCTACAAATCGATAACCAATAAGTCAAACCGATATACTTCAAAATCGAACTGAACCGATCGATACGCAACCCTAGTTTAGGTACTCAAGCAAGCAACATGTCAACATGTTTGCTTGAGCATCTTTTGAACATTTCTGTAATTTTCTTATGATTCTTCCGTTTTAATTTGTTTGTCTTATTTTTTAATTTTTAGATATTTAAAAATTACATAAAAAATACTATACATTATGATAATTGACAATTTAATTTTTTTTTAAAAATGTATAAAATATTCAATTGATTCTTGAAATTAATCTATTGGTGTCACATAAAATGAGACAAAAGAAGTAACATGTATTATTCAATTTGAAAATTACGTAAAAGGTATTGTAAATCTCAATAATTAACAACATTTGATTGACTCTTGAAATTCTATATGCGCTACATCCATTTGGACAAATTGAATAATATATATTATTTGAAAATTACGTAAGAAATACTATAAATCACAACGATTAACAACTTAAAATATTTAAAAGACATATAAAAAGTTCGATTGACCCTCGAATCAGTGTCACATAAAAATGGATAGATGAGTAACGTATATTGTTTTAAAATGACGTAAAAGTAATATAGACCATAAATTCATAATTAAAAACTTAAAAATTAAAAGAGATAAAAACAATTTGTTCCCAGAAAATTTATCAATATCGCATAAATTTAAACAAGGAGAGTAAATATATATTATTTAAAAATTACGGTACTATAAATGACAATAATTAATAATTTAAAATATCTAAAAATCATATTAAAATTTAATTGACTTTCCTGATTCTATTTATATCACATAAATTGAGATTAAAAAAAAGGGAAAATTTTCAAAACAACAATATTTTAGCTTTTAATGGGACTCCTTAGCAATAGTTTCACTATTTATTTAAAATGTCAATATTTTAATTTGTTAAGGATTGAGTTATGTATTTATTTTATTTTGATTAATTTGAAAGAATACAAATAATTAATAACTGAATAGAGAAAATCATGGAACAAAAAATTTCAAAAAAGGTAATTTTTTTAAAAATTTAACATCAATTACGTTTTTGAAAGAGCATATGTTGTCATTTTTCTTTCTAGCGTTTTTTTCTTTGTTCTTAAGAATTTCAATTTTTTTTTTTTGAAAACAATAGTTTGTATTTTATATCTTATATGAGTGGAAGTGTTGGAAAATTTCTAATGCCCCCTGTTTTGGATATTTAAATGTTTGAACTTCTTTGAATATGTGTTCATCCGAAATGTATTCGAATACGAATACCTAATGATATGTATAACTAATTTAAAATACAAAAAATGTTGGTATTGATTTATGATGAATACAACTCTTTGGCATTCTAGTTCAAGTACAAAAATAAAGGCAGTTGTGTAGTATATACCAAATTATAAATACAAATTAGTTGTAGATCGAAATGATACTGAAAAATACAGTTGCGATGAATATATAAAATAAGTTTATTCAAAGTAAATTGTATTTATATTTCAATATCCAAATTTGTTATATTATTATTTCACTTTAAATTTGCAGAAAGTATTTTCTAGCTAAGTTTTTATTTCAAATATCAGGTTGTATTTCAATATCATTTTGTATATCAAACGCAGAATGAATACCAATAATTTTGTATTCCCCTTCTTGTGATATATTCGTCGCACAATTTTATATATTATGTATTCATAAAATTATATTGCTTTAGCCAAATAAAATACAAAATATGTCTTACTAAGTTTGTATTTCACATATCAGGTTGTATTTTTCAGTATGATTTTGTATTTCAAACCAAAAAATGAATACCAATAAGTTTCCATTTCCCTTCTTATAATGTATTCGTCACAACTCTATAAATTATGTATTCAATCATAATATATAGAATTGTGACGAATACATTATATACCTATTTAAATTACTACAAACTAAAAAAGAAATACAATATTTTAAAATAAAAATACAAATGATGAGTAAAAGAAAAACAATTGACAAACAAAAATTAATATGAATACAATTGTGGTATGAATACAATTTTGTGACCTTCTTATTTGACTTTGTCTTTCTTCTTCTTCTTCATCTACTATGTTCTATTTTCCAATTTTTTTTCATCAAAACCGAATCTGAATCCGTATTCACTTGTGCATTAGTAACCCTATAAGCAAAATTCGAAATTATTAAATATGAATGTATAAAAAAATCAAACAATATAGATGTATGTGTGCTAATGTAGTTACTACAATCTACTAAATCTCAAATATGAAAACAAAATTTTTGATAATTTGAATTTCGAAATTATCAAAAGTTAGAATGTATTAAATATCAAACAAAATAAACATACATATGAATTTCTAGATTCTCCAAAATCTGAAAAATTAAAAGAAAATCACAAAAAGAATCGAAAAAAATTGAAAATCATAACTATTTGATGAATAACTAAACAAAATCACATAAAAATTGAAAAATTCGACTGGAAATCTGTAATAGATAAAATCGGTGATTTAAACATCAAATCAAAATAAATCAAAATGGATAATGGAAATTACCTTGCCAATCGAGAAATCTGCTTGAATTAATAAATAGATTTCATTTAACAATAAAGAAGATTTCTTGATGAACAACAATTTAGCACCTTGAAGAAAGATAAACTTGAAACGTTAAAGGTGGGGAAGACGTGAAAAGTGGGGAAGAAACGTGAATGGAGTTGAAAAAAGGTTAATGTGTATTGGTTTAATTTTTTTTTTCTTTAAACGGTTATTGATATATAATTTGGTCCAATATAGGACTTTTTCCATAAATAAAATTAATTTTAAATACTAAAATCTGAATACATATTGTTTTATAAAAATATTGTCATTCTGCCATTTTAAATAAATATTTTAAAGTGTTGTTATTTTAATTAATTATGTTAGGTATTATGACTTAATTGCTAATTTCTCCATAAAAAATAACAAATATTGGATCCGTACCGGCACATGCACTTGTTTCAAAATTTAAATAATTTTTTTAATCAAACTTTAGATGTCTCTATTATGTGGTAAACCATTTTTTAAACAAACACCTTGCAATAGGTGAAAGAACAAAAAAAAAAAAGGGCATCTTTAGATGACAAATTGTCAAATTGTCAATTTGATTTGAGCATACAGCATGAATAAACGCCATGGGAGCTTAGCTTAGTTGAACAAACGATGTTGGTCACATACCTTATACTATATATACTATTCGTACTTATCTCCCTTGTTTTGGGCGAAATACTTGTATACTTTGGGATTTGCTTCCAGACCCAATTTCAAGAACCAATTCTTCTAGCTTTGTCTCGCGGAAACAACAGCTTGATCGTATGGATACGGATATTGATGTTCGCCATTTTCGTGTATTGGGTATACACCAGTATTTCCATTTTATGTAGCTGGAGGATTTTTCACGGACCCATCGATTCGAGTGATGGGGTTGCTCTCAATTTACTAATTCTACAATCTTCTCTTATGGGTAATGCTCCATTTCTTGTTTTTTTCCCTTTCTTTCTATAAACTGAAAATAGAATCTTTGTTTAATGTACTGCTTCGTAGTGAATCTTGATTTACAACTTTTGGAATCTATATGTGGAGTACCTGTAACTGAATAGTGTAATTTTAGATAACTGCTCTAGTTTTACAGAACCCCTAGATATTTTTTCTTCTTCTAAAGTACTGTTTTTTTTAGTATTAGAATGAAATAATAGAGAGGAACTAGTATAGAGAATTCATGTTGCTAACTCCAACTTGTTTGGGATTGAGATATTACTCGTTCATCCTTAATCAGAGATGTCGGATTCTAGTCCCATTGGGTATGGAGTCGCCTTTGTTAGGGAGTGCTTTGTCCCTCAATGTGGGACTTTACGGTGTGAATTCAGATTTACTCGGGACCTAATTTGGGTCGAAACTGAAAAGGGACATATTTGATTGATTGACCCACAATGAATAAGTTGAGTTCATGGCTAGGGCTTGAGGAACCTTGGTTTTAAATTCTGGTAGGAGTAGCTTGCATGGAATAGTTAAAAGGATGGTCGAAATAGAAAAGTGTTATTGGGTTATTTCTGATAGAAGGAAGGAAGGTAAGTTTTATAGAACAATTATAAGACCAACAATGTGATATGAGCGTGAATGTTGGGCTACTAAAAAGTCCAACACATCCACAAAATGAATTTCACAGAAATATGAGTTTGGTGAGACAAAAAAAAAATGACCAAATTATCCCAAAGGGGGAAGTAGCACACATTGAGGAGAAAATAAGAGAAGGTCGTATGAGATGGTTTGAACATGTCTTGGGCTGACCTTTAGATGTACCGGTGTGTTGATGTGAAAACATGTTGCGTGGAGATGCTAAAACCACCTGAAATGAAGTTGTCTCGAAAGGCCTATAATTTCTTGGAATTCATGCAAATTTAGCAAAATATGAGACACAATGGAAGAAAAAGATTTATATAAATAAGGAGTACCAATCAGTTGGAAAAATGATTTAGTCATGTTAGTATGTTTACTTTAAGTTCTATTCTTTCAATGATTCGTTTAGCCTGTCAGATGTTTTTGTGCAAGTTGCATATATAGGAAACTTGTTGTCCTTTTTATTTTTATTGTATAATATTGGCCTGAAAATGAATATAAATGTAGAAACATGGTCACAAGCATCAAGGATCGATAGGTTCTTGATATCAGCTGAATGTGACGAGGCCTTTAAAGAAATCAAACAATCTATTATGCCAAAACAATCCAGTGATGCTAGAATGTGAAGAATAGGTGAAACCAATTCTTACTTCGAACTCGAGAACACGTGGTTTCAGGTTGAGGGTTTCATAGAGAAATTGAAGGAGTGGTGGGAGAAGTATGATGTTACTGGCAGTCCTGATCAGGTACTTAGAAGGTCAAAAGATTAATAGGAGATGTTAAAAAATGGAACAAGGAGGAGTTTGGAAGGTTAGGTAAGAGAAAAGAAGAGATGTTGGCGGAACTGGAGACCGTGAATCAGAATGCTCAATACACGCACCTTAGCGAAGAAGAAAATCGCAGGAGGGACATAGAGATGGAGTTGGAAAAGATTGGCAAAGCAAAATAGACTTCATGATGCCAAAAGTCTAGATGTCTTTGGTTAAAACAATGGGATAGGAACACCAAATCCTTTCCGAAGGTAGCAAATTCACACAGAAGATGCAATACCATAAGCTGATTGGTGGCAAAAGATGAGGTGGTAGAAGAGGCAGAAGGGACTAAAAGAGGAATTCCAAGTTTCTATCAGAAAATTTTAATTACTGAAGCAGAATTTTGGAGACCTTCAATGGATATCTATGGGCATGGGACCATAACTGAGGAGGAACAAAGGTGGTTGGGGAGGGACTTTAAAGAAAGGAGGCAATAAAACTGTTTGTACTTGATAAAGCTCCAGGCAGTGATAACTTTACAATGGCCTTCCATCAAAAACTTGGCAGATACTTAAAAGTAGATGTCGTCAAATCCCTAAAATACTTCCAGCAGACCTGCAGCTTTGCTAGAGCTTGCAATCCCTCCTTTATTGCCGTAGTTCCCAAGAAGAAGGATGCAGAAGATATAAGAGATTTTAGGCCCATTAATCTGATAGGAAGTGTGTCTAAAATTATATCTAAGCTGCTGGCAGAAAGGTCGAAAAAGGTAATTAAAAAATTTGGTTTCTCTTAAGTGTAGGGCAAATTATAGATGCTTCTCTTATTGCAAATGAGTTATTGAACTGGAGAATGAATAAACGGGAGCAAGGGATTCTTCTATGTAAACTTGATTTGGAGAAGACATATGACCATGTTAGTTGGCAATTTCTATTCAACATGTTGCAGCAAATGGGTTTTGGAGAAAAATGGCTTAAATGGATTAAGTTTTGTATCACAATAACATGGTATTCCATTTATGTTGAACCTATGGTATTCTTTCCACCTCAAAGAGGGTTGAGATAAAGGTGACCCTATGTCTTCTTTCCTTTTCATTTTGGTAATGAAAGCTTTTCGTAGCATGACAGGAAAAGTAGTCTAGAACCAATGGATTAACGGGTTCACAGTAGGGTCCAGAATGGGAGAAGAAATTTTAATTTTCTCATCTTCTATGTGCATATGTTAAACTGATTTTTTGTGAAGCTCAGACGGGCCAACTGAGACATCTGTAGATGTTGCTTATTGTGTTTGAAATTGTCTCGGGCCTGCTCATTAACTTGAAAATCAGTCAATCATCCAGTTAATACAGTGGACATCACACAAGAGTTGGCAGAGATACTTTGATGCAACATAGGCACTCTTCCCACTACCTTTAGGAGCTAAATATAAAAGCAATCAAGTATGGCAATGAGTAATAGAAAAGTTTGTAAAAAAGGTTGGTCACGTGACAGTCACAATACCTTTCATTGGGAGAGAGGTTTACTTTGATGAATAGTGTGTTGGATAGCACTGCAATGTATTTCACGACCTTGTTTCCAATCCCAGGTAAGGTTCTCAAGCAATAAGACAAAATCAGAAGAAGGTTTTTAGGGAATAGCACACAATACAAGTTTCATTTGGTGAAATGGGCCAGAGTGCCCAAGGAGAAAGGACGAGGCTTTCTCAAGATGGTGGTGAGAATTAAGCATGGAGGGAACATAAATTGGCATAACAAGGTCGATAGAACATCACATGGTGTTGGTCCATGGAATCATATTAGCAAGTTATGGCAAGAGTTCAGTGATCTATTAAAGTAGGCAACAGGGAAAACACACTCTTCTGGCTAGACAAATGGAGTAGCAGCTTTCTGAAAGAAGATTTTCCTGCTTTGTTCAGATTTGCTGTTGAATGTTGCTACAAAATCCACAGTGAAGCAGCTTAGACAAAACAATACCTAGAACATTACTTTGAGAAGGCAATGCCATGACGATGAATTGTTTTCCAAAAATTCAGGGTATACAACAACATACCTAGTGTAATCTCACAAAGTGGGGTTGGGGAGGGTAGAGTGTACGCCAATCTTACCCCTACCGAGTTAATTCAGGATAACCAGATACAAAATGCTTCAAAGAAGAATTTGGATTTACGTTTGATAAGAAACAGCATTAATACATTATGGTTCAATACTAATTGTCAACTTTGTCCATCTAAGCTTCACCATAGCAAAGTTAGTCCCAAACCTGGATAGATTGAGAGTTACATTAGGTTCGGTGACAGCTAGCTTAAAAATAGTCTCTATGTGAATTCTCTAATATTACCTGAGTAGAGCGGAAAGGATGCATATAACATTGTTTGGGAAAGGTAACATTATTATATAAAATTAAGCACAAAGTTTGTGCTGAGAGCTATCTTGATAGCTTACAGAAAAGCAAAAACCCCTAGAGTAAATCTTCGCTCTACTACAAAAATTCCTTCAAAGAATCTTGAGTTCCTTTCCTTCCAAGTAGGCCACCATATACATCCAGGCAAGCTTTTCTACCGTCAATCCTGATTAACAACTCATCCCTTGAAGTTCCAGCATGCTAGCAGATCTCCAGATGGCCTTTTAGGTTCTTGAACGGAGAGCCCCATGTTAAAGACTTGCTAGTTATTTGTTGCAAATAAACCACCTATTAAGAAAAAGGAAATGAAGTCTTCTGCCAAACTATATAATTGTATGGAATTCAGTCTAAGATGAAGCTGCATAAAATGCAGGGTAATCCCTTGTACATTCTTCCGCCATTTCAAAACACAGATTTCGAACTTCTGCTGATCTATTGTATTACCATATTCCAACAAATATAATTGTTAAATATCTAGTATCATAATAATGTGACTAATCTTCCTGTATATTTTTTACCCATCCTTGAATACGTAGTCCAAGATTGGAGATGCATATTTACTAAATGAGAAGATTCTAATATCGAGAAAATTAAAAGTGAACATGTGGACTATATGTATATGTAGATTGTAGCCACCATATACATGTGACATTTGCTTCTTTAATTTCGATTTTATCATCTCCAACATAATTTTCAAACTAAATAGGTGATTAAAATCTTATTATTTTTTAATATAAAGTTTGTCATACTTAAGATAAGATACACTTGCCGAGTGACTAGCTCTTCAATAAATAACAAGGCACCCAGGACCTCACAATTTTTGGAAGCCTGTCATTCTACTGGTGAAATGCCACCGAGTTTATTATTTACAAGTAACAATCATGTCAATTACCTTTGAGCATTTGGAACTACTGTTTTTCTTTGTCATCTCTTTGGTGGCTATTTCCTCTTCCTCAAATAGATTGTTTCTCCATTTCTCTGAACATTTCTCCAATGTCTTGTGGGATCGGGATCATATATTGCGACTACTTTAACTGCTGATTGTAACTCTTTTTGCTTTCGGCCTCTGCTGCTAACCATAACAGATGCCATTTATAGGGTCTTGTTTATTCACCTGACCCCCAGATATCTTTATAAGTCCAGGAAAGGTTATTTTATGAAAGCATATTGAATCCTTTTGTACGGGTATGAGTTACTAAACTAACTTTGAACCTTATACGTGGCTTCCCACATATCCACCAGTAATGAATGTGATTTTCATTGTTCAGTCTAATAACATTGACTCACTCCAAAAAGTACTACTCTAGTTTCTTTCAATTTGTTTCGTCTTACTTTTCTATTTAGTCCTTGTAAAAGAGAATGCCTCTTTCCCTTTTCGGCAACTCTTTAATTTCAACTTTTCACGTGTCATGTTTAAGTCTACAAGATTAAAGGACATTTTGGTACATTCTGCATATCTTTATTTAAGACTACAAGACTTTGTGCCTAGTCAAAACCAGACAAACAAATTGAAACGGAGGGAGTACCTAAAACTGAAGCTGTTGTTTGTCAATTGCCAATAGGAGTGACATTTATATAGGTTGTGCAGATGAATATACTCGAACACGTTCTGCAAATCCCTTTGGTTTTAATGCTAAACCTGTGATTTGCAGGATTTTCACTATTTGCATGGATGGTGTTGGACAAATTACACCCTGTAATAATGGAGAACATCTCTATTAGGAAGATTATCAAGGCTGAAAGAAAAATACTTCAGGAAAGGAAATTGCATATGGAGGGTCATTGTAGAGTTTTACAGGGGAAGGTTGCAGATTTGACAGCTAAAATGAAGAAACTGAAAATGGATTATCAGATGAAAGCTAATAAGGCTCGAGCTGAAGGAGCTATCGTGTTAGAATTAAAGAACAACTTTGAAGAATTCCGTCTCAAATATGATCGTTTGTTTGATTACAATCAGACACTTCGGAACCAGTTGCAGTCAATAAGCCACGAGGTCCAGAAAATTGACGAGTCAAATGAATGGTCTAATTTGAAAACCAAGCTTGGGTTCCCAACAGTTGAAAATAATGGAAAATGTGTAGATTTTGAGAATGTATCGGAAACAGCCACAAAATATGGTGAGTACCCTTTCTCTGCCACTCCTTCATCAGCCTCGCCCAGACACCGAAGACCAATTTATCAGTGTTGAGGACAACTAACACTTGCTTCCACTGGAATATGCTTTTTTCTTGCAAGTATAACTAATGTAAATTATCAAAGAGAACTGATGACTGAAAGTTGGATGTGCATAGACTTGAGCTTTAATTTCCTCCTCCTCTTCTTCTTCCATTTATTGGTTACTTCAAAGGTGAATAAAATTAATGAATTTACCTTTGCTTCTTTCTTGTGGAGTCATCTATTATTTGCCTGTGTCATCCTTCATTTAGCTTGTTGCCATATTCATGTAAGCTGAGCTTGACCAGCTTAAAGAAACAAGCATCACATCTATTGGTAAATGCCACTGAAAATCCAAAAATAACAGGGCTTATTGGATGTGCCTCTGAACTTTGTTTAGGTTGTGTTTGGCATGAAGGAAAATGTTTTCTTGGAAAACAATAAGATTTCTTATTTATTTTATAGTGTTGGGTAAGTAAATACAAAATTACTTCTCCAAGAACATTATTTATACATAAATCTAGCAAAACACTATAGGGTGGGAGGGGGGGGGGGATGGTCCAGGGATGGGTTTTTTGGGCGTTGAGTAGGTGAAGAGGAGACAATAAGCTTGAAATGACACTTATGGAGTTTGTTTTCCCTGCTTTTTGTAGGGAAGTCATATTCCACATTTTTAAGGAACTTCTTTTTCTAAAGATGATGTTTTCCAAATATTTTGACCACACATGGAAAAACTGAATGTTTTACTCTATGTCAGGAGTTGAGGGTCTGCCAGAAATAGCCTCCTTTCTTCCCCACAAAGGTTGCGATAAGGTCTACATACACTCAATCCTCTCTAGACCTAACTTTTGAGGCTACATTGAGTTTGTAATTGTTGTTCCTTCGTACCAAACACACCCTTAAGTTTAGATCTGTTTTCTGTAAAGAAATGCTTCAATCGAATGTTTAATGGAAGCTAAGCTGAGGTTGCCTATGTGATTTCAGCTTTGAAGAGTTTATTTTATTTTTACTTTCCCTATGAGTAGGTGGAGAGGTTGAGATAACAAAAATATGATCCATCTTAAGAGATTATACTCTTCACAATAGGAGAAAATGATCTCTGATGTCCACTTATCATTTGAATAGAAGAAACTAATTATATACCAAAATCTCTTAAATTTTATTTATATATATTTTGTATTAATCTTTTACTGATCTCGAGAAGGATCATATAACTAAAATAACATTTGTGATAGACTCCAAAGACCAAATCTCTCAAAGACAATTGCACATTATTGTGACATGTGTGTATTATGACTATGTAATGGTGCCTAGAAAAGATTAGGCAGTGAAAGATCTCCTTAGGTTGGATACTTTTATCAAATTTCTATTCAATTAAGCCTTTTTTCTTCTTTTTGTCATGCCCATAAGATTATTGACAATAAATATGTAGTTATCATACTAATTAAACTGATCAAAAATGATTAATTAAAACAGTTTGAGTTTATCCCTAAGAGCAGACAAATAATAAATGCATAAAAAAAGTAATATCCACCCAACACAAATGGTGAAAGAACTTACCAATGCAGTAATTCCGATCCGATTCATATTTTCTGTCTTTTAAAATTTATGCATATTTCTTGAAACTGTATTTCATAGTCTTAGTCGAAAGATTATTTATTAAATCTACTCCATTTTAATTATCCTTAAATATATTAATACTTTACTTATTAAAATAATAAGTGTAGATTTAAATAAAAAATAAATGATAAACGACTTGTTGCTTTCTAAATATCAAATGTTTTAAAGATCTTGCAATCTTTGGTACATAAAATGTGAACCGACTCATCATGCATTCATTATACATGGAATATTAACAAATTGTGCCAAACACACGTGTAGAATATGCGTCAGATGTGATCTTTAATAATTTACTATTGATAGAAGTCAATGATCTAACGTTTCGATGCCTCATTTTGAATGAAACAAGGATATTATGTTTTGTTAAATATAAAAGAGGACAATTGAAAGTAATATAGCATATCACGAGAAAATTATTTCTTTCCTATTTTATCCTCAACACTAATTATTTATTCTCTCAATCATTTTGTAAGATTAAGACTATATATCAATTAATATGTGTATAATATTTATATTAATCATTTCTTAAAGAACATGCAAAATTCAAAGTGGACAAATAAAAGAGAATAAAAGGATACTATTTTGGGTGTTGAACTGTAATTCTATGAGCTAATCTCTTATGCTTTTAAGTGCAAATGAGGCAAATGCAAAATAAGAAAAGCAAGTCTATGGAAGTTAAAAAGAGAGATTTATGAACACCTAATTTTATTTGGTGAACCTCTTTTATGAGTGTACTATTTATTATTCTACAACTACTACAATAAAAAATGTTATCTTGGCAATTACATCTTTCCATCTCCATTTCATTGAGGATATTATTAACTAATAAAGTTATGATCTCTCTAATAGCTTAAACTTTTAAATGAGATAATCACATATTTCAACATAATACCAAACCAGACAAATAAGTTCTGGCATTGAATCACAGGCAAAAAGGTTCTAAGATTGAATCTCACTGCCATCCATATAAAAAGGAATATTCACTTGCTTGGCCATGAAAAAAGAATTAGGCTTGCACGTGAGAGAGGGTATTGAGAATGTAATTAATTAATAAAAGTGTGTTTTTTCCGAAAAAGTTGTCATGCCATTTTTACAGGTTGGCAAATCTTCACTCTTCCTTCTTACCATGATCCAACACTCATAATCCAATTTCCAATCTGGTTTTCCTGATTGTAATTCCAATTTTCCTACTCTTTGTAGAGTCAAATCCGTTAAACAACGACTCATTTCTTGTATTGAATCATCAATTTCTTCGTTCGAATTCCAAATGCAATGATCAATCACACTTGTTGGAGAACAATCTTGATTTTCTTCGTTGTATAAATCAAGAAATCGATGTTTGAGTAGCTCTTTCGCTGAACATCTCTGTTTCTGATCTCTTCTCAAACATTTGTTTAAAAATTCCCTTCCTTGTGATGACAAATACTTGGGAATTTCTGGTGTTAGCCCAGAAAATGCTATATGGTATAGCAATGAAGCAGAGTTGTTAACATTAGTCCACGGTGAACCACCTGTGGCCATTTCAATAATCGTGCATCCTAACGCCCATATATCAGCACGAAAACCCTGTTCTTCCCCACGAACTACTTCTGGTGCCATGAACATAGGTGTGCCACCAATTGTCACACCATCAACACGTTTAGAACATCCAAAATCCCCAATTTTGGCACCAGTATTACATAACAAAATGTTGTGACCCTTGATGTCGCAATGCACTATCCCTTTCGAGTGTAGGTAATCTAATCCTTGAACAATTTGTTTCGTGTAGTGTCGGATCAATTCCAAATTCAATCGGCCTCCCTGTTTCCTAATTTCATCGATGAGTGTTCCATCGGGCATATACTCCATCATAAGATTGAACATTACCTTGTTGTTCTCTCTAGTTACATCGTACCCCTTGTAGTCAACTACGTAAGGAGAGTTCAATGTTGATCGAATTTTTTGCTCTTTTTCCAAGAATTCGGATCGAGACAACTCCGTGGACTTGACAACAATTATCTCACCGGTGCAGCGTGACATGGCAACCGACACGGCTGCTGTAGAGCCATGGCCTATAATGTGGCCTCTGGTCCAGTCCATTTTTTGTTTTTTTGGTAGGAGCCAGTTAGGAAGTGCAAAGAGTTTAGGACATGTTCTGTTACAAAGTGGTTATATTATTATATAAATAAACTGTAGAGTATAAAATAGTGAATGTCTAAATTAGTTTGGTAAGGCTTAGGTTTGCCTTCTTTCCTATTAAAAGACTAGAAAAGTTTGGTTATTTTAATTATGGCCAATTACTTGTGGTTTTTAGGCAGCTTTGGGTATGCCAGAGGACAGATATGACGTGGCTTGCTAGGAAGGTGCCACGTGTCAAGCTGTGAAGTGGGTAATTGAATTTTAATCATCTTTCAGAAACAAGTTGGAGAGGGTGGATTGGATTGGACCAACAAAAATGGTTGCTATTAGATTTTTCTTCTTTCTTGGATAAAAATATATCAAGTATAATATTTATACCAAATCATATTAATTAATTATGATTAAATGATAAAATTAAGGTTATGATATATATGAACTAATTATGGTTTAATGATAATGATATATATATATATATATCATGTATTCATTAGTTTGATATATATAACTTGTATCAATAAGTTTTTACCCACTTTTTGGTAGGTTGTGAAGTTTGTGATTTAAATGTTTTTTTCGAATGAACTTTATCATAATTATGTACTAACATCAAATCCTCCTCATACATCTAGTGAAAACAAGAACTCAGGTTGAAGAAGGTACTTGTGGGGTTCCTATTCATCATTTTTTGAAGAGTCCGAGCAACATAGATGTTCTCATAAATTTTCATTCCTGTTTTATGGTCTTCATTTTGTTGCATTCCTCATTCAAAGAATTTCATCCAATTTCTTAAAAATATTTGAGGCCATTTCTAGAAGTTTATTAGCAAATGTTTTGTTAGGATCAGAATATGTAGTAGAAGAACTTGTATAATTTGATCAAGCAAAACTTAATACTTAGGTAAGTTAAGACATTCATTTTGGTCAAACAAAGTCACTACTTACATGCTTGAATCGAATCTTAAAATCTTAAAAGTTGTTTTTCTTTGTTTAGTATCTGTGTTAGTTCATTATGAAGGGGGATCTGTCCTCGTGCATTATAAAGTACCACAATTGTTTCCTAAACCCTCGCTGCAAAAAAATGCGTTATCTGAGGAGTTAAATTTATATTTTATGGTGGTCAACAACCCCCGCAATCAGTTTCCCGCCCCAAGAACATTCACCGTTACCAGTTTGCGGAGATTTTCCTGGCCGCCGTAAAATTTTAGCGGCGGTTTTATAGCGGGGGTTAAAAACCCCGCTATATGTCGAGTTTTAGGTTAATTATTTAAAAAGTTGTGGGGGTTAAACCCCCTCCATTGATTTTTTATTTATTTATTCATTTATAATTCTTACAAACTGATTGATATGATATGATATTTTATTATACAAATTGCTTTCTTAAATGGGAAAATGCATAAGTACCCCCAGCCTATGCCCAAAATCCCTGAGACACACCTAACCTTTACTAATGTCCTATTACCCCCTCTGAACTTATTTTTTAATTAATTTTCTACTCCTTTTCGGCCTACGTGGCACTATCCTTGAAAAATTGTCAACACGCGCTGGCCCCACAAGATAGTGCCATGTAGGCCGAAGAGGGGTAGAAAATTATATATAAAATAAGTTCGGGGGGTAATAGGACCTTAATAAAGATTAGGTGTGTCTCAGAGATTTTGTGCATAGGCTGGGGGTTACTTATGTATTTTCCCTTCTTAAATAGGTAATGTTAAAGATACTATTGAACTAAAGATACATTAACATAAACGAATATAAATTAGTCTTAAATATATATTTCAATGATTAAACACAAACATTAGTATCATCATTTGTCTCAAAACTAAACATTAAGCACATTCATTCCAACGATTAATCATAAAGGATCTACTACATCCATTCAAGCAATTACTATACTTAATTATCTAATACAACTGCACGACAAAACTTCATTCATTGTTATTTGGATTACTTCAATCGGAGGATCTTCTTTTATTCATACGTGAAATGGATCCACAAGCTGCATCACTTGGCTACAAAAATAATTTAAATTATAATTAATCAAAAGGACCACAATAAAATCATATTCAATAAACTACAACTTAGCTAATTAAAAGAAATCAACCTAGATCATTTCAGCAGAAAGCAAAATATGGATACAAGCTATCTGCATACAATTTATCTACAGAGCACATGATTTAGGAACGTACACACAACACATTTGGCGCAGATTTTAATTAAATGATAATGAGACAGAGAAACACTGATTGCAAAATTTCAAAACTGAAAGCCTTCTTAAAGAAAAGATGAAAAGAACAAGGTTTATTGAGGGGTATTAAGGTATTAGAATTTAGCCCACAGAAGTGAAGTGTCAAATTCCAGAAACAACAAAGTAGAAAACAACTTATTATTACATGTGGCGCAAATTTTGTTTTGTCAACTTCAAAGCCACCTAATCCTATCTTTTAGTGCTGTTTAAATGTATAAAAATGAGCTGTCAATATTTTATTGCATAATCATAAACGTGTTTTTAATTTAACTTAAGCAAATATCTATGCCTTTCAATTTTAAATATGTATAAATAGACTCTTAAACTTATATAAATTAAACAAATAGATACATTCGTCTTAGCATAGAAGACAAAATAAAAGATATATTTATATACTATGCCTATTTTATTTGGACATCGCTTTGCAAAAGTATTTATAGTAATATTTTTAATCATAAGTATACTTGTTTATATTACTTTTTATGTATTTCTCTCTAATCAGTAATAATACTTTACTAATTAAATTAGAAAATTTAAAAACTTAGATATAATAAAAAAAATTCCTCAGACGTCAAGTATTTTTAGACAAGATTAATTTGTTAAAACTATAAATATTTGGAACCTTAGGTAGTATATGCAAATGTATTTTAATAAACTCAATTTTGTTATCGCTTCCTATTTACCACTATTAGTTGTATCTTGGCAAGTGGATAAACTCTTAGAATCTTTGTCTCTGGAGCTAATACTATTTTCCTAGAACAACTTCTTGAGTCACTGTTGGTGGAGCTAATACTAGCGTGTCTCTTTCGCTTCTTCTTCTGCACTTTTCTCCCATAATCAAGACTCTTTCTATTTGACCGTTTTCTTCTCTGAGTTCTTTTCTTCACGTGTTTTATATCACGTTAGTGCCTACGTTTTTCCTACTATAATCAAATCTAACCCAGGACTTGACTCCAGTCGAACCTAGGAAAAAAATTTCCAAAAAAAAAGTTTGATGGGGTCCCCCGGGGTGGGTGGTGGTGGTGGGGGGGGGGGTTGCGTAAAAAATGAAGATTTTTTAAATTTGAAATATTTCTCAAAAATAATTTTTTCTTAAAAACTTTTTTGATGGGAATGGCCTGAGGGAGGGGGGGGGGGGGATAAGAAATGAATTTTTTTTAAATTTGAAATATTTTTCAAAAATTAAATCTTTGAAAAAGAAAATTGATTAGGGTTGGTGCGTAGGAGGGGGCTAGGGGGGTGCCGTAAAAATGAAGATTTTTTAAATTTGAAATATTTCCCAAAGATAATTTTTTTCAACAAGATTGACCTGGGTGTGGGGGGGGGGGGATAAAAAATGAAAATTTGAATTTTTTTTTGATTGGGGATGGCGTGCGCGGGGTGGGGTGGGGGTTTGGAGTGGTGTGGCATAAAAATATTTTTTTAAAAGAATTGATGGAGTGGCGGGGGTGTGTAAAAAGTAAAAAAAATTGAAATATTTTTCAAAAGCAATATTTTTTTCGGGGGGGAGGGGGGGGGATGGTAGGGGTTGGGTGAGTTAAAAAAAAATCTTAATTTGAAACATTTTTCCAAAAATATTTTTAAAATTTTTATTTTTTGTTTGATAGGAGGGGTTGTGTCACACCCCGATCCTACAACCTGGACGTGGCCGACACTCGTGAACTATTATTGGTCCCCAAGCGAACCCTTGGCCTGACTCAATACTTAGCAAAAAACATACTCAGTTAAAATAGAAATCTCAAAACAAACTCAACTCTTAACGATATCATTAATAAGATAGTTTAACTCAAAATACTCTGAATTACTCAATACAAAACTGTTCAACTCAAGTCTTAAACATTAACATAGTAATGGAAAAGACTCCTCAAAACACTACTGTCTATGATGCCTCTAACAACTATGATGGAAGTCGGGACAAGACCTACGACATCCTAACAAGAATGAAAGTAAATGTGGAACCCTCCGAAGCAAGGAGACTCACCAAAGCAAATCTGAAACTGTTGTTGATGACCCTGATTACCTATATCTGCATCATGAAAGATGCAGGCTAAGTGGCGTCAGTACATTAAATGTACGAGCATGCAAGGGGAACTCTAAAGCATAGACATAAGCTTGAACTGATAAAAAGGAAGACATACTCACCTCATCTCAACTCAACTCAACTCAAGGATACTCAACTCAGAAATACTCAAATCAATTCAATATAAAAGCAACAACAAAGACACAGTATAAAGAAAGCTTTTAAAACAGTAGATAATAACTCAATGTGTTTTAAAATACAATAATAAACTCTTTACTCTTATTTGGGAGATTCTCTAACCGACAACCATCACTATGAGCTATGTGATGATACATCGTCTTGCTCACGCTGCCAGAACTGTCTTATACCTTGCCGGAGTATAAGACATCCTCAACTAAGTGGATCCACTAAGTTATTCTTAAAAGTAATAAGGAATCATCTAAAAAGTATGATCCTTTTCCCATGTTGGCATACATGGTTTATGAGGATTTTTAGTTTATTGAACGCATCTTCATATCAGTGCTCAATACTACTCCCAATAATACATTTATAACTCATGCTCATATGTTTTAAAGAAAACATAAATCCTCCTCAATTTGAGATAATTACTCAAAAGATTTCTCTGAAAAGAGATGATACTTAAAAACTCCTCATGAACTCGTTTAGAAAACAAGGTTTCTTCTCGTTTTAAATGTAAAGGTGGTACATACTTGAGAATACTTAGTCTCCTCTTATTCATTTTGAAATATGAATTCAACTCTCCTCATTCTCATACTCATGTACTCAAGTCTTTAAACAAATGTTAAAAAATTGTATAAGATTTCTCAAAATGACTCGGAAGGACTTCCTCTAACTCTACTCTTAACACTATCTTGAATTTGAAATGTGAATTCAAGAGTTATGATTCATGATATATAGGATCTCTCGATGATTAATGAGGGTTTAAATTGTTAGGATTAAGAAGAGAATGAAAGCTCAACTCAAAGAAACAAGTATGGATCGAAGAACGGAGAAGAAAGTGGGCTAACGCTCTGGCGTCTCCTTGGCGCGCCACGCCAGCCCTCTTGGCGCATCTGGGGTGCGCCGCCCCAGCCAATTTTTAGAACATTCTGACAAATTTTTCTTCTCGATTTCTTGCCCTAATTTACCTAGAATCGATTGATTTCTTCCAAACTTCCTTAGATTCGTAAACCCAACAAGTAATCAAAAATCTACTCAAATTTCCTCAAGAACAACCCTCAAACTCAAAACCCTCACCTCAAGAACTCATCAAACTCCATTAATAACGAATGAAGAACAAAACCTCAAGAAAACTCATCAAGAACTCAATACACGAAATCTCATGGACGAATTCAATAAGGAAACTCATGATTGACGTGAGGTGAACTAACCCATCACTATGAAAACCTACATACCTCGAAAGAATCAAATTCTTGGCGAGAATCCTCAAAGCTCGCAAGAATCTTGAACGGTCTCCTCTTCTCCTGTTGAACTCTTCACTAAAACCCTAAGCATCTTTATGAAGGAGTAAAACTAATTCCAATCAGTTTAGACCCCTAAAAGATTAACAAAAATGAGCTAGGCTAGTGGGGGTAAGGAAAAGACTAAAATACCCCTCCTTAATTTGGATGAATTTTCTTAACTGGACATGCTGAACTCAAATGACATATCTCCCTCATCCGGACTCGGAATTTAGCAAACTGAGCGGCGTTGGAAAGAGGACTCAGACCTTCGATTTATCTCATGGGTCAACTAACTCATCCTGTGCTGAAAGTTATGATCGTTTGAAGTTGACCCAAAACTCACAATTTAAGAATAACTTGCACTACTCTCAAATTGGTTATTTCCAATTTAGTTCTTTCTAAAATTAGCTCTTTCTAAGACCGAGGTGTTACAGGCTAGTTCGGGGGTAGGGACAAAAATATATTTGAAATTTAAAAAAAATAAATTAATTTCTTATTTATTTTTTTGAATGGGGAGGGTTGGCTACGGGGTATGGGTCGGGTAAGAAAAAAAATTTAAGGATGAAGTAGAGTTTTGGAAAATGTTTTCCTTGATTTTGGCAGGGAAGTCATTTTCCTTAAATTTGAGGAAAATTAGTTGATTTGGAAAATATTTTCCAAACATTTTAAGCCAACCAAACATGAAAAAATTGAAAAACATTTCCTAGAAAATGTTTTCCTCCATACCAAACACACTCCTAGTCCATGTTGCTTTTTTGTGCTTGGTGAATTTATATTCTCTGTTGTGGTTCATATTGAATTTTTCTACAATACTATTAGAATGTGATGTCTTGTACCACAATTGATATCTTTATAATGAATTATGTTTAGTAATCCTACAGAAAACAAATTCTGAGTAGTTATGTTCATATTTCAGCAATTTATCAGTCCTTGTTTAATGAAAAGAAGCATTTTATCACTCATTTGTCTATGATAATCACACTCAGCACATCACTTTGGGCTACAGTTTGTTTTGGTTTTTTGAGAAAGCTGCAAACTTCAAAGTTGAATTACCATTTTACTTCTATACTAAATCAAAATCTAATTAAATAGTAAATTTAATTTAATAGTAGTATTTATTTATGTAAATATAGAATTAGAAGTCCAACACTTCAATTTGTTAGTTATGTCATTATAAAAATTCTCTTATTTATTATTAATTAATGCAAATGTTATTCACCTATAAAAAATCTTTTTCTTTCTTACTCCAAAAAGTATGAAGAAATTGAAGAGTTGCAATGAACTCAACTCATATTATAATTCATTTAGATAGTGAAAAGTCTATATGGTCAAATCATAATACAATATGAGTACATAAAAACCTAAGAAATACTCCATAAATTCTATGACTTATTTGATAATGTTATTGTCTTTTTCACTATTTTTAGTTAACTCCTAGAAGAGTACTATTAATTTCTTTCTTATTTTTTTTTTTTTTTATCATTTTCTCTTATTTTTAGTTATATATATATATATATATATATATATATATATATATATATAATACGTTTGGAGGAATCCCTTTGTCTTTTTGCTTGTCTCTGCTATTATATCGAAACTTGCTGGTAGAATTCTTACACTTTTTGGTAAAGTGTCAACCATCAACGGATTTGATGAGTCTTTACCCGCTACCGGTTGAACGGGACTAGCTGTACCTTTTGCTGGTACAATAGCTCTCTCTACATTCGTTGGGGAATGTACACCCGTCTTATCCATTTTGTAGTGAGATGGAGAACTCTTTAATGGTATGGTTTGATCGGTATTTTCAAGTAAAAACCTTATCCTCTCTTGTAATGAGTGGATATGTTGTGTCATTTTTCCTTTTTCAGTTTCTAGTCTCTCTATCGTCTGTTTTAGTCTCTTGAATCCTTCGGTCATTGAAGAACAATGATTGCAGAAAATTATTTTGTCTGTATCTTTTTGAATGTTGTATTGCAAAGATGGTCTTGAAATTTGTCTCAAAGCTGGGCTTATAAAGTAATTAGGCCCAAGCGTTCCTCTAGCATAGTCTAGTGCTTCATTCAACTCATCGAAGCCTTTAAAAAGCGGAGTAGGAAAGTCTTTGAGTGAGTTTATTACTTCTATCCATGTCTGGAATACTCCTTGCAATCTTCCTTGGACTACTACATAAAATCTGAATTTTTTGTCTTCATTTTTGTCTGTAAAATAATGGCTTAATGAATTTACTACTGAAATGAAGTAACTGTTGTCTCTGGGAATCTTGTTGTATGCTATCCATAGGTTGTCTATTAGGCATCTTTGAGGTCTATCTATCTTTGTTTCTGGTTTTACCCTGAAACTTAGATTAGATGGAGGATAGAAAATTAGATTTTGTTTCCCAAAATATATTCTTTCCATGCTTGTCGTATTTAGTCTCGTCTGTGGTTGAAATAAAGTATTTCCTAATAGAGTCTGCAGATACAAGTCTTTGTTTTTCTGTCCACTTGAACTTGAACTGGATGCCTTGTCTTTATCTGTACTCATTCTGAAAATAAACAATTAGTTTTCATAAGTCTGCTCAGTTGATCTGCTAATGAATTATCTTTTCCTTTTATATGTTCTAAAGATATGTTGTATATTGACGTAGAGTCGAAAAAATTTAACCATCTTCTTTTACTACTATTCTTTCCTTCTATTTTTTGGTGAAATTTCACAATAGCCTCGCAGTCAGTTCTTACCAAAATTTCTTGTTTATTAATAATGTATAATTTAAAACTATTTAATCTATATATAACTGCTAAAATTTTTGCATCTATGCTACTCATATTTCCTTTTTCTTTGTATTTTCCACTATGATAAGCACAAATCTTTTCATCTTTTTTGTCTCCATATTTATTGTTTTTGGTTTTTAATACTGCTCTCCATCCTTCTAAACTTCCATCTGTTTCGACTATTGGGTTGCCAGTTTCTAATGGGAGGGTTAAATCTGGTATATCTTTAACCATTTGTTTGAGCTTTTGTACTAGCTTTATGTCTTCTGTATTAAATGTTTTCTGCCCGTGAATTACTGTTTTAGAGTATAGAGGTCCTGCTACTTTCCCTAGATCTTTGATGAAACTTCGTGCATAATTTAATATTCCTAAAAATTTTTGTAAGTCTTTAGTGTTGTCTAATTTATCAGGCATGTCGAGGACCTTTTTTGCTATATGGGGTTGTAATTTTATCTTTCCATTTCCAATTTCTACCCCTAAGAATTTTATAAGAGTCTTACATAATTCCATTTTCTTTTTGCTAATTATAATTCCATTATCTACGAACAGTTTAAACACCGTTTGTAAATGTCCTAGATGTTCATTAATATTATTACTAAATACTAAGATATCGTCTACATAAACTAAAATAAAGTTTTTATAGTCCCTAAATATATTATCCATCTTTCTTTGAAAGATTGGAGGGGCTGTTTTTAATCCGAAGGGCATTACCAACCATTCGAAATGTCCTTCTGGGCAAGTAAAAGCTGTCCATTCTATGCTGTCTTCATGCATTTTGACTTGCCAATATCCGGATTTACAATTGAACTTACTAAATATTTTTCTCCCTTGTATTCGATTTATTAATTCTGATTTGTCTGGCAATTATATCCATCCATTCTAGTATTGTCATTAAGTCTTTTATAGTTTATCACCATTCTAGCTTTTCCTCTTAGTATTTCATTATGATTTCTTACCATAAATGCGGCTGACCTATGTTTTGAAGTTGACCTTCTTATTACTCCTAAATTTAATAATTCTTTTATCTGATCTTCAAATTCTCTCAGGTCTTCGTTTGTGGATTCTATCGAAGCAGTTTTAACCGTATACTCTGGGTTAATAATATCAAGTCTGCATGTTATATGATTGGCTTCCCAGTGCTTCAGGGGTCTTTCTCTAATTATTTCTAATTTGTCTAAGATGGAGATTACTTCCTCTAGGTCTTTTTGGTTTTTTATGACTCCTATATGTTGTAATCCTTTTCTGAAATTATAAAGTTCTGTATTTATTTCTATTAGATCATAACTTTTTTCTATTTGTATGTCAAATAAATTTAGTTCTAATAATTCAATTTCTTTTATTTCTTCCTCTTCCTTGATAACATGTATTTTAGTACAGTTGCATTCTTCCCCTTTATTACGTTTTAATTTATTTGTATCTATACTTTTAAGATACCTTGACTTTGTTTGTACTGGTTTTGTTGTTATGGATGTATGAGTCATATTTTTAGAAAATATTACTCCATCTCTAGTAAGGAGACAACTTCCGTTATTATGTAATAAGAAGTTTAAGCCTAAAACAAAGTCTATCCTAATATTTAAATCTCTAACCCATATCTTTTCTAATTTATAAGTGGGTTTATAGAAGTCTGCACATGTATTCAAAAAACTTATTTGGACATTACTAACATATATATATTTGAAGATCCATCCATTTGAATGGCGCTTTGTGGCTTAGGAAATTCTTTTATTATTTCTAATGGTAGGATACTTCTATTTATTATATTTTTTGTACATCCAGAGTCTACTAGAGCTAAAGTTTCTATTTCATAATTTTGAATTCTTAGTCTTGTTAATATTTTGATAGTATTAATTTTTTTATCCTTATTACAGATTAATCCTTCGAACGATTTGTAGTCTTCTTTTTCATTTAAGAGTTCGATATCTTTTTCTGTATTTTGATCTGTTTCTTCTACTTTTTCTTTTCCTTTTTCTAATTTGCTTATTCTTTCTTCTAAACTATCAATCTTTTTTTCTAAAGATACCAAAGTTTTTTCTTTTGCACTTATTGTTTGATCTATAACTTTGATGTTAAATATCTTATCTATGCACATAAGACATCCTTCTATATAACAATTTATACATTTAGCTCTTCTGTCTTTACTGGGGTATCCGGTACAATTAAAACATTTTTGACTATCTAATCCTTTCCCTTTGGAAAACTGGTGATCACATTGTATATTGACAAATGTACAATCCTTGATGTTTAAGTCCAAGTTTTCTAATCCTAATTCGTTTATAAAGTTTCTTCTTCTGAATCAGACGAGTCTTGTCTCCCTTCTAAAGCATCTATACTTATTACTGAATATATACTTCCATTATCTGACATGTATTCATCTACATTTATCAGGGTTTCTTGGAAATCTTCTATAAGTTGGGCAGTTCTTGTTCTACTATTATTTCTACCTGGACAAGTATTAGCTAGATGTTCTTCACTTCCGCATGTAAAACAAGATAGTCTATTTTTATAGATTCTATTATTATTATGCTTTCTCACTTGTCTATCTTTATTTAGATAAGGCTTTCTTGCCGTAGATTTCCTTAGATAATATTTTTTCCTTGGTTTGTAGTCTTGATTATTTTGATGTCTTTTTGTATTTTCTTTTGGGTGTACCTTGATCATAGCTTTGCATTGTATATGTATTTTTACAAAAACCTGTCTCATTTTGTTTTAATTGTTTTTATATATATATCAATATATATATATATATATATATATATATATATATATATATATAAACTAATTTTTTCACTTGGCAACAATATATTCAATATTATTTTTATATTAATATGGCTCAAATTTCCGTTAATATAAGAGCAATATGGCACTGAATTTCTCGGCTTCAAAGATGAAAAAAAATTGATGGAGAATTTTTACCCTTTTCATAATTGATACAATATTCTTAGCTACAGGACATGAAGTGTGAATTTGCTACAGGACATCCACATTTCATTATTTATAACAGATATATTTGATTTTCTTATTAGCTCAAAAATTGCTTGATTTTTTAAGTAGGTTATGTTGACTTTAGTTGGTGAATGGTGGTGTGATTTATATAGATTGAAATGTTGTACTCTAAGGTGTTTGAAATTTGAGTAGGGTTGCCAAATAACAAAGAGCAAGTGTACCAAAATCGATTTACAACATGTATTGAAACTCATAAATATATACTAATGATTTCCTTAATTTTTTTTATCGAAAACATTGTCATTCTGTTAGTCTAGAGTGCCAGTAGGAAAATGAAAAAAAATATGCTCCCAGTTGATCAGACTATTGAAAAGTTTGATTTTAATGTTAATCTAGTCATGCAATTTAGCTTAGGAGTTTAAAATGATGAAAAACTCAAATTTGACTTCAAGTTTGTTTACCTAATTTTGTTTGTGTAAATATTATGTTAGTTTAAAACGATCATTTTAAGAAAGAAAAGAAAAATCATTAGTTTAGTGAATCCTTTTGTTTCCTTTTTGACATTTTAATAGAGAGGACTGAGTATGGGTAGTTATCTTGGTGCCTCCAATATGATATTAATTAATACGTATTCATGTGCAAGCATCTAACATGCTTGTTTAGGATCTCAAAGTTTATTACGGCACAATTTTTTTAATAAGCGTATAATTTTTTTATTTTATTTTTACTATCGTTGAAATTGATTTTTAAAAGAAAACTTATGGTTTATAACATTTACATTTAGTAAAGTTGCTCTTTCTTTTTCTTTCTCCTAAATAAAATTATTTTTAAGAAATACCAGATAAGTGAAGAAAAGTGACAAAACATAACTAAATTTCATGAATTATTTATCTACTCAGGAATTTAATTTGATGAAAAATCAAATTTGACTACCTAATGTAGTCATGCAATTTAGCTTAGAAGTTTAAAGTGATGAAAATCTCACATTTGGATTCAAGTTTGTTTATTTAATTCTTGTTTCTAGAAATCTTATGTCCAAAATGTTCAGTAAATCATTTTTGAATTAGATATTGTTAGAGAAAAGCAGGATTAGTGCATGTTGCGATAACTAGTAAAAAAGTGATCAAATCATAAGGTCAAGATTATCCAGAATCTTTCATTATCTGGATCTTGATTTAAGTTACATAAATTTTCTATTTGGACTTAAGGAAGTTGGATTAACTTGCTCACCAATCTGAATTTTACTTCGCCGGTCATTTATTAATACATATTCATGTGATTCATTGGTTCGCTTATGGACACTGATTTTGGTTATGATTTTTATAATGACCAATCATTAACAATTGCGTGATCATTTATTTTCAAGCTTATTTTTGAAAAATGAAAAACAAAGATTAAAAGAACACCAAAAGAAATAAATTTATTCTTTACCGTGTTCGTTTCTCAAAATTAATTGACATGTTTGGTATCGAGTCTTTATACAAAGAAAATTCAGGATGTAATGAAAAATGTCTCAATAAAATTAATAGTCTAAAATCATATATTAATAAAAAGATTTTACTATATATATATATATATATACACAGATGCACACAAAATAATAATAGTTTAGAGTTGTATTTTTCTCTTACATACTAGTTTTTAGTGTAGTATTCATAAGAAATAAAACATTTAACTTCACAAGTAAAATTATTGTTTATAAATGTAAGGATTAATTCTGATTAATAAGATGTTAGTCATTTATTTGCAATAAATTATCTTGGATGTTGTTGTACAAATTTTATTTATTAATATGTAGATTTGAGTTGTTTATTCAAAATTCTAAAATATATTTAGTAAAAAGTAAAAAGTTGTTTTTTTTTTTAAAAAAGGGGTATAATTATGGTATTATTTTTTTACAATCATCAATATTGTTTTAAGTGAAATTAAAATCTTGAAATTCAATATCAGAATTTTTTTCAGCCTTAAAATATTTGGGCGTAAAAAAAACGCTTTACTAGTCTTACACTTGAGTCGTGCCTGGACCTAGAAATTTATGGCTCCTCTCTGTATGATAACATGTTTTATCTCCTGCTCCCCCTCTCCTCCTCCATCAAAGTGTATTTATATTTACTGATAACCTGCAATTGCTACAATTTTTGTTGCAGCCTCTGTCCTCTGGGTGAGTACTATGTTTGAAAATCTCAAGATAACCCGCAGCCGCTACAACTTCTGTTGCAACCTCTGCCCTTAGGGTGAGAACTCTGTGTTGAGAACTTTTAGCGCACTGGGTGAATTGATCACTGTGTAATAGCCTGCAAACAACACATAAGATGTAACAACACTAGGTAAGCCCTATGCGACAAGCTCTACTCAGAAGAAATTGAGGGGCGAGGGATCTATCTCGGGTCATCCGTGTGGATGACTGTCACGATATCCTAAAAGTATGATAGAGGGTATCTGCATACCATTTACATCAGTTCAGAGGTATATTTGTCATTTTTCCTTTTAGAGTTGATATGTCACTCGTTACAATAGTGGCTCACTATGCCCCCACCGTTACAAAATTGGCTCACATATACCCTTTACCTTTACAAAAATGCCTCACGTATACCCCCTACGGTTACGAAAGTGATAAAATTAATTTTAAATATTTTTTTTTTAATATTTAAAAAATCATGCATTTGGTCTTTTCACACATAAATCATTTTTTGACTTCTTTGATTATTATTATTTGAGATTCTTATTATTATTATTTCATTTTTCTTTCATTCTTTAGTGTAAAATAAGAGAAATAAAAAGAAAGAATTGTGAATGAAAAAAAGAAAAAAAACTAAAACTATTTTTTTTTGTACTTCCGCTAGAGGAAAAAGGTATATATATATATATATATATATATATATATATGAGCCATTTGTGTAAAAATAGGGTATATATGAGTTACTTTCAAAACGAGGTATATTATCTCCAATAAATTTGGCTCGAATCCCAAGATTCTGCATGAATGGAAACCTTCCCCTCCACTTCTCCCGTGTGTGTATATATAAGTATCTGCTCTCTCTGTTTCCTTCATTAATTCATACACACACAGAGTGCAGAAAAAAAAAAGAAACAAGAAAATAAAGATTTTTCTGTAACCGTTTTCTGGAAATTAGTAATCCGTCGGAGCGTAGTTACAGGACGGAGCAATTGATAATGAATCTTCGTGAGAGTAGTAATCGGGAAAATGTTCTTATTGAACTCAACAATTTCATCATAGAGCAGTCAACTGAAGCAATGCGCATGGATCTTGGATTTCACTTGTGGAACTCTTCACAAACACTCACCATACTTTTACAGGTTCGTATATGATCGAATTGCTTCATTGTAACTTCACTACTCTTAATTGATTTATGGATCTAATTTTGATTTTAGGAAGTAGTAGCAGTATACCCAAGCTTTTAGACCCAACATTAACTATGACAGAATGTACTCGACTTTGTAATGCTCTTAATGTAATTCAGGTGAATATACTTTCGGTTCTGTGTATCGTCAGATGATTTTCATATAGCCTGTAAAGGCGATAGTCAGTGCCTCTTCATGATATGTAACAAAATTAATCTTTTATGAGTGCAGTGTATGGCTTCTCACTCAGATGCAAGAATCGGGCTCCTCAAAGGTAGCAACAACAAATTGCTTATTTAGATTGTGATACGGAACAAGACTTATTTCAGTAGTTTATTCTTTTTTATGCAGCAAACATACCATATTTTCTTAATCCATTTCTCCGAATCTCTGAAAATGTGATGAGCCCTCTGCAATTTGTGACGCTTAGCATCTTGAATCTTATTGCTGCCCTAGCAAAGGTGATAATACAGTACCTTTAATGCACCAGAAGCATGAGTAGTCTTTCAAGTAAATTTCATCTATCAAATGTGATGTATCATAATCTGATCCTAACGAGTACTAATTATACGATGTTCTGACTCTGTTGTGCAGTTTGATGAGTCACATGGGCAAGAAATTCTTCTTTTATTGCTAGACACACAAGTAGTTCCTTTATGCCTGCACTGCATCCTTCATGGTGATCAACTGATACGGAAGGTTAGTTAGGCCTGCCTACAATGATCATCCGAAATGCTTCTACTGTGATCAACTTTTATACATGTAGTTCATATGAATTTTTTTTGAATTAACCAGAATAAAAGATCACAAAATTAAGAACAAAGCAGAGGAGGGGTTTTGCCAAGAAGGCTCTTTTTGTTGCTTTAAAAGAAAGTTTAGAATGGAAGAATTGAAGAAATGACCTGGTGATATCGTTTAGTGTTGATATCATCCACGTCATAGTAATGTTCGTTTTCATGATTCTGGTCCTCTCTCTCCTCTTCTTATTTGTTGTATAAGGAGGTAATAAGAGAGTGTATTTGAGTCGAAAATGGTCAAATACTCCCGAAAGCTTTTACATCCATACAGTTTTCTCATGTAATGTGCCAGCAGCTTGAGTCAATGTTTTCTTACACATTTGAAAGTGAGACCATGATAAGAAAACCTTTTGACTGTCTTTTTCAACCTTTTTTCTGAATAACTATGTTGCTTTCTGCTGATATGTCTGTGCAGGTTGCAACACACATACTTATGAAAATCTTGATGCAAGAGAAAGGGCTAAAATATTGTTGTGCTCTCCCTGCTCGTTTTCTGTTAGTGATACAAGTCCTGCGTCAACTGGTAGACAAATTTACTTCTGAAATCCCTTGCTCACAGCAGCTAAAATATGTTGTTCAATGCTACCTAAGTCTTTCGTGAGTAGCATGGGTAGGCGGGTAATTTGTTTTCGTCCCTACTGCTCTTATGGTGAATTAGTCTCTAATTATCAACAACATTGTTGTTTGATTTGATCTTTCCCTTCATGATACTGGGTATATGATACAGTGAGAACCTATTTTCCACAACAGCTAACTGGCAACACTTTTGGCAACATTACTCGTGTGAGTCCACTGTCTTATTTCTTCCCACAGATCAACATCCCTCTAGCTAATTATGTACAAAACCCAAATATACTTTATGATATTAAGTAGTAATTTTGTGTTTAATTTGCAGGACGATCCAGAGATTCCAAATATGCTGCATCAGTTAGTGTTGAATCTAACTCGTCAACCACCACAATAATTGCTAGGAGATACAGATAGAAAAAGTGTTGGGAAGGAATTCAAGTAACTAGTAGAAAGAGCTACCATATATAGAGATTAAACTAGAACAATTTTGCAGCTTTACTATGTAATGATTTTGAATATGAACCTCTAACTAGTCTTACTGCTTGTTGAATGAGCATTCTCCATTTACTATTTTGCTGTAAGAAGTGACTGCATTATTTGGTCTTTTATAATCACATCTTACATAATTAATATTTATATTACTAATATGTGCATAATTTTAACCAGTAACAACCAAAAGCCTCTCGAGTTTTTCATGATCACATGGACTGTGTAAACTTTCATAGTTAAATGGTGCAGAAGATACACCTTCGACTGTGTTGTCAATGTCGTTATCTATACCAGATGCAACATATTCTTCTATTTGGAGTGCAACGTATACTTTTCAATATTTTGAAAACTTGTGGTGTTAGTTCTTCATCATCTAGTGGCGCCTGGGCTTCAGTTTGATCATTTGTGGTGTGGAAGTCCTATGGTATCTAGTGTATTATGAACACTACTGTTCAGGCCACAAAACGAAACAGAACGAAGTGACTGGTTTACAAATTAAATTCTGAAAGTAGTATCATGCCACATTATCATATAATGAGGTTAGTTCTCAAGGACTAATGAGAGAAAAGGTTGTCATAATAGTCAATAGTAGCTTCTATCTACTGATTCTATGAACATGAAGTCTCTTCCTTCTACCTTTGATCATGTTATGGAAATATTTTGTGTTCTTATCTCCTTCTAAACTCTACTTTAGCCTGTCTTTCTGCTTCCAAAAAGAATGTACATTCTTCATGTGCATGATGTAGTTTGTTCACCTCATTTCTGTTGTTGGCATTATCATCTGCCTAGAGATTCTGTTCTCCTTCTTCAATCTTTTCTTTCAAAACTTTTAGCCTCTTCAAAGATGTCTCTAATCACTGTTTTAGACTATACGATATACATAGGGGAATCTTTGGAAATATGGCTCACTTCGCAATTGTTCAGTATCTAAGGTGATTACACATTGTTCCAGAAGAGCCAAACTTTGTTGTTGACATTAGAGAAACATCCAGACATACAAAATTTCCGAGAATAGTGGTGTATTTTTGAACCATCCACCAAAAGTTCTTGGATAGCAAAGTTCCTGGGTCGGGCACTTTGTGGAGTGTTGTTATTCACTTCTATAGAGACCAAGTAGTTATTTGGACATTGTTTCTGAGTCTGGTCAAGTGCACCGTCTACATGGTTGTCGTTAGAGTTATTCACTTGAGACACCTCCTTAATTACCATTGTTCAGTTGAGAGGTAATGTTCAAATCTTCCTTAGTATTGTCCGTTTGAGAGGCCTGATTACGATCAAAACTCAGAGGACTTAGATAAAAAAACCCTGTGTCCTGATTTCTTTTTTTCATCTGAAGTTGCTAGGAGATTCAACGGGTGGACTATGTTTGTTCCTTTCTTTGGTAAAGGGCTCAAAGATATTTCCCCCTTCCTTGTGACTAATAGTACCAAAAACCATGCTACTGATTATAGGAGGCCGAGTGTCAGAAATGTTTTGTCCTCATTATCCTTCTGAGATAAGAGATTGGTCTTAATGAAAGTCGAATTACCGCCTGATTCAAAAGCTGTGGTAGATTCAATAATTCTGGATTCTTCATTATTGGTGTCCTTGTATTGGTCTTCAGGATCTGCAGGTTCTTTGCTTATACTCTCACTATCACAGTGGTCGTAATTGGAGTTTTCGTTGTTGGCATGACTGTGATTTAGAGGAAGATGTTTCTCACTATCCTTGTACAGGGTTGTTGCTCAAAATCTCGACTTCTTGATCATAGAGTTCTTTGCAAGTATCTGGTTCAACAAATTTTGAGGGTCGTTAGTATGCTGAGTAGATGTGTCAGGTTTGTCACGTGTCTTGTAGGGCATTAAATTGGTTTTGCTCTTCTGGTACCTAGCTCCTTGACTGGGTTGGTATCTGTATGCATAGTCATCTTACCTTTGCCATGGTTCCTGTCTTGATGAGTTTTCCACTGACTATTATGAAATTGCTGGGCTCTTACATCCTTTCCTGCCATGTGACTTGCATCAGCTTTATTACTGCCCATATCCTTTTGAGCTGTGCCTCTAATTTGCCCTTGATTGTACTTCTCTTCTTTGTTGTCATTGATGTCAATGTCTATTGCCTTATTTCTGCATTGTGACCTTGGCGTTAGCAGTATTGACAATAGTCGGGAATCCCCTCATATTCTAAAGGTTGCCAATAACCCACTCAGGTGTGCACTAAATAGAGAAATAAAATGTTAGAGGGTGGTGAAGTTGCAATGTGTAGGTGGGATTTCGGATATAGGTTGGGGAGGCTTTGGACCATTTTCTCGGCACAAAATTTAAACTCTATTTTATATGTGAAGCAACGAAAAATAAGAAAAATAAAAAGAAACAAGTGTGAATGGAAAAGGATTAAAAAGTTTTAAACATTTAAAACTAGAATTTTAATTGTACTTTAACTAAATTAGTACTATTTCCTTTTAGTGAAAAAATACTCTAACTTTGGCTGAAATTGCTGTTACGATACCAAATTTTATGGAGGACCTTTTACCCCACTGCACTATTTAATAGTGTATTGTAAAGGTATATTTGTGTCGTGGACACATTACTATTTATAATGATGTAATATTTATGATGTTCACGTAAGCACATATATATCTTTTAAATACACTATTGTATAGTGCAGTGGGGGTAAAAAGATCCTTTCCAAAGTTCAGTATCGTAACAACAATTTCGGTCAAAGTTCGAATATATTTCAGACCTTTTTCTCTTCCTTTTACGACAAAAATCAAATCTAACTTTTTCATATTTCTCTCTCAACAAAATCATCAAAATTAAACTATTAAAATTACTAGAAGTAATTCTTCCATGTTTCAACTTGTTAATCTTGAAAGAAAAAAAAACTGCATCAAAATTTAAAATCTATTAAAACTTTGTAAATGATATTCAGTTTTTCTTTATCACATAGTTAGAAAAACAAGCAAAGAAAAAAAACATGGAGAGAAGGTTTTGGCTGAGAATCCGATTTGGATAAGTTGAGAAAGTTATTTCAATTTTAGAAAAAAAATTAAAAATACGAAAAGGATAATAAAATATTTTTAAATATGGGTTACCTACAATAGCATGTCAACTTTACTTGATGGTGTAGAATTATATATTTATATACTTGACGGGGCACAAGAGAAAATGGTCTAAAACCCCCCAATTTATATCCGAAATTCCAACTACACTCTCCAACTTCACGGGTGTCCTATTACCCCTAAATAAATTAGTATACTTTCTAAAATGAGCATAACCGCAAATCTTTCCCTCCACTTCCCCCGTGTGTATATATATATATATATATATATATATATATATACTTCTTTCAGTTTCCTTCATTAGTTCATACACACAGTAGAAGAAAATAACGATTTTGTTTAACCGTTTTCTAAAAAGTTATTTCAATTTTAGAAAAAAAAATTAAAATACAAAAGGATAAAAAAATCTTTAATAAAATGGGTTATCTAAAATTAAATAGCTGGTCAACTTTACCTGATGGTGTAGAATATTTGATACACTAGTGGTGGTGCACAAAACTTAAACTCTATTTTATATGTGTAGCAAAAAAATATTTGGGGTATCTATATTAAATTTTACAAGAAAATAAGTGAAAAATAAATAATTTGACCATCAGAATGATAAATTAAAACTATTCAACAGAAAGAAAAAAATGTGTGAGAAATATCAAATATACTTGTACATGGATTATTTTTTTTTCAATAAAAAAATTTAAAACTAATTCAAAATTATGTTTTTCACTTTTGTTAAAGAAAAGGGTATATGTGAGTCATTTAGGTAATAGTAAGGGTATATATGTAACGACCCAAACCGTCGTTACTTATGAAGGGCAAAACATCGTGAGTAGTAGGCTCCACTGTGTAACACCCCGTATCCAAAACAGACCAAAAATGCAGATTTTGAGAAGTTGCAGGTGCAACCCACAGTTGTCACCCACGGATCGTAGGTCAGACCACGGCCCGTGCTGGTGGTCCGTGGTTCACCACTGCAACCCCTCCCCAAACCCAACTCAGAAAATCGGCTAAGTCTCGACCCACGGACAGACCCACGGTCCATAGGCCAGACCACGATCCGTGGATCGAGGCCCCCTTTACCCAGCCTTTGACGCGAACGATGGCGACTAGCACGGACCGTCGTTCGATCCACGGTCCATAGGTCTGATTGTT